>CM033117.1:18927378-20237913 GCA_019321725.1 Paulownia fortunei | reverse complement strand
CTAGAGAACAAGGAATCACTAATTTGTGGATTGAAGTTTATGCTCAAGCGGTAATTAACCTTATTTCATCCAACACACGGGGGCATTGGAGACTACAGGAAATGCTAGCTAAAAGTAAATACATTACGAGTCAGATGAATACGTCCTTGTCACACATCTTTAGAGAAGAAAACAAAGTTGCGGATTTTTTGGCTAATGAAGCATGTTCTAAACAAACATCCATGGTATTTACTGCACACCAACTCTCGGGACCAATCATTAGGCTTCTTAGAATGGATCAACACGATATGCCATCTTTTAGATTAGCTTAATTTTGTGCATAGTGTTTGTACAGTTTGTTGGCTTTCATGTGTCGAGCGCCTTGTAAAGGAGTAGTACTCCTAGTTTTGCTTTTGTTCACTTTTGTAAAACTTTGTGTACTACACACTTAGTGTTATCTATACACAGGTTGGTAGTCATTGCCTTAACTCCCCGCCCATGCTTGGCTGTTTTATTTTTAAAAAAAACCCTAAACCCTAAACCCTAAACCCTATTACCCTAAACCTAAACCCTGAACCTATACCCTAAACCCTAAACCCTAAACTAAACTTTAAACTCTAAACCCTAAATCCTAAACCCTAAAAGTTTATGTTCTAAAAAAATTAGATTTTTCTAATAAATTTGACCGACTGTTAAGATTAAATAAGATTAAAAATTTAAAAACTTGATACCCATTTATCCCTTAACTATTCAAATTATATAGTTTAACTGAATTTTTTTTACTGTATAATTTCAAAATATTGGTACGTATTTCGTGCTTTTTCATTGAATTTTGATTTCATTTTATTTTTTTCTTTTAGAAAGCTTACTTTCTAAAATTTTTATTTTTTTCAAATAAATTAAAAGCGTATGCTATAACACAAGAATCAGAATGTGGAAAAATACTTTCCTACTATTAAGGTTAATAAAGATTAAAATTTTAAAAACTTGATACCCATTTCTGACATATGTATTCAAATTATAGTTGAACTAGATTATTTTTCTTTTTACTGTATAATTTCAAAGAAAACTTATATTATTTTCAATGAGAGAAATAATATATTTCCTACTTTCAATTTTAATTACAGGTAAAATAAAAAATGCGACTCAGAATGTTGGTACATATTTCGGACTTTTTCATTAAATTTTTATTTCAATTAATTTTTTTTCTTTTTGAAAGTTTACGTTCTGAAAATTTTATTTTTTTCTAATAAATTAAAATCGTATGCTATAACACAAGAGTTATAATGTGGAAAAATATTTTTCTACTATTAAGGTTAATTAAGATTAAAAATTTAAAAACTTGATACCCATTTCTGAGTTACGTATTCAAATTATAGTTTAACTAGATTGTTTCTTCTTTTTACTATATAATTTCAAAGAAAACTTATATTATTTTTAATGACAGTAACAAAATATATTTCCTACTTTTACTTTTAATTAGGGCTTAAAAATAAAAATGTGATTCAGAATGCTGGTACCTATTTCGGGCTTCTTCATGAAATTTTTATTTCAATTGATTTTTTTCTTTTTAAAAGTTTACATTCTGAAAATTTTATTTTTTTCTAAAAAATTAAAAGTGTATGCATAACACAGGAATTAGAATGTGGAAAAATACTTTCTTACTATTAAGGTGAATAAAGATTAAAAATTTAAAAACTTTATACACATTTCTGACTTACATATTCAAATTATAGTTTAACTAGATTATTTTTCTTTTTACTGTATAATTTCAAGGAAACTTACATTATTTTCAATGACAGAAACAATATATATTTCCCACTTTTAATTTTAATTATGGATAAAAATCAAATATGCGACTCAGAATATTGGTACCTATTTCGAACTTTTTCATTAAAATTTTATTTTAATTATATTTTTCTTTTTAAAAGTTTACATTCTGAAAATTTTATTTTTTTCTAATAAATTAAAAGCATATGTTATAACACAGATGTTATAATGCGAAAAAATACTTTCCTACTGTTAAGGTTAATTAAAATTAAAAATTTAAAAACTTGATACCCATTTCTGACTTACGTATTCAAATTATAGTTTAATTATATTGTTTTATCTTTTTACTATATAATTTCAAGGAAAACATATATTATTTTCAATGAGAGAAATAATATATTTTCTACTTTTACATTTAATTATAGCTAAAAATAAAAAATGCGACACAGAATGTTGGTACCTATTTCGGACTTTTTCATTAAATTTTTATTTTAATTGATTTTTTTCTTTTTAAAAGCATACATTCTGAAATTATATTTTTCTAATAAATTAGAAGCATATGCTATTACACAGAAGTTAGAATGAGAAAAAATACTTTTCGACTATTAAGATTAAATAAGATTAAAAATTTTAAAAATTTGATACCCATTTATCCCTTAAGTATTCAAATGATAGTTTAACTAGATTTTTTTTTTTACTGTATAATTTCAAGAAAAACTTACATTATTTTCAATGATAGAAACAATATTTATTTCCTACTTTTAATTTTAATTATATATAAAAAAAAATGCGACTCAAAATGTTGGTACCTATTTTGGGCTTTTTCATTAAATTTTTATTTTAATTGTTTTCTTCTTTTCAAAAGTTTACATTCTGAAAATTTTATTTTTTTCTAATAAATTACAAGAGTATGCTATAACACAGGAGTTAGAATACGGAAAAATATTTTCCTACTATTAAGATTAATTATAATTAAAAATTTAAAAACATGATACCTATTTCTGACTTACGTATTCAAATTATAGTTTAACTAGATTATTTTTTCTTTTTACTGTATAATTTCAAGTAAAAATTATATTATTTTCAATGACATAAACACTATATATTTCCTACTTTTAATTTTATTTATGGATAAAAATCAAAAATGCGTCTCAAAATATTGCTACCTATTTCGGGCTTTTTCATTAAATTTTTATTTCAATTAATTTTTTTTCTTTTTGAAAGTTTATGTTCTGAAAATTTTATTTTATTTTAATAAATTAAAAGAGTATTTTATAACACAATGGTTAGATTGTGGAAACATACTTTCCTACTATTAAGGTTAATTAAAATTAAAAATTTAAAAATTAACACTTATTTCTCCCTTACGTATTCAAATTATAGTTTAACTGGATTATTTTTTCTTTTTAATGTATAATTTCAATGAAACTTACATTATTTTCACAAAGAGAAACAATGTATTTCCTACTTCTATTTTTCATTATCGCTAAAAATTGAAAAAGTGACTCAAAATGTTGCTACATATTTCGGTCTTTTTTATTAAATTTTTATTTTAATTGATTTTTTTCTTTTTAAAAATTTACGTTCCAAAAATTTTATTTTTTTCTAATAAATTAAAAACATATGCTATAACAGAAGTGTTAGAATGCGCAAAAATATTTTTCTGCTATTAAGGTTAATTAAAATTAAAAATTTAAAAACTTGATACCCATTTCTGACTTACGTATTCAAATTATAGCTTAACTAGACTATTGTTTCTTTTTATTGTATAATTTCAAGGAAAACTTACATTATTTTCAATGACAGAAATAATATATTTTCAACTTTTACTTTTCATTATGGCTAAAAATTAAAAATGAGACACAGAATGTTGGTACCTATTTCGGACTTTTTCATTAAATTTTTATTTTAATTGAATTTTTTATTTTTAAAAGCTTACATTCTAAAATTATATTTTTCTAATAAATTAGAAATATACGCTATTACACAAAAGTTAGAATGAGGAAAAATACTTTCCAACTGTTAAGATTAAATAAGATTAAAAATTTAAAAACTTGATACCATTTATCTCTTAAGTATTCAAATGATAGTTTAACTAGATTATTTTTTTTTACTGTATAATTTCAAGAAAAACTTACATTATTTTCAATGACAGAAATAATATATATTTCCTACTTTTAATTTAATTATAGGTAAAAATAAAAAATGCGACTCAAAATGTTGGTACCTATTTTGGGCTTTTTCATTAAATTTTTATTTTAATTATTTTTTTCTTTTTAAAAGTTTACGTTCTGAAAATTTTACTTTTTTCTAATAAATTACAAGCGTATGCTATAACACAGGAGTTAGAATGCGAAAAAATATTTTCCTACTATTAACATTAATTAAAATTAAAAATTTAAAAACATGATACCCATTTTTTTCTTACGTATTCAAATTATAACTTAACTAGATTAATTTTTCTTTTTACAATATAATTTCAAGTAAAAATTATATTATTTTCAATTACAGAAACACTATATATTTTCTACTTTTAATTTTATTTATGGGTAAAAATAAAAAATGCGTCTCAGAATGTTGATACCTATTTCGGACTTTTTCATTAATTTTTTATTTCAATTGATTTTTTTCTTTTTGAAAGTTTACATTCTCAAAATTTTATTTTATTTTAATAAATTAAAAGAGTATTGTATAACACAAGTGTTAGATTGTGAAAAAATACTTTCCTACTATTAAGGTTAATTAAAATTAAAAATTTAAAAATTGACACCCATTTCTCCCTTACGTATTCAAATTATAGTTTAACTAGATTATTTTTTCTTTTTACTATATAATTTCAAGGAAAACTTACATTATTTTAATAAAGAGAAACAATGTATTTCCTACTTCTATTTTTCATTATCGCTAAAAATTGAAAAAGCGACTCAAAATGTTGCTACCTATTTTGGTCCTTTTTAATTGATTTTTTTCTTTTTAAAAGTTTACATTCTGAAAATTTTATTTTTTTCTAATAAATTAAAAACATATGCTATAACAGAACAGTTAGAATGCGGAAAAATATTTTCCTACTAATAAGATTAATTAAAATTAAAAATTTAAAAACTTGATGCCCATTTCTGACTTACGTATTCAAATTATAGTTTAAGTAGTTTTTTTTTTTTACTGTATAATTTCAAGGAAAACTTACATTATTTGCAATGAGAGAAATAATATATTTCCTACTTTTACTTTTAATTAGGGCTTAAAATTCAAAATGCGACTCAGAATGTTGGAACCTATTTCGGGCTTTTTCTTGAAATTTTTATTTCAATTCATTTTTTTGTTTTGAAAAGTTTACATTCTGAAAATTTTAATTCTTTTCTAAAAAAATTAAAAGCATATGCTATAACACAGGAGTTAGAATGTGGAAAAATACTTTTTTACTATTAAGGTGAATAAAGATTAAAAATTTAAAAACTTTATACCCATTTCTGACTTACGTATTCAAATTATAGTTTAACTAGATTGTTTTTCTTTTTACTGTATAATTTTAAGGAAAACTTACATTATTTTCAATGACAGAAACAATATATATTTCCCACTTTTAATTTTAATTATGGGTAAAAATCAAATATGCGACTCAGAATGTTGGTACCTATTTCGAACTTTTTCATTAAATTTTTATTTTAATTATTTTTTTCTTTTTAAAAGTTTACGTTTTGAAAATTTTATTTTTTTCTAATAAATTAAAAGCATATGCTATAACACAGGTGTTAGAATGCGGAAAAATAATTTCCTACTATTAAGATAAATTAAAAATTAAAATTTAAAAATTTGATACCCATTTCTGACTTACGTATTCAAATTATAGTTTAACTAGATTATTTTTCTTTTTACTGTATAATTTCAAGGAAAACTTACATTATTTTCAATGACAGAAACAAATTATATTTCCTACTTTTAATTTTAATTGTGGCTAAAAATTAAAAATGTGACACAGAATGTTGGTATCTATTTCGGACTTTTTCATTAAATTTTTATTTTAGTTGAATTTTTTATTTTTAAAAGATTACATTCTAAAATTATATTTTTCTAAGAAATTAGAAGCGTACGCTATAACACAGAAGTTGGAATGAGCAAAAATACTTTCCGACTGTTAAGATTAAATAAAATTAAAAATTTAAAAACTTGATACTTATTTATCCCTTAAGTATTCAAATGATAGTTTAACTAGATTGTTTTTCCTTTTTACTGTATAATTTCATGAAAAACTTACATTATTTTCAATGACAGAAACAATATATATTTCCTAGTTTTAATTTTAATTATAGGTAAAAGTAAAAAATGCGACTCAAAATGTTGGTACCTATTTTGGGCTTTTTCATTAAATTTTTATTTTAATTATTTTTTTCTTTTTAAAAGTTTATGTTCTGAAAATTTTATTTTTTTCTAATAAATTACAATCGTATGCTATAACACAAGATTTAGAATGCAGAAAAATATTTTCTACTATTAAGATTAATTAAAATTAAAAATTTAAAAATATGATACCCATTTATAACTTACGTATTCAAATTATAGTTTAAGTAGATTGTTTTTCTTTTTACTATATAATTTCAAGTAAAAATTATATTATTTTCAATGACAGAAACACTAAATATTTCCTACTTTTAATTTTATTTGTGGATAAAAATCAAAAATGCGTCTCAGAATATTGCTACATATTTCAGGCTTTTTCATTAAATTTTTATTTCAATTGATTTTTTTCTTTTTGAAAGTTTACGTTCTGAAAATTTTATTTTATTTTAATAAATTAAAAGAGTATTCTATAACACAAGGGTTAGATTGTGGAAAAATACTTTCTTACTATTAAGGTTAATTAAAATTAAAAATTTAAAAACTTGACACCGATTTCTCCCTTACATATTCAAATTATAGTTTAACTAGAATGTTTTTTCTTTTTACTGTATAATTTCAAAGAAAACGTACATTATTTTCAATGATAGAAACAATATATATTTCCTACTTTTAATTTTAATTATGGGTAAAAATTGAAAATGCGACTCAGAATGTTGCTACCTAGTTCGAGCTTTTTCATTAAATTTTTATTTCAACTAATTTTTTTCTTTTTGAAAGTTTACGTTCTAAAAATTTTATTTTTTTTAATAAATTAAAAGCGTATGCCATAACACAAGGGTTAGAATGTGGAAAAATACTTTCCTACTATTAAGGTTAATTAAAATTAAAAATTTAAAAACATGACACCCATTTCTCCCTTATGTATTCAAATTATAGTTTAATTGGATTGTTTTTTTTTTACTGTAGAATTTCAAGAAAAACTTACATTATTTTCATAAAGATAAACAATGTATTTCCTACTTTTATTTTTCATTATCGTTAAAAATTGAAAATGCGACTCAAAATGTTGCTACCTATTTCGGTCTTTTTTATTAAATTTTTATTTTAATTGATTTTTTTCTTTTTAAAAGTTTACATTCTGAAAATTTTATTTTTTTCTAATAAATTAAAAGCATATGCTATAACACAGGAGTTAGAATGCAGAAAATTCTTTCCTACTATTAAGGTTAATTAAAATTACAAATTTAAGAACTTGATACCTATTTCTGACTTTTATATTCAAATTATAGTTTAACTAGATTATTTTTTTAACTGTATAATTTCAAGAAAAACTTACATTATTTTTAATGATAGAAACAAAATATATTTCCTACTTTTAATTTTAATTATGGCTAAAAATTGAAACTGTGACTCAGAATGTTGCTACATATTTCGGACTTTTTCATTAAATTTTTATTTTACTTGATTTTTTTATTTTTAAAAGCTTACATTCTAAAATTATATTTTTCTAATAAATTAGAAGCGTACGCTATAACACAGAAGTTAGAATGAGAAAAAATACTTTCCGACTGTTAAGATTAAACAAGATTAAAAATTTAAAAACTTGATGCTCATTTATCCCTTAATTATTCAAATGATAATTTAACTAGATTGTTTTTTTTTTACTGTATAATTTCAAGAAAAACTTATATTATTTTCAATGACAGAAACAATATATATTTCCTACTTTTAATTTTAATTATACGGAAAAATTAAAAATGGGACTCAAAATGTTAGTACCTGTTTTGGGGTTTTTCATTAAGTTTTTAGTTTAATTGTTTTTTTCTTTTTAAAAATTTACGTTCTGAAAATTTTATTTTTTTCTAATAAATTACAAGCGTATGCTATAACACAGGAGGTAGAATGCGAAAAAATATTTTCCTACTAATAAGATTAATTAAAATTAAAAATTTAAAAACTTGATTCCCATTTATGACTTACGTATTCAAATTATAGTTTAAGTAGAATGTTTTTATTTTTTTTACTGTATAATTTCAAGAAAAACTTACATTATTTGCAATGAGCGAAATAATATATTTCCTACTTTTACTTTTAATTGGGGCTAAAAATTAAAAATGCGACTCACAATGTTGGTACCTATTTCGGGCTTTTTCATGAAATTTTTATTTCAATTGATTTTTTTGTTTTGAAAAGTTTACATTCTGAAAATTTTAATTTTTTTCTAAAAACTTAAAAGCGTATGCTATAACACAGGAGTTAGAATGTGGAAAAATATTTTCTTACTATTAAGGTGAATAAAGATTAAAAATTTAAAAACTTTATACCCATTTCTGACTTACATATTCAAATTATAGTTTAAGTAGATTGTTTTTTCTTTTTACTGTATATTTTCAAGTAAAAATTACATTATTTTCGATGACAGAAACATTATATATTTCCTACTTTTATTTATAGGTAAAAATCAAAAATGCATCTCAGAATGTTGCAACCTACTTCGGGCTTTTTCATTAAATTTTTATTTCAATTGATTTTTTTATTTTTGAAAAGTTTACGTTTTGAAAATTTTATTTTTTTTTAATAAATTAAAAGAGTATTCTATAACACAAGGGTTAGATTGTGGAAAAATACTTTCCTACTATTAAGGTGAATAATGATTAAAAATTTAAAAACTTTATACCCATTTCTGACTTACGTATTCAAATTATAGTTTAACTAAATTATTTTTCTTTTTACTGTATAATTTCAAGAAAAACTTGCATTATTTTCAATGACAGAAACAATATATATTTCCCACTTTTAATTTTAATTATGGGTAAAATCAAATATGTGACTCAGAATGATGGTACCTATTTCGGACTTTTTCATTAAATTTTTATTTTAATTATTTTTTTCTTTTTAAAAGTTTACATTCTAAAAATTTTATTTTTTTTTAATAAATTTGAAGTATATGCTATAACACAGGTGTTTGAATGTGGAAAAATACTTACCTACTATTAACGTTAATTAAAATTAAAAATTTAAAATCTTGATACCCATTTCTGACTTACGTATTCAAATTATAGTTTAACTAGATTGTTTCTTTCTTTTTACTGTATAATTTCAAGAAAAACTTATATTATTTTCAATGACAGAAACAATATATATTTCCTTCTTTTAATTTTAATTATAGGTAAAAATAAAAAATGCGACTTAAAATGTTGGTACCTATTTTGGTGTTTTTCATTAAATTTTTATTTTAATTGATTTTTTTCTTTTTAAAAGTTTACGTTCTGAAAATTTTATTTTTTTCTAATAAATTATAAGCGTATGCTATAACACAGGAGTTATAATGCGGAAAAATATTTTCCTACTAATAAGATTAATTAAAATTTAAAATTTAAAAATATGATACCCATTTCTGACTTACGTATTCAAATTATAGTTAAACTAGATTGTTTTTTCTTTTTACTATATAATTTCAAGTAAAAATTACATTATTTTCAATTACAGAAACACTATATATTTCCTACTTTTAATTTTATTTATGGTTAAAAATCGAAAATGCGTCTCAGAATGTTGCTACCTATTTCAGGCTTTTTCATTAAATTTTTATTTCAATTGATTTTTTTCTTTTTGAAAGTTTACGTTCTGAAAATTTTATTTTATTTTAATAAATTAAAAGAGTTTGTATAACACAAGGGTTAGATTGTGGAAAAATATTTTCCTACTATTAAGGTTAATTAAAATTAAAAATTTAAAAATTGACACCCATTTCTCCCTTACGTATTCAAATTATAGTTTAACTAAATTATTTTTTTTTTTACTGTATAATTTTAAGGAAACTTACATTATTTTCATAAAGAGAAACAATGTATTTCCTACTTCTATTATTCATTATCACTAAAAATTGAAAAAGCGACTCAGAATGTTACTACCTATTTCGGTCTTTTTTATTAAATTTTTATTTTAATTGATTTTTTTCTTTTTAAATATTTATGTTCTGAAGATTTTATTTTTTTCTAATAAATTAAAAACATGTACTATCACACAAGTGTTAGAATGTGGAAAAAAAAAATTCTACTATTAAGGTTAATTAAAATTAAAATTTTAAAAACTTGATGCCCAATTTTGACTTACATATTCAAATTATAGTGTAAATAGATTATTTTTTTCTTTTTACTGTATAATTTCAATAAAAACTTACATTATTTGCAATGAAAGAAATAATATATTTCCTACTTTTAATTTTAATTATAGGTAAAAATAAAAAATGCGACTCAGAAAGTTGCTACTTATTTTGGGCTTTTTCATTAAATTTTTATTTCAATTGATTTTTTCATTTTTGAAATTTTACGTTCTGAAAATTTTATTTATTTTTACTAAATTAAAAGCGTATGCTATAACACAAGGGTTAGAATGTGAAAAAATACTTTCCTCCCATTAAGGTTAATTAAAATTAAAATTTTAAAAACTTGACACCTATTTCTCCCTTACGTATTAAAATTATAGTTTAACTAGATTGTTTTTTCTTTTTACTGTATAATTTCAAGGAAAACTTACATTATTTTCAATGATAGACACATTATATATTTCCTACTTTTAATTTTAATTATGGGTAAAAATAAAAAATGCGACTCAGAATGTTGTTACCTATTTCGAGCTTTTTCTTTAAATTTTTATTTCAATTTATTTTCTTATTTTAGAAAGTTTACGTTCTGAAAATTTTATTTATTTTTACTAAATTAAAAGCGTATACTATAACACAATGGTTAGAATGTGGAAAAATACTTTCCTACTATTAAGGTTAATTAAAATTAAAAATTTTAAAAATTGATACCCATTTCTCCCTTACGTATTCATATTATAGTTTAATTGGATTGTTTTTTCTTTTTACTGTATAATTTCAAGAAAAACTTACATTATTTTCATAAAGAGAAACAATGTATTTTCTACTTTTATTTTTCATTATCACTAAAAATTAAAAATGCGACTCAGAATGTTGCTATCTATTTCGGTCTTTTTTATTAAATTTTTATTTTAATTGATTTTTTTCTTTTTAAAAGTTTACATTCTGAAAATTTTATTTTTTTCTAATAAATTAAAAGCATGTCCTATAATACAGGAGTTAGAATGCAGAAAATTATTTCCTACTATTAAGGTTAATTAAAATTACAAATTTAAGAATTTGATACCCATTTCTTACTTACGTATTCAAATTATAGTTTAACCGGATTATTTTTTCTTTTTACTGTATAATTTCAAGAAAAACTTACATTATTTTTAATGACAGAAACAAAATATATTTCCTACTTTTAATTTTAATTATTGGTAAAAATTGAAAATGAGACTCAAAACGTTGCTACCTATTTTGGGCTTTTTCATTAAATTTTTATTTCAATTGATTTTTGTCTTTTTGAAAGTTTACGTTCTAAAAATTTTAATTTTTTCTAATAAATTAAAAGCGTATGATATAACACAAGGGTTAGAATGTGGAAAAATACTTTTCTACTATCAAGGTTAATTAAAATTAAAAATTTAAAAACTTGACACCCATTTCTCCCTTACATATTCAAATTATAGTTTAACTAGATTGTTTTTTTTTTTACTGTATAATTTCAAAAAAAACTTACATTATTTTCATAAAGAGAAACAATGTATTACCTACTTTTTGTTTTCATTAATGTTAAAATTTGAAAAAATGACTCGGAATGTTGCTACCTAATTCATCCTTTTTTATTAAATTTTTATTTTAATTGATTTTTTTTTAAAAAAAGTTTACATTGTGAAATTTTTATTTTTTTCTAATAAATTAAAAGCATATGCTATAACAGAAGTGTTAGAATACAGAAAAATACTTTCCTACTATTCAGGTTAATTAAAATTAAAAATTTAAAAACATACCGATTTCTCACTTATGTATTCAAATTAGAGTTTAACTAGATTGTTTTTTCTTTTTACTATAAAATTTCAAGGAAAACATACATTAGTTTCAATGACAGATATAATATATTTCATACTTTTAATTTTAATTATAGGTAAAGATCAAATATGCGATTCAGAATGTTGGTACCTGTTTCGAGCTTTTTTATTAAATTTTTATTTTAATTATTTTGTTCCTTTTAAAAGTTTACGTTCTTAAAATTTTATTTTTTTTAATAAATTAAAAGTGTATGCTATAACACATGGGTTAGAATGCGGAAAAATACTTTCCTACGATTAAGGTTAATTAAAATTAAAAATTTGAAAATTTGAAACACATTTTAGACTTACGTGTTTAAATTATAGTTTAACTAGATTGTTTTTTCTTTTTACTATATAATTTCAAGGAAACTTACATAATTTTCAATGACAGAAACAATATATATTTCCGACTTTTAATTTTAATTATGGGTAAAAATAAAAAATGGGACTCAGAATATTGCTACCTATTTCGGGTTTTTTCATTAAATTTTTATTTCAATTGAATTTTTTCTTATTGAAATTTTATATTAAGAAAATTTTATTTTTTTCAAATAAATTAAAAGCGTATGCTATAACACAAAGGTTAGAATGTGGAAAAATAATGTCCTACTATTAAGGTTAATTAAAATTAAAAATTTAAAAACTTGACACCCATTTCTCTCTTACGTATTCAAATTATAGTTTAATTGGATTGTTTTTTCTTTTTACTATATAATTTCAAAGAAAACATACATTATTTTCAATGAAAGAAATAATGTATTTCCTACTTTTATATTTAATTATGGCTAAAAATTAAAAACGCGATCCAAAATGTTGATACTTATTTCGGGCTTTCTTATTAAATTTTTATTTTAACTGATTTTCTTCTTTTTAAAAATATTACCTTCTATAAAATTTTATTTTTTTCTAAGAAATAAAATGCGTATGTTACAACCCAGGAGTTAGAATGAGAAAAAATATTTTCCTACTATTAAAGTTAAATGAAATTAAGAATTTAAAAACTTAATACCTATTTATATATTACGTATTTAAATTATAGTTTAACTAGATAATTTTTTCTTTTTACTGTATAACTTCAAGGAAAACATACATTATTCTTAGTGAAAGAAATAATATATTTCCTACTTTTATTTTTATTTATGGCTAAAAATTAAAAGTGCAACCCAGAATGTTGGTACCTATTTCGAACTTTCTTATTAAATTTTTATTTTAACTGATTTTCTTCTTTTTAAATATTTTACCTTCTAACAAAATTCTAATAAATAAAATGCGTATGTTACAACACAGGAGTTAGAATGAGGAAAAATAATTTTCTAATATTAAGGTTAAATGAAATTAAGAATTTTAAAACTTAATACCCATTTCTACGTTACGTCTTCAAATTATAGTTAAGTAGACTGTTTTTTCTTTTTACTTTATAACTTCAAGGAAAACATACATTATTTTCAATGAAAGAAATAATATATTTCATACTATTATTTTAATTATGTCTAAAAATTGAAAAAGCGACTCAAAATGTTGGTACATATTTCGGTCTTTTTTATTAATATTTTATTTTATTTGTTTTTTACATTTAAAACATTTACGTTTTGAAAATTTTATTTTTTTCTAATAAATTAAAAGTATATGTTGTACCACATAAGTTAGAATGAGGAAAAAAAATTTCCTACGGTTAAGGTTAAATAAGATTAAAAATTTAAAAATTGATATCCATTTCTCCCTTACATATTCAAATTATAGTTTAACTGGAATGTTTTTTTTCTTTTTATTATATAATTTCAAGGAAAACATACATTATTTTCAATAAAAGAAACAATATACTTCCTATTTTTATTTTTAATTATGTCAAAAAATTAAAAAAGCGAATCAGAATGTTAGTATCTATTTCGGGTTTTTATATTAAATTTTTATTTTAACTGATTTTCTTCTTTTTAAAAAGTTTACCTTCTACAAAATTTATTTTTTTTTAATAAATAAAAAGTGTATGCTACAACGCAGTAGTTAGAATGAGGAAAAATACTTTCAACTGTTAAGCTTAAATGAAATTAAGAATTTAAAAAGTTAATACCCATTTATCATTTACGTATTCAAATTATAGTTTAACTAGATTATTTTTTTTATTGCATAACTTCAAGGAAAACATACATTATTCTTAATGAAAGAAACAATATATTTCCTACTTTTATTTTTAATTATGTCTAAAAATTAAAAAAGCGACTCAAAATGTTGGTACCTATTTTGGCTTTTTTATTAAATTTTTATTTTAATTGATTTTTTTCATTTTAAAAGTTTACGTTCTTAAAATTTTATTTTTTTCTAATAAATTAAAAGCATATCCTATAACACTGGAGTTAAAATGAGGAAAAATACTTTCTTACTGTTAAGGTTAAACAAGATTAAAAATTTAAAAACTTGATACTCATTTCTCCCTTACGTATTCAAATTATAGTTTAATTGTATCGGTTTTTCTTTTTACTGTATAATTTCAAGGAAAACATACATGATTTTTAATAAAAGGAATAATACATTTCTTACTTTTATTTTTAATTATGGTTAAAAATTTAAAACCGACTCGGAATATTGGTACCTATTTTGTGCTTTTTTATTAAATTTTTATTTTAATTGATTATTTTATTTTAAAAGTTTACGTTCTAAAAAATTTATTTATTTTTAATAAACTAAAAACGAATGCTATAATATAGGAGTTAGAATGAGAAAAAATATTTTCCTATTGTTAAATTCAAATAAGATTAAAAATATAAAACTTGATACTCATTGCTCCCTTACGTATTCAAACTATACTTTAACTAGATTGTTTTTTATTTTTTATGTATAATTTCAAGAAAAACTTAAATTATTTTCAATGAAAGAAATAATATATTTTCCATATTTATTTTAATTATGGCTAAAAATTGAAAATGCGACTCAGAATGTTGGTACATATTTCGGGCTTTCTTATTAAATATTTATTTTAATTAATTTTGTTCTTTTTAAAAAGTTTACCTTCTAAAAAAATTATTTTTTTCTAATAAATTAAAAGCGTATTCTATCACACAGGAGTTAGAATGAGGAAAAATACTTTCTTACTGTTAAACTTAAATAAGATTAAAAATTTAAAAACTTGATTCTCATTTCTCTCTTATGTATTCAAATTATAGTTTAACTAAATTATTTTTTCTTTTTACTATACAATTTCAAGGAAAACATACATTATTTTCAATAAAAGAAGCAATATATTTCCTACTTTTATTTTTAATTATGTCTAAAAATTGAAAAAGCGACTCAGAATGTTGGTACATATTTCGTGTTTTTTTATTAAATTTTTATTTTAATTAATTCTTTTTATTTTAAAAGTTTACGTTCTAAAATTTTTATTTTTTTCTAATAAATAAAAAGCGTATGCTATAACACAGGAGTTAGAATGAGGAAAAATACTTTCCCACTGTTAAAGTTAAATAAGATTAAAAATTTAAAAACTTGATACCCACTTCTCCCTTACGTATTCAAATTATAGTTTACGTAGATTATTTTTTCTTTTTGCTGTATAATTTCAAGAAAAACTTATATTATTTTCATTGAAAGAGAAATAATATATTTCCTATTTTTATTTTTAAATATGACTAAAAATTGAAAAAAAATGACTCACAATTTTGGTAATTATTTCTTACTTTCAGATTAAATATTTATTTTAAATGATTTTTTTTCTTATTAAAATATTATGTTTTAAAGAAATTTAATTTTTCTAATAAATTAAAAGCGTATGCTGTAACACATAAGTTAGAATGAGGAAAAATGCTTTCTTACTATTGATGTTAAAAAAGATTAAAAATTTAAAAACTCGATACCCATTTCTTGCTTATATATTCAAATTATAGTTTAACTAGATTTTTTTTTCTTTTAACTGTGCAATTTTAAAGAAAATGTACATTATTTTCTATGAGAAAAATAATATATTCCTACTTTTATTTTTAATTATGACTAAAAACTAAAAAAGTGACTCATAATGGTGGTGCGTATTTCTTGCTTCATATTAAATTTTTATTTTTAATTAATTTTTTTTCTTTTTAAAACTTTACTTACTAAAAAAAATTATTTTTTTTCTAAAATAATATAAGTGTATGTTATGACACAAGAGTTAGAATGATGAAAAATGCTTTCTACTATTAATGTTAAATAAGATTACAAATTTGCAAACCTGATACTCATTTCTTGTTTACATATTCAAACTATAGTTTAACTCGATTTTTTTTCTTTTAACAGTATTATTTTAAAGAAACCTTACATTATTTTTGTGAGAGAAATAATATATTTTCTACTTTTATTTTTAATTATGACTAAAAATTGAGAAAAAAAAAAGCGACTTAGAATGTTGGTACTTATTTCTTGCTTTCATATGAAAATTTTAGTTTAATTAATTTTTTTTTTTTTAAAAGTTTACATTCTATAAAATTTAGTTTTTATAATACATGAAAAGTGTATGCTGAGACACAGGAATTAGAATGAAGAAAAATACTTTCCTACTATTAATGTTAAATAGGATTAAAAATTTGAAAACATAATACCCATTTCTTACTTACATAATCAAATTACAGTTTAACTAGATTCTTTTTCTTTTAACTTTATAATTTTAAAGAAAACTTATATTAATTTATATGAGGAAAATAATATATTTTCTATTTTTTTTTTAATTATGACTAAAAAATAAAAAAGCGATTCAGAATATTGGTACATATTTCTTGCTTCATATTAGATTTTTATTTTAATTGATTTTTTTTAAAAGTTTACTTTCCAAAAAAAATTATTTTTTTAATAAATTAAAAGTGTATGTTATGACACAAGAGGTAGAATGAGAAAAAATATTTTTCTACTATTAATGTTAAATAAAATTAAAAATTTAAAAATTTGATACTCATTTCTTTCTTACATATTCAAATTATAGTTTAACTAGATTTTTTTTTCTTTTAACTGTATAATTTCAAAGAAAACATACATTATTTTTTATGAGAAAAACAATTTATTTTCTAGTTTTTTTTTATTTATGACTAAAAATTTAAAAAGCGACTCAGAATGTTGGTACATATTTCTTGTTTTTATAATAAATTTTTATTTTAATTGATTTTTTTTCTTTTTAAAAGTTTACGTTCTAAGAATTTTAATTTTTTCTAATAAATTAAAAGTTTATGCTATGACACAAGAGTTAGAATGAGAAAAAATATTTTCTTACTATTAATGTTAAATAAGATTAAAAATTTGCAAACTTGATACTCTTTTTTTCCTTACATATTCAAACTATAGTTTAACTGGATTTTTTTCTTTTAACTGTATAATTTCAAAGAAACCTTACATTATTTTCTATGAGAAAAATAATATATTTTCTACTTTTATTTTTAATTATGACTAAAAATTGAACAAAAGAGCGACCTAGAATGTTGGTACCTATCTCTTGCTTTTCTATTAATTTTTTATTTTAATTGATTTTTTTTCTTTTTAAAAGTTTTTGTTTTAAAATTTTAATTTTTTCTAATAAATTAAAAACGTATGCTATGACATAGGAGTTAGAATAAGGAGAAATACTTCCCTACTATTAATGTTAAATAAGATTAAAAATGTTGATACCTACTAATATTCAATTAATATTTTAACTGATTTCTTTTTGTTTTTAAAAAGCTACTCACAAGAATACATTTCTACCTTTATTGTTAATTATGATTAAAAAATTAAAAAGCTACTCACATTGTTGGTCCCTACTACTTGTTTTTATATTCAATTAATATTTTAACTGATTTCTTTTCTTTTTAATTATATACATTCTAAAAAACTAATTTTTTCGAAAATGTATAATGACACAAGAGTTAGAAAAGAGGAAAAATACTTTCCTACTATTAGTGTTAATTAGGATTAAAATTTGAAAACATTGATACCCATTTCTATAAAATTTAGTTTTTTATAATATATGAAAAGTGTATGCTGAGACACAGGAATTAGAATGAGGAAAAATACTTTCCTACTATTAATGTTAAATAGGATTAAAAATTTAAAAACCTAATACTCATTTCTTGCTTACATAATCAACTTATAGTTTAACTAGATTTTTTTTCTTTTAACTTTATAATTTTAAATAAAACTTACATTATTTTATATGAGAGAAATAATATGTTTTCTTCTTTTATTTTTAATTATGACTAAAAAATAAAAAAATAATTCAGAATATTGATACTTATTTCTTGCTTCATATTAGATTTTTATTTTAATTGATTTTTTTTTAAAGTTTACTTTCCAAAAAAAATTATTTTTCTAATGAATTAAAAGTGTATGTTATGACACAAGAGTTAGAATGAGAAAAAATATTTTTCTACTATTAATGTTAAATAAAATTAAAAATTTAAAAACCTAATACTCATTTCTTGCTTACATAATCAACTTATAGTTTAACTAGATTTTTTTTCTTTTAACTTTATAATTTTAAATAAAACTTACATTATTTTATATGAGAGAAATAATATGTTTTCTTCTTTTATTTTTAATTATGACTAAAAAATAAAAAAATAATTCAGAATATTGATACTTATTTCTTGCTTCATATTAGATTTTTATTTTAATTGATTTTTTTTTAAAGTTTACTTTCCAAAAAAAATTATTTTTCTAATGAATTAAAAGTGTATGTTATGACACAAGAGTTAGAATGAGAAAAAATATTTTTCTACTATTAATGTTAAATAAAATTAAAAATTTAAAAACTTGCTACTCATTTTTTTCTTATATATTCAAATTATAGTTTAACTGAATTTTTTTCTTTTAACTGTATAATTTCAAAGAAAATATAAATTATTTTCTATGAGAGAAATAATTTATTTTCTAGTTTTATTTTTATTTATGACTAAAAATTTAAAAAGCAGCTCAGAATATTGGTACATATTTCTTGCTTTTATAATAAATTTTTATTTTTAATTAATTTTTTTTCTTTTTAAAAGTTTACGTTCTAAGAATTTTAATTTTTTCTAATAAATTAAAAGTTTATGCTATGACACAAGAGTTAGAATGAGAAAAAATACTTTCCTACTATTAATGTTAAATAAGATTAAAAATTTGCAAACTTGATACCCTTTTTTTCCTTACATATTCAAACTATAGTTTAACTGAATTTTTTTCTTTTAACTATATAATTTCAAAGAAACCTTACATTATTTTCTATAAGAAAAATAATATATTTTTTACTTTTATTTTTAATTATGACTAAAAATTTGAACAAAAGAGCGACCTAGAATGTTGGTACATATTTCTTGCTTTTCTATTAATTTTTTATTTTAATTGATTTTTTTTCTTTTTAAAAGTTTTTATTTTAAAATTTTAATTTTTTTTAATAAATTAAAAACGTATGCTATGACATAGGAGTTAGAATAAGGAGAAATACTTCCCTACTATTAATGTTAAATAAGATTAAAAACTACTAATATTTAATTAATATTTTAACTGATTTCTTTTCTTTTTTTAAAAAGCTACTCACAAGAATACATTTCTACCTTTATTGTTAATTATGATTAAAAAATTAAAAATCTACTCACATTGTTGGTACCTACTACTTGTTTTTATATTCAATCAATATTTTAACTGATTTCTTTTTTTTTTAATTATATACATTCTAAAAAATTAATTTTTTCGAAGATGTATAATGACACTAGAGTTAGAAAGAGAAAAAATATTTTCCTATTATTAGTGTTAATTAGGGTTAAAATTTGAAAAATTTGATACCCATTTCTTGTTTACATATTCAAATTATTGTTTAACTGAATTATTTTTCTTTTTAACTGTATATAATTTCATAGAAAACTTTTATTTTTTTGATGAGATGAAGAATACATTTTCACTTTATTGCTACTCAAAATGTTGATACCTATTACTTGTTTTCATATTCAATTAATATTTTAACTGATTATTTTCTTTTTAATTATATACATTCTAAAAAATTAATTTTTTCGAAGATGTATAATGACACTAGAGTTAGAAAGAGAAAAAATAATTTCCTATTATTAGTGTTAATTAGGATTAAAATTTGAAAAACTTGATACCCATTTCTTGTTTACATATTCAAATTATTGCTTAACTGAATTATTTTTCCTTTTAACTGTATATAAGTTCATAGAAAACTTTTATTTTTTTTATGAGATGAAGAATACATTTTCACTTTATTGCTACTCAAAATGTTGGTATCTATTACTTGTTTTCATATTCAATTAATATTTTAACTGATTATTTTCTTTTTAATTATATACATTCTACAAAACTATTTTTTTCTCAGATGTATAAGTATATGTTATGACACTGGAGTTAGAAAGAGGAAAAATATTTTCCTACTATTAATATTAATTGGATTTAAAAATTTGAAAAACTTTATACTTATTTCTTGTACATATTCAAATTATTGTTAAGCTAAGTTCTTTTTTCTTTTAATTGTATAAGTTCAAAGAAAATTTAATTTTTTTCCTATGAGTGGGTGAATACATTTTTACTTTTATTGTTAATAATGATAAAAAATAAAAAAAAGCTATAGGGAATGTTGATACCGACGTCTTGTTTTCTTATTCATTTTATATTTTTATTATTATTTTTAATTATATATGTTCATAAAAACTAATTTTTCTTCAAAAATATATCAGTGAATGTTATGACACTGAAGTTAAAAAAAAAAAAATACTTTCCTACTGTTAATATTAATTATAATTAAAAATTTAAAAAACTTGATATCTATTTCCTTTTTACATATTCATATTAATATTTAATTGAATTTTTTTTCTGTTAACTGAATAATTTCTTAGAAAACTTAATTTTTTTCTATGAGAGGAAGAATACATTTCTATATTTTTTGTTAATTATGATTTAAAGTTAAAAAAGCTACGCAAGATATTGGTAGTTATTTCTTGTTTTCATATTCAATTTATATTTTAACAAATTTTTTTCAATTATATGTGTTCAAGTAAAATCAATTTTTACTGAGATGTATAAGTGTATGCTATGACACTAGAATAAGAAAGGGGAAAAGTATTTTTCTACTATTAATGTTAATTAGGATTAAAAAATTTATAAACTTAATACCCATTTATTGTTTATATATTTAAATTATTGTTAAATATTTTTTTTCTTTAAACTGTAGAAATTCAAAGAAAATATATTTGTTTTCTATAAAAGGAAGAATACATTTTTACTTTTATTGTTAATTATGATTTAAAATTAAAAGGCTACTGAAGATGTTGGTATCTACTTTTGAAAAACTTATTCAATTTCCACATTCTAATGAACTGTTTTTTTCTAAGATGTATAAGTGTATGTTATGACACTAGAGTTTCAAAGAGGAAATATATTTTTCTACTATTAATGTTAATTAGGATTAAAAATTTAAAAATTTGATACTCATTTCTTGTTTACATATTCAAATTATTGTTTAACTGAATTTTTTTTCCTTTTAATTGTATAATTTCATAGAAAACTTAATTTTTTAATGAGATAAAGAATACATTTCTACTTTTATTGTTAATTATGATTAAAAAATTTAAAAAGCTACTCACAATGTTAGTACCTACTACTTGTTTTTATATTCAATTAATATTTTAACTGATTTTTTTTCTTTTTAATTATATATATTTTAAAAAAAACTAATTTTTCTAAGATGTATAAGTGTATGCTATGACACTGGAGTAAGAAAGAGAAAAAAATACTTTTTTACTATTAATGTTAATTAGGATTAAAAATTTAAAAACTCGATATCCATTTCTTGTTTACATATTCAAATTATTATTTAACTGAATTATTTTTCATTTTAACTGTATAATTTTATGGAAAACTTATTTTTTTATGAGATGAATAATACGTTTCTACTTTTATTGTTAATTATGATTAAAAATTAAAATGCTACTCATAATGTTGGTACCTACTGCTTGTTTTCATATTCAATTAATATTTTAACTAATTTTTTTCTTTTTAATTATATACATTCTAAAAAAACTGCTTTTTTAAGATGTATAAGTGTATGTCATGACATTGGGGTTAGAAAGAGGAAAACTAATTCTTATTATTAATATTAATTAGGATTAAAAATTTTAAAAGCTTGATACCATTTCTTGTTTACATATTCAAATTGTAGTTTAAGTGAATTTGTTTTCTTTTAACTGTATAATTTCATTGAAAACTTAATTTTTTTCTATAAGAAGAAGAATACATTTCTGCTTTTATTGTTAATTATGATTAAAAATTAAAAAAATTACTCAAGATTTAGTACATACTTCTTTTTTTCATATTCAATTTATATTTTAACTGATTTTGTTTCTTTTTATTTATATATGTTCTAAAAAACTATTTTTTTCTAAGATATAAGTGTATGTTATTACACGAGAGTTAGAAAGAGGAAAAATACTTTCCTACTATTAATGTTAATTAAGATTAAAAAATTTAAAGATTGATGCCCATTTACTATTTATATATTTAAATTATTGTTTAATTAATTTTTTTTACTGTATAATTTCAAAGAAAACTTATTTTTTTTCTATGAGAGAATGAATACATTTTTACTTTTATTGTTAATTATGATTAAAAATTAAAAAAGCTACTCATGATGTTGGTACCTGCTTTTTGTTTTCATATTTAATTTATAATGTAATTGATTTATTTTTCTAATTATTATCATCTTTTACATTAAAAGTAGAAATATTTATCTTTCTAACTCTAGTGTCTTCGTAGCGCATATTTATCCAACTTGGAAAAAATTAGTTTTGTTAGACACTCATACATTTAAAACGAAAAAAAAAATCAGTTATATATAATTTGAATATGTGAACAAGAAGTGTGTACCAACATCTTAAGTATTTTATTTTATTTTTTATCTTAATTAACATTGAAACTATAAAGGTGTTTTTCCTCTTTCTAACTCCAATGTAATTGCAAAAACTTGTATATCTTATTAGATATTAATTTGGTAGAAGTTATACATTTTTCAGTTAAATTATATTTTGAATTCGTAAATTTATATATCTTCGAAAAAAATAAGTTTTTTTAGAATTTATACATTTAAAAGGAAAAAAGAAATCACAAAAAAATAGAATTTAAATTGTTAGGTGGGATGTTGCCTATATCACAATAAAGCATTAGGGGTGTCAGGGGTTTGTCCGATAAAGAACCTTCGACACTCAAATCAAATCCATAATAAAGAAAATCCAGATAAATTGAGAGCAGATAATTGCTTAATAAATTGCATACCTTTTAATGATGAAGATTGAAAGTATTTATATTATTGATACATAGATTTTCGTGGGCATGGGTCATGTGGCCTTACTGATCTTTGATGGGCTAAATTCATATATTAAGGCAAATTCAATAATTTGTGGACTTCTTGAAGTTAGCATGTTAAGTATACTCAAATTTGGTCCACAACTAGAATAAACCTCTTAAACTTAGTCTATTTGGCCTATTTGGATTATGACCCATCATGTTTTATTTTTTTATCATAATCAACATTAAAAGTAGAAAAAAAAAATCTCTTTCTAACTCCAATGTCGCAGAACTTATACATCTATAAAAATTAAGTTTGATAGAACTTGTACATTTAAAAGGAAAAAAATCAATTATACTATAATTTGAATATATAAACAATAAGTAAGTACCAACCTGATGAGTATTTTTTTTTTTTTTAATTATAGTTAACAATAAAAGTAGAGAGGATACTTTAGGCATGTTCACATGAACTATGGAAGTTCACAAGAACATTCGGGATTTATTCATTTTCTATAAAGGAAAAAAAATTGTCCAAGCATGTTCACATGAACAATCAAGATTCCTTTTTAAAAATGCTTAAATATGTGTTCTTAAATTATAATTTATTTAAATTAAAAAAATAATTGTTCACGTTGTCAAATTTCTAATTTATTATCACTGAAGAATTTTAGTTTATTATTATCTATTAAGCTATAATTAGTTGTAATTATAATTTAGTCATGGACAACAGAAAAAATAAATGAATCATGCATGTTCACATGAACAACTAGGTTTTTTTTAAAAGGTATTTAAAAATATGTGTTGCTCACAAGAACATCTGGATTCTATAGTTAAATTATAATTTAACTTATTTTCTGTAATTGGCAAAAAAGAATGATTCAGGCATATTCACATAAACAAACGCCCGATTATAATTTATTAGTTTATTTATATTTTAAATATAATTGTTCACATTGTCAAATTTATAATTTTTTAAATTAAATGTGTGTTGATCACATGAACATATCCATAATTAAATTATAATTTAATTCATTTTATGTAAAGGAAAAAAAAATCTAAGCATGACTTTGAAATAAAGACTTTTTTTGTGAAAATTATTTTTTCATAAACTCTTTTGAAAAGAGAAGTGAAAAGATGTTTTTTGACTTTATAGAAAGTTTAGCGCGTTCATCAATTCAAATGGTCCACTTCCCTATATTTTCCCAATTTGGGTACACGATCAAACAGCTTATGAGAAATCATAGGCTCTACAAGTTATGAGGCATGTTCACATGAACAATTGGGGTTCCTTCTTAAAAATGCTTAAATGTGTGGTGTTAAAAAATTTAATTAATTATAATTAACAATTTATTTATTTAGAAAATAATTGCTGGTGTTGTCAATTTTATAATTTATTATTATTACTAAAAATTATATTTTATTATTATCAATCAAGCTATAAATTAGTTGCAATTATAATTTAATCATGGACCAAGAAGGTTCACATGAACATTTTAGATTTATTCATTTTCAAAAAAAAAAAAGGAAAGAAATGAATCATGCATGTTCACATAAACAAATAGAGTTCTTTTTTAAAAATATTTAAATGTGTGTTGTTCACTTGAACATCTAGGTTCTATAGTTAAATGATAATTTTTATCATTTTCTATGAAGGGGACAACAAAGAATGATCCATATATGTTGTTAAATTAAAATTTAAACTGATTTTAATTTAACAATTTATTTATATTTAAAAATAAATCTTTGTCAAATTTATAATTGATTATTATCACTTAAAATTATAGTTAATTACCATTAATTAAACTATAATTTGTTGAAATTGTAATTTAATTATGGACCAAGAAAGTTCCCATGAACATCCGAAAAAAAGAAATGAATCATGCATGTTCACATGAACAACAGGGTTCATTTTTTAGAAATGTTTAAATGTATGTTGTTCACATGAACATATAGGTTCCATAGTTAAATTATAATTTAATTCTTTTTCTATATAAAAAAAAAAAAGAATGATTCAGGCATGTTCACATGAACATTCGGGATTTCTTTTTAATAATGCTTAAATATTTATTGTTAAATTTTAATTTAAACTGATTATAATTAAATAATTGGTTTATATCTAAAAATAATTATCCATATTGTCAAATTTGTAATTTATTATTATCACTAAAAATTATAGTTTATTATTATCAGTTAAGTTATATTTAGTTGCAATTATAATTTAATTATGGACTAAGAAAGTTCACACGAAAACAGATTTATTCGTTTTCTATAAAGATAAAAAAAACAATAAAAAATTCGGACATGTTCACATGAACAACCGGGGTTTCTTTTTAAAAATGCTTAAACGAGTGTTGTTAAATTTTAATTTAATAATATATTTATATTTAAAAACTAATTGTTCACATTGTCAAATTCATAATTTATTATTATCAGTTAAACAATAATTAATTGCAATTATAATTAAATCATGAACCACAGAAAAAAAAAATGAATCGTGTTTGTTTACATCCTTTTTCAAAAATACTTAGACGTGTGTTGTTCACATGAATATCTGAATTTTCTTAATTAAATTATAATTAAATTTAGTTTTCATAAAGAAAAAAATGAATGATTCAGACGTGTTCACATAAATAATTGGCTGATTATAATTTAATAAATTATTTATATTTAAAATAATTACTCACGTTGTCAAATATATAATTTATTATTATCAGTGAAAATTATAACTTATTATTATCAATTAAGTTATAATTAGTTACAATTATAATTTAATATTGGGTCAGGAAGTTCACATGAAAAAAAGAAATGAAGCGAACATTTTCACATGAACAATCGGGATTCTGAAAATAAAATATCAACAAAAAAAAATAAAAATACTAGAGTATATGCTTACTCTCTAGGTGAAACTTGGTGGATACATTCATCCCTAACAATTGCTTGTCATTAGCACTTAGCATAGCGGGCAAGATAGAGTGAGAAACAGAGGAGCCGATGAAAGATGGCTTTTGCTGCTGCCCTTGCTGCTAATTCGAGTCGAACTCTCCTTCTCAGCGCCACCTGTCAAAGACAGAAAGCAGCATTCTCTCTTTTCCAATTTCCTCTTCTTCTCCCTCGTTGCCCGCACAAGTATCAGACCCACCTTTACTCTTCAAGGCGGAATGTGGTGGAAATCCTGGAAGAGAGAGGGCTTCTGGAGTCCCTCACCAGCGACGCCCTCCGCCATCCAGACCTCCCTCCCCTCAGAGTCTACTGCGGGTTCGACCCCACCGCCGAGAGTCTCCACCTTGGTAACCTTCTCGGAATAATCGTTCTCTCCTGGTTCCTCCGCTGTGGCCACCAGGCCGTTGCCCTTGTCGGTGGCGCCACCGGACGCGTCGGCGACCCCTCTGGCAAGAGCCTCGAGAGGCCTGAACTCGACCCCCTTTCCTTGAACAGGAACGTCTCCGCAATCTCAGCGACCATTCAGAGCATTTTGGGACGGGACTCCTTGCCGTCTTCATCTTCTGTCACGATTTTAAACAATTACGAGTGGTGGAAGGACGTGAAGCTACTGGATTTCCTGAGGGACGTAGGCAGATTCGCGAGGGTGGGTGTCATGATGTCCAAAGAGAGCGTCCGCAAGAGGCTTGAATCGGAACAGGGAATGAGCTACACCGAGTTCACCTACCAGCTACTCCAGGGCTATGATTTTCTCCATCTCTTCCGTGATGAAGGCGTCAATGTTCAGATTGGAGGCAGCGACCAATGGGGCAACATCACTTCTGGCACCGACCTCATTCGCAGAATTCTTCAGACTGAAGGAGCCTATGGACTCACCTTCCCCCTTCTCCTCAAGAGCGACGGTACCAAGTTCGGAAAATCCGAGGACGGTGCCATTTGGCTCTCCCCTTCCCTCTTGTCTCCTTACCAGTTCTACCAGTACTTCTTCTCCATCTCCGACGCCGATGTTGTCAGGTTTCTCAAGATTCTAACTTTCCTCAGCATCGACGAGATTTCCCAGATTGAGAGCGAAATGCAGGGCCCTGGCTATGTACCCAATACTGCTCAGCGCAGACTTGCCGAGGAGGTAACCCGTTTTGTCCATGGTGAAGATGGACTGAACGAGGCGCTCAAGGCTACTCTGGCCTTGAGGCCTGGTGCTGAAACCAAATTGGATTGGAAGACTATAGAGGCTATTGCAGAGGATGTTCCTTCCTTTTCTTTGCGGCAAGATCAGGTCTTGAACCTCTCTCTTTTGGAACTCTCAGTCTGTACAGGCTTGCTTGAGAGTAAATCGGCTGCCCGCCGTCTGCTCAAGCAAGGGGGACTTTATTTGAACAACATCAGAATTGATAGTGAGGCCAAGAAGATCGAGCCTGGTGACATTGTCGATGGAAAAGTTGTACTTTTATCAGCCGGGAAGAAGAACAAGATGATTGTGAGAATATCTTGATCTATAGCTTCTTTTGAATTTTGATTTTTGACCGATTCGTTTATCATCTCAGTTACAGTGTACGGTATAGAGATAAAATCTTCCATCACATAGTATGGAAGAAAGCCATATCACGCATCACTCTCTTATGCTTATTTTTCCTGTATTACTTGATCTGATTTGCTGTTTGAGATCCATCAATCTCATTTGCATTATAAACTACTTGCAATGTTATGATGTTGACATTTGCTATGAAACTCTCTCATAAGGACCGGTGTTGTCCGAGTTTTGCATGTTGTGACTACTCAACATTCTTCCATAGTCATGTCCATAATGCACTTTCATGAATTTACTAGCTTGGGTAATTTCTAGGTCTGTGGTTCATCTAAGCACTTCTTGCACCAAAATTTGTGCCCTGCTCCTGCAATAGTGATACCTAAGTTTCCACATACTATGATAATATACGACCTTTGATACTTTCTTGGGGGTATCTTAATATGCATCTTGTATATTTGTGGCTGGCAAGTTTTATATTTCTTGTGACTATTACTAAACATCCTTCCATCATCAAGCCTATAACTGCAACCCACTTTCATGAACTTGTATAGCTTGGATAATTTCTAGGCCTGCACTTGATCTCAAGCCCTTCTTGCACCAGAACTAATGTCCAGTTTCTGCAATTGTAATTCCTGAGTTTCTATATACTACTATTATAATGACTTTTGATACTTTCACAGGGGTAAATCAATATGCATCATGTATATATGTGCTTGCCAGGTAAGAGTTGTTTTTCAATTCCTGTCAAGATGCTGAACGCATTTTTGAAGGTTATTTGCATGTCTTGTCATTGTTTTTAGGTTTTTTAGACGAATTGCGAGTACAACAAGAGAATTTTGAGCATGTGTTGTGGAGTAAACAACTTGAAACAAACAATTCTTTTAACAAAGACCTAGCACATGGCAGGTGACTTTAATCAAGTGTTTACTAATATGATCTCTCTTGGTATGATCTTTTATCATTGAGCAGAAATACAAGCATCCAATGACTTGATGTGGAATTTACAGTAAAGTAAGCCTAAAAGAAAGGGTTGTTTATGTAGCCGTTACTAAGCTTATCTATTTACTATTATCACTACATTATAAACATTTAATTGCTTCTATTTATTTAATATGGTATTTGTTGTAGTACAGAAGTGAGTAGTGAGTAGGTGCAATGTCAACATAGCTGGCTGGTAGGGATGGCAGTGGGAAACACTTTATGCTTTCATTCTCTTTCACACAATAGGCACTCTAATAGTTGTTTGCATTATTACTACTGTATTCTTGCTGCTAGTAGAACACAATGCAATCATTTTGTAGTATATTTTGTATGCTGCAGTTGAAACTCAAATCATTAAAGTATTGCTTGAATAGTAACGTGGCTTCACTGGTGAAAACAGTTAAAGTGGACTGTTTAATAGAGTAAGATTAAATCATCAAAAAGGTAATTTGTTGCCAGGAGGCGCATTGCATTGCCTATTTCATGTACAAAAGCAAGTACTAAAGATTAATTATTACTATTACATTGTAATTTACAGCAAATAATGATATGTGATGCTACTGTGCTACTTCTGTAAAAATGTGGAGTAATTTGTTAATAGTGTTGTGATTGAGTAGAGGTGAGTGGAACAATTAATTAATTGCTATTGATGGTGTGGGTGGATCTGTGAATGTGTGATAGTTTGGAGATTGCCAAGACGGGAAGGGGGAGGGGGGAGCAGGGCTTCTAGTGTGAAGAGTGATTGAAGGGAGATGGAGATTGGGAAATGGGAATGGGACACTGCAGAAAACATTCAAGTTGCAGTATCAGACAATCCCATTCTACTACTTTACGAACTATGCAAAACAGATAAAGAAGGTATACTACTCAGATTTACAAAAGTATCATAATGTGTATGTATCATTCTGTTTGATAACATTTATTGCTATTCTGTTTTTGTTGAGAATTTGCAAATGTGGAAAATAAAATAGGCTGGTTGCAAGGATCCTGAAGCAGACAATATGCAGCAAATGGCGAGGTTATACTCCTCCTATGCTTGTTTCTGCATACGATTTGCATTCTGTTTTTTGACTCAAGTATTGTGAATCCACGTACTTGTCTATTTGGCTCTTTATATTTTTTATTATTAGAATTAGGGTCTCGAGAAGGAATTGTTCTGTGGTTTCTTCTATTATTGAAAATAAACTGATGCATATTTAAAAACTTTAATTAAAATGTCTCTTTCTTAATATTCAAAAGTGGAACTAAATAATTTTGGTAATATGAGACTAAAAAATATTTAAAATTTGATGTTTTTCTTGAAGTTTTAACAATACCTGGAAATCTACATGTTCGATTCTTGTCCCATTGTGATAATCTAAAGTTATTGTTTGGTTCCCTGCGAATCTTAATTTGCTAGGTGTTCGTATGTGTTTATATTGAGTATATGGTAGAGGTGGTGCCTTCTTCCCAATTTATATGCTTATTATGATGGTCATTTTTCTTTAAATGTTGGTCATTTTACAGCGGACCCACTCTTATGTTTACTGAGCTGGTTCTTTTGAAATCAGCATAAAATTGCCTGACCAATGCTTGTGAGAGGTTCTGCATCTTTTTCAAATCTAGTGGCATTATGCCTTGCTGTGTTTTTTTGTTATTCAGGTAAGCCATTTAGCTTAAAATGTTACGTGTTGTTACCAGGTTTAAGAAGCATGCTGAGAAAACTATGCCTCCATTAGAGACTAGATTCTGTGATACTGAAGGGAAACTCGTTCCCACACCTGAGTCTTCTTCTTGGGCTAATTCTGAGAGAGCTTATAGTAGCAATAACCAGAACTTGGGAATGTTGCATGGGGAATCTCAAAGAAGGTAATCCTGCTCTTATTCACTTGCAACTTTCTGTTGCCCGTATTCCAAAGACCTCTGTATATCTTGTTTTATGCATATAATTGCTATCTTATGGCTTTGAAGAAATGCACTTCATTTTTGGTTAAATCCATAGGTACAACTCTTGAAATCATTATGTGCTTGAATGTGCAGAAAAGGCTTCTTGAACAAAATATCTGATAGTTCCTCCCATGGCCCAAAGGTGGTTAAAAATTTCCAAAAAAGGAGAAAAGCTACACAAGCTTAATATCCAGTGTGGGGATGGTGCCAAATATATGTCCTACATCTAGGTTGTTTGGTGTGGCAGATACTTCCATTTATGGCATTGCGCAATTATGATATGGATTTATGGCTCATTTGGCACTCGGTTCATGTTATTGTACACTTCTAGCTAATGGTTACTACATCTGGTTCTTCAGGTCAGCAAGGAACACCATGAGCATGTTAAAAATAGCATGAAGCATGCTGGTGATAGCATTCGGCCCATATCTTTAAATAATATTTTAGGTAGCATTGATGCTTTAAATGTACAACCTTTTGAAAGATTTGAGGAAGAAGAAAGGAAGAAGCTGCATGATTACTGGTTAGTTATTTCATTTTGTTTTATTTTTGAGTTGAAACTGTGAAGCTCTGTGATATCCTATCTGACCTTAAATTATTATGTCCGCAGGTTAAAATTGGCAAATAATTTATCTTAGAAGGTTTTGCTTGCTGGAGAAAGAGACAATTGCAGAGACAACAACTAACATGGTTACTTGTTGAAGAAATGAAACAAAAACTTGAGCAAGAGGAGTTTTGCGCTTTTTTTCTTTAAAAAAGTTTTTGACTGTTATAATCCTGCACCATGTAAATTTATTCTAAATTTGGCCTTTTCCATCTCTTGGAAAGATCTCCAATTGTTGCAATTCTTGTGATAGCAATTTTAAGTTTTTTTATTAACATATTTAAATTCTTTTTGTAGATTCGTCTGTAATTATTCGCTTCTTCACATTTGTTAAACCTTTTGTCCCATTTTTGTCATAGGAACTTGGCTTTTGAAAGTGTGGTCTAATTTTCTTAATGAAATTCTCAATTTCCTATTTGGGTGGTCAGGGTGTAGAGAAAGAGCAATCTGATGGCTTGCTTCAGTAGCAGATTGATAATGAAGAGGCAATTCTCAAAACGGCGACAGAAATAGAGGTTGATTTTACTGATTCTTTCTGTTTGTGGTTGCTGGTATCTTGTTAAAAAAATTAGCTTCTTTGAATCAATGTAGATAAAAGTGTTGTGATATAGTTTGACAATGCACGTACTTCTTCTGGTACAGAAAAAAGGTTGAAAAGGAAACTACATCAGGAGTAAACACATGATGATACAGAAAAGGTTGAAGAAGATGATGATATACCTGACCATGTTTTCGTTCAGGATCATATTCATCAGCAGATTGCTTCAATTAATAATAGTCCTAGAGTTAGCACTTTGTTGATAGAAGCACCCAACCCTGCTTTTCTTCACAGTCAGCTTCAACAGCAAATCGGTTCACTTAATAATAATCCTCAGATCAACTCCACAGAGATTGAATCCCATGGCAGTAGTGCGAGTGCAAAAGCAGATGAAGATCCTCCAATTGTATCAGAGTACTCTGGAAATCAGAACAATTTGCATATTCCTGTTAGCCAGGGGCATCTGCTCCCATCTGCTAGTGATGTTTGGTCAGCAGGTGATGTTCATGTTTCTATTTATCATTCTACTGCCACAAGTGATGGATTTGCCTCTACTCAAGAGTTGTCCCTTGGGCATCCGCAGTTTATACAAAAGGAACGAGCCCAAATACTTGATCTGGAAAGAGACAGGCAGGATGAAGATGCTCAGAAGGATATGCTGCACAGACAATCTGACGATATGTCTTTCTTCAGTTCTTACACTAACCAAGACCGAAATGAACTGCTCCAATCTTTCTTCAAAGATCAGAGTAGTTTGTCATTCCATCTTGAGCAAAAACACTCAGGTTTAGAATTCCAGCCAGGGAATGATCTAATAATGGAGGCCGGTCAATTTCCTGGGCATATGGAGGATCACATTCATCCATCACTTCCTCTGGATCTGAGGCAGAAGAGACTGAATGATCTTTATATGCGTGAGAACTTTCAGGAGAATATGTATTCTGATGGAAGCCAGTATACAATGCCAAGACAGGAGCACTTGCCAGTCAATGTTCATGATTGGGCAACTGCCAACACCATATGCGTGCCAGCTCCCTCCCAACCTCTTTTGAACAGTGGAGAGTTGAGTCAGAACTGGTATATGGGTGAGAATGGAGCCCAGGATGGATGGCCTTGCTTTGAGGGAACTGTTGGTATCCATAGCCTTAGCAGTGGAAGTAACTCGGACCTAACCCTATTCCGTCTCCTATCTGAATGTAATTATCCTTTTTTAATAATCACCCTCTTTTATTTTCAACTGTCTAATTCTTCTTATAACTTCCAACTGTATCCTTATCCTCATCTTTTTCTTTCCATCCCAATGAACCCACTCCCCCCCTAAAGGTGATCCTCTGCAAAATCAGTGTGCATTTTTGGATTTCTTATCTTAGCTTATGCTGAAACATAATATCATGATATTGAGCGAAAATACTTATACATAAGGTTACATAAGACCTAAATTATCAAGGCATCGCAGAGTAATGGTTTTATATGTCCATTCATACAATTTGCAGGTTTGGCTCACTTCCACTCCATCAGTCCTAGATTGATACTCAAGAATTTCAAAACAGCAGATGTTCTTGAAGATAAAAATTTCATAGTTAAAGTAGCAGATGCTGGATTTCACATTTTGCTCGGAAGATTTGATCATGCAGGCCCATCTTCTCAAGTGGAAGCTGATGAGATTTCTTTGCTCCATAGCAACACATGCTCATTGGTGATTTACTGTACAAGTCATTTGATAGTTATTAATTGTATTCTCATTTACTTGTTCGGGGCCAGTGTGTTCAAATGATTTTTCTGACAAAAGTGATGTTTATAGTTTTGGGATGTTTCTTGTGGAGTAAGCAGGCAGGAATCAGGAGAACTGCTTCTTCAGATGTCAGAAACTGATTCGAAGGGTGGGTAACACTGGTTTTTGCACAAATCATCACCACATTTCTCTATGTTGGGGGGTCCTTTCACATTTCTCCTTAAAACTGAAGTCATGGCATTCTTGCTATATAAGTCAGAGAATCAAGTTGAATTAAGAATGACTAGCTGTAATCTTAGTGGCACTAGAAGAAATTAATTCTATGGATCATAATTACAGGCTTATATGAGATATCTTTATTTTTCTGCAGGTGCAAGATGTGGGGGATTCTGGCAGCACATCATTGATCAGAGATTGGATAATAGCTTTACAACAGTAAGGCATGGGGAAGAGTTGATACAGTTGAAAGTGCAGTGTGTGAACCCTTCAAGTGGGTTGGGTCCTGCCATGAGCTGTGTGGTAGCAAAAGTAGAACGAAAGCAATGAGCTTGACAACAATCATGGGGGAAGGGGACGCCATCTTTTTTTGGGGGTTCAAAATAAGAAGGAAGAGTGTTTAACATCTTTGAATCACAGCATTCTTTTTGAGTTTGCTTACCTAAAACACCAAAGAGTTACTCAACTGCTTGGCAATTGTATAAGAACAGTTGGATTGTCTTTTTTATTTCCCCCAAATAATTGTTATTTTTATTTTATCCAAATCTTCTTGTAAACAAATTTCTATATAATGCTAATAGTATAGTGAATTGTGAGTTGGGACTTATACACATTACATAAAGCTTTACTGAGTTGTCTTCACATTTTACACATTACATAAAGCTTTACTGAGTTTAATTGTTAAGCTGATTTGAGTTGGACAGTAAATTATCATTGGATTATACTCTCTCAGTCCATGTTTATAATTCTCTCTATCTTTACTTTTTTTTTTTCTTTTTTTTTTATCAAAAATTATTTCTCGAGCACTATTATCAATAATAATAATGTAAAAATATACTTTTCAGCCATCATTTAAAATGTCATATTCGATTAAAAATATTGAACTTGGGAGTATTCTCCATGCTGAAATTTTGGTGTGCGGCGAGCCTGTAAAATGACTTTTTAAACATAGGATAGTTTGGGTAAACGCGACGGCCATTTTTTGGTTTGATTTAATGAGATTTAATTATTGGTTATTAGCAGATGCAGCAACAGCAGTGGGCATTAGTAGGCGGACAGTAGTAGCAGGCGTGTGTGTGTTTGTGTGTGTAATCAATCAATCAAACAATCGAAAAAAGGTTCGTTGGAATGGCAGCCCTAATTTACCAGATATTCTCATCGTCAGCACTGGTGTCTCAGGGACTTTACCACCTTATCTGCACCACCAAGAACCACCTCAAGTCCCCCCGCGATTATGTCGCCAAACCCTACCATCCCTTCCCCACTACCCCCACCCCCACCACCGATTCCTCAGGCATTTGCAGCTCTATCTCCTCATCCTCTGCCTCTTTATCGCCTTTCTCCACCAGCTTCTCGTCTCCTCCTACGCCGATCCCCTCCTCAAGGGCCGCACCCCTGTCCACCTCTTCACTTCTCTCCAGGCTGCCGCCATCATCTTCTCCTTCCTCCTCCTCTCCTTTGCCCTCCTCCTCTCCGATGCCACCTCCCTTCTCCCTCTCCCCCCGATCTTTTCTTCGCCATTGCCTCCGCCCTCTTCTTCCTCCAGTACTCCCTCTCCTCCTCCTCCTCCGCCGTCCAGACCTCCGATCTCCAGGCTAAGTGCGTCTCCATCTCCGCCCGCATCTCCGCCCTCTCCTCCGTTTTATGCCTGGCCCTCGCCTGCCAACCCAGGCTGTTTGTGGCTGATGTCGCCCTTGGCGCCTCCTTCTGCTTGCAGGGATTCTGGGCTCTGCAGACTGGGCTCTCCCTCTACGTCGACGCCTTCATCCCGGAGGGCTGCCACAAGCTCCTGGACGTGGTCAGCGGCGTTGAGGGCTCCACCAAGTGCGATTTGGAAGACTCCAAGCTCAGGGCCGTGGCCATCCTGGATCTGGTCTTTGTTCTTCACGTTTTTTTTGTGCTCCTTATCTTCTTGGTGGTCTATTGTGCTCTCGCCAAGACTTTAGGTATCCGCAGCAGATTTGGATCCTATGAGGCCTTGCCCAATACCGCTGTTGATTCTAATCACATTCAGTTGAAGGCTATAACCGGCACTCAGGCCTAACAACCACCTTCACCATTCTCTCTTGCTTGTTACTGACGGAATTAGGTATCTCTGCTTTTGCTTCCTTTTTCCCTTCCGTATTTACTCGCTGCTATGGATATTGCTGTTTCTGTTGGCTGGAGCTATTGTATCTGATAGGGAGTTTTTGTATGTAGAGGGAAAGCGAGCTTCTGTTGTGATGTGAAATTAAATTGTTTCTTCTTTAAAAAACTCCATATACTTAGGCTCCAGTAAAGAGCAAGCACCATGAGTTTTTGTTATTAAGTTGTCCGGCAGTCTTTATTTTTTGTTCAAAGTTAGGATGCACGCCTTGCATCTTATTCTCCTAGTTTGCTATATGATTATCTCATGATAGGACGAGTATTGAAACATTTATGTTTATGAATTGCGTTGATTCTGGGGAGTGGAGTTTTACCCTATTGCCGTATATATTACTATTTACATGTATTGTTTTCCTGATTTATGAATTGCATTGATTCCGGAGAGTGGAGCTTTACCCTGTAGCCATGTCTATTACTATTTACATGTATCGTTTTCTTGTGATTATCCTTTTGCATTGTTCCCTGCCTTTTCCCTGATTTTTCTTCCTTTTTTCTGGGTGAAGCATGCACTTGCGACTAATTTCTCCTTGCTTAGTGTGTTGCCTCAATGTCTTGTCAATTACCAGAGATGGGGCCTTATAATCCAAAATTGGGGTCAAGAAGAGAGAGAGAGGGGGAGAGAGAGAGAGAGAGTGCATCCTAAAAGGCTGAAACAGGCAATCGATCAAATTATCGGGGAAAACCCCCACCATGAGTGTTCCCAATTCCTCTACCTACCCCCAAGAATAAATAACAAAATGAAAATCCTATGCCGTCAACAAGAAGAAAAGCAAATAATTTAAAGTTCACTACTAAAAAAATGGGTTACTTTTGGTTGGCTTCTTATTTACGTAAGTCTCTTAGACAAAGCTTTGCCGAAGGTCTCTCTAAAGAATAAAGCATACTATTAAGAAATGACAAATATTTGCATATATTATGGAGTTTTGGAGCCTGGGTTGTGCTTGGAAACCAATTGTTTGTCATGATCTATGCAATGCATGTGTATGAGGGAGGGAGAAGAGATTGGGGAAGGGGATACAAATTATAAGAAGGGGAAAATTATTGCTGTGTTTTCTATATATAAGGCACATCCTTTTTAATTTTTATTAAGATGGAATATTGTTAGACAACAATACCTCTATTCATGTATGATGGCCAATGATATAAGCGAGTTAACTGGAAAACTTTGAAAACTAAACAATTTTCAGGTTGGGTCCCGAATCACATGACCCGAACGCCCACCTCTAAAAGGAAATAACAATCAGGGGTGATGTCCAGGGAAACTGTTTTTTCACAATCGTATTCTCTAATGGGGAGTCAAAAACTAGAGTAATTACTGCCATACTTTTTTTTCTTCCCAAGTGAGTCTATCTAGCTTAAAGAAAGGTTTCTTCTTAAGAATTTGCTTAATTACATCAAATCCATTTCATTTGGTCTCTGTCAGCTGTGTCAGCTTCTAGACATGGAGGTATATAAGCAGGCGATGAATGCAAGGTAGGTAATATATAGAGTATTGCTCTTAATTATTTTATTTTATTATTTGTTGCATATAGATTCTTAAATGATGTCAAATTTTGATTGGATACCGATGGAATGATTGATGAAATCCAGTTTTTTAGGTTTTCAATGCCATGGTTATTGTGTGTAGGTTTATTCGCCCAGGATAGATCCATTCTGAACCTCTGCTGTTGTGGTTGTGTTTTTTTTTTTTTCCTTTTTTCATATTCTTTCTCATTTGTGTAACTACCTGTTGAGTACAGGTGAATTGGGAGCTTCTCCTTCGCATTTGACTTCTGTAACCTTTTTGGGTTTGTATGCTTTAACTTTTTCTCATCTTATGCATGGTAAGCTTTGTGCATTCTTATTCGTCAACTTCCAATTTCTCTCCCTCCTTACCCCACCGCGTCCCCCAAACTTCCTGCCCATGTCTTTCTTTTCCAGGGACGTGGTAGGAAGGCTTGTGGGGAATCAGTTTGCTTTGTAATTTATGTGTTTCCTCTTGTGGCACCTAAAATTCTGGTCATAAATTCAGAATGTTGTGATTAATCATATTCAAATTATGGAGCTTAGCTCATGAGCTGAGACGTGGCACTTGGTATTAAACTGAGCAATATCCGGGATCTTACGCATTTCCTGCAATACATGCCTCAAAAAGCTATTAGAACCTCATAGAATACATAATATACCTATGTAAAATAGATCATAACTGTGGAGGTCTAGAATCCCCAACTTGAGTTTATGAAATGAGATTAAATTGTCAAACAATGGTTTCGGCTGATGAAGTTTTATAAATATATTGTCACTGCTATATTGTTCGTGATGATTTTTTTATTTTATATTTTTTACAAATAAAATTTGTTGAAACTTTAAAGATGGAATTGGTGATTTGATTTCTTCCAAAGTTTGTTTGTCATTCAATAAGTTAACTTGGGGTTATAATCTCAAATGAAACGGTGTAATTATAATGGCTTTCATGATGAACTTCTTGACGTTGTCTTGAAGTCGAACATTTTCTTGAATTTGATCACATTAAATTGCCTTGAACTGAGAAAATTTTGGAACTTCACCAACACCTTTTTGGCTTGAACGTAGACTTCTTGTTAGTTTGGTTGTCGCTCAATGAAGTGATATCCTGCTGGGTTGAGTTCGGGGGCGAAAAGCTGCTTCTGCTTTATGCATGCTCAAGTCTATCCCAGCAGTATCGGCTACTAGGTATCCAATTGCAGTTCATTTTAGAATTTTCGAACTGATAATCAGTCGGTGATGGTGAATTGCTGAGCATAAAATTATATATATATATATATATATTGGCGTTTTTAACTAAACAGACAAGTTAATTGAATCAATCAAATTTCAAAATGCAACCGAGGATTATTATGCAATTTGAGCATATTCATCATAATTTTAAGTTCACTATGCTATTAAGTTTCTGGGTATTTTGATAGTAATATTCAAAGTCGTTACAGTGTTTAATACACAACTAGCTAATACATAGCAATTAAAATCAACTATATACATGAGTTTAAGTTTCGTTTTCCAAGTGTGTTTCCAGCAGTTAAATATTAGAAATTTTTCAAAAATATTTTAGATAGACCATGGAAAAGTTGTAAAATTAAACCCTATATTTTAGCTACATTTTTTTAAAAATATTTTTTTTTTCTATAATTTGGATGAAATGTATGGAAATTGTAATTCATGATGCACCCATATTACTCTGAGCTGCAAAATATCACTGACCCACTACTTACGTTTCTATGCTTGTTTTTCGAATTCATTTTATATGAAAATACCAACTCGGCTTTCGTATTAGTAATACTTTTGTTGCAGATTTTCGGCATGGAAAGATAGGTCGCCATCCTATAAATACTGAAAATTGATTTTCGTCCCTGAATATTCTAGTTATTAGTTTTTCCAATTTTTTAAGATTGAAATATCCCTTTGTTCTTTTGCATTTGCCCTGCATATGAGGGGTCTCATTGTTATTACGAAACATCTCAGGGGACCTGAATATAAAATGTAATCTTATTTCAACTATTCTTCTTCTGTTTTTTTGTTTATTTGTTATTCTTACTTTTTCTTTATTGAAATCTCAAGGTGTCGAAATGTAATGTAATACCATTTTCAATTATTTTTCTTTTCTTTTTATTATTTTTTCTTTCTTTTTCTCTTTCATTTTTTATTATTGTTTAATTAATACGATGTAATTGATAAACCTAATAATCAATATTTTACTAAATAAATAACTTAAAATCAAGTAATAAATCTAAAGATATAACTAAAGTTTTTTTTTTCTTTATTCTTTCCCGTTTTATTTTACAAATTTTTTCTTTATTCTTTTATTTATTTATTGTTCCTTTTTCCTCCTCCTTCAACCTTTTTTCCTTCTTCCTTTTCATCTTTTTCTTCTTCTTCAACCCACTCCTCCACTCACCACACATCACCCCAACCCACCGCCACCCACAACCCCGCAATCCCAGTGGGACTTTTCTAGAAAGAAGATATTATTTTAGAGAGAAGGCCAATTGTTTACACTTGAAAAATTCTGAAGGGGATAAAATTGTCTGCACAATTTGGTGGAGGGGCACATGTAACTTTTGTGCTCTTTCCAGTTACTCTTTTGGCCGGTAATTTAATTATGTCAACAATAAGAAGTGTTTTTGTATTTTGCAATCTCAGGATGTCTATGAAATTACTTACCCCACTACTCCAAGGGCTCCAACTGCTCTTTTACAAATTCAAATCAACAACAGAACTCACATAATACCTTCACAATCAGGGTGGCGCTTCTTTATTCCCTTTCATTCAACTAGACAGATACCATAACCATCAGCATATAAGATACAGAAAAATCATCACCTGCTAATTTTGAAAAGCTACATTTCAATTGATTTTCCTATCCAGGTTTACAGCCCAAAAATGGAAACTTTATTCGCTAAAAGCTTTTGCCTAATTAACTTGCAAAACCATTAATAATTTGTACATTCCTCTACCTAAAGAGTAACTTTCCAATGAGACCATCAAAATGAGGCATTTGAATCAGAGATCCTTCGGTTCCTCCTACTCGGCCACAACTTAGGTCATCCCCCTACATATATACGTGGCACAAGATTGGCTCTATGCATGTACAACGTGCCACATTCGGTCTTTGATCAATGAAAAACGAAATAAAAACCATCACCTCTTGAAAAACAAAGATTTATTACACAATCTGGGTGCACAGAGGGAGCAGCTCTTCATGTTTTCTGCAACTCCCTCTTTAACATTCTTGCACCAACCATAGAAGGCTGCTCCAGGCTTCTTAATTAAAGGCAATCTTTGTTGATTCCACGACCTTAAGAAGCGGTTTACCCATGGACACCTACATTCCAAGGGATACCCATCCATCCATGGTTATTGATCCTTATTGATTCCACGACCTTAAGAATGGTTTACCCATGGACTCCTGAATTCCAGAATTATGCTGTGGGATTCCCATCCACCCAAGGTTATTGATCTTTAGACCAGCAGCAGCCTCATGGCCGCTCAAATAGTTAAGTGGGTTAGGTGACTGTTCTAACACATTGTTGCTCGAGGGAATTCCACCAGCCATCCCACTATAGTTTCTGGCCTGGACAAATCGTTCAGTAGAGCCCATTGAATCATAACTGGAACCAGTTCGTCCTTCATTACATTCAGATAGGAGACTGAATAGGGTTTGGTCCGAGTTACTTCCACTGCTAAGGCTATGGATACCAACAGCTCCCTCAAAGCAAGGCCATCCATCCCGGGCTCCATTGTCACCCATATACCAGTTCTGACTCAACTCTCCACTGTTCAAAAGACGTTGGGAGGGAGCTGACACGCGTATGGTGTTGGCAGTTGCCCAATCATGAACATTGACCGGCAAGTGCTCCTGTCTTGGCATTGTATACTGGCCTCCATCAGAATACATACTCTCTTGAAAGTTCTCATGCATATAAAGATCATTCAGTCTCTTCTGCCTCAGATCCAGAGGAAGTGATGGATGAATGTGATCCCCCATATGCCCAGGAAATTGACCGGCCTCCATTATTAGATCATTCCCTGGCTGGAATTCTAAACCTGAGTGTTTTTGCTCAAGATGGAGTGACAAACTACTCTGATCCTTGAAGAAAGATTGGAGCAGTTCATTTCGGTCTTGGTTAGAGTAAGAACTGAAGAAAGACATATCGTCAGATTGTCGGTGCAGCATATCCTTCTGAGCATCTTCATCCTGCCTGTCTCTTTCCAGATCAAGTATTTGGGCTCGTTCCTCTTGTATAAACTGCGGATGCCCAAGGGACAACTCTTGAGTAGAGGCAAATCCATCACTTGTGGCAGTAGAATGATAAATAGAAACATGAACATCACCTGCTGACCAAACATCACTAGCAGATGGGAGCGGATGCCCCTGGCTAACAGGAATATGCAAATTGTTCTGATTTCCTGAGTACTCTGATACAATTGGAGGACCTTCATCTGCTTTTGCACTTGCACTACTGTCATGGGATTCAATCTCCATGGAGTTGATCTGAGGATTACTATTAAGTGAACCGATTTGCTGTTGAAGCTGATTGTGAAGAAAAGCGGCGTTGGGTGCTTCTATCAACAAAGTGCTAACCCTAGGACTATTATTAATTGAAGCAATCTGCTGATGATTATGATCCTGAACGAAAGCATGGTCAGGTATATCATCATCTTCTTCAACCTTTTCTGTATCATCATGTGTTTGTTTCTGAAGTATGTAATCAGTCTTAGTTTCCTTTTCATCCTGACCATCATATAAAAGACCAGAAGAAGTAAGTGCATTGTCAAAATATATCACAACACTTTTATCTACATTGATTCAAAGAAGCTAATTTTTATAACAAGATACCAGCAACCACAAACAGAAAGGATCAGTAAAATCAACCTCTATTTCTGTCGCCATTTCGTGAATTGCCTCTTCATTATCAATCTGCTCCTGAAGCAAGCCATCAGATTGCTCTTTCTCTACACCCTGACCACCCAAATAGGAAATTTCATTAATAAAATTAGACTACACTGTCAAAAGCACAAGTTCCTATGACAAAAATGGGACAAAAAGGTTTAACAAATTTGAAGAAGCGAATAATTACAGATGAATCTACAAAAAGAATTTCAATAAGTCAACAAAAAAACTTAAAATTGCTATCACAAGAATTGCAACAATTGGAGTTCTTCCAAGAGATGGAAAAGGCCAAATTTAGAATATATTTAAACGGTGCAGGATTATAACAGTCAAAACTTTAAAGAAAAATAGCCGCAAACCTCTTCTTGCTCAAGTTTTTGTTCCATTTCTTCAACCAGTGACCATGTTAGTTGTTGTCTCTGCAATTGTCTCTTTCTCCAGCGAGCAAAACCTTCTAAGATATCTTTATTTGCCAATTTTAACCTGCCGACATAATAATTTAAGGTCATATAGGATATCACAGAGCTTCACAGTTTCAGCTCAAAAATAAAACAAAATGAAATAACTAACCAGTAATCATGCAGCTTCTTCCTCTCTTCTTCCTCAAATCTTTCAAAAGGTTGTACATTTAAAGCATCAATGCTACCTAAAACATTATTTAGAGAAATAGGCTGAATGCTATTACCAGCATGCTTCATGCTACTTTTAACACGCTCATGCTGTTCCTTGCTGACCTGAAGAACCAGATGTGGTAACCATTAGCTAGAAGTGTACAATAACATGAATCAACTGCCAAATGGACCATAAATCCATATCGTAATTGTGCAATGTCATAAATGGAAGTATCTGCCACACCAAACAACCTTGATATAGGACATATATTTGGCTCCATCCCCACACTGGATATTATGCTTGTGTAGCTTTTCTGCTTTTTCGGAAATTTTAACCACCTTTGGCCATGGAGGAACCATCAGATATTTTGTTCAAGAAGCCTTTTCTGCACATTCGAGCACATAATAATTTCAAGAGTTGTACCTAAGGAATTAACCAAAAATGAAGTGCATTTCTTCAAAGCCATAAGATAACAATTATATGCATAAAAACAAGATCTACAGAGGTCTTTGGAATACGGGCAACAGAAAGTTGCAAGTGAATAAGAGCAGGATTACCTTCTTTGAGATTCCCCATGCAACATTCCCAAGTTCTGGTTATCGCTACTATAAGCTTTCTCAGAATTAGCCCAAGAACAAGACTCAGGTGTGGCAACAAGTTTCTCTTCAGTATCACAGAATCTACTCTCTAATGGAGGCATACTTTTCTCAGCACGCTTCTTAAACCTGGTAATAACACATAACATTTAAAGCTAAATGGCTTACCTGAATAGCAAAAAAACACAGCAAAGCATAATGCTACTAGATTTGAACAAGATGCAGAACCTCTCACAAGCATTGGTCAGGCAATTTTATGCTGATTTCAAAAGAACCAGCTCAGTAAACATAAGAGTAGGTCTGCTGTAAAATGACCAACATTTAAAGAAAAATGACCATCATAAGCATATAAATTGGGAAGAAGGCACCACCTCCACCAACAAAAACACCTAGCAAATTAAGATTTGCAGGGAACCAAACAATAACTTTAGATTGTCACAGGAATCCAAAAATGGGACAAGAATTAAACATGTAGATTTCCAGGTATTGTTAAAAATTCAAGAAAAACATCAAATTTTAAATTTTTTTAGTCTCATGTTACCAAAATTATTTAGTTCCACTTTTGAATATTAAGAAAAAGACATTTTAATTAAAGCTTTTAAATATGCATCATTTTGTTTACAGTAGTAGAAGAAACCACAGGATGATTCCTTCTCTAGACCCTAATTCTAATAATAAAAAATATAAAGAGCCAAATAGACAAATTTGCGGATTCATGATACTTGAGTCAAAAACAGAATGCAACTCGTATGCAGAAACAAGGGTAGGAGGAGTATAACCTCAATATTTGCTGCATATTGTCCACCTCAGGATCCTTGCAACCAGCCCATTTTATCTTCCACATTTGCAAATTCTCAATCATGCTGGCGCAAAAACAACTTAAGTCAAAAACAGAATAGCAATATATGGTATCAAACAGAATGATACATACACATTATGATACTTTTGTAAATCTGAGTAGTATGCCTTCTTGCATGCTTTGAGAGACTGCTTCTCATGAAGAACATTATCGGGATGAAGTTCCCCAAAACATAGAGAAGCACCCCTGCAGCAACAAAATGCAAATCAATGGCAACTCAAACTTAGCAAAGGCACCACAAAGCACACCCTACTTATCAAAATTCAATTAACCAGTCATCCATTTGGACATAATGAGCATGTTAAGGATGCCAAACATCTTCACGTTCTCAAATCTGCAAAACCACATCATGCTGGCAATAGAACTTAGGCAAGCAGTTCGTAGCAAAAAGCACAAGTACATAAGTAACAGAAAAATATAAAATCAAATGCTTTCTCCATTGAGCCAAATTTAACAGTGGGAAATCAAAGTGCTTTATAGTGAGTAACTCCAAGATTGTTTTCTAGTGAACCCTACATTTCGACTGCCAAACATGACTTTGGAAAATTCTTCCCCATAAAATGAGACTAAATTGAGTCTCAGCCAAAATGCTTCAACAAGGCAAAGCTTCTGGAGGAAATTAATTGTGATGAAAAATGTATAGTTTAACAGTCAACATGATGGTGAGACCAGGCATACTGGTTAAAAGTCTATGCTAAAAAGCATCTACCTAAAACAATACCTTCACTGACTCCTCCTTGGGTCAGGAGGTAACAAAGAATTCAAATTAAAACAACAATGAGCATACGAGAATTGTTCATAAAATGCAGAGGGACAGCAAAGGTTAAAAAAATGACAGAAAAGTTATCTAAAGAGATTTGAAATGCCTATAGACCACTGAGTGATATAATCATGTCAGATGCCCTCCCCTAGCAGTTTTATAGATCAGGTAGGATCGAGGAAAAAGTTATCAGAGAAACTTCATCCTGATCTGCTAGTACGTGGATTCCTTTATCTTGAACTAAGATTTGATCCAAATTTACAGAGTTAGCTGCTTACTGAAAAGAAAGTTAAAATATAAAGCACAACTTTTCAGGTCTCCCGAAACGAAAAGGTCGTCAAACCTATGATAGCTTATGGAAGAATAATCATCCAACAAAGCTATGAAGAAGAAAGAGGGCAATTGAACGAGTTGCAAATCCAGAAAAACCAAAATCATGATAGCTAGAAAGAAGTTTTAAGTCAATCATGAATTACATAAGAAATTTAATTTGTGAAAGAACCAAGAGTTATTCACCTACGAATCAAAATAAATTTCAAATAGGCAGACAAATCAGCCTTTGAAACAACACACAACCAACTCACTGATATCCCAAAAAGAAAAGAATGGATAGTAACGCTTGCCATTCTAAAAAAGGATTTCCAAAATGGAAGTTCTCCCCAGCAAGCAATTCTCGAACAATTGTATCTAGCTCAGCTTCTTTAGGTAGAAATCGTGAAAGAAAGTTTCTTTCTTTTTCAGATAAATGAGTCTGCCAAACCTATAACCAGGGGAATAGATAAGTTTCAAAAGAAAGAAATTCCTTTAGAAATGTAAGTCACTATTGTATCATCAATTAACTGTTACCTCGAAAGAGAGAACCCCACATAGATTTTCTAGTTCAAATATCTCGTGAGGAACACAACACACATCAGCCAATATGTTGTCGTTGCGATAACTAGGCTTAATAAACGGAATCATGTGTCTTCTCGAAATACCAATCTGCTCCCTCTTGGAAACAACACTCTTTTTCTTGTTATCCCACTCAAGAGATATGTTAGGCCTCATGCTTAGACCATGCTGTGGTAGTTCCAGTTTCCTCCGCTTTACCCTATATTGTTCACGAGAAGTGCAGCCAACCAAACTGGCGACATTTACCCGTTTTTTCCGCTGATCAGCTACCATTTCCTTAATTCGAATACATCACGAGTACCAGACGAACAGTGGCTACTTAACCTCAGCTAACAAACCTTTTTCCTTCAACATGCAAAATGAAAACCACAACAGAAAAGCATCATATCCATAGCTAAACATGCAGTCTACTTACAATATATGATTAAAAAAGAACAGATTGGAATCATGAAACATGAAAATAGAACTCCATACTCAATGGTAACACAAATTGACAGAATTGGCAATATCAGACTGGGAGCGTCCTAATCACATTTGTGGTCCCGAAAGGTTCAACAATTACACTTCAGAAACTCATGCAGCAGCTGGATATAACAACTCGACTTCTAGGATAAACTAAGTTCAAACTTAGGCATGTTAATGCACAATGCATAAAAATTGGATTAATATTTGCTTACCAAATGATTCTCCAATGGATGAATTTAACAATCAGATAACTAGTAATCAAGCAAGAATGCAATCTGCTTCAAAAGCACAGAGAGGGGGAAATAAACCAGGAGAGAGTGTTCATTTGGCAGCAACCCAAATAATATTCAAGCCCCCTTTTTTAAGTATAGTTAAAATTAAGGGAGAAATTGCAAGCAACGAAATTTACAGATTATGGAACGGGCGAGCAATTTAATATAGCAACTAATTTTCAAAAATAAAGAAACGAGGAAAAAAAAAAGCTACAAGCAATTGCAGACACTCGGAAGAAAAAAGAGAAACAAGCATCGAAGGAAAAATCATAAAGAGTGGAGATACAAAAATTCCAAATGAAAAACGTAAAGGCATTACCCATTAATCCAAAACCGAATTGAACTATAAAAGGAGAGAAATAACAAGTAGTAGACAACAAAGACTAACAAAATCTAGAGAAGAAGAAAAGCCCTAAAACGTAAAGAAAAAATTGGAATAGAAACAAGTACCTGTAATGCAGTGAATGGCCAAGTGAGCTCGAAACCGTAAGCCGGCAAAATAATTTATAATAAATTAGAGAGATTATAAATATTTTTATTAAGTCAATAGAAAAAATAATTGGTTGTGCGTTTATCCTACAACACTTATTATTCTTGAGGAGGAGAAAAAGACTGTACAAATATGTATGCTGATTATTGTTGAGAGACTGACGGATAGTACATTATGTATATGCACATTTTTTCAGTTTTTTCATAATTGAAGTTGTGATATATATACTGTGTATGTAGAGTGTGTTTGTAATTATCAATCCATATTTTTTATTATAATTAATATTTTAACTCTTGTTATAATACAAATAATAATAACTTTATCAATTTATATTTAATGTATAATAATAATATTATAATAAAAAAAATACTAATTGCAATATAAATCACTTTAAGCTTGGCTTGGCTTTGCTCAAGCCTGCGGCCTCCAGCCTCCACGGTTGGCGTGAAATATGAATTATTTGTAGGAGTGATTATGGTTTGCTTTCTTTTTTATTTCAAATTAAATTATGGGTGCTATTTTGAGTGATTTTGCGATTTTAATCAATAAAAAGAAAAAAAAATTATGTAATTGAAAAAAATATATTTTTCACAATATTAACAAATATTTATATTAATATAAAAAGATATTCGAAATAATAATAACAAAATGTAGTCAAAATATAAATACAATGACTAAATTTTCAAAAATTAACTACATAATTTTTGTTATCACGAGAAAAAATATAATAAAATATATATTTTTTCTCTTTTTATGAAAAAAATAAAATATAACTTTTTGAGATAAGTGAAAAGAAGGACTTTGCAGTAAATGATAAATATGGGAAGGCTTTAGATTTGAGAAAAGCTAATAATGTGAAGAAAAAGTGGAAAAAGAAGAATTTGTTACATGATGCTGGGAAGAATGGGAGAAAAAAAATTATTGTTTGATACTTAAATTAGTTAACTATCAAGGTAAATAATATTTACTTTATCATAAGGATAAAAGAGACCTACTCACATATTAGGAGTGAGAGTTTAAATTTTAAATTTTAAATTACGATTTGTATTGTAAATTAATATTTATGGTGCAATGTGATTTTTTAAATTTTATAATCAATTATAATTATTTGTATAGGGTTTTTTTCCTCGTTCAAATGATTATTTAAATTTCAGTGTATTATCTAAATTACGAAATTGAATTCGTGTTGAAGACAGAGAACAATGAGTTAAAAAATTATTGATAGTGAAAGAATTTGAGAGAGTATTTGGAAACACAAAAATTAAGAGCCAATTGTTTTCATCCCCAAAATGCCTTTTTCTTTCTTTCTTTTTTTTTTGTTTGCTATTTAAAACTCTAAAAATTTATTTATTTAATTCATTTCCATCAAAAACACATTTTATTTTTATTTTCAAATATATTAATATTTTGGTTCTTTTCATACACCTACCAATTTTTTTTTTAATATATTAAATATTTTATATTTTTGAATGCCATTTCATCTCCAAACATATGTAGTCAACATTAAAGTATTACTAATTTAAACATTATTTTTTGTAAAAACTTATATTTTTAATTCTAAAAATGTTAAAAATATGAAAATAATTTTGGAAATGGAAGGAAACCAACTCTAAGATTTTTGTTTGGTTTTCTTTTGGAGGAATGTTTTTATTTTTTAAAATTTTAATCAAACATTTAATATTTTTTTCTCAAAACATATTTCCCTCTTTCCCTGAAATATTTTTAAAAACCCCTAATATATATTTATATTTATATATACATGTTCAATCATTATTTCAATAAAATATATGTATATATTACAATTTTTACATTCATATAGATATATATTGTATCATACATGTTCGATCATTATTTCAATAATATATTTATATATTACAATTTTTACATTTATATAAATATATATCATATTATTACTCAATCATTATATTAGTATAGAAACAACAAATGATTGTAGAAATTGATAATATGACACCACTAAACAGACAAAATCTCGTAAGATATGATATTTACAAGAATAAATATATTTCACAAATAATAAAGTAAAATATATTTTTTTCTAAAAATACTTTACATCATTTAATTTCAAAATATGATCAACATACTTCACATTCCCCAATCCATTTCTCTAAAATATTTCTTTTTAAAATACTCTAAAATAAAGCCAACTATCAACTTCTAGCTTATAAGAAGCTAAATATAGTGTTTACATTAAAATTTGACTATTAAATGATATATGTGTGCATGACGACGAAATATTTATATAAATAAAATTACTCATTGTATTACAATTTCTATTGTCTACACATATGAGACTGTAAAAAGATTGGGTTAAAAGGTTGCAGGTTGACCAGATCCAAATGTTTGAATTGAAAATTGGGAAGAAGTAGTAGTTTTTTAGGAAAAAGCTACCACCAATCACCCTCATCGTTTTCCCATTTAGATGTACAATTCATTATCGTAAAAATTAATTTTCATATAAAAATTAATTTTCATATGAAAAGACTACGAAGGTGCACTCTCCTAAAATGTGTTTTAACCATAATTTTCATAAGTGATAATTAAATTAATTTTGTTAATAATTAGTATTTCAATCCGTTTGAGCGGTTCAATCGATGGTTGGATCGATTTAATAAAAATTGATTATATTTTTTTATTATATTATGTAAAATGATAATATAATAAATTAATTATTATGTAATATTTTTTAAATATAAAATATATATATCTAAAAAAATATATAACAAAGTATAAAATTCAAATAACCATATAAGTATAATAAAATATCAAATTTTATTTTTAAAAAAAATTAAAAAAAATAAAATCGGTCAAACTTAGTTTGACCGTTTCTGGCCGATTTGACCAGTCTTTTATCGGTTTTGGCCGGTCAAACTGGTTTATGGTTTTATACTCTTAATTGAATCGAATCCCAATTTTTGATTGGACCGATTAAATCGATCGGTCCGGTTTAATTTTTAAAATAATTGTTTTAACTATTGAAAGCATTTAAATACATAGAAAAGTCTGTTTATTAACTCAGAACTGATATATGAAGTTGGATTTATCCGAAAATCATGAAATTCATCTTTAATTTTTAGTCACGGGTATGAGAGCTAAATATGGTTGATATATTGAATTCTTTCAATGTGTCAAAGCCTATTTATATTAAGTAACTATATAAAAGAATCATGCTTCCCATTGTTATGTCATTGAATATGTCTTTCATGGTAAATTAATATGTGCTTCATTTTGTATCTTTATGATTTAAAAGAAGCTGTAAAGTCTCATGGCTTCAAACTTGCAGAAACTTCGTCCTTTTTTCCCAAATTATTTGGTGCAAATTATGGAACAAAACTTATGTGGTTATGATCCTTATAAAACTGGCTTAGAAAAGAGGGAGATATGACATATCAACAGTTGAATCGAATTTTAGGGTTTTGTAAATTTTCTAAAATTGTGAAGAAAATGATGTCCAAACTCCTAATTGTAGGTGCCTCGTGATAAAATAGGCAATGTTATTGAATTTTGAAAAATCCAAAAAATATGAGGTAGTCATCAAAAGACATTAGAGATGCCTCTAAGTGGTACATATAAAACACATACTACCACGGTATGTATACACGCAGTAAAATGTTGTAGTCATACATAGATGCGCGTGTGGACACATGAGGCAATTTCGGGGGCGCTTCCGATAGAAAAAAATTCACAACTGTTTATAATTTAATTTACAAGTTTTTTGTAATTTAAAATATATTTTTTGACTTTGAAAAATATTTTTCCTTAGTCTAATAAACTAAAAATTGTTTAAAACTATAAAAAATATATTTCTGCCTGAGAAATATTATGCGATTTTTTTTTTTGAAAATTCTAAAAAAAAAAATTGCTTATTATTAGCGATAAAATTGTCACTAAGATTGTAGTTCAAAATAATTAATTATCAAATTTAATTATTACAATAAATAAGTTGACAATAACATTAAATAATATTTGATAACTATGTAAAGGTCACCTCATGTTGAATTTGAAGATAAGCAGTTTGGTGTTGTGAAGTTTATAACAAGTGCTTTTGTGGTTTCAAAAAGGTTTAAAGGTTTTAAATGTAAGATGAACTAGAAAAAAAATAGGAAAAAAAGACAAGAGAAGGAGAATGAAAATGCGATAAAAAATAAAGTGCTCTTTTTGTACTTAAAGTTTGAGCTTTGTTTGAAAGTTAGTTTCAAATTCAGTTCGAGTTGATCAAAATTTATTTTTATTTAATATAATTAATTAAAAAAATAAAAAAATTTACCAAATAAAAAAATAAATCTCAAACCACTCCAAAATAACCAAAATCAAATTCCATCAAGGCTAAAAATGATAATATGTTAAATTTAAATCCACAAAGTCAAAATACTAATTATTTTTTCTACTTGTAAATCTAAACTAAATAAATTTACCAATTATCCTATACTGTCTTGAAATTTTAAAATTCTTGAGCTTATGAGTAATTTATATAATTTTGTGTTTTACATTTATGTTTGATATCTATATATTTCATAATAAATAAAGTTATTATTTATTTATCTAATACAAGAAGATCTCAATTTATATTAAATTTACAATTACTCATACTTAACTTAAATTTAAATTCAAATTCTTACTTTTAGTTCAAACTCAACTTTATTATTCTGAAATGATGTGTAAAGGTCAAATGAAAGCTTATGCTCGCTATGCGAGCGATATGTATAAGAGTTTGAAAATTATAACCCTGAGTGTGCGACTTCCAATCAATTTGAGTTTCACAAGAAAATATTGGGAAGCGGGGAAATATAATAGCATCAAATTACACACTAGATACTACCAAAATCAACGTCCAATAACCTCTCAGATCCGCCTATTTACTTGGAAGTAGACCGTAGTCGTACAGCAATTTTTTTTAATGTTTTCTACTTCTGCCGTAGAGCTAGACGTAGAACAAACTTTTACTCTTTTTCTACTTGAACCCTAGAATAAAATTCAAAAATTTCAGCTCTTTCATCTTCCCTCCATTCTCTAACCTACAATGGTGGTACTCTACACTGACAAACAATCGGATTCAAAACTCCAAAACGATGCCCATACTGGATATCCTCTGAGGAGGACTAGTGCAAGAGTAAAGATACTGGAAGCAAAGAACTCGACGACCGATCTGAATCCTCCTGAAAAAAGGGGAGCATCTGTGCCCAAAATGAGTCGGATGGGAAAAAAAAGGAAGATTGACAAGCCTGGAAATGCCCATGGCTGCAAGATTGTGGACACTGATTCCACCGCTGTTGAAAAGAGTGTTGCCACTGATTCCACCGCTGAAAAGAGTGTGTACGCTAAGGTCACCGAAACTCTCCGTACTTTCAACAAATACTACCTCCATTTTATTCAGGTAAATGATTTTACTGGACAAAACTTTTGTAATGAATGATTCATTGTTTTCTTCTTCTTCTTAGCGAAGTTAGTGCTTTTTACGTGTGATAATTCGTTAGTGTAATATGCTAATTAAGTTGAAGTATGGCGATTGGCTTGTCAGTAACGAACAAAATGCTCGTTTCCAATTTTATTTTATTTTTTTTTGAGAAAAAAATCTCATCTGGTTAATTTAGTACAGAAGTCATGCTATGAAATCTGCAGACACAATGGCATGCATCCTGCAATGAGTTTATGGTTTTCTTCACATAGTAGTTTAATGTGGTGTATGTTCAAATGCCTCTTTCTGGAAGAAGAATGACGCAATTGTTGTGACTCTTCTTGCCGATATTTGTAGGCAGAAGAGAATAGGTGCGCAAGGCAGGAAGCTGATGAAAAAGGGAGCATGAGAAAAGGTTCAAAATCCAAGGTTTGCATGTATCCCATCCCCTCCATTTTCGGTCTGCAATGAGTTTATAGTTTTCTTCAAAAAGTAGTTTTAATGTGGTTTATATGCTGTTCAAATGTCTCTTATTGGAAGAAGAATGACACAATCGTTGTCTCTTCGTGCTGAAATTGGTAGGCAGAAGAGAATAGGTGTGCAAGGCAGGAAGCTCGTAATAAAGGGAACATGAGAAAGGGTTCAAAATCCAAGGTTTGCACGAATCCCATCCCCTCCAGTTTGGGTGATGGGTTGTTTAAGTTTTCCCACAATGAGTTCTTTGAAATGATTATGTTACATGCTGTAAGCAAATGATTGATCGTTATAAGATCCATATTGTATTTCATCGGATGCAGAATTAATGGTTTTACAGTCCCGTAATTTATTGCTATTTTATTTGTCGTTATATCCATTTTTATTCAGTTTTCAGGATAGAAGCAAATAAGTTGTTCCTAACTTCTGATTGGAAACATGTGTAGAAAGAGGATACAGCTGAAGATTGTACTAAAAAGCCTGCCAAGCGACCTGATCTAAAGGCTGTATCAGAGGCATGTCTTAATTTACAGTTCCTGTTTCTATTTTAGAAAGAGAACTACTCATGTGCAGTGACTCAATTTCTGAATGACATATTCATACCTAGTATAGTGGTTTAAGTTTAAGTGCTTTTTAACATTTTATTCTTATGTTTTGTTCACACTTAAAATTTTGAATGTTTAATTTCTTGAATACATTGATTCACATTTACAAGTCATGTTGCTAAACTGTGTAACAATAATTCATAGGTAAAAGTCAAGTAGTTTTATGTGTAGCAACATTTTGTTGGATATCCTTGTCTGATACAGTCATGATTGACATATATTTTTACAGAACTGTTCCAAGTCTAAATTTAACTGCTCCTATCTGCTGCTGCTTGTCATCTTCCACTGGGAAATTTATGCCTGAATGTTTTACTTTTGGTTATTGAAATGGCAGATGATGAAGACTCGAGCTACTTTATACCCTGAGAAGAGATTTGGCCCCATTCCAGGTTGGTGGCTTTGAAATTGTGGACTTGTTTGCTACAATAACTTCTTTATACCTGAATGTTGTTCTAAAATCTTGTCAAATTGCACCAGAGAAGAACTTTAGTGATGTAATCTATTTTTTATCAATTAGCATTTGCAATAAAATGCATTCCCAAATGTTAGTGGCCAAGACCTCATGATTAGAGAAATGATGATCCAATTGGTACTTGATATTTTCAAATACAAGCTCTGACTAAGAATTGACTTAATTTGCAGTTTGTGTTCCTTTTTTCTTTGCTGTGTCTTAGTGTTAACCCTACTTCTCATTGGATTTCCTCTCTAAGAGTTCATGTTTTCCCTTCAGAATTTTCAACTTTATGTTACTGCATTTTCTGATAGCAGGCTTCTTTAAGTATATCTTATCCCTCTTTTATGCTCCTATTATTTAATGATTAGCACTTTTGAATGTGCGAGCAGCAAACTAGGAAACAACAAAGTTTTCTGATATTTAGGAAAATACAAGAAAGATGTAGTTCCATAGTAGTTTATGCCTAGATCAATGATGGCATCAATTTCTTGGGAGATTTGTTAACTTTCTGGATCTTAAGCAAATTTTGTTTCTCCCTCTAACCATAATATATGATGTAAAGCTTTTAATCTTTTTGTTAACTAATCATATTGGTTTTTTTAACAATTTTGATGTAATAATAGTTTCAGATCTTAATGTTTGTTATGTAGTTTAACATTATTCAAATACTTTTTTGAATAAATTAACTAAATTATTATTTGATTGTATTTAGGAAATTAGTTGAATTGACTGGTTAATGACAGGAAAACATTCATTTTTAGGATTGAGTTAATATATTACATCATATATTTACAAGGAAATATGATTGGACGGTTGGTGCATTTGGTGATGGCAGGTATTGATGTTGGTCATCAATTTTTTTCAAGGGCCGAGATGGTTGTAGTGGGATTTCACCAGCACTGGCTGAATGGAATTGATTATATTGGGAAAACTGCTGGCGCTGCTCGAAAATCTGGAAAAAAATTGGTAAATTTGAAACCTGTTCAATGTCAAATACGCCCTCATGCTTATGATTCATGTCGCGTAATCAAGAAAGATGATATTGTTCTTAGGAGATATTTGAAAATTTGAGTTTTGTTTAGGCCATTGATCATGTGTGAGGTTGATAGCTTCAGAGTAAGGTTCGTAAGCATTTTTCCACTTATATATCTTTCCATGGCGACCTTTTGATTTGAGGAATTTGGAAATTAATTTTCCGCATTACCAGGAGTTGTGGTCTGGTTCTTTTACAGTTTTATACGCTGTTATCTGTTTACAGAAAATTTGGTAGTTCCTTGCTTTGTGCAATTACACACACTCCCTCAACACAAAACAAACACGCTGTCGAATCAAGTTTACTTTCCGTTGTTTTCTTCAGACATGCTGCATCACCAGCATCTCAACATAATGATGCTAAGTACTTCCAGCAGGATCTCTCCCTCTCTCTCTCATTCAACTACATTAATCCTTGCTTTTATTAGATCTAAATCAAGACCTAAATAGTAAATCAAAACTTTAGAGTTCCCTTTTTATATCTTCTCCCCTTTTTGATTTTACAGGATTTGGAAGGGCGCAAGCTTCCACTTGCTATATCCATTGTATTGTCTGGGCAATATGAGGATGATTTAGACAATTGCGAGGAAATTGTGTACACTGGTCAAGGAGGAAACAACTTGCTTGGAAATAAACGTCAAATTAGGGACCAAGTGTTGGAACGAGGCAATTTGGGACTCAAGGCATGTATATTTTATTGACTTTAATCGTCTTTTACCATGTCCTTTGATTGTCTTCATGATTGCATGTGGAATAAGGATTCCAACCCCCTACCCCCCACCTTGCCAAATTCGTGATGAGTTGACTGCGACGTAACAAGACATGAGCTGTTGTATGTGCAAGGGTAATTGCTTGCACAAAGGTTGTTTCTGGAATTAGTATTTTTTCATTGTCATGACATTTAGGGTTGACTTAAAATTGTGGCATTGTATTCTGTTTGATGGTGCACATTATGGCCATTGAGTGCGTACGCTAGTTATGCTTTTAACTAGAGTTAAATCTGGTTTATGATAATATTTATTCAATTCAATCTGATTTTTGTATAATTGGTGATTGCTGAACTTGTATAGTTCTTTTGCTTGGCTGGATTCTTTAAACATATGGTCGTGGTACAGGCTTCAAACAGCTAATAAAGTGGAAACTTTGTCTGCTGTACACTGGTACTTGTGCATTTTGATTTGGCATATTCCTTGAAAACTCAATCTGATTGTTTTCCAGATCTGACATTGTCATTATGTAGTATGTTTTATCATCTTGGTTAGAAAAATAATCTGAGACTCTGGTCCTTTTTATATTTGGAAATGGAAATTTGTCAAAAAATGTGGCTGATTTCCAAATTATTGTTTTTCCACAGAACTGTATGGAGCAATCTGTGCCTGTTAGGGTAGTTCGTGGACATAAATGTCAGAACAGCTATGTGGGGAAGGTTTATACCTATGATGGCTTATACACGGTAACTATATTTTTAGGCTAGAAATGAGTATTTTTTGATAGTTTTATGCGGGGTTTTGATATACATGGTGTCTTAATTTCCTTTATTTTGCAGGTTGTTAATTATTGGGCTGAAAAGGGTGTCTCTGGCTTCACAGTTTATAAATTTCGACTAAAGCGGCTTGAGGGGCAGCCACCTTTGACAACGAAGGAGGTACTTTCTATACTTGCTAATACAATAAATGTCCATTAAATATTCTAATAATTTAATATTGTCCTGTGGTAGTTTTAATTAATGTATGCTTGGTCTGTTAGTTTTTCACACCTATATTTGTATCCAGAAATATTCTCTGAAGTTAATGGTATTATCTGTTGCTGTGGTTCTGTGTTTAAATTTCTCACATATTTTTCCTTTCTTGATGCCAAGAGATTTTGATTTACCTTTAATTTCAAAAAATCATTTTTAACTTTAACTGAGCTATTTTGAGTAGCTTGAAAATTGTCTTCCTTGTGAGCTACAAGCTATCTGTGAAAATAATTATGTCCTGTATCGCTACACGTTTCTGTGTGTCCCCATTAGATGTTCAAGATTTTAATTTTGAGTTAACAAACTTCTGCTTTAGTGTGAATGCATATTGGCATATTGCAGGCATACTTCATATATGTTGGTTCTTTTAGCTAGTTATGGTGACCTGCTAATATATGCCTTCTATTGCTCATTATAGATATATATTAAAGACAGTCCTCGTGACTTTAGCTTTATATCATATATTGTCACTCCAACTTTTACCTGCTTTTGAGTTTGTGTAGTAAGTATATTTCATTCTTGATGTTGTCATCATTATATTGTGCATATATTGCAGGTTTATTTTACTCGAGGTCGAATTCCTAATTCTGTATCTGAAATAAGAGGGTATGGCTGCCATTAATTTCTAAACTATTGTTATCTAGCATTTCTCTGTTTTTTCATCTTTTGTAAAGTGAAATTCTTTTTCTTTTATTCCAAGGTTGGTGTGTGAAGATATTACTGGAGGCCTAGAGGATATTCCCATCCCTGTTACTAATTTGGTTGATGATCCTCCCATTTCACCAGTAGGTTAGTTGGATTATCTGATTTGGTTGTTAAATTAAGTGCAAAAGTGATCTGAAATCAACTTTTGTTTTTCACAATTTATTTTTTCTCAGATGATGACTTGAGTTTCTTAATCACATAGTAGGGGTATGATGCCGGTGAACTTTTAGTAGTCATTGCATTTGGTGTGTTGATAATTTGCGTGATGTTGAAGCCAGATATTGCCTAAACAATACATGAAGGCTCCATTTTCTCTTGGATGTGTGTGCTGTTGTTGAAGGATTCTGGAAGCTCTGGTTAATCCATTTTCTTTGCTTGTATTGATTTAACACTATCCATACTAATTCTTGGATTGCTATTCCGCTTTTAAGTTTTCAATGATGTTAACATATTGTCTAAAAATGCCCCTTTTCAATTTGTTTCACTGATTTTTGTTCAATAAACTTCTTTTTTGATGTCGAAATTTAGGTTTTGTCTACATCAAGGACATGAAATTTAGTAAGAATATAAGTGTCCCTTCAATTGCTCCCGTGGGATGCAACTGTGAAGGCACCTGCACGGATCCTAGAAGTTGTGCTTGTGCAAAACTCAATGGGGGTGATTTCCCATATGTGCATCGCGATGGTGGAAGGTAACAATCTTGTAGAAAATAATGTTTCCTATAATTTAGTTAAGATTATTTTTATGTAAGCTTTTTGACTGAAATACATTACAATATGCAAAAATGGGTTGAGTTCCACTTTGCTGTGGGTGTAAATTTGGTTTTGCTAAGAATAGGACTTGTTGATCTGGGGGTATAAAAATCTTGAACCGGGACTCAAAGTCATATGTCTTTTAGTGATTTCTTGTGGTCCAAATGTATTACATATTGCAACAAGTTCTTACTTCACCTTTTCTGAGTGCAATAATATAGTTTCGTTGGGATGCTCTTGTTGGTGAGCTTCACCAATCACTTATGAATGGACTAGGTGATTTCTTTACTTTTTGTTTCTCCTTGCTCTTGCTTTCTTGTCAGATATAGCTTTAATTTCTTAAATGGTCATTCCTGGTTAGGTAGCTTTTGGTCTTATAGACAAATTTTTTGCTTTATTTTATTTCTTTAGTACCTTTCATATGAAAGAATTTGTATAACAGAAATCGAGAAGTTTAGAATCATAGAAAGTCACCAATGTTCTGTTTTTCATAGCATGACGGTTAAATGGGACCGAGTGAACTTCTGGTTGTCATCATATTTTTTTCCTTGGAGATGCAGTTTGCTTTATTTAAACTACATGGCAGGAGGAACTGTTCATGAGGAGGTAAAATTAACCCTAAGTTTGGCTGAATGAAGGTGAAAGGACCTTAAGAAATAAAATAAGGAAAGGTTTTTGTTCTTTGAAAAAGATGTACTTTCTGAGACAGTTGCTTAATACAATACTTCATATGTGCTTTTCCTCTCATTCTTATTTATTGCAGTCCCCGACAGCAAATGACGTTTTAATGAGTTGTGATGCCCTAAGTCTAAGTAAGATATTCTGGTTTTACTTTTTTTCTGAATCTTGTGAACTAAATACATATTCAGCCCACTCTTTTTTTGTGATCTTCCCAATGTTGCTTAAAATCTAGTGCTGGTGTCGGGTTGGATGCAGATTTAATGTTGGCATGCAAATTATCATATTTTAAGACTCAGGGCATTTTGGCTAAAATTGTCTTAACTTGGGATAACAGTTGGGTGACATAACATCCATGCCAACACTAAACTAAAATACATTACTTTCTGATAATTCTAATTCCATTTCACTTGCCAGACTAGTTGAACCAAAGGCAGTTGTGTTTGAATGCGGTCCAAATTGTGGATGTGGACCTAAGTGTGTCAATAGGACCTGCCAAAATGGGCCTAGGTTTCGTCTGGAGGTTTGTTTGGAAAATCACTGTTTTTTATTCTCATTCACTTTATAAGCAATGAGAATCTTGTACTTTTCATTACATGTTGATATTGACAGGTATTTCGTACACCAAAGAAGGGTTGGGGTGTCAGATCTTGGGATTATATACCTTCTGGGGCTCCTGTATGTGAATACATTGGTCTTCTTGGGAGAACTGATGATTTAAATCCTGCGGCTGATAACAGTTATGTTTTTGACATAGATTGCCTGCAGACAATGAAGGGACTTGACGGACGAGAGGTGCATGATGCATTCTTTATTTGGATACAAAATACTGAATTATTTTGATGATTTCCATATCTAGTCTTACCTAACTCTGGTGATATTTGGTTCTGCTCACATTTCTTTTCAATAATGAATTCCATGTCAATAAAAGTCACATTCCAATACCATATACACATTCCAACTTCCGTTCTTTGTTTTTGCTTGTGCTCATGCCTGTTATCATTTTTCATTGTCTTAATTCTAAGAGAATGTTCTGCAGAAAGAGTTAATACAATATTCCTTTCAAGAGAGGATGGGCCCACAAACGTGAGCAAAGCAGAGGTGAAAGAGATAATTTAGTCACCCCAATGAAACAAAAATGGGCAAAAGCAGGGATTTGATGACATCTTCAGCTTACGATCAAATTGCATGCAATTATATTTACAAGTCTCATAGTGTGGTGACAGTTTATTCAATTTGTTGAATGTTTACTCACAAATTACAAACCACTTATGAATCATGGTTGTTAAATTTCAAGCGCTAATTTTTAACCATTTCAAAATGGATGAATCCATATATGGTAATGGAGAAGGGAACTCCAAAGAACAGACAAAATCATTAGAACAAAGAAATAGGTAACAAAGAATCAATAAAAAAAGCCCTTTCTCCTTTTCTTAAGAATAAGGTAGCATTGAGCTCTCCCATATCCGGCCATCTTTCTTGGGCCAGATAGTTTAAAATTGTGGAAAATAGTTGCTAGATAAGGTTGACTAGAAGAGTTCTTTGGGAATCCAAATTTTTTTGGATACACAGTTTGTACTTAGTAAACAAACTCTGGCTTGGTTTAAGATTTGTATCACGGACTTGGAATTAGATAAGATGCCTTGGCTTGAAATGCTTCCTTCTTTTTCTTGGCCTTACTATATCTGGGTATTTTATTTTTGGTAGCTAAATACTTTCATTTACTTTACAGAGTCGGCTGAGGGATGTGTCTTTGCCATCCTACTTGCAAAAGGTTGGTGAAGAGACATCTGAAAGTGTGCCATTCTGCATTGATGCCGGATACACTGGTAATGTAGCTAGGTTCATCAATCATAGCTGTCAACCAAATTTGTTTGTCCAGTGCATGCTGAGCAATCATCATGATATCAAACTTGCAAGGGTGATGCTAATTGCTGCTGACAATATACCACCACTAAAGGTGCTTTCTCTGCTCTCTTTCCTTCTCTGAATGTGTCTGTATCTATTGCATAGTATGATTAATACTTCACTGATGAACAGTAAGAAGGCCTCTACCACTATTTTTTTTAAGTTTAGAGTGTAATACAAGGGAATCAAATCTCCAATCCCTTCCTGACAATAAATCTACGATTAAGTGAAAATGTAGATTGTGATTGTGTCAATGGTTTTACATTTGAACAAAGATTTATATGGTGACACGATCTCCTTAATTGCTTTGTTATCAAATGTCTGGTTTATAATGCTAGTCATCCTGAAAACGTGAAGTATTATGCCTTGACTTGCCTTGTGTAGGCAAGTGTTATGTATGCGTCTGTGAGCATGCATGTGTTTTTATACAGGAAACATGGCAAATGGAAGCCTGTTTGCTTTTGTTGAAAATTCTAATTATTATGTGTTTTTTCTCTACTAAGTTGAGCTCTTGTATAATAGTTTTGAGTTAAGAGAACTTGACTAATATTAGAGGGATGCCCGTTTGGCATGTTCAATGCTCTGCACTTGTATTATTCAGCAAAACAGGTTGTTCTATTTGCTGATTGATTGTTTAATTCAAGGTTACAGTTATGAAATTGCGTTTCTTCCTTTACGAACAAGCATCGAGTCATGTTTTGTTCAGCACAGGATTGATGTTTCTGTTAATTTTTTCTCTTGTTTGTATAGGAACTTACTTATGATTATGGCTATGCCCTTGATAGTGTGATGGGTCCTGATGGGAAGATACAACAGATGCCTTGCTTCTGTGGTGCAGATGAGTGTAGGAAGCGGCTGTATTAGCTGCAATTGGTCAAGTGCAGCTGTACATGCTTCCTTCTTGATTGTTTTTTTTTTTGGCGGATCATTAAACTTCCCCATTATTTTGCGGCCATATATGTGCATGGTGGACTTTCAAGAGATTGCTGCTAATTTTATTTCTCAGACAACAATTGTTTGATTTTCCAAAACTTGGAAATGCAGTGGTCTTTTTCTGTTGTGGAGGAGTTGGATTTTTTTGGTTGGGGGTTTGGTTTCAATTGTAATTTGCACATTGGCGATTTTGGCTTGCAGTTGTAAGAGTTGGCACTGGAAGCAAAAGCGATATCAAATTGTTGGCTCATTGCACTTATTATGAAGTAGCATGTTCGGTACAAGACTTGCTTATCCATTCTTTGAGAGCCCTATGTGAAGCCCTGAACGTACTCTCACCACTAATGATTGGTTGACTCGGGTGTTAATTTACGGTTTCCCATTGATTATTGAACCTCTCGCAAAAGCCTACATCTGCATGGATTTTTAACTCTATAGTGCTTCACTCCAGCCCAGAACAAGTAAGCTACAACGACACCATCACATTAGTAGGGTGGACCATTATAATATTAGGGTTGATCATAAATTTTAAAACCATACCATCACATTACTAGGGTGGACCTTTATAATATTAGGGTTGATCATAAATTTTAAAAAATTATTGGTGTCCCATTATTAATAATAGTTTGCTATATGAACTGTGATTTAAAAAATAAATAAAAATTACACTAACTACCCTTAATGTAAGTAGGTGTTCCAACCTAATGCCCTTGGTTTAGTGAATAAGTTAAGCTTACTTTATTATATCGATTATTTAACCACTGACAATTCAAATACAAAATTTTAAAAACTAATAATTCGTTTGGAAAATGTTTTGATAAGAATATTAAGAGTTTATAAGCTCTTAAGTTTCAAAAATGTTTTGACAAGAATATTAAGAGTTTATAAGCTATCAAGTGCCAAAAATAAAGTGATAAGATTTTATAAGTTTTTGCATTTGGAGGTTTCAACTAATTTATTACAATGTTTCAAGCTCAAAGAAGTGACCATGCTATTCTTACAATGTGAGAAAAATATGTTAGAAATAATCTTTAAATTGAAGGATTTGAGAGTTTTTAAATTTATAATAAGTTATTTATTGAGTTTGTTTGAATAATTTAAATTATACAAAATTTTAAATTTTTAACTCTTATTTTGAACTATTTTTTTAATAAATCTATTTAATATTGTAGTCTTTTAAAATCCTTAATCACAAATAACTAATTCATATGTAGATGTGCATATATATATTTTTTTTATATGTCCATCGTTGATGTTTTATTTCCGAAAATAGTCATCTTCCTTTAAAAAAATAAGACTTATTAAATAAAATTTGAAACTATAAATTTTTAATTATAATTTTTAAAGATAATATTGTTAAAATATATAAAATTTTACTTGTTGACTTATTACTTAAAAATCCGTGTTAAATCAGAAGAAAGAATGTATAGTAAAGTGAGGGAAGGGGTAGGATATAACATTTAATAATAAATTAGAAAAACATATTTTGCTTTTGGAGGGTCTGATGTGTTATTTTGATATATAATTATGAGCGAGTTTATTGTTCCCCCCTCCCCCACAAGTGCGAAGGTTTGATTAAAAAAAAAAAAAAGAGGAAGAAGAAATAGGATTTGGGTCAGAAATGCGGAGCGGAATTCGGGTGGGTGGTACTGGAATGGTGCGTGCCAATGTTAATGTGATTGAGGTAGAGAAATAGAATACAACACAAAGGAGAAACCCGCGAAGCTAATACTGAAAGCAATCAAAACCAACCTTTGAGAAAAATTTCATGTCCATCTTGCCCTCCCTGAATCGCGGTTCAACGTCGTCGTCTTCCTCCTCTCACTCACCATCTCAATCTTCTACCTCCAATCATGGCTTCCTCTCTTCCAATCCTCCTCCTCAACCTCATCAATCCCGACAAAACGTCCAAATCTCTCATTCCCCTCCGCCGCCCCATGATCTCTCAGGTTTTTCTTCTTCTTCTTCTTTCTTTCTTTCTTTCTTACGTCGTTACTCAAATCAATAGTTACTTGTTTTTTCTTCTTTATTTTAGGGTGAATCATAAAGTGAAACCCTAGATTTTTTCTGCTTCCATTTATTTGGGAGTTTGTCTGATGTGTTCGAATTTCCATATGAGATTGACGTTAATAATCTGGCCTGCACCAGTAAATCTAATTAATTTTGTTACTTGTTGGAAAGAAAGATTTCTTTATCTTCTTCCTTATATTTTTAAGATTTTTTCCCTAGGGGAGGGAAGAGAGGGGCGTAATAGAATGGCTCAAGCTTGTCTAAATTTATTTTCTTAAAATTGTATTTGAGCTTGGTTTTGTTCTTTAATCCAAACAAATATTATTTGAACTTGGGTAGCATGTTCCTTTTGGTTTTTCCCCCATGTTGATGAGCTTCTAAAACAGACCAATGAGAAATGACGTTCAAGCTTAGTTTGATAAGCTAACTGAGAGAATTAAAAATGAGCCTTAAATGTCAAACTCAAGTCAAATTCTAGTTTGTTTTGTTTTTGAGCCATAAGAGCGTGGAGTCATTTGAACCGATTAAGTCAAGTTTGTGGGACATTTCTACTTATTTGGGCATTGTAGTTGCAGTTGGAAGTCCTTACGATTTTGCCTTTTTTTGTTTCAGGACAAATGGCTCCTGCTGCATGCAATTCAGGTGGATCTTCCAAAGAGGTAATTTATGTGGTCTGCTTTGCTTAAAACAATTTTGGAGGAAAGAAGGTTCATCTTTCTGATATTTTTTAGCGCAATTAATCTGGTCATCTGCAAAACTGTTAATATTCCTATCATTTAGGTGAAAGGAAGGGAGAGACACAACCCTGGCAAAAGTCCAATTCATCAAAATGGTGGCAAAGCCTTGCATACCGATGCTGCTGCTCATGTGCAGGTTGGATTTTCGGAGTGGCGAGGAAAACCATCTGGAACCTTTGTTTCCCCAAGCAGTCATCAGAGTGCTGCATCTTCTAGTTCCCAAACGAGCTCTGGGTATTCAACTGGAAAAAAAGCTCAGATGTTTAACGGCAACCACTTGTTAAATTTTCATTATGATCCTATTCCTGTTTCTCGTCCACAGCCCAGGGCACCTCCTCCACGAAGACATCAAAAGAGAAAACCTTATAACAAGGACTTATTTTTTCAGGCAAACTACAAGTTTGTAGTGCTAGATTCTGGGAACTATGCAGCTGAGTCTATGGATCCGGATAAGATGTTATGTTGGGAGGATATCATTTGCTTAAAGTACTCCACTCCTTTTCCTGTCCAGTGTCCCATATGTTTGGATGATCCCTTATGTCCACAAATAACCTCATGTGGTCATATCTTCTGTTTCCCATGCATTTTGCAATACTTTTCCATGAGTGAAGATGATCTTAAAAATGAATGCTGGAAAAAGTGCCCATTGTGCTTCACAATGATTTCTTCGAAAGATTTGTACACCATCTGCATCGAGAATGTCAAGCAGTACCACATTGGTGATGAAATAGAATTTGTGCTATTAACCCGTCAAAAAGGTTCTTTTAGTTCTTCCATTAAAAACAATGAAAGCATTAATGTTGAGGAGGAGATTCTTGATTCCTTCTCAAAGTTCACCTTGACTTCGGATGTGGAACTGTCTGTTAGAGAGGCAATGTCAGATCTAGATAGTTGGATAGCAAGGGCCAATTCAGGCCTAGTTGACGACATTGAAAAACTTCCGTATGTTTGTGCTGCAATAGATCAGTTGGAGCGAAGGAAGAAATATTGGAATGAGCATCATACATCTAATGGTGACAAGGCAAATGCAAGTTTTTATGAATCTCCGCCAACTGCAAATGCTGATGCCAACTATGGTGCATGTGCATTTGCGTGGGGAACAATGCCTACTACTAAGAATGATAATATAGATAGGTGTGAAAAATCATCTCCAAAAAAGGTGGTTGGTGAGTTCTGTTCGCCTCAAGTTGCAGAGGTCACTGAATCGCCAGAAGATCATGAGAGATCTTTATCTTCTTCATTCGATGATAACAAGTATTCACAGACACTTTTTGATGGCATCAAGGAGAGGAAAGATGGGGATTCATACTATTTCTACCAGGTCATTGAACTATTTAATACCCTATTTTTTTGTTCCCATGTCTTACGTGGGACGGGGAAGAAACCTTTCAAATCTAATATAATTAGGAGCATCTAGATATCTGGTTAACATCTGGGTAACCCATCCTTGTTGGTTTTGCTATGAATTTCCTTTGTACAGAATGCCAATATGTCATTGTAATTTTCATATTTCTTCATCTGAATATTCTAGGCCGTTGATGGTCAGCACCTCATCCTTCATCCATTAAGCATGAAGTGCCTTCTACACCATTATGGCAGCTATGAAAGGCTTCCTAACAGGTCTCAGACAAAATATTTTTTTTCACTCCTTGTTTGATTTTTTTCTAAATGTAAGCAAGTCAAATAGAATCTCTATATACTCGAGGTGTACTTTCTTTTGAGAAGTTCAGAAAGGTAATAGCCATCAGCATGCACACGATGTTCTGTAATAGGAATTTGTATTGCTTAGTAAGGGTAGCTGTATCGGGATTTCTTCATTAAGTTCACAAAATGTACTGACGAAAATTTTGTTAGTGGAAATTGCAGAAATACAAAATGAATTTTTTGCTCCTTCTGTAGTGAGTTTCTGTGTTTTTGTTACCATAAACATGGAGAGCAGTAGACATGTCATCATCATTCTACCAATTGCTAACTATATCTGCTACTTACCTAAGAAATTGGTGTTCTGCTATAGAGCAGGTCATGTTGTTCTGATTAAGTATAAGAAAATATTTCTGAAGTTTAAAGGTTCATGTGAGTCATATGTTCAAAGTTTTAATACCAATCAAAGAAAAATGTATGCTTATTTATAGCATGATGATTTGACAAGAACTAAAATTCCAGAATCGCTGGAAAGATCTTACAGTTGGAGACAGTGACACAATCAGAGGCCATGAGGCGGCGCTATCGGTTCTTAAGCCATTTCTCCTTGACAACAACATTTCAGGTAATTACTTGTAAGATATATTTCCTCTTTCATAAAGGTAAATGAGAGAAGCCCTTGTTTTCTTTTGTTATCTATTTTGGACTTGCACTGTATGTCTCCTGGCTGGGAAGCTTATTTTCAATCAAGCATCATCTTGTAGTTTGAGTCACTTATATATGCTTTCACAGCTTTGTGAAATCGATCTGGCTGATGGATTACCTGCCGAATCCCTTTCTCCTTTTATGGATGAAATCAAGAATAGAGAAAAGCAAAGAAAGCGACTTGCTAGGAAGGTATGACCTTCATACTTTCTCAGTTTCTTGGAAACTGTGCTTGATGATGCATGACACAGTTGCATTGTCTTCCAATAAGTTGGTTAGTGTATCTTGTTGTAACATTTGACTTTGGAATTTTCCTTTTTTCTGGTTTGGGAGGGTCTTACGCCGAGAGGCAGATGGGTAAAACTCTAACCAGATTAACTGTTCTGTTTCAATGATTTGCAACTTCAGTTGTTGCTTTTTACACTATGTACTTTTAAAGAACTAGCATAGCCACCCAGATTTTTATTGTTTGATCGTATTGCTAAGGGATTAATGTAGTCAATGGATTCTTAAAAGAAAAAAAAAAATTGACCTTTTATAGACAATTCTTTGCATGAGAGGTTTTGTACTGCTCTGAAAATTTTGTCCAATTTTGAAACTAGTGCCACATGTTTTATGCACTAAGTTGACTTCACATTTGAAATTTGTTTTAATTGTTGATATGTATTCTAGTATTAGGAGTGCCTGCTATGTAACTTTGTGTTTCTGTATTTAGGAACTTAAGGACAAAATTAAGGCTGAAGCTGCTGCCAATCAGTTTGTGCCTGTGCCATATTACTCGCATGATGCCCCCCCTAGCTTTTCCATGGATGACTTTGAAGGTGATTTTTTGTTTACTGGATGATAATATGAGCAAACAACTTGGTATATAGTTTACATTATAAAGATTGAGCTAGCTTATGGAAACAATAGATATAGTCTTTTAAGATTGTACTTTGGGTGTTTAGTTTAATTTTTTAGTATCAGCTGTAAAGATAATCGACTCTGTTGACACTCTTCATTTAAGCATTTTAATCAATGGGGCTTTCAAATTTTTCATTGGTGGCAGGCGTTCTGTTAAATCAAATGCATTGCGTGGTAATCTAGATGGTTATAATTAGTTTCATTAATTAACCTGATCTTCTGGTTTCAAAATATAGCCTTGACATATTTCTGGTGCTTTGAGTAGCAGTTGTAGTTTATTAAATAAGGATGATGGCTATAATGTGCTGCATTGAGTTGTGTTCCTTTGTTGATTTTCCATGTTTGGGTTCCATGTTCATCCACACAATTATGAACTCATTGCTGTTGTTTGCCTGCCCTAAGCTTTGGGAAGTCCTGCTGTGGTATCATCTAGGCCTCCCACCACTGGGGAAAGGCAATCATTTTCAAGTGTTGCGAGGCTTGGTTTTGCTGCTGCACATGATTCTCCTTCTCTGAATACTGACGAAATCCAAACTGTCCCAAGGATTGATCTGCCGCATGACTCTTCTAGCTCAATTGGTATACACCGACTAGGTTTTCTGCTTCATCTTTTTGGAGGAGTTTCAAATCACTTATCTGCTTATACTTTGAAATGTGTAAATTGTGTGTAAAGGCAGTAAAAATGTCTATTTTCTTTCTCAAGTGGATATAGTTTGCTGAATGTTGTTCATTCCTCTAGGCTGGAGACACACTGGTGGCTCATTTGCCAATATAACATCTAGAGCAAAACATGGAGAAGTCCCGCATATGCCTAAGACAAATGAAGTGGGGAAGAAGGGGAAAAAGCCAAGCCGAATTCTCCTGTCCACAGCAGGTGGACGGCGCTACTGAATAAGCTTGTGTATATTCTCCGAATATTTTATATATTTCTTGACCTAGCAAAGACTTTAATGTGTATTATTAATGTGCTTGTTGTAACTAGGACTTCTTATTTTTGATTGGGGATATGATGAGACCTGCTGGTTGGTGAAAATCTGAATAAATATGAGTTTTTGGGGCGTCTATGTATAAGCTAAGATACATGTTTGTAAGTTCCAAAGCATGAGATTGCTGACAACTCAAAGCCCAAAAGAATGAAAGAAAATGAAAAACAAATAATCCAGAAGTAAACTGGTCAAATTGTAAAAGCGAAGGGATGCATGTTGATGTTGATGATGACGAGAGGTCTGAGAAAGCCGTCCAATAGGAGACCCCGCTTGGGCTTTCCTCCATCTAGTCTGCACTGCTGCCATTTTCTCTTTCTTTGTTAAGCCATTATTCCTCTTCTCCTCCTATTTCTGTCATTAACATTGAATTGATTGAAGTGATATGAAGGGAAGGAGGGAGGTCATATTTGCGAGATTTTGGTGTCTCCGTGGCTTGAATGAATCTAAACTGTTAGATGGCAACTTTTAAGATAATGATTGTGATGTAGTATATTAGATTGCATCCTAGTAAAGGTTCACAATCTCTTTTACAATTGAATGGATGCATAATTCATCGCGTCTCTTTTCAAAGTTAAAAGCTTTTCTTGTGCCTGCTCGGAGGTATGGCTGTGAATGTAGGATAGGGACGAGTGGCATTAATCATGGCGACTAAGGATGCATAACTAGAAGGCGAACGTTGTAAAGTTTGAAGAACATCAGTCCCTTTATGACCAGTAGCTTGAAGGGATGAGTCTAGGGAAGGATACTCCTCCATGGCCAATGTCCCTTTAGTGAAAGTTAGATATTTTGAATTAAAAATAGATGACACATGATAAAGAAAGAGAGGTATTCAAGAGTCATCCATACATTGTAGGCTGTTTCACAACCATATAATTCTATAGTGTTTCAAGAACATTCAGAGATAGAGTAGCATTCATCCCGCCGGGCACAGTACGTAGTGTGTCACATGGACTCCAGAGAGGCAGAGATCAAATAGAGGATGAGAAGACTTGGGGAAGAAATGGTGCCATCAACAATTCCCAGAATATTTTGACTTCGGTCAGAAAAAGTAACAAAAAATCGTTAGGATGTGAGATAAAATTGTGAGAAATGAATTTTTTTATTTTGGAGATAGCAGGAGTTGTGGTGGAAGGGGAAGAGTGACTTCTAGAGACTGACTGGAGGCCATTAGTAAGGAGTGGCAATGCATCCTTTCACACGGACCAAGAATGATTATTATTTTTAAATAGTTAGGGATGTAGAAAGGACACTTAGTTGACCGAATGACCAACCAGGGGTGATTCTTCGCACATTACTGTCTTACCAGATATCCTCTATCCTCGTCCCCTTGCCTTGGGGATCGCGATTTGGAATCCTAACGCTGAGTAAATGTACCGAACGCTGACATAAAAAGCCTGAATCATTATATACAATCAAGTCTACTGAAACAATTCTGGGTAAAAGTAATCAATATAACAACTTATTTAATCAATCGAGGCTCATCAATTCTATTAAAATATAGAATACCAATGGATGTATGAAGTGGAAAAGAGATAAAATTATCATATTTAAAAGTTTTTGATTATGTAGCATATGTGCATATTAGTGATCAAGGTAGAAATAAGTTTGATCCCAAATTCAAGAAATGCACTTTCATTAGCTATGGCGAGAATGAGTTGGCTATTGCATCTGGGATGACGAAAATAAGAAGGTGATTCGTAGTAGATATGTGATTTTCAACGAAATTGTGATATACAAGGACATGCACAAAATAGACGCCGACGACTCAGAGCAAAGTGAGCTAATATTTGCAGATGCAAATACAGATTATATCCCATATAGTCCCATAACAGAGCTGATTATATCAAGTCCTTAGCTAGAGGAACTCGTTGGACAGAGCAATGCGCAACAGTCCAACACACCATAGCCTCCTACTCCAACTTCTGTATTGAGAAGGTCTTCTCGGCCTCATGTGCCTACCAAGAGATACATAAACTATCTATTTTTAACTGGTGGAGGAGAGCCTGAATGCTATGATGAAGCTTATTAGACTGGAGATGCCAACAAGTGGGAGCTTGCCATGAAAGACGAAATGAAGTCTCTGATTTCCAACCAGACATGGGAACTAGCTGAACTACCTATAGCGAAGAAGACATCACAACAACAAATGGGTGTAACAGGTGAAAGATGAGCATGATGGTTCCAAGAGATACAAAGCTCGACTAGTTGTCAAACAATTCTAACAAAAGGAAGGAGTTAACTACGTCGATATTTTTACTCCCATTGTGAAGCTCAATACTATCAGATCAGTGTTGAGTATTGTTGCCATTGAAGATCTTCATCTTAAATAGTTGGATGTGGAGATCACATTTATTCATGAAGATTTAGATGAGGAGATATATATGCTAGCCAGAAGGTTTCTCAGAAAGAGGGAATAATAACATGGTGTGCAGACTTAAGAAGAGTTTGTATAGTTTGAAACAAGCCCCAAGACAGTAGTACAGAAAGTTTGATGGCTTCATGCACAAGGAAGGTTTCTAGAAGTGCAACTCCGACCAATGTTGCTACTTCAAGAGATATAGGTCCAGTTATATCATTTTACTAATTTATGTCGATGATATGTTAGTAGCAAGTTTAGATATGGATAATATCAGAAGGTTGAAGCAACAATTATCAAAGGAGTTTGACATGAAAGACTTGGGTGCAGCAAAGAAGATTTTTAGAATGCAAATCACAAGAGATAAGCAGAAAGGGTCCTTGTAGTTATCTCATACAGAGTACATTAATCATGTTTTGCAGAGATTCAACATGGGCGACGCTAAGAGGAAGAGAGAGAAATCATGGCTAAGATTCCTTATGCCTTAGTCATTGAAAGTTTGATGTACGCAATAGTCTATACGAGACTAGACATTGGCCATGCAGTGGGAGCCGTTAGTAGGTTTATGTCAAATCCAGGGAAAGCTCATTGGGAAACAATCCAGTGAATTTTGAGGTATCTACGAGGCAACGTAAAGAAATATGCGTACTTTAATAAAGAAGAGTTAAAGTACAAGGCTACACCGACGCAGACTTTGGAGGTGAAGTCCATCACTGAAGAAGCACCACTGATTATATTCACTGTTGAAATTACAGTTTTTAGTTGGATGTCGTAGTTACAGAAAATTGTCACTCTATCCACTATAGAGACTGAGTATGTAGTAGTGATTGAAGCCAATAACGAGATAACATGATTTCAATATTTGTTAATTGAGTCGGGATTCAAACAAGAGAAAAATGTTATGCACAGTGATATTAGAGTGCAATACACTTGGCGAAAAATTCAACATTTCATCCCACAACCAAGCATATTGGATTTCGTTATCATTTTATCATATCTTTATTGGAACATGAGGTGTTAATACTAGAGAAGATCCAAGGAATTAATAATCCAATAGATATGTTGACAAATACAGTGATTATCGACAAACTGAAGATAGGTTCAACTTCAATTGGCCTGCAAAAGTAACAAGACCGAAAAGATTTGCTGCATAGATCGAGGTGTGAAAACAAATTGAAATCAATCTTCAAGTAGGAGATTGTCAAGGAAATGGGTACCACTAATTTTTGATAAAAAACAAAGGGTGTCTAACTTAGATAATTATCAATTAAGGTGCATAAATATTGCCTAAATTCCACTAACCCATATTTTTTGAAATCCATATAAATCTCTTAACTTTTATTTGTAATGCATTTCAAAATTAGAAAATCAGAGAGAGTTTGAGAAAAAAAAAAAGCCCAAAATTAGAGAATTTGAGAGAATTTGATAGAAAAGTTTAAGAGAAAAAGATTGTGAAAAATTTTGTGAATTTTATTTTAGTATAATTAGATGTGAGTTGTGAGTTGTGAGTTGTAAGTGTTGTAAGCAATTTGTATATTTTTTCCCTTTAGTAAAATAATTTACAGCAGACCTGGAGACATAGGCACAATTGATTGAATTTTATTATCAAATTTGCGTGTATTATTTCACATTCTCACTAATATAATTTATTGAAAATTTGCATAATTTCCCAACAACAACAAGATCAACTCAAGGCTGAATCGCCAACTTAGAGCAGCAAATATGCTCCAATGGCAGCGCCATTGTTCGCTGCGCTATCTTCCCATCTCATTTTTCCTTTTAATTTACTTATTTATTTATTTAATAGATTTTATAATTATTTGTTATGTTTAAAAATATTTTCAAAATTCATATTTTATCCCAATTGTATATTTTTCAACAAAGTTACCTTTTTTATATCTTATATGTATATAAATCTTTTTAATAGAATTTAATTATTTAAATTTATATTGTTTTATTTATATTAAACATTCATATTTAATGTCTATTTTCGTATCTTATCTCTAATGCAATGGTTCATGATACAATCCACTTCAAGGAAGAGCATGGTACCAGCTTCCAGAAAGCCTGGGTGTTGGTACTTCTTTTTGACGAGTGTCATAGTGACTTTGGTCAGAAATTAATACCCAATGGCAAATGTATGTGAACCTACCAGGCCATTCGGATCCATTCTCCCATGAGAGCTGAAAGGAAGCATGACTGCTCAGATTTACCAAATAATGTTAGATTCAAGCCAGGATATATATTGAATGGACTACTAATCACGTACAAAGGAAGATATTTTTCTTCTTGGTATCTATGATATGATGGGGTCTTTATCAGAAGATAAAAATCTCCCAAATGATGGGCACCTGCTTCACACTCTCCATTGCTAATCTCAGAAAGAAAATGGATTCCTTATCCAATCCTTAAATATCTTTGCCATCTGAGCAACACAGCTTAGACTATAAATTATGGCTCTCAGTCCCATGATTCAGCACCAAAGTTTAAACGAAAAAAAAAAAAAAGAAACCCATCAAAATGCAGGCAACTTTAACCTTATCATCTCCCCTTGTATCCTATGCACCTCCCAGAAACTTGATTACCTCACCACCAAAGCTTTTACCCACCACGAACAATTCCCGGTTTGCTTCAATCAGAGCAAATGCCCTAGCAGTCAACTACAGCTCCACTTCCTCGTAAGTTCAATCACTCCACTCCTCTAAGCTAACTCGTTTTTGTGTTATCTGAACTAATTGCAGGGAGGTGTTGTGTGCTCTATCTCTATATTTCATTCTTTTAAGGTTACTTATCTTCCATTCTTATCTGACTACACCTTCCATTTGTAGTGTTTTCCCAGCAGAAGCCTGTGAAACAATTGGTGGAGATGCCTGTCAGGCGGACATATATCCAGAAGTGAAGCTCAGACCAGAGGCCAACAAGCCAAAGATTGCTTCGGAGCCAATTGACAGGGAGTATTTTGATTACACTGATCCCAGGACGTAAGAATCCTATAAGCAGCAGCTATATTAAGTTTTTACTTTTTGTGATCTCTTAGATTAAGGGTTTTGTTTATTGTGCTGACTATGCATTTTTATCCAGGGTGCTGCTAGGCGAGGCTTGTGATGTTCTTGGCGGAGAATTCTGCGACCGCCCATACCAGATGGAATCTGCTAGAGAGAGCATTTAATTAGGTATAATTTTTTGGTGTGCAGGGCTACCTATATAATCATAGCACAGTTTCTGTTCAATATATATTGTAAGCTTTTGTACTTCAATGGATCTCCCAAAATTCTTCCGACGACCCATGTTATTGTATTGAATCTCCAAAAACATCTTATAAGTAATTTAGACATCTCAAGGCTACTTGAGACATTGATTCGTCCACTCAAGAATGAGTTTTTAACTGAACAGCGCTCCGCACAGAAATTAGATCATTCTCACCACTTGCAGATTTTGAACATCCAACTTGACTTAACATAAAAATGAAACATTACCTTTGCGGCCAAAATTCCAGTTTTGCAGCTACTGAATGTATCCACTTTAACCAATGGTTGGTTGCAAATAGTGTAATCAATTTAACATTGAAATTTAAATAGCAGCATTACTTTCTTTTGAACATGACCAGCCAACGCTACATTTTATCTTCCAAAAATTAATTAGCCTTTCAATAACAAACAGTAAACAACAAACAAAAACAACCAAATAAAGATGAAACTTCAAACGAAATGGCACTAAATTTACTTAATTTTGCTTAGATATGCTAACACTTGATAACAAAACTGTCAACCCATTTTCTCCAAATAACACAACACAACATAAAATGCATTACTTCTTACTCTTCTTCTTGTTGGAATCATTATTTTTGTTAACAAAATCATCAGGAACAACCTTGAGAAGCTTCCGCTTCTTGGATTTGGCAATCTTCTTAAGCGTATTAGGATTCGTAATCTTCTGAAGCTTAGTCCCTGTCCTTAGAGTATTCTCCTGCTTCTTCTTCTCCCTCTCCTCACGGCGCCTCCGCTTCTCTTGCTTGTTCTGACGTATCTCCTCCTTCAGTTCGTTCATCCTCTCTCTGTATGCCTTCTTTATCTCCTTCTCTTTCATCCGCTGCTCCACCGTCGTTCCTTTCTTGCTCACGTTCACCGCCGATGCTCGACGTGTCCGAACCTCCTTCCACTTCCTCCCTGACACTTTTCCTGCAATTACACCATCGTACGTCGGCTTTCCAAAAGATGGTTTGTTGGGGTCTGAGGAGGACTGGACGGCATGCCGCTTCGAGGGAGGCGGGTTAACGTTGTCGACGTCCATGGATTCATGGTGCGGCGCCTCCGACAATGGATTGAGAAGTTGTAGCTTGTCTGCTTCTTGTTCGGATCTCTTGCGCTTGAAAGTTTTTCCGCCGAATCCCTCGTCCAGCCGCCGGAAATCGATCGTGCAAGCCATTATTGTCAATTAGCTGCGGTCGAAGGCTAAACGATATATTCTGAAATAAAAACACAAATTCTAGGGTTGCAAGAAAAATGACTTAAAAAGGGGTGGTCTGGGCTCTACGAGCAGTCCCGTGGGCCAATATTCTTGATGGGCTCACCTCACTACGAGTAATGGAGGAATGGGACTATTTGCAAATACTCGATGCACCCTTTTCCTAAAATCCCAAATCACACAAATTCTTTAAATTGAGTTGATTAAGTATTCAGTTAAATTTTTTATTGAGTTTGAAATTAATTTGATTATTAAAAAAATTTAGTCGAATAATAATTAAATTTGAGTAATTTATTTTTTTATAAATATATATATATATATATATATTTATCAATTTAATGATTATTTTCATATTGTCAGTTTAATCCTTGGATGCCTAGTTGCTTAAAAGTGGCTTTGAACCCCCTCTACAGAGAGTCTGGCCATCGTTCCAGACCCCTTTGGCATCTACTCCCTGATAGACATCTCCGTCCTTTAGACTTAATCTGAAAAACTATGAATACCATGGGATAGGGCGTATTCTGGATTCAACAATTTGGAAACAAACTCCTTATCTTTCTTCCCTCTGAAAGAGAGTAGAGAGCTACATTCAAACAATACAACCGGGAGTCTACATGCTTCAAAGAACAATCAGTGAAAAGGGAAGATCTGGAAAACTTAGACCATGTAAAAAAAATCAATCATTTTTTTTTTCTTTTTTTTTTTTTTTTTTGGGGGGGGGGGGGGACAAATTAGGTTCTATTAAAATGTGCCTGTGGTGTATGGTTTGCTCCCCCATAAAAGTATTAGTAGAATATGTGCCTCTCTAATTGACTGATGATGATAGATTTTACGGTGGAATCAGAATTTGTAATAGGCTAATGGTGTTTGTTTCTATTGTACTTGTAATGGAGAAGTGGAGAAAACAGGATTTGCCGCATAAGTAGTCGGTGAGTCAATGTACACCAATGCCGTGTGGGCAGAGATTGCGGTAAAAGGAGTACAACTGACAAATTGCGTAATAAGATAGATACACGATGCAGGGTAAATTTGTCAGTAACGATGAATTTGCTGTGACTATATTAGATCTGTTCTGGGATTACTAACCTTCAGTGATTTGCTAATAAAAAATGAAAGTCGGAGAATCGAATAAGGAAAGGAAAATCCACTCAAGAACGTCTATCCCCTTAACCAGCAAATAACATTGCCTTCTGTCACTACACTTTGTAAATGTTTAAATGAATCGTCTTACAAAATTGTCTACTCTTTTACAAAACAATGGCAGATAACACACCCTACAATACAACTGAGCATCTGACCAATTATGTAGTAGTACTGCAATTCAAGCTTATCTAAACGGAAGGAAGAAAAAGAAAAAAGTCGATTTGGAAGAATGTGGTTTCAGTTTTAAGTTCTTGAACATGCAGTCATCATTTTTGGGAAATCCTGTGCGGCCAGAGGGAGACCTATGTTACCATCCATCCAGCCAGTCTTCTTCAAACTGAACCATTTCCAGATTTACTTCCTGATACTATTTCCGAAAGATCGCTCTCAAAGAAAGCAGAGTGAAGAGCCCTAACGCATTGTTCTGCTTCGCTGTCATTTACTATCAATGATATATTGACTTTTGAAGCACCTTGAGAGATCATTTGAACATTTACACCATTAGTCCGAAGGACATGGAAAGCCTGCCCACATTATGAATCACAAACATGATTGAGTCACAGCAGTAAGATCCACCTAGGAAAAACTAGATAATGATGAGTTTAGCACTATGAACTTGAGACAGTTTAAGGGCTCAGCCCCCAAACAGGGACCATTTAAAAATGCAATCTTAGAGCCTCTGGATGAGGCCAATGATGAGTACAAACTATAGCCGTGTTCTGGTAGTAACATGCAAGAATCATTTTGAGGTAGCCACACAGAATTCAGATGTGTTTTTAACAGCACAAGACTACTTGAAAAGTACAGAGTAGACCAAAGTCATTTCTAGGGAATTTCAAAAATTGCATGAAGAACCATCAAGCTGAGGCAAACTCAACACATCTTCTTTAACTTCTTTTGTTTTGGTTGTTTATTGTGCCAGTTCATTCTTACAGAATACTATTCCATATATATCAAGGTAACTAAATAACTTGCAAGAATATCATAAAACATTAAGGATAATTACCTAGACTTCTTCTGAGGGTAACCATATTTCCCGAAAGGCCTCTACCATTTCTAAAATTACACAACCACCCCTACCAGGGACAGAATAGACAATATTACATACTGTCCCTTATGGATACCATTTATGTCAGCAAAAATCAAGAAAAGACAAATTGATCCCTGGTGCAACAGTTTCTTGGGTTTGCATAACTTTGTCGATGAAAGTAGCCTTTTATTTATTGCATGTGAGAGATTGAATTCTTATAATTGCAAAGTTCAAGGGAGAGGTGGTAAATGACTGACTAAAAAGAAACAAAAGACTACCTACTCACTTTTATAACTAGGATAAGTTCATTTTTCAACAAAGATAAATGATTTTCATTATTATTATTATTAAAATTAAGCACAAGTATCTACTATTATTTCATCAATCCCCTTATCTCGTCATTTTTGTACTGAATTAAGAACAATATACTAAATATTTATAATTTTAAAATAAACATAATTTAGAATGCAATAAAACAGTAATTATTATTTTTTCGTGCCATATGTACTTAGACTTTTCTTTTTTCCCCCTTTTTCTTCCCGGTCCAATATTTGTGCTTGCCCAAGGGTGTATGTGGGCTGAGAGAGTACGCTATCCATTTTATTACCATAAGAAAGAAGGAGAAAGGTCAAATCCAGCAGCCGCGGGGGGGGGGGGGGGGGGTGGCTGCAGTCTTTTTCATTGACATCTGCCTGCTTTAAAAAATATTCCCATTGCCATTATCACCCCTAAAAGTCTGATACTATATGCTTTGCATTTTCTTATGTTCATGAATTTTGAAATCTAAATCAAGACATTAAGAATTCGACAACACACATTAAGGCAGTGTAATTTTAGGAACAGTATGTGACGTTCTATGATTACGCCAGACTTCAGGGGAGGATATGTAATTATCTCAGATAAAAATTATGAAGAAAATGAAGCATGCAATCTGGAGAGGTAATTAGAATTAAGGCGGCACCTTTTCTAGTATCAGTGAGGACCTCTGAACATTTCCAATGAGAGAGATGATAGATCTGTGCTGGAGAAGATTTACAACTGCAATTTTTTCTAGTTCTTCCACCACATGATCTAGCTCCTGATCAAGAAGTGAGAAGCAAGGTTTGGAAAATGGAAAGACAAATCTAAAACACAGTAAAACAAAAGCATGTGCTCAGAGCAAAAAATAGGTGGCTACTTGAAACAGGGAAGTCATTCTGATTGAAAAATCTTTTAGCCTATAATCAAATGTTCAACGGTAAGATGAAGCCTGATATCATACGCTTGCCTGCTGGATCAGTTCTCTACTCCAAAGCTTGGAAGGGTCCAACGTCAAGGAAATACTCACTTCACTAGTGGCAACAACATCAACAGATATGCCTAAATCCTCAAAGATTGAGAAAACCTGAACAAAGACAATATCAAGTAAATTGCATTAGAGAATAGGATATCCATCAAGCTGGTTATCACTAGCAGGCATGTTTGATTATCTGCATATCTTCACCTTAGCAAGAAAGCCAAATTGACCAAGCATTCTAGTGCTAACGATATCCAACATTGTGACATTCCGTTTCAAGACAATGCTAGTAAGGACCGCCTGGAAATAGGGAAGAAGAAAAATAAGTGCTCAACATTTCTTATGACCAATTTTTTGTTTCTCAGCACAATTATGCAACTAACCTCGCTCATGTCTCTTGTTCGAGTAATTAGGGTTCCTGAAGCTTTTGGATTATAAGAGTTCTTCACTCGCACAGGAATGTCACCTTCCCTAGCAGGTCTCATGGACTGTGGATGGAGGACCTTTCAACCCAAAGAAACAGATTAACTTTGTAGTGCAAATGAGTATATCAGAGTTCTTCAACCAACAAACTAATGAGTAGAGTGTCTTCAATTAAGCATCCTACATAAAATTGTTGTTTTATGTCCATGGAACTTGTCCATTGGAAGCCAAACCCACAAAAGACCTCAAGAACACTAAAATTTGTTTTTCTATTTGATATTGGAAACATGCAACACCAAAGCCAAATTTATAAGTTCATAAAGATTTTAAAAAATTGTAAATGAAACCTGAGCACCAAAATAAGCAAGTTCAGCTGCCTCATCAAAAGTTAGATACGGCACTGGTGCTGCGCAAGGGTATATATTAGGATCACATGTCAAAACCCCATCCACATCTTTCCACACCTACAATGGATCGAACAGTTAAATAATGTCAACCTCACAGCATCGAATGATGCATTTCATACAATTTAACAAACATTGGCAGGCTATAATGTCTAATAACATTTCTCTGTCATGAAGAACAGCTTCCAAATTTGGATTAAACAATTGTGTTCTGAGGATCTTCCAGAAAATGTATATATGATAAGTGCTTGTGCATGTAGGAGTTATACGTTTGTAATGTAGCATAAATTTGCAGAACATATAGTACAAAACAAAAAGCGGATGCGAAAGGCAATTGCAGAGTAAGAATATAAAGAAGAGTCGATGATGTCTGACCTGAATTTCCCTTAACCCCAATGCCTTACCAATTGTTGTGGCAGTCAAATCACTACCCCCCTCCCAGTGTGGTCACCGCACAACTTCTCCAACCCTACAACAGAATGCAATCAGGCGAAGATATCATCATAGTTCATATAATTAATGTATAACGGAAAATAAAGAAAATGTACAAGGGAATCATTAAGAGAGCAACCTTCCCAAGGAAGCCAGTCACTATAGGAATAGCAGGATCACTAATCCAATCTCCATGCAATCTCTTCGCAACAGCCGGATAGGTTGCTTCCAAAATATCCGCATTTGTAAAATCATCAGTGGTTATGAAGCCTATGTCAAAGGCATCATACTGCAAAAAGACGGAAAGTTTTACAGTTATTCAATAGTGTGTTATGCTTACAGGTACTCTTACTAATAGCAAGCGGTGGAAGAAAAGAAACCGTAGGCCACGCTTTAGCAAATGCAGGATAGTCAAATAACGGAACATCTCTCTTCCAATTAAGCTACACAGAGATTTCGCAATAAAGTAATAAGATCTGTTGTGTTCTAGGTTGCTTGTCCTCAAGATGTGCCAAGGATTCTAGCTGCTAACTCATGTAGCATCTGACAAGTGGGATAGCAACCATAATGCACTGGCACTGAATGCAGCTCTAATGTACGTCACACATGAACATGTCATACATGTCCAAAAAATAAGACGAATGAAAAAAAATTCCAAGAGGAAGTCAACTTATTCAATCTTTTCACAATGCAGGATGATATCTTTCACTAAGCATTTCTTGGCTAAAGGACAAAATAAATTAAGAAGCTGACGAGCAAGAAAGCAATCAAATATCCACCGACATCAATCAGTTTATGTTGTGTAAGTGTCATTTTTTCATACACAGGTAGCAAAAAAATTCTTTATCCAAGCAATTCTGTTATTGGGTCATGCCATTTGCCATGAACATATAAAAGATAAAGTCTGGTTAATCAAACCATGGAAAATATCAAGCCAATTTATAGAAAAGCTTATATGGATGAATCAAGCCAATTTAAAGAAAAGTTTATATGGATGAAGTTTTATTTACTTGAAGTACTTGCAATTTTGCTTTTCCAGATGTAAAAGTAATAATATGAGTCGATTTATAAAGTATCTTAGACATTTATATCATGGCCAGAGTGCATTGATAAGTGATAACTGCCCAGCCCACACGTAATCGATCCTCATTGCTATTAAGATATAAATTGAAAATAACAAGTTTTAAGGGGAAAAAAATCTACTGAGACTTAAGAGAATAAATTTGTTCTGACTTTGAAGGAAAGCAAAAACCCAGCACTAAGAAATTGCAAGGAACCACTTGCTTTATCTATTCAAAAGCATTGATAACCACAAGATGATTCCAATCTATGATTCTACTCTATTTTAAACAGATAATCCTCTTTAACTGGCTATTAGAAAGTTGAATTTGTCACGTGGACCAACTATAAGATGATGGAAAAAAGAAAGACATACTTGGCGAGCTTTTACACCAATTTCGTTCAAATAGGCAGCAAAAATCCTTGTGGACATGCACTCCCCAAAAGAGACTAGGTAGTCCTTTGTCCTTGGAGTCATCTCTTTCATCATAGCAATTCCATTCAGAAGTTGTTCCAACTCAAAAAGGTGTTCTGCACAATTTTTTAGCATAAAAAGTGCATTCATAAACAGAAAAAAACTGATATGGAAAAATGACTTTAGCAAACTGCTGAAGATGGCAACGATATCCGAACTGATTTTATACCAGGACTTAACCAAACAGCAGAGAATGCAGTGTTTGTCTAGAGTATTCATAATGCCATGGAATGTAGCAATCATATAAAGTAAAACAGCAAAAAAAAAGTGAAAGCCACTGGTTTCATAAATCTTACGTTCCAGAGACCAAATTATTTATCAACCAGCATCTAAATGACACTTATGCATATAATAAGGCAGGGTTCTTATAAAATTCAATTTATAGTGGAAGGGTTACTCACTAGATATTATCGATTTGTCTACACCAAGCTCAGATGCAGTCCTGAGTACAGCAAGGCAAAACTCATTAAGAAAAATATTGCCATGAAAAAAAATTAGAAGGATGGAGAAAATGCAAACATAAAACACAGTAACCTCAAATGCAAATCTTTGATGAAGGTTAATTCTTCAAGATCAGACACATTTGAAACACCACAACTGACAGACTTTTCTCCAGCCTGGTATACAAGCCAACAATCCAATCTCAAAATCTTATCAGAAGACTAGTTATAGCAAAGAGGAAATGATAAATGAAAAAATAAAGCAAAGCAAAAAAAAAAAAAAAAAATACCAATAAGAGCTTGTTGGTTGTTTTCCCCATAGCAGAAAGAACAATGACAGGCCTCTCTTCTGGAAAGCTGAGAATGAGGTCAGCCACTTCTCTCATTCTATCTGCGGAGGCAACAGATGAACCACCAAACTTCATCACACACGTCAACTCCTTGGCAATTTGGTCAGAATCTTGGTTTTGAGCATCATTCCTTTCAAGTACATCAACCTTGCCAGCCGCACATCTGAGTCTCAGGGCTAGCGTTCCACATAAGCCATTCAGCGAGAAACATGGACCAGTAACTGAAGGCAGGGATACAGCAAAATGAAGATGTTGCTGCCTCCAAATAGGTTGACAGCAGGAAGCCCTCTTGGAGAAAGACAGATGCGGAGTTTTGACTCCACATAAATGCAATGTTGTTGCCATAGTAAATAATTTTAAGAAAGTAGTAGTATTTCAGTAAAGAAATTAATTAATCTCCCAAGAATGAAGAAGCTTCGACTAATAAAATTCCGGAAGCATAGAGAGCCGAGTGTACAACTCTTTCCACCAGTACAGCCCGGGACAGGAACAATCAGAATGAAAGCAAGCAAACCCCACCTGCAAATTCTACAACGACGTCGTTAAATGTGACATGAAATGTTAAAACACGAGATCGCATTCAATCGGCCAATGAACATTTTATAAACTTCCGGAAAAGAACAAACAAAATTGCAACAATGAATTCTTTCATATTTGGTTAACAATCTCTCAGTTAAAATTTCATTCTTTCATTTCGTTAGCATAAGTAATGGAAAACAACATTCCTTTCTGACAAAAAAAAAAATAAATCAAAATGAACCTGAAAACGAATCTGTTACCGGAAAACAAAGGGAAGGGTGGGGCTGGCGGTTTTGAGGGCGGCGCTGAAGGAAAGCGATGCGAGTGTAAACACGGCCTCGGTCGGAGGGCCTCTAACTTTATTTTTATAGACCACCCGCAATTGGACGGGCAAAAACGTTTTCCAGCTTTTTCCTTTCTCTATTTTTGTATTTTGTATTTTTTTTTTTTTTCGTTGGACCACTGATCCAGTTAGAATTGGAGGGTCTGGATTGATTGTAGTCTGTGGATTTTATGGAGCACTACTTATTTGACAATTTGAATAATGGTTGGGAGTGTTGAGAGTGTGATATCGTTGACGGGTTGACGCCAACACGGTTTAGTTTCTTTTCAACATTCCCTTTGCATCGCTTCTATAATTGATTACTTTGAAGTTTGGGAGTTAGAATTATGTGATTCATTGCCCTTATAATTTTTGTATCTATTTGTTTTTATAGATAAATAAACAAAATAGAGCCAAGCACTAGTTATTATTTTTCTAAGTCACGATAAAAAAAAATAATAAAAATACTTACTACACTAAAAGACTTGCATCCCAACACATAACACTAATAGTGTTCCAAATTATACTACTCTTTGCTTTGAAAACAAAACCAAAAAAAAAAAAAAAAAAAAAAAAACTATTGGAAGGCAATAGTGAACTTTGAAACGATAATATTATTTTTTTTTAAAATAAAAAATATATTTTTTATCATAGAAGCTGCTCAATAATAAAAATAAAATGCAATTGATACTAGCGACATGAAAATATATTTGATACTGTTATGATATATGACATTTGTATCAACTTGCATATTATTTTATAATTTTAATTTTTTAAAAAATATTATGTTCCACAATTAACTTTTTTTTATCTTTTCATCAGTCATTAGATATCAAATGGTTAGGCTAAAAGTAATTACTTAACTCCAACTATTAAAATTAATTACTTTCATTTCTTACCAAAAACTAAAAGGAATGATGGAGTGAAGAAGTGATATGCAGTCTTCTTAATGGTATATTTATATCAAAGAAATTAATGGCACGGTGATGACAGAATTTTATTGTGGGACGGAGACGTGTCATTGATTAGGGGAGGGGCTGGTTTGCTATTAAGGATTAGGCCATGATAGTTGGATAATTTTATGTAATTTATTATTTATTTCAAATATATTCAAGATAAATTATTTGTCAACTGATTGGTGACCAAATTAAGCTATTATGCAGTCAATCGATTATACAATACACCTGCTCATGCTCATTCTCCACCAGATATTCTACATAATACATGGATTATGTTTGTTTCTTTGGGGAATGGAATCAAGCTAAACAACAGAAGAAAGAATGACGAATAAATTCAAATATTCTAATAAAATGCCAAAGCATCTAATACCATGCCACCACATATATATACACATATATATACACACACATATATATATATATATATGCACATCCAACTTTTCGTTATTTATGTAATTACTATTTATTAGCAATACTATTTTTAATTTATTTATTGGACCTGACATGACATTTAAATTCGTTACTCCATTGAAAAGTCCTACCTTGGGAATAGACTAATGAAACAAGGATTGCTATTATTGCAAAAGAGAAAAAAAAGAAAAAAAAAAAATGAAATTCTTAGTTGGTGGATCCTCATTTTTAAGTATTTATTAAGGAAAATATTATTTGGGTTCCCCAATCGCCTTCTGTTTCCGATCAAGTTTTAAGTGTGCATCACTATCTAATTCAAACAAAATGTTGAGCATATTGATCCCTAATTATTGATCAGATGGCTGTGACTCTTTCTTATGCCAAAAATCATTATTTGTCCCTATATTAATTTGTTATTTGAGAGGGGTCGTATATATATGCATGCCGGGGGAGCCTTAGAAATAAGAGCACGAATATGGTGGTTGTATTAGAGGACTTGGAGTGTCCATATTGTCCTACTCCAGCATCCATTGAATGCAATGTTGATCAGGAGTATGCTGCCAACCACAGCAGATTCCTTCAAAGTATCTTCTGTCTTATTATAAGCCACTCCAATAGTGTTCTAATTACACCTTTGCCACACACATGCAATTTTTTATACTTACCACCAAGCTTTGATTTCTGTCGGTATACAGGGGTGGTTTTAGACTCACTAGAGAATCATAAATACAAACCAAATCTTGATTTCTGTGGTGTATATGTGAGTGGTTTTATATTTATTAGGGAATGATAAATGCACATTAGAACTTGGATTTCTATCCATATCCTTGGCTGAATACTAGGATAATGGTATTAAATCTACTCGTGTTGCTCTTATTCAATGTTTTCTTTTTTGCCCTTTTTGGTGAGAAAAAAAAGTTGATTGTCGCAATATTCCAATCATAATATTTCATTTTTGATGTGAATGTATGGAATTTATGTTTGTATGCCTTGGATAGAGCAAACAACAAGATTGGATTTCGACTATTGATTTTATGTTGAAATTTTTTAAGTGACTGAAATCCCTTTCAAAATTGGTTGAATTTGAAATTGGTAAAAAATATGTAAATATTTTCAACTCTGACTTTTCATTCTTAATCCCTACAATTTTTGTTTTTTGAAAAGCTCAAAAAAAAAAAAAAAAAAAAGAATCACACTAAGAAATCAATTTATTTCACATTTCTTTTTCTGTAACCATTGAACCCTACTTCACTTCATTATATTTAAAATTATAGAATTTAATATTGGGCTAATTTTATTTTACCATCTTTTATTTTTATTGGTAATTATTTTACCCCTTATACTCTCAATTATCTCCATTTATTATTTTGTTGCCATATTATCATTCTTTCAATTTACTCATTATATTCTTATCATCTGTTGCATCTCAGAGATAGGTTTTGCCATGTCTGTATATTTTATATAATTTCAAGTTTGTAGGCCGTGCTTTGTTACTGAACGTCAATGACTTTCATATTTTTCCACGAGCTGGAATCTTATTTGTCTTCGTCATTGGTATATATATTCAATCATGTCTTCTTCATGTAAATTTAATTAAACATATATGAAGATTAGTTTAGATTTTTTCTAAGTCTAAAGAAACTCTGCAAAATTGTTCTCTATTTGTGAGTTGTCATGAATTAAGGTCTCAGTTTAACGAATTTTCATGAGATTAACTGAGAGTAGAAATGAGTTTTGTGTTGGAGAGAGGGTTGGGATGGGATGGGGATGGGATGGGATGGGAGCCCCCTTACACATATATTCAATTTTCCGTCCATTGTTTGTGTTTTTTTTTCACGCTACTGTTTCTGTTGTTACTATTGTAGTTGAATTGTTTTTAATGAATTTTATTGGGTCCGATATATTTAATGGATTGAGTTCCTCGTTGTAACATTATGATTCAATACTTTCTTCATTTATTATTGATGAGTATCACTTTATTTACTTATATTTTTAATTTTTTTATTTTACTCCCTTGTACTCTTATTGTCTCTCACTTTACCCTCTTATAGTCTCATTATCTCAATTTACCATCATGTACTCTTGAAAAAATAACTAAATTGCCCTTACATATTACTTATAATAACATTATTTTAAAATATTTTAAATTTAATACACTTGTATTTAAATACTAATTTTTTTAATTGAATTAATTAATATTTTCATATTTTATTGTACTTATTTTAATAATTATTCTTTTATTAATATAGTTTCTATTAAATTTTTATATCGTAGAGTTTTTTTATTAGCTAATTTTATTTTACTTATAAATTTATTACTTATCGTATATATAAAAAATGTATAATATATTTTCAAATCATATTTTGTTAAATAAGCAAAATATAAGTAATTTTTTTTTTAATTATTAATGGATTATCAAAATTTCATAGAATCAATGTTAAATCCAAAAGTCATTTTTAGGTTTACTTTAATATTATTAAATAAGTTATAATAGTTAAATTATCATAATTTGATGAATACTATGTTAAATTTTAAATAATTTAATGAATAATTTTCTAAATTTAAAAATTAATTTAATTATTATTATTTAATTATAATGGCTATGTTTGAATTTAACATAGTTTTTATGAATTTATGATAATTCTATTAATAATAAAAAATATTGCTAATATTTTATGTATTTAATAAAATATTTTTTAAGATTTATAGTTAGTAGAAAATTTATAAATAAAATCGTATTAGATAATAAAAAATATCCTACTATATACTAATTTAATAGGAATTATGTTATATTATAAAATATTTATTAAAATTTAAGTATAATAAAATTTTAAATAAATTTAATATTAGGTATTAATTAATTAAGTTGAAAAATTATTTGAAAATAAATATAAATATATTAATATTAATATATTTTAAAGTAATTTTATTAAAAATAATAGGTAAGGGTAGTTTGGTTATTTTTTTTAAGAGTCGAAGAGGTAAAGTGAGATAAAAAAATATAAAGGGATAAAATAAAATATAATGAGAGTATAAAGGGTAAAATGATATTTATAAAGCATAAATTGAAATTAAATTTTATTTATTTTATTTTATTTTTTGTTGGTTCAAGTGTTGGGGGTTCGGCAGGGGTGTCGCTGGTTGCTTTCTGGTTGGTCATATATATGTCTGATCCACAGCGAGACAACATGAACCGAGTCTTTTTCTGTACGTTGTAAGATTGATCCTGCAAAGCACAAGAGCATCTCATCGAGTTTTGGAGTGTTACTCAAGGAGCAGAGAGTCGGAGGTTTCCTTTTTGGACCAGAAAATGCATCTAAATGCAAGACTCTAATCTATCTTGTTGGTTCTGCATCTGTGGAGGTGATAGAGGACATTTGCTCTTTGCCTCTTTGAAGCAGTGAAGGTTTGAGTTCAGACTCAAACCTGGTTTTACTAGAGGATTGGCTTATGGACTACCCAAGTTTGTGAGATCTGAAGGTGTTCTTGGGTATGTTTTCTTTCATTTTGATCTGGTTATGGCATGTAATTAAAGTTGAGTGGGGGTTTATATTTTGTAAATGTTTGCAAGTTGTACAAGGGCCTGGTTCCTCTCTGGGGGCCTCAGATTCCATGTAAGTTTAGGCATGTATGCTGCTGGTTTTTTATTTTGCTCTGTGTTCTTCATAATTTAATCATTAGAATATTATGTCAGATAACAGATTGTATGATCGACTATACTGTGTGATTGTAGGAGTTTTTATGTGATGGGCATTTCTACTAGAAATAAGAAAGGTTCCATAAAGAAGAATCAACTGCTTTCTTGAAAAAATTGTCATTTTTCATTTATAACTTTTTAATATTCTGTGAAAGAGATGGTGCGGAATAGATTTCAACTGAAGCACAAAACCAGATTCGCTCTTGACTTTGATTGCCATGAATTGGTGGTCTTATTTGTGCACTGGATGGTCAATTGGGTTAGAATCCAAATTAATGGACAATTGATCCGGGCACAGTTGAACACCTGTTTCATTTGAGTGAATTTGTTGTGCCGTTGCTCATCGTCATCTTCTTATTTTCAGAAGAAAAAAATGTAGTTCACAATATTTGATTTGAGAAGGCGAATTGTCACACTTGATATTTAGTATTAGGGCAGATTTAAAATGGAACTGGCCCGCCAAGGATTGCTTTCTTTGGGTTTGGGGTGGCTGATTCTTATATTGTTGAATGTTTTGAAGACTTTTGGTGGTCCATATATTCAAGCTGCCTCTTATTTCTCATGGAATCAATTGAATTCTTTCTTCATTATCTTAGGTAACTGCTATGCTGATATAGTGTTTGAACTCTACTTTTTTGTGCGCACCACTTTTTCTTTGAGATGGATGGAAAATATTGATTCCAAAATCCAAAAATTTTCTACTTTTTATCTATTTGACTTTTTGCTTATGCTCTAAATTCATAAACAAGTAACATTTGATTCTGGAAGTGCAAAATAAGTAACATCCTTTTTTAATTTTTTAATTTTTTTTTGTGAGTTTCTATTTTATTGTATGGTTCAAGATCTTTAGTTTATCCGTCCCTTGTGAGTTTCTCTATATCGATGCTATTCTCACTTCTCCAAAATCATTATTTGTCGTCAAGAAAATCCTACACCCTTCCTTTTTTCTTTTACACACAAGTGTTTCTGACAGCCATTAATGTTTTGTTGTAGAGCCATGCATGATTGAAGCTCACCGGATGGAAGACAAACTTCTCCCGTCTGGAGTGGTAATCAAGCTGCTGCAACAGGCCAAGGAGAAAAGGGAAGCAAAGAGCTAGGTTTCTTATAGATGGTTTCCCTGGTAATAAAGAAAATCTTGGTGCAGCTGACAATGTTGTAGGTCTTCTGCATTCATATTATATGTGTTTGCTTAGTTTTTTCTTTTGCAAAAAAGTGTAGCATGTAGCTTTTTTAATTCCAAAAATACAATATAAGTAATATTCCATCAATTTATTTGAAGCAAAAAATTACAATTCATTTGCATATATATATGGTGATGTTTATTGAGGCAGAGTTGCTTTTGATCAGCAGACAAAGCTGGTTAGGACGTCATAACTTTTCATGATATTCTTTTGTTGCAAAAAGAATTAAAAGCTTATGTGTTCAAGGAAGAGCTGATGACAACAGGGAGACGATGAAGAAGCGGCTTTAAGTTTTTGTGATTTTTAGACTAAATTGGTCTTCATTTCTTATATGAACTGCGGATTTTTTTTTCTTGTATTTTCAGATTAAAGAATCATATAATGTTAATTTAATTTATCATAATTAATTTAATTATAACTCTTAAAAGTAAAATAATTTTGTTAACTAAAGTTCTTTCAATCTCAATGATTATGAGTAGTAAATAAATAGTGGACACAATAGACAATTTTTTCTAGAATAAAATCAGGTAGTATTCCACTATCTTGAGTTGAATCTTCAGTTTTAAGGCATTTAGGAATGGCGTGTTTGTGGTCCTAATGGAAGATTTCTTTTCTTCTTTCTTTCTTTTTTTTTTTTTTTTTTTTTAATTTGGGTAATATCCAACGATAGAATTAATTGCGTGGGTTACTACATAGTCGGCCAAAACCATGAAAATCCAAGATATCTCACTTAAATCGATTAATTGCATAAAAAGAGTTATTTTACTTATCTTCTTAATGTGTATATATATAAATTAATTACACAACAAACATAAATGTATTATTTGTTATGGACTAAAATTAATTTGATGGGAAGCACAAGATGGTTTGGATCAATGAAAAGATTAGTTTTTGGATGCCTTTCTTTGTCAATAATGTTATTGTTGTAATCATAAAGCAGCAAGTGGGGGCATTACAAAATCGTAATTGTAGTAGAATTAAAATATGTATATAGATAGTCTTTCTTTCTTTCTTTTGGCCTAACCACCCCCCTTTCAAATTGACCACAGTTGTATTACTTTGATTGGAGGAGCAGGAGGCCCTTTAGACTTTAGTCCTGCTCCAATCACACCTTCTTTCTTTGGTAGATGATTTTCTTGGACCATTATCTGATACCAGAGGGAGAGGCAGACAAGTTTTGCCAACCCACAAAACCTCCTACACTTAATATATTTCTAAACTCATGTTACTCATCTACCCATGTATGCTCTTATTACATTGTTTTGTTTTCAATTGTGAAGGTATTCTTATTATTGTCTTGCGTGGGGGTATTACATTGGGCAATTTGGGCTTACCATGCTTCAATGCTTATTCTTTGTTTTAGATTTAATAATTATTTTTCCTCCAACACCCGTTCTATACCAGTTTTAATTCACACATATTCTGTCAAGAGTTTTAAATTTTGTGAGGTTATATCTTTCTATCTCATAATTGACAACTCCTTTCTCCCAGGCACAAAGGGCATATTGCATAGTAGAAAATAACAAAATATGTTATTAGCGTTCCACTTTGGATCCCATCTTATAGAGCGGCGTCTTAATTAGATTGAACATCTTTTATATTCTTATATTTATAAAAAAAAATAATAATCTTTTTCAAATCATATTAGAAAAATAGATAAATTTCTTTATTTTTAATTGAATTTTATAATTAGATAAAGTATCTAAACCAAACTTAGTTATGAGCATGGTCACGCATTTGATGGTAATCATGGAATACGCCTTTATGGTTTTGCTCTTAAATTAGTTATAACTCAAGGGTTTTTTGAGATAGAACAACAAATAGCCCAATAGACTCGCGCATACGATGCATGCTCGCATGAGTAGGATATCTCATTCCATGAATATTGGCGTAGTGAAGCCAGTGCATGTATGGGAGTGCTTGTTATGGAACAAGTACACTAAACATGCCATCTGAAATTTCTTAATTGGAAACTTGTTTGTTAAAATAAAAAAATTCTATGTTACGATAATACACGATTAGTCATTTGACTTGAGATACCATGATAGCCTTTTACATGTCGTGTTTTATTTTGATATATCTTCTGATTGCTTGATAATCATAAAAGGGATATATTGGATGTTGCATTGATATATGTGGAGGTTAATGAGTAGTCAACAAAGTATCCGCCACTTATCTGACAGAAAAAGTGAATATAATATGTTTTTATAGTTCATAAGTCAGAAATTCTTGGCCGAAACATGATGAATATTAGATGGGGGTTTTCTAACGATTCGTCATGGGTAATTGAAATTTGAAATGTAATCATAGTTATTGAACAATTAGAGTTTCGACTATTAATCCATATTCTGAGCTCAATCCGAAAATTAGTTGACGGAAGGACCTTACGTGTATGATACTCGTAATTGAAATAAATTCACTTGCTATTTTACCTAAATATAGATAGTCATGATACACTTGTTAGGTGTTTCCCATAACTTGTAAGGTTCTTGAAATTAATAAGTTAATTTTAAGTTGATTAATTAACTAGATTAATTATTATTCATAAGTTGTAAATGTTGAAAATCCACTATTAGCTTAATTGTGAATCTAAAGGGTCACACATAATTTGAAATGAAATATTTCTAATTTAGGAATTGATCTAAGCGGTTGGATCCAATTAATTAATGAAAATTAATTAATTGGGATTTAAATTGATTCAAGAAGTTGAATTAATTATTCAATTACAATTGAATTATTTAATTGAATCAAATACGATTAGGGAGCCCAAATGGAGTAAAATAATTATTTTATTGGATCAAATTAATTATGTAGTTTATAAATTAATTGTTAAATTAATTTACTCAATTAAATATTAAATTATTTAATTAGACCTAATTTGATTAGGTGGGCTAGATGTAATTAATTAATTGAGTTTGAGTTAAGACAATTAATTAGATTAATTTTAGAATTTATTTTTGAATCCAAACTCAATTCACAAAGGCCCATTAGGAGAGACCAGTGGAAAGTCAAGAGTTTGGAATTTTTTGAAAAATCTTAAATATTTTTGAAAGATATAAAAGGGATAAAGTTGGAAGAAGTTTGGATCAAGCAAAATATCTTCCAATCAATAAAAAGGAGATACAAAATTTCAAAAGTAGAACTTTTGAAATTTTGATCCCCAATATATACCTCATGAAAAAGAAGAAACATCATATAATTTTTTGCCATATAGAAATTAAGAGAAGAAAATTATTTTCTTTATTTGTTTTTTTTTTCTAAAAATTTCGTCTTTAGATATTAATTCGTTTATCACAAATTGATAAGAAGAATTAATATTTTCTATTCACACTTCATCAATTAGATTAGAAAATAAATCAAAATTGCTAACGAAATTTTGATTTTGTGTTTTTTATCAAAGTGCGGACTACTTTAAAAGAGAAACATTTGAATCACTGTGAACTAAATTCAGAAAAAGGAGCGAGCAATTGATTGCTTCATACTATATAACAACCGAAGTACATAAAAAGGTATAAATCGATATTTTTATTATTTTATTAATACTTTTAAAAATTAAAATATGTTAAAAATTATATCAAATTCGAGATATTACTATAATTGTTATAATATAAAGTGTATTTTTCAACCGAACCCAACACATAGTCGCACACATAAGTTAATGTGTTAACAAAGTAGAAAGTAGGAACAGGTCTTCTCCTCTCCTCTCGGCCTCTCCTGCCCATTTAAAGTCAGTGGTCTCTCCTATCTTCTCTTATTCCAAATCTTCTCGGTTTTATTGTTGCTGCACATAAGATGGCCGAACAAAGTTCAGAAGAATATTTGAGAGGAAATTCCGCAAAATATAATTGCAAAGCTGCTGCAAATATAAAAATCGCAGACATAAGGTGTTTTAGGAAGCTGATTCGGTTATTGTGCACTTGCAATAGATTGAAGAATAAGAAATATACTACTCACAGACTTGTGAAGAAGGTCTAGTGACAATACTTATATAACTAGATTTACCAAATGATATGAACATTTCTTTCACTTTTCAGGTATCTAATTTGTTTGAGTATTATCCATCTAATTTGTAACTCGGGGTCAAGTTTTTTTTTTTTTATCATTATCCTGTTTAAAAATAAGATTTAGGTTTTCTTATTTTTGAACACTTTTTAATCATCTATGTCAATATGAAACAAATTTTTAAAATCAATTCAAAAAATTTGTTATTGAAATTCGTTAACATATACTTTCTCCAAAAATAAAAACAAAGTATAATTCAAACCCCGATAAAATCACTGACACACAAAATAATTATCTTCCCAATCAGAGAAATGCCCCACCCCACCCCACCCCACCCCCACTCTCGAGAGTAGAACTATAGGCCGTGATTTGTCTTGAAGATTGACCCCACATGGATTGGTTTTCTTAACTGCCCGCGAGTACCCAGACTATACAACCTTATCGTCAGCCTGGTATTCCCGTAAATTCAATTCCCTCAACACCACTCAACCACAGATAAAGACACATGCATGTTACAACGGTCAAGATTCCCTCTTCCCTTCGCATACACCCCCCCACAACCACCGTCCGATCTCATCAACACTGGTTAAATTATCAAACCACCCTCAGTTTCGAAATCTTAACCCTAGTCAACTTTTCAACTATGCCTAGTTAGTGTATAGGAAACCCTCTGTGGCTGTGTGCGTCATTTTTCTCTGGTGATGAATATGAGTGTGTGTTGTGTGTATGTTTCAGCTTTAGCTTTTACTCGAGTGAATAAGTGAGTGGAATACATACATACAACATGTACATATATAGAGAGAGGAAATACAGGGAAAGAGAAGCAAAGAGTTTATTCTTTAGAAAGAATCTCTGATGAGTGATATTCATTTGCGGTTCCTGGGGGATTTTCCTTCTCTTATCTTGTTTCTTGTACTAAATTGGTTTCTTTGTTTTCGAGTTGCTAAAAAATGGATGTTTTTAGCTCTGTTTTTCAGATCTGTGAATCTCAATTCCATTTGTTGCTGTAGATTTTAGTCTACTTGAGTTTTTGTGTTTTTCTATTTTTCTTCTTTTTCTTTTTTTGTTCAACTTAGTCATCATCACCTTTTGATTTTTGGATGATGATAATGCTAACTGAGCTCAGAATTCCCTTTCATTCTCTTATCCAATAATACCACCAGTACCAGTCCATTCTTCTTTGATTTGAGTATATTTATTCAGTTTTCTCGTTTTTATTTTCCTCTCTTTTCTCTTCTTTTAGATCTACTCTGAAAGTCAAAGGGATGTTGTTACTTTCCATTTCCAGCTTCTTCTTCCCCAAAAACTCTTCAGATCTGTTCCATCTCAGATCCAGCTAAGGATAAAGAAATTGTTTTCTTCCCCACTGAGTAAAACTAACAATTATTGAAGTGCGTACCAGTTCATCTCCGTTGACTAAAATACCCTTCAACAAAAAGTTGGGTTATTCCTGATAGGAAGCGTCAAAAAGGGTTCATTTCGAGTTGGATCTGATGCGTTTATTTCAGAGTATGATGAATTACTTCCCGGAGGAAGTATTAGAGCACGTGTTCGAATTCCTCACGTCTCATCGGGACCGAAACGCGGTGTCTTTAGTATGCAAGTCCTGGTATAGTGTCGAAAGATTCAGCCGAGAGAAGGTTTTCATCGGCAACTGCTACGCCATCAACCCTGAGCGTTTGATTGCTAGGTTCCCGAGGGTTCGTTCCTTGACTCTCAAAGGGAAGCCCCATTTCGCTGACTTTAATTTGGTGCCCCATGATTGGGGCGGGTACGTGTACCCTTGGATTGACGCCATGGCCAAGAGTGGAATAAATTTAGAGGAGCTGAGGTTAAAGAGGATGGTGGTGTCTGATGAGAGCCTTGAGCTGCTTGCAAAGTCTTTTCCCAATTTCAAGTCTTTGGTTTTGGTCAGCTGTGAAGGGTTCACCACTGATGGCCTTGCTGCCATTGCTTCCAATTGCAGGTACTGTATTTTACCTTTCTATACATGTTTTAAACTTTTTTACTTCTATTTTTTTATTTTTTTTTGGTTTATTTGGTGCTCTGCATCCATTTGTGATGTAGGATTTCACAAATTATTCTGTCTTCTACATTTGGATTACCTTTTTTGTCTTATTGAGCTGTTATGACTTGCTGGGTTTTGATGCTGATGCTGATGCTGATTGGTAGCTGATCGCGATCTAATCTAGATTGCTTAATTAAGTGCTAAGTGTACAATGTTTTGTAATGCTAGAAAAGCTTCAGATGGACTTCTATTCGTGTCTTTGTTTATTTATTTACTTTTGATAATTTGGATTATTGATGTCTCAATTTTAGTTCTGTATTTGCATATAAATCACATAGTTCTTCGAAAATTAATTCTTTACTGAACTTTTAACTTAAGTGGCATCCATAGCCAGAAAGCAATTAACTTGCTAATTGGTTGCAGATTAGGTCTAATGAATGCACTTGTGCTTAGGAAATGAACAGCTTTTGTGCAATTTTTCACCACCAATTACAAGGTTTTGGATAGTTTTAATGCTTGCCTGTTGTAAGTTGTGACGTATTATGTGGTGCTCTCTAGTTGATTGGATAAGGAGTAGGTGGATGGAGTGAGATGGCTGCCTATGATTGAATGCTGTATTAGCCCCTTGGAGAGTTGTTCTGTTTCATTGATGGTTGATCTTTTTGATGCAGGTTTCTCAGGGAACTCGACTTGCAGGAAAATGAAGTTGATGATCGCAAGGGTCAGTGGCTCAGCTGTTTTCCTGACACCTGCACCTCTCTTGTCTCTTTGAATTTTGCATGCCTCAAAGGAGAAGTTAACGTGGCAGCTCTTGAGAGACTGGTTGCAAGATGCCATAACCTTAGAAGTCTGAGACTGAATCATACAGTGCCTCTAGATGCTCTTCAGAAGATATTGGTGCAAGCACCTCAACTGAATGATCTAGGTACGGGGTCTTTTGTTCACGATCCAGATTCAGAGACTTGCAACAAATTGAAAAATGTTCTGCAGATGTGTAAATCAATTAGAAGCTTGTCAGGATTTCTGGATGTCAATGCACGCTGTTTGCCTTCTATATACCCAATTTGCACGAATTTGACTTCTTTGAACTTGAGCTACGCTCCAGGAATCTACAGTAATGAGCTTATAAAGCTAATCTGCCACTGCAAGAAATTAGAGCGTTTATGGGTTCGAAACCTACTAACCTTTTTTCTCTATGATTGCTTTTTCCTTCTTTTTGGTGTATCCTGTAGTAACTGTTACTGGAATTGGATTTTACAGATTTTAGACACCATTGGAGATAAAGGACTAGGGATTGTGGCCGCCACATGCAAAGAACTGCAGGAATTGAGAGTTTTCCCATCTGACCTGTATGGCGTGGGTAATGCAGCTGTAACAGAAGAAGGACTAGTCGCAATATCAGCTAGATGTCCCAAGCTTAATTCACTGCTGTATTTCTGTCAGCAGATGACAAACGCCGCGCTCATTACTGTGGCAAAAAATTGCCCCAATTTTATTCGCTTCCGATTGTGCACCCTTAACCCAACTGTTCCAGATGCAGTGACCAATCTGCCACTTGACGAAGGTTTTGGGGCAATTGTTCAGTCGTGCAAGGGTCTGAAGCGGTTATCAGTCTCAGGACTCCTAACTGATCAGGTTTTCCTTTACATAGGAATGTATGCGGAGCAGCTTGAAATGCTTTCAATTGCGTTTGCTGGGGATAGTGACAAAGGAATGCTTTATGTGCTGAATGGGTGCAAGAAACTGAAGAAGCTAGAAATCAGGGATAGCCCCTTTGGTAATGTGGCACTTCTAGCGGATGTAGGGAAGTATGAAACAATGCGATCCCTTTGGATGTCATCCTGTGAAGTGACATTTGGAGCATGCAAGACCCTTGCAGAGAAGATGCCGAGACTCAATGTGGAGATCATTAATGAAGATGACCAGATGGAGGCTAGCCCTGATGATAGACAGAGAGTTGAAAAGATGTACTTGTATCGGACACTGGTTGGGCCTCGGATAGATGCACCGGATTTTGTTTGGACATTGTAAATGCTTCATGAGTGCATTTACATTAGTCCTGGCTATTTTTATTTGTAGTTGTATTATTAAGTAGGCCAACTTGGTTTAGATGAACTATTTATGGATTTCTAGTTTACTGGTGGCTTATTGGTATGTTAAAGTTCTTTATTAATTGAATATTCAAATTTGTACAACGCTTTTTGTTAATATTGACAAGTTTCCCATTTTCAGTGCTGGCAGGATAATCTTGCTTTTGGCTTGGTATCAAATTTATCCGTTTGAAACTGGTGGTAGTTTTGAATGAGTGGAACTCTGTCCTTTTTAAGAGTGGCGCTACTGCAAATATTCTTGGTTGGGAGTTAGGGGAAGATGGTGGTGGTATGACCTCTTGTTCTATAATTAGGAAAGGGCCTAATATTATTGTTGTTGAATTTTTACACGAGGAAAGAGATGGTTTAGCTCAGAGATTGAACTGCGAGCATTGCTTGTAACTCAGGTAAGTGTAACAAATGGAGTATAACATATATTGATACTAGAACGATGTATCACGTTTCATAGATAACGTCCTCTCAATCTGTCAGTCACTCTTCTCCGTACGTCCTATACTCAAATGTAATTATCGTTCTAAACTCCCAGCCAGCCATCTGAAATCAGCCCGAAATTTTGCTGCTCTATTGGCATCATATTCGTCATTATCTTGCTCAGAATTGCATGTCTATATGCTAAACAAGATATGGGCTCTTTCCTTTGACGAGAAAGCCGAAACAGTGTAGCGAGTATTTGTTACTTGATAAAGTTGCCAACGGTGGTTAGTTTGTACTCGCTGCGGGGAAGGCAACCACAGCAAAGGAAGTCGGAGAAGATATAGCTTCACTAGTTTTGTTAACATCAAAGGAGACTTGACTCTCCGTAGTTTTCTACCTTTCCAACTTTTTTTTTTAAATAATAATAATAATGATGATGATAAATAATATAGGATGGGAACATGTTTTGATATATATCCATTCGCCCACTTTTTCTTTGGCCCAGACATTTTAAGCATGCAAAGACATTCAGCTGCTAATAAACCAAGTTCCGTATTTATCATCATCATAGTTTTCTCATTTCACCAGTCAGCATTTTCTTTGCATTCTTCATTAGGAGTATGCAAAGATACCCAGTATTCAATTAATATCGCCGCTAAGGCTATGGTGCTGAAAAAGAAACCATCTCCAATTGGAATACTAGGTGAAAAGTGAGAAACGACCATTAGCAAAGTTATCAGAATACAACAGAAACTGCAAAGGACTTATTTTGACAGCTAGTGAAAAAAAAAATAAAAAATAAAAATAAAAAATAAAAAGGTCAAGTAAGCTTGACAATCATTTTTAATATCGTCTTAAGACTAATTTACACAAGATGGAACAAAATACAAGTCTAACAGTTAAGAGCTTTGCCATACAATCTAGACCAATTCAAATACAATATTCAAGGGCATGGAGAACAAATTACACAGAAACAGAATTGCAGATACCACATAGTTTTGCAACTGACAAGAATAGTACCATTATTCTCATGGGACAAGACAAACAGCAAACTGATACAAGATGCCCCTGATACATCATGCAGCACACTTGTACACTCAGAAGCAGCAGCAGCAGCATTCCTCCAATATACAGCAGCAACAAAGGGCAGCTAAACTGCAATGACAAACAAATTCATTACCTACACAATGGTGCTTTATTAAAAGAGTTATACTCACACAGAAGCTTTGAAGTTCGATCCACAAAATAGAAGAGTTAGACCCTTGAATATACACTGCAACAGAATAAAATAAAATCTTCATGCAAGGAAAAACCCGATCATATCATTGAAGTGGATTAGGTAGCAATTTTGATATGAGTAAGCTAATGCAACCTCTGGCTGTTATCTTGGTTATTACAAATCCATAAAATGTTGTGGCATTCCATCATGGATGCATTTTCATGTTTTTAACAAGTATAACAAAAAAAGAAAAGACATCATAACCAAATAGAATTCCCGACAAATGGTAGCTGGAAAACAGCTATGCATATATGACACTGATTTCAAAGTCACTCGGTCACTCCAGCCTTTCACTAAGAAAACTGAGAGCTTTATTCTACTCAGTTTCCAGTAAGTTTATCAAAGCTCAAGTTTGACAAGCCTTAGCAGCCAAACAATTTTGCTCTGCACCAACCAGCCCAAACAATGTTTATGAATGATATATCAATCGGCAAAAGTTGCAAAGTTGACTGATCAAGTCAAGTTTAAGCAGCATTTTTTCTTTTCCCTTTTCCTTCTGTGGTTATAGCAAAAAGTTGCATGAATTAATAATAATAAAAAAGAAGATTCTTGAGAACTTTGGGCAATGGACAAGTCAACACTTGGACGGCATTCACTTCTATGTGTAAACAAATGGAGGCTCATATTTCCTCCCTAGTTTGACACTAGCAACAGGGAGCATATGAATGGGGGTATGGGTGGACCCCTGCCTGAGCAACCATCACGTAGCCAAGCAATCTGACCATCACCATTCTTCCTCTACTAAAGACTGAATTTTCCAGAAAATCCTGAAGTATAAATTGGCACCCCAAGACTTCTCGAAAGCTAATAACAACTTTTGCAATTATCCCCACAATTCTCCCCCTTGCAGTGGGATGAAATATATATCAAGCTACTCATACTTCTAACAGTGATTGATTGACATATGAAGCTTGTTGGTCTATTACCTTAATCAACATGTTTTATTGCCTTCATATGCACACAAACTTCCGGGAAAGGGTATGGGACATACAATGCATTACATAAGAAAACAAAAAAATGTACAAAATTATTTGAGCTACACTTGGCTGAATCATAAGTTAAAGTTGATTTCAAAGCTCATGAAGAAACCAAGCCAAGCTTGACCTATGTCATATTTGAATCTACTAAAATTATTTAGACCCCCAACCCAAGCCACAGTTGTGCAGACATCCTTCAATTAACAGCCATTTGTACATGTTTTGCTGTTATAAGTCATCTAATTCACACATCAGGGGCCAAATCATCAAACCAAAAGAGCACCTTTGCAGATCCTATAGCAGACAAATTGTATGATACTGCAACAGCAAAGAAGATTTTCACATTGTTAAAAACCTTTGCACCATGAAGCATTTTTCTAACTCAAAGGTCAGAGCCTATAGGAAGACTAAGACAAATTCGACCAGTATTTGAAGTATTGATTATTGAACCAATTCTAAAATTGCACCCCAAAAAAAAAAAAAAAATGGGTATCATCAACGCACAGAAGATCTAGCAGCAATGAAAGAAAAATTCAACATACCAGCCTCGTAAAAAGGAGGTACAGCCAGAATGATCACCGTGATGGTGATGCTCATAGTGGTGGTAAATCTGGGGCGGAAGCGGGGGCGGAGGTGGACGGTACCCTTCATTAAAATATCCCTGATAACCACCCGGACCTGGGGGTGGTGGATATGGGTGCCCTGACGGTGGCGGCGACGGATAAGGGTAGCCCTCATGCGGTGGTTGAGGTGGTGCTGATGGGTGCCCAGCCGGTGGAGGATATACAGTCCCATACCCTGATCAAACAAGAGGGATCAATGAATTGTTGAAAAAGTTTGAAACTTGAATGAAGAAATGATATGGAACAAAGAAATGCAGTAAAGTCAAAAAAATTCAGTTCAATCGAAAAAAAAAATGTCAGTTCAATTGAAAAATTACAGAAAGAAGGAAAAAGAAAAAATAAGATTAAGCTTAGAGGAACACCTGGAGGAGGGTAATTTTCCTGGGGCACTTTGTGATAACTCATTTTGATTCCCCTCCTCCTCCCTGATTTAAAAAAAAAAAAAAGGTTGAAGAAGACGAAGAAGAGGAAGAAACTGAATTTGTTGAATCTTGGGTACGCCGTACGAGGATAGGCTTGCACTTGGCAGCTCACTGACAAATGATCAATGAGCGACACAACCCAATTTAACCCGGGCCAAACCCATCAACATCCCAATTTATTACTATTATATTTCATGCACAAGTTTTAGAAGGGATCAAAATGGTTCAAGCTTGGAATATGAGATTCAACTCTGACAAAAAATTTATTGACTTATATTTGTCTTGTCGATATGAGATATGGCAAATTGGAACAATTGCATCAGCTAACATTGTTTCGCAATTTTAAAAAGATTAAGAAATTTAATTTTTAAAAAATATCATCAAAATTTTCTAATATAAAAAAAATAGAATTATTATCAAAGCAATAATTTTTAAAAATTTATGGGTATGTGCTTTAATTTAAGAAAATTACAATCTCAAATATTATTTTTAATTTTATGTATATTAAAAGTATAAATTATTTATTAATTTCACATTCTTATTTTAATTTTTAAGAATATTATGTTTATATTTTGTATGTGTGTATATATGTAATATATATATATATATTTTTATATATCGCATAAATACATAAATAATTAGATAAAAAAAAGTAAATATGTATATAATACTCGAACAAGTCAATTCCAAAATATTAAAATTCAAAACTTGTTTATAGTGTAGAAACTAATAGACCAGATCTATTCTCATTCCTTATTTTTATTTACTCTTCTTCTTCTGTTGTTGTTTTTTTTTTTTTGTTTTTTTTTTTTGGTCACCAAACGGTGTCATTATATGCGTTTTGATGTTTTATATAGACTTGTAGTGATGGAGTGGAAGCTATAAATTTTGAAGGAATTGGAGAACTCATGTTCAAGCGAGAAAGAAAGAATAAATATGCAAAAAATTGAAGGAATTGAAGAACTCATCTTCAAGCATCAAGAAACAAAGAATAAATATGCAAAGATGCGAGGAACTGACTAATTTTATTCAAGAAAGATAGAAAGAAAATAATCATCATAATAATAACTGAAAAATTATAATTGGCATTTATATAAGCTGTTTTCCATAACTTATATAGATTGAAACTCTTCTAATATAATCTTAAAAATGAATTGGACACTCTTAAATTATTCCTAGACAAAATAAAACTCTTTAAAAATAAATATAATGGGACCTTGACTCAATAATAATAAAAAAGTATATTCAAATTCATCCAAAAAAATAAACAAAATAGAAAAGTGATCAATAAATGACAGAAACAACTAAATTCAATTTAGAAAATTCTTTCAACAACTTTGCTATGGGGCACACCACGGAGCAAACAGAGCTTGACGTGCATATATGATGCGACTCCACATCATATATGTTGACCCTCTGCCGCCGCCGCCACCACAAGATCCGTCAGCACCACCCTATGGCCAAGGAACGAAACAAATCCTCAGCCTGGACCGTTGTCTTCCACCAAGCAATGAGAATGCTGAAAAATGGGGAAGATAAGATCAAGCAATAAGCAATGGGCACACCAGCAATAAGCAATAAAATGTTAGTTTTTTTCAACTTAGATCTTACTTAAACTCTAGTATTTGAATAAAGTAAAATTATAAAAATTATAAAATATTATTAATAATAATTTTATAATTAATATAATCATAAAAAAACTTATAAAATTTTAAAAATAAATTAAAAACTCCTTTTTTTTTAAAAAAAAAAAACTTATAAAATTCTTGAGAGCTTATAAACTCTACTAAAAAATTTATTTAACTTATAAATTTTCAAACATCTTAAAACATTTTTTAAAGAACTTACACCCTCAACCAAACACCTTCGTATACAAACAAACCAGAAAATAGTGGTGAACTACGTAATTTAGGCAGGACGAAGCGATATTATTATATGACGGCAACGCAGCCACCTGAACAGATGATAATCTCCATAACAAAGGTAATTTCTAACACGGAACAAAATTTCTAGTTTGTCCACTTCATATGACGTTTCAGCGTGCACCACTACCACACATTCTTACTTCATGAAATTACTTACTATATGTCAGTACCATGAGAATATTCAACCCACCGCAAGTTGTTAAATGAACTGGCAGAGCTCCAAAAAACTACAAATAAAAAATGAACAATTTTTATGGATTAGAGGCGCAGCAAACTTCGAAGAAGAGGAACTCTAGATTAAAAAGAGGCTACAGATTATCAAGCTATCTCATGTCTAATGTCTACCGTTTAGCTCTCTACAGAGTGTAAAATTGTCCTGGCAAAATGGAGACCTGTATGGCTGGCGAAGACAAAGCAGGTCAATCAACATAGAGGGTCGATCAGCCACGGGCTCGTGATGTACTTGAAATTCAATTGTAAATTAGTCAATTGAATATACAGATTAGCGCTTCTTCTTGCTTCCCTTTGCAGCACTACTGGATTTTGATGGAGTTGCAACCAGGTACACAAACAGAACCACAATTGAGATCACTGAAATAAGAGATCCATATTTTGCCAATAGTCTCTGCAAAGAAAACTTCAGAGTGAGCAGAAAGGGACCAGTCGGAAAACTCTTTAGACAGACATCCCCATTCCACCATCACAAGCCTATGGCCAATTCTTTCACTCCACCACCCTTCCCTGTAACGAAGTCTAATTGCCAATGGGAATATTAATGATGAAGATTGAAATGAAAAGGAGTTATTGCGCAATTTCATTTCGTTTCCTGATTACTTAATTAAAAAAGGAATTTCGCACAGATAAAATGATTCACTCAACATCAGAATCAAAGATAATAATCCAGATTGAGCCATACCTTAGCCTGAATGAGTTCCGACATCCCCACAAACAATTTCAAGGCCCCCACCAAAGAAGGAGATTGTTATTCGACAAATAACAGGGTGAAGGACAACAATATATCTAATTTATTCAAAACTTACCCAATCAAATTTCTTCTCAGGAGGCCTATCTGCTAGAATGTCGAGAGGCAGGATTGGAGTTGAGTATGCCTCCTGAAAAGTGAAAAATTATAATGTGGCACAACATCCATACTATACATATAAGCTAGCACATATGTAACTCTGGCAAATGGCAAACCTGTAAGGCAGCTTTTGTGGGGATACGGAACGTAATAACTGCTGGTGCACTGTAAAAAACAGTTTTCGTTTTTGCCTCCAACTCGAAGGAATGTGATAGAAGAGCCCCACTGCAATCAGTCAAAGTAGCAGGATAAAGAGATTGGTTGGCTTACGAATAACTGCAAATATAGATAAATCAGAGGAAGACCAGCCACCAGTTGACTGAAAAAAAGCGTTGGGAACTTACACATCAAGCCTTTCCCATGACATTGAAGTGTTACCAGTCACAATATTGAATATATCTTGAGACCAGCTCTCATCATTAAGGGTTACATCATATGCAGTCCTGAACATGAAGAAGCATAATGCATGAGAACAGAATTCTAATAGAAAATGAGCAAAAATATGCAAAATAACAATGAAAGTTTCATCTTTTATTTGAGAAATAAACCTCAAGCAGTTAACATAACACTAATCAATGATAAGATATGTCAGTGTCTTTTTCTCAGGGGTAAAATCTGATAAATTGATAGCAATTCCAGCACGGCTTATAGCTTGTTATACTACCAAAATAGTAGAAAGTAAATTGAAGATGCTAAAATAGTGCGTTTTTATGCGCATAGGATCAAAATGCTCATCACTTCCACTGTTAATATATATCACTCCATTATGGCAAACAATATCTAAATTAGCCAACAAACTATATATCAAAACTTAAGGGCCTGTGTTTTATCTCCAGAAAGAAACCGCTTAGCAGATTTTGAGGGGCCCATAACTTTGAAAAGTTCATCAATCCCTTCACATAAAATGAGAAAAAGCCTGAAACGGACAAACATCCCTCATTTGTGTAGCAGTGAATTAAAATGGACCTGTCATCACATATTGTGTGTGTTTCTGCATGTGCGTGGAGTCATTTATACTCAGTCAAATCCTCACAAACAATTAAGTTAATCTCGACCAGAATCATACACATTTCACTACATCCTTCTCATCCACATTTGTGCACATATTCACAGAATGCACAGTAATATCTACTATGAGAAGGCTATGCAATGATTGACTTTAAAAACACATGGATTGTCATTAAATAGTCCAACAATTAAAAACACTGGCTGCTGCAAGTTGAACCAACGATTAACATCCTAAGTCAAGGCTTGGGTAGTGCAGTAGGCTTCTTCATAAGCCCGAGCACATTATAAATTCTCCGTGTTCATATATCATCCTTTGTTACTTAATTCTGCAACTGCTTGTAGTTGCATTTGAATGGAACTTGTAATTCCAAGCCTATTTTGGTTTGAACAGGCACTATTATCTTGCTTTGTCTATCATCTTTATAAAAGTTCAATTACTGTTTTATTTATTAAGAGTTTTTAAACGCCTAATTCAACCCCCTCTTAGCCACTTTTTCACTCGCAGTTTACAATAATTTGCTCCTTTCCTCACTACTAGATGATTAAGGGACATTAAGCTATAGAATATTTCTGAAGGAGAAAATTCAAAGTCTTGGATCGGTTTCCTCTGGTATCTTTGGCCAAAAGTCAACCTCAAAATTTTCTTCTTTAACACTCTAACAAGAGAAAAACTAAATCTGGAAGAAGAAATAAATCCTGTAGACGTTACTGAACCCTTATTACCCGAATCCTGGTCTAACTTTCAGCACAACTTTTTAATGGAGCAACAAAATCCATTCCTTAAAGCATTTATTAAAGAACCTTAATTACCCCCCATTTTAACCGAAAAATCAACAAAAAGGCAGAAAAGGAAAGATCATAACAGTTTCCAGCTGAATCACGCATGTCGGTCGAATTTACCATCTATAAAAAAGCAGCAAAGGCAGATCTGATTAATAAAGAAAAAGTATAGCATACGCGGATCCTTGATTGTAGACATCAATGGAGACCCAGACGCGTTCGTTGCCGGACTTGAGCCTGGTGAGTGAGGCTTTCTTATGGGCCACAATAAATGGGCCTTCGGAGCTGGCGATCGTCGATGAGACGAATAACAGAGCTGCCAGAGTACAGATCACAGGCCCGATAATCCAATTTGCCATTGCTGAATGAAGGGACTGTGAGTTTTGGGGTGCAGTGGGTCACAGGGAATTCAGATTCAGACCTTAAGTAGCTGAAGAGATTAGGGTTGTTGTATATACTAATTTCCGACCACTATAGTAATTTCTTCCAGTGTCAAATGTATTTCCCGCATAATGAATGGCCAGCGTACGATACAAAGTTGATTTTCAGATATCTGTTTTGTTTGGTCTCCGTACGATGTCGTCTTTTTGTTCCAACGTCAAAGCGTTCCTCATATTTCATATTTTTCAGAATTATAATCTTGGAAAAACTTATGTTATAATGAACATGTGATTGTAGTAGTGATTTGCAAAATGAGAACTAGGATTAAAAATGAGTTTATTTTTTTTTTCTTTTAAAAAAAAAAATGAGTTTTCACAAAATAATTTAAAAAATAAGCAAAGCACACACATTTTCAAATGGATTAATTACACTTCCCTCCCCCTCTAAAATAGTAAAATTACCAAATCATTGCCTTCCTATTTCATAATTACAAAAATTTATCCTCTATTTTTTATATATCAATCCTGGAACACTAGAAGAAATTAATTTTGTTTTTTACAAATGCAAAAATGATTTTGGTCTACTGTATAAATACCAAAGGGCCAAAAAGTTAGTCGTTAGTAGTTTTTTTTAACCTTAAACTACTAATTTTTTTCATCCAATGGCCATAGTTATGAAATCATATTTAATTATATTTTCCTCCTTTTATGAATCTAAGTATTACATTTGCACTCCAAGAATATTTTGGTCAACAAAATATAAGCGATCAGGGGCAAAATAAAAATTTCATTACAAAATTTTGTTGAGGGTATCATTTTCCGTCCAAAATCCTAATGGTAAGGAAAGTTTGGTACACGTGATACACTCTTTTAATTAGAAAAATAGAGTACATAAATCGATAATTTAGTTATTTTAATGGAAGATAAGTATAATTAACTCTTTGGAACGAAAATAGTTGTTGTAGTCCTCAAATTTGTCAAGATTTATGGGAGAATGGAAAATGCTATAAATATATATATATTATGAGCTAGTACTTCACTCTTTCTTGATTTGGATAGGATTGACCGAATAAATTCTTTCAAGTGAATTAATTATAATAGTTGGTTAATAAAATTAAATAAAGTTTTTTTAAAAAAAATAAAAAAGAGTAAAAGTTAAAAGATGATGTGTATGGCATTGCTAATAAACATAAGGTATATTTCAGAATTGACAAGTAGAAAAAAGACGTGTTACGTAGGAATTTTTACTGCTGAAATTTGTGCGAGTGTACTCTGAAATGGCTTTATGTCAAGTGTGTGATATGGACTTGGACTTAGAGACAGCGGTTTTAATAAAATCAGTATGAGAAACTTTAGGAATCGAAAAGACAAAAATGGACAGTTCCCTACTTCCTTGTATACGTACGTATCTTATACTGTGGTATAAATCACCGGGTGTGTGTAGTATGTTTACTCTTTCCTGCTCTGAATTTCCTGCTCTGAATTCAATTTGCAGGAATATTAATTGAAAAAAAGCAGATGTAAGAGAGATCTATTGTAGGTCATGAATTGTATTTGGAAGTGAGAAATGCGTTTGCTTATTATTTTAAAGGAGAAATGATTAATATTTGGTTAACTTAGCAGGCGAAGAGCATGGATTTGATCAGAAGTGCCGACTTTCCCCGACAAAGCCAAGCCTTTGTAGGCGGAGGAAACAGACAGGAAATCCATTAAGCATTTTACAGAAGAAGAAGAGGAAGATAGAATTAGAATACAAAACATGTACAAAACAGTCGACAGAGTGAGGGAAGAAGAAAGCCATTGTCAAAAACAGAAGAGAAGAAAGAGAGAGTTGTTGATGCAGTACTAGGAGGAGTGTGTGCAAGGTCATGTATGCATGTATCTGCATTCTGATTTCTGACTAGCTTCATGATGATAGCATTGTTTGTTAGACTCTCTGCTACGGCGCAGCGCCCCCACCACTTCCACTTCCACTTCCACCCAATTAATCCTGACACCATATTATAATTATCCTTTTCTCCAATTGCCCCGCCCTCTCCCTCTTCTTCTATTTGGCTTTAAATGAAATTTTACTATATCCATCGTCTCAATTTCAGATGGTAAAATGTACGAGTACCAAAGAACGATTAATTAAGCAGAGCGAGAGAGAGAGAGAGAGAGAGAGAGAGAGAGAGAGAGAGAGAGAGAGAGAGTCGTCAAATGATGAAATCATGAAAAAAAAAACAAAAAACAAAAAGCACATCAAATATTTGAATATTAATTTCTGCTTCATTTATTAAAAATCAGAATTAGACAAATATATCAATATTGCAGTACTTTATATATAATTCTGGTAGCAGCATGCACACACACACACACACATGCATATATATATATATGAATCTGAGGACAGAACCCTGAAATTAATGGCGTGAAATTAGACAAACTCGTCCTCAAACCATCATCTGAAAACCCTATAGATGGATGGGTGGAAGATATATTTCCCTAGTTAGCCAGCTTCCTAAAACTTACTTTCCAGCGCTTCTCATAACTCATCATCAGATAAAATCGATCCTAAGATATCACAATTGTAAACAAAACCCTTTAAACACAACTAACCACGAAAAACATGGGTATACAAAATCACAAACGAAGCGTCAGGTCAAGGTTTACGTCCTCAGCAGCCTCATCTCCCAGAAACGGCTCGCAAGCCGATCCACGTTCTGCACCAAAAACGTCTGAAGTGGTTGGAATCCCTAGTGGCTGAAGCCAGTAACTATAGGGCGGTGGGGGAGGCTGGTTATGGAGGCGGTGGGCGGTGGTGAGGGTTCTTCGAGTGGCGGCTCTCTCGCGCTTGTGCGCATTTTGATGGCCGCCTAAAGCTTGAGAAGTGCAGAACTTGCGGTTGCAGTAGAGGCAAGAGAACATTCGAGAAATTGGTGCAGGGTTTAGTTTGTTTGATGGGTCCGTGTTTAGCTTCAAGAAATCGTATATACTAGGCTCTGCCATTTCTTTTTTTTTTTTTTTTTTGAGCTCTCAGATTAAACGCAGAAAGAAATGGCGAGAGTAGAGCGTGCCAAATATGGGACTTATGAAGATGAAGCTATGTATATATATATATATATATATAATGTTTTAGTTTCCATCATTCTTTTGTCTCTTCCCACTCTTTACCCCTATCTGCATTAACAAGGAAATTTTGAATGCTCTGATCAGCTTATGCTAAATCCACAACTTTCCATTTTTAATTTTTTTTTAGTAACAGCAATCCTAAGCAACAAGTTAAACAAGAATTGTCTTCTTGGCTACTACTACTATATAGTTTGTGATGGGGTACATTTTCACTCAAAATTATTTAATGTTGTTTCTCTAAAATTAGGAGTTGGTAATGATGAATTTTTTGTGATAGCCTCAACTTTGAACTCACTTGAGGGGACCTTCCCTCGTGACCCTAAATTATTTAATTGAGATTTTTCACAAGTAAAAAGTTAATTATGAATTTACTAATTAGGTCATGCAATTGCACCAAATCCAAAATATTTCCGTCTCACATTATATTATTGAAGATCAAGAATACTTATATAAGAATAGATAATCCAAGCCTCTCCATAAGTAATTTTTTTTAATTTCCTACATGGATGGATGGTATATTTTGCAATTTTTAACTGAAATAAGATGAAAATCATATGTGGGTAGAGAAGAGAGTCCACATTGTTGAAATTGATAAGACATTCAGTGTATGGGCTTCACATCCCAAGAGACGTGTACGATGAGAACTTTGATACACAAAGAAAGGTGTCATTGTCCAATCAATTGCAAATAATACCTATACATTGCACCAAACTGAAATTATTATTTATTCATCAGAACTTGACTCGGCCCTAAGTGGTTGTACATTCGAGTTAAGGTTATGAAGAGAAAGTAAAGCCTTAATTAGTTAGTAATTAACGATGTAATGGACATGATATACATAACTTTCCATATGGTACATTAGTAAAATACGCACACCTGATGGTATTGATGAATATATAACCTCCAAATGGGTAACGTCTGCTCCTTGTTTGGGTGCAGTGGTTGTTATGTCAGACAGCGCAAAACCAGCAAATTAAAACTCTCTCTCTCTCTCTCTCTCTCTCGTGTGTGTGAGAGAGAAGAGAAATAGAAAGTAGAGTAGGTGTAGCTCGATGCGTGCATTAGTTAATCGGTAATGAGGAGTTACTAAAATTGCTATATATTCCAATTGAGACGTCACAAAGTGAAGGGCAATAATTGGATGACTGAAATGGCAAAATTTATAAAAAGACACGCAGAAAAGACACGAGTGTTATTCAGGTAGCCAAAACAGACTCCTAAGATATAATAATACCATCTGGAACTCAGGTTACATATGCATGCTAATTTTGCCAAGGGGTTTCAAGATTGTGTTGTTACAAAGTACTGAACTTAGTGGTGGGGGCCTTGGTAAATGTGCGTTCATTCACTTCCTCAAAAATTTATATAATTGGAGAGGAGTTAGGTGGTGCATTTCCCGAAATGGGGTTGTACTAGGATGGTTTCTCTTCAACTAGCACTACCACCACTCCCAGCTCTTATCTTCAAATATTCGGCATGCATGTCTTTATGTGATGCATTGTCTGCCGTTTGGATGGGGATAGGTATATAAATTCATTGCCGTAGCCGTGGCTAAAATGGTCTGTCAGCCTATTCCCATCATCTTCTTCAGTCTTTTCCATCTGCGAAAGAAAAGAGGGACACCCCCTAATTACATACCTACCCCCATTGGAAGGAATGATGACAACTATTAATCCACCATCAAACTCCACAAAAACTTTGATACTTTCTCAGGTCACAAAATTCTATAGAGCATTTCTAATCACAATGCCAAAATTGGGATGGATTAAGACCTCAATTTAGCCCGAGAAAAATTGATTCAGCAGGGTAAAGGTATTTTCATCAAATTGAAGGTAATACAAAAGAGGACAAAACGACTATATTTACACACTTTTATCCAGTAAAAAGCTGACAAAATTTAATAAGCCCCCAAAACCAAAACACTGCAAATATTCCATCCACTGGTGCAATCGTATTCAGCTTCCACCTGCATCGACTGAAATTTCAGAGTTTGATTCAGAAGATGACAAGAGTAGAAATTCGTCTCATAAAATATCTCAGGTCTTTTTCTTTCCCCCATTATATCATAACCTAATTGCACCAATGTGAACTTAGTATATGCAAGCAATCTTCTGAAATGCATTATAATTCAGTATATCGGGAAGTATATGTCATCATTAAACACCTAATGCATCAAAGCTTTAAACCCCCTCCCCTCCTCTTCCATGGGAAAGAGAAAGATAAAGATTGAAAATGAAAACACAGGTAACTTCATACGAGAATCAGTCAAACATAATAGAAGACCTAACTGCTAAAGTTTTTCACTTTACCTCTTATCTGTCCAGAGTTCGGTGACTTCATGCTTGATAGGGATATAGGTGTTAACGGAGGAGAAGGAGCTTCTTCTGTCTTCTGCACAATTTGAGAAGATTCCAACAGCTTGCCTGACCGTAAAGCTATTGCTCTCTGACTACTAGAGGGTATAGAAAAACTTCGAGAAACAGTTAGTTGTGGGAGTGGAAGCGGAGACCCTTCTTTTGATGACACTAAACGATTTCTATTTGTTGGAGATACTTCTCGATTTCTATTGACTAAGGGAGCAGAGTGTCCAAGAGCCCCCGCAGAATGCATGAACTTGGAGCCAAAAGAATCGGGGGGTCTAGGTAGCTCATGAAGCTCACTTATTTTGGGCGAAGATACAAGGGGTGGTGGAGCATTGTGAGACACGTTCAAAGATGAGGGTGGCTGGGGACCAGATACACGACTAAGTAAACCAGAAACTTCAGTAGAGCTAATAGGTCCACTGGTGGGTACAAGTGGCTTGTTCGATGATGGTTTGCTAACTAATGGACCAGAGAAAGCTTGCCTTTTAATTTTCTGACTATCAAATCCACTCTGTGTATCGAACTGAGGGACAGCAGCCCCCTCAGTCAGAGGACGGGGTAGTGGGAGAAAATGCTTGTTGCTGCTGTTCTCTTCAGCTGATATTTGAGATTTTGAAAAATTGCTTGCAGATGAACGGTCATCTACAAATTTCTTTTGCTTCTCAATGTCCAGCGGAGATGAATGCCACAGATTTTTGGAGCTCCCGGGTACTGTGATACTTGACAGGGGTGTAGAACTAGTTATTGAACCCTTTGCATCATCTGGAGTGGGCAGCACATGTGTATTAAATTTCTGCACAGAAGTCCGCATTTCTCTAATTCTTTCGGCAGAGTCAAACTTCTCTGGGTATAATGGAGCGGAATGACTACCTGCTCTGCGTTGTCTCCCAAGTATTAGATCCCCTTGGTTTTTTCCAATGTTTATTTGCACCTCGACATTTTTTACTCGTGATGTTCGTGAACTTGGAGCACCCAACGGATCCATCTACAAATACCATGAGACAGGATAACATATTAGATATAATGCAGAATTGTTGCATTGGCTATTCGTACACAAACTTAAAGGCAGAAGGGTAAAAAAGAACAGAGATATCCAGGCCACAGCTAACTGAAAATGCAAAGAGCCAAAATGACTAAATTAAGTATTACAATTTGTTCATCATAACTTTCACCATAACACACACCCCAGCCAAAACTATTATAAGCTCTGAAGAATTAAGAAAGAGACATCCAAATTTTTACAGATTACGCAGGCATGCACACAGCTAGAACATGCATACTAAAGTAAATTAGGTATTCGATGGGGTATCTGTTTGTGTACGTAATGAAGCGGTAAAAAAGCTTAAAAGATTAACACATACAATGTTTCTACCTACAACAAGAAACCAATTGAAGTTACAAATAGAAACCACAAGTTTAAATATAGAAACTTCACTGGGAGGGACAGAATCCCAAGGAGAAGTTTGAGGTGTGAAATATGGAAATACAATACTTAATCATTCTCCACGAGAAATAAAACGTAAGTTTTTTAGGGTAATCTTTGATGCCACTAGACTCTACCCAAATTGAAGTACCTATCGATACTCTACGAGGTATCAAAATTGAAGTTTTCATATAATATCTTTCATGCTACGAGACTCTGCCCAAACTCTATCATAGTTTCTTTCTACAAGTGATACTGGAGGAGTGGTAACAGCCCATTGCTCTCATTGAAACATTTTACCGAACTTTTGTCAAGAAGAACATTGTAAGAAATATTTTTGACTTCTACAGAAGCCACTCCTTTCAATACTAGGCTAAAGCACAACTAGGTAGCAGATGCACAAATTCTTCACAAATACTAGGGTCTGCTGACTTTGCTGCTTGCAATTACTCAATTGTTGTTTCTATGTTTTATCATTCACAAACAGAAGCTTCTCCAAATTTATTGCCCAAGAGAAGAATACATCACATAAGAAGTTGAGGCAACTCTGGTTGATTTATATTGCGTGTTTATAGATATAATTCACTTGCAACATCAAACACCAAAGGGGATACCTAGTTCAAGATAAAATGTACAGAAAATTTGTTTCTTACAATGGCTTGAATTATAGAAAATTACACTTTTTATTGTTTTTCAGTTCTCAGTTATAATGATTTAGCTCCCAAAAACCAACAGAAAGAATCTTTATGTACAACTATAAAGTAGTATAAAAAGATAAAAGTTTTAGAACAATTAACTCTATCTAACAATAGAATTTAGAATCACTAATTCAAGTTTAGTGATTTATACCAAAGCCGTAAACTGAAAAGGCAAACTAAAAAGCACACCTCCATAGAGTTCCTCAATGTGCTAGTATTGTCTAATTCTTTCTTGTTCTGGCTATAGTCAAAACTTAATTCTCCATCTTCGTTAGTCTCAAAACTGTTCCCTTCATCATCACCTTCCCCATCATTCAATTCGCATATGTCATAGTCTATGTGCTGCTTTTCCGCAACATTTCTAATACGTGGTTCAACAGCTTCGAGAGATTGGAGTCCTTTCCGAAAAAAGTTTAACTGCTTTCAGAAAATGGGAGAAAAATCATGAAACTCAAAAAAGACTGAAAAAGGTTATCAACCTTGAAATCATGAAAATACAACAAAACCTGTGCTGCATGGTGACGAGCTGCCTGTGTTAATAGACTCCGGCATTGCCCTTGCTTCAATGATTCTACACGAAAAACACATAGCCTTGCAGCCTCATCATATTCTTCCCGAACTGCCTGCAATTGCTCTGAGGTAAAAGTCTCCCCTTTTCCATGTCTCGACTTTCCTTTTTCTCTAAATTGTCCCACCATGTATTCAAACATCTCTCTGTAATTCACGCATGCGATCAAATAGAATACAACACAATGAAGCATATCCAGTTAAAGAACATGGGGAAAAAAAGCATATACCTTTTCTCATCGCATTGCAATTTCATCTCCTGCACCAGTGAAAAATAGATCATCACCAGGAATGAAAAAAAACAATGCACCAGGAAGAGAGCTACTTCACTAATTATACTAAAGCATTGCGACGAGCGTGATTTACCAGCATCAAGGAGCAGAAGTGTTGAAACGCAAATTTAATTATAAAAGAAAAAGAAAAAAAAAAAAAAAACATTTACACAAGGTCAGGATTCTTTTTCTTTTTTTTTTTTTCGGTGAGTGAGATTATGTTGAGGAGGAGGGGGGGGATACCAGATTCCAGTTTTTGCCCTCATGTACTACCATGTAATGGGGGCAAAATAACATAAAACAGAAAACAATCTTTAGATAAAATAACCAAAAAATAGTTAACAACATCAAATAACGGTCCCAGAGTTGTCCAGGGGCCAAGACAACTTGTTTACCAGAGCACAAAGGTACTTGATTATGAGTGCTTAACCAATAGCTTTTATGATATATTTTGCAATCAACTGGGTAAAGCATAAGTTGCCAGTAAACCTGCTCTAAACCAATCCTCAGCCCCCACCCACCCCAGGTTTCCTCTCCTGTGTGAAAGGAGACAAGGACAGGCAAAACACAAACACAGACAACTACAACCAAAAAACAATTAAAAAAAAAATAGCTTATCGAATTTCCATCCACAGCCAAAGAATCAAAAGCATAATTTAACCAACTTCACTGATTTATCATCCAGCTTTGACAACTCAACATTCACCTCTCCATCCAAATTCAGTTAGAGTATATGTCAGGCCCTGGCAGTTTATATTATATCGATAAAGTGTGAATAATCTACACGAAGTTTCACTTCAAGAGTTTCCACGACAACAAATAAATAATTTTATGAGGATATTGGGTCACTTTGGAGCTCAACTTTAGATTATTGATAAAGTTACCAATCAGAGGAGCCCATTGCTGGCTAAAAATAAACAAGACTACATCTGTTCCTGCATACCATAACATCATGTCTATAAACCTTCATTTTCATCCTGTAGATGTACATTGGTTGTGGATAACTCAAAACTTGAAAAAGTCATCTACTATTTTGAGGTTTTCAGATAAGATATTGACAAAAATAAAAAAAAAATGAATATAATAGTGTTTGAACCTCCACTTTCCGTAGCTCGCTTAGGAGAGACTCTGATGGGTATGTAATTGTCATGAGAATATGAGACCGCTGAAATGTAGAAAATAGCGAGTTACGGTCGAGTTCTCTAGTAATATAAGGAAACACTAAAGATTGACAAGACAACAAACACTAACATAGCTATCAACAAGTTTCTGAAGTTCAAGCTGCACTCTTCCCAGCAGTGATAATGCCCCCCTACATGATGACAGAAAATAGTCTAGCAGTTAACTTTGCTCTCCAAACATTTTGCAACTTCCAGTTACATGCAGAACAAAAGCAAAAGACACTTCAAGAAAGAAACATAACAAAGAAAGTAAAATTCAGGTGGAGGAAAAGGAGAGAACAACCAAAGATTAATATAAATATAAGATTTTTAAATACAGCATCTCAGACAATAAACCATGTGCGTTAGAAATACCTTGAAAACATAATTATTATCTGGAAAAGATTTTTTATTGACATTAAAGTGGGTAAGGTACGAATACATACCAAGGATATAAACACCATTTCACCATTTTCTGATATGGAAGGAGGGAGAAATCATCACAAAAGTCAAATATATAAAAAGACTCATTAATAAAATTCTAAATGCCAAAATAATTAGGCTCACATACAAATCAAGCTACTCAAATGAGCTCAAGATCACAGATAAAAATCATATCAGCTCAGTTTATAGACTTAACAAATCAAACTTCAACACCTTCTACATTTAGTTAATTGCTACAGATTACCTAAAGAAGGTAAGAAATGATAAATTTTATAAGAAATATTAGGGAATGTTTGGAATTGTTTTGAGTGTTTTGGGGAAAGTGTTTTGGGAGAATGTATTAAAAATGTGATGTAATAGTAGGAAAATGTATTGGAGAACATGATATATCTTTAATTTTATATTGGACGAATGAAGGGAGAATGAAAATGTTTTGGGGAATTAAAAACAAACATCTTCTGAGCTATTCAAGCTCGAAACATGTTAAACTAGACTAAATCTCATTTGAATAAAATCAAGCTTCCTAGGAAAATTAAACCATGCATGAACTTGTTGTTCAGCTCAACTCGATTTGTTCATAATACTGAGAATGATAAAGATGAAAAAAATAAATTTTAATTAAGTTAGACAAGTAGAGATTGAAAAAAAGTAATACAAGCAACAGTAATTCCACTGTGGGTTTATTGCCCACATCTCTTCTAAGACAAATTTTATGTCCAATAGTGGTTGACTCCAAGCTGCATGTCTTGGGCTTAATTTGCTTCACAGGTCTAGTATGATTTGTATTATGCATCATAATCTGAAAAAGTTTTGAGCTTAGCCACTTTCAGATCATTTGGATAATAACTGAAAGCTTGACTTTGGATCAGTGATTTCCTTGAAATTGATGAAAAAACTGGAGTCAATCAAATTAATCTGAGAAAAATCATTTAGTTGATTAAATTAGGTGTCGTTAATCAAGCAAAGCCACCAGATAAACACGAAATAAATTTAGTTTCGAACTGGTCCAAGGTGGCTTAACTTTGATTGATATATATTGGCAAATGTCATACAAACATAATTGTAACATCATTCATACTTCTGTCAAAGAACAACTAAAGCAACGTCTACAAGTAGAAGGAATTGTCCCACTAACCACTTTCTCCATCATCATGCATTGCAGTTTTCTCCATTAGACAATTCCCCATCTCCAGCAATGACTCTGAAAACTCTGAAAGGAGAAATTATTGTATTGTGTCACATAAAAAAAAAAAAAAGCAATGTGGCACTTATTAAATTACATAGAGATCTAATTTATACATCTAAGTCTTGGCATATGATGGATTTACTTGCTACAATACAATTCACTAGAAATCTTCCATCTTCCCATTTTCCAAGTTCCACTCACAAATTTTTGAAACAGATGAGAATTTGGGGTCATTTTATCAAAGTGTGGGGATCATATATACTTTCATAGCTATGCATGCATATTACTGCAACAGTACCTCCAACCCCCTCCTCTCTCGTTTCATTTGGAAATTTCAACATTTTCATTTTATTTTTTTTCATCTTCTTTTAAATATATTTCATAATTTGAGATATTTGGACAGTAGCATCATTAAAAGATGATAGATTATCTTATAGAAAACAACTAATACTTTTGGAACAGGGCTGCTCCTCAACATCAAACAAAAGCACTTATCATTTCAACATTTTGCACCTGTTGTGTCTCATAGGGTAATGAGGATGCAAATTTAGGTTAGTGTATCCAACAAGATCATTTTAAGAAACTAAGATTGAGGTCAATTTTCAAAATTGATGTTGGCAGCCTCTTCTACTTTCCTAGCTTTTCTAATGCTCGCCTTTGCCATTTTTTTGTTTATTAATTGTGTTTTCCAATCCCATTAAACATTTTGCCAGCAAATTTGGCAAGTATAGTGTCAGGTCTTGAAATTAAAATGTAGTCATGCTATATTTTGCAACATAAATATAGGCCTGGGATTTTACGTGAGAAACAGCCTGAATGCATATATGAAATGTTTCAGGTGAAAATTATCGTGCAAAGCAACTAATAGTCTAGTATTGAAGAAAAATTAGGATTCCAATGCATTCAATATTCAAGAAAACTCATCTATCAATCAGTGCCTTTAACATGGCTGAACATCCGAACCTCTTTCTTGCTGTCATGACTAAGGTAGGAACTGTTACCCATCTCTTTCCGCCGATTTGTAAACCATTTACTTTCTTTGAGAAAGAAATTATATTCAATGAAGGCAAAATTCGCAGTATATCTATCCACAAGCCAATGCAAAAAAGGCTCAACAAAAGGCAATGAGCAAAGACCACTCAATTCTTTGTGAAATGTTGGAGAGAAGGCAGCCTCTTCCCAGATGCTCTTCCTTTTGGTGAGTCTAATGACTTGTTCTCCGCTTTCTGTGCAACCTTAGTTAGCCTCTAAGGTTCATTATCTTTTGTTTACATTTCAATTAGTTAGGAGACAAACAAGCCTGAGTTTTCATGAGTGGTCACAATATTTGTTGCTCAAAATTTATAGAGAGTCATTCTATGAACTTATATAATAAGCATACGCAATAAGTAGATCTTAGTAGGACTGAATTCTGAATAATTGGAAACAGAACATATCCAGGAGAGTTCAACTTCCAATAAAGTGTAAGTAGGAGCTTCAGATAATTAAAAAAACAAAAAAACAAAAAAACACAAAAATTGGGAGAACTTCTAAGCAAGATAGCACATATCTAAATCATTGGGAGGCTCCCCATAAACCACCACCAGCAACCCAATTTTTTCCAAACTGAGATTTCAACATTCAAAAATATAACTTCAGCTAGTACATCACATAAAAAAAGTACCATAAGCACTGTTTGCTGTAGCAGCAGCAGCAGAAAGTAAGCCATCATAGCATGTTCTCATGTCTTTCATATCCTGAGAATGTTATGCAGCAAACAGAACATAGTCACATTGAAAGAAGCAAAAAGATCCAAAAAAAATGCTGGGGAACTGATCCAATTATGACAATTCAAGAAGCAGTAGCACCAATAATAATTAAAGTTTATGCACACAATATCAACATGAATAAAAAACAATAAAAGCAATTAGATAAATATTCTCACAAGTTTGCTAGTTCACTTTCAGCTACTAATCAGTAATTCATACTGACAAGATTGAGTCCAATAACCTCAAGCATATCCAAAGTTGAGCTTTTAGAATTAGACCGAGGAAAAATCCCATTTAACTGGAATTCACGTATTTCCTATTCACATCTCTACTAGTATCATACAATATCTCACTTTGAAGTCAAAACTCCTCCTAGTACGGATTATTCGCTCAAAACCACCCAACTCAGTGAACTGAGCCGTCAGCATTGGCTTCAAAATCAATGCACCATGTTTATGCACAAAATTGACCTAGGAATGCAATTCCATTACACAGTAATAAATAAATTGAGATGCTGTAGAACTAGAGCACAAGTAAAAACAATATTCATTCAAATGAAAATATTTAATCGAACAAGATGCACCTTTGCTGCTTGAGTTAACCCATCTATATGCACCGAAATATGGTGATCCCAATTTTCCTCGGGCTCGCTCTTACTCAGCCCCAATTTTCTCAGCTTTTCCAGAGGCGATTTCATCTCCGAGCTATTAACTCAACTGGAAATTTATCTCCTCTCAGACTTGGGAAAAAAAAAATTCAAAACTAACAGGTGAAGTCTCTATATTTTCCAAATTTTCTAACAAAAGGATCAACTAAAAAGTGAGAAAATGGGGGGAAAAGAGGGGAAAAAAATAAAAACGGGAAAAAGGATATTACATATATTGGAGGAGAAAATTCTAACGTTATGCGCCGAAATTCAGAAGGCACTTGTGCTGTTGTTATACAGACTAATAGCGACTGACCTCTCTTAATCAATGTCCTTTTACGTAATTTAACTTCGGTCAGAAATAAATCTCCTCTGATGTTCTATTTTCTCCAATCTTGTCCAATGTGAACTGAAGTCGCGTAACAGAAATTTACCTAGTTAATAAAACTTGTTCTTAAAGCCTCTCAAACAGAAATTCATTTGAGGTCAATTTTCAAGTATTCAACTCCGTGTGGGAAGCGTTTACGTTGCGTGCGGTGAAACTTATGTGATTGGTTCGGCAGGGGGAGAAAAAGGGTGCAGTTTGACCCTTTTGCCCTCGAACAGCTGAACTACAAGATGGTCGGTCAAACTTGTCTTTTATGTGACGTGGACTCCTGAATCATTTTTCCGATGGAAATGGAATTCTGTCACGGATTAAAACATTTCTGTGCAAATACTAGATAAAGTCTTTTATTGTATTATTCAGTTATTGGAAACTTAAAGAAAAGGTTGTTTTAATATGTTTCACTTTTATGTGAAATCTCTCTATTTTCTGAAAAACCTATATTCTTTTTCAATTTTCCAACAAAAGTCATATTTTTTTTATTTGAGTGTTTGATTCATTTATGTCACAAACTATTAATCATTCTTGATAATATTATTGAGTAGTATTACAAAATTTAATTATATTATATAAGCTTTCATTTAATCAAGGTCCCTTATATTGATTTTAATAACTAAACATATAGGCTAAAAGTCAATTAACATGATTATTTGAAAAACACTTTAAGATGTGATGCATCAGCAATCTAATCTTTTTATTCGTATTCTTTTTCCATTTAACTTTTTGCTTGTCTTTTTCTTTAATTTTGCAAATTTTTCTTTTGTATTCTAAAACATTCTCAATATTTTTTTTTCAATATTTAACAACTTAAAATGTCTATTGGGGAAATGAAATTTTAATCCATGACTATACTGTTTCTTACTTTTCACCTTTTTTATTTTGTTAAAAGCTATAAAGTGAGTAGATATTTTTTAAGTCGAGTGTTTTATCATTGTGGTAATTTTGTGCCTATTTTTTTTGTTACTGTGTATGTATTATTAACTATTAATATCCACACATTATATAGAATTTTTATCATAAGCTTCAACATTAGTTTACATAATTATTGCCATTGTTAAATTTGTGATGTGTTTGTATTAATGAATTACAAAGTTTAACAAATTGAATCGACAAATAAATTTCACATTTTAATTTGATAAATATGTTTGAAAGTACTTATTTTGATTATAATAAAAAAAAAAAAGAGTGTTAGTTGTTGATATCAATGTCGAAATTATTAATTCTTGATGTTAAGTGACAATAATTTTTATTTTATCATAATAATATTTTTATAAATTTAATAAAAACAAAAAATTATATATAAATTATTACTAATGCGACACGAATTGTGTATGTACCGTGATTATTGAAAAAGATAGAATGTCAATTGTGTAAAATAAAGGATAAGAAGAGGATGTCGCTCAAATATGATTAGTATTGAAAAAGCGCTGCATGGATGGCTAGACTTGAGCATATGGCTCGTGCGAAAATTTCTGAAAGCCAAGATCGAATCAAGCACAAAACTCTACGCTGTATACAAAGAAAACATGCATATCCATGAATTATTATTACATTCTTATACTTTCGCAAATTAAGTATATGGTATAACATTTTATACAAACTAAAAAAAAAAATGGTTATTTAGCTCTAACATGCATGAGAAAAGATTACACACACACACACTATATATATATATATATATATAATATTTTCAATTCTATTATGATTAATAATTAATAATCCTGTTGCATTTCATTTGGGACTTGCATGGCCATTTGAGTTGTTAATATATGTATTTAACAAGGTACTCATGCACATACATACATTGTTCTGTGTTGTACTTCTTGACTTAAACTTTAGAAAAAAAGAAGTACTATTTATTTTCAATTAAATAGAATAATTTATATGTGTGTGTATATATGTATTATGTATATGATGAACTATATCCGATGTCCTAGTAAATTAGTTTTCAATACAAAATAATTTAAATGTTGATCTACTATTTAAATTGAAAACAATTGTAAATTTCATTACCTTTTTAACTTGCGAAAGTTTAATAAAAAGTTATAATTAGGGCATTAATACCATAATAAAATCTAAAAATATTTTCACCACCTCTTCATTTACATTCTTATGATATTCGGAAATACATAAATCAATATTGTATTTTTTATTCCAATACTATTTGGGCCTAATGCTTTTTCTGTGCAAGAGAGACACTTCTTGAGGCCCAAATGACAGCAACGTACAGGCCCAACCATGACCATTTCATTTCAGTCTTCCTCTTCCTGAACGAAATTCTTATCCACACGTGGAACTCACAAGTCCTTTATACCTTTGCTGATGGAACTGTTATATGAACCTTAAATTTCCAACATTGTTTAAATTATCTTAACCAGCAAAATACAATTTAACTATAATATATATATATATATACATTTTTATTTTATTTTTTAATTCCTGACATATTGAATGAAAAAAACAATATCTTTGTATACGAATCCCATTTTGAAAACTCAACCCAAAAGTTTCAGTCTGAGGAGAGCAGTATTACAATTATCCATTCATTAACATAGTTTTGAGTCTCAGTCTATATTCCAAATGTGATTTTCAAGAATCCGAAAGGATTCACATCCTGGTTCAACATAATTATTTTTTTTTTTTTTTGGACAACTAATTAGATAGGCCCCATCATCAAAATAATTTATACTCACCAGTGGGTTCGAATTCTGACTAATATGTGGATCTTTGTCAGCTATTAATAGTTGATTATAACTCGTTACTAAAATTTAATTAATAATTAATATAATTATTAATGATTGATATTCGTGATGAAATGATAATTTAATTGATTTATTCAAAATAATATTCCATTAATTTGAGCGTACATATTAACATTTAATAACATTTTATTGGACACTCTTGAATAGGTCTATTAATGAATCCAAGCCAGCTCGAAATTCGTAAGTTGGACTAAGTAATATTTAAGCTGAGATTTACATAATTTGAAACCAAGATGAGTGTGTGCCAGATGTTAGGGCTTGCGTGAGCAGAGGTAGGTTCGGCCAGAAAAGCCCAGGCTCGTGCTTAAAAAAAACAGAAACGTATTATAAATAAATATATTAATGTATCTGAATTATATAAGAATATCAATATGGAATTTATATAAACAAATTTGCTCATCAACCCAACCCAAGAATTAAAAAACTTCAAGGATAATATATAGAACTTAAGTTAGAAGATTTTTTTTTTTTTTTTTTTAGATTTTTAATGTTTACTTAATAATTTATAAATATATTATTAATTGTACTGAAAATTTAAATAAAAAAAAAAAATTTGAGCCGGCTTGGTCATGTCTTGAAGCTCATATTAATTTTCAAATTAAGTCCGAACTTTGAATAAAAAAAAAATCAAACAATTTTTTTTTTTATATATAAATTCAAGTCAAGCATGAATCTAAATGGAAAATTTTAAACACGCATATGAATTGCATTAATTCAAGACTCTTAATCAAGTCCAGCGAGTAAGCCCAAGAATGTGGTTTTGCTTCCATTAAACGCAGGTATTTAGATGAGGGTGAGGAATTAATCCGCAGGTTGTTAGGGGGGACAGATTCTTCAATCCTGAAAACAACTAATTCGTCCCCACACCATGTTAATTACCTCAAAAACATAATTAGTTGTACGTTTTTATTGATTGCTTGAGAAGTGGAATTAATTAATATTTTTGGGTTGCAGAATCAGTAAGCAAGACAACCATGCACCCTTAATTGTGACCAATCATTACAAACAGCATATGATTATTCAAGTACGACATTGAATAGTTATAATTCGAAAAAAAAAATATGATTATATATATACATCCCTCTTTCTTACTGGACGCCTACTTTTCAAAAAAATATAAATAAAAAAATTCAACTGAGTGAGAGCGAAAATGTTTCAAAAAATTTAAAGCATAAGTTTATTATTGAAGGGATAATTAAAAAATAACATGTATTTAAATAACATAATTCCAATCTAAGTCAAAACATAGAATATTGATTGAAAAAATGGAACTTCGAAAAGAATACCAGCACCTCATCTCATAGCAATAACTCTTGAGAATTTAATTTCAGTCTCGAAAAAAAAAAAAAGAAGATAGATTTTGCAACTCCTTTTACGATTGTTTAAATTTCCGACGTGAAAACCACCACACACTCGGTGGTCCAAACTCTCTCTATGCAGACATGGCTCATTCCATAATCCATGCCACCAGACATCATCGTCCTCCAAAATCTAAATTCTTTCCCAAACCCAAAGTAAATAATTTTAATTGCTCAATTTAATATGCTGTTTGGGCAACAGAAAATCGTGTAGCTTATAATAACTGAGGTGATTGTGGTAAGGATTATGGAAGAAAACTTGAGAGATATATTGGGCTCACAATAATGACTGGACCTACCCCCATTTGACTAAAACTAAAAGCCCGCAGCTCAGCAATTTACGCCACAATTTAATCCCAATTGCTCTAATTAACTGTCAGGTTTTCACTGGTAGAGTACAGAATTAATCAATGACTACAGGATTTATTTATAAAAGCACTGTCACTACTAAGCAACTACGGAGAGTTTGCTGTAAGCACCGTAACTACATCATCAATAGTGCTGTGTTGTAGTGTCTTAATATATCCAAATTAAAACTGAATGAAATTTAATAGATTGGAACACAAGTTGTCGACTATTTTGATATTTATATGAGTATAATTTTGTTATTCTAAGTTTATCGAGTCCAGCATGAAAACACTTATATGTTTAGACTGGTAATTTATTTTCTTGGATAATTTACGCCCTTGAAAGATTGAATGTTGGCTGACAACAGAATCTTTGACATGACATGCTTTACATTATCTGAAGTCTTCAACTTCTTACGACCAACCTGTGTCTTGTTCACGAAAGCTATTTCCAAGAAGAAATAACAAATAAAATATCAAGCCAAAAGAGAGTAGTGAATTCAAGAATTATACAAGTTAAATCAGTGAGTTAAAGGATAGTGATGATTCCCATGTACAGAACAAATATAGCAAGGGGGGATTATTACTCAAGCAAAAATTCTTTCCTTGGCCTGGTGAAAGATGCGAATGAAGTAACAGGTGGAGATGCCATTGACCACCATCATCTTCTTTTTCTGTGTCCTGCTTCTTTTATGCTCAGCACACATATCGCAGGAGGGATCTTCTTTTTGGAAAAATTCTATTCTGACTAAAATACCATGTGTTAAGGGCTCTTTCTTTTCTTTTGGATGCTTCGCCTCATTCCATCTTGCGTCCTTTTTTCTTCCCAAAAGTCAGCTGCCTTTTTCAATAAGATAACCTTCAGATTCTGGCAATAATCAATGCTGCTGTTTTTTTTTTTTTTGTTTTTTTTTTTCTGTTAAAATGATTGTTTTGATCTGGAACTTCTTATTGGCATTAAACAATGCTATACATTTGCGGGATTAATCATACTGGACAAACATTTAAAGTCAATAATTGAAGATAAGTTCCCTTCTAAACAATTTTCTTGCAAATTTCTGATTGACGCATTACAAGTAAAAATTGATTTCACTAGACCCTTAATTCAGATATATCAAAAAAAGCTGATATATTTGACTGCTCACTTCCTGATCTAAGTCATTCGGAAGAAATTCCAGCTATCCCACTCGAACATGATGATGATGATGATGATGATGATGCTTCTTGAGAAATTGAAAATCCAGTCTCATTGTTGTTTCCCATCCTCAAATTCATATGATCAGTGGGTCTAATGCCCTGCAATTTCTTGCTGTTAACTAGCTGAGTCACCGTCCCAATATTTCTTGCCTTCCTTTTCCTTTGGTACACACGGCACACAACCCAATCTCCCACTTGTATCATTAGTTTCTACAAAGAAGAAACATATCAGTCTCAAGTTATTCATAGTTTTAAGTATACAAGATTCAATTGAAATATCATCCACACCTGTGCTAAGAATGGAGTGATTACATGGCCCACAAGGCAAAATTGATGCATAATCCATTGAGTTTTCAGCCCACTGGAATTTTTCCCTTGACAGAACACTAAAGATTTCTTGATCCCAATTACAAGGTTACTCCCAGGAGCTACGATTTGCCTGTCTTTGCCAGTGGATTTCCAGTACCCACAACCGGCGCTGAAGCGGCTGCTGCATTTGTTCACAATATTCCTCTTTCTTTTGCTGAAGAAGTATCTCTTCTCCTTCAAGCCACCTTGATCAAATGAAACAGCAGAAAATAAGGGAAAATAAACAAATTTCTTCCCACCAAGAGTTGCCCAAAATTTTTTTCCCTCTAAATTAGAAGTGAATGGGTATTGAAATGCTTAACATGGTTCATCATTGTTCACAAGTCCTAAATCTGGTAAATGAAGCTTCACAGGGTATTGCACCAGCCCATTTGTTTAATTCGTTTTGTTCCCTGTCCTAAAAATCTCAAACCAAAACTATGCCTCTAAAATATTTGAAGTATAGAGAGAACTAACCAGGTAAGTCCCAGGGATTGGACTGGAAAACGTCCAATTCAGGAATGACATTAGCAGGCAATGGCAAAGAGTAGACCTTTCTCTTCAAGTAGTGGAGCAGCAGTTCTTGGTCAGTGGGGTGAAATCTGAACCCAATGGGAAGTTTAGTGCCTCCATTTCCACCTTCAGAATTCTCCATCTCCATCTGTAGAAACAGAAGAGAGTAGTTAAAACAACTCTTTGTGCTTCCTAGCTAGCTACTAAACCCCGATGCTCAAGATTCAAGAAAAAACTGAGGCAGCAAAGCAATTTAACAACCAAAGAGATTCAAGTTGAAAGTTGTGCTCTACTCTGCGGCAAAGTTTAGAGGGCAATTGGCTTAATGCACTCTCAGCCCAGCCTGTGTGTTGTCTGCTTGTCTTGTGGGCTATCTTTGAAACCAAATGAATGATGCCATTTGTTTTATACTCCATATTTTTTAAGGGCAAAAAGTGGACGTCCTATTCCTCCTAATAGGACTCCAATTCCTTGACCTGTAAAGCGTAGTAAACTCAATTCATTTTGACCAAAGCTTCAATAAACGTGTCAGAGGAATTCAGCAAATGTTTTTTTTTTTTTTTTGAAAACGTGCTCAAAATAATGGGATTTTTAAAAGATGTTTGATGATAAAAATTAGTAGAGTAGGTAAAAATTTACTTGTTGAAGAACTAAAAATTTAAACCATAGTGCTCCATGATATTAATTGGAGAGGTTCAAACTTGAATTATGCTCAACTGAAAATACGAGGCCTGCAAACTTTAGACTTTAAGGTTATAAAAATAAATAATTAAATAAGAGCCACTTGCACCTACAAACCGGGATTAATTTTTAGTACTTCCACCCACCCACCCACCCACAAAACTTATGCTATTCAATATTTTTTATTTCTTATTTTCTGATCAATATTCATTATTCATTATTTTAATATATCTGTACAAATAATTGCGCTTTAGTATGGAATATAGAACTGTGCTTAATATGTAGGATTATAACTCTATTACATTTAATATTTAATTATTATTTCTTACAATTGTAATTTACAAAAGATGTATTGCTAAACTAATATGTTAGTTAACATTAGTGTCTTTGTTTTCTTTTTTTCTTTAATTTATATATTATTGGGAAAAAATATGCATTTATTATTCTTTTTTTTTTTGTGTGCCTGTCATTATTTTTTGAGATAAATCAATCTATCTCTTTGTTATCCACCTTTTAAACCTTTTTCTATACTATGGTGGCATTGTAATTTTTTGTAGGTTGGGTCATAATACTTTTATTTGTATGCAGTTGTATTACTGCACAAGTTAACTAGTTATTTTCTAAAAAAGTATAAGAAATGAATTTACATCTTAGGTTTTAGGCATATTCTAATATCTTTATGGTTCATTTAATTTATATAAATTTTTAATTAAATATAACTAATTAATTTGATCACTTATTTAAATCTATGTGGTGTTAGGTTAAGTTAAGAAGATTATTAAAAATATTATTATTTAAAATATGGTTGCCGCAACATGATGTGTTCCCACGAATGAGTATGAATATTGAATATCAAGATGGTTTTTTTAATAAAGTATTTCACAACATTATAAATTTAAAATTTTCACCATATATAATAAAATGTCATCGCTATAAGGCATTTATTTATTTATTTGCAAAAGTTGTTATTAGCCTTTTGATCTGGGATTTGGCATTGGGATAAGAGGTTACAGCATATAACGTCTTATTAAAGGCTTTGCATGCTGTAATACTTTTATTTTGTTTTTTTTTCTTTTTTAAATTCGGAATCGTTTGAGCAAAATAGGTACAAACTTGGATACCTACCACCTTACAGTATCTTCTTTTCAGCGCCCCCTACAACTGTGGTCAACTCTCAACAAATCAACAATGCACTGAAATACATCCTCCAAATGAAAATACTTTAAATGCTGAGGAGCAGTAAGTTATTGCAGCAAGAAAAGAAAACAGAGAGGGAGGGAGGGAGGGAGGGAGGAGGGAGGGAGGGCTATGTCTAATGCCGTGCTTTTATTATTAGCGCTGTATATACATAGGTTTGCAGAGAGTAAAAACAGAGTATTAATTGGTAAAGACAGGACCGATTAATTTCTCTGACGGGTAAATTAAATGGGTCTTGCGTATATCGCTGCAATTGTCTCTGCTTACTCCCCCCCCCCCCTCCCCCCCCCTCTTCATTGGCCATTGCTACACCCACTCCCCTACATCTCATTCAATGCTCCATTTCCCTTTCCACTAACGCAATAAATATACTACACCCACATGTGAATATAACTACTATTCAATTATGTTTAAATATATATATATATTACAAATATTTAGTGAGACTAATTGTTTTGCCCTCAATCCATGTTGTTACAAGCTATGCTACTAATCCATTCCATTATACAAATGAATGTCGTAGCATAAAAAACTGGGCCCAAAAACACTAGTTTAAGGAACAAAAAGTTCAAAACTTACAAGACATGCTGCTAATAATATGGTTGAATTTTTTTCTTGTTTTCACAAATTTAGCTTTGATCAAAGTAAAAGCTAGCTCTGTGGATGATGACGAAGTTGATGATGGTGAAGCAGCTTCTTTCATTACCGGAGGATTTGACGGGAAGGGTCTTAGCCTTACAGGTGGAGCTGCACAAACTGGAATCACAGACCTAATTTGAACTGCTGGTGCAATCCTCTGTGGATGGTATGCTCCAGTAAATCTTGACCTTCCCATTTGGCTACTACATGTAGAGGAACACTTGAATGGAGCAAGTGCAACCTGGGATCGAGTCGTGGGTTCAAGACTGCAAATTCTTTTCTGGCTTCTTGCATTTTCTTCTATATGATCAGGCAGTAAATTAAGCTTCCCATCACTAGGCAGTGGAAAAATGGCTTGTAAGCTGCATTTGCTCCATAAAAAAGTGAAGTTGAATTGCTAGAACCCTCTACTTGAGTAGGCTTCCTGATTGCCTCTGATATCTTAGTAATCCATACATCACCATCCCTTTGATGCTCATCCAAATGGGGTGGTATTTCTTGCACTTTAACTTGTGAGTTCCCCGTCAGCTGCACCGGCGCAAGACTTGTTTTTGAATGGTGGAGCGGTGGACAATCTTTTGGTGGAAAGATTTTTGGCATGGTTCTGTGTGGGGTAGAAGAGAGCAAAGACAGAAAGCTCTTCTGTTTATGCCTACCACTTTCCAAGCTAGAATTGAAAAACAGATCCATGGACTTCCATAGTTGCTGCTGGGCAGAACTATTCGGGTTATTGTCTCTGTGAGGCCTCTGTATTCTTCTTGTTGGTACATACTGATCCCTTCTACTAATCAGTCTGCCTTCTTCTCTACGTCCAATAGCTGAAATCACTCTAGTCACAGTTACATGATCTTGATCTTCACATTGCTCCGTCTCTTTACTTGCCCGAGATATAGAAACCAATTTGGGCACTGCCCAAAACAACGCAATTTTATCATGCAACAGCACAAACTATTATTATAAAGAAAATAGAGAAAATGGAGAGTAAAACACTCACTTCTATTCAATCCGTACCAAGCAGCTATCGCAGCATTCTTCTCAGCTTGCTTCTTAGTCTTTGCCGATTCACCTGTGAAATTCATGCCCGCAAGCTCTACAGTACTAGTGAAAACTGGTACATGGCCCGGGCCTGATCTAATTGTGGTGTATACAGGAAGTTTTAAGCCAGCTCTATGAGCAGTCTCCTGAAGGAGATTTTTATACACTCCAGTCTCATCCTGTATTATAATAGGTGAAAACACAAATAGATAGAAGCAACGATACAGAAGCTGCTAAAACTTACAAGAACTCTTGCTGTTAAAGACCTTGAAGGGCCTCTGGCGGAGAGTGAATTCAGAGCCACCTCCGCCGCAGCATGCTCCGCCTGCCTCAAGGTGGTGGAGTAAGTGGGGCTTTCAAAGATCTCTCCTCTGAAATTGACAGAAGCTTTGAATCTTGGTGCATGATCAGGTCCTTCTCTAATGCAGGTATATGAAGGGAGATTGAAACTACTTCTTTGAGCAAGCTCCTGCAGCTGATTCTTGTACATTATCTGACCTGAATGCAGGAATCCAATAATAAACCCATCAAGAAACTTGCATAACAACAGCACGCGGGAAGAAAGAGCAATGTCCAAAAGTGAGAAAGAATGGAAGGCACTCACCTACTTCAATTGAATGTTTTCACCAACATAAGCAGTGGGACTTTTCCTTCTCAGAAAGGAGTAAAGACTCGAGTCTTCTACTTTTTCACTCAAAAGGAAGGAGGGAAGCAAAAAAGGCCTAGACGCGACGGTGACTTGCTGATTTGGAAAATCTTTGGTTGGGAAAAGTTTTGTGCCCAAAATTACACCCCCAAGCCAAGAGAGTTACTAGTAATATATTTCATAGTAGAACTGATCTTGGTTAGACGGCTAGAGAATTACTAGTAGTAAATTTCATAGTAAGTGCTGCTTCCCTTCCAAGAGGGGCCTAGAATTTCCGCTTGCCTAAACAATGGTAAGACATAGACCTTTAGGACAGACAGCCATTTATTCATCCTTTCCAATGTTGCACGCTTTCCCACTCGACAGAAGGTGAATTATAATAATTCCCGGAAAGGTAAGGATAAATAACTTTGTCGCCCCCAAAGTTCTGTACATTTAAGTGGGCAAATAAGTAGTTAACCCACTTGCTAATTTACTTACAAAATTATCTTTGTTGTCCGTTCATCATCAGGAGTCAAAAACCTAGCCTCATTTAGTGAAGATATTCATGCCATTTGGTGTCCATTCACTAGATTCCAAGTTTTCTCATCCCCTTCTTCACAAGTCCTTAAACGAATAACAATAAATTTACTGTAAAAAAAGAAGCAAAAAATCAACAACCTATGGAGTTTGTACAAACTTCTCAAGCTATCGACCTTGCAAACGCTTGAGACTTGGAAATATGATTCCAGAAGAGTGAAATCTTGACCCTTTTGTTACTTTACCAGCAAAGAATTTCATTTGGCGATGACAACTCCTGAGCTCAGTCAACACGGCACAATGATTATAGTTCCTTTCATTCATGTCACAGTTTAAATATTATAATCTTTCATCACTTTTCATGGGTACATGGGTTATTCTTAGAGGTGCCTAAATTTTGGATCTAGAAACAATCACAATCATATATTATATGCGACGAGACTCGCATTGAGCATGTCATACACAAATAGTTTTGATTATCCAAAACTCTGAATCCCAAAACCTCCTAATAGTTACTCCATGAGCACGTACATCTATTTCAACTCTTCAATTGGGATTGACATTGTAAACAATTTACATTGAGAATTGGAATTTCTTTTAGCAATCAGTTTTTGAATGAAACCCCATGAGAAGTAGGTATACTCTTAGCTAGTCTCAGAATTGGCCGATCCTGGGACATTATTGTCATTGGTGTGATGAAGGGTTATGATATCACGGACCCATTAAGAAGGACCCACGAGAAGCACTATCAAGGTCAACACGAGTACATTTAGGCCAGAGAGAACACAGAGAAGAGAGAGAATCGGCTATCTGAAAGCTAACTACTTCAACAAATACAATACAAGATTAGGAATAAAATAGCAACCCTCAGATAGCACAAATATTCTTTCCTAAAGCAATGGCCAAAGTAACGCTTCTGCATACCCCTGGAAAGTAAAGTCCAACATAGTGCAAAGTATCGTGTAAGTGTAATTAACACAATTCAGATTTTCATACCATAAGAAAAGATCAACAAATGGATTCTCCCCAAATCAGAAAACGGTTTGTCATAACTTGGGTTCTGCCGGTCGGATAGTGCTGCTGCTCCCAACCGTTCGGTTTGGTTCTCCCATTCTAGATGCCAAAGCAAGAACTTCGGGTGACATTTCCCAGCTCCCACTTTTCCTTCCCCAACTTGAACGCCTGGGATGCATTACTGCACGATCACCCTCATCTACTGTAGTCCTTATCTCTGGGGACATTTCACCTAATCCACCACACTTGGTGTTTAAGCCATCACTATCGCTCAATTGGCCTTCATGGTGATCTAACACTGCACCAACATCTCCCCATACTGCCTTCCTTCCCATCTCAATGTCCTCCACAGCTTTACCCATGTTAGGACTCACAAAACCACCAGCCACAGATCGAGCTGGTAAAGCAGGTTCTCTGGGTACCTTAGTCCTAAAGTTGTTCTTTGATGGAGGTGTAGGACCCCAAAATATCTCTTTGAAGTTCTGCAGTACTCCTTTGTTATAGGGATTGGCACGACGATCATATCTATATCTAAAATTCTCGTAAGTAGTCTGCGAACAGCATAGAAAACTATTCATTGTTACTCAGGACAAAAGGAGTAGTTTTCTGGATAAGCAAAAGAAGAAACAAAGTTAAAAGTTATAACTAAACCCAGTAGTAAAATAGAAGTTTTTTATTGAGATACACAGGATCTTACCTGATTAGTACTAATAAGATACAGATGGAATGCCATAAGGCCACCAACAAACCAAACTGCTATAAACGTGTACACAATTAAAACAATGGAAGCAGGGGTCTTGATCATTGCTCTCCATATTGATGTCTCCTCAGTATCCACGATCCTTTTAATGTAAACCCAGCAGAAACTGAAAACATATATACAAAGTAGAGTCGTCGAGAAGACAAAGATGAAGAAGAACCGGTAGTTTCTCTGCAAAAAGAAGTTGTCAAAATTCAGCCTATATGTTTATGTGCATCTACAGACCTAAAGTAATAAACAGTAAGTTGGGATTGCCAAAAGTGATTGCAAATAGGGTATGTTTGGCTCTAAACAATGCGGACATAGTCAACTACATTCCAACAGGAAAAAGAACAATAGATCGGATATTACACCAATGAATGATCTCTTTAGCTACCAATTTAAAACCACAAGTACTACTAGTCAAGATATTTTTTAGGGCTTAGGGTGCCAAAATGGCATTACAGAAAGAAGCATCAAAATCAGTATCGTCAATTCCTGGAACTCTCAAATCAAAAGGTAATGTTTTAAATGTGCTTCATGTCCAAAACCTGTTGTTAATGTTCACTTACCGAAGGTAAATTTAGCTTTAGCTTTGCAATTACATAAATGGATAAATTGCAGAAATTGACACGTGATGTGTTTATACTCTTCCGATCAAAAAAATTTAACAACTTGTTTTAACTTTCATGTTCAAAGAGAAGTTTTTGGAAGCCATATCTTGTACTAATTTATTGACCTTTTTGGCTGAAAAGGGTTCCTCCTCTTAGAAGAGACAAGAAATTCAAACACCAGACATCTGTTCCTTATGAATCATTCAACTCATGAGAAACTAATCCCAGAAGTGCTGTTCAACTGCAAAAGTCAAACCAAATTAATCTAGTGGACAGGGCTGAAATTGTTAAAGAAATTGGAACTCTTTATCATTATGACAGAATGCATGAACCTGCTATGCCTAGGTAAGTGCAACTCAAGTATTCCAAGCCAAAAAAAAAAAAAAAGGATCATGTTAAACATTCCTGATTCAATACACATTCTCATAAAATAGGAAAACAAACCATATAACTACCAACTTACTGCAAATTCAGAGCCAACTTCATGTTGGAGGTCAAATATATCATATGCCAGTAAGATTGTTTAATACAAAAATCAAAACAAAACTTCACAGCAATCATATATCATGGAGATGATTCATAGTAATCTCATTTTATTGGATAAAATTTTTATTTCTGTCCATCATCGTAAAATATATTGCTTATCAACAAATTAAGTCATGCATTTCAAATGGCCAAAGGTGAGGAAGAAAATTTGAGTGTTATTTATTTGGATAAGTTAAAAGGAATAGGGTGTTTGTCTTAATAATCAGATTGAGGTCACATAAAATGATTAGGTAACATTTCACAGTATGCCTCTTATTATGCCTTTAAGCAATGCAAAAAGGCAACAATGTTAATGCTTTTCAGATACATGCATATCTCACCAGTCCTATGCACTGACCAACCCAAGGGCAGTGATGATCAAATCTTTCGACACAGTTATTGCATATTGAACAGTGAGAGCAACGGGGAGGTCTATAAAGCATGCAGGTGTCACAATATTTAATCTTCACTGTAGTCCCATTAACTTCAACTTCCTTAATGCGAGGCAAGCGTAACTGTGGCGTTTGAGTCCCTTCTGTTTTATCATCATAACCTTCAGGTTCGGGTGGGTGTGCATTTCGAGGAATTATACCCGGATCTCTTCCAGAGGTTAGCAGCAGTAGAATTAAATCCTGAAAATTGAACAAAGAATAAATTGGGACCTTGACACAAAAATTAATCATCACAAAGCCTTCAAAAAATACGCCACAATTGCACGTACCAGATGCAACAAGTGCATGCCTAGATACCACTACCTAAGTTAGGCACTTCCTAGATGTGAACAAGGTGGTACCAATATTTGAAACATGTCATTCTTTGTGATGAATAAAGCCTCCTTACTTCTATAGCTCAAAAGTTATCAAGTGAACCGTCTAGCTCACAATTTTGTCCAAAAGACAATATCCAGCACTTTGCCAGGAGAAACTAACCAAGAGAGCACATCATAATGGAAGCAAACAAGGTGGTGTGTATCAGTTCCTAGCCACATAATAGCCACAGCAATACTGTCACAAAAGCAGAAAGAAAGAAGCAAAAGGCAAGCCTTTTAAGTGGAGGGGGTTCTAGTTAGTAGATGCACCATACCTCTCTCACTCCAACTTTGGGATTACTAGCCTCAACATAAAAAATCAACCGGAGTTCTAAATTAGAACACTCCAATATATGTGCGGGGAATATGAATACTCCAAGATGAAGAAACAATAAGCATGTCATTAATTACTATGAACTCGATGATTTCAGAATCCCGAATTATACCACTGGCCAAAGTTAACAGTGCAGCACCTTTTAAAAGCTTTAGATAAAGGCAAGGAAACATACAACAATATCAATTAACAATATTACTAAGTATTATAGCTAATATATTCAAATCGCGCATAGACTAGACCCTTCCAAAGCCAACCACAAATACATTTTCGAAAAGCCAATAATGAATAAACTATGCCAATGGAATAATGAATAAACTATGCCAATGGAATAATGAATAAACTATGCCAACGGAATAAGGACAGGGGAAAGCTTATAACAGAAATCATCCCAAAAATCATAAACTCAAAGATTCGTTTTTCAAAATTATCAAGCTCAAAACAACCATACTTAAGGAAAATTGCCTCAAGTATTTGTCCATCATGGTTATCTACTTCAAGCCTACCCATCTTTCAAAGTCACAATCATGTTTAGCCAGTCTAAAATTGTGAAGCACCATTATGACCACGCCCACCACCGTTAAACATAAAGGTTCCCAATCCTCATCTTTAAACCACAAATTAAACCTGAACCAGCAATGATTCAAAAAATGAAAACCTAAGAGCATACCAAGGATATTGCCATCTGCACATGCATGTGTCAGAGAGAGAGAGAGAGAGAGAGAGAGAGAGAGACGACATACATAAAATGTGAAAACAATGGCAATAACCATAACAGATATTCCCCAGTGATTGGAAAAATCATCCATCAGCTCTCTAGCAACAAAGACACAAAAGACAGAGACAGGAGCTACGATCAGGAATATAGTGAGAGCCAATGACCTTGAATCTGGTCCAAAAATAAACCTTCCTTGAAGGAAAAATTTCTGCAACAAGAAAAGCAAGCAAACAGTTAAAAGCTTAACAAAAGTGAGAATAATTACCGAATCTATAGAGGACAAGGTATTACATGATCATAATGTGAAAGAATGAGTTCTGGTTATATCGAAGTTAATCAAAGTTTCAGCATACATCTCATTTGTACCTAGTGGCCCGCAAAAGACTAGGATAAAAAGAATATCATGAATAACGGAACTAAAAGAGAATTGAAGAGCTGGAGGGACGTAATAAGGAATTCCAGTTCTCAACTTTCCTAAATTAGTGATCTTTACTTAATAAATAACTAAATGCTTGATAGGCATCAAACCAGAGTGAAAGTTTTAAAGGTACCTAAAAAAACCTCAAAGTAAAACTAGCATAAGTTGCAGAATAAAGAGTTTCAAACTGTCCAACCAAAATGCGTTTGATCTACAGAGCCAAGTTTATAATTTTAACGAGCTGCATTCGTTAATGGAAGCAGCACATTGAACTCATTTGGATTAACACCTGAAGTACACACTCCCTTCATTATCTCTTTCTCTCATTTCCAAGAGACAGTACAACTGCTTCAAGAAAAAAATACATATTCAACAAGATAACAACTTACCCAGCACCAACCAACTCCACGCTTTCAACAAGTAACAAAACAACTCCCCCCATGTAAACGTGCAAAATATAGGATCAAACAAACATGTCACCTTAACCCAGATTTTCTAGTTTCCTTTTTCCCGAGCACAAAAACTTTCCTTAGAAAAACTCAAATCAGCATGCATGAGCACAATCACCTCTCGTATATGCTCCTGGCAATTTTATCTAAGCTTTAAGGAAATAAGAAAAAGATGGCCTTAAAAAACTCAAAGTTTAACAAGCACAAACTACAATCCCTCAAAAAATATTCAGGAAAAAAAAAAAAAACAGAAAAAAGAGAATGAAACTCACATTGCTGCCTTTCCAAGTCTGATAAATCCGGAGCTCACCCGACCCGTTTTTTGATCCGGATAACGGATCGGATCGCTTTGGAGGAGGAACCACATACATTCTTTTTTTATTAGTTTTGTTTTTTCTAATTTCCACGCTCAAGTGTAAATACTTAATGCAAAACCCTAGTCCAAACAATAATTATAGATATAAGTAATAAGAACAGCAATTATACATATAGTAGTAACACAACAAGAAGTAGCACTCGGACAAGCGTGCTTTTAAGTTGTTTCAAAATTTAAACTCTCCGACGACAAAATGACCGATATAGTGAGTAGAATATTCCGGCGAACAAGCCATGAGAGGGGAAGTGCATGTTTGGGGTAAAAGGATTTTTTGTTGATCTGTCATCTGTGTGTTGCTTTTTTAATTTTTCTGTGAGATTCGATTTGAAGGTTCACGCTTTACAGGAATGCCAAACTGATGCGGCGGCTGTTGATTGGATATTTCAGGGACGTGGGTCCCGTATGGAGTTGGTTGTGGTCCATTTGCCCTTTATCAATTTTTGGGGAGATTCTAATGCTAAGTTTGGTCCAATTTAAATCGATGAAAAAATGAATAAATTTTTACTTATCATTTTAATTGATTTATATATAAAATAAATTTAATTAAACATAAAAACATATGATTATAATTATCACTTAATTCATTGGGTTCATTAGCAAATTGAGTTTACACGTAATCATATTTAATTGACATCTCTGTAAAAAAAATTCTTAAATTTACATTTATTTAAAATTAGAAAAATAATCAATTATAATGATCATCTAAATAATAAGAAATTTTAAAGAGTTAATAGTAATAAGGGACTCATTTTATCCCATCCTTATGTTGATTTTTCAACTAATTTTTATATCCTATTCCACTAATTAGATTTAAGTTTTATTGGTACTAGTAAGATAACTATATAAGCAAGACAAGAAGAATCAAATTGCACCTCTTGTGTGTTCCTTTCATTTTTGTCTCAAATAATTGGCTTATATCTGTATTTGTCATTAACGTTTTTAGTACATTCTATCCGTTCCAAATTATATGCTCCTATTTCTTTTTGGAGTGTTCCACATACCATGTCTTATTAGTTAAACTTTTCTTGTAAAAAACATCCTATTAATTTAATGTAATGATATTAAATCACTAACTTCCAACAATTATTTTGAGAAATAATAAAACTGTAAAAATATTTTAAACTTTTACTTGTTAACCATCATCTAAAATTTCATATTAATTCAAAGTGGGACACAAACTTTTTAGGTTGCGTTTTTAAATAGAATTTAAAAAAAAAAAAAAAAAGAGTTAAAAACTAAAAAGTTTTCAAATAAATTTAATATATTTATTCGTTAAAAAAAATTTCAATCCAAACACAGTTGTATATTGGGGGCATCTAAAATATTGCCAGATAAGTAAACAAGTTGATAAAGGAAGAATAAGTAGTTGGAAAAGCTGATGAGAGAGTGATGGTTGAATTGAGAGCGTTGATTGGCTCCTAAGATCAAATTTTGAATAGCAAAAATAGTACCTTTCTTTTAATGCCTAAAGCTGAAGGGCAATTAATAGCCAATGCTCTTTCTTGTTCATAAAGGACAGTAGTATCGCACGCCACAGGACCTAGCGGTAGCTTTCCAAACGGAAATATATTTACTAAAGAGGAAATTTAAATTGAGTGTTCGAACAGGGTTCCATGGTGTAGTGGTTAGCACTCTGGACTTTGAATCCAGCGACCTGGGTTCGACTCCCGGTGGGACCTTTTCGATTTTTAAATGCACCCGCACTTATTATGAAAGGTGCTTTTTACTTCCATTTCCTTCTTTTGCCTTATTCTTTTTCTTTTCTTTTTTTTTTTTTTATTATTATTTCCTCCAAGTCCTACCACAGTTTCCTCAGATACATATATTGAAATTAAGTTCAAACACCCATATATTTCAAGTACTCTGTTTTTTTTTTTTTTCTTTTGCAAACACTACACTTAGTATACACCTTTTGTTGAGCTGCATTGAATTGTTCAAATTTGTATTGGACACAAGAAAATAGTGATTGCAGTAGTCTAGGTTTGTTCATGTGTCTATGGAGGAAACTATGGCTCCCCATATTCTTATCTTCTCAGCAGATTCAACTCTAAAATGGTTGAATTAGAGACTCTGTCCAGGAGCAATCATCGATTCAAGTCGTCAGTATCATTCTGCGTACGCAGTTGCCTTTTGTCTCTCCAAGTCTCTCTCCCACATCTTAGCCTCTGCAACTGCATGCTGTCGATCCTCAATTTTGTTCAACAACCTTGTTTCCTCTAAATTGTTATTCAGCTCTGTAAAGTTTTCCAACCCCTCAGTTTCTTTTTCCTTCTCCCTCAGCTAGACTTGTGTCCCTCCCATGATCTGCGTCTGTCTGCAGTAGGGTCATACTGCCGAGATGTCAAATAATTCATGGCATGCACCACATCATTCATGCTGGGCATCATCTCGTAGACACATTAATGCCACTTCCATGGCTTTGCATAAGCTACCTTCTGAAAATTGGTCTCTCAGCAGTGGATCTGCTAGACTAACAAGGTTCTTTCGATCTTTCAACATGGGACGTGCCTACAAAAATAAACAAAGTTCCTATCAATTAGACAGGACAATTACAAAGCATACTCAGGCTACAAAATGGGCATTATACACAAATTAGCATATCAGACACCAGTATACAGCATGGTTCTTCAGAAATTATAGGCAACAAAACTCCCCAAAGTTAGTGACATCAATCTATGAACCATATTTAGAAGTACTTTCGAATCCATTTAATAAGAATTGTTGGCATGAATTGACTCATGTCTCTGACAGTGTGTGATGAAATTTTATGGCTTTCTGAAACTTTGAGACCAAACGTATGACTGATATCAGTGCTCCCCCAACCATTTAATGGACATATTGATCCGAAAAGAATAAAAATATTGGCTAAAAGAAATCATCCAGCAAAACTCACGTCTTATGTAGCACGACACTTGCTGATATCAAAGAATTGTGTAAAGTTAGTCATAATTTTTCATAAATGGAAACTATATATAGGCATTAGAATTTACCCAGTCCACGAGCATATGTTTTCCATTTCCACTACACCAAAACTGTATATATCTGACTTTGTTGTAAGTTTTCCTGTGCCAGCATATTCAGGTGCACAATATCCATGAGTACCCATGACCCTGGTGGAAACATGTGACTTATCTTCATTCGGGCCAAACTTTGCAAGCCCAAAATCAGAAAGTTTAGGATGGAACCCTTCATCCAATAATATATTAGATGATTTTAGGTCCCTGTAGATAACTGGAGGGTCAGCTTCGTTGTTGTGCAAAAAATTCAAGTATTTGGCGGCACCAGCTGCTACCATCATCCTTGTATCCCAATCCAATGGCTGCAAGTCAGGTTTAAGATTTGCACCATACATACGTTCAGGGCATCCATTTAAGTTGTGAAGGGTGGGTTGCGAATGGGTGTGTAGGGGTTGGATCCGAGTTGGGTCCAAAATGGGTTAAATCGGGTCCTGATTGGATCCACTAAAAAAATAATCAAATTGATCTTAAGAGAAGGATCATTTTTTTTCTTTTGACTTTTTATTTAAAAATTAAATTTTCAATAGGTAGAACTATAAAAGAGAAGGGTAGATTTACTACAACCAGCTCCTCAAAGGCTCCTTTCAACTTTTCCACCCCTATGAAATCTAAACTACTGCCCCTACTCATTTTAACTCTTATCCTTCCCTTCAAAAAAATAAAAAAAACCCTCTCTTTATCTCTGGAGGATGAGAAGAAGCCACCTGAAGCCGCAAAAGAAAAGAAAGAAGAAGACATGTTTAGTGAAAATTAAATGAAGTTTTTAATTCAACTTTGTTTAGGTTGGACCCATGATCTCAACTGGACCCAATTCAGAAAAAGTTGAGATAAAACCAAGTGGATCTAGTATTGAAACGGATTCAACATACCGTCTTGCCACCCCATGGTGCAGAAATGAATCCATAGTTAAGTATGAATACATAAAATAATCCTGTGGAGCAACCTCATTGAGTGTTCCATAATCTACAGAACTACATTATAAACATAGGCAAACATTTGAAGTGGAATAAAAAGTTCAGAATGTCCAAAAGAATGACCATAAGGAAAAAAAAGGTTTCACAAAATGCAACACTGAAAGAGTTAGGTAAAATGCAGGTCAAATGAATTATCAAGAGAAAATATGTAAGCTACAACCTGGTCTTATGGCAACTGTGGCAGTGTTTCCATCACTTGTGATGGGAAACAATAATTAGAACCTTCTAAAGAATAGCCCTTGATGAATTACCATGGAGGTGGTGGTCTTCCAAAGATCCCAAAGGCATGAATTCATATACAAGAAGGCGCAATAACCAATCAAATCGACAAGGTTAGGGTGAAGCAGAAGATCGAAAGCATGAGAACCTCCACAAGGAACTCCTTATCACCTTGTAAACCGGAATGATTTAGCTGCTTAACTGCAACAATCTGCCAACAGTTGCAAAATTATCCCTGACCTACCGACACCTATCAAAAAGAATATTGAACATAGAGAAAAATATCAAAAAGAGGATTTTTTTTTTTTATTTTTTTATTTTTTTTAAAACTTCATTGTTTGATCATGAATTTATCGGCAGCAGAAGATTACCTGGCCAGTCGTTTCTAATCTTTCCAAGCACTATGTCCTCACACTAAATGGCATACTATGTTGGACTTTGAAGTTTTTTCTTTTTCATGCCATGAACAAATTTTTGACTTTGGCATTGGAGTAGGAGTAGGAAACAATTTAGCTTTAACCAACGCCACCAAAAAATAAGATTTGAAAGTGTGTTTACCAAGAGTAGTCAAGACTTTCAAATGTTTAAAAGCAAAAGGAACAATGATGAAGTGGTCTAATTGTTATTTCTAGCTGAAGTCAAATTTTGTTTGCTTATATCATGAAATTGTATTTGTATTTGTATTGCAGGCCACACACCTACCTACCATAGTCGTATTAGCAAGTGACATCCAAATATAAATAATACTGCGATGAAAATTTTGATGTTAACATAGAAGCCAGAAAATCCAGTCTATCTCACTAACAAGCTTATAATGTATGATAAAAAGTCGTGTAATCTAAATTTTACGTTGTTCTTCATTATTTTTAAAAGCGATACCATCTTTCATTGTGCATGAAGCTGCTAAAATTGTAAGACTACATTAGCATATACCAAAGTAAAATTTGGTAAAACATAAGTTTTATAAGTTTGCTTTGGTCCTGTGGCATATGACATCTCTTCCTGTTTTTTTTTTTTTTTCATTTTCCCCCAAATTCAACCCTTTCCCAATTGTTCCCCTCACTGCCTGAGCCCTGAAAAATGCCCTGAAATAAAGCAATATCATTAATTTCCCTATGAATCCTCCTAGGCAAGTTCCTGAGAAGCTTTTGGCACCACAAGAAATTTATATTTTAGCGACGAACATTTTCGTCGCTAACAATGATATTTTCATCGTTAATTTGTTTTAATGACAATAAATTTCCATTGTTAAAATTGGCGCAATAAGACTGTTGAACAAAATTTTGGCGACGAAAATTCATCTGACGTCGCAAAGTTTAGCGACGAAAAATTTTGTCGCAAAAATTCAAAATTTCGTCGTTAAATAATTATTTAGCGACGCATTCCGTAAGAACTTTTGTCGCTAAAATATATATAAAAAAATTAAATATTTAATATTTAGCGATGCAATTTCAATTTTCGTTACTAAACTCTGCGACGAATATGGATAATTCGTCACTAAGTTTAGCGACGACAAGGCATAATTCGTCGCTAAATTAATAAGATTTTCAAAAAAAATATGAAATTTTTTTAGCAACGAATGTTGAAAATTCGTCGCTAAGTTAATAAAATATTTTAAAAATAGAAAAATCTTATCGACGAATTCTGGAAACTCGTCGCTAAAATTAGATTTTTTTAAAATATTTTGTTTATTTCGATCTTTTTAACCTATTTTAAATAATAAATCCAAATTATACCCTGTTTTAAACAACAAATCTACAACATGTTTATTACACCCATTCACAAATATTCAACAACCCCAATAACATATCCAACAATCATTCACAAGATATTTATCATTCCAACAATCTAAATATCATTAAATAAAAGATATTTTATTAAAAAACTCATTGTATATTCAAGAAAACACTCATACAAATAAATTATTAAACAAACTATTATAAAAATTAACATTAAAAGTAAAATATCTCCATATACAAATTAGACAAAAATTTAATACACCTAAATGAGAATAAAAAAAAGAATATTCAGGTGATTTTCCAACCACGACTGCAGAATAATAAACTAAAAATATAATTAGAAATAAATCAACACTATATATTAAATATAATCGTATATATCAAAATAACAGCACGACTAATATGAATAACATTGACATAACAATTTAAAAATAATATTAATCTATTTAAAAATTTTATTGTAAGCAAAACTCGGAGGAGTGACTGTAGTAGAAGGTGCAAACAGCTGCTAGCGAATGACTGAAAAATATAATAATTAGTAAAAACAATAAAAAAGATATAGATATCAGGCATTTTAATGATTCATAATGCGAAGTTCATAAATTCATTTAAGTTCACATTGTCGATGTTAAGTTCTTAATTTTTTCTTAATTTTTTAACATTAAAAATTGAATGAATAAATAGAAAATATGAATAATACAGTATAAATACTTAATAAAATGAAGTTAGCACTGCAAAGCCCCTCTTACTTAACAAAATTTTTTCTAGCTTTTTCAATAGAAAATTCACTTATAAATTCATTTATTTATTTTTTTATGTTTCTTTGATTCTTTTTATTCATAGATAAAAATTACCTGCAAAGATAAGGGATTAATTGATCCTAAAGAGTAACTAAATGCAATTAGAACCACTGATTAATTTAATTGATTAAAATTAGTTTGATCCATCATTCCAAAATGGATTATTCTGTTAAAAGATATAAACTACATGATATTGAAAGTTAAATTCGTAATTATTCCAAACTTGTATATCTTTTTTTTTCAAAAGTAAATTCTGTTTAAAAAAAACCTAGCATATTCATCACTTCCTTCACAAAATTCTTCTTCAGCTCTGCAAATCCTAATCCAATAGGTGTTTGTTTTCGAAATTCAATTTGTTCCTAAACAATTCACCAAATAATGGTCTTTAAAGATTACTAACAGGCCTTTTAGGTAGAAGAATGCATGTAAGCTGTAAACTGTGCATTTAACCATTTCAATATTGATTGAAAACTAGCAACAATTGCAATCAGAACTTCATGTACAGCAATGTTCGAGGGAAAAAAAACAAAAAACAAAAAATCCACGTCTTACCAGCAAGAAACAATTTTGCTCCGAAAGGCAATCCATTCTTCCCTCTCATAATTTTTTATTACCCAAATATTCATCCAAACACCCAAAATTTGAACCACAAACCATCCATCAAATTTCAATAAATAAATCAGATTTCCATTCTCACAAATCACTTGATTAGGAAATGACATCTTCCTCCAAATCTCAGAATCATAATCTAAAAGTAATTTGTGCAATTTGAACTCCACTAAAAGTAAGTAAAGAATGGATATGCAGAAAAGTCTACCAAAAATCATCATCGAACATTTTGGGGAAGAAAGGGGGCACTCTATGAGGGGAAGATAAGAAATATTTTATAACTTTTCCATCAGACGGCCACCGGAGGACGACGACGTCAACCGCCGAACAATAGGAGGAGGCTCCTTTTGCTACTACAATGTCAATGGACTGAAACGAGGGTTTTGGAATGGGCTCAGACGAGAACGGAAACGCGATTTAGGGGGAATTCGGATTTATAATCTTAGGCCTCAAAAAAAAGGATTTCAACTTAGGAATTTTGGGGTTTTTTTTAGAAATGGCGCGGGGGAGGAGGGGAGGGGTTTTAAATAAAAATCAACTTTTAGCGACGAACATATCCATGTCATTGCTAACCTTAAAACATAGCGACGAACAATAGAAACTCGTCGCTAAAATAATAAAAAAATAAAAAGTAAATCACAAAAATATATATATATATATATTGACCCTTAGCGACGTTAACTCAAAATTTCGTTGCTACCATATATCCTTAACGACTATACACAATTTTTTCATCATTAATATTTAAAAAAAAAATTAAATTAATTACTCTTAACGACGAGTAGACAACTTCGTCGCAAACATAGACACTTAGCGATGAATTTGTGCAATATTATCGTTAAATTTAAAAAAAATAAAAAAATAATAACTCTTAGCGACGAATTTGTACAATGTCGTCGCTAAATTTAAAAAAAAAATAGAAATAATAGTAACTCTTAGCGACGATGTGTTCTGTTCGTCGCTAAATAATTGAGTTAACTCAAATTAACGACGACCCTATAAACTTTCATCGTTAAGAACTATATTTCCTTTTTTTTTTTTTTTTTTGTAGTGTGGTGTCATGCCAGCTGAAGTCACTGATATTAACTACAAGGCCAACGGGTAGGATGCTACAGTGTGATCCCTATAGGAAGGTCCATTAGATAATCATTTGGTCTAGGCAAGCAACTAACAAAGGAAATTTTACTTCGTCTCCAGGTATCAACATAATTGATGAAAAAATACAAATAAATCTAATACGGGAACATTTAACTTTTGCAACAGAACAGAAACTATACTAATAAAAGAAGTGATAATGTCCTCTTCTTTTATCCATATAGCTAAAAATTAATTTCTTTTATACAATTGCAACCGCCACTTATAGGATAGAAAATTTAAGTCAGCATTGACATGATCAGGGAATTCAAACGCCTCATTATCAAATACTATTTTATGGGACACTAAATGATGCATGAATCATGATGATGAGAAAACAAAGAAATACAAACTTATCCAGAAACTAGAAGCACCCAAGAAGCATTTATTCACAAAGAAAAAAGGAAAAAAATATTACTGCCAAATCATTTAAACAAAATTCTACCAGCATTAAACATCAATATACCCAAAAAACTGAAAGCATCCAAGAATCACTCATTCAACCACTAACACCAACGAAAGTGTAATGCACGAGCATTGAAAATAAACCAGGAAAAAAGAAAACAGAAGAAGTAAAAGAAGAGACCCAAAATATCACTAACATAAAACAGGGAATCTAGTATCAAACATAGATCAATAAATCAAGAAACAGGCAGAAGCCAAAAAAAAAAAAAAGAAAAAGAAAAGGGTAACCGAAGAATTGATCTTTACCTGAAGATTTATCAGAAGTTAAGTTCTCTCATTAAGGGGTGGATTTTGATCATTGTATTCTTCGTTTCTTGATATTATACCCTTCTTTTTTCTACCAAAGCACGGACAACGCCCCATTTCCTACAAACCCAACTATTCAACCCTCTTACAACATCTGTACGCAAATACAGAAATGGAAATACGCATGCGCAATGGTTTTTTACATTTAGGTTATGTCATAATAAGCAGAAGGGAGTTTGTACGAGGTATTTTATAGGCTCTACTAGTTTTACGCACACGTGAATCGAAAAATTGCTCGAATTTCAATAAATAAACCAAGACAATATACGTTTTTCGTTCGTCTGCTGATTTGGCTATTTGTTGCGATGTTCTTCCATTTTTTTATTGAAAAAATAAAAGAAACATAGGAATACTTTATTCAACTTTACCCATTATCCTATACTCAATTACACTCTATTCTCTTGTATTTTTTTTAAAAAAAATTAATTATTTATTTTAAATATTCGAATTGCACTTATTCATTATTTTTTAATATTTAATTGACTTAGTATTAATATCTTAATCATATTTTAAAATTAATAGACTTATATTTATATTTTAATAGTTTTCTTCATATTTTAATCATGATTTAAAATTAGTAGACTTATATTAATATTTTAATATTTTTTTTAATTTAATTAATTAATACAGTAAATTTATTGAAATTTTATTGTACTTAAATTTTATTGACTATTTTTTTTAAAAAAATAATATAACTTTTATTACATTAGTATGATTCGATTAACTTTTATCTCCAATAAAAATGATGTAGTTAAATTCTCTCAAAAATAAAAATTTCAATCCAGCAAGCATGATCAGCTACAGATTAACTGGTATAAAAATAAATAAATAAATAAAAATACAGCATAGAGGCTTACACTGTTCAGATGGGTCGAAAATGGAAATGGAAACTTATAAGAAAAAAGAGAAGGGCCCTTATCATACTATCAGATTGATGGATGAACAAACATTTAAGTACATCAATGCAGCGTCAATAGCTTTAGTCACCCCATAAATCTAATGATGATGAAAAAATGTTCAGGGATCTTCATTATGACCTAATCCAAGTTAATCTGTTCAAAAAGAATCCAACCTTAACTTAATTACTCTCATCATGAGGCAAGTGATCTTGGCTGCCACCTTCTTTCTGCTGTATCAACCACACTTTTTCTATGTACAGCACAATGAACTTTTTCTCCACAGTGTCTTCATTGTTTCTTTCTTCCCATTGGAGCTGCATTCCCATCAAACAGCTCATCAATATAAGTTTCAATATCTTCTGCCTGATACTTTATATACTTTTCTGTTTGCCTCCCCGGAGTAAACACCTGACTGAACCTTCCCAAAAATGACCTGTAAGCTGGAATAACCATGTTTGATATGGAAACCCTTAGCTCTGACTGAAGCTGCTCGTCGCTAACCACCCAATTACTCTGCGTCTTGTGTATTTCATCGAACATTGTGTTGAAACTCTTGAATCTCTCCTTAAGTACTGGCTTCACTACTTTTCCATTCGCCATCAAGCCATCGGGATGCAAACAACTCAACAATTTGCCCCAGGTTTCACGCTGGTAGCCCTTGTGATATTGCCTGAGATCCGATGATCTTTTTCTGCTCCACGAATCACCCATTAGGCTATTGATTTCGTTTGACCCCTTTATCTTCTGCAAAATGTACCTCCCATTGTTCATCATGAAAACCGAGCTCAATGAATGGTCTTTGTAAAGCTTTGATTTGCCCTCAAGATTTGCATCCAACAAATCCATGACCTTTATCATCTGAGTTTGGAATGGGGATTGCTTTGCCACCTCGTTGACAAGATTCTGGGCTTGTGAATTGTATTTGAAATCTGATCCGGTGGCCGAATCTGCTCTTTCAATCTTCTGATGCTCCCTGAAGACTTGCTCTAGCGTTTCCTTGTACTCGCATGCGTATTTCAGGTAATTCATAGTGTAGCGAGTCAATGGATGAACCGCACCACCGGGAACCGGAGTCTTCCCTGAATCAGCCTTGATTGAGTTTTCTAGCTCGATGAAAATCGAAATCATGGCCTCCCCAAGGCGGCCTTTTATCATTGAGGCCTCTGTTTTAATCTCATTCATCAACTCTTCCGGGAATAAATTATCAATTGTCAGGAGGATCTCTCTCAAAGCCTCGTACATATCAAGAAACTTGAATAGCTTCTCGGCAGCGCGCTTTGTTAACACAACAGCCCCAGCAAAATTGAGGAGTTGAATAGTTACATCTTGCGACAGGCTGCAAAACAGGCTCTCAGATATCGAAGGATGATCTGAGAACACGGCATTAGAGAGCTTGTGTTCGCTGGGAAAGTGCACATCGGCGCATTGCTTGAATGTGCCGATCCAGGCCACGATGTCTCTCTCCAGTGATTCCCAGTGCATTTTCTGCACATCGTCAATGCTACATTTCTCAAATCCAAGCTTGTGCAGGCTCTCTTCCAATGCATTTCTACGTGCCACAAAGTATACCTGGCAACACTCCGTTTCGTGGCCTCCGGCCATCATTGCTTTTGATAATCTAATTAAGTCTGATAAAACCTCTTCTGAATATCCTGGAAATCTGTTCTCTTCTGCCGGGGCTGATTCCGGGGGCGGGTTTTGCTCTGATTCTTGATTAGAGGTTGATGATGTAGATTGCTTAGGCTTTGTGTCATTGCCATTACTCGGATCTGAATCATGGATCTTGTAATCTTCAAGAAGCGATTTGAATTCTTCTTCCACGTAGGACATTGCACGCTGAAGAACCCCTCCAATGCGGTTGATGGAATAAGCATACTTGTGCTCTGAGGAGAATTCTGAAAGCGCATTTGACAGAGAATAAAGCCGTTTCATGGCTTCAAGAAATGAAGCCGAATCTTCCTCCGTCAGTCGACTCCATTTCACGGGGCTATCGCTGGAATCATAATCTCCAATCTTGGCTTCAACCAGAACCGCGAACTGCTCGACGAAATTCGGCATGTCTGGAGGGATGGATTCATCGCCTTTTGAGGTAGACAAAGTGAAAATGAATTGATCAATTTCTTCAGAAAGTTTGTCGAGATCAAGAGGCAAAGGGGGAGATTCTTCGAGCTTTAATTCAGCTGGCTCTTCTTCCTCTTTGATCTCTGAATCGAGGGCATCGGCTATTTCAGGGTTGGGCTCAGCATCTGAGGGCGGTATAGGGGCTGATGGGCTGTTAACCTCCTGGTTTTGAGGCAAATCTTGATCGAGTTTGAGTTTTTCAGGGTCATGTTCATTGCTGCTGTTGTCCTCCTTGTTATCAGTTTTGGTATTGTCTCTAGAGGCAAAGCTGGGGGACTTTTCAGGAAGGGGTTTGTCTTTCTCTGCATCCATGGCAGTGTGTTGTAATGAGTTGGAAGGTTTATTTTGTATGTGAAATTTTAAGAGAAATCGGCATGAAAGAATGGGATAGAGAGGAGGGGTAGTGATGCAAAAAACGAAAGTGAAGAGAAATTATCCATGGAACAGTGCTTTCAATTGTTTTGCAGAAATTGAATTGGTCGTTATGGGTAGTTAGTCTTGGAAGAGGGAAAGGAGGAGGGGTTGTGCGGACAGAAAAAAAGTGTGGAAGTTTTGTTGGGGTGAGAGGAGAGTTCGTGGGTCAGTTATTAGTTGGGAGACGGACAAAATAGGTTTGACCAATCACACTGCTCGTGCTCTCCACCACCACGCATGGTCATCAAATTATACCTTTAATACACACCTGTGTCTGTCTCTGTCTCTGTCTCTCTGTGTGTTGTTGTAATAATAATAGTACATTGATTATACTCTTCTCTATTGGAATTTGGGTATTTCAAAATTACTGCAAATTAATTTCAGTTGCCTTGGAAAAGGTGGACCCTGCCTTGTATGAGATTTATATAAAAAATATGACTTTATTGGGCTGTAAGAAAGGGATCTATTTGAGTTGGACTTGGCTTGTCATGTTCCGGCCAATGGGCCAAGGCCCAATGCTTTGTGTTTTGTCGGGTTCCTTCTTGGTTCAGGTTCAAGTCACCTGTAAGAGAAGTGTTTTTATTTTCGTTAATCAATTTGTTGTTAGCTTTGGGGATTGGTACTGCTCCTACAATTGCAAAAGGGGTCAATTCTGTACTTTCCACCATATAACATTATTTTGTTAGAGAAAAAGATTCCATCAATTTGCATTCTTCGTATCTATTACATCTTTTTATAATTAAAGAGGGGCGTTTTGGTCTTTTTGGTAACATAACGAGCAGTTTATTTATTTATTATTTATAAACTACTCTCTCCAACTCCCACTTTTATCATGCTCTCTTTTCAATTTTTAGATGTCTCTACTTTATCTTAAAAACAATGTTTTTCTCTCCAATATTTTATTTTGGTTTGTCACTTTATTAAGTCATTTTAAAATGATTCTTTTTTTCTTATTTTATGTAAATTTCAATACATATAAATTTTATAGTAAAGATAGATAAATAAATAAATAAATAAATTTTATAATTTTTTTCGACAATTATACACATACTAGTTAATAATTACTTGTAAGCAACTTCAATCCTTTACAATCTACCTCAACCACCTATGCGCATGAATAATATTGATTCAAAGTCCATATTTATATCTTATAAAAAAAAAAGTTCATATTTATTTTTATACACAAAACATTTCTCTATGGACGCATCATATTCTAATAATTGAATGACGTGCTTTTTTTTATATCATTATATTGTTAAACTATAATTATAAAAATTGGTATGAATTAATTAATCGTATCCAAGTGATACTTTTTAATTGATTGCAAAAAAAATTTCAAAAGGAGTTTACAATTTATAAGAATGATATTATACTTAATTGACACAAACAATCTCAAAGCTACGCTCTAAAAAACTCTTATCTAGCATTCCTGATTTAATTTGCTTTACAAATGAAATGACATATTCAGAAAACACCTCATTAAAGACCAAAATAAATAATAATAATAAAAAATTGCCTTGAAATCTCACTCACTTTTGTGTTACACGGGCTATGTACCAGACCACCTGTGTTACCTCAGCAGATGGCGTCATCAGGAAGAACAAATGAGAGAGCGAAAAGACTGAAGGGCATTCTGGGAAATTCGACGTACCTTAAGACCACCACCTTCTCTCTGACAAGTTCAATCTTCTCTAGTGTACTTCCAATCTCTAAATATCAATCCTCACTACAATCTGCAGAAACAAAACCCTAATTTCAGCGTTTTTACACTCGAATTCTTACAGTCGCCATTGAAAACAACTATCCAACAACATAGAGAGACAAAAAGAACAAACACCAAAAGGAAATTTAGCACCTTTTTTCACCGTGAGATTCTAGGCACAGAAAAAAAATAATCTCCAATTTAATTCAAGAACCATGAATTAAGGTTCTCATTCATGGGAATATCAAACATTTGTTGCGAAATGCCCCTGCTTTCTTCGTGAAAAAGGTTTGTTTCTTAAGCTATCATGCAAGTTTGTACTAAATATCTTGTCGCTTGTCTTTTAAAATTAGGGTTTATCAGTCTTGCCTTTACCTGTCTTAATTGGAAGACTTTATGCTTTCTTTTTGTCTGTTTCTTTACATATTCCAGAAATTTCTGTGTTGGTTCAAAGAGAGTAATTGAGTTCCTTTTACTTTTTCATTCTACCTAGAATTGTTGTTTCTGTTGATTTATAGCCATTGTTTCTATGATTGAATTGAATAATTTTTGGCAACAAGTTCTCAATACCAATGCAATGCTGTTGTTCCCTTTCAATAGGAATACTTGTGTTTGCAAGTTATAATGAAAATGGCCTTTAATCAATTGTCCTGATCTGATATTTGTTGTGGAAGATTTTTCCTTATGATGTATATCATCACATTTGGTGGTTAGTTGTAGATTTTCTTGATCAGTGGCTGGAAGCGCCTTTTTCTGTGGTGATGGTGAGGAGGAAGGGGTTCATATTTGAAAATTTTGAAGGACAATACCCGTAACTCGTTAACCTGTATATGCCACGTGTGTGTGTGTGCCTATAGGGTTTTGAGTGAGGAGATAAAACAAAATTGTTATGCGGTTCTTCTGTCTTTATAATTAATGTACTTAACTGTCGAATTGATCAAACATAGGGAAATGATTTATCTTTCAAGAATCCAGCAGTGAAGCAGACTTTCTCGGAATCTTGACTGACTTGCATTAATGATGAGACCCCAAAAAGCTATTCTAGGATTTAAGCAACTATTCCAATATGTAAATGATTGCTATCTGTGGATTTTTTCTGAAGTTTTTCAGGATGAAAATTAAGGTTTTCACCTCTCGTTAGGAATGAAAATTGGTTTATCGAACTTAAGTAGAGATTTTGAGCTTATGGCATGCATTAACTTCCAAGTATTGATTTTACCTTAGTGGCCCTTTCCAAGATTTTATAAGTGTTTCTTTTTCTTGTGATTATGCAGGATTTTATATAACAAGGTTTTATTACTCTCTTTCGATAACTTATTCAAGAGAAGTCAGCCTTGCAACAACATAAAGAAGCCTATAAGAATGAAAATATATATGTTAACATGTATGATGAATTCCTTTATTTTTCTATATTTTGGGAAATACAATTTTTATATTCTATATGACTTATGCATGAATTCATGCGTATATAAGTGTGTGAATATTTATTACTGTCTTATTCTGCAGAGGTTTTTAAGTTATCAATTCTTCACTGGTGTGTCAGTTATGATTTAGGCATTTTCATCGCTTATTAAGCTTACACTCTAATCAGTTTCATGGCCGTTGGACCAACAATTTGGTTTTCACACATGAACTTGCTGCCTTGCTGCAACATAGAATTGTGGCCAAATTTAATGAGATTGATAGTTAATGCTAGTGCACTTATCCTTGGATCAGCTTTGGCGCTAGGTTGTTGGGTGGTTTTAGATTCTTCACAATTTTATTGTAGGACGCCCCTCTCTCTCTCTCTCTCTCTCTCTCTCTCTCTCTCTCACTGATATTGTGTCCAAGGTGATGACATGTCTCACTTGTTTTTTCTTTGCTTACAGATTATTGCCATCTGTATCTTTTTTTGTCTTTATTGGGTCTTTTTAGGGACTCATCTGCCCGGCAGACTTTCTCTTGAAACCATGGGAAGCACTTTCAATCCTCAGATTTTGGTTGATAAGCTGGGGAAGCTCAACAGCTCGCAGCAGAGCATTGAGAGTATCCTACTAATTTGTTACTTCCCATCAAATTTATATCTTCTGATAGCTTTTTATTGGCTTTTTAGTTGGTTTATTATATTTATATATGCATCAACTTCCTGTTCCCACAATTAGATTTTCCATGTTGAGATACTCATTGAAACCCTCAATTGCTGTTAAATTGATATTTGGTATTGATATTTATTTACTACTTTGGGGGAAAAGGTATTCATTACCATACTAAGGCTATGAATACGCGTAGTTTTTTATTCACAGGAAAATTTTATATCTCTTATGCTATACAAATACCAAATATCTGTTCTGGTACGCTTACTTTTTACGTTATTTACCTCGTCCAGTGAATTCATTATGCAGCTTTTCCACTATTTTTTCCTTGACACGGTTAAGCTCTATCACATTGGTGCATTTTTCACATGAACAAAGCAACACTAGTTGTTGAAACATGGGATAGACAGTTTCATTGTGCTCCTCGTGACCAGCGATTGGCTTTTCTGTATCTTGCAAATGATATTATCCAGAATAGCAGGCGAAAGGGTGCAGAATTTGTCGCAGAGTTTTGGAAGGTTCTTCCAGATTCTCTTCGTGATGTAATTGAAAATGGTGATGAGTTTGGAAGGAATGCCGCTTTGCGCTTGGTATGTTTATCTTTTCTGTGATTTTTTTTCTGTATAGAACTACATTCGGGGAATATATCATACCTGTTCCACTCATGGAAAGGATTTTTGGTAGACATTATGAACAAGGAAATGATGGTGAATTGTTTGAACTTAATAGAGGATGTCAAATGTTTGAGGAGATGAATCCGAGCTGATAAGGGACCTCTAAAAAAGAAAAAATGTAGAAATGCTGGTGGGGCACCTCAAAAAGATAATGTAAGAAAGCTGATGTGAAAATTGGGAAAGTGCTTGTGTATCCCTTATGCTTGTTTGTCTCCTTATGAGCTGCTCTTTCAATTTTTAGGTTTTCTATAACGATTTTCAATTCTTTTTTTCATACATTTATGTTTCCTAGGTTTTTCCATTTATGCAAAGTTACAGTGATCACACGAAAGGAAAATAATATTTTAAAGGTCTTTTATCAATTTCTTTTTGTATAGTATCAAATTAAATTCTTAATACATTTACGCTTTCCAGGTATCTCCATGTATGCATAGCGATACTAATCACATGAAAGGAAAATGATATTTTTTTGGTCTTTATAAGTTTTTATTTTTTTTCTTTTTAAATAAATTTATTACTATCCTTTTTTGGTTAATCTTCATGTAATTGTTTCTTTAACTCTTTCCTTATTGCTCCTCTTTGAAACAACTTAAAGGGTAAGTGGGACTTTATACATATTCTGAGCCCCACATTTAGAAATTATCATTTCCCATGTCTTCTTATCCAAGTGGACTCACCAAGAGGGGTCATATAGTAGCTTCATTCCCTCCTGACCAACAACAGTAGTCTCAACCACCACCACCACCCAAAAAGGAAAAAGGAAAAAGAAAAAAGAAAAAAACCTCTACCCTTCATGATGCGATAAACTCCTTCGTATCCCCAAAACTCACAACCCAACCATCTGCATAGCAGCCATCTTATGACCATTGAATTGGCCTCTCAAAGGAAAATTGACTTTTGAAATTTCCTTAATTGTGATGCCAGAAACACTACTTGCCTTTTGGATCTCAATGTTAGCTTCTATTTATTTACTCTTCATGATGAATTCAGTTTTTTAGGATTATTTACTCTATTTATTTCCATAGAGAAGTATTATAGTCAAATGAGGCCATTCACTTGGAAATGAAGTTATAAACATGTTCTTGTTCACATTCTCAATCAAAACTTGTTGATGACATGATGCTCAGAATTATGGATAAGATTCAGCAATAATAAAATGGCAATTACTTTTCATGGAATAGTTGAAATTTCCATTCATGACTGGTATTATATAATAATAAATTGTTTAATTTTGCGTGAGATACATTATGAGATGTCTCTGCTTGTTACTAGCGTAGATGGTCCATACTGTAATTTAAATTGTATTCTACAACATACAGATAAGTATATGGGAGGAGCGAAAAGTATTTGGCTCAAGGGGCCAAATTCTTAAGGAAGAGTTTGTAAAAAGGCCATTGGATAATGGCAATAGAAATTCGAAACATGCGGGATTCAAACTGGTAACTTCTATTTGATGGTTTTTTTTATGTGCATGATTTGTGCATGAAATATTTGATTATTGTTTCTTCTCCTCCCCTGCAAACAGAGGCCACCTGGTGGAAATGCATTGGACAAATTAGTTTCAGGTTATCAAGCTGTTTATGGCAGTCAACTGGATGAAGATGCCATTTTTAACAAATGTAGAAATGCCATCAGCTTTGTTGAGAAAGTGGATAAAGATATTGAGCATGATTATAGATTAGGTACATATTTGCCTTTGTTATGCACCTTTTTCATAATATTTGCTGCTCCTTCTCATGCTGATTCACTGAATTTATAGTGGAATTATGTGTTATATGTTGGGACGATTTTGGACTCTTTTTTGCTTACATTTGTTTCATATTTGCATTCATGTTTTTCTCGAGTGCTGAAACTGTCAATACATATAATTTGCCTTGTTTTTTTAATGTTGTCTGGGCTTGTAATGGACCTTCCATAGGCTGTTGGTAACATGCTCTTTAGCTTGTTAGTTATTTGGTCATTTAAAATGCTGAAATGTTATATGGTCATTGTTTGCTCATTTCACCTGAAAAGATTTATGCAAGTGCTGCCCCATCTCACTGTTAAATCTGGGTGATGAGGCTACAAATAGTGACATATGGACTATGACGGACTTCGAAGTAACACGAAATTATGGTTGAACATATTGAGATTAGCTAATAGTACTTGTGATCATCCTTGGTCTGTATGGAAGAATAACTGTAATTTAGACCATTTGGAAAGCTCCATGTTCTTCCATATCAAAAAGTATTGAATAAGACCTTCAGATGGAGTAACCATGTTCTGTGGCTTCCTCCCCTTTCCTTGAAGATGCAAAGAACATCTGTTACTTTTTGTTCTCAGGCTATCACAGATTAACTGTGTTATAACAATGCTTCTGTGGATTGATGCCATGACCCTAAGTACACAACTTACTCTAGCAATCACGTTCACCACATTTGATTTCGGGAAATATTAAGCCGGAATGCTTTTTGCTAAGGTACATACTAACCTTCTTTAAAGATAGAAAATTAGAGAAACTTTATTTGTAAAATTAGAAATCTCTTTTATGTGACTTATCTACTTTTCCCAAGCAACTGTAATGTTGTGATTTCTAGCACCTTTCTGTAAATATGTTCATATGGATCAAAAAACTGACTTGGCCTACAGTTATAATAAATTTTGATTAAAATTATGAAATTAATGGTAAGTGTGGATATAATGGGATGATGTTCTCAATTGAATTAGAACATTAGCTGAGTGATTCTTCTACTTTTTTCATGCTGATTGGCCTTTAGAATTGCTTATATCTGAAAAAGGAGCTGTATGATTTTATAAAAAAATTGGGGGAAATATGAACCCAAGTTTGTATATATATGTGGCTTGTATGTCTACTATTATTCATATATTCTTATCTACCCATGTTCATCCATTTATTTATCTTACGTTTAAATCTCTCTCTCTCTTTCTCTCTCACTATATATATATATATATAGTACATATATATATATATATACACTGACAACTGATACTTATCCATCTCTGCCCCCTTTCTCCCTTCGTTCAATCCTTTTCCATTGGGAATATGAAGTAGGTCATGTCAATGGTAGTGTCAGAGATGAGCTCAAGGGGCAGCATGCAATATTGAGGGACTGCATTGAGCAGCTAATTGTTGTTGAATCTTCTAGAGAAAACCTTTTATCTATTTTGCGGGAGGCTCTGCAGGAGCAGGTATATTTTTTTAGAGCTTATGTGTATTGTTGATGTAAACTTATATGTTTGGACGGTTTTCATTTACCTTATGCTGCTGCTTCTAGTGATAACCTGCTCATATTGTTCATAGGAATATAAGCTGGACCAAGTCCGCAGTCAACTTCAGGTAACTTGTTTGTGCTCGTTTTGTTCCTATGAACTTTGTAAAATGGCTTATTTAGATCGTGTTATGTTGCACCATCATTTACAGTGGCCCAGAACTGGTTTAACTTTCTTGCTTATTCATATATGCACAGATTATAGAAATTTTTACTCACAGATCATTAACTTATATCAAAGAAACAGCTCATGAGAACTGAAGCAAGAATGACAAAAATCAAAGATGTAATGGAAATCTTAAACTGAAGTGTCTCGAGATAAATATGGATAAGGCTTTGTTGTGTGAGGTTGAGCTTACTGGTTCTATCCGGCTTTGTAATGAATTTGTCTTGAAAAATATTGTCTGCGTGCGGTTTATAGTTTACGCATCATTGTGGATTGCTGAAGTATTCATTCTACAGAACCACGAGGCACTGTCCCTCTGCTTTTTCTGTGGGACTCTTTATGTCTCTTGTTTGCAGAAATGTGCCAATAATTAACTGAATAGTTGTTGACGATTTTGTCAAGTGCATTGTTGATATCATGTGTCAAATTTGGGAATTGTATGCTAACAGTTAAGTTACGTCGTCCATTTGTTAAGAATGGTTAAGCATGAAACGTCCAGGTTGTTATTATTAAGAATAACCTCTTCAGCATCCTGATTTAAATATCTAACGGTTTAGCCATCTAAATGGAAAACGCATTGAAGGATATACTGAATTTAGCTCCAACTTTCCTGAATGTTTTTTTCGTTCTCAGGCAGCGCAGTCACACTCTGAACAAGCAGGCAGTGGCAATGGTAATGGGCAAGTTCTCGCTGAGCAAAGTGGAAATGAAAGTCCAGCCTCTCAGGTGCCACAGGATCTTATACCTGGGACAGGGGAGCAGTCAACCTCAGTTATTTACCCACAAGAGGTATCTTTTGCTGAAAAATCTGGCAACATTGAAGAAGATCCTAAATCTGCAGCAGCTGCAGTGGCAGCAAAGCTCACGGCATCAACATCTTCAGCCCAAATGCTGACTTATGTACTCTCTTCTCTTGCATCGGAAGGAGTCATAGGCAATCCAGTTAAGGAGTCATCCAGTGATTATCCCTCTGAAAAGAGGGCCAAGATTGAGAATGACCACCCGTCTTATGTTCCTCCTCAAAAGCCCCAATCAACAGTTCCATCCTTTTCACATCCTGAACAGCTGCAACACAATCTGTCAATCACTGCAGAGGAGTTAAATCCAAGCGAACCTCCTCCTCCTCCTCCTCCTCCCCCATCATCCCCCCTCCCTTGCCGCCGCTGCCACCACCCATACAGCCTTATCAAGTGCCCCAATATATACAAACTGCCATTACATTACCGAGTGGACCATATGGCTATAACATGAACCAACGAGTGCCAACACCCCTACATAGTTATGCTCCGGTTGGGCCTCCAACCAATGGGGTTTCTGCATTTGCTCCTCCATCAAATGCTTATCAGAGTTACCCAACAGAAGGTGGTTTCTATGGCCAGCCTTCATCGTTGCCAATGGCCCGTCAGTAGAATTAGTGGTCTGTGCTATGGTGTTCGACAGGTGTTTTATGTGAACAGAGTGGCAGTTTTTTAACCGAGTGAAGCTTCCTTGCCATTCTACAGTAGTCTCTGGAAGGCTTTTCAAAAATTTAGAGAACACATATTTATAGGTTTTGGAAATTGTGGTTAGATGTTTGTAACTTTAATTTTCTTAGTTTAATGAAATTTATGGAGTTAGGATAATTTCTGTTTAGTTGCTTGTAAAAGTTAAGTTAGGAAGTTGCTGATTATGGTTCCATATGTTCGTTTTAAGTTCATCTGTGATGGCCGCGTTTGTTTGTGCGTGTGTGTATTTCAATGTAGAGGAGAACATTTGTGAAGTGAGTCCTGGTGGAGAATAAGTAGCGCTGAATACTTACAAATATCCTCAAGCCCTCTTACCGTAGATGATTTTGTGTATTACGAGGTCAAGTATTGTTAGCATTGTATTTCGTAAAATTGTTTACCCTATTTCATACCCGAAAAATTAATCTTATTATGCCGCTTACCAGACAACACGAATTTAAATCATTTCCAACCTCATTTCCATTTAAGGGGTTGGTGTTTTTCACCACCCACCAACCCCACACCCACCCCATTCTTAAGAATGTTGCAGTGGCGCCATCCAAAAATTTTGCCAATAGACAGAAGAGGCAGTCTAGACAAAGCCCCCAAGGAAAACTCCTTTTAACGGATTTTGCAGTATCACGTTAGGACATTAAATTTTTTCTTTGTTTTTTTTAGCAGGTGATATTGGCAAAAAGACAAAAGATATTATTGGCGGCCTCATGAATTCTTAGATGCCAACGGTTGGAAGACAGGCTCAATGCGTGTGCATAAAGGAAAAAACATTTTTATTGTGTGTGTGTGTTTTTTTTTTTGGACATGCTTTCCTCAACCTTGGATGTGCTCCCTCTCCGGCTAAGTCGATGCTACCATAAGGGTAGTGCCTCAATCCATTCAGAAACTGATACATGTATCTAAATTCATTCCAAATGATTGATTTTTCAAACTTCAGGTGGGGCTGCATGTAATTTTCTGAAATAAATTTCTTTCAGCGTATGCGGGATCGTACTGCCGCTTTCAGAAATAATACTATTGCCAGCGAGTGGTTGAGTGACTGAGGTGTGTGTATATATATATATATATTTATATTATATTTGTTGTAGCTATGGGAATTCAAAAGTCAAAACGTACCAAACACCCCCTCAAATTTACCAATTAACAGTTGCAAAGTTAATAACAATAATTTTTTTATTACAAGTTACAATAATTGCCTTTTATAATTAGTAGCATTTTCACCCCTGAAGTATTAGTTTGGTGCAAAAAACCCCTGATTACTGTGAGAATCTAACAAAAAAATCTCACCAACTTACCAACATTAGAATCATATCATTAGTATATTTGTCTTGAAATGCAGATGTATCGATAATCAATATCTATTAACCAATATGCACGAATGTAAATAATACATGTAAATAAGTAAAATGTGCTATGTTCCACTTTTATGAGTTCCAGTTTAGTTTGACGTGAAGTTCTATATGAAAGTTAAGAAATTAAATTTTTATATATCTTTATATTATTATTTTTAAAAATAGTAGATGAGAATATTAATATCACATCATTGTTATATTAGAGAATAGTTTTGTGTGAAAAAAAATCATTTTAAATTATATAGCCCTTTTTGAGACATTCGGAAAAAAAAAATATGAACAATACATGATTTGATACATGAGTATTATATATAATATATACACACACACACAAATAGGACACTATGGAGTTATATATATATATATATTGTTTATACATGTGTGTGCGTACAACATGGTATACATGTATAATTTAATAGCTCTTCTATTGATATGCAATAAACTGATAAATTAGCTAGGGTTTATCCTATATAAGTGTCATTATATATCTTTTTTTATAGATTCAGTGTAAGTATTTAATGGCTTACGTACTTTATGATTTTACTATTGAAGTAAATCAAATATAAGCTTATAAATTACTCAAATAATGGAATATTATAAGTAATTACATATAACTGAATATAATATATAGTTCAAATGTAATATAAAATACAATTTCAGTAAAACTATATGCATAAAATATACTTAATTATATCTTATACTATCACACACATTGTTTGGGTTTTTGGCAAGTACGATTTTACTCCAATAAAATTAGTTATGCAATTGTTAGAACTTTTACAGATAGAAAACATGAGGATTGTGAATTTTTGAAGTTTTTAGAAATTTCTGCATTATAATATAAGACTTAAAAATTTTAAATAGTATTTTTTAAATAAAATTTATGAAAAAATTGAAATCAGACAAAGTAGACTTTATTGTTTATTTATTGATTCAATTTTTTCTTTCTTTTCTTCTGTTTTTTTTTTTTTTGTTTTTTGGTTTGGGGTTTGGGAGGGAGGGAGTTTGCTATATAGTATTTAATTGCGTGAATGGTATTTTTGTCTTAGTAAATTTTGTTCAATGCCACTTCATATTCTTTAAACTAAGATTATAGCGGACATTAAACTCTGTGTTTTTGTTATGTTGTGGTGAATGGAATTAATCTATACTATATTTTAGGGGTCCAAAGTGTCATTAAACATATTGTACATGTGTTTCTGCTATTGAACATACTTAGTATTTTCACGTAATTGGTGGCGAATGTTATATTATTACTAAAATGTTGCATTTTGCATTTTTTTTATTTTAATTTATATTTTATTATGTATTTTACTTTAAAATACACATCAAGTGTGTAAACATTGATTGTTGTTGCTGTTATTCTTTAGCTTTTACAGATATTGTAATTTTAAAGAAATTAATTCACTAAGATAATACGAAATACATTTAATTTTACTATATAAAGATTCGTTTAGTCAGATGATAATTCTTTTTTATGGCGACAACGATTGGAGTAGTCCTGCAATCTAGGTTTTTGAAATGTTATATTCGATAGATAATACATTAGGTGTTTGAATATGAATAAGTGTCTCGTATCATAATAAATGAGATATTTGTTCATTATTCACATTATGTATAAAATACATTGGGTATTGTATGGATATTACTATTATATTTTTAAAATATTATATTATTGAATAATACATTATATATATGAATGATAGATAATTATTTATTTTTTAATAAATAGGTATTTGTCCATCACCTAATTATTTATATGGAATAAATATGATGTAGAATGGATATTATATTGAATTTTTGAAATGCTAAATTTAATGTATAATATATCGGATGTGACAAGCGTTTTATTTGTCATCCAAACTTAACCGACTAATTAAATTTGTCTGTAGGCATGAATATGAAATCTTCTTCTCATATCTATAAATAACATCTCAATCTCTCATCACTCTCGAAACCCTAAAACATATCCCTCATTTCCTCAGCCAGTAGCCACTACCAAGCAACATTCATTTTGTCACACTTGTCTTCTCAAAATGCATCGCCACACATATTCCTGCAAGTATTATCACAACTTCCTCACAAAACGCATCCTGGCCACCGACCCTTTGGAGCGCATAGAGAGAATGGCTACAGCAAATGCGGTGGTGATATTCAGCAGGAGCACGTGCTGCCTCTGCCACGCCGTCAAGCGGCTGTTCTGCGGCATGGGCGTAAATTCGACGGTCTACGAGCTTGATGAATATCCCACAGGAAAAGAATTGGAGAGGGCGTTGATGCGACTACTTGGAGGTGGCTCCGCAGTGCCGGTGGTCTTTATCGGCGGCAACCTGGTGGGAGGAATGGATAGAGTTTTGGGGTCTCATATTAGTGGAACCCTCGTTCCGCTTCTCAAAGAGGCTGGTGCCCTTTGGCTTTGATCTCTCTCTCTCTCTCTCTCTTTTCTTGGCATGTGTTTTCTTTTTTAAAAAAAAAAAAAAAGGCAAAAAGAAAGAGGAAAGAGTGAATCGGTCTGTAATCTCTTAAATATATGCAGATAAAGAGGAGTCATTTGTTGGAAAAATAAAAGTTGATTTTTTGGAACAAGTGTTGGAATACCATTCTCTAGATTGTCCTGCAGATAAGGAGTAGTTTTAATGAATTTGCTATTTCTATGTTATTAGGGTTTCAATATTTTGATTAATTTGTTTTAATTCTCAATGGAATTTAGAGTTTTCCAATTTGTAGGGCCAAAGGGATCGGAGTGTACTATTTGCATTTGTAATTAATCTAGCCACAAGTCTAGAATCACTAATCCAAAGTGTCAAGTCTAACCGTCCTTCAAAAATTTGTTTTGTAATTGATTTTCTGATATAAGTGTCAAGCATTATATCTCATTCTTGAAAAATACTTGTTTATTTATTTATTTATTATTTTTTAAGTTTGTTCTTGGCACGAAGTAGTGGATCTTGGGTTAGTGTACTTGTTACCTTAATTTTTTGCATGGTATGAGAGCCACAAAGGTGTTTTACATGGTATGAGAGCCACAAAGGTGGTATCTGATACGTGTTCAATAAGGGTCAATCAGGTTCCAAGAGGCAAGAATGGATTCAAGTGGTCATGTTTCAGGGCTTTATAACATGGAAGTGTTTTGAGTCATATATAAGAATTACAAAATAGGTAGGTAGAGTGGAGATGACATGCATGGAATCTTAGACCTGTGGAAAGTTGTTGGTGGAGGGGAGGGATATCATCATTCCCGGCTCCATATATAGGAGCATAATGAAGCTACCAAGAATTGGAATCAAAATAATGCCAATGAAAAGATCCATCTGTCATGAATTATTCAAAAACATCATCGACTGAAAGTCAGCAAATGAAATATGACAGATTCTGAATCAATTATTCAATACAAAAATATTGATTTGAATGGAAAAATTATTTTATAATAAAGAGAATATTAAAAAGTGAGTTGTGATCCCGATACCACAGTGTACCACCAACCATATTTGTACGGGTGGTTTAAGATTTGGAGGTTCTTAGGTTCGGTGATGGTCCCTCCAATAATCTTTAAAGAAAGAAGGTTGGATCACATGGAGAGCTGGTGGTACGATAATAATCTCGGGAACAAGCACCCAACTGGGAACCCCACAAACCGCTTCCATCTTATATATATAATATGAGCAGAGCAGGACAGGACAGGACAGGACAGGACCTTGTTTCAAATTGTATTGTTAATAAAATAGTATTCAACATTATTACTAATTTGTCATTACATATAAAAAAATTTAAAATACAATTTGTCTGTCTTAGTTTTTCTTGTTTGTTATACTTCTTGCCACCTCATAAGTTCCTTGAAGGTTAAAGAAACAATGTATATTTGGTGTCTTATAATTAGAGTTCACATAAGTGCACAACCAAAACAAAAAAAAAAAAAAAAAAAGAAGAAGAAGAAGAAGAAGAAGAAGAAGAAGAAGAAGAGGAGGAGGAGGAGGTGGAGGAGAAGTTAATTAATTACATTAGTAGACGGTGGCATAAAAGTTTGCCCAACTAGACCCCCACTGTACCCATAAAAGTTAATAATATCTTGGTGGCCTGGAACTGGGAATTGGGATTCCTGTCGCTTTTACATTTACGTAGCCAGCTGCTACTAACTACTTGCTTAGTTATGTAGATGCATGGATGCATGGATGCATGCGGGAGCGGGATTCCCAAGTCCTTCAACACACTGCGCCTATTTACTAACTTTCAATTTTGTTGTGTAGTAGATTGTATGGCCATACACAAAACACCATTAATTGTATAACTATCGTGGTGGTTACATGTTTAGCTCACCTCTATTTATAACTATTACTTCGACTTAACTTAAATCACATGGACCTTTAATTTTATATATCTTTAAATCAACTAAATTTCATCACGAATTTATATTTTAAGATCAAATATGGACTGGTGAACTTGGATAATCGATTTCTATCAAACCAGATATGGATCGTCGATCTATATCAAATAAAATCCAACAACTTATTATATTTAGGAGTACAAGTATCCGGCAAAAATCCAATATATTTCCCACGAGACCACACCTGCTGTTTATGGCAAGGCTTAAGGGTGTTTTTTTTGCCCCTTTTTTAAAATTCACAGAGAGGATATTTGGCCTTTTTTCTTTTGTTTTTTTAATCATTTTTTAATTTCATATGGAGTAAATTGCAATTGATAAATCATCAGAAGATGAGAATCTAAAAAAGCCCAAAGTAGAAAACCTCTTGAGTACCATATGGACTGTAGGCCTAAAGTTTATAGCTCAGTCCAATTTAATTGTAATTGTGTGTTCAAGCCCAAATTCTAAGCTGGGTTTTTTATTGTAATTGGACTGAACATAAGCGATGCTTGTTAGGAAAAAACTGTTCCCATATCTAGTGTCATAGTCTGATGGACAGGCCCTCTTTGCAACTTCATTTTTATAATAATAAACCTACTTTTTTTTTGGTGTAATTAAAAATGAGATCCTAGAGCTAATTAAAAAGGAAAGATGGATTGAGAGTAGAAACGATTTGATTTTTGTTTAGTAACAAAATAATTTAGATGTGATTCAAATCTCTGAATTTTCCCATATAAGAAATTCTATCTTATATATGTAATCTTGTTTTTTTTTTTTTTTTTTTTAATTTAAAAAAAAAAAAACTGAAATCACTGCCCAAACGCAGTAATGACATTTATCCAAGGGCGGCAAATGTTGACAGTATTCGTTTTATCTGTTAAAAGGAATAATATTATTATAGCTTTTTGAGTAATACTAAGTAGTTTCTTATAATCAGTTGTTGTTCCAAAACAAAATTTGATTTTTCTAAAACCAGTAAGCAACAACTAAAAGAGTAAAGGGTCATTTCCCATAGAATCCACAGCCTCCAATTTGTTTATAGCGGTCAAACCTACTAAAAGGCTACACTTCCTCACAAGTTCACTGCGAGTCCTCTGACAAGACTCTCAACTCTCAAATCTTTCATCTTAGAAAAGGGTTACAATAATAATAACAATAATGGGTACCAAAAAGAATTGCACTGCAGAAAGAGCACACCACACCCCTCAGACGCGTAATTCGTAAACCATCAAGATCTAGTCTAGGGTTTCTCACCTTCAATTTGTAACTGACGCCAGAAAATTCAAAACCCTATCGAGAAGAATTACTCGATTCTGTTTTTTGCTCGCCCATTACTTCCAAAAAAATTGCTTTAGGTGGGAGGTGGATTCCGGAATTTCTTTTTAGTTTTTTAACTAAAGGTATTGTTTGCAAAAGTTGGGGATTGGTTGTTAAATTTTTGAGGAATTTCGGAGAAAACAGATGCCGGAGGAGGATTTTGTGGAGCTCAAGTTCAGATTGTACGATGGATCAGATGTCGGTCCTTTTCGATATTCACCGGCGTCAACTGTCGCTATGCTTAAGGAGAGAATTGTGGCTGAGTGGCCTAAAGGTTAGTTTACTACTACAATTTTCTGAAATTTCTTTCTTGGTTGCGATGAATATTGAGCTTATTTGATTAGAAACTATTTTTTCTTTTTTTCTTTTTTGAGTGTTTGACTGGAGTAAATAATCGTGGAATGTGGTTTATGTTATTTTTGTAGGATCCAATTCCTCTTTTTAGTGATATTTTTTATTTTTAAGAGATAAAGGCATTATGTTTCTTTTTATTCTAAGAACCGGTGAAAGTTCTGAAAATATCCCTTAAAAGTAGAAGGGTTTATTTTTATGTGCCAGAGTTGGATTACATGAGGGATTTAACTACAGCCCAAAAGAACTGTCTGGATTAGGAGGGAAGACAGATGGAGAGCGGTGTGAAGTTGAAATGTAAAGATTCAAAAACTGAGCTTTTGCATAAATCTAATTTATTTTCCGTCCAACTTCAACTATGAATTTGTTTCTTTTGCCTTGAAAAAATTTTGGGCTTTGCCCACGTGAAATAACAAGGTCAATATACTTGGATTGCATTTATGATGCAAACCTTAAGCTCTAATGGTTGTCTCAAATCATTCTTAGACTGCTTATTTTCAGCTATTTTTGTATCCTATACACATTGTTTTGTGGAAAAATGAAAGTTTTCCCTTTCTTCAGATAAAAAAATTGCACCAAAGGCAGCAAGCGATGTGAAATTGATAAGTGGTGGGAAAATTTTGGAAAATAACAAGACTGTTGCCCAGTGCAAGATGCCATTTGGCGAGCTACCGAATGGAGTTGTCACCATGCATGCTGTTGTACAGCCATCTGTAGCAAAAGCAAAGACAGGTAGCTGTTTGACTTATCAAGGGTCATAATGTGTATCTATTGTTCTCCATTATTGGGGAGCTGTGGTTATTATTTTGACTGCAACCTTGCAGACTTAGTCATAAGTTCAACTCATTTGTTCCCCTGTCAAATATTGACTGGCTAGCCATTCAGAACCGAGATCTACTTAATTTAAACCGAATTGCTTGATCTCGAGGTACTCCAGCTCTTAGTTGTATGCAACTTTACAACTCTGTCTTGGTGGTGGTTCTTCTGGAGCAGCAGGGTTAACACATATTAGATGACTGCTGTTCAAGGCATATTTTGTGACCTCTGTAGGCTTCAACCATAATTGTGTTTTCCTTGTTGCACAGGACAGCCTCAGATTTTTCTGATCGAAGTGGCTGTGATGCAATGGGAGGGTGTTGATAAATCAGTGGTGCAGTATTATACCAGGACTTGCGAAAGGAAACTGGAATTTTTGTGATTTAAGAAGGCTGCAAGGAGGCTGTGAGGAAAGAACCTCAGAGAAACTGAGGTACAGCCCTGAGGGTTTACTTGAGATAAAACTCAATTTTTGTAGAGCATCAAACTCAACCTAGAAAATCAAAACCAGCTCGGAAACTCGTATTACAACGTAGGGACCTATTATGATGTGTGTGATTAAGATTGAGCTCGACACATTGGCCTCAACTGCTGATTATTTCAAGTCAAACCTGTGGACAGGCTTTAGTTTTGTCGATCCTGGCCTTATTGACCAGTAACTTTGTTTCACATGCCGAATGGAGTAAGGACTAATTCAGAGAAAAGTAGATTGCTGATGTATCAAAATAAGCAAGAGGAGGATACAAAATCTGTTCTCTAGCATAACCAAATAATTTGTATAATTGGAAAAATAATAAAAGTTAGGCTGCTTAGCACCACAGCCAAAAGCTAGTACTTTTGGCTATCAATATCTTTAACCATAGCAAAGCCTGTAATAGATATGGATGATTATTGGGGCCAGAGATTGCCTATAATCTTTGGATCTTTGCTTTTTGTTGTATCGTATGTCAGTTTCTAATATCAGTTCCTTGCTTGAATTGCTTTGGATGGTTTTGGTGATCAGATTACCATGTTAGAGATAATATCTCCTGAAAGCAAGCACAATGTGAAGGATCATCTAAGACATGAGATTACTTATTTGAAGGTTCTTAGAAAGTCGAGCCCTTTTCAGGATTAGATTTTGGGATCCATGGAGTTTTCGGATTATAAGTTTGAGAGGAACATGCAATTGGGATTGGGAGTTAGATATTCAGAGGGCAACAATGAAGGAATCCTTTCCTCAATCTACCATAGGCAGAGTTTTTATTCCTATAAGCCAGGTAGAGAAGTGTGGAGTTTTAAAGTGGTATAAGACATTCAAATAGAGAAGAATTTGGCCGGTGAGCTAAATGGTGCAAAGAATTAAAGTATATATGTGTTTTTATCTTGTTAATGTGCTTGGAATCACTTTACTTATTTTGTTGGGTGGTACACTACGCTTTTTGCTCAATTTAATCTAGTGGCAAAATATCTCATTCTATGACTTAATTTCTAACTCTTTCCCTTCCTCCCCCTTGCCCTCTCCTTGGCTCCCCCCTCCACTCATTTCCTCTTCCCTCCCTTCGACTTCTTTGTGTCCTCTCTTTATATTGACATTGGCTTAGTCTTGTGATTCCTCTGGACAATTTGCACTTTCTAGTTTGAACCAACTTATTCAGCTTTATATGTGATCAGAATTATGCTCTTAATTTCACTTGATGTCATTACATGGCATTATAGAAGTCTTTAGTAACAATGAGATGAGATGAGATCATAATTCATCATTCCCTATAAACTTGTGTTTGGTGGTATTGATTACCAGCAATACTCATTGAAAAGGAAATCTCCGTACCCAAAAATATGGGATTGGCCATTCCTCCCTCTTGTCTTGGGTTTTTCCTTTCCCAAGATATGCCATTTTTTTTTAATTCTTTCAAACACTTTTACATAAGGATTGACAAGTTTACCCTTATCTCCTCCTATTCAAGTATATCTAAATTATGTTTATTATGTAAATATTATTATTTTTATCTCGAATATTAATATGGTATTACATTAAATATGCTAGTTGATGTAACTAATTTACATGTATAATAATTATCAAGATGCCTAGACTAGACCTGGAGACAAGCCTGGCCTGCCAACCAAGCAAAATGCTCGAAAATTTTGAAAAAGTCAACAAAAATAAAATGAAAACTTAACCAAATAAAGAATTACAATTTAATTTGGTACAATGAACTTTGAAAAGATTTTTTTTCTATTTTCTTCCTTTTTCTTATTATTTATTTTGTCAAAATTATGTAATGTTGCAAACATGCTCTGTTGTATACCTATAGATATTACTGTTTCTTTTAATGTGATTTTAAACTTTTGAAGGGAAAATTTGATCTTAAAATAATACAAACAATAAATATATAACGTTTTATGCTACATTTCAATTATAATAAAAAAAAAAATTAAATGATGAGATCCTAGGCAACATTCACCTATTTGTTTAGAACACCTTAGTGCGTGAGGAATACCTGTAACAACTTTGATCCATGCATGTTTTTGTATGCACATTATTACGTTATGAAGGGCATAAATGTTGGTAAAAGGACATGCTTGGTCATTTACCATTTTTTAACCTGAAACTCCATCAATTGGTTCCAGTGGTTTTGTTATCTTTCAAAGAGCTGCGATTGGTGATATGAAAGTGGAAAAGAAGGAATGGTAGCCGATTCCCACCACTTCTACTAAGGGTGCCAAGATTTCTCATCTTCTCTTTGCTGACGATCTTGTCCTATTCCCCCATTAAGTTGTTGCTTATCAAACATAAAGTAGCATGAAGACAGTAGCTACCACATCATTCCATTTCCATCCTCTTTCTTGAACATAACCAATGTGGGATGCCCCATCTCTATTGCACTCCATTCCCACTTTTAATTAATTCCTAAATTCTTTCAGTTCCTGAAATAAATTTATTTCCATGTACCAAGTGCCACTTTATTGTTTATGTTTTTAAGATGATACTGTGAAATAGGTCTTACGATCCAGGAATTGTCTGAATCTCATCATTATATAAACTCCTTCAGATATGCCTCTGTTACCACAGTTTGGCCTTCAACACTGGTTTGTTGTGACTGCAAAAGAAATCCTGAACCACAGATATGGATATTTACCTTAGTAGAAATTAATGTACTTGTGGTGTACTGGTGTTTGTTGAAACCTTCTTATTGGTATTACCTTGCTAAATGAGGAGCTTTATAACTCATATTTGAATTGCATTTGCTTGTTAGGCTTGTCATTAAATCCTATATTTTCTCTTTCTCCACTTTTGCATAGTTGTTGAATATCATTCTGTTCACAGAGAAGAAGGTTGACAAGGATCCCAAGAAATATATCTGTTCATGTTCAATATTGTGAGACTCTAGATTGATTCAACATTTATCTTGAGCGCTCTTGGGGTTATCTGCTGTGTCAGATTGAGAAATCGGAAAAGACAATAACTTGTAAACAGTACTATTCATTGTTCAATGTATCTTTGAGGGCATTTCTGTGTAACAGTTGTTTGTTAAATGTATTTGTGTTCTATAAATATGTTGCTTGATGTACATTTGTAGCTGCAGAATTCTTATATACTATGAGAATACAAAGTCTGTGGTCTTTATACACTCAAAAGTGTTTTACAGTAGCTGGGATTCTGGTGAATGAGTATTTATTGGGTTTTTTATAGTTCTTTCTAGCTTCTGACTGAATTTATTGTCTAATTTCTTTTCATTTATTGTCAAATTTCATTTCTTACACTATATTGTAAGGTACTTTTCCTTTTGCTGTTCTGTATAATTGTGTTAAATTTCTATTTCGTGAAATGAAAAATGGAATTTCATAAATAATGAGGTAATTTCCATTATGTATTTTCTTGTGGGCAGATGTTGACCCAGAATTCTTCGCCCTGTTGCACAAGCCGCCAGGTAAACCTAAAGGTGGCTTAAGTCTCGATGGTAAAGAAACTTTCTCTATGCTTCTATACAAAATCATTAATAAGCAATTACAAACATATTTAAACACTTATTTGTTCTGTATGTGTATATATATTTTATATATACATACATATATATATATACATACATGTGTGTGTGTGTGTGCATGCACACGCTTGGATTGGACAAATTAAAAATTATACTCAATAATTAAGTTATCCAAGGGAAGGGGAAAAGAGACACGTACACGTAATTGACATGCATGAGATTTAGCATCGCCATGAAGAAGCATGAAGGATAGCTCTATCTTGCCACCCCAAAAGCAAGCAACCTTTGTCTTCTTTCAAGCTATAATCATCACAAGAATACAACCCCAGCAATATTTTCGATTGAGTCACTGCATTTGCACATAGTGGCACCCCTTGGAATCCTTTTCCTTCTATTAATTTCCTCCATTTTCCCAGCCTTTCGTGCCTCATTACCCTCTCTGCCCCCTCATGTGCTACAATATTCCTAATCTCTGGTGCGAAAGTGTGTTGCTCCACCTTTGCTCTCGAGGTGGAATCCAGTGGAAACGTTGAATCTAATGAGTCGAGAATAGCTGAATAATAGTGCAACGCCTCGAGGATTCGACCCAAGAAATATGGTCCATTGTGGCTTGCTTCTTGTTCAACTACTGTGACTATGTTTGGTGCTTGATCCCTGATCACGGCTAACAGGTTCCCAAGACAATTTCCTGGGACCCAGTGGAGCCGGTTAACCGAGTTAACAGCAAGTGCCTCGCCGACCCTAATGTTGAACATATGGGGTTTTAGATCTTCTAGTTCTTCACTAACAGGATGAAATTAAAATGAGACATGAAGAGAGTGAGTCAGTTCAGTTAAACATCTTCCAGTTTCCATTAGAGACTTGGGGGAGGGGCCAATTCCCGTGATTCGAAGAAATGGGGCTCCACCTGGCCTGGCAGCTAGGGCTTGCATGAAAGTTGGCCATTGGTAACCTTGGAGGATATCAAGATCAATTATATGAACGTGCTCTTCACCCTTAATTGCCTCAAAAATTGATTGATTTGCTGTGAAATGAGCAAATTTAATGTAGGGGCAGGCCTGATAAAGGATTTGATAAATCTTGAGGATTTCTAGGTTGTTAGGAGGAAAAGGGTTGAAAGGCTTCAAATTGGAGGTGCTAGGTTTATTTGTAAGGGTGGCAGCAAGTCTTGCACTAAGGGCTTCGGTGAAGCAAGCTGCAACACGCTGCATGGAATCGCCGAGGGGTGAGACCACTCGATTTAGGTGGTGGATCTACCTCCTTGCTAACATGTAGTCCTCCTTAGACACTGCTTCTGCACAAGAAAGAATGAGGTGTACTAATTGTAGTCCACTATCATGTTCCTGTATGAACATATGACGAGAGCTGAAAATATTAGCCTTTCTGTTTCATGGCGAATTAAATGCTCGGGGTAAATTTTTTTCCCCAAAATTGGTTAATTTCATCAGACATTTTTTTTACCTGCTCGGGTGCAATAGTTGGCACCACCAAGGTATTGTATATATTTTGTAGCTGGTTTTGCTGATGAAGTTGTTGCTGTTGTCGTTGCATTCTCGGTGGCGTTGCTGCTACTGTTCTTGTTGCGCTTCCTGCTGCCTTTCCTGTTGCAATTGTTGGGATAATGGTTGAGGTGCAGTGGATGCCATCTGATAAATTCCACTCTCTTGAGTCGCCTGAGAACTTCCCTGGAGAGAAGCTTGATCACTCACCACTGATCCACAAAACCTTGTTGAATTGGGCATTGTCAATCAGTCCAACCTCAGGCATGGTCATCAGTGCATCGAAACAATCAGTGGAGCTTTCCCATGCACCTGGTATCTTCATCGAGGAAAATACTACAAAATCAGCGTCCTTTTCATAATTAAAATCCTATGGCTCTCAGGAGCTGGCCGGGAAAGGCTCTCAACCTGCATGAACCGATTATTTAGGGAGTTGAAAACTCGGTGAAGTGGGCTAAGTCCCTTGCCTTTAAGATGTCCGAGAGGGGATGAAAATCATGGAGGAGCGCATCCCGCAAGACTCTGCCCCTGCATTCCCTGAGCATAGTTGTAGTTATAACTGTAGTTTGACCCCTGTGGTGAGGGCATGTTCCTTAATGGAGAGCAGATCATGAAATCACCCTCTAATTGATCAGAAAATATAGATTCCCACAAGGAGTAATCAGGGGATTGGATATCTACATCCCCATTTTCTTCAAATTTCAGAGCTGGAATGCTAAGGCTTGTTGGGGTTAAGTTGCTCAGGCTTCTGGGTGTCAAACTAGGAGTTTCAAAGTCAGATGATGAAGAATTCTTCTTAAGTTGAGAAACTGATGATTCATCTGGTGATGCGAGCTCCTGTTTTATTCGAGAATTCTCACTTCTTAGACTCTTCATCTCAGATTTCATGCTCCCCAGCTCAGTTCTTATGCTCCCAGACTGACTCTTGAGCCATGCCGCCAAAAAGAGAATTAAGCATTTACCTTTTCCAAGTATATATTATCTAAAGGGAGGAACAAGTCTTGGAATAGAATGAACCATGCTTGGGGGTGCGCGTGGGGGTGGGGGGTGGGGGTGTTGTGGTTTAAGAATAAAGAAAAATTAAAGTTGGATATTGGGCTTCATTCTTATTTTATTGCGAACGAGTGTTTGTCTCCATGTACAGATAGTCCAATAAAAGAGAGAGAGAAATGGAAGAGGGGACACAATGTATTCCCAATCTGACATGATTGGAGGATAGTGAGAACCCTCTACAGTTTCCACCTCTCCGAAGATTTGTTAATTTCTACATGCAGTTTTTCTTCATCTTCAATGATTGTTGTGTCAACTGTTTTGTGTACGATTGCTAACAGAATTTTGCGTCCATACTATCACTGGACGACAGTTTGCGAGATGATACTATCACTGGACGACAGTTTGCGAGATGGGCTAGTTTCCTTGGGCCGACCCATTTGTGTAAAAAGAGAGCGGAATCATCATGAAGACACCTCAATTTTTTATCATCGTGTGGAGCAATATATAATTGTCAATTGAATCGGTTAGAACTGATCCAGAATTGGTCCATAAACAGAGGTTATTTGGGCCAGTTTTGGACATATGATTTGGGTTCAAATTGATCTCAGATATTAAAAGTCAGTTCAGGCCTGCAAATTAGCTCATTTGGGCCCAGGACTGCTTTGGAATCAGCTGAATACAGGACCGACCTAGGCTAGTTTTTAGTAGTTGACCTTTATATATATATATATAGGTAAAAAAATAACATAAAAGAAGCCCCAAAAAAATAAAAAAAGATGAGTCTGATTAAGTTGGAAGCCTAACGGTAGTGAGTTGAGGAATTTTTTTCGCATATGGGATAAGAATTTTTTTAAAAAATAAACTTAAATCAATATGCTCTAGTCAGTTTCCTAGCTGGGTAACAAGTTTTGTTCTTTTAATTCGAATGTAACAATATTATTACCATTGCATTCGATGATTTATTTATTTATTAATTTTGCTGTTTCAATGGCCATATTTATCTGCCCGTTGAAATCAGACAGCTTCTATTGGATTAACAAAAATATTACTTTAATCCAACATTTATTTATTTTTAAATGGTTGAATTTTTTTCCTATAAATGCCTAACATTTTGAATACATTTTTTCCTATAAAAATTCACATTATTTCTAATTTTCTCCCACATAGCAATTAAAAGCTTTATATATACAATCAAAGTTTAATTGAAATTTGAAAATGGAAGTTGCAAGAGACTATTAATTTTCGACAATTAACTTTGAAGACTTTGACATTTATTTGGTAACATATTTCTTTAATTTTTTAAATTATTCATAATTTTTATTATATTATTTGTCACGCTTTATGCATTTTAATTATAATTATATTATTTGTGAATTTTGTTGCGCATACTAGACTAGTCTAGTATACTTAATTAAAGTAAGAAAGTAAGTATATCATTAAAAAAATAAAATAATACTAAGTATCAAAATAAAATATAAAGTTAGAAAGTAAGTATATTACTGAAAAAATATAATACTACTTAATATATTAAATTAAAAAATAATTCATCAAAATAAAATATAAAGTTTGAGAGTAAGTATATTACTAAAAAAGTAAAATAGTACTAAGTATACTAAGCTAAAAAAAATTATCAAAATAAAATAAAAATTAGAAAGTAGTATATTATTAAAAAAATATAATACTACTTAGTACACTAAATTAAAAAAATTTATCAAAATAAAATATAAAGTTAGAAAGTAAGTATATTACTAAAACAATATAATACTACTTAGTATACTAAACTAAAAAAATTCATCAAAATAAAATGTAAAGTTAGAAAGTAAGTATATTACTAAAATTATTTGTAGGGAATTCGAGAAGTGGTTGTATTAATCTATCTTGTGTTTCAGAACTTAAATTATTTATAAAAGATTTTTTTTTCGGATTTGTATTAGGAAAAAGAGGAAGATCATAGGAATTAGAAGATGTAGTAGGTATATGGTGAGGAAAAGAGAAAGGAATGGGGGAAGAAGATTTTTGTAGGAAAAATCGTTTTATTTTCAATTCACAAATAAAATGCGCAATAAAATTAACAAATAATATAATTGTAATTAAAATGCACAAAAAGTGACAAATAATATAATAAAAATTGCAAATAATTAAAGAAATATAGTACCAAATAAATGCCGAAATCTTCAAATATAATTGCCGAAAATTGAGAGTCTCTTACAACTTTCATTTTTAAATTTCAGTTAAACTTTAATTGTATATATAAAGCTTTTGATTGCTATTTAATAGAGAATTAGAGACAATGTGAATTTTTGTAGAAAAAAAAACCAGTCATTTAAAAAAATAAAAAAATATTGGATTGAAATTAAATTGTTAATCCAACAGTAGCCATCCAATTTCGACGGCTAGATTTAAAATAAATAAATAATCGGATGCAATTGTAATAATTGCATTCGAATTGTAAGAAAAGAACTCATTATTTACTCCAGCCAGCTCAAGATTGATTTAAGTTTATTTAAAAAAAAATCATTAACTCATATGCAAAAAAGATTCTTTAGCTAACTACCGATGGGGCTTCCAACTTAATTGGGTTTATTTATTTTTTATTTTTTTGGACTTCTTTTATATTATTTTTTACCTATATATGTATTATATATAAAAAAAAGCCTAACTACTAAAAACTGAGTTTGGGCTAATCCTGTATTGAGCCAATTCCAAAGCTGTCTCGAGCCCAAACGGACCGTTTTGAGGGCTTAGGTTGAATTTTAATGTCCAGACCCAATAGGGGCTCAAATCATATGTCTAAAATTAGTCCATATAATTCGTATTGTTCATGGGCCGATTCCAGGCGTACTAGGCTTAGATTGGGTCGATTCTAACCAGTTCAGTTGACAACTATAGCAATTTCCAAAACGAAAGAATAATTTGAAATGACTTCAAAGGGTTAGTTGGATATAATTGAAATTGAATTAAATGCAATGAACATATTGATGAAGAATAAAAGTCTGTGTTTATTGCAATTTAGGAGGATCATACTGTATATGTTCTTGCTCCTACTTAAGTGAGAGAGTAATATATTAAAGGAGAAAGAAAAGGTGCTGTTTCATTGTTAAATCTAGATGAAATTAATTTAGTTGTGGATTTGTAATCTGATAGAATTATCTTACACTTCTTTGCTCTTTTCCTTTTCATTTTACTCCTTTTTTTTCTTGCCTTGATGTACTGGAGTTGCACTTAATTTTTTGCATGCTCTAAAAAAAAAGGGAAAAGAAATTAGAATTTGAAGTCGTAAAAATTGAAAATATGGTTGTAGGTGCTAGTAAAAAGCTTGGAGGGACTAATTAAGAAGTTTTAAGAGGTACACAACATTATAATATAAGAGGAAGATTGTTATAATTTTTTAAAAAAAAGTATTTTTGTTAATTTGTGGTGATACAAAAGTTTGGAGATTGAAGATTGAAGAAATCGTCTGATACAGCGAGGGTGGCGCCGCCTAATGGATTTGCCATAGGATTGAAGCTCTTGTCCTTCTCCCATCCTCTCTTCTCAGTCGGCTTGTCCTCTCCTCTTCTCAATAATTTAATCACAATTTTTCATCCCTAATTTACGGTTTAGAATTCAATTTTAATACTAAGCACAGTAATACTAAAAAAGGTTGACATTGCCAAGGGAGGATTTTCATTGATTTGTATTTTATCCCCTCTTCCTAATTCTTGGTATGAGGGGTTTTTTTTTAGTAAAATATTATAATTAAATTAAATAATTTTTAAAATATCGTATAATAATTAGGGTTTAAATTTTTATAGCAAAGCGTTAAGTGGCATAAAGAGATAATGCCAACTAAAGCGTTATCTCGTGTAACGCTTCGACAAATTTGGAATTTGCCAAAAGCGTAACGTGGTGTAACGTTTTGGCAAATTCTAAATTCTCTTTTTGTTTTTTTTTTTTGTTTTATATTTTTATTTTAAGTAATTTAATGTCATATATATAATTATTAATTAAAATGTGTCAATTGTATATATATGTGTAATTTATTCATATTATGTGTATTTAACATTTTATGTAATTATATTATTACACACGTAAATATAAATATTTTAAATTTTTAATAAAATTTAATCAACAATTAATTTTTTTTATTATATAAATGAATAAAGTAATCAAATTAAACAGATTATATACATTGTAAACTGATAAGATGTTTGAAATTCATTTATATAATATTTTTTTTAAAAAAATTTAGTTAAATTTTATTTAAAATTTAAACTTTTTATATTTACATGTGTAATAATATAATTACACAAAATGCTAAATGAATATAATATGAATAAATTACATATATATGTATTTACAATTAACATATTTTAATTAATAATTATATATATGTGTAAAATAATATTATTTAAATTTAATAAAAAAATAAAAAAAAATAAAAAAAAAAACACAAAGTGTTTCCTTGGATAACGCTTTGACAAAATGACAATTTGACAATTTGGCATTTTGCCAAAGCGTTACCCTTTTGGTTAATGTACCCAAATAAAAAAAATATATATATAAAGCGTTAGCCCGGCTAACACATTACCATAAAAATTTAACTCATTTTTATTTTACAGTATTTTAATAATTATTTTATTAAAATATAATATTTTGATAAAAACCCACCATGATGGGGTATTGAACATGGAGAGAACTAGCAAAAGTCCTTGGGCTTGGTTTGATTGGTTTTACTAGGAATAAGACAATGGAAAAATATAATGCAATTTTAATTTTGTTTAACTGGATCGAATGTGAAGTTTGAAAAGCTTGTTGGTTTTTAATAATAAATCTTGTGAAAGTTTTGCATAAATTAATGATTCATTAGACTTATAAAGTCTGTAGTGGAAGAACAAAGAGGTGGTGGTTTCTTGAGTTGTGAGAGGCTAAAGTGAATGATTACACCCACAGCTGCTTCTTGTCAGGTATCAAATTACTCTTCGTCTTTCACTCTTGAATATATATATATATATATATATATATATATTACACTCTTAAATTCATTTTGCCTTAAAAGTTTGTATCCTTCCATTCTCTTAATTATTTTCCCCTAGAGTTTGTTTGTATCTTTTCATAGTCATTGAACCACTGGACAGATTTCATTTATCGCATTCAACAGAAACAAGCTTGGAAGTACCCTATGTTGATGGGGTTCAATGTGCAAGAGTGGAGCTCATCTTCTTCATGAAATATTCAGGGTTTTCATTCATGAGCTCAATGCATTAAATCATACATAGGATATATTACCTTTTGTGAGAAATAAAAGAAAATGGCAATAGCTTAATTCTTTTGATGCACGCCCAAAATTGATATCTACTACCACATTATCTTCTCCACCTTAACTATTAATCAAACAGCCTCTCAACAACTCTTGAACATTCATCTATATGTTGGATTAATATATCTTAAAGATCTTTAAATTCAGCCAAAGTAAAAATTGAACTGTGTTTCGAATCAAAAGTTGGACTCTTTGTTTCTAAGCCAAAAAATAAATAAATAAATAAATAAATACTTATAATGCATGAATGGCAAAAAACTCCTCTTCAATTAGTAGTGTTTTTTTTTTTTTTTTTTTTTTGATTCATTAGAACATTATTATCTATTGCTTGAACAATCCTTCACGTATTTTAAAATATATTTATTAATTAAAGCAAAAGTCAAACCAAAATAACTGGCTTACTTAGACTCGCTAATTAACTAATTTAACGAGTGTGACTTTCGTAAATGGTTATACGCTCTTATTCATTTCTACATCTACACTTACACTAGTATAAGATTGAAAATTTTACTACGATTAATTGTGTCTAAATGTCATGTAATTCTGAATTGGTGGTGAAACTGCTAAACCCATCTTCAATCTATTGTATTAAATTTGATGTATATTTTACACTAAATTTAGTGTTTTGGTGTAATTTGGTCTAAATTGTCTCCAATTACTACATCAAATTTTACACCAAATGAATATTTTATTCTTATTTTTTTTATTTATCAATTATCATTGATTTATTTCTTTTATAAAATTATTTAATTATTTATATTTTATTACTACTAAATAAAAAATTACATATAATTAATATTATATTTATTTATTATATTACAAATATTAACATTACAATTAATATCATGATAAAGAAAAATACTATATTTGTCTATGTAGAACAAAAAAGTTTCACAAAACAAATATAAAAATTAATACATTTTAGTTATTTAATTCTCAAAATTAGTATATTTATTCCACAAATGATCAAATAATGCATCTCAAAGTGCAAAGTGAGCATTTTTATTTTTGATTTGTTTATGTCGAGCATCTTTATGTAGTATTTTAGTTTTTAATATTTATATTGTATTTTATTTTTAAATTTTATGTAAGTAATGTTATTTTAATGTATTTATTTATTATTGTTAATTATTATAATTTATCTCAAATATTAATTACTTGTTAATTATGACAATTAATCACTACATATATTATTGCAAAATAATAAAAAAATTAAAATTAAATAAATTAAATTAAATTATAAATTAATTAAATATATAATATATGATACAAATGAAATTAAAATTGGAAGCACAATAATTTAGGGGATAAATTAGGAATATATATATTACACCAAATATAGTGTAACTGAATAGTATAATACTAAATTTGGTACGATATTATTTATTATACTAAATTTAGTATAACATTAGGTGTTTTATTGAAAATAAAATTATATTAAATTTGGTATTTTTATGTAAGATTTTATGTTGGGTTGGAGAGGACACTTGACCCGTAAATATAGGTGGACTATGTGTTTTTACAGGATAGAAAGAGAAAAGGACCGAATAGGAAAAAAAATATTAAAAAGTAGAATAAAACGAGAGGTGGGTATGAGTATGGGCTTGGGCTTTTTGGGCAGAAAGATATTCAATTCAATACTGGATCTAGGCCCACTTAGGGCAGAGAAACAATTTTGTCCAAGGGTTTTAGCCCAGTAAGAGTATATAACCCTAGCTTCCAACTCCTCCCCTGTCTGTGTGTGGCATACTGTAACTCATTAGGGTTTCACAGCCGTTTCTCAAACCGCCCACTACATTCACACAGCCAACGAAGAAGAAATGGTACTCGCACTCCTTCCACTATCAATGTTATGTATTCATTTTTTCGTACCAGCTAATGCTTTTATTTCCAATAAAATGGTTTCTTCTAGGCTCCAAAGAAGAGTGCAAAGCTGCCAGCGAAGAAAAAGGCGGAGAAAGTTGTGAATCCGCTGTTTGAGAAAAGGCCAAAGCAGTTTGGTATAGGAGGAGCTCTTCCGCCGAAGAAAGATCTGCATCGGTTCGTGAAATGGCCTCAAGTTGTGAGAATTCAGAGGAAGAAGATGATACTAAAGCAGAGGTTGAAGGTTCCCCACCGATTCATCAGTTCTCCAAAACCCTGGACAAAAACTTGGGTTTGTAGTTTCTTGCTCTCTGTCTCTCTCTCTCTCTACATATCTGTCTCCTTATGCTTTGTTCTGCTTGGTATTCCATTTATTATTAATTGCTTTGGTAATGATTTACTGGATTAGTTGATGTGAGTTAGAATATACGAACCTGGTTGTTACTGGTAGTATTGTTTGTTAGATTTGTTTTTGCATTTTTCATGATATATATTTCATGGATCTTCTTGGGTGGTGTTTATTATCCTTCCTATATAGGCAAGTTGTACTTATAGTTATGTGGAATGTTCTGTGTTATCTAGCGATGTAGAGTGCGGAGTCGGAAAATTTGGGTCTTCGCATATGATAATTAGATGAAGGATATGGTAATGATATGTTTTGCATATATATAAATCAGTGATGCAGCAATAATTTGTAATCTTTGAACCAAGTAATGACTACTCTGTGTTGGGAAAAGAGAAGCTAATTTTAAATCATTAGTCTGATATTGTATGGTCAGGCTATTTTCTTGAATTATTTTCTCTGGCAGTCCAGCTTAATGCAGGGAGGTTCTGCTATTTTGTATTGAATGATGATGTTCTTCCATTTTTCAGGCATTAGTCTTCTTGATATGTGGTTAGGTTTACTTGAATTAGTGACTCTAGTAGTCCAGCTTAATGTGGGGGAGGTTCTGCCATTTTGTTTTGAATGATGTTGTTCATCCATGATTCGTTTGAAGTAAAACATCAACATTGTGCTTTTTGTCCAGAAATATGTTATTGTGTGCACTCAGGTGTATTATTTTCCCTTTTGACATGCAGCAACTAGCCTCTTCAAGATGCTTCTCAAATACAGGCCTGAGGATAGAGCTCAAAAGAAAGAGCGTCTTTTGAAAAGAGCCCAGGCTGAGGCTGAAGGAAAAGCTCCTGAGTTCAAGAAGCCTATTGTGGTGAAATATGGTCTCAACCATGTGACCTATCTCATTGAGCAGGTTGGGATTTTGTATGATTCACATTACATGTGCTTTCTTTCATGGCCAAATAGTAACTGCCATCAAACTTCCATCTGCAGAATAAAGCTCAGTTGGTGGTCATTGCTCATGATGTGGATCCAATTGAGTTGGTTTTATGGCTCCCTGCACTATGCAGGAAAATGGAGATCCCATACTGTATTGTGAAGGGGAAGGCTAGATTGGGAACTGTATGTGGCTCTTAATTGCTTGTCTTAGAATTGCATTATGGTAATCTCTTAGAAACTGCTTTAATATATGTTATTTTATGTGCATGCTATTTGCAGATTGTCCATAAGAAGACTGCCTCTGTTTTGTGCCTGACTTCTGTGAAGAATGAAGACAAGCTGGACTTCAGCAAGATCCTTGAGGCTATCAAGGTAGACTGTTATTTACAAGCCAAAATCTTGCTGTTTAACAGCTTTGCGTGCTAGATTTATAAAACTGGAGCATTACTTCAATTTGAGTTGAAAATGATTTCTTTTTCTGCTGTCATTGTAGGCCAATTTCAATGATAAATATGATGAGACCAGGAAGAAATGGGGAGGTGGCGTTATGGGCTCAAAATCCCAGGCCAAGACAAAGGCGAAAGAGAGGCTTCTTGCTAAGGAAGCTGCTCAGAGGATGACTTAAAAGCTTGTTGTCACATTTTTCTGTTAGTGATAGAAGCAAATGAGAGGATTTTTCATATTACCCTTGTTATTCAAAGATTCAGATTAGACTTCCTTTTTGTTCACATTTAACATCTGCTTTCTCTGCTTTACTAAATGTGATTTGGAAAGATGACATCGATCAAGCTAGTTGTCTAAGATCCTGCTGGGTTTGTCAAATTCTATGGTTTCTCAAAGTTTGCTCTGTGCTTTTTGTCTATCCTATTATCACATGGCTTTGCTGTGTTATGTTTTCCTTGATGTGTAACGTAAAATTGTTGCTAGTTCTAAAAGATTTGAGAGCTCTCTTTTGCTGTTGGGCCAAAGGTTTCTGAGAAGCTATAAATGTTTTTTGTAGTTGTAAATGTTGATAAAATCAAGTAATGTCGTTAAAAAGCACAAGCTTTTACACTTTCATTATAATGAACATAATCTTTCCTTTGTTTGCGTGCGTCAATTTGCGGTGGTTAAGGTTACCTCAAGAGCTAAATGAATTGTCTTGCTTTGAAACAACAGAGCAAAAAATTTCTGGAAATGTAGAACAATAGAGCATTAACAAACATGCTTTCTTAATCGCCCAAAAGAATCAGTATTCGTAGGAAGTGGGGGTCCTTCCTATATACTCCAGGAGAAATACTCTTCTTCTGCTACGTGTTTTGTTTTAAATTCTTGAGGTTGAAATTCTTATTCATTATGGTTGTAATTCGTTATTAAAGCTTGAAGTAATATTGAGCCTGCTTTTCTTACAGACGAGGGGTACAAGCTTATGAGGAAACAAGCGCTATGCCTGTTTGTCCACACATTTTCAAATTGCAAGTGCCCAAACACTATACACAGAGCTACATTTTCATTGCTTTGTTCAAAATGTGAACAAACAAATAGCTGCACTATGAAGATGAATAGACGATAATGTGGTAATATAAACAAAAAAAAGGAGTTAATTTATGCAAATAACAATGTCATACTGTGTAATATTCCAATCAAGTTGCCTAAGTCAAAACACACCATATGCTGTACACGAACATTATCTACCTATATACAATATAGGTACATATTTACAGAAAATTTTCTGTACATAGTTTGCTGCTACAATACAACTGGGATTATCTACACTGTACACAGTTTATTTACAGAACATAACAATGTGCACGATGAGACCCTGATAACACATACACGGAATGAGGTGGTTTCTTCTACTCCATTAGCAAAACACAGATTATCTACTTACAGGATTCTTAATCCTTCATAAATTTTCCCCTTTCTTGTAGGATACCATCAAGCCTATTCACATAGACAATCATTAATGCACAGGAGTCAAGAGTGGGATTTAATCAAGAAGCTTGGAAAAGTTCGAGCTTTGAAGAAGTTCCCCAAAAGGAAGCAAATTGTTTTCTCCTGAGGCGATTTCACTGAAGAATTTGAGTTCCATTTGACATGCAAAGTAGCTTGTCCAATCTGTCTGCCAATGGAGTCAACTATCCTTGGGTCAACTGGGTTGCCTGTCACATCTGTGACATAGAAAGTATCCCTGGCTTTCCCAGCCTTCGTTGATATTTCTGCTCTTTTGATGCACACACTGTTTTCTCTAAATATCCTTGTGATATCAGACAAAAGTCCAATTCTGTCCTCGGCACACAATTCCAATTCCAGCCCCTGCAGAACAATTATGCCCATTACAACATCACAATCAGTGCACTTACTAAGAAACAGATTTTATAGTATAGCAACTATCATACCTCAGAGCCTCGCCTTTGAATGGCTGCTTCTAGACACTGCATAACACGTTCTCGTTCAGCTTCTGAGCTTACAGGAACCCCATCAACATGACGTATATAGTATTCCTATATTTTGAACAAAAATGAGATATTCATATTGTCAGGTGATACTAGATAGACAAAATGCAACAAAAGTACTATAATTGGCTACTCCATCACATAATTCATTTTTGGTGCAAAGAAAAATCCAGCTTTCACACAGATTTGCATTCGGTGAGGGAGAAGTTGTACCTGATATGCTTCCATTCTCCCTGTGTGGACTACCCCATGAAAGACAACGTACTGCATGTCAGTTAGAGTGCAGACAATATCAAATAACAGCTTAGGTCGATCTTCTGACCTCATGGTGATGACTGTATAATCTTTTTCCGTACAATCTGATACAATCACAAGAGGTCTGGAACTCTTGTCTTGAACTCTACCCCCTTCTGATCCTTCAATTTTTTCATAGTCCCTATCAGCAAACATAATCTGGTGTAATCTTCTTTCACGGTGAGTAATTCCAGGAGGTGAAAGTGTCATTTTTGCAGTCCTTATATCATTGTTTCCCTTAAGAACATTGCACAGAAGCTCTTTTATTGTTGCAAGGCGTTTTAGGTCTCCAATTGCACAACCTGTGGAATCATCAGTTACATGAACCACAGCTGCAGCTCTTGCATTGTGCGTCCATATCTCAGCATTTACTACATTGCAGTGGAGATCAGTAAGGACAGCACACAGTTCGGATAATAAACCAGGCCTGTCTGTTCCTGTTAGTTCAATGCAGGTGTGCTCTTCCGAGGGCACTAATCCAACCATCCCTTGCAAAGAAGGTACCAAGTCATCATTGCTCTCAATTCTCTGCAAATAGTTATAAGTGGCACGAGCATTAATAGTATTAAATTTCAGGCCAAGACACCAACCTGGAGCAATATTACAATAAAACAATTGCAAAGTACAAAGAAAAATAAAATGTGACAATCACAATTTTTATTGAGAAACGTTACTAGAATTTAAGTAATAAAATCATGTGTTGAACAGAACAAGTTAAAACAGAGTATGTGTGATAAAGTTCTTTTTATTCTTTTACTTATCCACTTAGCCAAAAAGGATGTTCATCACACAAATTCTCAAGGGCTTGAGTACACACATACTGCATCCTTTGTCAAAGAAAACAACAATCAAATTTAGTTCACAATAGATGAAGAGATTGCTATGGAAATTTTTAACTTTTGGATGTAAAATGGAGTCATTAAGTAAAAATAGACGCGACAAATATTTTTGTTCTTTTTTGTTTCCACTAGAATAAAGGAGACTGTCAACTAATGGGTCAAGCATTGCACTGGTCATATTTCAGATCCTCAATCTGGAGAACCATTGTAATGTGAAGTGCTAGGGATTCAATAGAAGAAAAAACCCGCAAGAAATTATACCTTTTGGATATAACTGATGAGCTCTTGATCTATAATTTTCTTTCCGTTACTGTCAATCACGTTGAACACTGTACCAAAATTTGATTAAACTAATGTAAGAAAAATAGTGAAAACCTTTATAGAAGTCAAACATACTTCAACCACCCAGCCTTCCCCATCCTCAGCGAATCCATGGTTGCAATGACAAATTGTTGTCATGCAATAAGCTTACCATCCATGAACCATCCCCCATCAGACGAAATGTATGCTTTTCTAATCACTAGGTTCAAGTCTGTTAGAACTTGGACCACTTCAAGGAGAATTCCATGCTTATGGACACTGTCAACCTAGACAAAATAAAACCATCCACCAATAAAAATCTAGAGAAAATGGATCAAGATAAATAAAAGAACCTTATCCAGGTTCCAAAAGTCAATGATTAAACAAAATCACTTAATTTCAATCAAGAAGAAAGAAGGCCTACCTGTATTACAGTTGCATCCTCACAAGAATCATTGTCAATTACAACCCTGCAACAAGAAGCAATAACTAAGTAACCCCATATACAAATTTCCTAAATATATCATACAATAATGGCAGTAGAAGAAAATCAGAAAAGGTAACATCCTCTGCTCATAGAGTATAAAAAAAAAAAACCCAGAAAACGGAAATGAAATAAAAAACCACATTTCATGAAATCGAGGCAAGGTGTATAGAGAATGAACAAGGCATAAGTTGAAAGCCTTTCAGAATTAGGTTTGGCATCTAATAAAGTAGGAAATCTTCAAATCATTACTTGGAAAATTACCCAGAATTACTTAATTTAATATCTTAACTCTGTTCAAACATAAACTAGTTAGGAAATCTTAAAATTATTATTTAGAAAATTAACCAAAATTCCCCAATTTTAAGCTCTGAATTCTATTCAAACATAAATTTCCCAAGCTGTTTTGACTTTTGCATAATTTTTCAACAATCAAATTCATGAAAAAAATATACAGAAACATATTACATAACAAGAAAGTGCAGGAAATGCATAATTTTATCAGAACCAAGATCACAACTCTGCAATTATAATCACTAGTAATTAAATAACCACCCCAGGAAAAACCCTAGATAAACGAAGAAAATAATCAAGGAAAAATAAATGAAATGGAACAACCAACAATTTGTGTGTGTGTGTGGGGGGGGGGGGGGGGGGAACCTGGGTGGATTAATCCTCCTAATAAGCTTGGCAAACTCATCATCCATTTCTTTTAATTTTCTGAAACATTTAAGGAAATTCTTACTTTTCTGTGGATTAGAAAAGAGTTGGAAAGAAAAACTTTTACGTAGGCATGCGATGTAAACAAAGTCTCCTCCAAAATCTGAGGAAGAATATTGGAAGATGATATTTTAAAGCGAGAGAGACGGACATTAAAGTGAGGGAAGGGGCAGAAGAAGCAGAATTCGTTGTGGAAATTGTAAGCGGGGCTTGAGCTTGACATGGCTGCTTTTCTTTGCGTAAAAATTGACAGATAATGAAATTCACCTGACTCAACATTATGCTGCCCCTGCCCCTGCCCCTGCCCCTGCCCGGAAAGTGATTGTAATTTATTATTTTGGAAGTTTATTCGGGGGAAATGTGGATGTATATAGTAATTCTTAGCCATTTAATGGGACAATTTAAGCATAGATGAAATTGTTTAACTAACTATATAACTAATTTAGGGATGATAATAATAAAATACTGTTTGGCAAACTTTTTGATACAAAAAGTTGTTTAATGTTTTCTTTTTCCTTTTTCTTTTATTTATTTAAAATTTCAAATAAAATATTATCTCGAGTTCTATATAATATTATTGTTTTTTTTATGGTGTAGCCTTCTTTTTTAATTAAATTTTTTTAATAGAACGAGCTAGCGATAAAGAAGAGGAAAAACTCATAAAAAATATGAGTTGAGTTAGAATTGATAAAAAGAAAATAAAAAAATATACAAGTTGGGCTTGATTTGTAATCATCAAATTCACGCATAACGTCAAACTACAAGAACAACTCTTATTTTTATTTTTTAAAAAAAATGTATGAAATTATATGAATAAAAAAAAAAAAAAAAAAGGCTACTGTGCCCAAAAATTATTTCATATAATTCAACCCTAAATACCATCCTCCTTCCCCACTCCAAACATTGACCCCTTGGCACTTCTATCCCTGGCTGCCATTCAATACAAACAACCCCTTCCTTAATTAGCAATCATCCCTTTCAACTATTATTAAAATTAGATTTGAAATTTGTTTTTGTTTACCCTGAGAAGATAGAAAATTTCACTACACTTTCGTAATCAGTGAATAAGTTTGACCTTAATAATGAAAGCAGGTAGGCAATTATGAACTGCACCAAATTTCATGTCTCCAACTTGAACTTAGGAATAACAAAATTATGATTTTTCAAGCAAATACCATTTGTTGCTGGAATATGTAACAAGATTCCAGAATGATTATAGAGAATCATTCTAAGTGAGGATAACTAATTTGGAGGTTGGATTTGGATGGTAGGTAGGATAGATCCAAGAGAAAAATCTTGACATATTATATATATATATATATATGGGTAAATTATAAAAATTATTATTAAGATTTGACCTAATTATAAAAAAATTACAATTAACTTTTAAAATTATAAATACCCCTGATTTTATTTTTATCTTGCAAATTATACCTATTGAGGGGTATTTATAAAATAAAAATAAATTTTAAAAATGTATTTATATTGTCTCAAGGGGATATTCATAATTTTGAAATATAGTGAGATTTTTTTAAATAATTTTTATAATTTATACTATATAATTTACCCTATATATGCGATGTATGTTTGTATATGTTACTCATATCTTATCCATTTTTTGTGGGGGTTATTGATAATTACAAGAGTGATGCACAGAGCATGAACGTGGAGTTCCTCGAATCAACACATATTGCTCTTCCTTCTTATATATTATATTATGCTCAACAATTCTGTGTCATTGCTTTTGTTTGTATTTGGACAATCCAGATGTCCAAAGATGATCTGAGATAAGTATTTATTAATTCTAGATTGTAAAGTTCTAACTTCGAAGAAGAATGCAGCCCAATCGAAACTCGAATTACCAAAATGTAGAACCAGCCCAATTCATAATCCAGTAAAGCCCAACAAACTCCAGTTCACGAAGTCCAAACAGATATACATCTTGACTTTGATCTCACCTGAATAACTTTATATAATTAAATTTTGTGAATGCTATAGGGAGCATGACAACTGAAGCTAATAGAGCCACTCTTCAATTTAGATGGGCAAATTCTATAGCCAAAGAGATCATTAAAGGTTTAAGTGACGTGCATAAACAAGCATGTTCCATGAGCAGAAGCATATATGCAGTTAGTCAGACATTTATGATAAGTTCCGATCTTGAATTTTGATGGGAAAAAAAAAAATAAAGCACGAATTATTATCATTTGAAGTGACAAGAATATTTTTAAAGCTCTTATATATGTAACGGGGACCTTGCTCAAAAATTGCATGATGGGCCACTCTCAATCAATTATTCAGGTCTATCCCACTTTCAGAAATTTCAAATAGTATATGATCTCTGATAGTTGTTGACTATTGAGCCAAGAGTGTATTATATTTTGTTTCATAATCTTTTATAAATGAGTAATCAACTGGAAGCCCAAATAAACATGTAAACAGTAATATACAAAAAGAAAAAAAAAATGTCAGAATAAATATTGGGTGAGGCCTGAGAGGCATCCTACAAAAGGGTTGTTAGTATGGATACAAAAGATGCAAGTTATGTAAATACAGCTTAAGCAGCATCACATATTCTAAAGATAGATAATGCCTTTGGCATTTATTGATGCATCGATGAGGATAAGTCATTATTATACTACTAGTTTCAGACACAAGCATTGGAATCTCTCTCTCTCTCTCTCTCTCTCTCTCTCTCTGTAGCATTCACATTAAAATAGACCTTTGATGGTTGGTCCCCATATGTAATGACCCCCACGTTTTCATCACACCTTGTCCACATATTACGATGACAAACACATATATCCATACTATTCTGTTGTTCAAATCTTTCCTCTTTCATCAGCTTCAGATTGAGTTGTTTTTTTTTTTTGCAGTTTCAGTTTTTGTTTCACTTGTATAATTTTTTTATAACTTTTGCTTTTCGGCATAAATGCCTTTTTCATTGGGCTCCGACAGGGTCACTATGGACACCTGACCTCTTATAGCTCTACATTCCTTGCTGGCTCTAGTTGAAATTTGATTACTTTAAACATACAGGAGGACCCTCTCCTATTCCTAAGGCCTTCTGCATCGGGCACCATTAATGCATGGAAAACACAATGTAAGATAACAAGATTTCTAGTGACCCTTATGCCCTATATCATGACATCCTTTCAGTTCATTTACAAAATGAGATTAATCAATCAATCCACTGAACTTCAACAGGTCATTGTTGTCTTTACGACTCAGGTCATCCTAATCAACCTCAGCAGGCCTTCTATTCTTTCTTTATATTTCTCAGAGCCAGTAAAAGGAGTTCTAAGTGGTTAACTCTAGTGGAGACTCATGCTTATTAAGAAAAAAATAGTCTGCATTCAAATGAGTTGCAATTTCAGGGGCTTGATGCGAGTATATAATCGGAAAGAGAAAAGAATGAGAGAGAATTTTTCTTCTACCCGACAGAACAGGAACCAGCAACTTAAACAACATCAATACATGATTCATGCAAAGCACAGGGCCTACGAACCTGTAAAATTATTTCTTATGGTGAACGCAAATAATTAGCATGAAATAATGCTCAGAAATGTAGTCCCAGTACAATCCACACAAGAACAGATTTATTTGGATTACTGGAAGGATGTGATGGATTGATAAAATTTGTATTGAAGTAAGAGCAGTTGAAGGAGGAGGATTATCAGGTAACTATGTCTGATAGAGCAACAGAACTGCAATGAGAGTGACTTGTCGCTAGGCCGCGGAAAAACAGATGAGCACGAAAATGTTAGCTCGACTGAATCATTATCCTCACACATGCATTGGATTCTTGGTAGCAATGAAATTTCAGGAGACTACTAGATAACTTCAAATTTCCAAAGAAGAGAAAAAAAATAAAAAATAGAAAAAACAAACCACCACCACCACACATTTATCATTCCAAGATACAATATTCCTTGCGTCGTAGTAAGTCTGGTTGGGAAACAAGCACTTCATGGTTCCAATTATGTAAACCCAGCAACAAAATCCAGGCTTTGAATGGACTTATGCTCCTTCGTTCACAAATAAAATTCAATCACCAAAACTCTTGTCCATCTTTCTCTACACAAATTGTCAACAAAAGCTTGAGACATATTCAAAGACATTTCCTAATAGGAGACTTAGCTTGAAAGTATTGTAGTGCCACCATGAATATTTTGCAAAATGTCAGGATTGATAGTTTGGTCTCTCACTCTAGAGGAGGCTCTTCTGACAACACAGACATGGCAGATTTAGGTAATGGTTACTAATACCAATCCATTGTGTAATATATTTACTGAAAAGAGTTTACCATCTTGCTCTTGAAAGCGACCACATCGAGTGATCCATTCCAAGGAAACTAACAAATTTAAATAGGAGAACAAGACCTTGAATCTCACTCTGTCCCTCCCTCCACCCTCACTACAATCAGCACAAGTATGCAATTCTGGGAAAGGAGATGCCACTTCCTTCAGAAGTCTCACTTATTATTCAAGATGACTATACTCCTGGTGAGGGAGATGCCACCTCTTCCAAATGTGTAGTCCTAGTGCATAACATATGGGCTTCTAATAGAGGAAACGAGAACTTCAAACAATGAAATTTGCACAAACAAGGTCACCTATTTCTTTTTGTTGTAATTTTTCCACAAAAGAAGTAGTTAATCAACCATCCATACATATGTATGACAAAATTAAAAGATGCCTTCAACCATGATGAACACACCTTGGAAAATAAACAAGGGTAAGCCCAAACCCAAACTAATTGGTTGGCATAGATCCATCTTACATTCCAGAGCACAAGCAACTCTGTAATAGTAACAACATCTAAAACCTCTGTAATTTACACAAGAAAAAAGTTGTATCAAAGAAAAGAAAAAAAGAACCAGGGGCACCTGTATATGAAGAATTGGATGAAGCTGTGGGTGTGCAGGAAACAGAAGTTGGGAAAACCAAATTCATTCCCCAGTGAATACTTGAGCACGTCTCTTCCCATAGCAATTATACACTATAAAAATCAATCACCCACACAATCCACCCAAAAAAGCAACTCTTTTTTTTTTTGGTTGTTTTCATGGTCTTCCCAACTCTTCCAAAGCAATTTAATGCCTGATTCTTGAGAATCATCCTTAGAGGATGGCTGCCGCTGCTGCTGCTGCTGATCATTCTGATGTTGGTGCTGCTGATGCACTACTCTCGCCTGCTCCATCTGCTGATAAATCTGGTTCAACGCCTGAGGGCTCAAAACCCCAATATGACCATCTTGTGATAGCCCCAGCTCCAACCCGGGAAGCTTTTGCGTACTAGCACCCAAAATTGAGGTAAAACTCATAGGCCCCATATTCCCTGATGGCAAGTCAAACCCAGGGAACCCAATCTTTTGCAGGTAACTTGTATTCTCAGTCCCCATTGATGGAAGGGAGGATGATGATGATGACTGAAATCCAAATCCACTGACAGCAGCAGGGGGCCAATATCCTGAACTTGCACCAGCATGGGGTCTACCCAAATTCCCACCAATCACAGGCCAAGGGGCCCTACCACCACTCCCACCATCCCCCATATTCACGACTAAATCATCAATCCTCTGGTGAAGCCCTAATGAAATAGAGCTGCCCTGTTGAGAAATAGAGCCACCTGCTGCAGCTAAAGCAGAGGCAGGTATAGTACCAGTCCCAGTGGCAGCAATTATAGATGGTTCAGCCTGTTGTAGCAACCACTGAATAGTTTCTCCATCAGATTTGTGGCCTAATTCTCTAGTCAGTTGAAAGATTCTTGCAGCACAGAGAGCAGGCATCCTTATTCTCCTCCCTCTGCCTTCGACTTTTGTGTGTCTGTCTTTGTTGGAGCTTCTCTTAGGTGCTAAGGGTTGTTTCTTGGATTCTTCTTTTTCAGCAATCACAATCTGAAAATCTTTGATTTCTGCTGGCCTGTTTTCCTCCATGTTGTTATGATTTGTGGGAGCTGATGATTGAGGGAGACTTAAGAAGCTTGGCGTCTCCTGCGGCTGCTTCGAGTTCTTGGGATCCATCAAGAAAGGATCTTTTTTTTCTTGTCAAAAACTTTATAGAAAAAAATTAAGCATCATCTCCATAGAATTTGAAAAAATAAAAGGTTTTTGTGTTCTTTTGTGACAGTTCTTGATTGGAGAAGGTGAAGGGGGGAAAGCAGGAAATGTTTAAGCCTGCTGCGATCGATTAAGTTTAAAAGTAAATAATAAATCTTGAAATCCCAAGGCAGAAAATAGGATCTTTGTCAAAAAATTGGATCCGGGTTTTAATAGGCCTCTTTTACGTTTCACTGTTCAGGGTTTTGACTTTTGACTAGTTCTTTTGATTTGGACAAGATTTCCACTTGTTTTCAGTGCTGCTGCACACATTCCATTGAATTTTTAGCATCAAAAGGGCAAAAAAAAAAAAAACGAAAAAGAAAAGAAAAGAAGAAGAAGAAGAAGCACCGAAACCTGTAACAAACAATGAAGATCGTTTATGTAATATTTCCATCTCTGTTAATAGTCCCACAAAAATGATGATATTTTTAGTTAATAATTATTCATAAACATCTTGAGTGACATATAGAGACCTTTGTTTATATTTGAAAATTTTAGAATATAAATGTGGATGATAGAATTAAGTACTTGCATTGGAATCAAATTTTCGAATTTCCTGCCAACAATTTTCTAGCGACTGCATAAGTTTGTCTTCATTTTTATTTGGTGACTCAGGCCACTTATTTTTTGAAGTATTTATAACTTATATATGTCATTACATATAATTATTATAAATCATTAATAATCACCAACGACTAACAATCAACAATAAATTAACTACTACGAGAATAAACAAACGTCCACCCTTTCAGAAAAATTAAATCCCTTCACATTTTCTTCTTAGATTTATGAAATAATAAATGTTAACTATGAATATGCATGTGCATAAGTTTCCTTCATTTTTTATTGGATAATTTAAAAAAAAAATTATTATTTTTAAGTATTTTACTCATTAAAATTTAAGGGCCAAAGACAACATAAAACTCTGGAAAAAAACATAGCATAAAACAGTGGACAATTTAGGATTGAACCCTTGACTGTGATTCAAGCACTAGTTAATTAGAAGTTCCTCAAAATTAACTAATCCTCCTCTTGGCAATTATAAAATTCACTAGGTTTGCATGCCATTATGGCAACCAACAGACATCTCTTGTAAGAGACTCAACAAAAAACATTGCTTATATTATAAGTGGAGAGGTTATAGCAGGACACCTGGAAGACAATGAGTGGGATTATGTGGGATTACTTCGAACCCACTCTAGGTCCATATATCCTAATTCCCTAGATATGTTAAACAAAAAGAAAGATATATAAAGTAAAAGATTAGTGTAAATAATGGAATAAGAAGCAAGAACAGGTGGCCACCCCAATTGTTCAATGAAGGTCTCTCTTGAGGATAATTGGAGATAACCACTTAGTGTGGGTCATGTTTGGAGTGTTTAATGATGGTTTTTATGGGACCTGCACTGCCCCATCTTCCATGCATGTTGGAAGGGTACTATACTTCTGCATTCAGATTTTTACATTATATATATATATATATATATATATATATGTATGTATGTATGTATGTATGTATGCATGTATAATATCCATAACTGTGGAGAGTTCTTAATTTCTCTCTACATTTGTGTTAGCAACAATGAATAATATCTACCTTCATATTCATATGATATTGTTTATTTTGGATCTAAACACTAATGATTTTATTTTTGAGTTTCATTCAAAAATGCTCATATCAATGAATAGTTCATATTTATAAACTCATGGCCATCTCTATTTTTAATTAATGTAAAACTTTATTTGTACACTTAATAATCAATTTCTCTCAAACGATAATCCGATTCATAGTCCATCATTCTCGTTCATCTTCACCTAATAATTCTACTCTTTCAAGTGACAATCCGATTCATAGTCCATCTTTATCACTCATCTTCAGCGAATTAGTCCGCATGGCTTACATGAACCTCACAGGAAAAGATCTTATCCCATCGAGCTTACTTCGAGAGTTTGCCTAATCATGATCTCATTGTTTATCTAAATTCATTATTTTTGTTTGACACCAAAAAATTTTCTCCATATAATTAAGTTTGGAGCATGACTCTAATACCATTTATTAAAAGCTAAAATCATCTTCATTCACATATCAAAATATTATTTACACTTATAAACTCAAGATTATTTTTATTTTTAATCAATGTGAAATTTTATTTGTTCACGTAATAATTTATACAGCAATTTTTTTTCATAGGAACTATCACTATCTCTTACCCATTTTTCCTTTTTTTATTTTTTTTCGTGGGAGATTTCAACAGAGTAATTTGTATATAGAGAATTGGCCATTTCCAATGATTGAACGCCCCCACCATTAACTGTTGGGCAACTACGTAGGTTATTATGATTAACGTTTAAAAGATTCCTCGAGTGAGATGTCATGTTTTTCTTCAAGGAAAAGTCTATACGACAGAGACAAATCCTTAATTTGTCCACCTTTTTACAACAGTGAGACATCATCAATCCCCGCCAACAATCATGGCCACAAGGAAAGTAGCAAAAGAGAAATGAGAATGGTTGAAGCATAATGTAAATGATAGGTCTCAATAAAATGATGATATAAATTTCCAGAAAAAAACAAGAAGCAAGAGATATTGTGGATAATGGTTTATGAGATAATCGCATTCATATTGATGGATACAGCTGACACTCATAATGGAAAAGTTAACCGAGAAATATTGTGCAGATAAGCCTGTTTCCTGAAATATTTGTTTAAAGGAGAGATTGGCAATTTGAAAGGTGAGATTAATTAATATTGGACATAATGAGTAAAAATATATTCAAGCAAATCAAACTTTAAAAAAAATGTGTCCTTATTTTTTTTATGATGAATAAGAATTAAATTAAAATTAGGACCTTCAGATTTTATAAATAAATTAAAACAAAAAAAAAAAATGGGGAGAAAAGTGCATTAACAAGGGTAACATATAAATATTAACAAATATGTAAAACCCTGTTAGCATATTTCGTGGGTATTACAAATAAATTTGTTTTGACTTTTTGTGGAACTTATCTTGGATAATTCTTAGTCTCTATCCACTTCCTTTAACTCTGCCATTGAAATCAAAAGAACGATTAACAGTCTAATCTCCACTTGATTGCCAACCAACTTTAGGGTTTCTTTTCTTTTTTTTTTTTTTAATTGAAAAAAGAAGAGATCAGAGAAGGGGTTTCACACAAGGTAGATTAATTCAACTTTATTATCTATAGTTTTGACGTGTAGAAGACCATTTTGCCAATAGTTTTTGTGCAGGTAATTGTGTGCGTAGGCCATTGCATTGCTTGTCACATGTGCTTCCCATCATGCCGACAAAACAGCCCACTCTTTCAACCTTAGATGTTGAAATTATTACCCCAGAAAAGTAAAAACTCACGCAATTATTTCCATTGCTAACCCTTAATTTCTGGATGGTGTCTTTACATTTTTCAACTTTTATTTTTGGATTTTCCCCAAGTTTGAACGAGTAAATACACACTGAAATAATGGATGTTGACAGATTCCATAACCCAAGGGTCAAAAATCTTGGGCATGTAATTGATATATATATATATATGTGCTCCTTTTGTAATGCGTTCGATGCTGCCCTTTTACAGAAAGAATTAATGCCCATCTTATATAAAAGATTATACTGTACTACAATTCACTTTCTCAATTGGAAAATTCCTCTACAACTAATTTAGTTTGATCAAGTTTTGCCAATCATATGGTAAATAAAAATTTACATTTTCTTTATCTTTGGTCACTATTATTTTTTTTTTATAAATGCGTATAACTCAATTAACATTGAATCGGATTATGCCATGCCAAATCAGAAACTTAATGTATTGTTATTTACTTAAAGTTGTTTATTAATTTCAACTTATTTCTTTCAATCACCAAATTAGAAAGATTGATTAGGGTGGCTCCCCATGACAAGAAGAGCAGTACTATCCATAATTGTAGGTGTGACAAAAGTATGATGTGCGCGTAGCTTGTCCAGACTGATGAGCATGTAAAATTGAAAGCAAATATTGTGCAATTGTTTGTTGGTAACGTGTGATAGGTGTACAAGATATTTACCATTTCAATTCAGCTGGAACAAATATCTCCTAAGATATTAATAATAGGATACCGATAATTTTTTTAATTAAAAAAAAAAAAAAGAATTTGAGAATCTGACCTAGTTGTAAAATTACAATTAATGCTATCAAATATCATTATTTCCTTCCTAGCTCCCTTTTTTTTCCCCCCAAGTTCTTTGAAGCATTAGAATATCACCATAGCAACTTGAAAATGAAGTACAGTTATTTTCTAAAATTTAATAGTATGACGTGCGTTGGGAAATATATATATAGTTTCTCTCTTACATCCACTTTTGTACTGCAAATACAAATTATTAGTAACATGTATTTAATAACTACCCATTACAAGGTCACTATGATCAATTGAGCTCGCTTTGTACCAATACTCATTAATTCAAAATTATTAGAAATATATTTCTTATATTTATTTCATTATTAAGTTAGTAATTGTAAGCATTATTATAGTATTAAATTTATTATCTTGTATTATACCACTCCGTCCTAATTTTGTTATTCCTATCCACCCACCTCGGGGATGACCACAGAATTGGTTGAAGAAATGTAGATGGCATCCTGGTGGCAAGATCCGCTGAAGGAAGAACCGAAAGAAAATGGGCTTTTAAATGGTTACCATACAATTATTAATTGGCATATGTAAACCACCCACCTAAGCCCACCACCAATGTATGTAAGTTGTTTTGTAGGCTATACAAAAGCCGGCCTGACAGTAGAATCTGGGCCAATAGAGTTGGACCAAACTTAGATTTTTATGTTCCTGTTTCTGTTTCTATAGGGCTTTGCCACAGATACCGGCTTCCAACAAATACAATTATATTGGGTTCCAAAGCAAAGATATGGAATTATAGGGGCATATAAAGATGGTAATAATATACTCTTTTAAGTGCATTAAATTCACTTCCCACAACAAAACAAGGCACATGTGTATGCCAAGACTGTCAACATTTTCAATTTGTGAATTTTGTGTTGTATATTATATATGCACTCTTTAACTATGTATGTAGATATTTTTTTAAAATATATATTTAAAATTAATTATATATATATGTGGTGTGTATGTATAAGATACAATACAAGATAAAATATAAAATTTATATTTTTATAATTGGACCGTCAATGGTTCAACCGATGGAATCGATTCAACTGTCGATTCGACCTATATGATAAAAATTAACTATATTTTTTTATTATATTGTGTACAATGGTAATATAAGAGACTAATTGTTATATATAAAGTAAAAAAGATAAATAATTAACTAAAAATACATATAACAAAGTTTAAAATTCAAATAACCACGTATATATGATCCAAATAACCATATATGTATTTTTTTTAAAAAAAAATTGATTTTTATAAAGATTTTTTATCCGCTTGACTTGTTTGATCATTTCAACTGAATTTTTATTTTTTCTTGATGTCAAGTTGGACTGAACCGACCATCAATTAGTCAGTAAACTAATTGAACTGACGGGTCTAATTCAATTTCAAAATATTACATAAAATTACAGTACAAGATCGAAATTACAACACTTCGTATTACTCAAATATATTAAGCAGGGTGTCAACACCGCGTGTGCGTGTGGGAACCACCCCGATGATCATATAAATCTGTACGACGAGGATCTCTGAGTGACTCCAGAATCTATAACTATTCGATCAACTCGTGGATGTTTGTGTTTGTATGGAACTGAGGCTACTCTTTTCAGTCATTTCTCCAACAGAAAAATGTAACAACCTTGCTGTTTTATAGCCTTTATTGCTTAGCTGAACATGAGGATCCCTCAGCAGCACTAAGCCGGAGGCCCCATTGCCCCCAACAGTCTTTGTTTAATTAATTTGTCTCACCAATTCCATAACTGCAATAATGGAAATATCACCAATTCTCACACCTTCCCCTGACAAAAGAAATGCTGAGCAGTGGTATATTAATATTATCATTCCCTGAGGGGTGGGGAACGAGGAAGGGGGAACCCTCTGGACTGACTGTCAGAAAACTTATTCGCTGTTGGAATACACACAAATGCTGCACAACGTCAACAAGACCACATGAATTTTTTCAGTTATCAACTATATCTGAAAGCTGCTGCACGTGTAACATATGGTTTGAATTTTGACACAATAGGATTTTTCTTGGTTGGTCACGATAATCCAGGATTTGTACGGGGGGAATGAATAATTTTTTGCAGTGGGTTAACAAGTGTTTGGGAGAAAGAGGATCATATACACTACTAGTCCTGCATTTCTTTGTAGTTTCAAATTGGGTAAAAGTTTACTGGTAATGGGCCTTCAGAACCGCCTAATCTCTCTTTCTCTGAAAATCGGTGACAATTATCTAAAAAGTCTAAACTATTATGTCTAATCTTTCACCATAATATAACAGCAAGATTGATATGACTAATTAGCAAATTAGCAATTAAAAATTTGTTAGATAATGAATACATATAGCATTGTACAATAAAAGCTGTCGAGCGTGGTTAAGCATACAAGTCCAAACGCTTTTGCATAGATTGACGGGATGAATAGGCATTCCAAATAAAGCTTGATTGATTGCCATATTATTCAATTGGTGTATCATTAATAAATACATGCAGAAGAAAACGGGTTATTACACACTTAGACGTGTATTTTTGACATGTATTTGTAAAGTTGAATATGAGATGAAAACACTTGGAACAGAGAATCGAGACTGCTATATAATCACCACAAACCACTTAATGCACTATATTTGTTCATTTTCTCACCAAAGGGGAAAGGGAAGAAGTAAGTTTAATAGTAATACTAGAATTAATTGCTCAATAAAAATCATAGCACACTGATACCGAATACCAGATTTTGAGCAAGGAGCATGAGCTCTGTACGTGGCCCTAATATACAAATACATGTCAAAGATCAATTATCTTTCGTCTCAAGTGTTATAAGAATCTAATCTACGTGGGGTATCCCTACCGACTATGGTGACAAACTTTCTGCAGCCAGCAATGCCCCATGGAAGACACCATCATACACATATTTTCTACATATCATGCATCTTGTACATCATAACATACACAGACATGATACTAATCAAGTCATCAGTTGCAATGCCAATATGACAGACATGTATTGAGATGCATGGCAATCAGTTGTGCACAAAGCCACCAACTCCAAGAAAGATGTATGGGTTCATGGCAAATATAGCATCACCCACATGTGGGTCTGAGGCCCACTCCACAATGGATACATTGTTGACAGAGGCTGTCCAACCATACATAGTCTTGTAACTTTCTCAATGTTCTTCTCTGCTCAACTCCATCTCAGACCCTTCTCGGAACCTAAAAGCTTTCCATTTGTGAACAACATGATGAAAAGATACTTCACTTCGTCCCTCTATAACACGACTTTTATTGTTCCCCCTTTTTAACATTGATTCCTCTGTTCGATATCCTTCTGTATCCTTTCAAGATTGAACCTTCTTTTTAAAGATAACCATCTCTGATCCACCTTCTCATTAGAAATTTCAAGATGAAGGTTAGCATAAACTCTTCTAAACTTGGGAATGACAAGCAGTATGATGCCATAGTTCTAACTTTTCTCTTTTGATGCAGTTACTAGGTTGGATGCACCGTAAGCTAATGCAGAATAGCACAGAGCCAATGAAGAATTTCACAATAGGTAACTTCCTTAAGGGACATCATTTTCTACCCTTGATCAAATTCAAAATAAATTCTATTTTTTTTTTTTTTTTTGTGTTTAAAATAAATGGCAAGAGAATGCGCAAAGAAGTTTAGGTAACTGTTGCTAAGGAGACTATGATTCTTTTCTGATTTCAGGAAACCCTTCCACTTGTTTTTCAGTACAGACACTGTCTGATGAAGAAAATTACTATATTGAGCCTACCAAGACATTGTCACACTCAAACATCAAATGTAAAAAATCTTCAAATAGATTTGAAGCCAACAAGGTTGAAGTTCTCTACCAAGAAGATTCATTTGAGCCTTTTGACTTTCTCTCAATTGGCACTTTTGGTATGGAACTACTCAATACAGACCCCCCAACGCCAACACTTCCCATGTCGATCGAGAAGTTGACTGATCAACAGATTGAGATAACAGAAAATGATCTCAATCTAATAAACTATGAGTTAGAAAAGTTTCTTGAAGCTGAAGAGACAGAGATTGACCATGACACTTCCGAAAGGAGTAGTCAAGCAAGCATAATAACCCTTAGTTATAAGCCGATTGAAGGAGCAGATTCGGAAGGCCACATGCACATGGTAGCTTGCCCTCTTCAAAATTATCTCTTCGCTGCTTCAGTTGAACTAGCTGAGACAGATAAAGAGGTAAAGAAAGAGAGGACATCCCTTGAAGAGCTCTTTAAGAGGAACAACATAGTCCATGATGATCCTCCTATAAAGAAATGTGAAGGGGCAGAACAACAAGCTAGGAAAGGAAATGTAGCTCATTTCATGAAAAAGGTGGTAAAGAAGTTCCATTCCTCATCAAGCAGCTGCACTGCTGCTGTTGAATCCAATCCAATGAAGAAAAAACTCTCTAAGGTCCGTTTACTCTGTCTAAAATAGCTTCTGGTACCCTTTCTATTTAAACTAAGATGAGTTTCTTGTTCTTGTTTGACTTCTAAATGCACTCATAATTTACTCCAATAAGCAAAAATATCATAAACTGGATGCTTTATTCCGATTAAAACATTTTACATATTGCTTTCACAATCTGTGGGCACTGTTTTCACATAAAAGCAAAGTAATTCTTTTATGGTTCATCTCTAGCTAAAATATATTGATGGAAAGAAAATGTTTTTGGAATTTATAGTAAGCCATAAAATCTATCAGGGCCATATGTCAGACATAATTGTTTCACTTCATGCATTCAAATATGTAGTGGATCTTGTTCTACATCTCTCTTTCTAATCACTTGGACAAGATTGCATAAATGTATGATGTAGAAGTCTTCAACAAGGGCCTCAGTTGATTCTCATAAACTTTACAGTCAAAGTCTAACTTAATGCCAAGACCTTTTACTTTCTAAGGGGAAAGCAAGTGTCACCAACTTACACGAAAACAGAGAAATTCCAAGAGCCTAGACAGTTTCACTCTTCAACAATTGGGAAATAATTATAGTAATTTAAGTTTGCATTTTCTGATGTGGTTGAATGCAGACCCTTCTTAAAATGTTTCAGAAGAAGGTTTACCCTGAGGAGATGACCGAGAAACAGTTTATTAAGAAGAAAAGCATTTCCAATGAGGATGGCCATCACATTGGAAATAACAAGTTTGAACGATCAGGCAGCAAAAAGAGTAAAAAGAACTCCATTAAACTATCTTGGCCTGGAATTTGCAGAGGTGCTTCACCAGTAAATTCAGGGCATTGGATCAAAACAGATTCTGATTGTAAGTTGAAATTCTTTAATATAATCATCACCATCACTCACAGACTCATTCCATCTTTCTAAAGTTCACTTGTCTAACTCTTTTGGTTGTTCTATTGTTTCCTTCGGAATCTGCACCATGTAGACTTGGTGTTGGAGCTGTAGGAGCAGAAACATTGGAAGCAAAGGCAAGTAGCCCTCATCCTCTTCAAGTGTCATTGTGGAAGTTTGCTTATGTATTGCATGTTCAGTGTGAATTTAATTAAAGAGGGTAGACAAAAATAAAATAGGAGTCTCTCCTGCCTGTGAACTTTCCCATAAATGTAATGGAGTAATGGAGTAATGGATGGTATTGCTGTATTTGATTGTTCGTTTTTCTGTACAAGAATTTCATCAGTTGCTAAAAAAGCCATAAACATTAATGTCAAGAACTAAAGCTATTTCTGTTGAATGTAATATGTGCTTCTGTTGAAATTATTACATTATTCGAACTTCTTCTCAATTTCAGTCCTGTAGAACGGAAAGTTGAATCCAGATTGTTCACTTCAAAAGCCTCCCAATGGACAACTTCAGTGCCATTATTGCTTTCACAGCATCTTAGGGCGTCAAAATTTATTTATTTTTACTAAATTATAAAAATTACCTCATTTATTTAATCTAATTATAAAAGAATCTACTTATTTTTTGTAATTACAAATACTTACTTCAGTATTTCAAATACCACTAATTATAAAGGAACCTATTTAATTTTCGAAATTACAAATATCTTTTGAAGTATTAATACCAATTAAAATTTGTAAAATATAAATAAATATCGAGTATATGTGATTTACAAATTTAAATAATTTTTTTTGGTAAATAATACAAACCTCAAATATAATTTTTGTATTTTTTTTTAAATTAATATATTAGTATATATATTTTAGCACTTCAGTGATTAGCATAAGCACAAAATATATATTTTTCAATCCCCTTTAAAGATTCAAAATTCACAACTTATTGTGAGATACAAAGAGTTTTAGAGTAGTACAACATTTATAAAAAGGCTATTTATTTCTTTTAAAATATTACACGTGACATTACATGTCAATGGCCACACATTTGAAGAGATTAGTGATAAAGCAAATGAAATTACACATTCGAGGCGGATCTAAACTCGAAAATTCATTAATTTTGAAATATAATTTTTAAATTATAAATGAATTCAATGTGATTTTAATTTTATATTTTCAAACTCATCCCACCCCGTTTATATTTATTTATTTTATATGTATTTATGTGATATTATTTTTTAAAAATTATATTTTTTATAAAATTTTAGAATATTATTTTTAATATATATTTTTTAGTATTTTGTAAGTTATAAAATTAGCCTAATGAGTTCAATCTATCGAAACCAAAATTTTAAAAATTTTGACAGGATTTTGAGTTTGTTGACAAACTCACCCCAACCCCTTGACATTTCTAGTATTGTACCTGTACTTATTTTAAAAAACTATGCAAATATATATATATAATTAAATAATTTAATTTTTAATTATAACACAATTTATAGATAACTATTTAACAAGAATTAATATTTTTATAAATTATCAAAAATTTTATTCCAATTAATACTTATAAATAATTTTAATATATTCTAAGTTTTAAATAAATATGATAAACACTTGTTAAAATGGAATATTATTTATGACATATTATATGGATATATATGTACTATGTATAGTATACATTTTTCATCAAAAGTATAAATATAATTAATAAAGAAATTGGTCTGATAAATATAACTAAAGAAATCTCATCAGGTTCCGAGTATAAAGATTATAATCAACTAAATTGGGCGATGTAAAAATTATATTATAATCAACAATTCAATCAACAACGCAACATATTTTCCACACTCTGTCCAATTATTCAATCAATTTTTATGCTTACATTATTACCTTATCAAAAAGCACCATAGATATTTTTACTGCAATAAAAATTCCATAAAAGCTAAAATATTAATTAAATGCATGATACTCAATTTTTAGCTACATAACTTAAATCAACTGACATATGTACTTAAATTTATGGATAGATTCCTCCAATCAAAATTTTTAATTTAGAAATTATTGTAAATTATCTTTTCAACGTGATTGATTATTTAAACTAATATTTTAAAAAATGGATCGAATCGAACCAACTTGTTAAACCGGTTCAATCGCGAATTGATGATTGTTTAACTCATTTCGATTCAAAAATTTAAAAATTCAATCAAATCAATTAAAACCACTTCAACAGGTTAAATTTTTTTATTTTTTTATTTTAATTTTTTTATATAATTTAAACTTAGTGTTTGATATATGTACTTGATTATTTGGATTTGAGGCTTTATTAAATATATTTTTTAATTATTTTTTTATATTATATAAAATAATTAATATCTTATATTATTATTTTATATAATATAATAAAAAAATTTAATTATTTTTTATTAAACCGAACAAATTGACAAGTAAATTAGTTGATCATTTAACTAATAATAAAAAATTAAATCGATGTGATTATAAAAAGACACAAAATTAATATTTGCTCTTTTGGCAAAATCCATTGCTCAACAGTATGTTTCAAAAGTCAAAATCAGTCTACTACTTAGAAACGTGACTGTGGCCCCCGGAGGGAGCTTATTGCTCTAGTTATTCCGTCAGCATTCATCATGGATTTCGCCCTAAGGATCACACCACTGTACATTTTCAAGATTCACCATAGCCGTTAAGTAGCTGATCCAACGATTAACACTGCATCTTCCGCACCAGATTTTCAACTGTCCTTTTGTTTGCAATCCATTTTAAACGTGAAAAACTAGCAGACATAAAGAATCCAACGCGATTTTCACCTTCCGTAATTGATATTCCCATATTATCGATAGTGTATATTCATGTGCCTTTCTAGTTTCATCTTTCATTATTACGAGTATCTCAGTGTTTAGCTGGTAAACAGAGCTTCATTCTTGAATTTTGTCCGAGCATGGAAGATCCAGGAAAGAAGGTTTTGCTCACCTCCAATGGTGACGAAATTTCTTTCAACATAGCCCGCCATTTAGCTCAGCGCGGTTGCCGGTATTTTCTTGTTACAATTTTAATTTACTTTTAATTTTAGTATAATATTTGCTTGTTATTGATGTTGTATATTTTGTAAAGGTTGGTTTTGATGGGGAATGAGGGGCAATTGAGGAATGCGGCGGAGAAGATTAAGGGTTCGTTAAGCGGCGTCGTTTCCGTCGAGGTGGTGGGCTTGGATATGGAGGAAGATAGAGAAGGGGCTTTTGATGAAGCGGTGGAGAAAGCGAGGAGACTCCTGGGGAGATTGGATGCTTTTGTCAACTGTTACTCCTACGAAGGTAAAATTGACAGTTTTGCCCTTCACCAACTTTTCCACTCATTTTTTGCTGATTGTGCTATTCTCCATCCCAGAGGTCAACCAGCTTGAGCTTGTACGTGTGAGTCCAGTCTCAGCTCCAATATGATTGTTCATAACTTGCAATGCTTTACTTTAAATTTATTCTTACCATAATTTAATTTAATACATGAAATTGGGAAATTTGAAATTGTATGTTAATAGAGCATCGTATCAAATGCCCTAGCTGCGAAACAAGTTTTTCATGAATGAACATTACAGTCTTGATTAATAATTTGTGTGATTGCTCCTGTGAATTTGATTCATGTTATGTTATTAGGCACTGCCAGGGTGTAGATATCAGGTGGATACATTTATTCAGGCTATTTGATATTATTAAATATTTGATTGCTTATTTGTTGAACCATACTTGTAAATTCTATGGACTATTAATATGAAATATTTTCTGCAAAATTGAATGTTAACATGTTATACATATATGGTTTGAAGAATCTTGAATCCTGCCCTGCTAGCTTTGCTTATTATTTTTCTGAGAAAAATCTTCAAGAATGATGAAACAGTGCACAGATACATAATTTTGGTTGAACTAAGGGTTCAACCAATTAAGTTAGACTTCTTGATCTGGTATTGGATAGTCCAGCTTTTAATATGCTGTTGCACCAAGAAAATTTTACTTTAACATGTCTCTGTCTTTATTCCTCAGCGAGTGCCCGCTACCTTTCCTTTTAGTGAAATAGTTGGTGCCAAGTCCGTTCTGAGAAAGAGGTTGAAAACCATGTCTCCCATATTGAATTATAAGTAGGAAGCGTCCAAGTTTTAGTTATTGCTTTTTCCTCAAGATCTAACGATGCTGTTGCAGCTTTTTTCCAACTTGGAACGAATGATGCTTTTCTGATCCTCAGCAGTCTTCTCATGCTTATTTGTATACGGTCATCGTTCACAGTCCTGCATGCAGTTTAGCTGTGGGGCATTTGAATATTTCTGTCCAATGTGGTGGCTTATGCCATAACATGAGATTGAAATCGTGTTAAGTGCTTGATAGTTTCTGGTGCACTTACTAATTCATATGTTCTACCTTGCAATGTTGGTTTCTACTTCAAGATTTTGGGTTTTTAAAAGTGTAGCACTCCCAATTTTGAAATGAGTATTATCATGAGCCAAAAGTTCTCTAAATATCTAGATGCCAGATACAACTATTATGGAGCATGGTGTGTACAACGTTTATTCCTCTTACTTTTTCACATTCCTATTAAGTTGTAATTATGTGAAATAGGAAAGATGCAAGATCCTCTGTCTTTGGCTGAAAATGAACTCAAAAAGATTGTGAAAACCAATTTTATGGCTGCATGGTATCTTTTAAAAGCTGTGGGTAAAACAATGCGCGATCAGAAATCTGGCGGATCCATTGTATTCTTGACTTCAATAATTGGAGCTGAAAGAGGGTTATATCAAGGAGCGGCAGTATATGGTTCATGTTTGGCTGGAGTGCAGCAGCTAGTTAGGGTAAGTATTGCTCATTTTTCCAAGATGCAAGATTTATCAACTATGCAAGTTCATATAATGAAAGCAGCATGATAGATAGTATAAGCCATGTGTTTTTCCTCTTGAACCTTAAGCTATAGCTTATGTTAATAAATGTTATATTCATGTTCTGGTCATGAATACGTGATCTTAGGGAACAAATTGTCCCAGAAACCATTATCTAGAATCATTGTTGTTTCATATATATGTTATGCAGTCAAATCACCAACATGTACCAGCAGCTGTACAGTGGGTTGTTTTCTTTTTTCCTTCCTTAGTGTCGGCAAACAAGCAGCAGAATTAGCTTAAACAATCACATTTTTCTGGTGTTACATATGAATGCACAAGAATCCTCTAAAATTAAGAGGGAAATGACAATCATTTGAATTGGTTACCACGTATCTAATTTATTCTAGATTCAACACAATAATTATCCATGTTTATTTGTATTTTTGGCAGACATCAGCATTGGAGATTGGGAAGTATCAAATAAGGGTTAACGCAATAGCTCGTGGCTTGCATCTTCTCGACGAGTTCCCTGTGTCGGTGGGGAAGGAGAGGGCAGAGAAGTTGGTGAATGAAGCTAATCCATTGCATCGATGGCTTGATGTTAAAAACGATTTGGCTTCAACAGTCATTTATTTGATTAGTGATGGGTCGCGGTACATGACTGGAACAACCATATTTGTAGATGGTGGCCAGTCTTTGGTGAGGCCTCGAATGCGATCCTATATGTGAAGTATGGTCATATTGTTGGTTGATGTAATAATGGCATGTAAAAACCGCTGCACTTGAGATAATTTTTGCCTCATTGGCAAAATCAGCTCTCTAAAAATAAACATTTCCTCCGTTGTTCCTTTGATTTGTCTGATCACAAACCAAGAGTGTTGGTCGTCCCAACCTTGTAGACCAGTAGTCATTTCAATTGCAACAAATGAATAGAATTCTCAGCTCCTTTGAAACTTGTGATTAGATAATGAAACCAAAATGGTGTACATCATTAAAACCTCATAATATTAACACAGGAACGCAAACAAGCAGGCAACTACAATAATTATATACTGTAAGTTTTAAATGGTTTCAGATTATAAATTGGGTCAAATGACTTGAACCCTTGATGCAAACACTGCAGTGGATTCCATGTAAAAGGTGCCACGCAAGCACATTATTGTACTTGAAGAACGTACGCTTCCGCAGATAAAAAATCCTCAGAATTTTGTGCATGTTTTAGTATTGATCGGCGTTTCAACTTTCTTTTTTTTGGTAATCTGAGTTGCCTCAATTAATTTGTCAAATTCAACATTTGGACCAGACACCTTAATAGGATACGTCCTCCACTTTCAACCTTCTAATGCATGTGCCGCCAAAGGTTCTTTGGTCCCTTGAAAGTCTTAAAAAACATAGGGCATTAGGGCTACTTCTCTCCGGCCATCAAAAGAGAATTTTATACAGAAGTGAATTAATTTGTGTAACTAATTTTTGCAAGATACGTAATTTTTAATTTTTAAATTGATAGATTGTTGTGACATTTAACATTGACTTAAATTTTCACTCAATTAGGATTGGTTATGATAGTACAAGCCTCCTTCGAGATATAATAAAGCCACACAATATTACACGTGTCAAAGTTCAAATGATAATTTCGTTACTGTTCAGAAAGACTTGGAACGTTAATTAAGAGCAACAATTTGCGCGCAGGTGTAGGACTGCCTAATTCAAGTCATATTTTTGTGTCAATTGCAGGTAACCATATTTCTAAGCTGGTTTTTGGTTTGACCAATTTGAGTACTAATCCCCTCAAGACAATATATATCAGCCTGCAGACAATGGTATTTTAGTCTCCATCTTAGTGATGAAGCCGCCACCCTCACTTTTCCCAATTCAAGATTTCTCTAATGTATCTGGACAAAGAAACCATTCTATATCTCACTATTTCTAACCTCAAAATGTCATTTAACGTTTTACTGACATCTGTCTCTCTCTCTCTCTCTCTCTCTCTCTCTATATATATATATATATATATCCCTTCTTGTTATTCTGTTAACACTCTTCATGTCTAGAATTGTTGGTTTGCCATCAAGCCCCACTGTTTAGTTTCCATATTCTTCTTGGCAATATTCATTTCTACATAATAAGGGGTTCTTTATAACAGTTTCTATTGATGGAGGATATTCATACTAAAAGATTTTTTAATTCGTCTACCGGGATACCAGCTGCATCTCTTGCCCCGAACATGATGATTAACAGTTCATTTAACAACAGAAACTCAGATATATTTATGGGGTTCAAGAGGGATATCCAGTTCCCTATAGCTGAAGCAAATTACGTGTCTTATAATGGTAAGAGTGAGGGCCTTGTGGCTGTGGAAAGTGAGATGAAATCATCAGTTGGGACTGGCAAGAAGAAGGGTGACAAGAAAATTAGATATCCCAGATTTGCTTTCCAAACAAGAAGCCAAGTCGACATTCTTGATGATGGTTATCGCTGGAGAAAGTATGGTCAAAAGGCAGTGAAGAACAACAAATTTCCCAGGTATATATGTCTTAGATACCCTCCTATCCTATGAATTTCATAATACTACCCCACGTTTCTTCCGAGCATCTGATCATATGTTTGAGAATCAACAAAGCCCTCAAAATGTCCCCGGACAAGGCCATTATTGTTCTCTAACTTCTGATCGACATATACGATCTGTGACATAGGTGCAATTATCTTCATCCATGTAACAAAATCTTATGTAGTTGATTCACAACTAGCTACCTAATTAAGAAAATTCGGTAATAAAAATCACGCCATTAGAAGTGCTTGGAATTAACTACTGTAATTCCATGAACAAGTACTAATTAATCAGGTTACTTGCAATATTTTAGGGGAAAAAACCAATCATTCTGTATCAAAGTGATAATAGTTTGATGCTATATGCAAATCCTCAATCGTGAAACGATTGCAGAAGATGAGGCATAGAGATGTGGAAGAAACGCATGAGAGGTTGTAGGGACAACAATCAACTGTTCTTGAGGTGATTCTTCTACTTCTGAGCGCCGCAAATTTTTTTCTGAATAACTAATATACCATTTTAAATGTTGGAACATTTGCATGATTAACTGCTACGAAATTAGCAATCCGGAGTGCTAGTTATAAAAACATGTAACCTACATGAAAAAACACCTTATTTGCTCGGCTAAAGATGGTGGCTTCTCATACCAAATAGTTAAAGTAGCATAAAAATGTTATCCATGAAATGGTACCCTTCATCATCTGGCAATCAATATTTTGACCCTCAATCATTGATTGTCCCGAAGATAAACTCTTGGCAAATCTTTAGGACAAAATTGCAGCAGAAAGGTTGTGCTCTTCTTAGTTCTTTGTCTGCATAAATCCTAACGTCAGCATTATGGTTTCGATAACATTGTTCTCTGTTAAAATCATCTTTGCAAATTGATTGTACCACAACTTATAGTCCTCTTGGGCCGTGTTTACTTTGCCCAATTGGGTTAGATTAGTTATTTTATCAGATTCAAATCCATGTGTATTTTGTTTGATGAGCCCTGCTGGATATCATCCGGCCCAATAGTAATTTGAAAAATAGACTGGATTGCAATCCCATCTCAAGGGTGAGATCCAAATATCATTTTTGGTCCAAAACATAAATTATAATGCAAAATATCTATTTTGTCCTTAAAAATGGATACTGAATTACAACTGATACTCTTCACTCATTTTGAAAAACACTCTACAAATTCAAATTCAAACTTCTGCCCGTTGGTCAGTGGTGGCGGTGAGGTGGCGAAAATGTTAGGCCAAGGAGGGAGGAGAGAAAAAAAAAAGAGAGAGAGAGAGAGAGATTTGAAGAAGAAAAGATAAAAAAATGAAAGAGAGAATAAAGAAAGAAAATTCACTCCACTTGTTGTCTGAGGGGGAGAGAATGAAAATAAAAAAAATGATAAAATTGAAAAGAAAGAAGAAATAAGAAACATGAAGAAGAAAGGAGGAAAAATAAGAGAAGAATAGAGGAAGAAAGGAAGACTGAAAGAAAAATTGGGAAAGCTATAGAAAAAAATGGTGAAGAAAATGACGAAATCTCTGCTGGGTATATTAAGAGTATATTAGTCATATTACAATTATCTTACCAATTTATCACACAAAATACACAATTGATAACATTTTGTATTATTATATCATTCTTAAAATCAAATAAAGCACACAAAAAATTTATTAATAAATCAATCCATATCCAACAATTTATCATATTTTTTATCAATTATTTCTTATCCCAACGAAAAAAAAGCAAACGGTCCCTTGAAGCATTAAGATCAAGCTGGCTAGTCTCTCCATACTAGCATGAGGTCCGTGCAGTGTCACCTTATATTTCCAAATTAAAGACAATATTTCACCTGTGGCGCCAGGTTCAACTTAATGCCCCATGATCTATAAGTCTGGAAGTAGTGATTGAGAGGGAAAAGAGACAAAACCCAAATAAACTGACGGATCCTATTGTTGTTTTGGTTGCAGAAGCTACTATCGATGTACTCATCAAGGGTGCTGTGTGAAGAAGCAAGTGCAGCGGCTATCAAGAGATGAAGGCATTGTTGTCACAACTTACGAAGGAATGCACGCTCACCCTGTGGAAAAGCCCAGTGACAATTTTGAACAAATTCTCAACCAGATGCAGATTTATCCTCCTTTTTGAACCCTCTAGCTACATTATTGATCATGAAAGCATGAAACCAGTTTTGTGAAAATACTAAATATGTATAATGTCTTAGAATATACCACCAGCATATATTTTACAGTGCATTGTTAGAATTATATACATAAATGTGAACAAATCTCACTTTAAACTCAATCCAGCGATCCACAACCACAAACAGGTGCACATGACAGATTGAACACCACATGCACATGCATGCTAATATAGCAGTAGATAACACAACGGCAATTAGATCAGCTATCTGGCGCATTTGTAGACTGTTTAATTTTGATACAAGTGGCTGATCAATTGATTGAGAGCAAGAGAGAGTCTAACCAAATAACCAGAACAATTTATTAACTAGCAACAGGAATGTGTTTGCCAACACCAAAAGACCAACTACAATGGCTCTACATTTATAAATGAAAGTTCACCATTAAACCATCCCGAGAAGTGGCATCCCTTGCTATAACATTCGTGGATATGAGTTGGAAACATTACCATATATCAGCTAAAACCCAATGAAAACCAAAGAGAAGAAAAAAGAAAACAACTTCTTTTGATGTACAGTAGGCAGCAGGATTATAAGAATGAGAATGTGTGCCAGAACAGAAGAAACAGCAGATATTGTTCTGAAAGAAGAGTACCCCATAATTAAGCAAGAATTTTCATATGCACTATATAAAATTACAATGTAGACAAACGTCAAACATATGCAGTTCCACAGACATTAATCAGATCTACTGCTTGTCCTCCTTAGGAATATCTTTGGGGGGTATCTCCTTTGATTTCGCCTTCTCTATTTCCCTGCAATAACATCAGACACAATTCATATTACGGCTGACACCAAAGTTAGCAGTAGCATCCAATTATTCCACAATAAGTTGCTAGGATGGCTTAAAATTATAATCAAGTTTGCAACTTATTTCAGTATCGATGACTAGTCAAGCATTAGAATAATTTGCACAAAATTTTCCAGTGAGCGTTTCATCACTGAGCAGTGTTAACATCCACCATCATTCAAACCCCTGTGCTCACATTGATTTTGTTTACCTTTTGTACTTAAAAACCAAACTTTCACATTCTTGTCTGTCAGCTAAAAATTAAGCGGCGGACAGGCTAGTAAATAGAGAAAAACTTGGGCTGTACAGCGGGAATTAACTACGGACTTCATCATTCTATTAATAAAGTGAAACAGAAACAATGATCAAAATTATGCGCAAAAACAAAATAAATTAGGGGGTTAACGGGCGTACTTGGCGGCGGGTGCGGACTCTTCTTCGAGCCAGTTACGGATATGGCGGACGTTACGGCGGAAGATGGAAGCTGATTTTTTCACATCGCTCCTCAACAGCAATATCACGGCGCTCACTCCGGCCACAGTCAGTATAAAATTCGTCAACGCCATTTTACTGTATTGGTTAATTCCGCTCCAAATGAGGGTAACTGAAAGATTCAGTTCGTTTTACTAACTCAAAGCGTGTAAAAAAAACAAAATGGTGATGATGATGACGGTCAATCGATATTGTAGGGTTTTTAAAAATTAAACCAAAATGTTTTTGGATGAGAAGAAACTGGGGAGAGACATAATTAAATTATCAAATTCTAATCATATTGGGCCGGCCCGTTACATGTAATGTAATGACATTTGAAAATTTGAGTTCAGGGCCTAGACCTTTAGGCCCATAGGCATTTCTCAGATTTTGTTCTTCTCGTTTTTCTTTTTTCTTTTTCAAAATTAATATTGATTACTTCATATCTGCTTCCATAAGGTTAACAACGGATTTATTTACGCTTTACACCTTAATAACATGTAAATGAAATTTTGGAGCTTAATGTCCATCATTTTGCTCTACAAAAACTTAACTTGATAGTATTGAATGATTAATTTAAAAGTCATTTAATATTCGTCTTCGATATTTATTTTTTTATGTGAAGTTTAGCAAGTGAAACATTCTTTCTTTCGTTCGTTCGTAAATGGATAGGGTGAGATTCAAGAAAAACTCCTTAAGACATCATAGGAGTAATAAAAGATTCCTTATTATAATTGTATGTTAGCAAGTATATAGACTTGAGCATAAATGTTGTATGCAGGATCCTGAGTATGCCATGGATGTAAAGTTAGCTGCAGGTTTTTCATTCAACGAAACAATTGGTAAATTTAAATTTTTCTACTCCTGAAGAAGCAATAAATCTTAGGGAGCAGGAAATTGAACTCGGAAGTTGCAAGTAGACTAAGTCAAAGGTTGTGTAAGATGAAATATCAATTTTTATTAAGGATCCGTCTGATAAAGTGTACGCAATTGGGCTTCATTCTTTCCTAAATTCATATTGCTTTGTCAATTAGAAAGCAACAGCAACTTCATCCCCAGAATAATACATGGAAAAAGGTAGAGATTCTTTCACACATAATTGGAGCCAACAAGGCTGCTGATCAGATTCTTACGCCAGTAAACTTTTATGGATTATTCTTAATACGTAATTGTTCATGAACATATCTGATTTTTTTCTCTTTTTTTTTTTTCTTCTGTTTTTAATTAATTAATGAGGAAAAGTTATGTTCTTAAGTAGGTAGGAGCTCACCTGTCCACCTAAGAGTTGATATCACAAGGAATTGACTTTCAAGAATCTAATTGAATCTCGTGTTGTTCAAATTTTTACACATCAAATGAGAATATGAAATTTGTAGCTTCTTCGTATAATACAAAAGAAGCATACTTGTAGCCACTCATCGAACTTGATATATATATATATATATATATTCAATTGATTGTAGTAGAAAAACTGAATAGAAGGGAGAAATTCTCTTTCCAGCTAGATTATATACTGAAACAACGGAGTGTATACAGTCTTCAGGATGAAGCAGTGCAAAATGCTCTTTTTGGACCAGAAAAGTTAAAAGTTTCAAGATTCTTAGCCAGAAAGCCAAACATCGATGGACTGAAAGGACTCAATACATGTAAACAGAAAGAAAGGGTGGAAAATTCAAATTATAGAAAAGGAGATTTTCAAGAATTGGATAGCGCACCAGGGAATCTGGAGGGAAAGAAAAAAGAAGAAATAAATAGGCCCACTTGAATAAGTGCGATATATTATTTGTATATCAAAATCAGGTAGAATATATATATATCTTATCCTGAAACAGTAGCCAACATGCATCCATAACTTTATCAATGTGTAGTACATGCCCCACTAAAGCAAACTGCACCTGCATCACTTCTCTAAGGATTCTTCACTGTCGATCATATTCATATATTCGCACCAAAAATGCATCCCTCTTTTTTGAGATAAATATTTCTTTTTTGGTCCTCACATTATTCCATTCAAATATTATGTAGGGACATATTTTACGTCCGTTACCCAAAAAAGAAAAAAATGATAAGATATTAAATGTTATTGTAAAAATCAACGTGAATAACAATTAAGTGTCCTAAAATTTTATTTGATCATATTAGTAGTTCTACCAGCTCTATCCCAACTCTTCACAATTAATGGCACAAGTATAGTAATAATTGATACAAATCTCACTTTAGTTATCTGTGATAAGATATTATTATTTGAATTGTTATGCATGTATACTAATTGTAAATAATGATATTTTTAAAAGTAATTACTTTATAAGAATATAATGATGGCACAATATAATTTTTTTCTCACTTATAATATATTTATATGTTTACATATGCATATATATATTTGACTTGATATGAAGTTTTTGGTGAGAGTTTTGAGTAGGTACCCTCAATATGTTTCACAAATGTAGTGACTGAGAAGTTATGAATCATGGATGGGCTGCCCAATAAGTTTATAAGGATTCGATCAAACTATCATGGTATACAAATCTGAAGCATCTCGATACTGGCTTAACTCAAAAGGAAAGTGGAAAATACAGGATATATATGCGCAAGATACAAGGTACAATTGAAGGTGAAAACGAATTGAGATGTAAATCTAGGAAAGCAGAACTCTCCTGTATTTTCCTGGAAAGAATTTTATGTACCATTTGGTGTAGGTAGGAGGGCAGACATTGATGGAAACAATTGAAAACGACGCGCTTCTTATCCATCCACCTGAGAAAAATCTTCGTATCTTTACCTTGGCATTTCCACTGTAAACTTGAGACTTCACTTATAGCTCAATTTGGTGTTTTCTTAACACAGCCCTGGAAAGATTCCATTTGCTAATATATCATATACTAGTGAGTTAACAAGTCGACACATAATAGTAGCCACTTATTCGGACTATTCTAATTCTTGGTTATCTACTTAAGCAGTCCCCTTTCGGATATAAGGATTGATAATTTTTCTTAACAAATCTACACTACTCCAACAATTGTAAAATATTAAACCAATATTATAATTTGAATTGTAATCTGTCCAAGATAGAAGGAAATCCTGTACGTTTAGCTGATTTGATGGACTGAGACGAGTTGGAATAGACTCAGCCGAGTAGCTCTTGAATATAGCCTAATTTAATAGTTCAGGAGTACCAGAGTTAGATGGTATATGAGTTGTGGGGTTCCTACAATGGTAGTTCAGACCCGAGTGGATCGATTATGGATAACCTGAATATGTCCGACCTGAAACTGTTGCTTGGTAGTTTGACAGAATCAGTACTACTTAGTGTTGGATAATGAAAGAGAACCATACTTTAAATAAATTACACTGTTTTGCAAAGCTTATTTAAAAAAGAAAGTAGAATTCTCCCTTCATCCTGTTACCTTATTATCATCTATTATATAAAGGCTTCATGATTAATGTGATATGTTTGACATTACATTGTTATATTTTTTAATATAATATTATTATTCTCATATTTTTCTCTAAAATACTTATTGATTTAAATATCAAAAGATTTTCACTAGACAACACCAGCATCTTTAACCCTTTGTTTTATTGGTATTCTTGGAGGAAAATTGAAAAGTGAAAGGTCTTAAATTGAAATATCTTAGTACGCATAAATTTTGTTCGCACAAAGATCAATTAAAGAAAGTCCACCACAAATATATCTATTCAATGATTAATCAACAGTACATATAAATATATATATATATGCAATAGTATGTAAGAAGACCACAACTATTATTCCTGGGTTTCACGAATGTACCTAGTTTATTCCCCATGTCTTAGAAAGTATTAAAAGTTAAAAGAATCGATCCAAACAAATCATTGGACAATATATTACTTTTTCCGAAGCAGATATCTTGATTAATTAGCTGAAAGGAATCTCATTATACCAAATTAATCTCTATCTAAACTTCTTCAAAGTAAGTATAAAATCCAGCATGCATCTTTGTGCGTGTATATATAGGTGCCCCTTCGCAGAAGTATTCTCATAACTCATCTCCTGCACTCAAATAAACAAAAAATAAAAAATAAAAAATAAAAATAACTAGCTGTCAGTTAAGTAGGAAGCAATCATTTGATATTTACAGGTTAAAAATCCATCAATGGAGTCCAACCGCAGCAAGCGCAGGGGTTTCTCCAAATCAAAGCTAGTTATGTCTTTCTATCGGGCCACCAAACCTTCCAGCGCATTCAGCGGCAAGCCCAAGTCCAGCCCCACCAATTCCTCGCTCACTTCTCTTGAATTCGTGGCTAATCAGCCGATTAAGCCCAAGGCTCCCCCTTCTTCAACGACGGCTGCCTCACCAGCTGTCGGGTTAATTATTGTCAACCAGGATCAAGTTTTTCCTCCTCAGAAGCCGAATGTAGCATTTGTCGTGCCTGACAGGAATGGTGATTCTTACGGCAAGCTGGAGAATTTTTATGGCGCCGCAGCTGAGGATGAAGCCGTTGATGTAAAGGCAGCGAGATATATTTCTAGCGTTCAAGAAAGGTTCCAGCTTGAACGCGTCAATTCGGACCGCAAGAATATCGAAGACATGCAGCTCTAGCTATATATACACATATATATGTATATCTTCAGATATATATGTATGTGGTGTTGAAGATCAAATGTTATCAATTAAATTATTAGGTTATATGTATTGGGACTCAAACTAATTAGGTGATTATAATTTGTGTGAATTCAAGTTAATTAGGTTTTTATAATTTGTATGGTAGAAAATTAATTAGCTTAATTAAATGTGTGGTGTGTATTTCATTTCTTTTTTTATAAATATTCAAATCCCTAATCTTGTAAATCATCAAAAAGTGAAGAAGAAAATAAAACTAATAGTCTTATATACAAGAGTGTAGTCTTGTTTGTTTTGAGTGCTTGTAAGAATTTAGAGTTTTCTTTGTAATATCTCAAAGTTTAATAAAATTTTTGTTGTGTTTTTAATTTTAGAGTTGATTTCTTCTTCGAAAGATAAAAATTTAGAATCATATATTCTAAATTTTTTTCAACATTTGATATCAGAGTGATACCATCTGGGACCGCAGAGGTGTCGCATCTCTTGAAATTCTAAGTATGCTCTATGGTTGCAACTTTGACTGAATTTCCACATTAGAAAAGATTTTTTGAAATTGTCATTAAGAGAGTTTTTTTGAGTCGTGAGTAATTCAGTGTTCTGCAAGTTTAGTGTCAAAACTTATTCGGTAATATAGAAATTCTATCGACACAATAGGAAATCTTCAAGTAGTTGGAGGAGTCAAGAAACTCAACAATCAAAATTACAACACGTGGTCTACGTGCATGTTGTCCTACTTGCAAGGACAAGATCTTTGAGAGGTCGTCGGTGGTAGTGAAGCTACACAACCGGCGGCAGAAGATGCAAGTGGCATCTTGCGAAAATGGAAAATTAAAGCAGGTAAAGCAATGTTTGCTTTAAAGACCACAGTTGAAAAAGAAATGTTGGAACACATTAGGGATGTCAAAACACCAAAAGAAGCATAAGACACTTTTGTTACACTTTTTTCAAAGAAGAATGATACAAGACTACAACTTCTTGAGAACGAGCTGTTATCGATGGCGCAACGTGACATGACAATTGCCCAATACTTTCACAAGGTGAAATCGATATGCCGCAAAATTTCAGAGTTAGATTCAACAGCTCCTATTGGGGAAACCAGGATAAAAAGAATAATAATCCATGGTTTGAGACCCGAATATCGAGGGTTCGTTGCTGCTGTACAAGGATGGCCGACACAACCATCACTTGCTGAGTTTGAAAATTTACTTGCAGGTCAAGAAGCTATGACCAAGCAAATGGGAGGAGTCTCGCTGAAGGGTGAAGAGGAAATGCTCTACACCAACAAAAGTAAAGACAGTTTTAAGCGGCATACTAGTAGTGGATATGAAAAGGATGGTGATAAAGTGAAAATTTATCAAGGAAAATGAGGCTCTCGTCCTGGAGGAGCTTCAAAGAATCGCGTTAATAGTAGAAAGTTCGATGGTGATTGTTACAAGTGTGGGAAGCCGAGCTACATGGCGAAAGATTGTTGGACCAAGAAAAAATATGTTGAAAGTAATACTGCTACTTCCAGTTCTAAGAAAAATAATAAAGATTGTTGGGACGCTGAAGCGTTATTCACTATAGTAGAAGAAGAATTAGCTCTCACAATGATAACATCAGAACAGATTGACTACAAGAATAACTGGATCGTAGATTCGGGCTGCTCAAATCATATGACAGGTGATAAACAAAAGTTGCAAAACCTGTCTGAATACAATGGAGGTCATGTGGTGGTGACAGCTGACAACTCAAGGTTACCAATAACTCACATTGGTAAGACAATAGTTACGCCTCGATATAATTCTAACCAGGTGCCACTTCAAAATATTTACCATGTCTCGGGAATGAAGAAAAACTTGCTATCTGTGGCTCAATTGACATCATCAGACCACTATGTCTTGTTCGATCCCCAAGATGTGAAGGCTTATCATAACCTTAAAATCTCAGAAATACCAACAATGGAGGGGCGACGATTGGAGTCAGTTTATGTAATGTCAGCAGAGTTTGCATATATAGACAAGACAAGAAAAAATGAGACATCAGATCTATGACACATGAGGTTGGGCCATGTTAACTATTCCAAGCTAAGTGAGATGGTGAAGAAGTCAATGCTTATGGGGCTTTCTTAACTTGATGTGCGAATAGACACGATATATGCATGATACCAATATGGTAAAGCTCACCAATTACCATACAAGGAATCAAAGTTTAAAGTAAAAGAACCATTAGAGTTAATTTACTCTGATGTGTTCAGACCTGTTAAGCAACCGTCAATTGGTGGCATGCGGTATATGGTGACATTCATTGATGACTTCTCAAGGTATGTGTGGGTTTTCTTTATGAAAGAAAAATCTGACACATTCTCAAAATTAAAGAGTTTAGAGAGTCAGCTGAAAGAGAAGTAGGAAAGAAGATTCGTTGCTTGCGCACAGATAATGGGGGAGAATATAACTCAAGCAAATTTTCTCAATACCTAAAGGAATGCCGAATACGTCATCAGTACACTTGTGCCAACACACCACAATAGAATGGTGTAGCGGAGAGAAAGAACCGACATCCTGCAGAAATTTGTCGAAGCATGATACATGAAAAGAATGTTCCTGGAAGATTTTGGGCTGAAGCAATGAGGACTGCAGCCTTTGTGATCAACAGACTTCCTCAATCGATGTTAGAATTTGTTTCATCCTTTGAGAAACTGTAGAATATGAAACCTACAATTAGTTATTTTTGAGTATTTGGCTATGTATGTTATGTATTTATTTCTAATCATTTACGAAGCAAGTTTGACAAGAAAGCTGTTAGATGTATCTTTGTGGGATACGATAGCCAGAGAAAGGGATGGAAATATTGCAATATAACAACTGGAAAATGCTACACTTCACGAGATGTAGTGTTCGATGAAGCATTTTCTTGGTTGTCTTCAAAGAATGAGGTTTTGCCAGACTCCAGAGAATTTGGAGACAAGGTGCAACAAAAGATGGAAGAGTACACTGTTCAACTCCAACCAATTTCGGATAAATCAAAAGATCCAGACAGCGATGATGTCGAACAAAAATCAACTCAGAATCCTTAGCAAACTGGCATGTATCAACAATCAAATGAAGAAGGTGGGCCTTGTGAAATTGAGGAATCAACTCCACAATCTCAACTCCGAAGGTCAACAAGAATACGAAAGCTAAATCCCAAATACGTCAATGCAGCCATAGTTGAATAAGTAACTATAATAGAACTTGAGACGTTCAAAGAAGCATCATAGAGTACTGAGTAGATGACAGTTATGAAAGAAGAGATTGATGCACTCCAGCAAAATCAGACTTGGAATCTGGTGCCGAAGCCAATAGATGTGAAACCTATATCCTGCAAGTGGGTTTACAAGATAAAGCGTCGTCCAGATGGGTCAATCAAGAGATATAAGGCTCGATTGGTTGCTTGTGGTTTCTCTCAGCAATACGGACTAGACTATGATGAAACTTTTAGTCCTGTGGTAAAACTTACAACTGTACGAATTCTACTCGCGCTTGCAGCTAATAAAGACTGGAGTTTATGACAGATGGATGTGAAGAATGCTTTTCTTCATGAATAGCTAGATCGAGAGATCTACATGATCCAACCAATGAGTTTTCAAAACCAAGATCAACCTAAATATGTGTGTTAGTTGCGGAAAGCACTCTACGGACTGAAACAAGCACCCAGGGCATGGTATGGTAAGATTGCTGAATTTCTAATACAAAGTGGTTATTCATTAACACCTATAGATTCCTGTTTGTTTGTTAAAGCCAATGGAGGAAATCTAGCTATCGTGCTAGTGTATATGGATAATTTAATCATAACTGGTAATGATGAGGCAGAAATTCATCGAACGAAGGAGAATTTATCAATTCATTTCCAAATGAAGGAACTTGGAGAACTCAAGCATTTTTTGGGATTAGAGGTTGACCGTACAAAAGTAGGGTTGTTTCTCGGCCAATAAAAGTATGCAAGAGACCTGTTGGAGAGATTTGGGATGCTTGATTGCAAACTTATTTCAACACTAATGAAAGTCAATGCCAAATTGTGTGCACATGAAGGCAAAGGGTTGGAGGATGAGACGATGTATCGACAACTTGTAGGTAGTTTCATTTATTTAAATTTGACTCTACCAAACATTTCATTTGCAGTTGGCGTTGTAAGTCGATACATGCAGAATCCAAAAAAGTCCCACTTAGAAGCTGTTCGGTGAATACTGAGATATGTGAAGAGTATAATTGACTATGGTCTTTTGTACAAGAAAGGTGAATGCTGCAAGTTAGTTAGTTACTACGATGCTGACCATGCAGGAGATTATGATACTAGGAGATCAACAACTGAAGCTGAGTACCAAGCAGCAGCAATAGTAGGCCAAGAGAGTACATGGTTGATACAACTGATGAATAATCTATACCAGTTAGTAGATTATCCAATTCCATTATACTGTGACAACAAGTTGGCAATTCGCTTGGCAGAGAATCCAATCTTTCATGCAAGAACTAAGCATGTTGAACTGTACTACCATTTTATTAGAGAAAAGGTTCTACAGGAAGAGATTGAGATGAGACAAATCAAAACAGATGATCAAGTTGCAGATTTGTTCACAAAATGTTTGAGCACTAGTAAGTTTGAATTGTTTCGTCGACAGTTCGGCGTAGTACAGAGAATGAGAGCTGACATTGAGGGGGAGTGTTGAAGATCAATGTCATCAATTAAATTATTAGGTTATGTGTATTGCAATTTGTGTGGACTCAAATTAATTAGATGTTTATAATTTGCGTGGATTTAAATTAATTAAGTTTTTATAATTTGGGTGGTAGAAAATTAATTAGGTTAATTAAATGTGTGGTGTGTATTTCATTTCTCCTTCTATAAATACCCAAGTCCCTAACTTTGTAAATCATCAAAAAGTGAAGAAAAAAATAAGACTAGTAGTCTTATATATAAAAGTGTAGTTTTGTTAGTTTTGAATGTTTGTATTTTCAATTTTAGAGTTAATTTATTTTTGAATGTTAGTTTTGAATGTTAAAGTTAATTTATTTTAGAGTTAATAAAAATTGTTAGTTTTGAATGTTTGTATTTTCAATTTTAGAGTTAATTTATTTTTCGAAAGATAAAAATTTGGAATCATATATTCTAAATTTTTCTTATGGCGGGGCGGGCTGCATGATCAGCAATTTACTTCCATGTTTATCTTTAAGAGGTTCATTATGTATGATTGTCTTATTAATTTGGCTTGTAATGCTAATTAATCAATTTAGGTTAATTAAAAGTTTTAGGAACTATTTACTATACTAGTATAGCTAGTGCTAATTTAATTAGGACTGTCATAATTACAAAAAATAATTTTAAACACTGTTTTGATAATCCATTGAAAGAAAAGGGATGCAGGTCATAGTTTAATTTGGGTGGTATTTTGCCCTCCTCTACCAAAAAAAAATGAATTCCCTTTCCAGGAACCATATGATATAACTCCAAATTAAGGAAAGTTCAAGTTCAAATTCAATTTAAATAAACGCAACCAATCACATAGTGTATATAAATACAATAACAGCATTCATTTGCAAAATCTGAGTTGCTTTTTGAACACTGTTCTTAGGTGATAGGCTGGCTGAGTACCACCGCAATTGGCTGGAAAATCTTCGAGATAGCACTTCTATTAAGGTGCAGTGATTCATATTATTTTTGTTCACATCAATGACACTTTATTAATATAATAATAAATAATAACTTAAAAGATAAGTCTTTATATAATAATTATAAAAGCGATGTTATTTCGAATCAGAAGCGATTCTTACAAATTTTTGTAATATTTTCATGACGTCAAAGATAAGCCTCATAATAAGAAAAAGGAACGTGTAAATAATCAATATGTAATATTTGACTTTGAGGTTTTTATATGTAACATTAATTTAATAAACCATTATGTTGCAAAAACTATGTTAACTGGGGTAGTTAGTTAACAAGAAAAAAATTATTGGAAGCGGACAATTACTTTGCAAAGAGTAAACACTGAACTCGAAAAATGGACCCATGTGAGATCCAAATATAGTTTATACCTCTCAAATTTAAAAAAAATTAATAATTGCTGTACTCCGACACTAATTATAGCAGTCTAGTAATTGTGGCTTGCTTTGCCAGGCAGGTTTCGAAATTATTCAGATTATGTATTGCTAAACCAAAACTTTGAATGTGGATTATGTATTATCAACAAATTTTCTCTTGAATCCAAAGAAAATTTTTAATATTGTATTTTAGTGGTAAGTTGTATATTTTTTAAATTCGCAGACCAGATAACTTATAAGAAATCGGAGAGTCAATATTTTCCCGTAACTCATTTTCACTAGTTTTCCCATCATTCTTGCACGATTAATTTTGTGGGAAAATTGATCCCTCGCGAAAATAAATTTCATAACTTCCTTTCCTCAAAACCAAATGTTCAACAAGCAAAAACCTGCTTAATTTACAGTTATTTTATTGATTTATGCTAACATACTGGAACTTAATATTATCTAATGATTTTTGAGATATTATACTGATAAATAATATAGTGAGTGTATAGATAATGAAAAAGTACCAATTTTTTTATAAATATGATATACTTATTTATCATTCAAATATTTAATATAAATTACATTGAGTATATCACGTATACTACCTAACCTAATGACCGTTTGGTTGTAGCTTTCTTCTGTTTTTTAACACTTTTCGGCATTCAATGCTCTTTCTTGATTGTGTTCCGCCTTAAAAAATAAGGAAAAACTAGTTCCTCCCTTATATATTATCCCCTAACAAAGCTGATAGTATCTTCTATTATAAATATTATTAGATTTTTTATTACATTACATATATTTCATTAATAAAATTTTATATATAAATAATTAATGTAATACAATAAAAAAAATATAATAAATTTATTTTCTTAGCATACATAATATTTTATTATAAATTTATTATATTAATATACATTAAATGCCAGTAAACCCATCTTATACGTTCAGCTTTCTCCTCAATAACATTTAATTGACGAACGTGCAATTTCGTACAAAGTGGCCAATTAAGATTCCTTTTTTAGTTAACAAGTCATAAAAAAAAATAAAGAAATAATTAGCACTCTATAAATTGATATCCTCACTCTACTTTACCTTTTTATCCAAGTAATTGTCCAAAGTACCTATTAGTTTTGGAAGATCATTATTTCGCATTTTTATTAATGACAATATACAATGTGAAATTACTGAATCATTTCCAATTGAATAGTATCAAAATAAAATACATACAAGATTTAATTTTATAATTTATCATTATTTAATCATTGCTTTAACAAATGAAAGCACCATATCTTTTATTCATAATGACATACTAATTTACATGAAATGTAATGTTAATGATGAGAGCTAATTCAATTGTCAAAATCTTCAAAACTTTTGATAAAAAAAATAATATTAAATTGAGAAAATAAAAAAGTAAATTATAAAATATAATTGTAGTGATTTATTCTAAAAATAGAAAATCAAATTAACGAAGGATTTTTACAATCTAAGGCAGAAACTTGATAAAATAAGAGTGTGTAGACACAAGATTACCATCTCCTAACACTAGGTGATTTGCTCGGCAAAATTCTAAACAGTTTAATTTTTAGTGTCCTGTTTAAAATTAAAATTATCAAATGGAAATCATACACTATCAATTCGTCAATCATTAACTCCTGTCAAATATATAAATAAGACAAAAATGAGATTAAAAGAACATTTTAGACAATTATTTAAGGTGTATTAAGGAAATTAAAAAGGAAAAAAAGAGATAAAATCAAAAGCACACTTTTGTGCTTGACTGTCAGCAATCCACTGTAAGTGAAAAGAACAAGTATTTTCATTCAATATTTCCACCATAATTGGAAATAAGATAATTGAATACTAAATTTACACAACAATATTCTCACATTAACTAATTGACAATCTTGTCAATTGTACAAGTATAAAGTCAAAATGAAATGCAAATATCACAATTGAAAAAATATAAACGGACCGAAAAATAATCATCCAACTTGTTTAGGACACAATCAAACCATCTTGTACCGACCATAATATAATACAGTAATTTGTAAAGCCAACTATATAATAAAATAAAATTACATTTTTATCAACAATTATAACTTTTGTTCTAATCATAAACACTTGATCCTAACATTTACTCAACCAATAGACCAGACCATATTTGTTTGCATTTTTCAGTGCGAGTGATTTTTATGCCTTTAAATCAGACCCCTCCTGGCGGCAAAACTAACTAGCAAATCAAACATATTCTTAAACATTAGAACACAGCAAAATGCTGTCTTTACAGTTCCCAACTCCTCGAACAATCAACATCAGTTTTTCTTCCCATCACAGGAAGAAACCCTTCTCCTTATCTACACATTGCTCTGGCCAAAGCAAAATTAGAGATGGACCAAATGATTTTTCAGAGTCTTGCAATCCAAGTTCTTCTCTTTTAAAGTTCCGTTTGGCAGGAGGATCAAAATGTGCTGCAGCCGGAATTGACAAGGAGAAAAATCAAATCCAGTTGCCTGGAGGCCTAGAACCAGAACTCATGCCCAAACACATCGCTATAATCATGGATGGAAATAGAAGGTGGGCTAAAAATAGAGGGTTGCCAGTACAACTTGGTCATAGAGCTGGAGGAGAAGTCGTGAAGCAACTTTCTAGATTTGGTAGGAAATTTGGAGTGCAGGTTCTCACAGTTTTTGCCTTTTCCACTGAAAATTGGATTCGTCCCAAGGTACATAACCTTAACGTTTTAGTCAGACCTCTGTCAGTGATATCATGTTTCTGTATTATTTTATCCATTTTATGAGTTCAAGTATATAAAAATAGTACACTTTATACTGTACGAGGAGATACAGACACCAATTATAGTTGTAAATGTCATCAATTTCTAATGGCTTTGTGATTCTATTTCTGATGCGAAGCTGTATCATCTTGTAATGAGCAGGAGGAAGTTGACTTCTTGATGAACTTGTTTGAAGAGGTTATACAATCAAATATGGAGGATCTAATGCAGTAAGTGTCTACTACGTACTCTTGCCCCTCTCGCAATGCCTTAACATGACAAACCATAACAATCTATGCTCCAAATTTTTACATGCATGGATACAACAATAAAATGGGAGGACGACATACTTTGTCAGAAAGGAGTACTCTATATAAACAAGGCTTACAGATTGTTTCAGGACTCGGAAAAAGATAATTAACAGTACTGCTGAAACTTCCTTCCTCCAAGTTGCTAAATAATATTTCTTACACTGATGAGGAACATTTTTCAAATGACAGAAATGATGTGCGTGTCTCTGTTCTGGGAAATATAAGCCGACTTCCAAAGTCTCTGCAAAACCTGGTATATTCCGCCCAGGAGCGTGCCAAGGCCAACAAAGGACCGCACCTGGTGATGGCTGTGAACTACAGTGGTCGATACGACATAACTGAAGCGACCAAAAGAATTGCAGGCAAAGTGAAAGATGGGGTTTTGCAAGTGGAAGACATCAACGACGCCCTGTTCGAGCAGCATCTGGAAACAAATGGCATTGAGTTTTCCAACCCTGATTTGTTGATAAGAACCAGTGGTGAATTGAGATTGAGCAATTTCATGCTGTGGCAGTTGGCCTACACCGAACTGTTGTTTGTCGACAAACTGTTTCCTGATATTGATGAGGCAGATCTCGTGGAGGCTGTAACCGCTTTTCAGCGGAGACAGAGACGTTACGGTGGACACAAGTACTAGATATATCATATAATTGGATGTGTTTGTTTCAGAATGGAATGAAAATAGAGATCATGTTCTGGGTACAAATGATTAGATGACTATGCTGTCACTTTGTGGTTTCTCTGTTTAGTTTGCTTCTTGTATTTATCTTAAATTTTTCTGTGATTTGATATGTTTGGAAGTACAATGACAATCTAAGAACAAGCAACTGAAGTTCTAACTTCTTGCCTGAATATCCCAGTTTTCCACGTTGAATATGCTGATAATAGGAATCTGAATTCCCGAGTAGCGGCGGCATGATAGTCATGTGCTCCATGATCTTATCTTTTCTTCTCGTTTCTCCAAAACTCAATCAACAATCTCACCTCGAGTAAAAAAACAAAAACAAATTTATCCATCCTCCTCCGTTTCAATCCCATTCTAGAATTTCAAGTCTTCATCGAAAAATAAAAACAAAAACAAGAAAGGCACACTTTTATCATGAAAACGAGAGAACAAGATCAGCAGGCGATAGTACTCGACGGGCATCTTTGTTCCATTTTGGAACTTAGGATGCTTTTCTGATATAGCCATGCACTTCTCTCCTCCTGAATCTTAAGCTATAGCGTATTTTAATAAATGTCTGGTCATGAATGTGTGATCTTGGGGAACAAATTGTCCCAGAAACCACTATCTAAAATCATTGTTGTTTCAATTATATGATATGCAGTCCAATCGCCAACTTCTGCCTGCAGCTGTAGATTAGTTTTTTGTTTTAGTTATAGTGGGTTGTTTTCTGTTTTTCTTCCTCAGTGTCGGCAAACAAGCAGCAGAATTAGCTTAAACAATTGCATTTTTTCTGATGTTCCATATGAACGCACAAGAATCCTCTAAAATTAAGATGGAATTGGTTACCACATATATAATTTATTCTAGGTCCTATACAATAATTAATCATCCATGTCTATGTGTATTAATTTTTGGCAGACATCGGCACTGAAGATGAGGAAGTATCAAATAAGGGTTAACGCAATAGCTGGTGGCTTGCATCTTCTGGACGATCGAGTTCCCTGGGGAAGGAGAGGGCAGCTGCGAGATTGGTGAATGAATGAATTCATATTAAACACTATTTGGATTCAACAGTGATTTATTTGATTAGTGATGTGTCACGGTAAATGACTGGAAGAACCCGTATTCGTGGATGGTGGCCCCACCACTGCGATCCTATGTATGTGAAGTATGCTCATATTGTTGGTTTATGTGGTCATGGCATTTAGAACCGCTGTACTTGAGATAATTTTTGCCTCATTGAAAAAATCAGCTCGTTTTTTTTTTTTTTTTTCTTCGATCACAAACGAAGATTGTTGGTCGTCCCAACCTTGATGACCAGTGGTCATTTTAAATGCAATAACTGAATAGAATTCTCAGCGCCTTTGAAACTTGTAGTAGCCCTGGAGCAGCATATGATTATATAATGAAACCGAAAGTGTGAAGATCATTAACATTGAAACGCAAACGAGCAGGCACCTTCGTGGTTTTTCAATCTTGGTTCATTCATAATTAGATAACATTTGAGTCGACAGTTCATAGTTTATAAGAACACCACAACTATTATATATTCCTGTGTTTCATAAATGAACCTAATTCATTCCCTATGTCTTATAAAGTATTCAATTTTTTTTTTTTGAAAAAAGATCGATCCAAACAAATCATCGGATGGTATATTACTTTATCTTGATTAATTAGCCTAAAAGACCCTCATTAATCCAAATTAATCTCTATCTAAACTTCTCCAAAGAAAGTACAAAATCCAGCATGCAACGTTGTGTGTGTATTCTGATATGTACAAGGCGGGGCTGCATCAATAATTCTCTTCCATGCTTATCTTTAAGACGTTTATGTATGCTTGTTGTATTAATTTGGCTTGTGCAACGTTAACTAATTAATTCAGGTTAATTACGTTTTAGTAGCTATTTACTGTACACGACTTGTGCTAATTTTAGTAGGACTAATCATTATTGCCAAAATTATTTTTAATTGATCCAAGGACACTGTTTTGACGACCCATTGAAAGAAAGGAGATGCAGATGATAGTTAAATTTGGATGGTTCTTGCCCTCCTCCACCTAAAAATGAATCCCTTTCTAAAACCTTATAACTCCAAATTAAAGGAAAATTTTAGTCCAAATTCAATTTAGATAAAAATCAAATGGTAAATGTAAATTCAACTGATTAACATTATCTCTAAATTCTGAGTTGCTTTCTGGACACAGTTCACTAGGTGATGGGCTGGCTGAGTACTACACAATGGAAGGGAAAATCTTAGAGACAGCGCTTCAATTAGAGAAGCTCAATAATAATAGTAATAATATTAGAAGCAATCTTATTTTGAGTCAAAAAAAAAAAAAAAAAAATCCCATGAGCTTTTGTATTATTTCTATAACGTGAAAGATAAGCCTCGGCCTCAAAATAAGGGAAAGGAACATGTCAAAATAATCAATTTATAAAAGTTGACTTTGAGATTTTCATGTAACATTAATATATACACCATTATGTTGCAAAAACTATATTAGTTGGGGTCGTTAACAAGAAACATTTAATGGAAGAAGACAATTACTTTGCAAAGAGTAAAACGCTGAACTCGAAAAATGGACCCATGTGAGATCTAAACGTAGTTTAAACCTATCAATTTTTTCAAAAAAAGAAAAATCATAATTGCCATATTCTGACAGTAATTATAGCAGTCTCTTAATTGTGGCTGGTTTTGTCTAGGGCAGGTTTTGGGTTATTTTAGTGTTATCATAAAACTTAAATGGGATACTGCTTCTAAACCAATTTTGATTGTGTATTTTGCGTAATCAACAATTTTTCAATCAAAAGAACTTATTAATATTGTATTTTAGTACTAGGTTGTCTATTTTTTAAAATTCCCAGACCAGATAATATAAAGGAAACCGAATAGTTAATATTTTCCCACAACTCATTTTCACTAATTTTCCCATCAATATTCCACGATGAGCGTTGTGGGAATATTGATTCTTCATGAAAATAAATTTCACAACTTCCTTTCCTGAAAACCAAATGTTCAACAAGGAAAAAAATGCTAAATATTTCCAGCACTTTGCTAGCAATCAAATATAGGCTTAATATTCATTTTTTTTTTTTTATTTATGCAGACATATAGCAACCTGATGATGGTTTTGTTGTAAATTTCTTCTGTTTTTTAACATTTTTCCGGCATGCAATGCTGTTTCTTGATTGTGCTGTGTCCGCTAAAATAATTAAGGAAAAACATGTTCAATTCCTCCATTATATATTATTATCCCCTACCAAAGTTTAGGAAATCCAAGTATTGTGTTTATATAGTTTAAAAAATTTATGTAACCCGCCTTATACGTTCAGCTTTCTCCTCTGTACCATTTAATTCAAGAACATGCAATTGAGTACAAAGTGGCCAAATAAGATTCATCTTTTAGTTAACAAGTCATAAAATAATAATAATAATAATAATAATAATAATAATAATAATATTAGCACTTCACAAATTGATATCCGCACTCTATTTCACTTTTTGTTTAATTAATTCTCCAAAATGCCAATTAATTTTGGAAGATTAATATTTTACGTACTTTTTTGACTAAGAATAATGTGAAATCACTACATTGATATGCAGTTGAATAGCACCAAAAATAAAACACATACAAGATTAAATTGTATAATTTAGCATTATTCAATTTCATTGTCTTGTACAATTGAAAAACCATATCTTTTATTCATAAGACAAACTATTTTACTTGACAACGTCCTACTAAAAATTCTATATTAAAGGAACCATAATATTAACGTTGAGAGCTAACGTGTCATTTGTCAAAATCTTCAAAACAAGATTTGTCTCACAAGAAAATATAAGTAAAAGGGCATGCATTTTTTTTAGGATCTTGTTTAATATTAGAAATATCAATTTGTTAGTCATTAATCTACTATCAAATATATAAATAAGACAAAAATGAGATTCAAAGGAAATTACTAGACAATTGATTAAGATATATATTAAGGGAAAAAAAAGAGGGTAAAATGACTTCTGTATTTTCATTCAATATTTTCACCGTAAGTGGGAAAAAGATAATTGAAAGGTATATTTATTATAAACGTTTACAAACAATTTGTTTGCATTTTTCAGCGCGACTGATTTTTAGCCTTTAAATTGGATCCCTCCTGGCGGCAAAACTAACTAGCAAATCAAGCATAATCTTAAACATTAGCACATAGCAAAATGCTGTCTTTACATTTCCCAATTCCTCGAACAATCAACATCAGTTTTTCTTCCAATGACAGGAAGAAACCCTTCTCCTCATCTACACATTGCACTGGCCGAAGCAAAATTAGAAATGCATCAAATGATTCTGCAGAGTCTTGCAATCCAAATTCTTCTCTTTTAAAGTTCCGTTTGGCAGGGGGATCAAAATGTGCTGCTGCCGGAATGGACAAGGAGAAAATTCAAATCCAGTTGCCTGGAGGTCTAGAACCAGAACTCATGCCCAAACATGTCGCTGTAATCATGGATGGAAATAGAAGGTGGGCTAAAGATAGAAGGTTGCCAGTACAACTCGGTCATAGAGCTGGAGGACGAGCCATGAAACAACTAGCTAAAACTTGTTGGAAATTTGGAGTGCAAGTTCTCACAGTTTTTGCCTTTTCCACTGAAAATTGGATTCGCCCCAAGGTACATAACCTTAACTTTTTTGTCGGAAATCGGTCAAGGATATCCTGTATCTGTAATTTTTCATCCATTTTATCGAGTAACAAGTATATAAAAGTACACACTATGTTGTACAAGGAGAGACGCACACCAAAAGTTAATTATTTTAAATGTCATCAATTTCTAATGACACTGTGATTTTATTTCTGACGCGAAAGCTGTATCAACTTGTAATGAGCAGGAGGAAGTTGAGTTTTTGATGAACTTGTTTAAAGAGACTATACAATCAGATATCGAGGAGCTAATGCGGTAAGGGCCTACTACTCTTGCCCTTCTCGCTATAGCTTAGCATCAGACACCATTACAGTCTATCTACTCATTATGCTCCTAATTTTACATGCATGGATATATCCAATGGGAGGACGACATAATTTGTCAGAAAGGAGTACTCTCTCTATATATATATATTTAAGGCTCAAAGATTGTTCCAGAACTTGGAAAAGGATAATTAACAGTACTGCTGAAACTTCCTTTCTCCAAGTAGCTAAATAATATCTCTTACACTGATGAGGAACATTTTTCAAATGACAGAAATGATATACGTGTATCTGTTCTGGGGAATAGATGCCGACTTCCACAGTCTCTGCAAAACCTGATATCTTCCTCCGAGGAGCGTTCCAAGGCCAACAAAGGACTGCACCTGGTGATCGCTATGAACTACAGTGGTCGATACGACATAACTGAAGCAAGCAAAAAAATTGCAAGCAAAGTAAAAGATGGGGTTTTGCAAGTGGAAGACATCAACGACACCCTGTTCGAGCAGCATCTTGAAACAAATGGCATTGCGTTTTCCAACCCTGATTTGCTTATAAGAACCAGTGGTGAATTGAGATTGAGCAATTTCATGCTGTGGCAGTTGGCCTACACCGAACTGTTGTTTGTCGACAAACTGTTTCCCGACTTTGATGAGGCAGACTTCGTGCAGGCTCTAACCGCATTTCAGAGGCGGCAAAGACGTTATGGTGGACACAAGTACTAGATATATCACATAAATGTGTTTGTTTCTGGGTCGGTACAAATGCTTAGATGACAATGCTGTCACTTTGTTGGTTTCTCTGTTCGGGGTTTGCTGCTTGTATTTATCTTAATACTTTTCTGTGATTTTATGTTTGGAAACACGATGACAAAATCTAAGAATATAATAAGCATTCTGAAGTTCCAACTTCTTGCCTGAATATCCCGTTTTTCAACAATTGAATATGCTAATAATAGTAATCTGAATTCATTCCTCTGAGTGGCGGCCGCCTGATAGCCCTGCGTTGCTCCTCGATCTTATCCTTTCTTCTCGTTTCTCCAAAGTCCAAATTCAATCAACAATCTTACCTCGAACCCCGCGCTCATTTTCCAAATCCAAATACCCTTTGCACCAATTCTCATCCATATCACCTCCTCCGTTTCACTCCCACTCCAGAATTTCAAAGTTCGTGAAAAAACCAAAACCAAAAACAAGAAAGGCACACTTTTAGCAAGAAAATGAGAGAACAAGATCAGCAGACAAGAGTCCTCTATGAACTCTGGTCAATGATCATTCACATTCTCCGTTCACCACCGCTTCCTATTTCATTTCCCAGCCTCTCTTTATTATCATCGTGGTCTTCTTCCCCGTCGCAGCGGCCTCAGATTTCTCCGGCCGCTTTCGGGTCTCTTTTTATTGGGATATCTATTGCTTTGATGCTCTTCGGATTAGTTACTTTTGTGATCGGATTTGTTTTGATGCCACTGGTGATGTTGTTAGTCTTGCTGTTTTATTTTGTGGGAATTGTTTCAAAATTGTCGGAAATTGGTCGTAGCATTCTCTGGCCTGCCTCTGATTCCAACAAGGTTGCGCCAGGTAACAAAAAACTGATCCTTTTTTTTTTTTTTCTTTTTTTGTTGATTCTATTACTGTTGTAGATTATTATTTTTCTGGTTGAGTCAAATGTCGATTAATACTTCTATGATGTTTCATATCCAAGTAAGGTATTGGAACCCCTTCAGGATGGTGAGGGATCCAATTGTTCCATAATGTAAGACCTTCAGCTATAATCAATATATTTGCAAGATTCTATGAATCTGCGTTTTTGAATCATTGATTTAAATTACGTATTATTTTAAATTTTACTTTACGAATATACTTGAATTTAAATTTGAATGTTTATCTTATAAAATATTTTATAGGCTCGATGTATTTCGACAGAAAATAGAATACCAAATGTTCCAAATTGATGAGTGTATGACTTTCATTTCTATGACCTTCATTTAATGTGCAGACGCATGCATTTATATATATATACGTCGTGGACAGTGTTTGTCCGAAGTTATGGTTTATTTGTTTTAAGAATGTTGTATGTGCAGTGTGGAATTACTGAAGCCGAGGCATCTACTTGAACAACATAAGACCGTTGATTTTCGACAGCAGCCAGAGTAGGAAGAAGTGTAGAGGGTTGCAATGGTCATGATGTAAGAAATAGGATAGACTGCTTGGTGAAAATATAGCCACTTTTTATGTATTCATTAATGCTGTGGAACCATGTTGGTTCTGTAAATGACAAGAAGTCTCCTTTACTTTTCTGACTGGGCCAACTCTTGGGAGTTTTAACTGGGTCCTGCATATCGGCCAAACTCTTTTATTTAGCTAATCAATTTACAGCCCAGACCAGCAGACATATTCATTCCACATGTTATTTTAACAAACATAAACCCATTAACACTCCATCTTGGCCCTCAACCGCCTAAGACTGGACCTATTACACTTGGGATTTTATAGATCAATTATTAAAATACAAGTAAGATAAATATATATATATATATATGTATATATATACATATAACATTATTAATGCACATAATATAAGAAGCATCGAGATGGTTTTGATATGTGCGTCGCACGTGCTACAACAAAAACCAAACGAGTAAGCATTCCCAAAGCCTCCATCACTCTTCAAACTTCTCTGGCTTTTTTTACATGCTCAACTTGCTTTTTCCCATTTCTTTTTAATAACAATACATCCTTTATAAGCTCCCACCTTCGTAAATCTCTAGAAAAGCAATGGGCAAAGGATGATTCACATATTCAATTATTGGAAGCTTATGCACCAAAAGTAGTTCGTGTCAACCTCCAAAAAAGCAATCCCATTACCATGCATAATAATATACTTTCCCTCCTTTCAAATCCTACCGTCTCCCTTTCCCCCTCAAGTTTAGCATCCTCCACACCTTCTTCGTTAAGAAATATCAATCAGTTCAACATGACATTTCCCTACTTATTTGCAACAACCATAGCATAAGACAATTTCGCTACTTTCTTGCAAGAACCAGTACCAAAGATTAACAACACATTCTCACAACAGAAGACAAGTGGAAGAATGGGTCCTGATTGGGGGCCGGTGGTGGTGGCGGTGGCGATGTTCATCCTCCTGTCGCCCGGGTTGCTATTCCAGATACCGGCGAGAACGAGGGTGATTGAATTCGGTAACATGTACACCAGTGGGATCTCCATCCTCATTCATGCGGTTTTGTACTTTTGTATCTACACCATCTTGATTGTTGCCATTGGAATTCATATACATGCTGCCTAGAGTTACATCTAAACCATTTTCAGCAGTATTAAGTTGTTCCAAAGTTCCCTCCTTTTCTTTTCCTTTTTTTGTTATGTGTTTCTAACATAGATATATTTATTCCTCTAATTATTGAATCTTCTTTACTTGACATGATATTCATGGTTTTCTTAATAACATGATGAAAGAGAGACACAAGTTTTTTTTTGTTAGCATGGTACTCAAGCACCAAAATTGCTTTTCTGGGACATGATTTGACTATACTATGGCTTATTCATGTTAAGGACATATTCTAGTTCAATAATATTGGCACCCTTTCATTAAACATTGATGCTTCTCCCTATTGAAAGCTTAAATTTCTTGATGATCTTCAACTTGACTTAGAAAAAAATAAGCAATGGCCAAACTCTAGGGAGTAACAAGTGTTTTGACCATATCAATTTGCATCGGCAAAAATTTACATAGTAATTTTTCTGCAAGGGTGTGTGCGTGTGTGACTAGTTATATATATTATACAACATAATGGATGCATTAATTAGAATATTCACATAAATTTTATTTTAGAGGCTGATGGTGTTTTCTCCATATTAGAGAGTTGTGAGCTCAAGGACAAACCCAATAGCCTCAATATAAAATAAGCTATAGGTATGAAAGAAACTCAAGTTGAACTTAAATCAGCTAAATTCAAATGGAAGTCAATTATTTACATTATTCTCAACTAAATTATTTTGGCTCAATTCTAAATTGAGAAGAAACCTAGTGTAGAAATTCCTAAGTAATAAACTCCTTTTAACCTTGCAGAAGCTTGACAAAAGCTTTCCCTATTAGAACTCCAATCTCCAGTTTATTAAATTACAGCCATCTATGAAATTCAACTCAATTTCTGGGCCCCATATTTATTTATTATAGTCTTTTCTGATGAACCAAGCACTTTGGAATGGAATAAGGGTAGAAAATGCAGGCAATAAAAAAGAAAAAAAGTGATTACAAGCAAAGTCAAGCACATACCAGTGAACCTAAGGGAAAAACAATGATACTTCTGATAAAACTGTCACAAGAACACAAGACTAGCCACAAATTCGAAACCCAAAAAAAAAGGTATCCGACCCAGTTACAACATCCATGGATCGTGGTCCGGTGAAAGGTTCAACTGGATCAGCCGGTGTAGATGTGAACATGGACGGCCAAGATGAGAATAGCATAGAGAGCAAAGAAGATAAGCGTGTGAACCGCAATTGCCTTACCGTTGGTCTTCATGCTGCCGAACTCCACCTGCCGGTTGTTCCCTGGTATCTGAAACAACAGCCCTGGTTGCAGCAGTATGAAGAGTACAACTCCGATAAGCACGGGCCCCCAGTCCGCCATTGTAATTCCTTCCCAATCGGAAAAAGGGGTATGGTCGCTTTTGGACAACGCAATGGGTGAGATTCGAGGAGGAAAAGGAAAAGAGTAGGAAGGTGCAAGTGAAGAAAGCTTTTACGCGTACACAAAGAAGACACTTGGGATTCTGGTACCATCTGTGAACACTAGGCACTTTTTTATTGAGACCTCGGCCATAACAGCAATTAATTGTTCTTTGAATTTGAGCTCTCTTTTTTTATACTATTCCCAGTGTCCCAGATTTAAAAAATTATTTTAATTTAGTAAAATTTTAGATGAGAATGAAAAAAATAGGAATTTGTTATATTTTTATGTTACTATAATGAAAATAGTGAACAAGAATTAGGGTTGTATATTATTATTTTAATTGAGATAAAAAACTATTATTTTTAAGAATCAAAATAGGATATTTTATAAAAGAAATTATAATTATAATTAATTTGGGACATATTGTTATTAATGAAGAAGTTGATAAGAGATTAAGGAATAGATCATAGGCTAAGGAGTGTAATACGTCCGGAAGCCCATTGGGCTGAAAGACGCCAGTAGACCCTGTAAAGGGCTGCAATAGAGTATTCTTATTTTAATTTAGTATATTTATATATATCTTTGTACATATTTTAATCATTATATCAAAATATTTACATTTTTCAATCATTACATTAATATAAATATATATATATATATCAATCTTTTATCTTAATATAATACTATATAATAAAAAATAAAACTTAATGTGACACACTAGCCAAATAAAAATTTATTTGCAAAGACATTTATAGTATGAAATGTGTCCCTTCCAAAACAAAAGTACTAAATCAGTTAATTTTTACACATTTTTTAATATATTTTTTTAAAATATTTTCCCCAAAACACTCCAAAATAACACCAAGATAACTTTTCAAGAGCAAGGCCATTGTTGGGACTAGGGGACAAGATCACATGATTCATATATTCGTGTAGCTTTTCTTTCTACTATTTTCCAAGGATGGAGAGGCAAGGAGGGGCATAAAGTAGTTTAGATTATGTTGGTGAATAATTGAAGGTTTTTTTATTGAGGTGGTATGTGAATCACCACTAAATTCCCTCTCCATAGCCATCTTATTTGGTACACAAACAAGTGCACAACTCTAAGAAAAGGGCCATATAAATGTTCTTTGTTTCGGTGGTTATAGAGGATAAGAAAATAGAAGGCCTCCAAATGGTACTACTTTCCAAAAAATACTACAAACAGAGATTATAGAACTACACCAACGGATTGAAGGGCCAAATTCTTGATAATCAAGTACTTAAATTTATTTATCAATTTGAATCTTTTATATTAATTTAATATTTCATCAAAATTCATTTTATACATTTAAAGTGTGAATTATGAGATAAAACACAAATTAAAACAAACATTCCCCAATCATCAAACTTGGGACATTAATTGCATGAGCTGGCTCGAAAATAATTGCTTTTCTGGGAAGTTCCTTGTACTAGTCTAAGGGATCATCATGAAACCATACACCATCAATCTTGTGTTGACATATAAAAAGCACTTCCCATTATGTTTTTTTGTTGGTCAAAATTATGTTTTTTTGTTGGTCAAAATCAAAATTGAAACAACCTTATCCAATCATATCGGATTGACAACAAAAAACCCAGTTTTCATTGGAGAGCATGTGATAGCTGAGTCATATTTCATCATGAAAGGAACAAAATAGAATCCAATTCAGATTTTGTGAGATTTAACTATGGTAAAGCAAAACTTATGATCCAAATTGCTGATAAATAGATAATTGAGCATCAGCTACCTACTACGCTTGTATTAGCTAAATAAGTTGTCAAGCAAGGGCCATCGCCGCTACTGTTTTCTTTTTTTTTCTTTTCTTTTTTTTGTACAGTTGTTCTCCAAAACACAAATTATATGCTGCTTTTGTGTACGAACCCGATATAAAGCAAACATTTAAGAAACATAGAACTGGAGAAAAGTTAAAGTTGAAATTATTTTTCTCCCTCAATCTCCGTCTACAGGAATTTAAAGTCAAATAGTATCGCCACCACCCCACCCCAAGTCTCTTTTTATATGACTTTCATTTTCCCACTGTCTGTTCTTTCTTCTCCTTCTGCTTCTTCTTCTATATATGTTTGCAAAAATCAAATAGGGGTACAAAAAAAGAAAAAGAAAAACTCAAATAGAATGAAGGATTATGCTGCTCCGCTGATAGCTACTGCACTTTTTGCATTCCTTTCGCCTGGATTACTGATTCAACTTCCTGGAAAGCAAAGGCCAGTGGATTTTCTTAACATGAAGACGAGTGTGGTGTCCATGTTGCTACACACTGTTATCTATGGTTTGCTTCTTATTCTGTTACTCGTCGTTCTTAATGTACATCTCTATGCCTAGCAGAAATTAATACCAACTTTCCTGAAACTTGTATGGAATTTTTCCTTGTGGTTCCGAAGCGAGTGAATTTGAAGTTTGCCAAAATTATTTTGCCCTTTTTTTTAATCTAAGAGTATAATTTTTGGCTTTTGTTATGATTATTTGGCATGTTTGACATGCATTTTGTTGAGTTAGCTGGAGAGAGAAGAAACTAGACGGGCAGCTTTGTTTGGCGGAACGATTTGAGTAGGGTTTATCTTTCAACTTTTTCTTTTCCTATTCATGTTTTTCAATTTTTAGTTGTCTTTCTATTGGCATCTTTTCTTCCTCTTCTTACCATCAAACAGAATATATACTTCACTCGACAAGAGAATTTAAAATTTCACAAAGAAGAGTCGGATGCTTCAATTGCGGCATAGGCCATAAACCAGAAAGTAAAATGCCATCTTTATACCAGCAAATTTATAACTGAGTGCAGACACATTTGCTTGCTGGTTATCTACATCTATCTATCTAGTGAGACATATACAAATAATTTCAAATGTGACTGTTTGTTTCTAATTTCACCATCCAAAAAAGCACATGGCCAGCATCACATTCTGAAGAACAAGAGCATCAACACACGATTTGCACTGGAATTCAATTTAAAACCAAAAAAAAAAAAAAAAAAGTCGAACCCACACAAAAAGCCAAAAATCTGGGTGCTGCATCATGAAATTTGAACATATAGAGAGCAAGATTGAAAGAAAGAATGTGCTTATTAGCCCATGTACATGTGAACACCGACAGCTAGCAAGAAAATACAGATGAGAGCGAAGTAAAGAATGGAGTGAACCAGTATGGAAACCGCACTGGTCCGGAAGTTGCCGAACTCGACAAATCGGTTGCGGCCTGGGATCTGAATCAGCAGGCCGGGCGTCAACAGCACGAACAGAACCACCGCCACAAACACCGGACCCCAATCGGACATCTTGCTTTTTTTCTGCTCTTTTTTCTTTGCCAAAATCTGTATGTAGCTAAAGAGTGGGTAAAAGAGGGTGCCAGCGGAGCAGCAAATGGGCTTAAATATAGGTCAGGATTTGTTGCAGACAGACTGGAGACAGATCAGTTTGGAAAATGGAAATCTCTGTCGGATTCACATGGCACTTTGCTTGGAGCAAATTTCTGTATGAAAGCAATTGCTTTGGAGATGGAAATTCTGATGCTGCCTACTTTTTTAGCATTGCAGCAATGGGTTTCTTTTCATCACTAGATAAGAAAAGAATGACATTGGTTCAACTAAGGATAAACTGTGAATTGCAAAACGAACAATTGCCGTCTGATAGTGAGGGTGTTTTGCAGAGAAGGCGGCAGATTTAATTACATAGCAAAGAGTGGTGTCACCAAACTGGGTGTGCTTAAGAAATCAAGAGCAGAGACCGTACACAGCTTCACCCGTTTTTGCTAATGAACACTATTTTGTTAAAACCGTCAGATGACAATTCAATTACTCAAATTTGCGTTATCACTGAACTGGAGAAATGTGCTCCACCTGCGGAGAGATCTAATATCATATTAACATAAGAATGCCCCATTTGCAATATATTACCAATTGCAAAGTGGGTGGTAGTTCTCAATTCATTCCATCAGATTCCAAACAGGCTTAAGATAGTCCTTGCAATCAAATTCATCCCATCTCAACTGCGAATTAGTCTGATATCTTCACAATAACCAACAAAATGAATTAACCAAACAGCCAAAGCAGATGATTCTAATTTCTAAATCAATACTTTTCGAGATCTAACTGCATATTAACTTCAGAATACACAGTCCCCGGATGTTGATTAGTTCATTAAATCCCCAGTCAAGTTTGAATTCCCGACCCTGCCAATCATGCATAGTTCAAGCGGAAAATGTCATTTAGCACATAGAAGCTTCCTTGTGGTGTTGGCGTCAAGTGGAACATCTGTTCGCCAAATATTTGCGACAAAGGAGGTCAGATGATAACTATATAGAATGTTTATCATCATGAAGAAATCTTCAAATCAGTTGCAATTATGTGAATGACAAGGGAGGAGAATCAAATGACCTTGAGTCTCGACCCATTCGGGCATTCAACAGTACATGCAAAGTAAACCACAAAACTGTAACAGTAAACTTCCAGCATCAAATATTCAGATGTTTTAAACTAAAATATTTGTTAATGTGAAGTAAGTACTAAAATGATTATAGGTCTATTAAGCACAAATTTTATATTATAAAATAACTATGATTAGATGGTAAAATAATGATTAAACATCATAAAAACTTAATTAAAACAAAATATGTACATTTTGATCAAATTCATCATTCAGAACCACATGGAATTCCTCCACTTTCATATGACAAATACAAATTATTAATCAAATATTGACAATACTTAGTCTATGACCTTGAACGCTACTAATAATGCACTAGACAAAAACATAATGGTGATACACTTCACCTTTGCACATTCCAGAATCTCAATAGCACATATTGATTGGCAGCATACTCGAGATAAGTAGTTTTGTAAATATTTTTATGTCTTAAAATGAAAATATTTTTTAAACACTATCCTCTAACTCAACCTTTCTGCAGGTATATTCTTTGAAAAAACTTTTGTTGATTATTTTATTATTATTTCAATATTAAGTTAGTAATTTTAAGTATTATTTCATTATTAGATTTATTTCATGTCAAATATTATTTAAAATATACAATGTTTTAATATTACTCAAAGTTTCAGAAAAATTTGAAATTTTGATGGAATTTCAGGAAATTTCGAGGATATTTCAAAATATAGGTGGAAATTCTGCAAAATCATATTGAAAGTTGGATTTCATTTGGATACTCAAGAAACCAAAAATTCCTCGACCGAACTTTAATACAATAATTCCAAGTAATGCTCAGCAGACTTTTGCAACATACACAAAGAAGGACGAGTTACCTCTTTGTCACATAAACCCACCTCATCTTGGTTTGCCCTGAGATTGATAATCAAAGATGCTAAGTGCTAACATCCAGTCATACATAATATGAAACTAAGAGAATGCTGTCTTTTCCAATATTTCCAAAATCCGCAAGAATAGTTATTTGATTAAAAAAAATTGTACCATTGAAAGCGGCCTTGAATTTTGAGCCGTCCATAATAATTCAGGAGTTCTAATTTACGCATAACAAACACATCTAATAACAGTTCCCTATCGGAGAGTGTACATCATACAGATGCGTCATTTACCACCACATTTCGCTCTGTACGAGACACTGTGGTGTTTAGAAGCGCATATTGATCGATAATATGAACTAATAATAACAGTTCGGCAAACATCATCTACCAGTTATAGATCAACAGAAACTAAACGCAAGCCAACCAATCGAACACTAAATCCAATCAAGCATCACAACCTAACTAATTAGACAGATCGCAGATTGGCTAATGATTATATCTCTATTTGATGTTTATGCAAAATCATAAGCGCACACAAAAAAAAATAAAAAAATGTGGCGTTTGACAAAATACCTGACTGAACTTCAGCGCATGCTGCTCGCCAGAGAGCTGGAGATTACCGGAGACAAAAACGAGCATCCCGCCGGCGGGGCCCGAAGGCTGGCAGTCAACGGTGGTGATGTGATGCTGACACTGCTGAAACGGCAGCCCCTTGAGCTTCGCCACGATGTTTTGGGATCCCATGATTTTCTGCCCCTCGAAAGTCAACATCGATCCGTCTTGATACAGGTTCGCGAGCCCGGCCCGATTCGCATCGAACGTTGAGTAGTAATGCCCCACGAAAGCCTTTGCCACAGCGTCGGGATCCATTTTGACGGGTTCGGGTTGTCGGGGTTCGGATTTGGTTAAGCGGCGCCTCTTTCTGCGTGTCTCGTTTCTCTCTTTTCAAAACACGTCAGAGTGGCACGCTCAGAGCTCTATGGGTAAGGATACATTTCTTGGTTATTTTGATATTTTTAGTTTTTATTATATTTATAATAAAAATACTAGAATTAAAAATATTTTTATTATGTTTTAATATAAAAACAAATCGTATTAGTATACTAGAAGTATTGAGTTTATAGATTTGGAAGTGAAATGCATTTGATTTTTCTATTTTCATGTGAGAAAAAAATGATTTATTTTTTAAAAATAGTTCTGATATTTCAAAGAGAATAATTTCTATGTAATAATAATATTAAATTATATTTTAATATTATTTTTTATGTTTAATATGTTGAAGAAATGACGGACCATATTATCTTCTTTATATTACATCATTATTATGTGCATAGATAGAAAAAATATTATTTAATTTATTAATAAATTTTAATAATTAAATATCAAAGGTATAAGTCTTATTTTGATAAAATAGGAGTTATTGGTATGAAATAACATTCATAAATCTGCAAAATAGATATTTTTAATTTCTGACTTTGACTCAAAGTATTATAAATGAAAATAAATAATATTGGAAAGTAAAATAAACACATTCTGAGAATTAAATAATTGAAGATGAAAAAATACTTTTAGAAAAAATGTAAATAAACAAGTTGGATGACTTTCACCTATTTTTGAATTATATCATTCTTTTCGTTTGCTGGAGAAGTACGCTAATTGATTTGTGGGAGCCTACTCTACGTGGGCCCCTCTCCGAATGAAAGGTTATGGAAGTACACTTATAAGAGTACATTGCAATCACCCCTTGAATTAACTTGTTTTTGCACTTTACATTGCAAAATAAATAAAATCATTTCACTCCTGAAAATTGCTTTTATGGAGCGTTTTAGCCCATAATTGCTAGGGTGTGAACGAATTAAATTAAGCCAAATACATTAAGGTTTCAATTTGTTTAAATTTTTATCAAACTTCAAAAATTATATTTAAATTTAGTTTAATTATTAATTGAATTGAGTAAAACACAAATTGAACTCGATTCGTTTGATCTTTTACATATATTTTATTATTAATTTTACTAATAGAATTAAGCTCGGTCGAGTTCTATATTTTATTGAATGAAAAATATATCTTCAAACTTAATTTATTATATTTATCGAATTAAATTCAAACGAGTTTTTAACAATCAATTTCAAGTCAAGTATCAAGTATATTTTTTTTTTCCACCTCCTCTAACACACGCCTTTTTAGTCAAAAATTCGCTCAAACCCTATTTTTTAATTGCTCATATTATTTTAGCCCCTAAAATTGCTTTTATTGGAACATTTTCCCTATATAGTTATGCCCCGTTTTCTTTGTATTTTTTCTCATTACTAATTTGTGGATTTTTCGTTCAAATTCATCTTAAACATTCAAAATCCATTTTTAAAAATAGAAGATTTAGTTATAAAAGAAATCTAAATGAATTCATTTTGATGAAATTTTAGGAATGCCCAAAAATGTATGTTAAAAGGCAAGATCAAATGTATTCATATATGGATGTCACCAATTACATCTATGTATACATATTCATACTTTTGTGTACATATATGTGTATATATTTTTATATATAATAATATATTCGGCAATTTTGTACAAACCATATCATGTTTTAAAGTTTTTAAGAGTTGTTGTATTATGTATGCTTTGATAACTGTATCCATGTATCATACCTTGTAAAAACTTGTAACTATCTATTTAAAGTTCTTTTACAACATTTTATTGAATTTTTTGCTAGTCTACTAAGGTTTTCTCATCTAGAATAATAGGTAATGTAATTGTCCTTTGTGTATAATATAAAAGATGGAGAATCATAGGATAATAAGGTTGATCATTAATGTAATGTGCACGTCACGACTTTGTTTGTTGATAGGGGCATTTTTTCATTTTTTGTTGCTTCTTCTTATTTTGGGGCTTGGAGTGTAAAATTACATTGGTTGGGTGTAATATGGTTTGGACTTTGAATTTATCCAATATATTTAGGTTGAGTCCAACTGTGGGTTAAGTCAGGTCAAGCCCTGCCTGCATATTTCTAAATTCGGTTCCAAGCATGCAATCAATGAAGTAGCAAACAAATTTTGGGTAGCATTTGAAGGTATATTGGGTCCAGAAATGAAGAGGGGGTAAATAGTTGCACGAAAAAGAGATTAAACCCAAAAAAAGAAGGGAAAATCAGAGTCCTGTGATTATTTCCTCAAAGCAACCTCTTTAAGTTTTCACCGACCACAAAAATAAAGGAAAAAATAATAAACGTGATTTTCGCTGGTGTAAAAAGCACGACTTCCTCGGCAGCAGGATTTGAACCTGCGCGGGCGGAGCCCAACAGATTTCAAGTCTGCCTCCTTAACCACTCGGACATACCGAGTTCAACGGCTAACGAACTTCATTAAAGTTACTCTTCATCTGTAATTAAATGGTAGCATGGCAAAAGCTTAAAAGGCATCTGGCAATTTCATTCAACTTTATTTATTTTGGAGAGCGATAAAGTGCAATACAAATGATTATAACGGAATATATTTTTTCAAAAATAAAATAAATAAATAAATAAATATCAACCACCATATATAGTTTAGTTACTCATGTAGTATATTCTTTTCTACTAACTATAAAATACTAATTACGGATGGGCATTAGTCGGCCTTGGCCCACCTTAAGCTGTTTGAAGGAAGAATATGCGATTAGAAACTTGGATTACACAAAGTAATAATCCAGTTTTGCATCTTATTAGAGATTGACAAAGACCTAAATACAATGTTTATAGCCACCCCAAACATGTATCTCAATCTCATGACTTAATTAAATTACACCTTGATGCCCACTTGAGGGGTAAATGGATAAGAACCAAAAATAGCGTGACAGATGCAGTTGCAGTCTGAGTAAGCACAAAAACCATCAAGGATAAGGAGAGACAGTAATGGTTGTCATATAGCTGAAGGGGACAAAAAAAAAACTTGGTCAGGGAGAGAGAGAGAGAGATAAAGGGGCAGCCATCATATATATATATATATATATATATATGTTCATCAAAAGAGCTTAGCTATTTAGAATTGGCTTTTTGATTTTGCGACGGCCGTTTTTCTTCTCTTGCATTCAAGAAATATTGTCAAAATAATTAAGTTGGTCATTCATTTTGGAGTGTTTATTTGTTTAGATTGTTTGTTTCGTAGACATTGATTCAAGTTCTAAAGTGATTTTGAGATTTGAAAGTTGAAATATTATGTTGGGAGAATTTAAGATTAATTAAAATAAATTCATATAAGATGGATATAAAATCATTTACACTGATTCTAAAAAAAATTTAAGAATTTAAAATTTATTATATTAAAAATTTATCCAAACAAATTTAATAAATTTATTATTATAAATTTTAAATTTTAACTTCAAACTCAATAATTGAAATAAAATCAAAAATTAAAAAATACAAAATGAAAAAGTATTATTTTCAAAACTTGATGATATGACTTGTGAATACTGCATTACCTTTGGTGACAACTTAGTCGGGTAAAATCAAATGTCCACTTTGTTGGTCAAGAAAACGTGTCAAATTCAATCATAGGCTGGCTTTTAGTTCTTGTTGACCCTTGTTTCCTAAATAAACATCTTCACACTAAGGAAGAAAAGGTAACGTTTGAAGTCGGTAAATGTCATAGCAAGTAATAGTAGCGACCTACTCCATCCGAGGAAATACTTTCAAATCTCCCATTTCGTTTTAAAAAAAAAAAGAAAGTAAAATCATCAATTCCCCACATTTATTTTACCATTGATTGTTATAAAAGTAAAATTTTCTAATCTTCTCTTTACTATATCCCCAGTCTATCACTTGAAGAAAGTAATATCTTCATTTTATTTTATTTTTATTGATAATATTTTCACCATCTATTCATTATTTTATCCCCTTTGTAAATATAGGTGTTCTTTAGTATAATCGCAAAAAAATTATAAATGATTTCAAAAAAATGTTTGCATAACTAATTTCTGTTTAAATGATAAAATCATAATAATATAAGTATCTCAAAGTTGATCACGTAAGACTATATATGTATTATGATGGCGAAAACAGACTAAATATAAAATATGGGCATGCGGGTGACTCAAAACCACTGATTGAGGAAGCATATAAACTGAAAATGAGCTTTTTCAATTCTATGTTGCTATGCACAAAATAGAGTAATCTTTTTGTAATGATAGCCATAATGTACTTTTAATGGCTGAAAAGGAAAAGAAAAGGAAAAAAAAAGTAAATTGGCAACTTACGCACGCTTTTACTTCAAAATTCAAAGCCGTGTTACAAGCACAAGAAAAATTAATGTAAGTGGTTCACGTTTCCTAGTTTAATGGTTATAAGAGTTCTTTTAATTAAACATACAATCCACCCTGACATCTAACGTCTTTGCAAAGTTATACATTATATTAGACAAATAAAATTGAAATGAACTATTTGTGTTATTAAAGAGAGTGTAAAAATTTTGATTTTGGCCTCTTATTAATCATTTTTTGTAATGGTGTGCTTTAAAAAAAACAAAAAAAAAAATTATTTTCAAATTTTTAGAATCTAAGGACTTGTTTGTTTTCATTCTTATTTTTGTTTATTAATTTTCATTGTTTTCACTTTTCAAGTGCATTTTTATTTTTTATTAATTTTTATATATAAGTAAAAGTATAAAAGTTTATTTGAATATAGTATAGATATATTATTCATGGATCCATTAACTTTCCTCGACAGTTGCCATGATGACAGCTCTTATTTATTATAGTCTAGTAGAATTGATTACTTGTAGTAGCATCTTTTCCAATTAATGTTGTTCCGCCACTGCAAATGGAGGCCAAGAGAAAACCATAATTATTGTACAATACAGATAAAAAGGGGCAGCCTTTTTTAAGCCTTCGGACAAAGATCTCGTGTTTATTTATTTAAACAACGCGGCAATTTCGGAATCGTGAACGTTTAGATTGCAAAAAGTTTATGCGACTCACTGCGTCGCTTCAACTGTCATCGCATCCTTTCGCCCCACTCATAAGTTCATGAATACAATTAATTCCGTTTCTCAAAGTATAATCAGAACAAAACACAATGTTTGTTCTCTGTTTTAAATTAATTTTTTAGATTTTCCATCTGAACGTCTTAAATAAAATTTTAGATTTTTTAATATATTTTTTTTTATTTTCCATCTTACTTAAAATCATTAAATAAAAAATAAAAATACTTAATATATTTGTTTAATTATTATTTTAAATTTTATGTCAAATTAAATTAAGACAATAATATTAAAACAAAGGGAGTATGTTTTATAGACATTAAAAGAAATGAGTTTTTGAAAAGTTGAGGTTGCTTGCATTAAAAAAGTCGGAAATTATACTATTCAGTTCAGTTACGTATATGTAATGTCTATAAGTATCTCTCCAACATCAGGTGCCAAAATAAAAAACTGTGCCTTGGCCACCGTTGTTTCACCACATTACACCGCCATCATTGCTTGGCTCCAACCTTTTATACAAGGTTAAAAAAGAAAACCTCAGCTCAGCAAAGCAAATCAAATCGAAATTTGCCTTTTTATTTTATCCCGAAAGGAATATCCAAATTCCGCACTCCATTTGCAGAAAAACCAAGAAAAAATCACCAAAAGTTGAGATTGACTCAAAAGTTGTCAACGAAATTACAGATGGGTTGTTTCAAGGAGAGGCTTTCTTCATTCTTGAATAACAGATGGCTGGTTTTTGTGGCTGCAATGTGGATACAATCTTGTGCTGGGATTGGATATTTGTTTGGAAGCATTTCACCAACGATCAAGAGTTCTTTAAACTATAATCAAAGGCAGGTTGCGAGATTAGGGGTGGCTAAAGATTTAGGTGATAGCGTTGGATTCTTGGCTGGTAGTTTATCTGAGATATTGCCTATGTGGGCTGCTCTTCTTATTGGTGCAATTCAGAATTTTGTTGGATATGGTTGGGTTTGGCTTGTTGTCACGGGTAGAGCCCCTGTTTTGCCATTATGGGCTGTGAGTTTCATATTTCATTACATTGATTTTCATCAATTTTTAAGCTTTTTGATTCATTGACTTGCGACTACTTTTGGTCATATATATATATATACATATATATATGTATATATATATATATATATATATATATTCCAGGATTGATAATTGGATTTAAGCAAATTCTTACTGTTTGATTTGATATGATGAGGAATTGTTGATTATTCATCTGTTTTTAGATTTTGATGTGATGAATATGATCAGCTGAGTTTAGCTTAAAGATCTTATCTTTAACATCGTACGTTTAGGACCTTTGAATTTTTAGTCCGAGTCTTTAATTTGTTTTCTTTCTTGAATTGTTTTGAGTTTGAGGTGTGCAATATGCTCTTTTCCCTGGTCCTCTTGTGTATTCTGAAGTTTCGTTGCTTTTACGTTCCCTCTCTGTTGGTCAAAAATATAAATATTTATATTGGTCGTTTCCAGTAAACAACTTTTTTCTTTATATCTTCCTTCAGAACTAATGTAATCAATCTTGTGCTTGACTCGAAATTCATCTGCTATCCAACATCTTAGATGGATTATAGTAGATATTGAATTCTTGCTCATTTTGAAGCTTTGAAGCTTTTTCTTTTTTGTTTAATTTTTGACTTGGGAAGTGGTCAAATAAATGATATTTTGAACTTTTCATTTCAAAAGCTCAGGATAGTGGGATAAAATATGAGTAATGATCTGAAGTGTTGTGTGGTTTTTCTTTTTCTTTTAAATTGACCATTATATTCAGAGGATAAATTTCACATGAAATGCAGTGATGTTGCCTTAAAAAGACTTCACATAATGCAGGAAAAAGGTTCGCTTTCTTCTTTTCTTTAATTGTCTTTCCTTGAAAATTAGGATTAAACTTCTGTTTCCTATTTTGCATGGCATTTACTAATGTTGATTTGTGCATTTTTCTGCAAAAAGACTATTGCTTAAATTCTGTAAATGCAAATGTAAGTGCTTCCTCTGTCATTCCTGCGACTAATTGTCTAATGCCACAGTAAATCTGTTTAATTTAGCCATTGTTATCAGCAAAGATGCATGTTCCAATCAATTTAAAATATGAACTTGTAGCGTGACTTTGTGGCTGGAGCATAAGATGGCATCTTTATTAGTTTGAGTGGATCATTAATTTGATGTTTGAAGCCTTCTACAAAAGTGAAGCATGAACTTTTCTTGTTCTCTACCAATTTTGACTAATCTATCACTTTTATATGCAGATGTGCATTCTTATCTTTATAGGAACAAATGGTGAGACCTACTTCAACACAGCAGCACTAGTCTCTTGTGTGCAAAACTTCCCCAAAAGCCGTGGTCCGGTTGTGGGAATACTTAAGGGTTTTGCTGGGTTGGGTGGTGCCATTTTGACTCAGATATATGTAGTGATGCATTCTCCAGACCATGCTTCACTGATATATATGGTTGCAGTTGGGCCAACAATGGTGGTCATTGCTCTAATGTTCATTGTCAGGCCTGTTGGAGGTCACAAACAAATACGGCCATCTGATGGGTTTAGTTTCTCAATTATCTATAGCATATGCCTCATTTTGGCTTCTTATTTGATGGGAGTCATGCTTGTAGAAGATCTAGTTGACTTAAGCCACTCTGTAATTACAATCTTCACAGTGATTCTATTTGTAATTTTGTTGATTCCCATTGTCATCCCTATCACATTGAGTTTTCCTGGGGAGCCGAGAACATCAGTGGAAGAGGCACTTTTACCTGAGCCACAGAAACAAGGGCCTAGCAAATCTGAAGATGATGGTCAAGATATCATATTTAGTGAAATTGAAGATGAAAAGCCAAAAGAAGTAGATTTGCTTCCAGCTTTGGAGAGGCAAAAGAGAATTGCTCAACTTCAGGCAAAACTAGCCCAAGCAGCAGCAGAAGGAGCTGTGAGAATCAAGAAAAGAAGGCCACACAGAGGGGAAGACTTCACTTTAACGGAGGCATTGATAAAGGCAGATTTTTGGCTTATATTTTTCTCTCTTCTGTTAGGTTCTGGTTCTGGTTTGACTGTGATTGATAATTTGGGTCAGATGAGCCAGTCCTTGGGGTATGATAATACCCATGTATTTGTTTCCATGATCAGCATTTGGAACTTTCTAGGCCGTGTAGGTGGTGGTTACTTCTCTGAGAAAATTGTCAGGTATGAACTTAGCTACTTTGTCTACATTGTATGCTTTAATTTTCATCATATAGATCTTCAATTCTTTCTCAAAAAAATTACCATACTGTGAAACAGGGATTATGCATATCCAAGGCCGATAGCCATGGCTGTTGCCCAAGTAATAATGGCAGTTGGACATTTCTTCTTTGCTATGGGTTGGCCTGGGGCAATGTACTTGGGAACTCTTCTTGTGGGACTTGGCTATGGATCACACTGGGCAATTGTACCTGCTGCTGCCTCAGAGTTGTTTGGGTTGAAAAAGTTTGGGGCTTTATACAATTTTCTCACTCTAGCAAACCCTGCAGGTTCTTTGATATTCTCAGGTGTCATTGCCAGTAGCATATACGACAGAGAGGCAGAGAAACAAGCTCAGGGGCGCCATCAGGGTCAACACAGATTATCTTCTTTTTCAAGCTTCGTCTTTGTTGATGATCCTCTGAAGTGTGAAGGTGCCATTTGCTTCTTCTTAACTTCCATGATCATGTCTGGGCTTTGCATCATCGCAGTTGTTTTAAGCATGATTCTTGTGTATCGAACAAAGACAGTCTATGCTCACCTCTATGGAAGATCTCGAAGATAAGTTGTAGAATGTTGAGTCATATGGGGTTCACGATCTACAGTATGACAGAAGCTCCGTGTCTGCACTTTGTTCAAGGTCGTTGATGTTATTAATTACCTTGGCTGTTTGTATTTCTACACCATAGTTGAGAAGCAATGCGAGTGTGACTAGATCTTCTCATAGAGTAGGAGCAATCAGCAATCTGGTGATTGAATGAATACTCTTTCTGATTGTTATAGCGGCATATTTATTTTCTTTCAAGCACCATCTGGTGGCTGAGTGTGATAGTTTGTTCAATGTTGTATTTTTATTTTTTCTTTGAAACTATTGAAATTCTTTGGCAAAATTTTTATCCCGAGGAAACATTGCTTAATGAAAATTTTTGGTCTGTGTTGTTACCTCTGATGGCTCTCTTTCTATGGTTACTGATCGTTTCACATTATCCGTCCTGTCGTTTTATTTCACTAAAAACCAATTTCAAATATAACACTCTTAGGGAAGAAAAAAAAAGGACAAAAAGGGATGATGCTAAAACAGTGTACTATCAAAGCAATTTGGATATATTGTAATAATACATTTAGTTCCTGGGGTTATTACATGTTACTGCGGGAAATTGTATCCATGTTTCTTATTGACGATGGAACGATATGCAATAGATTGCAGATTGTCCCTATCCATGGAAATCTGTAAAAATAAAAATAAAAAATTAAACATTATTCTTTGGGTATTCCTTTCAGGTAACAATGTTTGTGTGAATTAAGTATAATCTTATGAATTGAATGCCGAGCAATCCCTTCGTATTTCTCCTTGGTTGCCAGTTTTTACGCCAACCCTGCCAAGCTTCGTCATTGCTGTGATAAACGCTCCATTGAAGTCACCCGGGTTTTTGGCAAAATCCATTACAGTAGGTTGAGATGCTGGATCAGTGAACAGCACCTGATCAGATGTAAACAAGCCTTTCCCTCCAACCAGATTCTGAAAATATACATTGTCAAATGTTTGTGGAGTTACAGGATCCATGTTTATGGCAATCTGAGGGTCGACATTCTGAGGGCATTCTTGCATCAACTGCTGTGCATAGCTTGGATCCAGTGTAGGGTCAACAGGGTTGGAAGGAGAAAACGAGTAGATCCGGTTTGCAAAACGGCTGCAGTGGGAAAAGCCAACTGTGTGACATCCTGACAGTGCAATCATATCAGTCTGGGACAGATTATTCTTTGCAAATATGGTGTTAAGTTGGATGAGATTGAAAGTGGGCTCTGGTAAGTTTCCAGAAACCCGAGAAGCTTGAGAAATGAGACCATCACGCCTTCCCAATTCTACGTTGTATGCAGGGCCTCCTGCCTGAAAATCATTTACAACACAGAACGAATAAGTCATGAGACGGTTTAACTTTTAAAGAGAATATGTCAGCAACAGATGAAAAGGCAATTGTGATTACCAGGAGTACAACATCTCTGGCAGCAATAACTAAGATATCTGCACAGGATACCATGCCAGGGCATTGAGCTTCTACTGCTTGTTTTGCCTTTACAACAGTGTCAAAACCATCTCCTGCTAGGGAAAGATTATCTGGAGCATCTTTTTCGGCATCATTATTTGGTGAAGCAATAAGAACTGAGGCATCACATCCCTACACATCAAGGCAGAGGAAACAACAAAAAAAATTGTCAGATGAATCCGGCTGCATTAATCAAGTCACAACATGTGGTGTATACCGATCAATTTAGGTTTGTCAGAACATCTAATATCTGCTGTATAGTCTTTCTTTGTGATCCCCATGATCAAAAGTAAAAATAGTGTCAGTCTCTATGGTAAAACTCATAATATAATTTAGCAAGTTCTTGAAAAACTTGGTTTCTTGCTTCCACAAATTTGAACCGTTTAGTGATGTTTCCATCTCAGCCCCCCCTGATCAACTCTGTTTAGATACACCACACATAAAATGCGCCAATGAAATATATGATTTTCAGGGGAAAATCATATATTTGGAGAAGAAATACTTGGAGAAGAAATAGAAAGTTGTTGAATACAATACCTCAACAAAGCAGTCATGGAAAAAGAGGCGAACTGTGGCTGGAATCGTAACGAATGTCTGGTTTATCTTTGTTAACACAACCTGCCGGACAATGCTCTCAACGTTAGGACAGCTTGTGCTATAGAAGTTTTCCATCAATTGCCCTTCTCCCTTCCTCACAAGTATGAATATTATCAACAAACACAAACTTTTACAGTATTTCTCCATTCTTCTCTCCCTCTCTGTCTCTGTGTTACAATTGATTGTCCAAACTTGCTGTAATATATATTGAATAGAACAGTTAGGAATATGGGCAATAGGATAATGACTCCACGGAAGAAAAATTTTGTTATATAAGGTAGTTGTACTTGGTCTAAGGCTGGAGGGTATATCCTGAAAGGTGATGCATGATAAGGAGTTTCCACACATTTTTCCACCAATAAAATGCAGCAACACTAAAATTACTATTTATTTGAAGTCAAAAAATGTTTTTTTACCTTACATATGACAAATTTTATACCTTGAACATTATCTACATATGATCAAAGACACCGTCCTCTCCCATAATTTAATCAGACGAAGCCCGAAACTGGTTCATAAAAAAAAAATACCCTCATGTTCTAAGTCAATTTTTTAATACATCTTACTGGTTCTTCTCTTGCAATCCTTGTGTGAAATTCATTCAAATGGAGAATATGGAACCGTTGGTATCAGTCGAAATACGATCTAAGGACGACTAATATGATTAGAACCTTCACTGACTCAATCAACTTGAAAATATTGTCAATTGTCATTAGTATAGGTCATTTATCCAAAGTCTTGAAACACTAAACTGAATTCTTTGTTAATTACTTGAATAATTTATCAACAACAGCTAGCCCAGGGTTAATAGTAATACTTTTCTCCCTTGCCAAATTTTTGTTTTAATTTGACTAGTGAAAATGACATGGTAACAAATCCCATCTACTACCAAACTCAGCGTTTCCACATTGAGGATACAAGAATTTGTCTCTTGTTCATGCTGATACGCCACTGTTTTGCCCCCATTGTCAAACTTGTGCAATAATTTATGACTAAAATAATAAAATGTTTTTTTTTTTTTTTTTAATTTTAAGGAAATCCCATATGCTGTGGATTCCAATAAATGACAATTTTCATAAAAAATTTCATATATTTCTCCATCATATATGTTGGTGAATTTGATTCATGAATCAGGCCTCCAAAAAAGTTAAAACCAATGCTCAAATCTTACAAACTCAAAAGCGAATGGCTGCTTATTATGGTATTCAATTATTTGTGCATAGGCCACCACAGCCTTATAGCCTTTTGCTAAATCTTTCTACTAGGACTTGAACCTTTTTCAACTGTTTGCCTTTCTTGATCTTAAATAATTGAAGCACTAAACATCCAAGGAAATATGTAGCAGGAAAAAAGGAAAACTGTTAAAAATTTGTTCTGGAAGAACAAGTCAACTTGATGATAGTTGAGAAATCGAGGTCACTCTTTGCTGCTTAATTAATCAAACTTTAATTCAATATATATAATAAAGACTTTTTACTATAAGCTGCCATGTATTATTGCAATTAATGCACACTTCTTCTTGAATTTTCTTTTCTGAAACAGACACGATAATTTTTCTCGTTCAATGAATTTATCCCTTCGTGATTCTCTTTTAATTTTGTTGCTTAATTTATCAATATAGTTATATTTCAAAGGATTTATTTTTCATATTTATATTTACCCAACCGTTTCTCATATATATTTTTAAAAAGATACGTTCTATGTAACTTTTAATACTTGAACTATTTGATGAAGTTTGGTTTTTACCTTTAATTAGCACAATATTTTACCTATTTTACCTTTTTTCATTTCTTTTTCTTTTTTTTTTTTTTTCCATATAGACTTCTAGCATCAAACATAGGTGAGGAACGTCTCAAAGACAAGATCGTATTTTATGTAAATATATGCATTTAAATTTCATATACATATATGCCAACAATTGTCGATGTTAAACAATTGAAAAAGGCCATTTGTGTCGTTACCTAAGCTGAGGGCAGTAAACAATGTTATTTACCCAAAATTTTTATTGTGGGTTTTCTATTCTAAATCAAATCTTAAGAGTGGTTGTAATGGTTGCTTTTTTATTGCTAATTTATTACTGATAATTAATATTCTTGACATAATAACATTTAATTGTTTCACTCAAAAAAAAAAAAAAAATAAGTTGCAATTGGAAATAAGTACATCAACCTTGAAATGAAAATACTCTCTTCTCTTCGTATAAATATTAACTTGTAAACATACGTAACTCCACATCCCCAAGTCCACATAATCCCAGGTACATACTCTTTAGTCCTCTAAATACACTAAAAATAATAATAATTATTTTTTTAAGAGAATGATCAAAACATATTAATCATCACTTATTATATTCGAATTTCAAACTCACTAAGACAAACAATTATTTCATTCATAATATCAAGATTTTAGATATAAAAAATTACTATATAATTAGATTAACACCCACTCTAACGAAACTCGATTCCATGAATTTTGGTCATGTAACCTCTTAGCAATAATTATTTACATATCTTATTTTTGTTGTTTCGGTACGTGTTGCTGCAACCTCAATCGTTGTTATTATGTTACTTTATTAATTTAATGGATTAGGCAAGCAAAGCTGGCACTTAGTGCTGCTGATTCATAGCTAACTAAACACCAGTCATCTCAATTTAGAGCAATTTTTAACTTGTTGAGAACCTAATTGCAACATCAATTCGCATGCGCCTAAATCAACCTACCCCTATCATCATTTATTTATTCTAGTCATGAGATGGCAATACATCACACTATGCAATCCATTTTTTTTTTATTTTTTTATTTTTCATGTATCATGAATTTGACATTTTCCATTGACCTGTAAAATTAGGAGCAAATTAGAAGCAGGATTTAATGTGATCAACTTAATATGAATTTGTTACTGCTAATCCAATTAGAATATCTGTATTGATTATATGGATTGAATATGAACATTGGTAAATCATCCAATTTAATATCTTAACTTCAGTCGTTGAGGTATTAACCCAACGATCAAAGCTCAAAGCTGACTTCTCAAAATCCTACAAATATGAGTTTTTTCGCCTAAGCTCCAGCAAATGGATGTGTGAGTGTCTGTTTCACTAATGTGAGCTTTCTATCTCGCTCTTCATTATAATTTTTTAGTTATTGATGATTATGTTAAATTAATTATATATTAATCATATCTTAATGTAATTATTACTTCTCTAAAAAAATTTAAATTTGAAAATTTCTAATTATATATCTTAAATAACGTGCTAATTGATATCAAATTCAACTCCACAAAATCCAAATTTTATTTATTTTAATATTATACCATACTAATTAGCTATTTGTATTTAGAACTTAAATTTTTTTTACACTGAACCTAACATCTATTATTAAATAAAAAAATTGGAATTTAAAATTTTAATTCAAATTTTATATTTTTTAAATTCAGATCCGATATCAACATATATAAATTGAGTTGGAAAAAGGATCAGGATCGTTCTTTCAATTCGATTAGTTAACCCACCCCAGGAAAATGAGGAGGAGGGCTAGGAGCCTATAAATTTATGTTGCACTGAAGAAGCCCATAAATTTTGTGTTACTATGTTGCTGATGCAAACCCAAAGGAGGCCATAACTTTAGTAAAGATACAAAAATCATTAGCCCACAGTATCAAATTCTCCCTTTTTCAAGTGGGCTATCCGGCCCAAAAATGACTAGATATATGGAAATTTGCAGGAAGCTCACAGGAGTGAATCTGCGCTCAAGAGGAGAGTGCGAATATTTTCAAATTCCAGAAAAGTGGAGAAATGGCTATGGATGTAGAAGAGAGTGGAACTGGCTTGAAATTTCCTTGTTGGAAGGCGGTGCGGCGACTTTTTGGACCGGATGCCCCCTTCTTCGCGGCTGGTAACATAGAAAGAGAACTCCTAGCCAAACAGGTACAACACTCGTTTATGCGCAATATAATATGATTAGACTCATTTTGTCGCTATATAATTTGAAAATGAAGATACTATTTGCCGATTTGTATTAGCTTTTTCGGATGCGCTTTTTTGTAGGTTGGAGTTGAGTGAGTGATTTAGTTGAGAGTAAATTTTGTATATTTACATTTGTACTTTTTCTAATTTACGGAAGCAGTTCATTTGATTAGACTGGCGTTTGATGAAGATTGATGCTATTATTAGAACTTATATGATGGCTTAAATTCAGTTATGTGTATGAAAATATATTTGAGCTGAGTTTTCTGATGCTACTATTTTGGGAAAAGCAGACCGAAATTTTTTATTTCGAAATTATAGTTATTAAGTGGTGGGCGAAATGTTTGTTTTCAGCTAATTGATCTACACAGTACTTGATCAATTTTGGGGGAAGAAAGGAAAGGATTAAGTTAGCTAACCAGGGAAAAGATAAGGCAATGAAGTAAATGAGGGATTAAAAAAAGGATAATGTGAGAAGTATGATGTAATAGCCAGTGTCTGAGACTGAGTTTCAAAATTTGAAAGTTTCAATTTGTCCTTAATGTTAGATTTGGGTGTTTAATTTGTGCAGAGGAAAGCATTTATACTTTTGTTCATGGAGTCTAATTTATATTTTATGCTGTAATTATATGAAAATTTTAGTATTGGTATAAAATTAAATCTTTCCATCCTGCAAACTGTCCTTTTAAGTTAGCCACCAAACATGGTTCTTCATGATGATGAATATGGGGCAAGAAAGGTCATCTTATATTTTATGAAAGTAGAATGAATAAACTTGAATCTCAATGACCATTGCATTTAACACCTTAGTTTGTGCAAAACTATAAGACGTATATGTATTTTCAAGAGTAACCAGTTAGTACTAGACCTGGAAAAGTATGTCTGCAGAATGCGGTGACAGTGTTCTTTTAACACCTTAAATGTAAGAATTCGTGACACAGTTAAAGAAAAGTGACTGACAGTATTGAAATCATTATTCAGATCGAAGTCTTGGAATGAATCGCAACTAGAAAAGCAGTGTTTGTCCCAGGAGATACTAGGTAAATAAGAGATAAAAGCTTTGCGTGCGATGGATTTGTTATCTGGATCTTCTCTGTTTATGAGAATAATTTCATATTGTTTGAGTGAATTGACCCACAGCTTTGTGATTTATTTTTTGGCATTCACCTGATGATGCCAACTTCCTGTCTTTTTATATGTTGCTCTGTACATTGCAAGACAATTTCAATCATCATATAATTATTTCTTCTCTAGATTGCATTGGACTTAACGGAAGAAGAAAAGCAGCAGATTCGAGCTGTGGAAGTTTTGGGAAGCAGGTATCAACAGTCTACTTGTTGATCTAGTGCTTAGGATTTTTTTTAGCATTTTGAATATCAATGATTTAATGTTACAGAGGATGGTGTATGGATAGAGACTTGCATGGTTTTGTCTTTTGTGGGAGAAGAAGCAGCATAGAACAATATAAATTGGATGTTGTTTTAAGCCTCTTTGTATTCTTCAAGTAGATGATTTTATCTTTTTTTTATTGCATGCAATTATCAAGCAAGTATATATTTACTTATTTGCTTGGCATTTTCAGCTTGTTTTCAATGTTATAGGTAATTTTTTTGGCATACAGCATTCAAATCTAAAGTTTGAAAAAAAAAAAAAAAAAAAGACCAGCAGAATCTTTGTTTATATTGTTGTCAAAATAGTCATCGAATCCATTTTACCTCCAAAAATTATTTTTTATCAGTGAAGTGTTTTGCCCAATTGTTGGTTGTGGAGCATGCCTGAAATCTTTGGAGGACTTTGAAGATCACTATAACGCACGGCACATGGCATCTTGTTCAGTCTGCTCACGAGTATATCCAACATCACGCTTACTCAGTATACATGTATCTGAAGCTCATGATTCTTTCTTTCAGGCAAAAGTTGGCCGTGGATTTGCTATGGTAAATTCTTGAATTCAATTTTTCGTTGAGTCAGTATTTTGGCATCTCGTGCTAACCATCAATTCCCTACATGGAAGTTATACAGTCAAACTTTTAATACTATTATAGTCCAGCATGCATCTTGGTAATTAATTGTTTAATTTATTTTACTGGCAGTATTCTTACTGTCACTCTATGACATTTGTGTTTAAAAATGCTTCTCTTGCAATCACATGGTGTCTTTTTCTTTTCCCTTTTCACATGGTGCCTTTTTTTTTGGGGGGGTGGGGGGTGGGGGGTTTGTTCTTCTTGGAATATTTCTTGTGAAAATTCTTATGTAATTATGTGTTGTAGTATGAATGCCTTGTTGAAGGCTGTGATGAGAAGCTGAAGAACTACAAGAGCCGGCAGCAGCATCTGGTTGACAAGCATAAATTCCCTTCTTCGTTTGACTTCTTCAAGAAGGCCAAGCCATCAAAAAAACAGAGGCAGAAAGTCCAGCGTAATAAAGCACTGCACAAGACACAGGATGCCTCAACTGCAATGCAAGTGGAGGAAGAAAGCATTGACAATCTTGTTTCAGCCGTCTCAAAATTAAGCACTTCAGATTCTCCTTCATCAATCAGTTTTGGCCGCCGCCACACTCGAGGTCTTGCATTCGTCCCTCGAGCCATTCAAAAAGAGAGAAGACCGGGCCTTTCACCAGAGCAAATAAAAAGATAGCAGAAATTCTTTAAGCTCAAACTTGACCTAGTTGATTAAAGCTTGGGTCTGAAAGTATTTGTGTAAATGCTGCGTATCTTTTCAATTTTGCTGGAGAACTTCTGCAATGTCCTTCAAAAATTTGGTAAGCTACTTGATTACTAAAGAAGTTTTACTAAACTATATGAGTTTTCTGTGAAAATTAGTGCATAACTAACCTCCAAGTTTGTGAACATGTGTTTCTAGATTCACATCCATCATGGCCCTACCCTTGATTCTAGTTATTAATACGAGCTTATTAGTATTAGTATTTCCCCACATTTAGTTTGAATACCAAGCCATCTATTGGCGTGATATTCAATGAAATTTTTGGATGGATCAATTGATCGCTGATGGATCAAAGAAATAAGTGGTGAACAACCTTGCCAACACAATCAATCCAGTATAAAATGATTTTGATATTCTTTTTTTGTTTTCCATATAGACAAGCCCAAAACCAATGCTAGGTGGCTTGCACTGGAATGAACTAGCCAACTGAGCAACCAGAGGAATGAAATACGTGCACGGCCCTCGGCCCTCTCGCTCTCTGTTGGCTAAGCAAGAGACAGACGTCTTTAGAAGTGTAGTTCCTATTTCCCTTTTTCTTTTCCCCCTTTTCGAAGACATTCTTTTTCCTTTTTTCATTTACATCGAAAATTTGTTAGGCAGTTTTCTTAACAAGAATCAACGATTTAATGAATGAGAGAAGCAAAGAAAACGTAGAGCAAAACTTTAATCGCATGGTTTGCTCATGATTCTAGTTGTGGTATACAATGCAAATGGGCCAATTTCCCAGTTTTTCAACAAGCTGGACTGTCTTCAGAGGTTTCAGCAGCAGAAGCAAGTACCAGCTGTGGCTCAACCACAGCGCCTTCCTTTCGTACTTTTCTACGCTCACGCTGTAATCTGAAAGACTCTCTCTTCCGTGCTCTATAACTATTGGGGTTTTCTGGTTGCACAATGCGTGGATAAACACTTACCTGCAAATTTTATTAAACTGTAAGCTATCACGAGTTCTTTCATTGCTAAAAGTGAAAAGTTGCAGGGATTTGAAGGTGAACCTTTTTTTTATCAGGTCCAAACTTTTCAAACTTGACTAGTCCATCAATCAAGGAAAAGATAGTATGATCCCTGCCAAGCCCAACATTCTTCCCTGGATGAAACTGCATATATGATGGCAACATGAGTGAGTTGCTTAATTGAGAGGGAAAAAAAATAAAAATAAAAATAAAACTAAGATTGAATCACTTTATGGGTAATTTTTGGCAAACTCATGCCTAAATGCATTAGTACAAGTCCCAGTCAACACAACCATCCTACGTCTTTGAAATACCAGAAATTTAAGACGGAAATACATTTATAAAACTCAAGCACAATGCACGTGTCAAAGTTATGATGAAGTTGATGCAGAAAATACAGATAAGAAGAGGCCTCGTATAAAAATGAATGTTCATTTCTAGACGTAATGCTATGGTGAATGTGGTCGGCTATATAAAATGAGTACGTAAAGCTGATTCCTAGCAGGACTATTTGTAAAGTAGGTAAGCCAACGGTAACAGTGTTAATATGAGATGGTAGATCAGGACCAAACAACCACACACCCCCCCAATCAAATCACCTTCCTGACTGCTATGAAGTTGAAGCTGCAAAAGTATGTGGACAATGTAACAGGGCATGTTTGATCCCAGGAAGCTATTTTAGCACCTCCTGTTTAAACTTGGATGGAAACAAACATTTTTACAGAACAGAAGAAAAACAGAGAAAGAAAATTGGCCCTATATCCAATTCCAAACATGTCTTTTGGACAAGTCAAGTCAATTGCAGCCAATAATACAACTTTCATAGCAAAAGCTCTTTTGTAGACAAATGAGTGGGCTATCTCAATCTTCTTAATGATCATTTGAAAATCTCGGATTTTAAACAATAAGAGCTACTTATATTTAATGCGGAAGGGAAGATGCAGGCAGTAAATGGCGGATACACTGGTACAAACCCTGCGTACAAAAACGTACCGTTTTGACATCCCTAGTCTAGTGCATTGAAGAATTGAAGTGAGGTTGATATAACATAGAATTCAAACCTTGGTGCCGCGTTGGCGAACGATAATGGAGCCAGACTTGGCGACTTGATCGCCGAAGATTTTGACTCCGAGCCTCTGCCCCGGCGAATCTCGTCCGTTCTTCGTGCTTCCAGCCCCTTTCTTATGCGCCGACTCAATCGTCAGCGGTGATTTAACCGGAAACGAAACAGAGACGCTTTTCCCCATGTGAATCGAACCGAAGTCGCCTCTGAAAAAGGAAGACGATGAGCTGGAACCAATGGATAGTCCTTTGAATGCCCCTACCAGATTGAAACTCAAACTCGCAGCTGCCATTATTATGAATACGCAAGCCTGAGAAAATGAAAACAAATTCATAATGAGAAGAGTTATTGTGAAATCTATAATTCGAGTTTTGTTTGTACTATTTCTTCCTTTCTTTTGTTATATTTTCTGGAGAAGTGAATATTATGGTTCGTGCTTACTGGGATGTGGAAGTGTGTGGCTTCTCTGTGGGAGGGAAATGGAGCGAGGGAAGAACAATACCTTATCGCCCGCTTATCCTTGGACTTCCTGCGCTCGCACCAGCTGATCCTAACTTTTCTAATAGCTGATCATCCCAAAAAAAATTAAAATCGAATTAAAAAATAGAGAAATAAAAAAATTGGAATTGTGGAGAGTGGGATTTGAACCCACGCCCTTTCGGACCAGAACCTTAATCTGGCGCCTTAGACCAACTCGGCCATCTCCACTAAATTATTTGAAAGAACATAAATTAATGTATTTAAAATATTTGAAAGCAAATTTTAATGTCTATATTTTTTTAGCTCAAACTATTAATAAACATAACAAATTAAATCAAATATATTTTATAGTTGATAATTGGTTTAGCTCAATAAAATCTCCACTCATTGATACTAGCAAAGAATCAAATTCAAAAGTACATTACAAATTGTTACAATCACTCATAGCAATCCTAACAAAAAAAAATTCCCCCCATAAGAAAAGTCCCTGATATTATTAATACATAAATGTTTTTACAAATAAATAATTTCAAAAATATTCATTTATACAAACTTTATTGAAAAAATAATAACGAAAACAATTCATTAAATAAAAAAGTAAATTCCAAACTCTGATAATAGTAAACTAAATTTAGCAGAATCTTAAACTCCATATTGGAATATCCAAATTTCCAGAGAACTCTTCCGTTCTCTCCGTCTTTCCCTCCTTCCACTCCATAGCTTCTGGTTCCAGCTAAATTGAAAAAAATGGCGGTGGAATTGAGACGTTTCGGCGGAGCTGCCGCAGCGCCGCTCTCGTTCCGACGGTCGCTGAATCCATGCGCATCCCGCATTTCCTTTCAATCTCCTTCAAACATTTCTCGTCGATTCATTGCGCTCGCAGTTGCTAAGAGGAGCCCCAAACGCCTAAAATACTCCTCCCCTCGCTTTACTAAGGTTTAATTCTGTCTCTCTCGTCGATGTGTATTCGCTCAAGATAGTTAATAATTACCAGTTTGGCAGTTTTTTACTGCTTTACGTTTTCCCGCTTCAGGAGGATGGATTATTGTATGTTGAAGTTGATCCGTTCGGGGCGGACTCTTGGAAATTGGACCCGATTGTTGAGCTCTTGAAAGAAGGAGCTGTTGGAGTTATTCCAACTGATACTGTGTATGTTGATTTTTAATTTTTTTTTTTTTCCTCAGTTGAGTTTTGTGACGTTAGTTTGGTTCTATGGGGTAGAATGATTCGTGGAACATATGTAGCAGCCACCTGGACCTTTCTTGTGAACTTGGGTGTTAAGATTTGAATTGTAAATAGAAAATTGCAGAGAGAAAAACACAAAGAAAATTATGTGGTTCGGCCTATCGGCCTACATCCTCAAAACAAATGCCTAAAGGATAAACCTCTCACATTTCTCTCTATACTATGAATTACAATCATCACCTCTATTTTAGGTAAGACAATTACAGTATAGTGCCTAATAGTTGTGAAGAAAATTTGGCTGAAATCAAATCACATAGGATTAGAAATATCACAACAAAGAATTAGGCATATATTGTTGTGATCTTAGAATTATGCCAAAGAATCAACACTTCAGTCTTAACACTGGGGGATATGAATTGGTATAATATACATTATGGGTGATGTTGTTAAGTATAAGCATATGTGTCTGCTTGACATCTCCTTATAAGATATGTAATTGGATGGGATAAATGAATCCAACATCTGATGTTTTTTTATACGTCTTGGGTAACAATAATTGGTCTACTTATATTATGTCCTTTCTTAAGGCAAATTTGGGAAAACCAGATGACGGTAGCATTCTTAATCGAGTTTAGTGTGCTTTATTGAATTTACTTGAAAATTTATATCTTTGCGGTGTGTAGACAAGCTCAAGAGTCTAATTTTAATTTAATTGATATGAATGTTTGAAAGGAATACCACCTGAAAAAAAAAAAAAAAAAAACTAGAATCTCATTATCTTTCTAATTTTTGTTTGATAATAGGTATGCAATAGTTTGTGATCTGAGAAACAACTCAGCCATTGAACGTTTGCGTAGGTAGGTGTTGATTTTTCTTAAAACCAGCTCTCAAGTTCATGACTATAATGTTTTATCTCTTTATTCCTCATTTTGGTGACAAGTGTTTATTTCTTGTTTCCAGAATAAAAGATATAGAACCTTCAAAGGCAAGTTGAAATTATGCTCTGATTCCCATACTTGATATCTCCACGGCCCTCCAAGAGCTAATTGAGTACCTGATTTGCTTTTTCTTTTTGCCCTTCGCAACAGGCAGTTGCAGTCCATGCATTTGAGTCTTTTTTGCATTTTGGTTTCCAAACATGCATGCTGATGTCTTTGTCACTTTTGCAGCCTCTTAGTATATTATGTCGCTCCTTCAAAGACATTGACACGTACACTACAGGATTTCCTCGTGGCAATGGCCTAGGTCTTAATAACATTTTTCGAGCTGTTAGACATTGTCTGCCTGGTCCAGTAAGTGTCACTAAAAAATATTTATTTCTTGCTACTAGAAAACAATCTTCAATCTTTAAATGTTCGCAATCTAGAATTTTGTTCATTGACATGTGCTGCATCTAAGTTTGATGGGTTGTTTTTTTTTCTCTTTCTAATTGAAAGGTTTATAATAGCAATTAAACTTCTTTCTGTAACAGTATACTTTCATTTTGACTGCAAGTAAAGAACTGCCAAAACAATGCATACGACATGGGACTACAGCTTCCAAGTATGCATCGAGAAAGAATGTAGGTGTTCGCATACCAGATGATGCTGTGTGCAAGGCAATACTGGAGAAGATGGAAGCGCCTTTAATATCCACAAGGTAAGCTGTAAAGCGAGATTTACTCTATCACATTAATTACTTTCTTCTGGTCTTCTTTTCCCCCCATACTGCTTTGGTTCTTTGGATTGTGGTGGTGTGGTAAATGAAAAATTAGGGTTGGTACATTTCATGGAACAGTTGATTTTTTTTTAAATACATCACAGTTGATATTACTCTCTGTGGAATATATGCTTATGCTAGAGGAAATTGTTCTCTTCTGCCTCAGTGTCAAGTCACCAAAGGAGAATGAATGGATACTAGATCCGGTCATAATAGCTGATGTATATGGACCGGAGGTACTAGCACTCAACCACTTTCTGCAAGTTTTGCTTTATCCATCCTTTTTTCTATCTTGATCTCTTTCTTATTTGTGCAAACTGTATTCTTGTTGCATTTTTGACAACTTGCTGAAAATCTTGTTTTCCGTTTTTTGATAAATTAGTATCAACTTAATTCACTACTCCGATAAACTCTTCACAACTATATTCCTTTAGAACTGATTTTAAGTTTTTTGTTTACTGGGAGATACTATATACTCCTGGCAAACTGACTACTGACAGTTGTCTTACTGCCTGCATATTGCCATATCTGCTCCAGCTTTATTCCTTTCTATTAAAACTTTCTAAATTCTCCACATGCTTTTATCTGTTTCTCCATGTGATGGCTTCTGAGTTGCTTTGTCTTCTTATAATCTAGGGCCTTGATTTTGTTGTTGCTGCTGGTACTAGAGTCGCTGATCCATCAACTGTAGTCGACATGACTTGGAGTTCGCCTCGAATTGTACGGCAGGGCAAGGTAAAATCTGCATTGTGCTCACGTAAGTAGTAAAATCAATATAATAACTCATGCAAATGGTAAAATCAATGTTTTTATACCAATTTGGTCCTGTATTTGAGCCGTATGAGCATGAGAGCCCCTAGGAAAAATACAATGGTCTCGAGGGTCGGGGATTTCAGGATTCAACAATGTGCTTGAGGAATGATGTTCAAAATGAATGACTATTATCTGTGTGCCGTTTGAATGGAAGATAAGATATAGTAGGAGGTTCGAAAGTCTGGGTACCATTCCTCACCTTCTTTTCTAATGGTTGGCTACAACAAATTTTAAATTGGCTTCTGTAATGGCAAGGCTGGGCATCACTTTACCGCTGGGAGAGAACAACACATTGTATTCTAGAGCAGTTGACTCCACGGGTAAAAACTTTAACAAATCACATTAAATTAAATTAAAGGACTAATATTATCCTTGCTTAATATAAGTAGCTGTGAGGGCAGATGAGTGATGGCTATCGATCATTACTAAAAATAACTACAAAATGAAATTAAGGCGTAAAATGTAGAATTCAAGAGGCAACTGGATTTAATTTTGTTGTGTGGCTTGGAATATCTTGAGTACTAAAAGTAGTGCCCTCTAAGTTTGTTTGTTATTACAATTTATGTTACAGGAGATGTTCCGCCTGAAAGTTGCACATTTTTATGATAGGGAGCAACATGTTCCATTTTCACATAAAGTTGTCTGTCTATGGAACCGATTGCTGCTTTAGTACTTTTTGGTTGGCTGAGATTGGACCTTTTATAGTGTGAAAAATTTATGTTCTATCAGGTTCCTTGACATCCTTTCCTTTCTTTTCTTCTTTTCTTTTTATTGTCAGGGTCCTAAACAACCGTGGATGGTTGCAGAAGATGAAGAAGATTCTCCTATAAATGAAGATTACCTAATCCCTCGTGCAGCAGCGTAAATAGCAATTACCCAACTATTGAGGGACCTTGTACAGTACAATACAATGGATCACAGCTCACCTAGTCACGTAATTTTGCTGGTACATACTCCAAAGTGCATTGTCGTTTCTACAATCTTCTTTCGCCCCCTCTCCCAACTCCCCCTCCAAATTAAAAAGAAGACTTCACCATTTGATAATTACTAGTAATATTATTCTCTATTTAACAATTTTCTTTACCTGAATTTAAATAATATTTTGAAAGATTAGTAAAATTGAATTCATTTTACCTCATAAATAAATCATTTTGTCGTGGATCTTTGAGAATTTTTATTTTTTGGATGGAATGAAATCTTATGGGAGGTGGTGGTAATTTAGATCAGAGGAATTTATAAAGTCTTAGAGAAGTTAATGTGATTAACCATAGTATTAAGCTTGTTCTTGGCATGGTAATTGGCACTAGAGTTTGGTTGCTTGTAGGTAAAACAAATATGTCAGGACCATTTTATTTTTCGTTTCCCTAAACACAAATTCCAGAAGTGTTTGGAATTAAACGAACCTTGTCTTAATATATCTTAGATAATATGGCTTAACGTCCTGTTAAAAGCAAAAACCAGTTTTACCAACTCGGAACTTATTTTTGGTATAGTTTGAATTTAAAAGAAAAGCGTGGGCGCTCAACTCAAACCACGTGATCTGTAATTCTTCCTTGGCAAGTTTTTGATTCAAATATTCAAATCTTTTCCCCTACGCTCCAAAATTCCACCATATTTTAATTTTTCTTTCGCGGGAAATTAATCCTCCAAAGTCCAAACCCTCCATTTATTTTTATTCCATATATCACCTCTTCACTCGGGAAAAAAAAATATAATTCAGCATTAAATTCGAATCACAATAATAATAATGGCGCCACAAATTATTTGTCCCAAACCAATCGTCTCTCGCAAGCTTGTCTTCCAACATTCAAAATCCCGCGCTCTAAAATTTTCCCCAATTCCACTCTTATTTATAGCACTCATTTCACAGCTCACGCCTCCCAAAAATCCTTTCCTCCTCCTTCCTCCTTCCTCCTTATCCAAACCCTAACGAAAGCATCATAAATTTCCCAAAATGCCCTCCATCCCAGAAGAACCGCTCCTCGCCCCTAACTCGGACCGCTTCTGTATGTTTCCGATTCAGTACCCCCAAGTCTGGGAAATGTACAAAAAGGCCGAAGCCTCTTTCTGGACCGCCGAGGAAGTCGATTTATCGCAGGACCTCCGCCACTGGGAAAACCTCACTTCCGACGAAAAGCATTTCATCAAACACGTCCTCGCCTTCTTCGCCGCTTCGGACGGCATCGTTTTGGAGAACCTCGCCGGACGCTTCATGAAGGAGGTCCAGATCTCTGAGGCCCGCGCGTTCTACGGATTTCAAATCGCAATTGAGAACATTCATTCCGAGATGTACAGTCTTTTGCTTGAGTCTTATATCAAGGACTCGGCGGAGAAAAACCACCTCTTCCGCGCAATCGAGACTGTTCCTTGCGTGGAAAAGAAGGCCAAGTGGGCCCTGCGCTGGATCGATGGCTCAGAATCGTTTGCCGAGCGGTTAATTGCCTTCGCCTGTGTTGAGGGAATATTCTTCTCCGGAAGCTTCTGTGCGATATTTTGGTTGAAGAAGCGCGGGTTGATGCCGGGACTGACTTTCTCAAACGAGTTAATCTCGCGGGACGAGGGCTTGCACTGTGATTTCGCTTGCCTGCTTTACAGCTTGTTGAAAATGAAGCTGAGCGAGGAGAAAGTGAAGGGAATAGTGGCGGACGCGGTGGATATAGAGAGGGAATTCGTCTGCGATGCGCTGCCTTGCGCGTTGGTTGGGATGAATGGAGATTTGATGAGCCAGTACATCGAGTTTGTGGCTGATAGATTGCTGAATGCTCTAGGCTACGGGAAGTTGTACCATGTGCAGAATCCGTTTGATTGGATGGAGTTAATTAGTTTGCAAGGGAAGACAAACTTCTTTGAGAAGAGGGTTGGGGAATACCAGAAGGCATCGGTTATGTCTAGCTTGAATGGGAATGGTGTGACCCATGTGTTCAAGTTGGATGAGGATTTCTGATTTAGGGTACTGACAATGTTGATTAATAATTCAGGTTAGGGATGATTTCTGCTTTATTTTTTGTATTTGGTTGGGGGTATTTACTTTTTCCTTTATGACCACATGTAATGTAGGCTTTTGAGAATTTTTAATATCTGGTTCTGGTTTTCTGTTTGTTCATCTTTTCTTGGAAATGAAAGAACAAAAAAAATATATGTATATAAATTTTGTATTCTTGTCTGTATATGCATAGAATTGAGAGTTCGTTTCCAGTGTATGAACTTGGTTAATTTCACCCACTTGCCGATAGCAAGTGGGTGGTTTGTTCTGCTCTATGCAGATGCCACAAACAGAGCCAACGGTTTTGGAATCAATACTGATGGATATACCTACAATGATGGCAGTTTATTCATTTATGTCTCTTCAAAGAAACATTGTGGGGAACTGGAATTCAAACTTGGGTTCGACTGCATGTTAAGTCCAAGTGAGATTTCAGCATGCTTTTGTGATCTTTTGATCATTTGCTTGTATATCATGTTAAAATTCGATATCTGGTTTTTCCTATTTCACCTCTAAATCAAAGCAGAGAAGAAGAATTCGTTGGAGACTCGTATTCCTGCTGTATTTGATAAATCCAAATATCCATTGTATAGATAGTGTATTGACAAATATTGGAGAATTGCAAGCAGCATACCTTCTAACATAATGGTCTTTTTGAGAGGCTATTTGGATGATGTAGATTTTTTGATAATTTTTACAAGAGTTTGTAAATTTTCCATCTAAAATGTTAAAATTTTATAAGCTCCTTTAAAATATATATATATATATTCAAAATCTTCACAAATTTTATTAGTTTCAATTATATTGATAACAAATTATTGTTACTAATATGATACAAATTTTATGATTTTATTTTGTTCTAATATTTTAGAACTTTATTTTAAAAATAAAATAAAATCTTTAAAAATATTTTATAAAACATAAGAGCTTATAACATATTTTAAATAACTTTAGTGAAGACTTTGTGCTTGTTACTACAATTTATAAAATTAATAAATGTAATTAACAATGTGTTATGTACTTTCTAATTTTTATTATATGAACTCGTAAAATTTGATGTGTTCTCCAATCTTATTCAATACTCGTCATTTGTCACCTGGATGAATTACTGATCCCAATAAGTGCCTTGATTAAGTTCATTCTCAAGTACAAGAAACAAATTTCAGCAGCTAAAAAGTTTTTATCTTCTTACATCTCTCAGCCAGTATATTATGCAAGACTTTCCGGTAAACAGCAAGGCTCATACAAAGCAAACTTTTCAGTTCAGTACATTAAAAGAAATCAAATACTAGGAATCCCCAAGCCACTTGGCTGAAAAAGTTCGGCAGGGATTGCTGGATTTAAATATGAAAGCATAGATATACCAACAAAATGCACGATGTTGAGCAGAACCCTCAAGCCACAATTTAATAGGCAACCACCTAAAATAAATTCACCAGAAAGGTGAAACAACATAAACACTGCTCAAAGTATTACAACTGGATGCCCAAAAGAGAAGGCAATAAAGCAGAAACATCCCAGGCAAACAAAAGCAAGAATGTCATAAGCCTGTCAAACTCTGCTAAGAGGTTACCAAGATTGAAAAACAGATTCAAGAGCTTTAAGGACAAATAAAAAAAAAAAGTAAAAACAAAACAACAAGACATTCTTATTTGATTGATTACATCAATAAAAAGGCTCTAATCAAAAAATAAGTTGGTAAAAAACTAGTGTTTTCTGGACTATCCCCATCTACCCAAGGACAATTCCTCCGGCAGGAGTCCCAGCCAAGTAATAACGAAGCCAATGCCCTAGTTTATCTTGGAGGAGGTGGAGGCACATTAGATTTTGCAAAGCCCACCCATGCAACAATGCCAACTGCTAGGATTATCCATCCAAAAATGTCATATTTGAGATCACTACTTTTGCTCTTTTTTGTACTCTGCTGCTGTAGAAAAGGTAGCATATAGTAATTAATCTTTCAAGTGAAGAAATATCAAGCATAAGTGTTCCAAGAAACAATTGCCACCCACAGGTAAATAGATTAAAAAAAAATAAAAAATCCACATGAGCGAAAATATAATGGAAACCATCAGGAAATTCATGAGCCATCTAATTGCCTCTTTTCCCCCAACAGAGGAGACAAAGGAAAAAGGATAATTATGTTAAAACTCAGATGCAATAGTTTCAAAAAATACCAACAATTCATTCATATGAAAAGATGCTTATAACAAGGATATTTGTAATTTAATAACTTAAGACAACATGCATAAGTTGAACAACTAACCCAAAGACAACAATTATCACACTACTACAAAAATAAAAAATTCGAGTGGCTCAGTTAATACAACTGGGCAGAGCATGTTTCACTATGACAGGGAGTTCTGTCTACATCTTGTTCTTATTTACCCTTTCTGTTTCCTCAATTTTCATCATTCATTTTGTCCCTCAAGCATGCTTGACCAGTTTACACAGATCAAAAACATATATGCACCACATGAGAACAGTGTCTTGGTTCTGGCCAGCCACCAGAAGTTCAATCATCCATACAACCATTCGGACAAGTCATTTCTTGGTTTGGATGGGAGGGAATAAAAAAAACTAAATTAGATGAGAAGGGGCTGGCTAGCAGCAAATGAAGGTAATAATGGATTGGTGGAGGCAGAAGAGGGTTAGAAAGGGCTGCATGGCACAGTCTGTATTTGTGTGGGAGGAAGTAAAGGAGAAAAAACACTAGGAGTGGTTTCTTCTCATCAAATGCACCTTCCTCAGTTGAGAAAGGGAAAGGAGGGGGAGAAGATTATATGACTTATTTGAAAAAGGGTTTCACAGTAACAGAATGTTCTCACTCTCTATCGTGTTATAAAGCAAAAGAAAGGAGAATATCTCAACTAAAGAACAATTATATCCCCAGTGATTCCACAAATCAAACACAAGCTCAACTATAGCCGTATATAATCAATAGAAACATTTTTTAACTAAAATTCTCTCACGAAGTACAACAAAAATAAAAATGAAATGCATCTGAACAAAGAATATTTACCTTTGTACTAGTAGATGCGGAAGGGCCCGGTCCCATAGCCTGTTGAGCCAAACCATGCTTGTGGATCTCCACATGTAACTCAGGAGCCTTAAAGCCACAAATAAGAATATACATGCATAAGTCCACAAGAAATGAGAATATTTGAAGCAAACAAGATGAGTATGCTACAATCACATTGAGAATCCGGAAAGTGATCCTAACTGCAGACAGAAAAAATGTGTAAAAAGGTTCAAAAATTGAAAATTATATCGCAACAATAAAGAAGAAACACAAAACATGTTCTTACATGCATTTGACAAAGTAAAGGTCCACAATAATAATAAACAAAAAACTTCAGTTAGCCATCAAAATATACAGAGCACGAAACAAAAGCCACTCCTATCTAAAGGAGAACTAGCATGGACGTACCTTGGAAGCCACTTCCAAAGATTTCTTATAAAGTTCATTTTGTGGTTCCTGCAGCCAAAAGAAGGATGACACAAAGCAATTCAGCAGGGGAACTGAAAGCACAAAACAGCATGTCATTATTTAACTGAATATACCAGTTCATATGCTTGCTCAAAGTACTGGGTTGCCTTGTCAAAGTAACCCTTAGCCTCATCAAGATCGGGAATGAGAAATGCATTAGATGTGTATGCATTTCCAAGGCACCAGAGTGCATCATGCTTTCTAGGGTTAACAACAAGTGCCTCCTCCAGCTTCTCTATAGCATCTACAAAAAATTAAGCAACTCAAGCTTGGTCATTGACACAAAGTTTTAACCCCATCTTCACTCTCGATTGCACACCAAAAAAAAAACATCCATCCAATATGCCATTCAACATAAAATATCCACACTTTTTCACATTTACAAATCCAGATTTTCAACGCCATTAACATAATTCTTTTACTTTTAGTTAAACTAATAGTAGAAAATAATTCTACCACACTTCTCGTCAAAATTAATACAAATTGCACGGACAACGGTGATCAACTAAAACCTAAAAGCAGCACAATGGAAAGAAAAACAGAGTAGTTGTACCTTTTATCACTAATCTAAATAAATCCAGATTTTAAACAGCCATTAGCATAAATCTTTTTCCTTCCATTAGTTTTAATGGCCACAAATAACTCTATCACACTACTGATCAAAATGAACACCAAATTCACGAAAAAAAAAAATTCCACCAAAAGCAGCATAAGGTAGAAGATATAACAGTGTAGCAGTTGTACCTTGAACCATCTTTTTGGAGTCGGGACCGTTCTGAAACTGCGACAATTCCAGCAACACCCCTCCCCATCTAGTCAAGTTCTGTATCAACCAATTAAACAATTACCACTTCAAAAACTAAACCAAAAAAAAAACACAAAAATATGTGTACGGACATCGGCGTCGAGAGGGTTTTTGGCGTAGGTAGCTTCGGCGGTTCTGCGAGCGTGCTCGAAGAAAAGGAGGCGATCGAAATCGCTGGACATGTCCATGTTGTCGTCGAGTGATACAATGTTTTCTCCTTCGCTTTTCAAATTGTAGGTTCTTTGCTTACGAAAAATAACCCTTAAGAGACTCTTTTGTTCCTCTCTAATTAGGGCTTTTATGATTTTCTGGGAGTGAGCGACCGAGTGACTGTGAATAGATGTGAGCTAGCCCATTTTTCCTGATAGGAAAAGTGTAAAATACGCGCGGGCGTAGAAGTGAGAGTGTGGCCCTTTAAGAGTGTTTTGGACGCGCTCCGAATGAAATCGGCAGTGGAAAATTGGAATGGTTTTAAAAGTTAAAGACACCCGTGCTTACACGCTCGTTCCAACCTATGTTGACACGTCATCAGTAATTTTTTTTAAATATATATAATAGGTAACAATATATATAATTAGATATGGAATTTTAAATAAAAAGATTTATATTTTTTTAAATAAAAATAGTAGAAAGTTTAATTGAGATGATAATATTAAAAAAATATAAAAAAGAAAATAATAAATGACAAAGCCTCATGAATTTTGAATTGGGATAGAGTTGTCCATCTTGAGGGAGTAGCCCATTGGGCTCAAGTTTGGCCCATATGTTGCCACCTGCATACTTAGAAACCCATTGGGGCCTCATTTAAAAAAAAAAAAAAAACTCTACCATGAATCACATCTTGCCAACTCCATTCATATTCTTGTACCAGGCCATTAATAATATCAATTACATCTCTCTCAAAAATCACCTTATCCAAATTGTTTCATCTGCCATTTTGATTGCAACTAATAACGCACAAACTTTAGCAGTGAAGTTGTATTCATTTCCCAACTACATTCGTCCATGCAACCATAATATTCTTCTTGAATTGTATCTGAAAACAACCACCATTTGTGCCTTTTCATTTTGTATATAACATCAAAATTAGTCTTGATTCAACCTTTATTTGATGGAATTCACAATAGAGATGGACTATAATTTATGATTATTATTATAATTATTTTTAATCAAAGCCGTTTGTATTTATGTGGGGGATTCGACATAAACCCATCTCCGTTTATTAAAATTATCAAAAAAAGAAGTACTTTAAAAACAATAAATCAAGAAGGAGAAACAAAAAGATTTATGTGGTGGCCATTGTTCAAGGTCTGTTTTAGCAATGAAATCATTTCGTTTGCTACAATTTAACATTGATAGCATCAATCACAATCTAATTTTGCATCTAAGATGGTGTCCATTTCTAGTGCTCAAAAAAATAAAAAAATTGTGATGCTTCTCTTTTTGTCTTTTATTTATCATTATAATTTTTGTTTGTTATCTAAAATTGATGGTATTGTATTCTCGGATATTTGACTATTAATTTTGTAATGATAATCATGCCGTAAAATAATACTAAATTAAAGTTCTTTTAATTAATTAAACAATACTTTTTATCGTAGTGCTCAAATCTTCCGTGGCATTCCTTATTGTGCACATAACCTAGTCTTCAACCTACATTTTGTACAAAAGTAATATGACAGATTTAGAAATTATTCAACAGTTAGCATTACTTCATACTTATCTCACTAATTATATTTCAAAGAAAAGATAGAAAGAAAAAAAAAATTAAAGTAAAGTAACAACACAAACGTGATGACAAGTGATGTTTAATTTAAAAGAAGATGTCCGTCAATTTAGGAAACATCACAACTAGACTGTAATATACCCCTCGTATTCTTCTTTTGAAGAAACAATTTGAATGATTGAAATTATTCTATTGCCACCAAATAAGGAACAATGGATGTAGACTCGAAAGCTTAGAAGGAAGAGAACCAACTCTATATAAATACTCTATTGTACACAGTACACTTTAATTAGCCAGTAGTATCTCAGAATGTTGAGAAAATGGCAGTTGGAAGATCAATTTTATATTGGTTTGTGAATAAGATCACACCTCCACCAGTCAAAATCGGCCCAAACCCCTCAGCTGCAACCTAAACCACAGTAAGGCTGAGTGTGATGGGAAGGACACATAAAAGCAACATACTTTGAACGATATCTCACAATATATTGTGGGTCCCCCCCCCCCTCCCCCTAAAAGATTTTTCAGAAAATAATTGTGTAACATATGTGTGAACAAAGGAAAATGTCCCAATTGTTTGAAAAGTTAGTAATAAATATATTCAAGATTATACTGTCTTCAAAACTATTTATCTTATGAAAATATCAGGCTTTGATTGGATATTTTTCGAAAATATCTTTATTGAATACTTAGGAAAATGGGTAGAAAATAATGAAAATATGTTTGAATGAATTATTTTTAAAAAATAAATATTATTTAATTATATTATTAAATAGTTACGAATCTAATATTATATATATAGTGCGTCAATTAGTGGTGTCAAATTGTGAAATTAATTATTTGTTTATAGTATACAAAATTTAATAATGATTAAGTGAATAATTAGGTAAAGTAATTATTTAAATTTTATTATAATAGTTTATTGTATTTAATATTAAAAAGAATGAGAGAGAAATAACGTGTGTTAAGTAGAGGTGCAATTGTGAGAAAAAATGAAGAAAAAAATTTGGTGTAAAATGGTTGCAAATTCATTTATGTACTATATGAATTTGGATTTGTGACTTCTGTAACCAAACGAAGACTTATGTTATCGTTTGAGATTTTCAAATATTTCATAAAAATTTAGTTTGTTTGTATTTTTGTTTTCTGTTTTTTGTTTCTTTTACTATTTAAATTAAATTATTAAAAATATTTTTAGTTACTCATTTTCAATAAAAGTACCGCATATCTTTGTCTTCATATTTATAATCATCATTTTCAACCTAAAACACCTATTTTGCTAATGTACAACCCACATTATTACTATTTGATACAATATTTTTTTAATTTAAAAATAATTAAAGTCAACTAACTAATTTAATAATAATTTTTTTTATGTCCTCACAAGGTAACGGAACTCATACTAAATTTAATAATAATTTTTTTTACCTCAAATCAATGAGACATAAAAAAATAATGGAATCCATAATAAATAATTAATGAAATCTACAAATTAACACTCATATATTAAAATATTATTTTGAATCCAATAAATCAATATTCCTTCACTATTAATCATAATACATTTTTGCTTTACATAAAAATCAATAACCAAAAAAAAAAACACACACACACACACATTTGAAGACAATGGAAATATAAAATGACAACGAAAATACAACCAAACAAGCTCGTTCCACAGGCCGGCAGCCCCTCACAATACATTCTCGATATCCCAAAAGAAATTTGAAAATTGAGTGTGACGAATTGTGTAAATAAAGCAAAACACAAGGGCATTTCCGCTGAACTTCTCGATATAAATATCGAAAAATCCACCTCTCTCCTTGTGGCATCTTCTGGTAATTCATAGCCGAAGAAACAGAGGTGTGTACTTTCTCTCTCTAGCTTTAGTTTGAGCTTTGGATCCCCAAATCTAGGGCTTTTTTTTTCGCTGGCGAATATTTTTTTAGCTAATCTGTTGAATCTAATTTATTCACTTTCATCGGTCAGAACTAAGTTAAACTTCTTGAATCTATCTTATTTACTAGATATCATTTTATGCTTGGTAAGATAAAAATGCTATATTTTCTTATTTCACTTAAAGCATTTGCGTTTAGTCTGATATTGTTTGGATCTGCATTGTCTGAATTTTGCATATGTTTGGCTAGGGCTTGATTTGCTGCAATGCTGGTCAAGTCTGATTAAACTACTTGTGAAGTCTGGAAATTTCATAATATATAATATTTCCCTTTTGGTGATACTTGATCCTGAGTGTTCTTTTTCTAGTGTAATTTGCCCCCAAAGAACGGGTACCTATCGGAAGATAGGTAGATAGAGTATTTTTACGTGTTTGATGTTTTCTAATGTTATAGGACATGATGAAATCTCCGGAAGATCTTCTCCTTTTTACTTCGATTTTCTATTGTTGGTTTTATAGAAATGTATAGTAATTATTTGCCTTCTGGATGTTCTATGGAAAGTGTTAAACCTTTTCCATTTTCAGGATTCTTTTTTCGAGTTTATGGAAGTTGAACAAGTTAAAACGCATTATTATTATTTACTATATTCGTCAGGTCTGCATTTCAAATGAAGCCTGGGACTGTGTAATAGTGGCTTTAGTTACTATTTATACTATTTTTGTAGTTAAGTATTCTCTAACAGGACAATTTTTGGCAGTGAAAAGTTTTGTTGTTAGAAACTCTCTTTAACTATTTAATGAAATGGTTCTTGTAACAGTCCGAACATATTTACTGTTAGATAACTATAATTTCAAACTAGACAACTGAGTTTGTAGTTAGGTTCCATGAAACATCAACCTCATTATTGTTCTCTTTTTTGTTTGCTGCTGAACTTTTTTAGTTGTGAATAGTGAAATTGTGGTTTGTTGTATTTTTTACTTGCTGGGTGTATTTCTCTTGTGCACTTCATCATCTCTTAGGCTTCATTTAGGACATTAATTTATGCTTATTGTCTGGGTTATCTTTTTGTGTGAGATATCTAATAATATTATATTATGTATTTGTTTCCAGGTTTTGCAGCATGGAGAGTATTCACAGCTTTTGGCAGTTGGGTGATGAGCTCCGAGGACAGTCAAAAGTCTCAGAGGATCACAAATGGTTTGTGGCTGCTTCAAAATTGGCGGAGCAGACAAGGCCAAAGGCTGAGCGAAGGATCAACCTTGATATCTCAAAGGGTTCTGCTGAAGTGAGACCCAGGGATAATTTTGGATATCAGGAAGACAACAAGTTTGAAAGTTTTAACTTCAACATGTTAAACTTGGACACCAAGTTCAACGACAATGTGAGCAAAAGTTCCCTTAGGAATGGTATTTACAATATGAATGCAGTTTATCAGAATTCCAATGTCAACTCTATGGGAAATATTTCTGGAAGCAAGTATAGCAGTATCAACCACAGCAAGGAGCCTAATAACAATAACAGCAACAATACTAACAAGGACGACAGCACAAATGCAAGCAATGCAGTTGACAAAAGGTTTAAGACCTTGCCTGTGGCCGAAATGCTCCCCAGGAATGAGGTCCTTGGTGGATATATCTTTGTCTGCAACAATGATACAATGCAGGAGGATTTGAAGAGACAACTCTTTGGTAATCATATTAATTTTCTCTCTTGAAATTTACAAGATTGACTGAACTTAGATAATTGACGCGAAACATTTGGGCCATGTTGTGTTATCTATAGCTGGAGGTCTCAGAGACCTGAATGCTTTTGGTGGATGCGTAGTTATCTTAATTGGTGTGTTTTGACAGCATCAAAATGGATGATGTAGGCCTTGCATGGTCTAATGCTATGGCCTTATACAATTAAAAATTTTAATTCTTGCCATATAAGCATGTTTTGCAAGAGTAGCACAAGAGGGTGATTTCGTACCAAGGAAATGTTAGTCTCATCACTGGCTTAATTGTCCAGATGCTCTCACAACTCCATATCGAAAATAGCAGTTTTCTTTGAAATTCTAGAGCACTATGTTGGATGAACTTAAAGAGGGTTAATTAGATGGAGATACTCTAATCCATGTTTTATGATACCTTTGTGTCTCAAAGATTTTGACATGTTTGTTGCGCATTCACATACAATTATTTTTTTGCTTCCTTTGTCAAGTAAAAGTGGTAGTTGTTGATTTCTGCTGATTCTAACTGCTTCTTATGTGTGGTATCCGGTATTATTTGTCACTATAAATGCTTACCACTGTGCATTTCTTTTGTAGGTCTGCCACCAAGATATAGAGATTCTGTGAGGGCAATAACACCTGGTTTACCTCTGTTCCTCTACAATTACACCACTCACCAGTTGCATGGTATTTTTGAGGTATGTTGCGATTTTCTGTTTAGTTTGGTACAAGTACTTTTATGGCACATGGGTCAATGTGAATGAAGATGAAACTTGTCCGACAAAGATGAAATTTTATGAGCTTTTTCATGAAGCACTACTTTTTGGGAAAGTTATGGAAGTGAAAATCCTCTCTTATGATTAACAAGCATGGAAAGATCTGATTATATGCATAAGCATGGCCCTTAACTTTCCGCTCACCGTACTTCAGCTATGACTAGTATATTTTTCTTGTGTCCTATGATTTTCTGCCTTATTGAACTCTTTTTAAACTGTTTTCACACTCAATTTGCATGCACAGGCAGCAAGTTTTGGGGGTTCCAACATCGATCCTACTGCTTGGGAAGATAAAAAGTGCAAAGGTGAATCAAGGTTCCCTGCTCAGGTAAAATGTCATTAATTAACTACAATCTTTATTTATTGCCTGCTTATGGCATTTGGATTGTGTTTTCTCACCTTGATTTTTGACTGGCTATCTGTTATTCTCAACTAGGTAAGAATTCGTGTTAGGAAACTTTGCAAGCCTCTGGAGGAAGACGCTTTTAGGCCAGTCTTGCATCATTATGATGGTCCTAAGTTTCGTCTTGAGCTCTCTGTACCTGAGGTTAGTTTAGTATTCCTAGTAGTGACATTTCTGAATATTCTTTGCTTTGAATGGGAGCTGATGGTCTTAGTTTTTGTGGTATTGCAGACTTTGAACTTGCTAGATCTCTGCGAACAAGCTGGTGTGTAGAATGTTGTTGCTGACTTTAATCCCAGCTCAGCATAAACAATTGTATGATGTATGTGTATGCTGTAGTTTTGGTGGCGCATCGTGTGTGATTTTCACAGATTTTCAAGCGCAAGCTTGGGAGGCAAATCCGGTTGAGAGTTATCCTCGACAATAGGATTGGCTTGTCTGTAGTCAAAAGATGTAATCGTTTTTTGTGAAGATGCAAGTAGCTTCACTATATTTTACCTTGTAATCTTATAGACAACTTGTAAGAAGCATGGAGGCTGGTAATGGCCAGGTATGTATTTCCATGATGTCTGCTCAACATCCTTCGCAGATTATTCTCATGGTTTTGTATACCACTTAAACCAAGTTGAAAGTAAAATTCTGCTTGACGTGATTGGTGTCTTTGTTGAACAAGCTTATCTCATTTGGCGGTTTGAATGCCATTCATCTTGAATTTCAATACAACGGCAAATCTCTCTAGTTTTGTTTTCTGGGTTCCCGTCGACTCTCGAAATGAGCACGTTATTTCTGGGTTCCCGTCAACTCTCGAAATGAGCACATTATGTTCAGAATGTACTTCAATGTATAAAATACGCATTTTACAACACCACAATGTTAATAGTTGCGCATTCAATTAACGTGCTTGAGCATAAATATCTGTTTTAATTTAAATTGAAACTATTATAATTACATAAACAATGTCGATTGGCTGACACTCGCCCAGGACGCAAATTAAAATGTTAAAAAAATCATAAGGCCTGACCGGTAATTTTGGTACATAATACCAACCAAATCAGGTATATCGGCTATGGATAATTTGGATAAGGCACCCAATAGCTTAGGTAGCAAAAATTGATAAGGTATCTCAGGTTTGGATAATTTGGGTTAGGTACCCAATAGCTCGGGTAGCAAAAATTGCTACACGATCTTGACCTGATAAAAATTACAATAATTGCACATGATATTACATAAAATTCAAGTGATGATAAAAATATCCTAAGGAGAGCATCAAGTTGTAAGATACACACTCCAGGCCACTATAACCAGAAAGGGATAGACATATGTCGAACAATGGATTACATATTGGGAAATGAAAAGCAAAAGGATAAACTTTTGTTTTTCTATAATTTTTTCATGGAAAATGATTTGCACATGCTTTCTCTTGGCCCCCAGCATGTAACAGCTGATATATCAATGGGCAACTGAAACAAGAAAGGTTCTGATCTTCTGCAGAAGCTCAGCTTTCACAGAATCTGGTATAGAAGCTGCATCATTTAAGAAATGCGTCACAAAAAAGCATGCAGGTGTTTACAAAATATAGATGCAAAATGATGAGGAACAGTTTCAGTTGAGTCGACCACATTAACTTTAAGATTTAGGCCAACAGCAAAGTCAATAAATTTCTCTTCACCTTTATTTCCATTTATAAATACTAGGGATGAAAAGATTGATAAAGAAGCCGATTTAAACAACACACACACACACACACACACACACACACACACACAAAGGAATCAACTTGTTATAGAAGTTGACATACCTGATCAAAGGGCCCTCTGAAGAAGATACAACTTTCAGACAAGTATAAAAAGATGACCAAATAACTGAAAGAAAGAGTTTATTACCTCTGCCTTTTGGGGTAATTGCACGAACAAGATCATCTACAGTCACATTATCCCTCCCATTCTTCTTTATAAATGCCCTAAAAATATACTGTTGAATTAAAATTTCATGCCTTAAAAAACAGATATATATGGCCAAAGAGGAAAAAAAGGTTAGAAGTAACCCAGATCTAAGTAATGGTCATCACAGATAATGTTCAAATGCTACACCAAGTTGCTTCGAGCCAATGTTTTCAAATCCGAACCAGAGATCGAATCGGACATCTAACTGGGTCATGTATATGACTTTCATAACATATGTATGTTGTAGTAAATTCATTGTAGGGTAGAATATCCTTGCACAATGATTCAAATTTATGCACTCCACTTACTACAATTTTTCATAGACCAGGTCCAAGGAAAATAAAAAAAGAATCATAACCCTGTTCTTTCTCTCCCTTCACAGTCACCCCCGACTTTTCTTTTCCTCCATTTTCTTATCTAGTCGTTTCTTATTTCAATTCCATTAATTTTTTTCTTTCCTACATTCTCCACCACTTCCACAACCATTCCTCCATAGCCATCACTGCGCCTTCACCTCTACCCCGTAAACCACCACCACATCCTCCCTCTTCTCACTCTACATTCCTCTCACATCTCCCCTCAATCACCACAATCAGTGCGGACGAAAAAGAAGAAGGAAAGAGACGGCTGCAGTCACAACCGGGAGTCATTCGATTCATCTGATTCTAGCGTTTTTGCTGGTTCGGCTCGGGCCAGAAGACGACCTGTTATATAGTATACCCGGACCAACCTCATGACCGATTCACGGTTTAACCAGTTGAGCCAGCTGGTTTAGTCCGTGCTTGAAAACTTTGCTTTGAGCAAGAAAAAGTTGCATCTAAGAGAGGAAAAGCGTACGCTCATCAATGATTATAAACCTCTTTATTCCACAAACTTTACAACATTATTTGCACAAGTAAGGTACACTTATCTAATATTTCATTATAGAGTCAAGCTGGATAGTGGAAGTTCATCATAATGAATAACTTAGCATAGAGTTGAGCCCTCTAAATAATTGGATTACACCCTCAAACAGTCTAGAATTTTAGTGAGCTGCAATATAAGCAACATAGTTTACATTACTTTTGTTAACAGTATTTTATGCACGTGTTACATCATCACAATAGTCCGCTTTCTTATTTTATGATATACATGTAATACCCCTAGCATGGGCATTATCTGACAAGAATTATATACAGGTGGAGCAAATGTGGGGGGGGATGTGATTGACTGCAACTCTTTGTGAAGGAAATTCTCATTCAGAATAATTCCATTTGATGATGGTTTTGAGATTTCAAGGGCTTATGGCATTGGAAGTCTCTCATTTATCTTAGGCTTTTGTGTCCTAATGCTGACCAATATAGGTTCCTAGGCATAGTCTTCCTGACATTCCTGTATATCCTATTCAAGTTTTATATTCTGCCATTTTAAAGCATGAGGGTTATACACGCAATTAATCCATAATCATATAGGGTAAAACTAGATTATGAATTATCAAGAAAGTATTTTTACCCGTCTATTGGTAAAAGAAGAGAACCAGAAGTTGAGGATACTAGTTATAAAAATTTGCCCATGGATGCAAAATCTCAACCGAAAGCAAAAAACCAGATTGAAATAAGAAGGCTTATGCCATCAATTCAGTTAACATCAAAATTATTGACTAGATTGAAGCTAGTCAATAATTCACTGAGCTAAACTTATTCGCTTTACTTCAAAAAAAAGACCAATCAGGAGCAATTGAATTTAAGCAGAAGACACAATATTTTTCTCTTACACTGCTAACTAGGGATTATCAGTAACAGGAAATAGATACCTGCAAAGAGCTCTCATTTCATCCTTCCACCCACACTCCACCAGCCTCTCCCTCACCAGTTCCATCAACCGCTCCTTCTCTCCACTCTCAATCAACTAAAAGCCCAGAAAATGAAGCTACTAATTCATTATTTGCAACCGCACATACATGAAAAACTACTGTACTATATTACTTTAAAAGAATTAAAAAAAGAAATAAAGGAAAAAAAAAAAAAAAGAAGTGACCTTAATATTGACGATTTCAAGAAGCGTAGGCTCCTTTGCTCGATCATCGTCGTCATCATCCCGTACGTCCGGCGTTGGCGGTCGATTCACCGAATGCCTTCTACTCCTATTTTACAATACACTTACCAGTTACATAAAATTAACAAAATAAAAGGATTGAACAAAATTTATCGAAATGAATGTTTGATAAAATCTTGGTTGATTTTTGAGAAATTTATGCTAAATAACATAAACTACAGTCAAATCAGTCGGCAAAGATTTACATTTTGTAGCTGAGCAGACCGGTTGACTAATCTTTGCCGATGGGTTACTAGGGCAGTTTTGACGGGTAAAAATGCAGAAGCGGTCGACATACTTTTTCCAATTTTACCCCTCGTTTCAATTACCAGGCTGCCCTCCTGTTTCTCCTCGTCTTTCTTTAAAACTACCTTCCCAAAATTAGTCAAATGATTCAAGATTAATCACTAAATGTTAATTTAATTAGTTTATAAGCAAATCAGTTGATAACTATTGTATTTCATGTGTTATGTGCAACTACTTTGATTGTGGTTGTTCTTGATCATTGTATTTGAGTAATTATGTATACATATATTTTACGTTAATAAAATTTTATATTCGATATGTACAAACACACACACATATATAGAGAACTTTTAGAGTGGGGTTACCCTACCTACAAAGCGAAACTATTTTATCAGCCCTCTAGCTATGACTGTAACACTCATATAAATTTTTCAACATTGTGGATATTTACCATAATATTTTTAATGAAAATGTACCAATAAAACAAACTATAATCTTGACTGAGCATATGTCACAATGTTTTTCATACAAGAGTTTAATACACATCATATAATCAATGGCGTGACATCATTAAATCAATGATTTTTTTTCCTTACATAATAAATGGAACTGCTAACCATCATAAGCTAGAAATCATTTTTAAGAGGAGTCATTCTTGTGGCGTAGCTAGGTTGAACATTGTGAACCTGTGAGATTCTATATTTAGATTCCAAAACTATAGTTACTTGGATTCTCCTTCTCGTGAATGTGGACAGGATTGAAGTACCCGTACATTTCACATCCTACTTTATCCCCGCAAAACCATGAGCTCACAGTCACATTGAACATTTGAAGGCACTCGCGCCTACACACCAAACAACCGTTGTCGTTTTAGTCGGCCTTGGCTTTTAATTTCATCCTCAAACTCGTTCGTGAACATTGTCTCCGAGTCAGAGGCACAGAATTTTTTTGATCGATTTGAGTGAGAAATGCCGGGACTGAAGGCGCCTTCCGATTATTCCCAAGAACCTCCTCGCCACCCTGCTCTTCTCGTTAATTCTAAGGTTCGTCCTTCATGGTTCTTACATGATAATCCCTTCAATGCTTTGTAATGATTAATGGGTTCCAAAGAATGTTTTGATGATACCTATTTGTGGTCAGGAACCCTTCAATGCGGAGCCACATCGTTCAGCTTTAGTTACATCTTATGTTACACCAGTGGAATTCTTCTACAAGAGGAACCATGGACCAGTTCCAATAGTCGATGACATTGACAAGTCCGATGTCTACCCTTTCCCCGTTATTACAGATTTTCAACATCTATGAAATGTGTGATTGATGTTCTGACAGAGTCTATTTGGTTGAGCAGATTCAGTGTTTCTATCACCGGTCTGATAGAAAATCCCAAAGAGCTGTGCATGAAAGATATCCTGTGAGTGAATAATCTGTATGCCTTCTGAGGTCAATATTTATAATTTTCTCTACGTTGCTTGAATAAGAAACTTTTGTTATATATCTCATGAATGACAGCAGGCTTCCAAAATATGCTGTCACTGCGACTCTACAGGTATATTTTCCTTGTTTCTTTTTCTATTTGTTTTACTATGCATTGGGATCTTGTTCAGAGAAGGTGAGATGGACTGCAGACCAGAATAGTGAGGACTATTTCGTGTTCTCCTTTTGGTGGTCTGGAAATCTGCAAGCATATGAATTCCAGAAGTCTATGAACATTGAGATGATTACTAAGTTACCTGAAGCAAAAAAATAATAGAGTGACATACACCTACTATGACGATTTAAATAAAAAAGACAAGTAATTGGTACTTGCAAGTAACACGGTTTATGTTCTTTTTTCTCTTTCAGCCAGTTCATCTGCAGGTATCATTTCGATAGCTGTGATTTCTTTGTTAGTAGTGGTGTTTGGAGATAATATTATTTAAAGTAAAAATATGGAAAATGCAGTAATTGCAAGAAGACTGAAATCTTTATCTAGCATATCTATGGGAGCTAAAAGAATTTGGAATGATAATTTAACTTACTGTATTACTGTGGTTTATATTTGTCATTTGCTTAGCCAAAAAAAGGGTGAAAAAAATATGGAGCTAGTTTGCTAAATAACTATATTTAACTGGAAAGCTCTTATACGTAAGTGCGAATTTGGCAATACTAGTTCACCTTATTTGGTCTTGTGTCTCCCTTAAGATTATGGAATTATCATGCCACCATATACTTGAGGGAGGAAGCAGCTTTCCTCCTTGCTCCCACATGTCCCTATCCATGAATAAAATTATTCTCTTGCTTTAATTGCCTTCTCCTTTTCTCTGCAAATGATCTTTTGGTCCACACTTTGTGTTATTCACAGTGTGCTGGCAATAGGAGGACTGCCATGAGCAAAACTCGAAAGGTGAAAGGAGTAGGATGGGACATTGCTGCCATAGGAAATGGTTAGTCCATGTTCAGATAGATTGTTTGTGATTTTTTTTCAGTGAATGTGATATAGTAAATATAGTAATATTGTAATGAATTGTAAAGAGACTACAAATGTTCTTTCAAAGAGCCATTTTGCAAGATGAATCGGAACCTTTTCAAATTAGGGGACATTTTGGACTTTATTATGAGTTCTGCTAGAAGTGAATTCACCTTAGAACTGTGGCAGCGCCGGTTGCTTGCTTTTTTATTTCTGAATTGCTTATACATCTTTAATGCTTTCGGTTTTCTTATATTCCTGACTATCCATATGTCCACAAAGCAAATTGCCTTTTTTTTTTTTTTTGGGCGGAAAAACTATGGAAATGATGATGTCTATCAACTATTTTAAGTAGGTGTATCACTTGCATGTTTGCTCCGGCATATGGTCTTAACTGTTGCTACAACTTAGAATATGTTTAAAAGCCTATAATTAACTAATACAAACTGATGAAAAATGAGTTATATGATGCTTTTCTGAAGGAGTTCAGTACTATGTGAAAAAGCTCCTTTACTATTCCAGTTTTATTTTTATGTTTCATTTCATATCTTTGTGCATGTTATTTGCAGCTATTTGGGGTGGGGCAAAATTAGCAGATGTTCTTGAACTGATTGGAATTCCCAAGTTCTCATATATATCACCATGTGGAGGAAAACATGTAGAATTTGTAAGCATTGACAAGTGTAAGGTAAATTGCTTGTGCCCTTTGCTCCTCATCATTTCGTTTTTCTCAATGGCGTAGACGAAGTGTCACCTAGCATGAGACATTACTGTTATTACAGGAAGAGAATGGAGGCCCGTATAAAGCATCAATCCCATTAAGTCAGGCCACAAACCCTGAGGCTGATATTTTACTAGCTTATGAGATGAATGGAGAGGTATTCATATGTTCCGTCATTTTCATCGGTTTGTGATCCAAATATAGTTTGTCTGAGATAGAGGACACACATCACATTTGCATGTAGATGTTAGACTATGTAAATTTCTTGGTACTTGATGATTTTCCCAGTCTTTACCATTCTTTTAATGTCCAATTTGTAGGAAAAGGGCAATGGAAATATTTCCAGCATTTTGATTTCCTTTTTTCTTTTTTAATTCAATTTCCTACTCATTAGATTCTTATGGGCTCTATCTCTCTCTCATGAGCAAACCGAGTCTTTCAATGTGATTGAACAGAAATCTTTCTAATCTGAACAAACATGCTAATTTACTATCTTGGTTCATAAACTTCTGTATTCATTATCAACTTGACATTTAGCATTTGCTTCATGTGTGTTGGCAGTTCCTATCTTTGTATTAAGTGCAAACGGCTGGTAATTCACTTATAACAATAAACAGAGGGTCAGTTGGCTTCCTGTTTACCCTCCTGTCGGCCACTGGAGAGATGTTTTGTATTTGTTATGTTTAATATTTTGCAGATGTTTTAATCAACTATCACTTTTTGCGTGAAAAAACTTTTTCCTAATGATTTTGCTTTCAAGTCATGCTTTCTTTTTTTATTTTTCCCCTTTTCTTGTTTTCCCTTTCCCTTTTTTATATTGTTTGGGAGAGGGGCGGTCTTGACTGGTACTTTCACAAAAGCGTCTAAACTGAGAAGAAAGATGACAGAAAAACAAATTCAGGTAAAGGGTGATGGAATATGTTAGGCTTTTTCTTTAATCCTTCAGATATCTGCCTGCAGAATAGCTGATGCATATTTGTGTTCGTATATTCCTTGTTATTGTTCTGTCTAATGTTGTATTATTCCTTTGCAACAACTCTGATCAGCTCTATATTTGGGCTAGGATTGAAGTTAGCAGCACTTTGAATTTTATTTTATTTTTCTTCTGCTGTTATTTATATACGATATACAGTCTCTGTATTTAATATTCGTTCTTGCGTTTGCTATGCAAAGACTCTTAACAGGGATCATGGATATCCATTGCGTGTGATTGTACCTGGTGTTATTGGTGCTCGTTCTGTCAAATGGCTTGATTCCATTAACATCATTGCAAAAGAATGTCAGGTAAAAAATTGTCTATACTTTGGCTCTGTGGACAATCACTCTGCTTTATGATGTGGATCTGCTTTTCTGTAGGGATTCTTTACGCAAAAGGATTATAAAATGTTTCCACCTTCAGTCAATTGGGATAATATTGATTGGTCGACAAGGCGGCCACAAATGGATTTTCCTATTCAGGTATATTTCTCTTTGTGCTTTTTAGTCAATAGGCTGTGATTGATATGAGGAATCATCATCACTCAATGATAGCATTCTGTAATTCTTGTAATCTTTGGCAATTTTGTAGCGGTCACATGAGTAAACTTCCAAATTATTTTTCCTTTGTTACTCGACTAACTACGTGTTAAAAAATTAATCTTTTTTTTTTTTTAATTTTTTCAGATTTAAGACAGCAAGAGCATTCTTAGTAGTATGAAATTAATGCACAGTCACGGGGCACGTTCAGTAATTGAATTTTAGAAGGAAATTGCTGTCAGCCTTTGCATGTAGTTTATTTTCTCCTAAGATTGCTCGAATATATCGACACTTCAGTGATATTTGAACAATGTACTGCTTGCAGAGTGCGATATGTTCTCTGGACGACGCAAACAATTTAAAGCCTGGAAAGGTCAGTATGGTCTTGATATCTATTATGTTTATGCTAGTTATCATTCTGTGCTGGCACTTCAATTTCATTTCTATAGCGCATGCTGTGTTTCCATCAATGAAATTTGTAGACTCATTGTGCAAATCGATTAACATTTCGTATAGCACTTGCTTCTACGTCAGTATGGACCTTAGTTGCTTCTCTTGTAGCTGATTTGTTCGACCTAAAAGCTCAGTCTTATATATTTACTCGCTATAATATTAACTTTGTGTCAATTTATCAGATAACTATCAAGGGTTATGCAGTGTCAGGAGGTGGGCGAGGCATAGAGAGAGTAGAAGTATCAATTGACGGTGGCAAAACCTGGGTGGAAGCCTCCAAATATCAAAAAGCTGGCGTTCCATACATTTCTGATGATGAAAGTTGTGATAAATGGGCATGGGTGCTTTTTGAGGCTGAGGCCGACGTCCCAGAGAGCACTGAGATAGTTGCCAAAGCTGTATGTTATACACTCTCCTTGCAATAACTATTTCAGTTCCTAAATAAGTTTGTAATTCCAGTGATGATCCAACATTAGAAAGACACAGTGTGACCAAAAAGTCGGGCGTAGAGCTATTATTTCTCTTCTGATTCTTTTTAACTTCGATCTTTGTTCAATTACTTCCAGGTGGATATAGCAGGAAATGTCCAGCCTGAAAATGTAGAAGTCATTTGGAACTTGAGAGGGATACTAAACACCTCATGGCATCGGGTTCATGTTCAGATTGGTCACCCAAATTTATAGGTAAAAACAATGAGGGGCACCATATCTTTTCCACCATTCTGCACGATGAGTAATCAGTTTTATTTATGTTCTTCCTGTTAATGCAATAATATAATTTCAAGTGCTTGAGAAGGGACTCAAAGAGTGACTGGATTGTTCAAGCCGTTTTACAGAAAATAATCTGTAGACGAGATTTTAATTCTGACAGATACAAAACTTGGTGACTACAAATATGCTCAAGTTGAAATAACGTTTTCTCCCCTTTGTACATAGTTTCAGTGTTTCACTGTGCCAGATGTTTGTTTGTCAATTGATATAACCTGTTGTCTCTTTGTAATACAGTCTTGTGGAGTGTCTCTTTATGGGCTGCTTTCACACTTTCCGTTGCATATATGACTTGGCGCCACTAAAGTTCATTGTGCCTTGTCCAATAAAAATATACATTGCCATGCTTGTCCAACCGGAGAGGCAGTGAAAGAATAATGCTGGAATTGCGAGAAATTCTATATTTTACTTATACCAGGATGCAATTTTCCTTTTGGTGCTTGTGAAGACAAATTGCATCACTGCTACCCCAAAAAGGCCATCTGTAGAAGTTCAGTAAAGAATCCACACCCACCCACCCACCCCACCCAAAAAAAACAAAAAAAGGGTACTAATAATTAGAATAATTAGACAATTACATATTAGTCTTTTGTACCTAGTAGCATTCCCGACAATTCAGGTGCTGCTTGGGGCATCTGCGGCTGGCTTACGGTTAAGGTAGCGAATAACAGCATCTTCAACCCTGTCAAGTCATTGAGGCATTTCAACAACTTCAATATCTCACAAATAATATCGAATATGTGTGACTCTGAAATGGTAGCACGTAGCAGATATTTTACGTGCACAAAATAAAGCCAAAACATTCACATTTGTCATTTTTACGTATTGAATGAATTCAAGTTGAACAAACATGGAAAACAGGTGGCGATATGCCATGACTGAGATAGACATTAAATTTCAATATTGTTCTCATTAACTAAATTGTCACCCAGGCTATTATATTTCAAGGCATTTTTAGAGATACTAATTGAATCCACCATAATTACAGCTTTCCATCTCACCAAATTAGGATGTTAATTGAATCCAAGATTGGGTTTCCAGCTTCTGTAGTGACAGAACTTTGATGAGACTTAAGAAATGAGAATGCTATAAAAAGGAAAGCGCTAAGACATCTAACAAGAAGTCGACATATATAAACCATACCAGGGTTGGTTGTAGAAATCAGAACGGTGCTCTTTTTCTGCATTGCGACTTGCTTCCCCAGCAACATGCTTCAAATCCTTGTTTTGAGAATCTCTGAGGGCATTAATAAACTCTATAGGTGACTGACTAAATCCTAGAAAGAATGCCCTTCTCCGACGGTGCTCATGCACCTTTCTTATAGCAGTACAAATTGCTTCATCACAGGCTTCCATCTCTTTTGACTTTTCAGTATTAGCCAACAAAGCATTCAATTCCCTCTGTATTGGGAAGGGTACATCAATTAATACATCATAGCATGCTGTTCTGACAGGACTATTTCCTGAAAGTTTGATCCTGTGCTCTAAATGTATGGGCTGTGGAGGAAACATGTGGGGTGTAATCTTTTGTGTGACTGCTGTGAACTTGATCTTGCCTTCCCCAAATATCTTTTGAAGTGGTGGATCACAATTGAAGGAAGACGGGTCATCTGGACACTGCAATTTTCTAGCCTTGACGTAGTGCCATACTGCAGCCATGATTCTTGCACGAGTATCAACCTCAATACCTAAAAGCTCCATCAAAGCTGCTGAAAGCTTATACTTCTCAGGCATATAATTCATTTCGAATCTTATGCTCGCAGTGAATTCTTGATCCCCTTTCCTTTTGACCTCAAAGCCTTCATGAGGAGCAGGTGATCGAGCACTATCCCATATAATCAAATGGTTATCAGGATACCCTTTCTGGTCTAATGTAATAGTAACTCTCTTGAAAAATGAGGAGAACTTTGGGTACAATGAGCTTGATTTCTGCATCATGGGAGCCTGGTCAGAATCCATCCCCACTTCCAAAATTCTCCCTACAATTTTAAGAGTCCATGTGGGCGGCTCAGCATTTGGCTTCTTCGGGATTGTGCGAATCTGATTTGCAAAAGTATTAAATACATAAATACGGAGAGTTTTCTGAATGTACGATGGGGTCTTTATAGCCTCTTGGATATCAACTTTTTTCCTTGTCAAAGCAGCATCCACGCGAGACTCAAACTCAAGGAGCTGCGTGTAAAGAGCAGACTCAGGCAAAATCGCCGCGACTCTCTCCTGTAACTGTTTCTCGGGAAGCTTCTGCTTCTTCCTGTGAGCAGCAGCTGAAGCTTCCAGTGACCTCATTGGAGAGGCAGTGTTGGAGGGTGAGAAGCTCAGTGGGCGTACAGGTGGTTTCTGTGGAAACCTTTTGGCACTCGCACTTCCAGCTCCCGAAACAGAGGGTGACGGTGAACCCATATTCGTGACCCCACCGGCATGAGCCTGGTTAAATGAAAACCCCTGAGCTTGCAACTGGGCTTGGAATTGTGCATGGGCTGCCTGCACTTGAGCTTGGGCATGAGCCTGAGCCTTTGACTGAGCCTGGGCAATCGCTTGTGCATGCACTGCAGAAAGCTGAAATTGGCCCGGAAATCCAGATCCCAGTTGTTGCTGAGCAGATGGATTCACAGGCAAAGAATTTCCAAAAGGGGATGAAGCACCAACATTCTTTTGCAGGTTATTGTTATTTGCAGACATGGCTATATCTCTGAACAAAAAATTTAACTGAGAGTATCCGTAATTTCAATTGGCATTTCCAAAAAAAGTCCTGAATTTCAAAATTTAAAAATTATAAAAAAAAAAAACTAACTTATGGCATAGAAAAGCTTTAAAAGAAATAATTTTAGTAAAAGCCCGCAGAAAAATAAAAAAGATTTAATTTGTCAGCTAATTGAGCTGAACTGGGCAGATTAATGGACATTATTCACAATAAGGAGAATTACATCTGATAAAAAACAAAACTTGGTTATCAAGACTCAAACATAACTGAAAATTATGGTTCAATTCAAACAGTCTATATCGGCTGGGACTCCTATGCTTACACCCAAGAGAAGGAGTTAGTACGTTGCTCGCCCCTCTGTTTTTGCCAAAAAAATAAAAGCTAAATGAATGAGAACCCTAAACCCTAACCTGACATGAAAACAATTACGCACTTGAATTGTTAAAAAAAGGAGTAAATGGGAAACGAGAATATCTGGATCCCCAAAAAGTCCACACTTTCAAAAACCAAAGTAGATATATCACTTGTTGCAACAAAACTCAGGTGAGATTACATACAAAAAACCGAAAATTCAGACACAATATTGTCAGAACTAATGCTACATTTTATGATTAACAAAGATCGATCAAAAGCTGAGTATAAATCTTACAGAGGAATTAGGAAGCAGAATCTGACGGAACGGTAGAGTTTGCTGAACGATTCGTTTTGCTTCTCCTTCGCCCCGTCAGCTCGCTCAGTGATCTCGCTTTGATATTCAGTTATATCAGCTGGCTATTCTTGTTATTTAGACGTGATGGGCCTGAGTGTATGGGCTGAGACATTGTTTGGGCTGCAGCAAAAAATCTTTTAACCCATATTCGAACTTTGGAGCTTAGCATTTTCTGTACTCTCTGATTTTCAATGTTAACCGAGCACTGAAACACCATCAAAATTACTAATTCCAGAGATTTGATCCATCCCGTTGTGAGATTTTTGAAGTAATGAATCAAATACGATTACTCTATGTCATTCGATAAGTTTCTGTTTTTTTACTAAGCTTGACTTGCTAAGTTGATACGACAAGAATAGGTGTAGGTAAATATGGTAGCATTCGAACACAATTAATTTCCGTTTAGATTAAAACTTACTTTGTTTCGCAATCAGTTCATTACTTCAAATCAATAAAAATATTCATACCAAAATTAAACATTTTGTTATTTTTATTCGACTCGATTCACTTACACACAAAAAAAGAAAAAAAGAAAAAAAGAAAAAAATCGATGAGTGCCAGGGAAAAACATATTTTATAAATAACTAATATTTTGGCATTTCGTTATAATTAAATAATCTAACATTGTCAGTGGAGAAATTTAATACCTACGGCAAACTTAATACTTTCCTGTGAGATATATTTTGTTTTACATTAATGATGTACACAACATGAATCAGGTTTCTTTTTTTTTCACTCATGCAACAGATTATGAATGTGAAAAATGATAGAGAGAATGTACCACAAGAACACCTATTTCAATTTTTATTATCCATCTTACTTCAGTAATAATGCCCCTGTATAAATTTGCTGAGGATATACTTCCTCAAGGCTCAAGCAATCAACAAGCAAAATATCTAACATATGAAACACCTCTGTCAAATGATTAAACATTCAGAGAATTTCAAGAAGACTGAAAACTTGCCAGAAGAAAGTGAATTACAATATACAACGGATAGTAAAGCTCGGGCCTGGATTTATACGAAACTATGGTACTGAGTTATTACTAAACATAGTATCATCCATTGCCACAGATGGGGCATCATCAGTATCCGGCTATCTGCAATAGCAAGGAAAGATATTTCCAGGCAAAACGATCATGTCATCAATTGTCCTTGCAATAATTGGAACTTTGATTGTTCATAAATGCTCCCTCAAGCTACCATAACAGAACAATTTAAGATGAAGTGGCTAAGGCGATTTCTGCCACTATCAAGAGGTTTCCAGTGCAGTTCACCCGACTCAGAATCCGGGCAGCAGGTGTATATGGCCATGTAATTACCAGTACAAGAAACAGAGGATGCTCCTATTACCAGGAGTTCGTTTCCCAAAGACTTGAATGCGACTCCCCAACCCCTGTTGCAATCAGCTCTCACCGGGACTGGCCCCAACTGCTTCCATGTATTGGTCTTCTTCAAGTACACCTTCAGCTGGTTGGAAGAAGCTTCCAGCGAGTAGAGCTCGTTATTTACTACAGCAAGGAGAGGAGGTGAGTGGGATGATTGTACAGGATCATCTTTCAGCATGTCTGGTATCAGTTCCCATCTGTTTCTGGTCTCATCGAAGAATTCACCGCATGTTAGTTCACCATCTTCATTTCTACCTCCAATCACGAAAAAATTATTGTCCATGTAAAACCCAGAGCATAGCTTCCTCCTCCTTTTCATCTTTGGGAGTGGTTCCCATGACCCACTGTCCGCATTATATTTTTCAGCCGTGTCATAGACTTCACTTCTCAATGCCCCCATCCCACCGGCCACATAAGCACAGTTACCACATGTTGCAGATGCGAACAAGCATCTCGGGCTGATCATTGATGGACCCTTGTACCATTTGTTCTCGGCCAACTCATACCTCCAAACAACTAGACCATCAATCTCTCTGCCTGAAACAAGCAGTTGAGTGCCAGCACAAAGTGATTCTTTATCTCCAGAGGCAAAACAAGGATCTGACGGCAGAACCGGAAGCTTCCTACGAGACTTAAACTCGCAATCAAATGCCCACCAACTACTTTCCCCACTCGCAAACATGAAAACAGAAGGCTCTTTAAATCCTATTTCCTTCCTAATCTTGTAAAGCTCACCGCTTTTTAAAAGAGTCAAACATCTCTTGTTCACAAAGCATAATTTCCAATACTCTGACCTTGGGAACCTAGCAAAGATTAGAGACTCTAACTCATAGCTAAGAGATGAAATGTGCGAATAATCTGCATCCTGAGGTCCTTTACCAGACAAACCATCAGAAGGATTAGATCCACTCTGATGTGATTTATCACCATTCTCGGACATCCTAATCCTTTTTGGGGCAGAAATACCGAGACTGATCCAATCACTTGAACTAAAATTGGAATGAAACCCACGATGCTGAACCAGACAGTCAGTTTGTTTGTCAAAACCTTCCTCTTCTTCTTCAGCTATATTGCTTTCTTCAGGCATTGGTTTAACACTTCTGAAGCCAAAAATCTCCAAATTTTCATCTAATAAAAAATAAAGGAATCAGATATAGAAAATGATCCCCAGGTAAATATAGACATCGCAGAACCAATATAACGAAAAATTTCAACATCAGAAATCAAGTTGGATTTTTGAACAATTGAAAGACCAGGAATCAAGAAAAACCATTACTAGATATACAATCCAAATGTCCTAAATCAAATCAGGAGGACAAAAAAAAAAAAAAAAAAATTATTATCTGAAAAATGGAAAAATGAATCTTCACACTACTACACAGAAACAGAACACCCAGTCCAATGAAAATTGAAGTGGAAGAGAGCATGGCTTGGTTCAAATTCAGAAGCATTTTTCCTCCAAAAGATAGGGAAAACTGGAACTTGATCTAAGATCAAAGTGCACCCAATAAACATGCATCATATCGCAATTCATGATTGAAGTGTAGAAATTAATTAACTTTGATGAGTGATTTACACTTTAAAAAAAACGACCTTTGTTAGAAAATTACTCTTTGACAAAGGAAAACATCATTAAATGCACTTAACAAACCCTACAAATAAAACCTCCATAAATATGAAAGGAATTAATCAAACCAAACAAATAAAATACCAAAATCAGAAACTTAGACCTACCCATATATTTAAACCTACATACTTTCATATACATGAACAAAATAACACACGAACACTAGTAATTACATATACTGAAAGTAAACTTTTTACATACACAGAGACGGATAATAAATACGCAGCAAAAATCAAGAAGTCTGATTAAGGAATAGGCATTAATACTGCAATAAAAGAACTCACAAAAATTCACCTCTCAGGAGTTTCATGAGAAACCAAAGCAATAGTGTCTGTACAAAAGCCTACATATAGAGGAGAGAAAAAATGAATACACACAAAGCCCACATATACACACACCAAAACTTTAGGTATAGACAGATGGAGAAAAAGAAAAGGAGGTGCGGGCATTGAGGCAAGAAGAAGTATATAGTAATGAAAGAAGGGGGTTGGATTCCTCAAATAATGGGACCCTTCCATGAGCTGAAGGGATTAAAATACGTTGCGAAATTATTAAAAATGGCAAAAACAACAAATCCATCGTCGATTTCGGGAAAGCAGGTGTTTTTTTTTTTTTTTTTTTTAATTCTTCTTTTTCTAAAGGTCATTTGTGAGAAAGAGGGGGAGAAAAAAAGAAAGGGGGAACTCAGTGTTGCTGCCGAGTGCTGACTTGCTAGTCTTTGCTTAATTGCTTCTGTATGACTGAATATTTTTCCAAGCATTGATCATGGAATTTTCAGTGGACAGTGGGAGGAATATTTAATGAATTGGTGTAAAGCGCCTTTTTCTTGACAATGGAATATTATAATATTGCAACGAAATAAACTACCACGCGCCAACAGGAAGCATCTTTCAACATTGACATGCAAAATGGTTTATCGTCGAAACAAATTTCTTGCAATTAAGAGTTGGGAAAAAAAAAAAAAAAACCTTTTCCAAGCTTCTATGTAAAAGTGATTATATTAATTTGTGATCCACATTGGGAGTTGATATTTCCACTCCACAAAATAATATTTCCACTCTACTTTGATTTTATCTTTAAACAATTGAAAAAAAATCACTAATTAAATATTGAAAGCATTTTAATATATGTTTTTTCAATAATTATACCTTTCAATATTGAATGAAAATACCTATTCTTCCATTTATGGTGGATTGCAATCAGTCAAATATTTAATCATTTTTTCTTTTTTTTTTATTTCTTTATGGACAATTGTCTACAATGTTCATTTTAATCTAATTTTTTGTCTTATTTATATATTTGATAGTAAACTATATATTAACAAATTGATTGTGTATGATTTCTGTTTGATAGTTCTAACATTAAACAATATATTAAAAATTAAGTTTAGAAGTGTTGAATAAGTTTTAGAATTTTACCAAATAAATCATCTAATGTTAGGAGATGGTAATTTTCTTATTTACACACTTTAAAGTTATGTTTTTTTACCTTAAGTTTGATTGTAAACATATTATTTATTAATTTAATTTCTCATTTTAGAATAAATCACAATAGTTTTTATTTTGTACTATACTTTTCATTTTTCTCAATTTGATAGTTTGAAGGTGATTTATTTCTCTGACTTAATTTTAACTTGACATTTAGAGCATGACCTTTTTACTATTTTTTCTTGTTAGATACATTTTATTTTGAAGATTTTGAAAAATGACATGTTAACTCTTAACAATATTAGCATTGGTTTAATGTATTATTTAGCAATAGTATATTTAAAGTAAATTAGTTTGTACTTATGAATGAAAGATATGGTGTTTTGATTTATACATGGCAATAAAATTAAATAGTGCTAAATTATAAAATTAAATCTCATAGGTACTTTATCTTTTCAGCTATTTCACTAGAAAATGAATGAAGTAATTCCACATTCTATATCTATCATAAAAAAAAAATGCAAAATAATGATCTCTCAAAACTAATGGCCATTTGGTCAATTGCTTAAGAAAAAAAGTGCGATTATCAATTTGTGGGGCGCGAATATCATTTCTCATTTATATTGGCTGATGCTTATTTTAAATAAATAAAAAAATCCGAACAACTAAGATGAATTGGGCATATTCATTTGAAATGACAAGATTAAAGTGAGTATTAGTAGTAAAACTTAAAATAAAAGTTATCATTTGACATGTGCTTAATGGAAACACATGCATATAGCTTTTCACAAAGAAATATATATATATTTGAAATGATTTTATAACAAATAATATGTTGAAAAAGCAAATAAAGAAATATGGAGTAGTTATTTTTTTTTCACATTATTAAGAAAATACTTTTAATTAAAAAAAACAAGCATAAATCATCGTTAGTGTTAATGATCACGCATAAATCAATCCTTGCAATTATAACTGAGGATGCGAGAGTAAATAGTGTTGTGGACTGGCTTTACATATGAAATGATTTGTGACCACGTGACATGCATCGAAATTGGATTTGGAGTGGATGAACATGAATGGTCAACATTGACTTCGTTTCTTTTTAATATGTTAAACAATAAGCACAAAAAAATAATAATAATATTGACATTTAAAAATTATTATAAACATTTCAAATTTATTGTTTTGCTTGAGTAATTAGTACTGTATTTTAAAGTTCCTGAAATAATATTTGGAATGTTAATATCAATTTTCAAACAATTATACATTTTGTTTATGTTGTGGTAATTAAAATAATCATTGATTAACTAAAAATAAAAAAGTTGGACTTTTAGGCTTCTAGATAAATTTTCTAGGAAAGTATGATTGTTGAAAAGACATTTTTTAATTTCAATAAATACCAATAAGAAAAAAATTGAAAAATATATATTTTCATATTAGGACGTGAAAAATAGTATTTTAAAAAGTGTTTTACCAATTATAACTGTCTTTAGCATTAGGATTATTAAACCTGAAAAATAGTGTTTTGACACAAATTAGTCAGACTCAAAGTTTGGTTCTGTTTAAATATACAATTTTTTTCGTATGATTTTTTTTTAATTTAATATTGACGAGGAAATTAAGGAGAAAAATTAATTTTGGCAAAGATTATTCTCACAAAATCAAAATTCTAAAGAATTAAATTTATAGTCTGTTAGAGCCACTCCCTCTATAGTCTTCTCAACAAGATAAGCACACCACACCGCCCATCTGCTGATTGGGCAAATCGGATTTCTCTTCCGTCAACTGTCTACCCAATTAAGTATAAACATAAATAAAAAATAAATAAAATCAAATTTTCAATTGTTCTATCAGACTGTTGCCTAGAGTCTTGACGCGGTGATAATTTGATTATTTTTTAATTTTTTTGACTAATCCTTTTCATCATAAATTATAAAAATATGTAAAAATGTCACAAGGATAGACGAAGAGATAAAGCAAACTGGGTCAACTTTATGATAATTTGATTAATTTCTAATTTTTTTGACTAATCCTTTTCATCATAAATTATAAAAATATGTAAAAATGTCACAAGGATAGACGAAGAGACAAAGCAAACTGGGTCAACTTTATGATAATTTGATTAATTTCTAATTTTTTTGACTGATCCTTTTCATCATAAATTATAAAAATATGTAAAAATGTCACAAGGATAGACGAAGAGATAAAGCAAACTGGGTCAACTTTATTTCAATTCTCTTCAAACACGCATATTAGTTGATCTGTTAGGTGTTTAAAATAAATCAAAGAAATGGGTAACAATTTCAAGACATGGGGTATGTCCGAACAGTTGGTCCAAATTAAATTAGTTAATGAATATTCTAAGTAAGGTGGACGATTACCAACCCAAAAACATCGTTTTACACGAAAGTAAACTACTATAAAAAAAACAAAACAAAGAGAAGATAAAATTTTATTATTAATAGTGTAATTTGGTCTATTTTTATTTTGTGCCCTTTAGAAATAAAGGTACGGCAATTTATATATACAAAAAATCAATTTTTTTAGTACATTTAGTTCAAATTCGATATAAAATTCAACATTATCCAAGTGAGTTTTTTCTTTGTACATGTAAAAAAAAAAATTTTCCCATTTTTAACCATTTTTAAAAGAAAAACAAAAACTTATTTATTTAGTGTAATTACTAATGTGCACCTAGTGCAGGGAAAATGCCAAAGCCGAAACCCTAGAAAGTGGAAGGCCATTTGATTAATATTTCTTTATCAGCAGTTTTCCAAATTTTCTTTTTAAATTCCAAACTTTATGCGCTGCGTGTCCACTGATTAGTTGGTGGGATTTGCCCTCGATTTTGGTCGTCCCTTTTCAGATATTGTGATTCAAGTTTCGCTGTCACAGTCGTGTTGGCTTAGCATTTTCAATTGGAAGCTTGTGTCCTATTATCAAAATATTAAAAATCCATAACCTGGGATTGGGCCAAAACTAGGCAGCTTTAAACCCACAGATATGGAAGATTTTACTAATCAAAAAGCCTTAAATCTCTAACCTTAAACAATGAGAATCCCACTAATTTTCCATCTGATTGGCTTACATTTTTGTGGCACTACTACATCCTAATTGGAGAGTCAGAGAGGTAATTTGTTTGCTTTTTTTTTTTTTATTATTATTATTATTATTATTATTCATTAATTCTAGTGAAGACCTAATCAAATTGAACTTCTTTTTGTGCTTATCTGTTATTGGAAATCTAAAAATGTGTTTTAAACTATGACCCCCTCACTATGGTTTGACAATGCATTAGTTATAGGGATTAGCTGGGAGTTACTACTACAACTTGTTCATTAATGATTAATTAGCCTTAGATATGCTTAAAAGCCCAAAAACACTACTTAAACCTTGTTTCATCCTCAAAAATTCTATCTATTTATTGGTGTGGACGGTTTTATAAGTTTTATAGATGATGCACTCATTTGTTTGTGCGAAATTTTTATTTTACCATATCTTTATATTGTATATAAAATATATGATAAAATATACACTCAGTGTACATCATATCTTTGCATTATAAAAACTTAAATCACATTAATTTTCTACTCACTCTTATAACAACTCAACATGAATCGTTAAATCATTGAATTTCATAGAGGATGAAGCTAAGTAAGAATTATTTTCACATATTGTCTTGTATTTGATGAAAACACATTTAATTGATCATTTGAATATAATATGCAAGAAAAAAATTTCAAAAACTACAAATCGACGCACAAAATAAACTTTTATGAATGTGAGGTCTTCTAGAAGTCCATTAACACGGCCACCATAACTTTAAATTATTTACAGATTGATTTGAAGTCCAAAAGTCCATTGGAGAAGTGCTTCCAAACACCCTCCATGTAATCTCCAAAGCAGATCGTTCGAGCTAAGCTATGAAATTCAAAACTCTTGTTCAGGTAATCAGGATTATGTACGTGGGCAGCCCAATTGAGATTCTCTGACATGATTTTCATTTGGGCCCAAAAAAGAAACAACGGTCTAAATGATTCAAATAAGACCAAATTTTGTTTTTAGGGTTCGTTTTGAGTCATTAAATATATATAAAAAAATTATAACATTTCAAAAACATCATAAAATTAAAAAATTAAAGAAACATGCTGAATAATCGTGAAAAATGAAAAAGAAATTAGTTTCCTTGTCCAATTTGAGCATATCTATTATAATTATATATTATTTTCGGTCAACCATGTTAATTAATTTTCTAGTATTATAATTGTAATATTTAAAGTTATTGTGTGAGATAGAAATGAATTCCTATTACAATTAGATGATACAATGGCAATTAAAATTGATACATATATACTACCACTTGAATATAGAGTAACATCATCAATTTTCATCAAAAAAATTATTTATAATAGTGTGTAACACCAAGAATTCATATATATATATATATATCATAAAAAATAAAAGGTAATAATTTATGTGGAAAATTAGGGAAAGTAAATTTTTGTAGAAAATTAAAAGGTTTCGGAGGAAAATTTAAGAAAAATGAGAGTTTTAAAAACAATTAAAGAATTAATTTTGTTTCTATTGAATGGAAAATAAAAGTGTTACCATAATTTGGATGGAAATGTTTGGAAATGTTGATTCATATTTTTGACCCCACCATTCTCAGTTTCATCTTATTCCCATCCAAACAAAACACAACCTCCAGATTCCTCAATGGCTGCTACCTCATCCATAGCCAACCTCTTCTCTTTCTTCGCCCCTTCACCACAATCTCCTCCGCCCAAATCTCCGCCCTCCCAGCTTTCCCTCTCCTCCTCCGCCGCCACTTCATCCTCCTCCAGTACTAAAGACCGGTGGACCCCACTAATCTCATCCAATGAATTCCAACCGTCGCCCTCCTGCTCATCCTCCGAAGTCATGTCTGTTGTTTGCCCGTCTCTAGCGTACGCGAACACCCTGTTCTTCCGGTCTGCGTACAATGTTCAGGTGGTTGTGGACGATAACGAACCGGAGGAGAAGCTGCTCGGCCGGTTCAGAAGAGAGGTGATGCGAGCTGGCGTCATTCAGGAGTGCAAGCGCCGCCGGTTCTTTGAGAATAAGCAGGACGAGAAGAAGCGCAAGACACGTGAGGCCGCGAAGCGCAATCGTCGCAGGTTGTTTTTTCCCCTTTCTTTTATCATTTATTTGTTTACTATAGTCCATCCATTGGCGCTGTTTGTGTTTTCCTTCTTTCTCTGCTTTTGTTTAATAATTTATGAGGATTAATTTAGTGGAGGAAAGTGGAAAAGTAAAAGGATTAAAATTATCACATGTATAAAATATCAGTTTGAAAAACATTTTGAATGTAGTTCAGTTTTATGAAAGAGGAAATGGAATGAAATGAAATACTTACCTGAATTGAATAACGTATCTCAGTTCATTTTTACAAGCATGTACTTGTTTTTTTCCTTTAAAAGCGGACGAATGAAATGGTTTTCCTTAACATCCACTTCTCCATAATCCGACATAGTGGTGAAGAATTATATTCATGGTTGAGAAATTGAGTGTTGTTTAACTTGTTAACTGGATCCTGACTGAAGCTCTGGATCACATAGCATTTTAATGTATTCAGTGGCAACCTGAATGTGTGTCTCTTGAAAATTGAATTGCTTTGTAGTTTTATTTCAATTTAAGTTATGCAATCTAGCAAAATCTGGATTGAATTGTGGGTGGTATTCTACCTTTTTGGCTCTTTTGAACTGTTGTATGGTGCATTTTGGTAACAATATAATTTTGGTATGTTGATGTGCTGAGAGTGAAGTTTTTGCCTATGTAGGGGCACCGGTCTATCAGTCGATATATGGCAGATAGTACTTAGTTTCTTTTCTTTCTTCTTCTTTGTTGAGATACAAAACTTTTGCTAGTTTCCAAGAATTGGTTGTGTTTTACGTTAGGTTTGTGGTCTTGCAATAGAAGATAGATAGTTTCAATTGACATCTATCTCATCAAATTTGAAGGGAATATTTTGAGGTCTCAATAGATAAGAGTGAACGAGTGACATGCTCGATTTTTTTATTATTAGACATGCATAGCTTAACAAACCAAACTTAAAACTCTTACTAAATATCCAATGTGATCTTCACAAACTCTTCACTTTAAGTTTGGACAATGCTATTTTTCAAAAGAAAGCATAAAAGTTTGCATGAGTTTGATTCATAATAGAGATAACTTGAGAAAGTGCAGAAAATCCACTCAACATGATAAGAGGTCACTGTATTTTTTCTTTCAAGTTGATTAAAAGCCAGTTAGATTTTAGATTGATTGGCTGACTTGATTAATTGTACCATAATGTCATTCAAAGCTTGAAACTTATTAGTTTTGATATTCACTGTTTGAATTACAACTCTATCCAACTTCGATGTAACATGCATGGTAAGCATTGTGTTTTATTTGTTGGTTTCTCTCTTTCAAAGGCTTTTTAGCTTAGAATATGGATTATATAGGTTTTTCCTCATTTCTTTGGCGTGGCCCATGGTTTCTCTGTTGCATTGTGAGTACCTTGGAGGCCCTGATTAGCCATAAGATGTTACACTTGTACATCATTTCACAATAAGACTGATAATCTTGTTTCTATCTCGTCTAAAGTTATTGAATATAGTCCCGTTCCTTGATATAGTAATTTATTGATAATCTGAACAGACGCCCTCAATCAAGATTCAGTCCACAGGAGAGGCAAGAGGCCTCTAAGAACAAGAAGGGTGATGAGGAGGAAGATAACTGGGATCTCCCTGAAGGAGGTCTTCCCTACTGATCTTGAACTTCAGTTCTCCCTTTTCTTTTAGAATAATACTGCTGCTTATTCCCCTTCCCTTTGGAGGTTTCAGTGAAATGTAAGTTCCCACGACATTTCTACTCATTTTATCAAAGACATTGTCCTTTACATTAGTGATTAAGAAATGATTTGAAGTCAGTTCAACGTGTAAGTGCTGGTTCTGTACAATTTTGATTGATTAACTATAGACGTGTGGTTGAAATGTTGACACTTTATTCCCTAAACTAGGAATTCGTATCAAACTAAATTTCCATGTACTGTAGTAAGAGTGTGTGAGTGTGTGTGAATGAAGGTTGGTTCTCGTGAAAATAGATCATGCACTGGAAGCATGGTGGACATTGATTGGATCAGTTGCTGAAGAAAGAAGATTCGGGTGGGGGTGGGGGCATGCCCGCATGCTTTTTAGGATCCAGAACTAAAATGGCATTCTTCTACTTATTTGTCTATATTGCTGTATTAATATGACAATTGCACATAATAATTGACAATTCTACTCCATTTTATGCTACTTCCAGATGGTAAAATTCTAGTTTAAATTTAATTTGATCGAACTTAGAACAATAAAAGTCAAATTCAATTATATTTATTTTGTGATTGTTTACATCACCATTCAATTTTTCTCATTATCAATACCTATGGATATCTTGTGTTTTATAACGTCTTTAATTTCTTATTTCTTACTATATATAAATGTTGAAAATATTCTACATCCGTTCTTTTTCTTATTTTAACATTAACTGTTGAAAAATTCACAATAATCTAATTTATAATTATTTGTATTTTCTTAGCTAGTGTGCGCAATGCAAATATGAAATTATTTGAATCTATTGAAAGTCAAGAATATAGACCACATAACTAGCTTGCCCAAAAATAGAAAAATAAAACTTAACGTTTTTAATACTATTTAAAGTTAAGTGGAAAAAAGCTAAATAAAATAAAAATAAAAAGCGTGTAGATTTTCACCCTTTTTTTCTTTCCAGAAATTTCTAAACTCAGAGGTGGCAACTCCCCTTGCTTTGTGGTTATAAATACATCCAAAGACATCCTTGTCAGATTTGGCGCCTCGACATCGTAACATCATATGACCATTACTGTTCGCGCCCACCAATAATTGTCCATCCATTCCCACTCATCTTCCACAATTATCCGCTGGAAATTCACATTCTTCACTTTGCCATCTGGTTGCGTGATTTTCTCCATTTTTATTTTCCAAATGTATGGCTGAAAGAAAGGCACAATTAATTTAAAATAGCATTTTCTCCAAGCCAACCGTCACCACCACACTAAAAGCGTGGGAGATTAACTTACCTGCAAAGCTTCAAATCATTCTTTTATTTTTTTAAAATTTAAAATAAATTGATTTGAAATTCAAGGATGTGAAGGTCAAATTCTTCCTCTGAAATTCGCATCTTTTCAAGTTTGAATTCTACTATTCAAACATGATATTTGTTTAGTTTTTTTTTTTCTTTTCAAAAAGCAGGCAAACAGACTCACTAAGTAGAAGCAACAATGGTGGTATTATTAACGTGAGAATTAAGAGAAAAGATTTTCAAGATCAAAAAATTAAATTAATTCGTTGTCTTTTGTCCACTGCACCATTTAAAACAAAATATTCATCAAAACCCTTTGCAAATATGATGATCAAAGAAAATCCCCAAAACGAAGATATATAATAATAAATAAGAAAAATGAGGGGAAAAAAGTTCTGTTTAATTAGAAAATTAGACCTATGAATATGGGATCATTGCCATTTGTCCTAACACAACTTCACATGGAAGCCATAATTGTTCTTGAAAAATTGCAAGGGCCCAGGGACAGATTTAAAATGGATTTGATGCTGTAATCCGTATAAGTTCATTATATGTATTGCTTAATCATTGGCACAGAAGCGACATAAAATAGACCAGTTTTCATTTGGATAAAGTGACTCATCAACAATTGGAAAGGTCACTTTTTACTTGCACCGTTAGATCTTCATATTTGGGACCACTAGATCTACATACTCCTCCCAACTTGATACATACATTTGTTCAAGATTAGTGCTTATCTACTTAAATGGGGTCAAACGTTGTATAATTAGGAATAATATAACACCAGTATTCCTAGCTTGGATATTTTTTTGCGAGGGAATATAGTTGATCATCACTTTTTTTTTTTGGTCAAGATCAATGGCTAGTGAAGCTACTTAATTAACAGGTAATGGTCCATGGTAGACAAATATTATTCGGAGTTGGCAAGAATCTTGGTTAGAATTCGTGTCTTTATGTGGATCCAACACAACTTATTTGTAACTATCTTTACTATAAAAAAACCTTGGGTAACTTCATTTAAAGATAATTGTTTATTTTAGCTGACATAACGAGATCACTATGCCGTTAGGCTAACATACCATGTAAAAAATACCCAAATTATTATGGTTGATGATTGTTAAAGTTAATTTGGCAATAGCAAATTGGTTGGATGATAGGCCGCACTTACATCACCATTGCCAAACTGCCAGTTACACAAAACGAAATAAATGTATCTTATTTGTACCTGTCAACCCAACAGATATTTCTGTTTTCATTATGTAATGTTTATCCATATTGTACTGTACTAATATCTACATTCTAGATTAAGATATATAAATAAGTGTCCAAGCCCAATTATCCCCCCTCGAATCCCATATTTTGAGTGTAAAATAATTGGTATTTTAATCTCTTCCACTTGATCATATAAGACACCTTTCCAACACAGCATTGTCCTTGCGCAGCATATGAAAACCCCCAAGTCTACGTTAGTATTATTAACTACATGAAGACAAACAGTGATGTGTTGGGTGCCTAATTCCACATGTTATTTATTCCAAAAACAAAGGAACAACTCACTTTCTATTGGAACTGCAAACTTGGATAACTGACTCAGACGAGCTTCTCTCCAAAACTCTGCTTCAGCCACTGGCCTGATGGAGGATTTTAACAAGTTAGCAGAAGAGGAAGCAGCAAATATAGAAACACAAGGCGAAGAAGAAGAGCGAGACCCTGAAAGCAACACGCTCCATCAGCCTCTGCTCAAAAGAAATCGAACTCTTTCTTTGAATCCACTCGCCATAGTTGGAGCCAAGGTTTCTCACATAGAGAGCTTGGATTATGAGTAAGGGCAAATTTCAAATATTTTCCCTACCCTTTATTTATCAATTTGGTGCTAGCAATTTCCCTTTTCTTCTTAATGATTACTTGACCATTCGGAACATTAAATATAGAAACTAACTTCTAATTGGTCTAGGATAAATGAGAATGATCTGTTCAAGCAAGACTGGAGAAGCAGATCAAAAGTCGAAGTATTGCAGTATATCTTCTTGAAATGGTTGCTGGCGTTCCTTGTTGGGCTTCTAACAGGACTGATAGCCACTCTCATCAATCTTGCCGTTGAAAATATTGCAGGATACAAACTTCTTGCTGTGGTTAAATACATCGAGCAGAAAAGGTGCTGTCACATCTCCTGTAACATTGCAAATGTCCTTAGAAAGTAGAATAATTTTTCAAGTGTCTTGATCATACCTAGATCAGTAAAGTTGTTGCTTGTTTAGATGGTCGATCTTCTAATTTGACATTGGCCTCGATTTTGATGGATGCAGATACCTAATGGGATTCATATATGTGGCTGCAGCAAATTTTCTTCTAACGCTGGTAGCTGCCGTTCTCTGTGTTTGTTTTGCACCTACTGCAGCCGGTCCTGGAATTCCTGAAATAAAAGCTTATCTGAATGGAGTTGACACCCCCAATATGTTTGGCGCAACAACATTGATTGTGAAGGTGCCCTTTTCTAGAGTGATATTAGCATCCCATTTTTCAAATTTGTGGTGTTATAATTGATTAAAAACTGACAAAGCAATCTCATGAATTCAAGCCAATTTATCACCAAAGTTCAGCTCAAAATAATTATGAAATCGATTTTAAGCTATCATATTTGTTTCAGTTTAGAGAAATGCATGTTTACTAACAGCACCATCAATTGTGCCCTTAACTTCCAGCATTGCCATCAATTTTATCTTCAGCCTTATTTTATTGACACGTGATTGCGGGCATGGAGAGTACGAAAAGTGCCAATTTATCATGTGATGCTCATGAAGGGAACATTATCACTAATATATGCTAAAAGTTCTGTTAAATACCATGTTGTTAGCTGAGAGGTATGCTGCTCTCATCACCATCACAGATTATTGGAAGCATTGGAGCTGTTTCTGCAGGCTTAGATCTTGGAAAAGAAGGGCCTCTGGTGCACATTGGGGGCTGCATTGCCTCCCTATTAGGTCAAGGTGGGCCAGACAATTACCGCATTAGATGGCGGTGGCTACGGTACTTCAACAATGACAGGGACCGGCGAGATCTGACCACCTGTGGTTCCTCATCTGGAGTCTGTGCTGCTTTCCGAGCCCCAGTTGGTGGTGTCCTCTTTGCTCTTGAGGAGGTGGCAACATGGTGGAGAAGTGCTCTCCTCTGGAGAACTTTTTTCAGTACAGCAGTCGTGGTTGTAGTTCTTAGGGCCTTCATGGAGTACTGCAAATCTGGGAACTGTGGGCTATTTGGGAAAGGAGGCCTAATCATGTTTGATGTAAGCGGCGTTTCTGTAAGATATCATGCGGTGGACATTATCCCTGTTGCTGTAATAGGAGTGATTGGTGGCGTTTTGGGAAGCCTTTACAACCACGTTCTCCACAAGGTCCTCAAGGTCTACAATGTCATAAATGAGTAAGCACCATATTTTGATATGTCTCCGAATCTCACTTGTATTTCTGCCCAAGTTACCATATACAGTAGAGTGGAATCAATCTGCTTAACTTGTCTCATTGTGGGGAAGGACTTGTCTCAAGTGTGGAGCCTTCCCCACAATATTCCTTAAATCTCCTAATTACAATGAATTCAATGCATTGAACACACAATCAGCAGTTCCTTTAATTCTGGTTTTTGAATTATTAATTTAAGGCTATTTTGCAGGAAGGGCAAATTGCATAAAATTCTTCTGAGCCTGAGCGTATCCATTTTCACTTCTATATGCATGTATGGACTTCCTTTCCTTGCAGAGTGCCGACCTTGTGACTCCTCCCTACTGGATGCTTCCTGTCCCACAACCGGGCGGGCAGGGAATTTCAAACAATTCAACTGCCCAAAAGGCTACTACAATGACCTAGCCACTCTTCTCCTTACCACCAACGATGATGCAGTTCGGAACATTTTCTCCATAAACACTCCAACAGAATTCCATATGTTTTCTCTCACTATCTTCTTCGCACTATATTGTATATTAGGACTTGTCACCTTTGGCATTGCCGTCCCATCCGGCCTCTTCCTCCCTATCATTCTCATGGGTTCAGCTTATGGTCGTATGCTTGGTATTGCCATGGGACCATACACAAAAATTGATCAGGGCCTCTATGCCGTTCTTGGGGCCGCCTCCCTTATGGCTGGTTCTATGAGAATGACTGTTTCCCTCTGTGTCATATTTCTTGAGCTTACCAACAACCTTCTCTTGCTACCCATTACAATGCTAGTTCTCCTAATAGCTAAAACAGTAGGAGACTGCTTCAACCCAAGCATCTATGAAATAATACTGGAACTAAAAGGACTGCCTTTCTTGGATGCACATCCTGAGCCATGGATGAGGAATATCACAGTTGGTGAGCTTGCTGATGTCAAGCCAGCAGTTGTTACCCTTAGTGGAATTGAGAAGGTGGGTCGTATTGTGGAAGTCCTGAAAAATACCACACACAATGGTTTCCCAGTTGTAGATGCAGGAGTGGTTCCACCTATGGGTTCACCAAATGGGGCAACTGAACTGCATGGGCTGGTCTTGAGAGCTCATCTCATTTTAGTGCTGAAGAAGAAGTGGTTCCTGCAAGAAAGACGAAGAACAGAGGATTGGGAAGTAAGAGAGAAATTTGCTTCCATTGATTTGGCTGAAAGGGGTGGCAAGATTGAAGAAGTAACAGTGACCAAGGATGAAATGGAGATGTTTGTTGATTTACATCCCTTAACCAATACCACCCCATACACTGTGGTTGAAAGCATGTCAGTGGCGAAGGCGATGGTGCTCTTTAGGCAAGTCGGGCTCCGTCACATGCTCATTCTACCCAAATATCAAGCAGCTGGGGTAAGTTTAAGTTGCAAATTTTTAATGGACTAAAGTTCTGCATCCTGAAAGAAATTTTAACGCACAAGTTTGTTGCCGAAGGCTATGTTTGGATTTTAGTAACAAAGTATGGGAGAAGATGTTCTTTTCATTTCAAATGATATAGATATTTTATATTTGATACTTTTTTTTCATTAATGCTTAGCAAATAAAAGGCAGAAGTTATTTTGCTCAAGAAACAAACATGTCTGACCTGTTGTTTTGACCATTTGACAGGCGCCTCCCGTGGTGGGAATTTTGACAAGGCAGGACTTGAGAGCCCACAACATTTTGAGTGCCTTCCCTCAACTGGAAAAGTCCAATGGAAGTAAAAAGGGGCATTAATCTCCCAACACAAGATAGCTTACTGTCACTTTCCAGAACATCACATTCTTCTGTAGGTTTTCCTAAATTTGTTGAACAATTCATTCATTCTCCAGATTCATAAGTATATAATATCCAAAGGTGTGTAGATTGTTTGTTACCACACAATATTGTGTTACGATACATAAGTTTGTAATTCATCACATCTCTTTGAATCATTCGGTCTATATACAATATTGTTCCATGGACAGGCATAGAATATAGAAAACTGAAATTCTTTCATCCATTCAAAGCTTATTGAACAGAGATTCTTCAGAAACTTTGTCCTCAATTACTGCATGTCACGTCTATGGATGTAAAAATGCGACTCAAGTGGGTATTTTCTTGTTCCCAGATTTCTTTCTCTTTATGTTTACGCCTGAGCCTCTTTTGAACACAGCCAGGATCTCAATACTGCAAAACGCAAGGACATCAAGTTTAGTTAGTCACTTAGCCACAAGGAAATAATTCATTTATAAAAGTATCAGTCAGCAGCCAATGCAGCAAAAACATCGACTAGACTTCCAGCATATGAGGTGAACTTCCTCAAATAGGAAAGGGTAATTGTACAAAGGCAGGGGGGATGTCATGTGCAGATAAGTACTCAAATCAAGATTAATGTGTGCGTGTGCGTGTGAGTGTGAGAGGGAGAGAGAGAGAGAGAGACCTCTGTGTTCCAGGAAAAAAATTAAAACCATGGACTTTGTCCAAATGCCATGTCTTACTAGAGAGCAGGGACATGCAATCCTGTATGAATGCAGGATCATAAGCTTAAATTAAAAGTGACAATTCTCAAAAGCTAAAAACTAAAGGTGTTAAGCCAAAAGTTGAAAAATAAAATCTATTTTAAACTTGTTTTAGTTTGAGGAAGCTCTTGGTGGTGACCATTTGAATACCCAAAAGGCTAGACAAACCTCTTTGAAACTATCCCATCCACAGCTTATATATATAAGAGTTTGAGGCAGTGACACACTTTCATCTTGTGCCATCTTGCTATTGATCTGCTCTGAAGTTTCTCTGTCTCGAAGAATCCATGGTCTTTTTTCAATTTTGACCTTTCTCTTGTTACTGGAATAACAAATCAAAAGTGAGTGCAAAAACACAAGACTTCCAATTTTTCAAACAAAAAAAAAAAAAATTACTAATTTCGAATACAAACTTAGGATACCCATCAACGTTTCAAGATCTACATAACAGCCCCACCTTTCAGGTAAATTATCTTTGATCTTCATGGATGACAGAGACTGTAAAGCAATGAGCAGAGATGTGTCTAGCCCTTTCCTTGGAGGATCAACCACAACAACATCAGATCCCATGAGCCAAGAAAGTGGTTCCTGACAATTTGTAATAAGTTAACAGTTCCACAGAAAAACTATATGCTGTCAGAAATAGCAATTTTAGTATGGTGCAAGAGTTCTTAAAAAAAGATTATCCTTGTTTCAACATATTTTCCAAATTGTTTTAAGTCATACGTGCATGGGTGAGAGTATAGTTGCTAATGCTATTTAAAATACAAACATATCTGTTGCCTGTATTAAGACAGGGAATGAAATTAGAATTTACTACTAACTTTTGAAGTGTCTGCTTGATGCCAGCTGATGCTGCTGTCCATGTTGGTTGGTAATCGAGAAGCTGTCTTTTCAAAAGAATGCTTTGCTTCTTTGTTCACTTCCACACATTTCACAGACCTATTAATACAAAGTGTATATAAAATTGTTGAGTCTAGCCCCTGATTGAAATAATGAGAATTAAAACCTAAAGTCATCACTTCTCCGACCTGCATTTCCTTGTGGCGGCCAAAGATAAACCAATCACCCCAGCACCAGCATAGAGATCGACTACTGATGCACCATACGGGACATATTTTTGTAGTTTATGGAGTAGAGAATCAAAAGCCTGCCAAAAACATCAATTCCAAAGAATTGTTCAAAAGTATCCCTAGGCTTTGCATGTCAATTTAGTGTTGCCTTAGGATCAAATCTTTGAATTCGTGGCTCAAGTTACAATGCCAGCCACAGTAGATATTAAGCAGAATAAAGAAAGTCCAGTATGATTAAGCAAGAATAAACACATACAAGAGCAACATTTGATTCTCCTCAAACAAAGAAGTCAAAGAAGTTTTTACTCCAAATACTAACCCGTGTATTTGCTTGCCCGAAGCTTGAAGGGACCATAGAAACATCAATTCCTCCAACATGCTCCCAGAAGTCTCTCTCACCTACAAGATGTCTCCATCTGTTACCAAAAATAACCTGCATCACAACACAAGGGAAAAATAAGGCAATGCACTAGAGAATTTGGATATCAACCTAACTTTTCAATTGACTTTATATAGAAAACTATTCAAATAACATATATATACACTGTGTTATGTATCAAGCGGCCATTCACGCCAGTTTCTTGATGGATTTGCTTGTACTCTCATTTTCTCTGTCAAGATTGGCTTGGTGCTCCCAGTACCAAAACCAAAGCTTCTGTGGCCTATGTGAAGCTAGTGGGTAAAAGATTGAAAATAATGCATTGGATGGATGCCGCAGCATTGAGAAGGAAGGAAGCTTTCAGAGGCAAAAGGTCAAGTGCAGATACATACATACATATTCAAGGTTTTTTCCAACATTTTGGATGCCAGGATGTTCCCCAATTTAATTCCACCATAGTTACATACATAAATCTGTAATATGATCTGGAACTTCTATAACCGCCATTCACAAGTTTTCAAAGGCATTTTGAAATAGAAATATGTTAAAACTCACAGAAAGAAAAAGGGCCGTATATTGGCCATTGACCTTGGTCTCATAAGACATAATTATATCAGATACAATTGCAAAATTGCACTTAATTGCATAGCATGAAAAAAAAATACAACGAATATTAAGTGTTTTCTAAGTAAGTCTCTAAACATGCTATGATAAAATGGAACATCTTTTTCAGTCTCACTGGGCATCTCTTCAAACCTGATTGGTTTCTACAATTGCATTTCAGTTTCTACCAAGCTAAGAATCATCACCCCAGAAAGCAAGGTAAGCAAGGATCATAGAACAAAAAATTCCACACATTCAAAGGGTCTAAGTTGGAAACGAATCCTGTCCCTTGGTTGTTCTGGCCTTGCCATACTCATACTCAATCCTATACACATCCTCATGTTCAAGCATGGTCCTCCCCTTCTACTTACTTAAATTTAAAGTCAATAAAAGAATGGGGCTCATAGATCATTAACAAACTGGTCTTGGAAATTAATACCAGCTACTTAACTACTGCCTTAATCATATGTTAATTAAATAAAATCACATGAAATAGATGGTGTCAGAACACCCATTAACTCAACACTACTACCCTAAACAATCATATATTTAACAAGGAGCACAAAATGCCCAATCAAACATGTTGTGCAGGATCCAAATGAGACTTACTCACATTATTTGTTGATGTCTGAAAGTTAGCCCAAATAGAATGGATCAAATGCACTTTCCTTGTTGGGCCCCCTTTAATCCACATGTGCTATAATTTAAAACTCCATCAAAACTTGCACATAGGAGGTTTAACACCAAAGAATGCCAGTAAAACAACCACAGTGATCTTACATTGGCCAGAGCATTTAATTTTTCAAAACTAGGTGAGCTCTCATTTCTCGAATTCCAAACGAAAGCAACCTGCACCTTACCTGTAATTAGTCTTGAAAATTATCAGCTCAAGAGTCAACTAGGCCAAAATCCATCAATCAATATCTACCAACCATTTTTGTATCTTTTAGAGGCCGGAAGAGATGTGTTGTATGTCGTCACAGCCATCTAAGAGTGCAAGTTGTTGACACAAAAAGAAAATATCAGTATCATTCATCAAAAACTTAATTAAATTTTCTTTTTCTTCTTCATTTTATTTCCTTTTAGGGGGTGGGGAGTGGAAATTCCCATCATATTCAGTTAACAAATTAAATAACCACCATTGAAATTGGAAAGCATGAAATCCATCACCTGAACATATCTTAGTTCACCAGTTCCCTTGTCTTCATCATATGGTTCGATATTCAGTTCAGCCATCGCTAGAAGAATAAAAGAGAAGTATACAAAAGAGCATCAGTGGCCGCATTATTTCACGAAAAGAAAAAGGGAAGTACAAGATATTTCATACTAAGACAACATCAAGAACTCACCTTGTTTTAGTAGGTCAACAGCAGAATTAATGCTCGGGTGATGAGCTACACAACAAGAAGACTTATTACTATACAAACAGGATATATTTATCTCTGTCAAAATAAACACACCCAAAACGAAAATAAAAAATAAAAAAAATAGTTAACTATTAAATAGGTGAATTTGGGACCTTTGCATTCAGGAATATCAACTGCATTATGAGTGCCCTCTTCATAAAGCCCAATTACTGGTTTCATAGATGAACCACGAACTGCAAGCTTTGCACGACACCTCCATCCCCACTACGAATTTAAAGAAAGAATTTTTCCTCAACAACCTTATTGTAAAAACTAGAAAGCTCAAATTAATGTATGAAACAAACAAACTCCAGGTGTTGTATAAAATTACAAGTCTACAACTATCGAAGGTGAAGTTAGAAACACCAATGTTCTCGAAGAATTTAATCGCCTCATCGAGAATGGGAGGCTGGTGCAGGTTGTACTCGTGAGTACAACCGGAACAGCTGCAAATTTAAACAAGAAGAAAAAGAGAATTAAGTCAGTAAACAAATACCACGAGATAAAATGGTGACATACAAAGACTGGACCTACGATTGAAAGTGATGGCAGTGAAGAGCGCAGGAAGAAGAGGATATAGGGTTTGTCTTAGGCTCTTGAGGGAGCAATTGTGGCGGCGGCGGCGGCGGCGGTGAAAGAGAGGGTATTGTGGAGGGGGAGGTGGTGCGGCACGTGACGATAGTAAGGGAGGATGGTGCGGCACGTGATGGAAGCGAGAGGAGGCTTACGGCGATGGCCATGAGTTTGAGCTGTGGCTGTGCTGCTGGTGGCGGGAAGGTTGGGATAAATATCTTTTGGTCTTTCGACGGGGAATTATCTCCTTTGGGGAAAAAGTCGCATCACCAGGTGTCTCTGTAGCTCCCATTGCCAGTAACATGCGATTTTAGCTCGAAACTTTAATTTGTTAAGATTTTTATCTTCTTTAATTCTTGAATACTAACTCTGTCACCAGGGAAAAAAAAATGATTCCCATGTGAACACAAAATTTACACATATTCATAATAGTATCCTAAAAAGTAATAGTTAGGATTAATAATACCACATCACTATTTTAATTAAGAAAACAATTTTTAAATTATTTTTAGAAAACTTAAGCTTTTGTTACAGATATTTTATAAGAAATAAAAAATAAATAAATTTGAGACAAAAGAAATAAATGGAAATGCATTATTGTATGGTTTTTTAGGGCCAATTCGTTTTGCGTTTTTAAAAACTTCACTGCAAAACAATTTTTTAATTTTTTTGTTTTTTGTTTTTTTTTAGGATTAAGAATTATGTGGTAGATCCGATAATAATAATCAATAGTAAATGAAACTCCAGAATTTGCAGGAAGTAAAAGACATTATTTATTTCTCAATACAACGTAAATTATACAGAACGATTTGACTTTCCTGTAGTAATTCATTTCCATGTTTCTTCTTTACTTGCGAACTATTTAGAAAATCTTCAGACGGGTACATGCATTAGTCGGGACAATGCTTAGGATCTTGTCAATCACCCTCTCAACACGATAAAAATATGCATCCCTCCACCGTTTCTTGACCACCAAAGAGCCACAAACTCCCCAAAATCCTACGAAAAACCCCAATCCCACTGAAACGAACAGCCACAGCTTTTCGAGTTCATCTTTATCATCCGTTTCCCCTACTTTTACACCAGGAAATGGAGCAATCTCTGGCCCGTTACATTCAACTGATAATGGAAATCCACAGAGGAAACTGTTCCCTTCATAAATTGATTGATCATCCAGTGTTTGGAACTGATTGCCTGTGGGAATCTGGCCTGACAGGTTATTATACGATAAGTTCAAGTGATTCAGAAAAGTTAGAGAAGCCATGCCTAGTGGAATAGGTCCTGAAAATAGATTATTTGAAAGATCCAGCGTTTCTATCCGCTGTAAACTGTCAATGTTTGGTGGGATTATTCCTGTCAGGTGATTCATGGACAAGTTCAGAGTGCCCAATCTGAAGAGCGTTGTGATTCCTGATGGGATTTCTCCAGACAAATTGTTTCTTGACAGGTCTATGCTGTTAACAAGATACAAAGTGGAGTCATACTGCAGTATTCTTCCTTTTGCCACCACCTGCAACCGCCCTTCGTATTGCATGGTATCATCTGATGTGAAGTCCGTTTTAAAGCCACTGAGATTTCCGACACAGGTAGGAATTGGCCCTGACAGGTCGTTTTTAGAGATATCCAATATGTGAAGGACAGAGAGGTTGCATATTTGTGAAGGAATATTTCCGGTGAAGGAATTGTTTCTCAAACGTAAGATTAATAACGATGCCATCTTCGCTCCAATCCAAGGTGGAATTCTTCCAGACAATTTATTGTCACCTAGATCAAGGCTAGCTAGTTCAGTGCAATTTCTCAAGCGGGAGGGTAAGTGTCCTGAGAGATTGTTACTAGAGAGTACCAAGAATTTGAGACCACGTAGAAATCCTATAGAGCCAGGTATTGTACCAGAGAGATTGTTGTTTGACAAGTCAACAATGTAAAGCATAGGCATGTTAGCCCAGAAATCAGGAATTTCTCCATGCAGATAATTACTTGAGATGACTAAAGTGGTTAATCCTGCCAAATTACCTATAGAAAGAGGAATTGTACCATTGAGTCTGTTTCTTGAGATATCCAAGTCTGTCAGATGAGGCAGTGCTTTCTCAATATTTTGTGGAATGGGTCCAGAGAATTTGTTATCCCTCAGATACAAAGTAGTCAAATTAGACGACCAGAGTGGCAGAGGTCCCTCGAAGTTGTTTGAACTCAGATCAACATTGGACCCATGATTGAACCGTAGCAAATTTGGTACCCTACCACTCAGTTGATTGTAAGCAACATCCAATTCATTCAATTCCAAATCCATCTCCAAGAACCAATCAGGTATAACATCAGAAATCCCCGCAAAGTTGATTACCATTGTTTTAAGATCACTTTGATTTCTTAGAAATGTTGGAAACTTAGGACCCAATTGGCAGCCTTGAATCTTAACATACTTCAGCTTGAAAGGAGGTGTCCAGTCGGGGCTTATGTTGAAAATGAGAGAAACATTCGAGGAAAATTTGCCAATTGACATTTCCCGCAAGCTCGAGAGATTTGCCAGATGGGCTTCTGTTATGACACCTTCCCATGAGTTCTGATATATGTCCATTACAGCCAGGGATTTGAGTTGCCCGATGCTCTCGGGGATGTTTCCACCCATTTGATTGTATGAGAGGTAAAGATCCTCCAGTGATGACAAATTTCCTATTGTTTGCGGAATTGAACCCGTGAATGAGTTGCCCCAGAGAAGTAGATATCGCAGGCTGTTGAGGAGGCCTAATGAGCTGGGAAGATTGCCACCAAGATTATTGTATCCCAAATTTAGAGTCTCCAAGCTGCTGTTTGTGCATTCAGATAGGCCATCAATGAATTCTGTTATATTCCCGCCGAGTCTGTTGGTGGCAAGCGACAGTTTCTGCAAATTACAGAGTGCTCCTAGCCCTTTGGGTAAAGGGCCTTCAATGCCAAAATTTAAAGAAAGATCCAGATTTTCAAGGGAAGTTAATTCTGAAAATGCATCTGGCAGCTCCCCATGAAGATTATTGGAATTCAGATCAAGGCTTTTCAGGTTAGTGAGATTGAACAACCACTTTGGTATTGTGGAGTTGAACCCATTATTGGAGAGGTCAAGTACCAAAAGGGATGTGAAATTAACAGAAGGGAGAGACAGTGGAAGGTCCATAAGCTGACATTGTGGCAGATGCAGCTCTAAAAGAGAAGGCAGGGTATTGATGGTTTGAAGCCAATAAGATGACGTGGTGTAGAGGTCCACTCCTTTCAGATTTAGGTACTTCAATGATGAAAGGCCTGATAGCCACTGCAGATCATTTTCGACAGACTCTGTGTCATAAAAACTGAGGTCCAAATACTGCAAGTCTGAAAGATTTCCAAGATTTTGAGGAATTCTGCCACCGAAAGATGCACCCGAAAGATTGAGATATCTCAAGCTTGTAAGGGACCCCAAGAAGTCAGGAATTTGAGTCCCTCCAAAATTGTTCATGCTCAAGTCTAAATGACTCAAGTACTTCAATTGAAGTAAAGAAGAATTAATCTCACCGCTTAGCTCGTGCAACTCTACATCACCATCAGAACTACTTGCAATCGTGTTTCGGAGGTTGAGCTTGATCACATGCCCAGTTCTGTTGCTGCAGCTAACACCACTCCATTTGCAGCAATCTCCTCCACCCCAAGAAGAGAGCCTTCCTGAAGGATCGGTGAGATTTTCTTTGAATTTGAGCAGTGCTTTCTTTTCATTCTCTTTGCAACTCAATTTGAGACTTTGGAGGCAGCAACTAAAGTGAAAAGTCTGAAACAAGAGCACAAGAAAGGCAAGCTGATGAAATAAAACCTTACTCATTTTTACTCTGGAAAGGCGTTCCGATGAATTCAGCTAGAATGGACATATATATGTTTGTGATCCACCTAGTTTATCTTGGAATTTATTTCTATGACTTGGTAAGCTAGTAGCTTGGAAAGAAACTACGTTCTGGTGGTAAAATGCATCCCAGTCACTACGCCAATTCCAACCAACTTAATTCCAGCCATTTTGTGTTGATAGTGGTCAAGTTTTTCGTAGAGTGTGAGCATAAAGGACTATGGAAGAAGTCTTAGATCAAGAAAATAAGAGCTTTCTCCATTTTCTTTATTGGATTTTCTAATGGGATACCAGGTGCAAACGACATTTTAGATGGATTCGTCCTCCTTGGACAGTAATGCATTGACCTGAAGTCTAGCTCTCCTTTTACATGCATATTACAAAATTAAGTAAAAGTCTAAATCCACGTTATTCTTGGACCATTTACATCATGTTCACATCTAGACATGGTCCAAGTCGCTGAAATATGTTCTCCCAAAAGTTTGCATATTTTAGGTCTATAATCCCCGGGTGGTTTCTTCCTCTTTTCTTAACAAATTCGAGGCAGTTTGTCGGGACTAGGGACTTGAGGACAGAATGAATTAAGTTACATTAGCAGGCCTCAGACAGGAACTTGAGTTTGGAAAGAACTTCATATGTATTTCTTCCTATTCTTTTATGGGGGTGTATCAGGTATGGGGGAGTCAACAGAGAGGAATGAGGACAATTACAACGGTTGGAATGAATGTGGAATTGCACCGATTTAGTGCCTAGCGGGGAATTTTTATTAATGGGTTTTAGATTTTTATTTTAAAATTTGCCCTACTTAATTCACACCATTTATTTTTTTATATTTTTAAAATTTATTATATATATATATATATTTATATGATATTTTTTAAAAAATATACATTTTAAAAAGTTTTAGTATATTATTTTTAAAAAATATATATATTTTAATACTTTTAAAATAATAAAACGAACGAATTTAACACATTAGATCCAAGTCCGGGTCCGAGATGGGTCTGAATTTTGATCATCAGATTTGTCCAAACCCACCACCCGTTGCCATCATCCTACATGTGTTGGCATGCTATGTTCGAAAAAATGAAATTTTGGCCGTCTTATGCACCAGTTGAGTCCAAGTAGACTTGACTGGAAAAGGCTAAATGGTCAAGCAAATACTCATTCAGCTTAGCATCAAACTAATGCTAGTCTCGAATTGCTCCAAATAAAATAGGCAATTACAGAGAAATGAGGGACCTTACATTACTGTTTTGGTCAATGATTGCTTTGTTATTTAAATCTTCATAACATTGATTAAATAAACTAGAACATTGATTGTTAATGCCCACCAAGTAACATTGATTGTTAATGTTGTGAGTTAGTTCATACTTTTATATACGAGGGAATTAAGATTTTTCCAAAAAAATCTTTTGGGAATGGTTTATTCACATGTAACAAGAGCAGTAATACATGCTACTTTCTCACACCAAAGACTCCCAAATCAAGAATCTTCAGTGTTGGTTTCTGAAAAATGCTACAATCTGATTGTAAATAATATCCTTGGCTGTAATCCCCATAATGAAGTCGGCATGAGCAAAATCCTTGATGTACTGCACGTGCAGCTTGTCTACGTCGTGATATTTAAGACTATCGAGCAATGTGGCCACATCCTTAACATCCGACAGTGCATCTTGTCCTCCATAGCTTATGAAGAGGGGAAGATCGTGGGGAATTTTAGATAAATCATACACAGGAGGCTTGGATTCACCATAATGCTCCAAATTGAAGTTGGCATTTCCATAGTCATATTTGGACAGGACACCATCTCGAACAGCTGCAGATTTTTTATCAGTAATTTTTCTTCATTTCATCAGCCATCTTAATCAGCCAAAGATTTATTTTGATCTTATTCAGGATTTATGTAGTGTAAATTGAGTAACTTCATTTGAAAAACAGATGCATATATGCAGACAGCAGAAGGGATGAACTCACTTTGAGCCAAATGGACAAGGTTCTTAGTTGAGGTAGATTGGGGTTCGTTCCTCAAGAAAAGCTCAACCGTAGATGCATTGAGACAGCAGTTCTTTCCTATAATTGTTAGCAGAGAATGATGAGAAAAAATAAGGGTTTAATGTAGATCAATTCACAGTTGAAACGAAAAGTAGCGCATTGATAAAATACCTGTAAGTGCAGTTAGCAAATCATAACAGTCTATCCCAGAACTGGCACACAAAGCTTTCAGAAAGTTGGCTACTGGCTCCCTGTGAAACAACAATAAGAAAAATTCACACATGACTCGAAATTTTAAGCAGGTTTATACTCTACATTCAGATTTCTTAGGCTCACCCTTTGGGATTGAATTCTGCAAGACCGAACATTGTAGTGATCTGTTGATAATCCATGGTAAACACAAAATTAGAGGCGCTCAACAAGCACACGATCGCATAACAGAAAATGGAGGGATTGAAGAAAATAAGAATCTGGGGTTTATTTCATGATCAGATAATAATCAGACACTGAAAGATCAGAAGATGGTGTTTGCTTACTTCACCAACAAAGACTCTGGCTGCCACAACTCCAAGACCAGTTGTCATATGACTTAGATACGCAATTGGGCTTAACAAGACAGCCGATCTAACCTTGTCAATTTGTTTTCCTTCTGAGAATGATGCCAAAGCCATTAAAGTTCCCTGTTAATAATGATGATTATCGATCAAATGTCGCAATAATTAGTGTTATACAGACAGGGGAGAAACTGCAGTTAAATTAGCTATCCCACATGATAGTATGAGGGCAATAGTAAAATCCTGGCTAATTACCAATGAATGTCCTATGTAGTGAATTTTCTGCCCGGTTTGTCTGAACACTAACTCGATGATGGATGGTAAGTCGTGGATCACCAGATCGTCCCATGTCCAATCCCAATATTCCTGTTTCCAGGTAAAATTAAATAATCATGTATATCTCATATCAACTTTTTCTTTTCTTTTCTATAATTGATAGTTATACATGATAAATCCATTGTTATAAAGGTTATAAAAATATAATTGCATTGATATTTCAATTTAACGACTAAATAACTATCAACATTTAACTCCTAATTTAGCACCATCAATCTACAGACTGTGAAGTAGATATTTTCAAAATACTAGAATCACAAGATGAGCTTGAAATGCATCTAATGATATGACTTTAGACTTCAACACACTTACAAAAATGGAGATATTCAACCACTGAACATTCACGGGAAAAGATGCACGAGATTTTTGACTATAAGTAGATAGACTAATTAGTAGTCATATTCATAGTAACTGGGAGGCAGAAAAGTAAAATAGTCCCTAATTCTTTTGCATATTTCAGTTTTTAATTAATAAGACTAATAAGTAGAGTCATGTATGCTTTTTCCTCGGACAATAGCATGATTTATGTATGGGGATGAAAACGAAATCAACCTTTTTTAACATTCAATACTTTACAGCAACCGCGCTAAAAGTCACCTTGCCAGTTTAATAAACTAAAATATATATTATTCGTTAATTTTTTAAAATTCATTCAAACTTAATTCAGTGTAAAAAAAAATAATAATTTGACAGAATAAAACAAACTGTACGAATATATAAAATTGCAATTTTTAAAATATGAAACTACACGAGCTGATTCATCACTACGTACCATACACATGGACATACATTGTCTCCATACTTTCTTCATCATAAAATTGCTTTTTCAGTGAGAGAGAGAGAAAGAGAGAGAGAAGTGTGTGTGTGTGTGTGTGTGTGTGTGTGTGTTTACTTACAGGGTTGGTAGGATCAAGGTTGACATGGCCCCGGCTAAACCTAGTTCCTCTGATGTTGGAAATCCAGACATCGAAACCATTATCCACCAATATCATCGCCAGAGATTGTTCTGGATAATTTAGCAGCCACGTCATCCCGTCCTGCATTTATTTAATTACCAATTAAATAAATACCAAAATTAATAAATAACTCCAATTTCTGAAATAAATGAAAATCAAAAGATAAAAACTGTACGGGATTCACAAGCATACTTATCTCTTGCAACAGACATATCTCAGTCTCTGTCATATGTATTGAGTAACACGTTAAGCGTTCAGACAAATCAGAGCTGCAAGGACGTGGCAGCTTGCATGTATTGAATGGATTTTTTTATTATTATTATTTAGAGGATATAAAAATAGGAAATCGAAAATGAAAGGATCCACAAGTCATCTGCCTAAAAATTGTGCCATTACTTCCTGGGTCTTGATAGCGTCCCTTTTGCCTTGATATTTGCATTTTTCTGAAAGTGATATTTGCATTTTTTCGAAATTGATATTTATCACCTTGGAAATAGGTGTCTGGAATTATTGAGGCAAACAAAACGACTAAATTCGAATATGTTTCTTTTTAAATTTATTTTTATTTTACTTAGTTTTAAAAATTATATTTTAATTTAATTTGACAGATAAACTAATTGACATTAAAGGAGCTCGTACACAAGTCGTTTCAATTTTTTTACATATTTTTTTTTTGTACTAATTAAATAGAAATCAAATTGAGTTTCAAATTTGAATGAAAAAAAGCATTCACTATAATATAACAAAAAATGAATATCAAATGATTTTTTAATAATTAATACAAAATATCTAATAATTTAATCTATTTATCACTTCTATTAACAATCTTCTCATTCATATTTTGGCACTAAGTAAAATTCATAGATTACAAATCATGTATAGCGTGATCTCACTGATTGACAGCTAAGAATTTTCCTTATTTCTAATGTAGCTCTCTTTTCTTCTCTCGAACAACACAACGTATTTATAATATTAAATCAACACTTTTGATTATGTTAAGAGCAAATTCTAGTGATGGAGATGCTTCTCTAAGTTTGACATCATATTTTCTGTTGTGGTAAATTTTCTAGTTTTATTACATGACATAAAGACTTATACTTCTTTTGTTATGTGGCTGCTATAATTCTTTCTGTTTTAGAGTAAGTTTTAAAACTCCGCCAAATATGAAGTAGTGATATAACTATTAATTGTTTTCACTAAAAGAACTATTAATTAGAATTTTTCTTGAGAACTTAGACTGTTATAACTCAATAAGCTTATAGTGATACACCCTTTCCCTATTCCTATGTTCTCACTCTATAAAATTTTAAATTTTAAATTTTGTCTTTTTAAATAATTAAAAATATTTCTTTTCTATATTATTTAAAAAAAAAAACGATTCACCTCCTCCTCCTTTATTTAAATTTTCTAACTCAATTCCTGATGAAGGCAAGAAATTTTATATAGCTAAACAAAATCTCTCTTCATTTAAATTTGAATCGTCTAATGTAATGTTGCTACATACATGTCATGACAAGTATGTAAAATTATTTTTTATAATATATTCAAATATGAATCACATATAATTAACATATATTTATAAAATATAATACAAATTAGAATAGGATTCAAAACACTTTTAAACTCCAAAAGAACGCAAAAAATTGAGAAAAGCAATGTGCATCAAAGACATCACACGCTAAAAACCTTCTTGAAGCAAGCTTGGAAGAAATTAGGGACCGGGCATCATTGTTCCACCAACGTAAATTATTGCAAATAGTATTAAAAATCCTTTTTGTCGGTTTCACACTCACACACTCTCTAAAAAATTCGTACTTTACCTCCATGACACCCTACGCAGATCTACGACCATAGTCTACATACATTAAACAAGAGAACAAACATAGTATCATCACATTATAAATACGCGAGTACAAAAATGAATGAATACTTACCACAAGTACCCCATGTTGCAACAAAACCGGCGGCCGCTTGGTTCCACCTCCTCCGGCCGGGCCCTCCGGAATTCTTTGCACGCTTAATATGTAGCCATCATCCGTTGTCACCTGAAAATCAAGCCCATTAACTGGTAATCCCTTTTTTTTTCATTAACGTACATGTTAGTTGACAAAAATGTGATGGCAAAATCTTATTTCGGGCTTTTTACTTGAAATTCCTGGCACTTGTAACCATGTATAGTAACGGCGGCGGAGCATATGCCAGCCGGTGGCGGAGCGCCGAAATCTTCGTATCCCTGTGGAAGAGAAAGGCCGCGGCTGGCGGCGAATGCTTGACGAGGTAGAAGAAGTGCTAGTGAGAAAAGACCCAAGAGAGCCAAATTTAGGAAGCTGTTAGAATTCATATTTTAATTTGTTTTATGATTCGGGGACTTGAACGGGGGGTATATATAGAGCGAGAAGAAAACAGAAAAGTGAGTGTGAACTTGAACAGGAAAGAGAAGAAAAATAATCGGCCTTTTTCTTGGCTCAACTGACTTATCAGGTCTTCTGGGCTTTTCACACATCTTTCCAGTGAGAAGGGAATGGGCCTCGGGCCCACTTGTAATGCATTCCCTCCTTATCTTTCATTCTTTTTTTGTCTTTTTGGAGAAAGGATATCTTACTAAAGAAAAAATAAATTATGCAGGAAGATTTTAATATTAGGCTTCGTCCGATTTAAAAAAGTAAATGATTTTTTTTTAAAAACAATAGATATAATCGACTTTAAACGATAACAAATAGAGCATTCAGTTACAAAGAAACGGGCTGAAATTCATTAAAAAAATAATTATACAAGAATCAGTTATATTTGAATTAACAAGTTGAATATGCGTAACCAATTGGTGGATGTCAGAAACGCAGGAATGGGCTTTGGCCACAAAGCTCAAAAGACGTGCCAAAGATGTGCAATTTGGGGTACATACAAAGGAACTGTGTATTACAATTAAAGATGAACGTTTCGTGTAGTGGGGAGATGTTAGATTAAGATTATTATGAACAAAATAAAAATTAATTATATTTTTTTATTATATTATATAAAATAATAATATAATAAATTAATTTTTATATAATATATTTTAAAATAAAAAATAAATAAATAATCAATTAAAAAAATATCTAACATACTTTAAAATTTAAATAATTACAAAATATTAAATTTAAAAGTTTAAGTTTTCTCAAAAAAATTTAAAAAATTTTAAAAAATAATTTGATATTTTTGATCAATTAAATCGTAAAAATAATTATTTGGAACTAATCCGACCAACCATCAATTCATAGATGAACCGATGGGAGAGACCAATGTGTCCAATGATTTTAGTGATTGTTCTGGATAATTAATCACCTAGTTTGGGATATATTCCTTATTATGCAACTTCATTTTTATATTATTAAGAACCGCAGTTACTATTGTTGCAAATCAAATCACACTCACTAATTGTGTGGGCTCAGGTTCTCATAGAAAGAGGTCAATCACATCGCACTTATAAGTGCAATCAATTCTAATTTGAAAGTCAGATCAGATTGTTCAATTCAATCAATCGAGTTTACACCAATTTTGTGCAGTTGGGTCTATAAAATCGAGTGTAAAAACTGGAAAACCAATTAGATTGAATCTTGTTGGAGTTTCCATTTCTTTTTTCTCTTTTTCTTTTTTCTTAGTAACAATGTAACGCAAAACCAGGTTCTACATTTCTTGATAAAGTTGGAGAAAGAAAAAAAAAAAAAAAAAGGAAAAACTATAAACAATTACAATATCAGAACCCGATAAAAGTCGAATTTAAACTAAATTCAAGTTTTATTCTGACTCGTCGTGGACCATGTCCCACATTATCTCTCAATGAGCAAGACTGGACTAGTGTAAAATAATGGAACGATTGGGCCTGAATTGAAAAACAAGGCATTAACTGTACAAGGCCCAAATACACTCCTTATTCGTTTATATATCCAATTACAGATCCTGTAGCCAATTTCCCATAACTTGAACTCAACAAAAATGTAAATCCATCCATAACGATTCATTAATACAAGCAGGTTCTCGTTGATATACTCGTGGAAAACCACCACTATATAACACCTTGCTTACGAGGGTGTGACGTAGGATGTCAATGGGGCGATTTTACGGCATATTTATCAAAATTCAAAATTTATTTTATTAAGATTTTTAAAGATTTCAAATCAACATGTTAGATCCATTTAAACCCATTTTATAATTTTATCTATTATAATAATATTATTAAAAAATATATATTTTTTGAAAAACTAATATTATATAAATATATATAAATTCAAAAAATAAAAATAAAAATAAAAATTAACTTAAAAAAATTTAAAAATAAAAAATCAAGACATGTCTTAAATTAGTTTATAACTTTAAAAATCTACTCCAAAGGAGAGATGGGGATCTTCCCATAATAAAAGACGTAGGAATGCAACACACTCAAGAATAATATTTGATATTTGGTCTAGAATTCATGGAACGAGTAACTTTTTCAGGCTTCAAAGAAAGCAATCACATAATAGATATAATAATATTTTTTAATGCTAGTAGTTGGATATGACTATTCAGTGTACAATCTAGACTTTAAAGAAATGACCAATCACATACCAAATATAATTAACATATTTTCACGAGTAGTTGGATATGACTGCAGTGTATAGAATGGAAAGTTACAATATGCTATCAATCACTCTATTATATGAAGTTTAACCTCGAAGATGATGTCCATAGCCCTATACAGAAAGAAAAAGATGAGTAATGATGCGATTCTCTTGTGCTGAGTCTGGTGTTTTACACAAAAATTATGTTTGGTAAGGTACTAACATTGTTAAATATGTAGTTCATTGTTCATCCACATTACTATAAGTGAATGAACTAGATATCGGAAAAGCAAAGACTTTGGAGAATGACTCTCACCATGTACATAGTGACAAAATTTTGACAGAGGCCATGTATCAGCCAGTGCTCTGGGCAGGGCTCATCTTCTTTTTCCTTTCACTAAAGCTACGATTTGAACGCAATACCGGAAGGCAACATTGTGCAAACTTCACTGATTTGTCCTCTGTTCTGAGCACTCCATTGGGAGTTCTTTCACTACTACCCCCAGAGTTAGCTCCAAAGAGGCAAGCGATCCCATTTGTGGATTTGGGTTGGACTAGAGTGGTTGCTTCGGCTTTCACCTTTTCAGGAACCACATTTTCGTTGCTCGCTACATTTTCCTCGTCTTCGTACTGGTGGTGGCGTAAGCTCTCTTTGAACAGATCGGAGAGTCTCTTCTTCTTATCTGGAGGAGATGGTTCAGGTACAGAACCAAGTGTTCCTTCCAAAACAGGAGCCTTATTCCCAAGTGGATTTCCCAAAGAGAATTTGTGGTGGACAGGAGTACTTCCACGAGATGGGGTAAAATCTGCATTTAAGTAGAGGAGAAGCTACATTATGTAATGATTTGTTCACTGAATGAGCTACAAGTGAATGTCTAACAATATCCCCGCTTCTATAATTTATTCGGGTATAAAAAAAAAAAAAACAAACAGAAATTCAGTTGAAATGAAACAGGATAACAAACCCAATCTCATCAATTTGATTAATCAAATTTACAGACTTAACTGATAAACCAAGAATGTTAAGATTGATTGAGAACTCATTGGAGCAGCCAAATCTAAATATAAATGACAAGGTTCAAATTGTTTTTGCATAGGGATTTAGTAATTTTAGCTCAGAGAAGGGAGGGAAAATAGTCTAAAAAAAGGCCCGGGCGATATTGATCCTGGTATTGCTTATAATTCCCTATAAACACCCATGACCTTTACCTTCATTGAAAAAACAAGAAAAAGGGGAAAATAAAGTAAAGAAGGATTACAATGCAAATTTGAGGTAATAAATGTGAACTTGGAGATTTATTAATTCCCCTTACTTTTGAACAACTGGATTGATTAACTAATTTCCTTCACCAATCACCAGCAAGTTGCCCCAACCAAATGAGCTCTATACGCACAACAATCTCCAACAAACATTAAGTAAACACACCAGATTCCTCTATATTATTATTGTAGTTGAACTATGCCACCTTCATGGTATTATAAGTAGGCCCTAGGATAAACAAATGCCACTTAATTTTTGAACCAAACAGTCAAAAGGATTAACTAATCCCCCTCTTCCCTTATCATCACTAAACCTTCATACCAAATTATAGCCAATGTGCATAATATCTCCAATAAACATCAAAATTCTCATGATATTCCCATATAGTGTTTAATTCATGAGCTCCCAGAAATTATTTACGGGGCAATGGTTGGCCAAAAACCCACAACAATTGAAAGATGAAACTTGACCAGTATCCAACCTTGCTTATGAAGTTTCCCTAAGAAAGCCCAGTTTACTTCTCCCAGAATAGGATGAGGTTCCGGAGATGGAAGTTATGTAAATGAGTATATTTCACGTTATGGGGTACCATGGACTGATACACCTAAGCTTCACTCGATAGTGATCCAATTATGCATCGTTAGTAATGCAGTAAGTACCACTAATTGGTCAGTAAAAGTTACTGCTTAGCTGATTAAAGTAAAGAATCTGGGATCTTCAGGCAGTTAGGAGAGGAAAGTGGAAGCTTGAAGGAGAAATGATAGAATTTCTAATGAAGTAGAATATATTTCTTACCACCATTGACGCTTAAGAAGTCATCTTCACAATCTGACTCTAACCAAGGTTGGGAATCGAAGAATGCTTCCTCTTTGCTACCTGCAAGAAATTGAGACCCCAGCATTACATATAAAAGGAGGCTTAATAAATGGTGTACGGGGTACAATGGAAAACTAGACACAATTTCTATCTCATGGATCTAGAACATGTAAGCTTTTTAAGCCAAAATCACCAATGTGACCTTGGCATCGGAACTGATAATTTATTTTTGAGTCGTAAAATCTAATTAATGAGAAGTTCTCAAAAACAAACTCAACCAATCTCTGACAAGGATTCCATCAACTTTCACCTAATACAATCAACATAAAGAAAAGGATTTTTTGAAGCATGGAGAGGGGAGGGAGTGGGAAAGAAGACAACTTAAGTTCTAAAAAATGCTGGAACACAGAAAATATGTCTCAGGAATATGCCTGATTATTGCAAAAAAATTGCCAAGTAAGGAAAAGAAATAGAAAGCAACGAGGAACTAGACAGATCAAAGATACAAGCAAACCATTCAAATCAAAACCTTTGACAATATGATATGGCACTTAGCATAAACACCATATTCGGTTTTAATAATTCCAACTCTAATTCTGTGCTCTACCGGCATTATCAATCCTGAGCTTACATGCAGAATAGACCACACACCCCACCCATTTCTATAAGTGCCTTACGGGGTGGGTGGTGGGGGGCAATTATTCGGACGAATATGCAATAATTAAAATAAACTCCCCTTTTTTTAATAGCTGTCATTGTCCTTGTGCTTTAACAAGAAAATGTAATAGAAGTCAATCACATAGTAGTAATTCAAAATCAACACATGATCAATATCTGTCACATGACTCTGTGTTCAGCATTGCAAGTCTGATGATTATCCTTGGCATATTGATTTTAATAGGACGGTTAAGGTTCCCTTCTGGGTTGAGGGATCAATTGTTTCACCTCCTTCAAATTACTTCTCCCTTTCATTAGCTTGTAATGCAATAGCTTGCTCACCATTATTTGTCCTTTGCCCTCTTAAGAAACATTTCCTCATGGTTAGCAGTTAGAAATTGAAAATATCAAGAGAGTTCTGTTAAGACTGGATGGAAATTCATCAATGCATAGCAAGTTATGGGTCCATAGCAAGGCTAGACCCTACATAGGAACATAATGTGCAGTGCCTGAACTTTAGCAACAATTGTCTTGTCCATATCAGACAACCGTTACCCTTGGGGTTGCTCCGACCTTAAAAATCTTGTGGGCAGTTTCCTCAGCTTTTATTTTTAACTCAAGGAGAAAAACTGCTAAAAACATATGCCAATTTCAAGAAAAAGCTTTACACTCCTATTTCCACTGCTAACTAATTCACCTACCAGGAGACTTCCATGGTATTCAGATTATACACAAATTTATTTTATGACCCAGAATCCAACATAAGTTATTTTTTTTATTTTTTTTCCAGAAATCTTGATCATAAAAAGGAAATAGCCAGAACAAAAACAGAAGAAGTTGAACTGGACCCATTCTGCACAAAAATTTGATGACATGATAGTGGCCATCTTGATAAATTTTAAAGTTACAAGGTAGGATTAAATGTGAATGCATCTTGTACTTCCACATCGCAGAATTATTCAGTTCTCTTGCCAGTTGGACCACCGAAGCAATTATATAACATTAATATAGCATTAATTACTTCCAAGCCATTTAAGAAAGATTTTTCAAAGATAAGGCATTTGAAGGAAACTTTTCTATCAGAAATCAATAGATATATTGAGCTGTAGATTTCAAGAAAGAAACTGCATCCTTTCACCAATAAGAAGTCAAGATATTTGAGTCCCCAGAAATTAATTATTTAAACTTATTCCTGTACAATCTACAACTGTCATAGCAGCACAAATTTTTTCATTCTGATAGAAATAATTAGAATCATAAATTTTTTGAATGCGTAATAGTCAGAAAAATGTAAATTCTTAAAAGTAAAATTAGTTCAATCATGCAATGGATACCACGTCCATCTGTATAAAAGAAAGAGCAAAAGACAACACTTCAAAAATTCCAAAAAAAAAAACAAATCATCAATCACAAACAAAATTCAGTTTATGACCACCTAAAAACAACACGCATCAGCCAGCAAATATACAAACAAAAAAATACTCGATATTCCAAAACAAAATAAAGAGTAAAAGAGTTACTTTAAAAAAAAAATGAATTTATTCACGAAAAAAAAAACATAAAAATCAAATTAGACACCATAACCACAAAGACCAACGAAAAAAAAATTCATAATACCAGCGTCGCGAAAACGAGGAGGTGACCATTGAGACTTGACTGCCAAGTCAGCAACGGTAAGATCACCACCGTTGATCGTATCGGGCTTCTGTTTGACGGGCGACGGGATCAGAAGCTTCTCATTTTTAGACCCGACTGACAAACGGAGCTTCATGGCGGACTCCGGGTCTTTGTGAACCGAAACGCATGACCCCATCTTCTCAATAACAATGCAAAAACACACTTCAAAATTGTATAATCCTATTTATCATCAACAACCCATTTTTTGAGAAGAGAGACTTCTTGTTCTCGGTTTCTTGTTTCTACAGGGAAGAAAGAACTCTAAAAGAGACGGAGTGAAGTAGAAGTGAGAAGAAGGAGAGGGGAACCGGGAATCGGAAGAGTAGGGGGCCGAGGCTGAAATTCTTGGACTGATCAGTTTGAAAATACCTGGTCATTTATTATTGAGAAATAAGTAGTAAAAACAATCCTTTTTAAAACATTAATTACAATTAATGAATTTGAATACGTTGCACTGATTTATGGTAAAATAATTTGAATCGCATTGTAAGTTAGGGTATAAAGTGACTCAAAATAATGAAAAAAAATTAAAATTTAATTTAGGTGGTAAAATTAAAGTTCTCAAATTATAAATTTGGGTTAAGACTCCACCCAATTAATGTATTTTTCTAATTTTACTATAATTGGATAATTTACTTTAAAATTAATAGTATTCCTTATATGACCGCTTTAATAATAAAAGAAAAAAAAATAAAAGGAAATCCGAAACTAAGAGGCATCGAAATTAATTTGATGAAAGTGAAAATGAAAAAATTAAAATTGAGAGAGATTTTGGGGGTGAGGTAATTTTGTTTATGTAGGAAAAGAACAAGGGTGTGGGTCCTACCGAAAAGGCCGGATTATTGAAGTAATAATTTATTAGGCTTTTTGTTATATTCTGTTCTGTTCTGGCTGCTGCAACAAAGTGGCTGGCAGCTGGCTCCCCATTGGGGCTTGGCTCAGTGGCTCGCCCTAGGCTGAGATTTCATTAGTCTTGCTTTGTAATTTCCTTACAGTGGGGGACGAGATTTCATTTCAGAATTGCCATGGAAATTCCTAAATCTTATTTTTTTTTAAATGAAAATTTGCAATTAAAAAAAAGGGTTTTATTTGTGTAAATTAATTACTTACTCGTATTAGGATATCCATAATCAATAACTAATTAATAATCAATAATTAAATTTTGATAATTATTACAAAATTATGATAAATTACTAAATTATTATTAAAATAAACAAATAGTCACACACATGGAACTCCACATTACGATATATATATATATATATATATGTTATGTTGCAGAAGGCAGTAACATGCATCCAAAAATCAACCTTTTAATTAGACATGCATGTCCTTACCATTTAAGTCTATATTCTTTTTCTCAACAATTAGTAATATTTGCATCCTATTTAGTGACAATGAAAAAACAAATAGTGCTAAAAAAGTATGAAAATAATATACAGTCTTTTTTTTTTTTTAATTTTCAAACAGTTTTTGATGTGATTTAGTAGTGTTCAACAAATTTATGTAATAGGTTCCACAAATTTCATATAATGCACAATATTTTTATTAGAGTGTCCATACATTATAGTAATATCCTGAACATGGTGCCATTAATGTTTTGTTAACGAGAAAGGTTGTCGTTCGAGTCATTAATCATATTTTATAAGTTGTGTTTGTGTGGCTCATGAAAATACTAATTTATGTATCATTATATTTTATTTAGTTGTTGTAATTTTATAATACTACTGAGTTTTACGAATGATAAGTTATGGTGTAATTCAACATGAAATTGAATAATTTTAAAAAACAACTTCTAAATCTCATTGTCCTAAAATCAATAGTCAACTTAAAGTCACATGATAGCATTTTTTTGTATCATTTTCCTGTTCATTAAATGGTGAGAATGAATAGTAGTGTCAATAAAAATGGACAATCTTTTGAACTTTAATGGCTTTATTTCCTTAAAAGAAAAGACAACAAATCTCCTGCTTTATGTTTGGAATTATAAGGAGTAAAGCTTGTGGGTGAATAAATAAGTCTCCAAATTTTAAAAGAGTGTTCTTTAAATATTGGATATCCCACATTAAAAAAAGTAAAAAAAAAAAAGTTTGTCTGCACATATATATATATATATATATAATTTCACTTTAAAAAATACTAAATTTCTACTTCATTTTGTGGTTCATTCTAGGGGATCTATTGGAGCCCGCACCCACAATTAGCACAACATGGCTCGTTGATGTGGCGGAGAAAAGTCCAATTAATGCCCGCATAGTATGACTCAGGAGCCAACGAGGGGTACGATCGTAGGATTGTAATTGATCCTAATGGCTAACTAGGAATAATTTTTTATTGTTAAAAAACAATAAAGGACAAACGGAAGAATTAAGCCTTGTTAGTTTGGAACAGGCGAGCCACAGTAGGAGCCGAGCCATAATTTAATCATGGTTCTTGAATTTTCAATTATTCCTCCCATCATCATGGGTAAAAATATGTGGACGCTCGCAAGACCTGACTAGTCCTTTTTCTTGTCTTAAAAATCCATTCCACCAAATAAATTTAGTGTAAATAAATAAATAAATAAAGTCTTCATGGAAACTCATTAAATAAATGTAGAGAAACTATATAGTATATAGCCCCCAGTATTGGACATTTCCATAGATATTGACCTACCTTGATAGCTCATTCATGGATAGATATTTGTATCTTTTAAACAAAAATGAATAAGTCTGTAGGATACGTAAGAAGGGGTCGGGTCTTTATCAACTGCTAATATTAAGTCTAGTAATTTAATATTTGTCTTTTAGCTAATTGTGGTGAGGATTTTAATTACTTTGATAATTACTATTTTCAAGTCATTAAAAAGTTCAATGATGATTTTTATTACAAAATAATATTTTATCTCATATTTTAATTTATTATGTAAATAAATAATGCAATTAATATATATTTGACATATCTGAATAATTATCAATGTATATATAGTGTGTATTGATGTAATGAAATATTATTTTTTAATAAAAAATTTAATTTATCATGTATATGAATAACGTAATCAATATTCACTTGATGTATATTAATAATTATCAATGTATATTGTATTGATAAAATAAAATATCATTTTTCATTAAAAAGTTCTTGTAGTAAAAAGTTATAATTATGATCAAGTTTATAAGTTTTATCTTTATGTTTTGAATAGAGACAGTGAAGAATTACATTTTTTTTTTTAACTAATTTAATTGACGTCCAATTGGCTGATGCCATTTTCATGTCTTCCTGCCCATCAAAACTGACGGAATGGGTTGGCCATCAAACTTAAATTAAGTACTCTCCAACTTTCATCTCATGGGTCTCTGAAACTGTCATTGCCTGTAATTTCTATAGGAGACTTGACTGTTCAATTTTACTTGTTTTATTTAGCAATATAAAAGGAAATAATAATATTATTCTTTTAAGCCTTCCTCTTTGTAAAATAAATAAACAGGAAATAAAATTTCCTTTTTATGTTTGGAATCAAATTTAAAAAAAAATAACGTAAACTACAGAGTTAACATTTATAGGTTTATATAAAAAATTAATGACAGAAATAAACATCAAATTGGATTTTTATCAATGTACGAGTGGCCGACATTGGATAATGCAAGAAAAGATTAACTGATAAAAAGGAACATAAATTTCAACCTTATGTGCCCACCTCATTATGTTGATTGTTAATGGAAGAGAAAAAGACAAAAATAATGGATGCTTGGATGATATAATTATAATTGGTAGGTGGGATTATTAAATTGGCATTATTAACTACTACTAAACTAACTTCCTAATCTAGGACCAACGTCGTAGCTGTTGTCATAACTAAATTATATAGAGTTCAACTTAAAATGGGTGTTCAAATACCAATATTGAAAATATCAAAATTGGGGCCCTTATTGAAAAGGATGTCGTTTAGTATAAGTGATAATAGATATTTCATTTCATCTATTCCAAGTGGTGAAATACAGAATTATCTTCAATTTTTTGGTCATGTATGGTTATGATTTGAATATTTTGAGACAGTGTTTGGGGTTGTGTATTGGGAGATCGAAGAAAAAAAAATATATATATATATATGTTTTATATTTTGAGAGGTGATAATTTTTACTGTAATAATCATATTATATGAGGTTTATTCGATAAGTAGTATCATATAAATATTTTTTTTAATATGATATAGTATATTTTTGATATATTGCAGATTTTATTTTATTTTAGGGAAAATAAATTAATTTGGAAATAAAGAAAACAAATGCGTTCCTGTTCTCGAAAAAAAAAATTCCTCCAACAACTAACCAAACATAGCCTTATCTTCAGCATTGACGAATGAGACGTCCACCAATTTCAATAGTAATTCTCACTTTAAGTGGTTGCAAAAATTACCTTTGATTCTTATACCTTGCCTAAGTATCGAAAAATAAGTAGGCCCCGTTGGTTTAATAGGCAATGATATTCAATTTGGTAAGATTTCTTAAATTTTGGGGAAAACAATATAGATTTATAAAAGCAAGGAATATTGTAGTTAAAATATAGGAATTAGAATCCCAATTTTCTTATTATGGTATTCTTGTTCCCTTTCTTTGGGAATCTGAAACTAAATTTTGAAAGACATTATTTATATATAATATATAAATTACGTATTCGTTTTTCCATATGTATATAAACAAATATATAATTGTACATACATTTACACATATAAATATGAATATAAGTATAAATATTCACATAGCCATGAATTTATATAATAAGGACATTTTTGTCAACTACTTAAAGATAAATATTCACATAAATATAAATTCCATTCCTCTGTCATAGCAAATATTTGAAAAGGTATTTTGTTCTCTTCCCTTAATTAAATAATTAAATATCTTATGCTATCCAAAAATTATAATGGAATTAAATTTCTTACAACAGATTCTTAGCAATCAAAATCTGATTCCATTCCCATTATATGGTTGGGTTTGAATTTTTTCAATTGAAGTTACAGTAGTCTCACTCAAAACTACTTTGTTATCTTTTTAAAATGAGTGGTTTGAATTTTGAGATTTTGGGTTAAAAGTCCAATAACATATGTCGGCATTAGTCTAATTTTATAGTAATTCCTATTATTAATTATTGATCTATTGTTAATTGATATAATATATTATTAGTTTAAATAAAAAAATATAATGTCATTATATAAAATTTAAATTTATGATGATGAAAAACATTTTGTAGGGAGTGAAAAGGTTTTTATGTTCATAAAAAAATTATAAAATTAATGTGTGTATATCCATGTACGCGAAGTATGTTATCCGCCACCCAATTCAAAAATTGGTAGGCTTCAATAGTACAAAATGGTCACCATTAACTAAATATTTAAAGCCCACGAGTTCCACACTGATTGGTTCGATTTGAGCAATAGATCTGATGGAACCGGTTTATGTACACCCTACAAACAAGTCACGAGAGTTAGACTGGCTCAGTTAGGTAACATGTTGCTAATTAATGTAGTGTATAACTATAACAATATTTTAATTTATGTTTTTAAGTTTAAAAGATGAATGTCCAAATAAGTGGCATACAATTTGCTCACTGCAATAAGCAAAATAAAAGCAATCTAACAAAGGGTAAAAATTTGTTAGCAAAAATTAGTGAGTAATGTGAAAGGATGATTCCATTTAGATGTCAATCATAATTGCAACCAATCATGCAACTCAAATTCAATTATTTAACCTCATCGATAATTGCATTCATTTTATGAAAATTATATTAAAAATAAAGAAAAGGTTTCTTGATATTAAATCCTATTGATTGCAGTTCTCTTCAAATTTTCAAAAATAAAAAAATAAAAAAATAATTTTAATGATACGATCCCTCCATCACCCCCATCACTCTAGAACTTTTAAATATTAGTAAACCTTAATACAGTCAAAAGAAAAAAAAAATAATTGAGGACAAAAAAAAAATGGGAATTCTTTCCTCCATGTTGGGGTATGGTATATTTCTTTTGCTACTTTTCCTTTCATATGATTATTATAACATGTGAGCTTCCTTGTTATAGAGTCAATGGATCCATAAACAGGTGTAAACTAATATTGGTACCAACTACTAAGTTGAAAATTGAAAAAAATAAAATTATATATATATATATATATATATTAAGTTGACAAAAATGCTAAAAATTTAGCACACACGGTGGTTGGCCAATACCATATGCAACGCGTCGGATTAGACACTTAAAAAAAATATTAAGAGAATCAATCATATCATCTTCAGAACCGTGCCTCTTAATTAGAGTTTAGACTGATTATTACTATATGTTGTGATTGCAAATTATCTGGGGCAATAAAATTGTAGGCGATTGGTGGCAATATAAAATTCTCACAGATATTTGTAGTAGGATCTCATTATAATAATTAAATTAAAATAAACAGATTTATAGGATTAATGTAATTTCTTAGGTTTTATTTTACGTGAGAATGTTAAAATTTTTATACTCTATTTAAATTTAAACCCTACTGAATGGGTTTATCTGTAGAATATAGCATATTTGTGTCGGGTTGCACAATTATAATTTTAAATTATAGCTATGTTAATTTATTGGAGTTCGACTGCGAGGAATTTTCATTAAAAGAATCAATATATATTTATAATAATAAAATAATATATATATATCGATTTTTCGTCTTATTTTTCTTGATTTTAAAAGAGAGACACGAATTGAAGTAGTCCAGCCTTTCTAACTCTGGAGTGGACTATTGGAGGACGAATGAGGTCCAGCGTTTGCAGAAACACAGAGGAGCCTAAGGCCCAACCCAATAGGCCTAGGCCTGAAAAAAATAATCCCAGCCTACCCCCAAGAGAAAACCAAAAAAAGAGAGAAAGGTTTTGATTACCAACCCGTCTCATGTGTTCAATTGTCTGATAAATCTTGGACAGTGGCAGGAGAAATATAGGAAGGGAATTGATAATTTAGGCACGAGATAAAGTAATCAAAGAGGGGAGGTAAAGGAAGTGGTCCTATGCATCCGATGAATTTAGGAATTTGTATTCGCAAAAAGGGATTAATTTGATGTCTTTTTTTTAGAGTTTGCTCAGCTGAGCTGCGTTGATCAGAAGTCAGATATGGTGAAGCCGAAAATTGCGCCCTCTATGCTTTCGTCGGACTTTGCGAATTTGGCGTCGGAGGCGGAGCGGATGCTGCGCTGCGGCGCGGATTGGCTGCACATGGACATAATGGTACCTTTTCTTCTTCGATATAGTTTTATCTTCTGTATTGCAAGGTTCCATCATTCTCTGTTCTGTGTATTTTGAAATTCTTCTTGCAGATGAATGTATTGTACGACTACTGAGGGATATATATATATATATATATATGCATGTATATCGTAGTATCTTTTCTTTTTGTTTTTTGAAATTGGGAAGTCGATAAATAGGCTGATATATATATATATATATATATATGCATGTATATCGTAGTATCTTTTCTTTTTTTTTTTTGAAATTGGGAAGTCGATAAATAGGCTGACAGTAGTTATCGTATCAAAGAAATTGAAGCTTTAGACTTGGAAATACTTCTATTCAAATTTGAATAGATTTTTTATCTTGCAATTCTATGATTATATGGATCTAGACATACTATAGTTATCCTTTCGATTTTATGGCTTAGACATCTGTGAGATACAGCAAGAAGATGTATGACACAATATTCTAGTTCTATAATAAGAATGTTAAGGTCTGTAGCCATCATCACACTTCTTGAATTTGCATTTAGTATTAGTTTTCTGTTGGTTATTGTGACTCTTAGGATATATTTATCACCATATTTGTATTTCAACTGTCATTCTTTGCTACAGTGATTTTCAGTAGAAAAGAACGTCGTTGTTGTTTTTGATTTGAGATATAATATGTACTGGTCATTGCAGGATGGGTAGGTTGGTTATTCAGTTGAAGAATTATATCACTCTCCAAAATTGCAATCGATGATCAGATACCAAGCGGGGAAATACTTTAGTTTTTAATTGTGTATTACTCTTTTAGTTCACAAAAATTTAAATCATGAATCGTTTGTACTTACATTCGTTTCCTAATTTACAGTCACTTTGTGCCAAACCTTACAATTGGTGCTCCAGTTATTGAGAGTCTGAGAAAGCACACAGAGTAAACCTATCATTTTCGTTAGATACAAACTCAAATCCTAACTTTATGGCATTTCTGGTGTTCTTGTTTAATTAAGAACAACACTGGCATTTTGCTTTTGCAGTGCTTATTTGGATTGCCACCTAATGGTCACAAATCCACTAGATTATGTTGAACCATTAGGCAAAGCTGGTGCTTCTGGTTTTACTTTTCATGTGGAAGCCTCTGAAGGTGGAGTTTTGTTGTTTGGGCTTTTTCACTCTTTCATTTGAATGTTTTAACTATGTTTACGTCTTTTCTTGCCTGCAAACTCTGTATTAGAATATGAAGAAGAACCAATAATTCAAATTATGCATGTATTGTATGGTTGTAATATTTGGGATATTCAGTCACTAATTGGATTCTGCCTGAAGTATGAGAATAATGATGAAATGAAACATGCACAGATAATTGGCAAGAACTTGTACAAGAGATCAAGTCAAAGAGCATGAGGCCTGGTGTTTCCTTAAAGCCTGGAACCCCTATTGAAGAAGTGTATCCACTGGTATGATATTCTCCATATTGAGAAGTGGATAATTGATGCTTGCATGGGACTCAAAAAGTACTTACCAAAAAATTCTTTCCACTTATTAGTTGTCACTTTTCTTGATCGGCAGCTTGAAGCCAAAGATCCTGTGGAGATGGTTCTTGTTATGACTGTCGAACCTGGATTTGGCGGGCAAAAGTTTATGCCGGAAATGATGGATAAGGTGCATAAACTATCCTCAATCAGCATTTATTTTGCTAGTATTGCCTAAATTTATGATTTTCAAATGGGATTTCAGGTACGTGCTCTACGGAAGAAGTATCCATCACTTGATATAGAGGTGAGTTCCAATCATCATTTTCAGTTATCTTACAATTTATATCTCAGTTCTAGGTTTTGCTCAGTAACTATCTTAGTAATTAATGATTACCAGGTTTACATAAGACTTACCCATAAATATTGTTTCAAGGAGAGACTTATGCATAGGTCGCAACTTAGTTGGAATAGAAAGTTTTCTCAGATATTGTGTTTGATGCATTTAAAAAGCGTTTAAAGGTGAGCAGGAGTCTAGAAACTTTCTGCTATTTCTGTCTATCCAAATTAGTCAGGGACATTTTAGGCTGCCTATAAGAGAGAGGTGATAAATATATTTCTGTTTATCGTTTCAACAATCTAAGTGAGGACCATTTACTTGTTTGCAGGTAGATGGTGGTTTAGGACCTTCAACTATCGATCTGGCCGCATCAGCAGGAGCAAACTGCATTGTGGCTGGAAGTTCGGTTTTTGGAGCTTCAGATCCTGCTCAGGTTATATCACTACTGCGCCAGAGTGTTGAGGATGCCCAGGCAGTTAGTTGATACAACTGGCGGAAGGCATACAAAGTAATTGCATGTTGATTTAGTAACATAATCGATAATAAAAATGCATTTGGAATTAACACAAAACCATTTTTGGCATGCTTGTACCATTGTTGTATGCATAACTTATAAGCTTGTGATCCCAAGCCTATAAAGATTGTATCTTATGAAAGTTTTGGAACTCATTTTTTAAAAGAAATTTCAACTTTTAACTTCCCGTTGATCGTTTCTGATATCCAGTTGTCAAACTGGGTCTTTTGATAATCTTTCAGAATATTAATATGAGCATATGGGAGTGGTGTGCACGTGCTGTCACCTGTATATTCCCACCATTGGCTTTGATCCAAGAGAAGTGCTTTACAGTGTTCAGTGTTCACTTTTCAAGTTTTTCTCTGAGAGTCAATGGTGTGGTTTTTTGGGCAATACAGCTGCCCCGTGGAATGCCAATATTTTCTTTGGAATGGGAAAATGAGGTCATTCCACGACTTATAGTATCACTCTTCATTTATGTATAAAAATACACATATTATATATATATATATAATATAAATAAATGGTGAATGTTATAGTTGATGACTCTATCCGACACTAAATGTAAAATTGACGAGATAGAAAAATGAAATTCAATGGTTTAAATTCATAAAAAAAGAGAAAAAAAATAATATCCAGCGTTACAACATCATTAATTAACCTTTAGAAACATTCTTACCCACTCAAGATATATCTCTTGACTCCGAAGTAATTGCATAGGTGTGTGGAATTCAACAAAGTAATCATTAACATCACGCTGAATGTTATTATGAGAATAATCTTGTCCGATATCATATATGCAAAATCATTGCAATATTTAATTTTCATATTTTCGAATTTTCAGTAGACAATATTAAATGTAACATTTTCAATAATTTATTATATTTATTTTACAATTTTAATTATTACGAAACTAATCAAGTTATTACATTTGTTATGTTAATTTTTTAAATAATTAAATTATTTGATATTACAATCACAAATAAATATAATCAAGTCAAATAAAAAATATCTACTTCATGCAGGACTGACTTGATTTGATTATCTACCTGAAAATTTCGTCATGCTAACAGATTATCTGAGGCGACATGGGCTGCTCCCTCGTATTTCTTTGGTTCCATAAATGTGGATTTGTATTCCTTCTATTTTGTCGAACCGTGGCCACTTCTACTGCTTTTATTTTCCATCAAAGTCGATCCTTTTAATTTAACGTTAAAAAAACAAAAAATAGAAAACAAAAAAATAAAAAATAAAAAATTGCCAGTTGATTGGACATTTACTTTTGTGGGTAGTAGACATTTACATGTGTATTATCATCAGTTTTGATGATGATTAAAAAAAAGAAAAGAAAAGAAAAAAGGACATGGATGGGATAGGCATGCAACATTTAGAGAAATTTGTCAATCAAGTACAAATGAGAATTCTGGCCATTCTTTTTTGCTTTAATATTGCCTATGCTTTACCAGGCACTCACTTCTTGTCAATGCCATTATTCATATTCTTATCCTTTTTGCCGCTTAATAACATGCATCAGCTTCCAAAACTCTACATAATCATCCTTTCTCAAGAAAAGACGTTTTTTTACATATCTAACTCTATTTATTTTATTTTTCTTATTTTTTCTCTGAAACTATATGTATTTATTTGTTCATGTAACATTTGAGTTTTATTTAATGCCGTGCCGTTTCATCATGGGATGTTTGTGATGCAATGTGCGTAGTGAATGTAGTCATTAGTATTTAAGATCTTTTTGGATTTTGGATTCTGATGAAAAATTGTAGGTGAAAATGTATTGGCATATGATGAAAGAGAAGCATTTTTTCAATTTACACACATTGATATATGATGATGAGAGACATACATATTTTCAGTCTCCGTACATTCAACAAGAGTAGATAATTTTTAATATTAATTTTAATTTTTTAAAAAAAGGAGAAATAGTTTTTTCTCGTTTGTTTTGACCATGAAATTTAAGATTTGGAAAAGTACAGTGCATAATTCCATGGTCTTGCATGGGAAGGCGTAACTATATTGTATAATTTCTCTTTATTTAGAAGAAGACCAAGTACATGCACCCCTAGGCCCTAAGTAAAAGAAATAAATGGCAAAAAAGAGGTAAGTATTTACATGTGTCACGTGGAAAGGCCGTGCATTTATTTATTTATTTTTTATGTGAACTTTACTATGGTTCTTCTCGGATTTTGTATTCAAAAAGGTATTGGACCAAACAGATAAAAAAAAAAAAAAAATAGAACACAAAATAAGAAAAAGGACTTTATTTTAGATAAGCTTTTTGTTTCAAGATAGTTGACTACCATAAGATAATTTAACATCAACGCTTCAAAATATACTATAAACATTCTATTATTTCATATTAACAACTACAAAAATAGTGAATAATAGCACCATTATTAATTTTGATATGCCAACATTAATTTTTATTAAAAAAATTAACATAAGTTACCTCCTCCTTGCTAAAGACTACTAAAGATATACGAGCTTTGTGCGACGGACTTTCCTCTCATATCGGTTATGGGACTAATCTTGGAAGAACTTATATTGCTGAATTTTTTTTAACTTTAACAATCCATTTTCAAAGGATGAATTTGACCCAGGATACTTGACAACAAATAATCATATTTATTTAAATATCATTTACATTGATAGTTTAAAAAATAGTCACATATATCTAAAAATAAAGTACATCTAAATCTTTTATTTTATTTGTTTATGGGGGAAGTACATGATCACTATATCCCGATGTTTTATTTCAATTTTTTTTATGGGGGAAGTACAGGATCACTAACTATATCCCATGTACCTTAGTGATTGGTGTGGATTTGGGAACAAACAAATCTCAAATTCCTTGTCAAAGTACACTAAAACTTTCAATTCACGCTGAATGTTGAAGCATAGAAAAGCAGGGATTTGAAAGTAAGAAACCAAGGTTGTATCAGTTCAGAGAATAATCATGATGACTGGCATAAGAACAAATCTTTACTTGGGATAATTAGCCACCCCATGGGCCATTTGAATCAAGCACAAGATAAGGGATTGCCAATCAACAGGAATCAAAGTGAAAAAAAAAAAAAAACAAATATATTATAGTTTCTGCTAAATCCAAGAATCCTGTCCCTGAATTTCCTCTTATTATATAGACAACCTTGTTATAGATCCAAAAATATTCACCCACCTTAAAGTTTCCCACATTTTTAACTAGGCTATCATGTGGGCGTAAGTGTTACTACTGCACATTGCAAGTATGATCACAAAACTTAAACTCAGAGCCTTTGTTTTCTTCCATCTTGTACTTGTATCTGTGCTTGGCCAAAACTTGCTGAGCTGCGACACAACATCTTCATCACAGTATTTTTGTGATGGAAATAAGACTCAGGAAAGATGCAGGACATATGCTATTCTTCGGGCTAATTCTCACTACTCATCTATTTCAAATCTGAGCTTTTATTTGGGCGTCGCCCGTTCTGAGCTTGCAGAAGCTAATGGCTTTTCGGCTAACACCGAATTCTTCTCTAGTGAGCAGCCCGTTTTGATTCCAATTGACTGTAAGTGCAGCAATGGTGGAACTTTTGAAGCAGAAGTGAAGAAAACCACCATTAAAGGAGAGAGCTTTTATGAGATTGCTGAGTCTCTGGAGGGCTTGACAACTTGCAAGGCTGTTCGGGAGAAAAACCCGAGTGTTTCGCCCTGGAATCTTGTAGAAAAAATTAGTGTTTTGGTTCCACTGAAGTGTGCTTGCCCATCTTCAGTTGATTTGACAAAGTTTGTGCTGTCTTATCCTGTGAAGGAGGGTGATACACTAGCTCAAATGGCATTCAAGTTCAATGTTAGTCATGAAAGCATAGTTTCTGCTAATAACAGATACTCAAGAACAGGTTTCAGGCCAGATAATAGCCTTTTACCACTCTCAACTCTTCTCATTCCATTAGAAGGCAAGCCTAATCTTGGTTTCTTGGCAAAACCCCAGGAGCCCAATTTGGGATATCCAGCAGCAAGCATTCATGTTAAAAATTCACACAAGAAAAGGAAGCCTAAAATGCGGATGCTTGGAGTTTACATAGCTATCGCCATGGTCGGGCTTCTGGCTTGCATAGCTATAGGGGCAGCTTTTTTCTTCGTTCACTGGAAGAGGAAGAGGGAGGACTCAGCCAAGAATGGAGATTCGGAGATGCAGCAACTGGGTTTGAGTATCAGAACCACGAGTGATAAGAAAGTTTCATTTGAGGGATCTCAATATAATTTTGATGATCCAACTACTGATATCACCACCCCCCACAAGATGCGGGTGGAAAACTACACATTTGAGGAGCTGCAAAAGGCAACAGAGGACTTCAGTTTGAGTAACCTCATTGAGGGCTCTGTATTTCATGGCCGTCTCAAGGGGAAAAACTTGGCAATAAAACGAGTCCCATCAGATATGATGTCTAAAATTGATTACCAGATTTTCCATGAAAGGATTCATCATCATCCCAACACAATCAGGCCGTTGGGCACCTGTCTGACTGAGGGTCCTGATTCATACATAGTTCTTGAGTACGCGAAAAATGGTTCCTTGAAGGATTGGATTCACGGTGGATTGGCAATCAAGAGCCATTTTATTGCTTCCTGCAGTTGTTTCTTGACATGGAACCAGAGGGTAAAAATCTGTCTAGATGTCGCCACTGCCTTACAATACATGCACCACATTATGAATCCTAGCTATGTCCACAGGAACATAAAGAGTCGAAACATATTTCTTGACGAAGATTTCAGCGCAAAAGTTGGTAATTTTGGTATGGCTAAGTATGTTGGACGTGAAGCAGAGAATCAAGAGTCCTGTCAGGGGCAGCCTGCTGCCTGGAACAAAGGATACTTAGCACCCGAGTATCTCGTTCAAGGCACAATCTCCCCAAGTACTGATGTTTTTGCTTATGGAGTGGTTTTGCTGGAGGTTTTGTCTGGAAAACCTCCGATAACACTAGATGAAGAAAGGGAAGATGGAAATTTTATCAAGCTGTCTGATAAAATCAAGCACATTTTGCAATCAGAAGATGCAGAGGAATTGAGGGGATGGATGGATAGTGCATTGGGGGAGAATTATTCATTTGATGCAGCTGTGATGTTGGCCAATCTTGCAAGATCTTGCGTGGAGGACGATCCTTCTTCGAGGCCTAATGCTGGAGAAATCGTTGAGAAGTTGCTGAGATTGGTCGAAGAATTGCCAGAAGGGGACCAATTCAATATCTGTGAGAGTTCTTGCAAACCCCTTGTCCAGGCAGCTGCAAAAAAAATGTGAAGTCATTTAGACAAGGACCAAGAATAGCATTTTTTGATCTTTCTACATCAAAATATTACAAATCCTAATTAGTTTTTGGTCTTGTGTTGTGAATTTTGTTATGGATGTATTGTGTATAGTAGATGCTATGAAAACAAGTTATCAAGAAAATGTTTTTCTCAGGCAACCAAAATTAATCTTGCAATTTTTTAAATATTATTTTCCTTGTTTTTGCATCACTCCAAAGCTATCTGGTTTGCCAATACTTAACGGATCGGATTTTCTATCGCACTAAGATGTCACAGAATTGTATCACCACAAATATCGGGTGTGAAAATGTTCATCAACCCAAAAGTATACAAGGGTTAAGTTATATATGAAAAGGGTAGACACGGAATCTGCCAAAAGAGAAAAAGAGGGCATTGTTTGGTCAAAGTCCCTAGTTGATTATGCAGTTATTTAATATGATTAAACTATGCTTATGCACCCTAACTCGTCATCTAGGCTTGAGCCTGACAACCTTTTTCAACTAGGGGGAAAAAAAAAAGAACATCTAGACTAAGTTTACACTGGGCCAACAACGTAACGAAAACGTCGTGGCAGTGTTGGAGCAAAATAAACCACAAGTTTGGAAAATAATAAGGAACCAAACACGTTTGTTCTTCGTCCTTAGTCGCTACAGTCAACAGAGAACAAATTCAATTTGAGCCTTCTCACAACACATGAGCTCAACTAATCCCTCAATTTAATTTCTATATAATGAGGAATGATCACTTATTGACATGTGTACAAAGTTTGTTTCGAGGATGATAACGGGTTAAGTTTATCTGGACCTAACCCGTTAAGATATTTAAGGACCAAAATTCAAATTAGGTTTAAATCGGATGAAAAGATCTATTTATAATTTTAATAATATTTACAAATATATTTTTAAAAAAATAATATTATTATTTTTTAAAAATATATATATATTTCTAAGTTAATATCATATAAATGTATATAATATTTTTTTAAAATAAAAAATAAAATTTAAATGAGTTTAAAAATAAAGAACAAAACCCAACTCAAATCAATTTATACTGATAAAATTTACCATAGGTAAAATGAGTTTGAGTTGTTTGAAACGTGATCCACACACATTATCTTTCCTATCCTAATTAGTTTTTAAAGTTGAAATAAATTTACAAGAAATGGATTATGTAAAAAGTACCGTATGGAATTGCTAGGGTAGGGCTTGAGTGCTAGAGATTAGGTCAACTTTGTGGTTAATTTATATCCCTGTAACCTGTTGACTCATTCACAGTAATAAATAAAATTGGGGTTTGTTTATTTCAAAAATAGAAAAGTATTTTCACAAGTCAAAATCGAGATAGGTCATGAGCCCTCAAGTAGAAATAAAAGTCAACAAATAAGCTGAAGTAGTGGGGAAAAAAGGGTATCCTCTAGATCTTCCCAGACATGATGAGCATAAATGAAGTCATTACTGACATCAGCATGGTTTAATTTCATTAAAAACGTGACCCGACAGTCCTCATTATTGAAGTATTGAACCAACGGGCGCTTAAACAGAACCAATTAATCCAAGTCCAGCCGCTGAAAACACGTCAGTTAAGACCAAACATGAAATACATGCTCAAGCTTAGGGGTGGGTATATGGGCTTGGGTTTTGATTCGATCTGATTAAATTTTAAAAAATTAATTATTGAATAATTTGAAATTTCATTTTAAATTTTCAGATTAGATATTGGGTTTTATTTTTTTATTTGATCGAGTATTGGTAATTGATAATTTTTGTTTTAAAGATGAAATATCTCTTAGAAAATATAATAAGTTCAGTAATATTTATCTTTTAATTTATTATTTTTTAAAGTATACATTTATCATATAAAAATTATAATTTATTTATTATACTAGTTTGGATCTAATCCAAATTGATTCAAACGAAACTTTTGTATATATAAAAATATCATAAATCAAAATTATAATTTTCACCATCTGTAAAAGATGTTCTCTTTTAACTTTTTATAAGAAATAAGAAAAATCAATTTTGTATTTTTCTCTTTCAAGACTTTTTTCTTTCTTTATTTAGAACTATTGTATTATGGGAATAATAATTAAGTTTACATCTCATTAAATTAAATTGAAGTACATAACACAAATTATATAATAAATTCACTTTTGTAAAATATGTAATAAATATTTTGAGATTAAAAAAATTAAAATAATAAAGATTCTTTACATAATGAGTATATCATCATTAGATATAAAAATTTAACATAAAAAATTATAATATCTACACTACAATATAGGAAGCTTAAAAAAAAATGAACTTGACCCGTTCGGGTTAGTGTCATGTAACATTTTATGTCACCTGACAAATTAAATATTCAATCTAACTATTCGAAAACCTAACTATCCGACCCGATGCTCACCCTCACTACATCAATAAGATTAGATTAACTAGTTTGACTCATTATTTTTCATAACTATTTGGGGCAGTAGGTTGTGAACTAATTATTTTAGGTTTTAATATAACTCAAAGTAAATATTTTATAATGTTGCTGTTGTTAGAGTTAATTATTTTTATATTTGAGTGAGGGCACAATAGTTTTTTATCTTTTGCTTGTAACCCTTGGTATATAAATTTATCTTCTTCATTTGTAAGACATTGAGCCCTAATTCTATCTTCTGTCATCTTTATTTCACATCCTCTTCTCTTTGATTTTATGTTTGTATTGAGGAATCTAACATGCTGTCTGAGTAAGATCACAAATAGCGAATGAAGCTCTTTGGTGCGATTCTATCAAACGAAATTGTACAATCAACTAAAAAAAAATAATAATATTGGGATTTCGCCTCAACCCCCAAGTCAACAAATTTGTGTATGCTTTTAAAGTGGGTTCTGATGCTATGTCAAATTCCTCAATATAAATATTATATCAAGATTATAAAAAAAAAAAAAGAGGATGTAAAATAAAGATGAGAAAAGATAGAAGTATGGCTCAATATCTTACAAACGAAGAAGATAAATTCAACATTCAATGGAAAGAAAGTTCATATCTTTAGGGTTACGAGCAAAAATTAAAAGACTATTACACCCTTACTAAAATATAAAACTAACAAATTACTCTAGCAGCTATGACTAGAATCAGAGTTGAAGTTTTTGAAAGAAGTTCTGGAACATTTTGTAATATAAAGTTCTGAAATATTCTTGTAATATAGTAATTAGGTGGGTTCCCAAGTCAAGTTGATGGTCCATGCAAGTTGCAATGCCGCCAAATCCACTCCCACCGGCCAGAGAATAGTAAAATTTTAAATTTTGGTCATAAAAAATTTATTAAGATAAGTTAATTCAAATATTAAACAAATTTAACATTGTACTATAGCCAATGAGATACTATTATTTTTAAGGTCATCTTCCAATTCTTCGTCGATTTCATTGATATAATTACATGTTTTTGGATGTGAGGTTTCTTATAATTTCATAAAATATGTAAAATTCAGAAAGATCGTGAATAAAAATGCCCATGAATCCAATACCAAGATTTATTGTGCAGGACAAAATAGCCCACAAAAAGAATGTCTAATAAAATCAAGAATCAACTCCACAAATCAATGGAATTTACATAAGACAGAGAACAAAACTAACAACGATGTCAGTAGTGTGGTGATCAATACGACATCATAACCTTAAACTCATCGAAATTGAGAACCCCATCCCCATTGAGATCAAAACGAGCTATCATATTCTTGCACTCGTCCACGCTCCTCCGCTCTCCCAATCTACTCAGCATTCTTCTCAAGCTCTTCGGCGTAATGCACCCGCTTCCCTCCACTGCGTACATTTTGAACGCCGCCTTCAAGTCGCTCGCCTTCTCTTCTTCTCCCGCTCCCTCTACTATTCTCACGAAATCATCCAAACACAACAAACCATCTTCGTCGGAATCCATCAGCACCACCGCCGCCTCCGCCTCTTCCTCCGTCATCTCCCCGCCGATTGAGCCCATGCACTGTCGTAGCTCAACCGGACATATTTTACCGTCACCGTTTGAATCGAAGTGGTTGAAAACTCGCTCGTACTGCTCGTATCTCTCCATGGAAAGTGAAAACAAGACAGTAATATATACTACAGACAGACAATAACTGACTTAACTGAAAATGTGAAATTCAAGAAATTAACTGGTTTTGAAAGAAAATCTGCTCGCGGAAACTGGAATATAAGATCAAGTAGTGAAGGGTTGATGCTTGAGAAATAGATTATTTCGGGCAAAGAATTGTGTTTGGTTTAATCCTGAAGTGAAGTTTGATGTCGAGATTGTTTGGGTGTATGCCATATATATAGCTATTGCAGGGACGCGGATTAGAGTGGTTGACCAATAATTTTTTATGTGGTGGTACGGCCAAGTGCCAACCCTTCCAATATAATAGGAACCAGCCGCGAAGGCCCTGCCCAGTTTTCTTAGTTGTAAAACGCAACATTATTATAATTTATATGCGGCTTCAATTCGGTTCAGACTCCAAAGAAACACGGAGATTTTCTTCTCTCTTTTGTTTTTTGTCGGTCGGTCAGGGGAAAAAATTAATTACATCCTTTAATATTAAGATATTTAAAATTAATTAAATACAAATTATATTATACATTTAATGAAAAATATTATTAGAAATCACACAACCCCCCCCCCCCCCCCCACCAAAAAATAAAAAATAAAAAATAAAAAAATAATTAATTAATTGAAATTTCAATTTTACTAATAGTGAGAAAAGGGAAAATTTGACAATTTGTATGCCTAAAACCGCCGTAACTATCTTAGCCACTAAATGTTGTTTCAGGTACGACACGCTTGTGGAAATTGAGATATTTTCACAGCCTTTCGAGAAAGAAAGGGAAATCGTGTACATCTTAGGTAGTAAAAATACAAACCGGCCCATAGAAACTGAAATAATCTGCGGCTTTTGACTGGAAAATTTTACGTTTTTTGTGCATTTTTTAAACATTTAATGAAAGTTTATTTATATAATTCGCTTTTTATATGAACTTTTTAAAAAATCTTTATAAGTAATTTTAAGTGTTTTACAAAAATATACTTTAATATCCATTTCAATAAAAATATGAAAAAAAAAATTAAAAATCACAAATTTTTATTTTTTCAAATGAAATATATAAATAAATGACTTATTCTAAAAGTTCATTCAAAAATAACTAGTAAATAAATGATATTTTCACAAATGAACTTCTATATCTACAAGACCATTTAGAATAAGTTTCCAAATACCCTTTTTTATCTCTATAAAGTCTAGTGTACTATGCCATTTTTTTTTCAATTCCATTCAATAAGGTATAAATTTCATATGTTCACAAAAAGAAATATCAATTAATGTCAACTTAATTCAATTCATTTACGCTAGTTGAATTTTATTTTGTCGACATGTACAGACAAACAAATTATAGATTGCAATTGTGCATCACATTGCATTGTTCATTAATATCTTTTGGTTTCACACATAGGCTTCAAAGTTGTTGTATTCGCATACGTTAGTCAATTGAGAAAAAAGCCAATTTTACATTTATGATATAATGTTCTCACTGACATAAATGTAAAGTTCTAATCCTTGTCACCTTGCATAAAAAATCGAATGGTTGTTATCCGAAAGGATAGGACTTGAGCAATCCCATTAGTGAGTTTGTTTTCTTTTATTATTGGTTTGCAACTTGCAGATACAACAAATATTGGTTGTTTTCAACACCTCACATGCATATCATGTTTGTACACAAAACAAGGTACTCTAATCCATTTGTTCATAATACAAGGATACAACTATACAAAGATGTAATAATATTCTACAATATCCTAATTTTTAAAAGGGGCCTTCCTTGAAGATCGACGTAATCAAACACGTAGACCAATGATTTGAAATGCAAGTACAGATTTTCTAAATTTTGGATTCAACATTTGGCGTGTTGATGGATATATTTATTAAAGTTTAATAAGATGCTTATCTCTGAGGCTATAACTAGTAAACTTAATTATCACTTTTAGGTCTTAAATTGATTCGCATGTTTTTTTTTTGTTCTTAGTTCAATTAAACTACATAGAAATAATTACCCAACATAACTTCAACTGGTGAGTGGATGGTAAGATAAATAAAAAATTGTTGACTTGATGATTGGGGAGATGAGGATGAAATCTATAATGTACAATAATTGTAATAATAATAATAATAATAATATTTTTATCAATTTAAGTTTTGATGTGCACAAAAGTCATCATGATCTTAAACGCTATCTTGATAAAATATACCTGGTGAATACACATTTTTGGACTTGCTGAGGTAGAGTTTATGAAGTTTGACTTCTTTGGGATTGGGTTTGCAATTTCATTTTCTATATTTCCTTCTTTCATTATTAGATACAAACACAGATAAGAAGCCCGTCTAGCTCAGTTGGTAGAGCGCAAGGCTCTTAACCTTGTGGTCGTGGGTTCGAGCCCCACGGTGGGCGAATACTTATACTAGATTACATTTTGGGCTCTTCATAGCCCAAGTATATTTGGTAATTTATCTAGTCTCGGAGGCCCAAGTTTCTTCGGTACTTTATCTAGCTATGGCATTTCAGCCCCATACTGGTACTTATCATATTGATAATGAAATCATTTAGTAAACGATCAATTAATCTCAATTAATTTTTTTAAACACTAAACCCTAACAAAGAATCAAATAATTTTTTAATGATTATTTAATCTGACTTTATAAGTCCATCTTATATCGATTGGGATGGGAATTGTTTTTTCTCTTCAAAGAAAAATCCATAGCAAATAAGGAATAATCATAGTAAAAAGTCATTTACTTTGCTTGTGGTACGTGTTTTCCACCGTTGGCATTGGCATTGTGAGCATGGTAAAAACTAAAGTACGGGTTTCCCTTGGCATTGCAGGCGTGGTAAAAAATAAAGTACAGTTTTTGAGATCCTACTAAATAACTTTTGCTACAAATTTGTCCTCATCTACTACAATTTTATGATGTAGTAAAAAATAATCAAATACAACACCATTATACCGCACTGTAAGAAAAATAGCGCATATAGAAATTGTAGGAGACCACGGCAATTGAAAATTGCAGGGCAACACAAATTTAGGTAAAGAAAATTTTCAATTTGACCGAACAAGTGTAATGCGGATTGGTTTTGGCTCCAAAAATTTAGGTAGCAATTACAAGAACTATTGCAATTGTATGTTTTTACATACCACGTTTGAAAATTGAAGCAAATAGGTTATTTTTTGCTATGATATCCTTTCTTTATATACACATCAACAACTAGAAAGACCAATCCGAAAGTCATTTGAAGAAAGCAACTGTATCTATACATTTTTCGACATCCGACCGCATTTTCTTTCGCTTCTTAATTCCTGCGTTTGACAACTGAAAACAGTTTTTTCTAGAAGTTGATCCATATAAAGTAGCAATCCCTTTGCATTATTTCTTAATCACAGTCCATCCATATGTCCCGAAGGAGTTGATACCTCAAAGCATTTCGACTTCCATTCTCCTTTGATATCCAACCAGGCTTTACTGAAGAAGGTGATGCCTGGAAACTGTCGAGGATGATTGATTTCAAAGGTGAATCCATTTCATCCAGTTCGTCATCACTCGTCTGTGATTTCTTGAGTACTGAGGATCGACTACGTGTTAGCTGAGAATGACTACCAAATTCTCCTAAGATACTAGCAACTGAAGCCGCTGATGGTGGCTGATATACAATAGGAGCTGCAGCACATGGGAAGTTCATGATGGAATCGTCCTCCAAATCAAAAGAATCCTAAGAGAGCAATGTAGGTGAGGGAGTGATTAGTAGAACATTAGTATTTTGTTGAAATTAACATCATTAATGCTCCTAGGACAATCTCATGCATCAATACCGATTTAAGCACGATAACATATTTTTGCCAAGTATAATGTAATGAAGGAAAGCAGAAGAAAGAAAATGAAGATGGGCAAACCTCAGAGTTTAAGGCTTCAAGTACAACTGCAGGAATTGGGTCAGGGCAAAACTCATCTGGGATGAAAGAGTTGAGGACCCTTCTTATTAGCGGTGGACCAAATGTAGGACATACCTAGGACCAAATTGAACAGAAAAGGTCATATGAAAAAGGGTACTGGCATATTACTAAGGCGGAAATAGAGTTTTGAGGCTCTCGGTAAACCTCTTTTCTAACTGTGCGACTTAATAACATGTCCTTAGGAAGCATCATAAGATCACTCAGTGCGTTGAGGAGATGGAAAGACTTTGATGGTGTATCATGTGATATTCTATCATCAGCAGCAGCAGTTTCCAAGTTATCCTCAAGCAAATCATCATCATCAATACCGAAAAGATCAGTAAGCCATCTGGACCAATTCCCAATCTGTCACATATAAACCTTGAATTAAAAAATTTGCTAATCAATAGCTTATGGTGAGATGCACCAGTTCAATACAGTGAAAACAGTAAGGGTAACCCCCTCCCCCCAACACACACACACACACAGACCCACCAAAAAAAGAAAAAGGTAAAGGAAAGGAGTGGGTACTTATATTAATTTAGGTTCGTAAGCCTATATCAGACATATATGCTCACCGCATTTTTAAGTTGTGCACCAGCACCAAAGCTAGCTTTCCCTGCTGGAATAGGAAGAACCTCAGCATCACTAATAGGGTCAGCTACAGGATCTGTTGGAATTTCATCAGCCGATTCTCGAAGGACCGCATTGAACATAGCCACATCTAGACGTGCTATCAATTGCTCCATTATCTAGTAGTTATTAAAAGAATGCATCAGAATCTATGTAAAAATAGGTTTTGCAGACTTGAAAATCTAATAAAGCAATTAATCCATCTATATAGATATCCAAACAGATTGTAATTAGATTATGATCTCTGTTAAAGGCAGGTTTTGGATATTTCAACCATCATTTCAATATCAGGAACCTAATTAAGCTGCTGCTATGTTTCAGATGTTTCATCATAAACTTCAAGCAGAAAAGAATATAAGGATATGATCTAGACTGACGTTCTGCAGGGCATAGCATACACTCAATGATTAACACGTAGAGAAATGGAACTAATTCGCATCTTGTCCTGACATAGTCAAGGATAAAGGGTTTCATCATAAAATAAACAATCATTTATACAATTCAAGGGATCAAATTACACCCTTAAATTTTGCATCATGAAAGGACAAGAATGTAGAAAGTACCACTCTCGAGAGCACAGGCAAACAACCACAGTCATGTCCTCCAGCTCGAACAGGACATATCCTTTCCCATGCATCCCTGAAAGCCTTTTTCCAAAGTTCCAGAGAAAAAATTCCTTGCTGTTGATCAATGGAACTAGATGTTCGTCGGTATAACTTGCTAGATTCAGAATCCACACTGCTACGAATTTCTTTGGCATTACCCGACTGCATATGTGGAGTAAAAGTCTAGAGGAAAGAAAGAAGGAAAACAACTTAGCTAAGTGATTTGTATCGTTCAGGTTAGAGCCAATAAATGTCACAGAAATCTAATTAATGTCAACTCAAACATCTTAACTAAAAAGGATCTTGGTGAACATGTTGTCTTGATTGACGTCTCATTACTTCACACAGAATTTGCAGAAGCATTCTAAAGAATGTGAGAAAAAGAGTACCTGCCACCATATAGACTCAATGATTCGGGAAAATATCCATGCTTCAACCTTTTCCAGTGCATCTGCAAAAATTAGAGGGTTCTCCCAATCACCAAAACATTCCTCAATAGCACTTCTTGTACTCTTACTGGGGAAGGAATCCCATTTAAGTGGTGATGATTTCTGCTTTCCATTCCTGTCACCTGCTGTTCCAACAACAGGTCCAACAGATATAGGCAGCTTACTGTCTCCAAAGGACTTGCTCATAATCACTCTCAATACAATGGAATTTGAGAGCCAGAAAGTTAATCTGCATCATAAAAAAAGGTGGTACTATTACTTACAATGACATTGGTTCAAAACATGTTTGCCAGTTGATCAACTTAAGAGAAATTACAAATATCATTCCTGACTAATCCACTGACCAGCAGAAGGGTTTGGGTTAGCACTCAAAACCCAATTTGAATAACTTCTAGATTCTTAGGATGTAGTAACATGCTTCCTTAGCAACCGCTTGAATGCTACATGCTTAATAAAGGTATACAGCTAAGCAAAGAAGAATATTAAAAATAATGATGACAGAGGGTTACCACTGGAGAACCCATACAGTTATATTAATCAAATCAAACTCCTTCAAACAAGCTTTAGAAGTAGGATGTTGTGCACAATCATACCTAGGAACATCGTTTCCACATGCTTTGGCGACTAAAACTAAACCAGATACAATACTTTTAGCAGCACTCCCTCTCCTTGATTTTGAATTCTCTTTGCTCGCATGAAAATAGAGCCTCGAGAGGCGTCGAGCTGGAGCATGGACTTTAGTCATGGAACTTCCATGTTCTGCAATCACAGAGTAAAGGCTAACCTCTATAGCAGCAGCCTCCCTCAACTCTCCCTCTAAAATTTTCATTCTATGTTCCAAATGCTGGATTCTACTGTCGGAAAGCAGGTTTCTTGGCTCCTTCGTGCACATCTTAGCATCTTTACTCTCACTGCTTATTGAGCCTCGAGCATGATTCTGAGCATCCACCACCAAAAACTGATTGCTTCGGACTGATCCATTACTCCTGCTTGAGTCCACCGATGATCGAACAGACTTCCCATTTTTTGATCTATCAATATTTTTAAAATTACTATTAACTGCAAAGTTTTCCTTGGTAGCAGAAAGCAGACCATTTTCCAATGCGACTTGCTTCTGGACATCAACTTGAGTAAAGCCAATCTGTGGCTCGTCCTTAGTATATTGCTCTTTCTCTTCCACGATTCTTCTTTCTTTTGTGTACTTTTGATGTTTTTCTCTAATCTCATCATCTGTCAAACCACTTTGAGGTGAGTTTGTTCGTCCAGTATCAGGATCTTCTGTACCAGGAGATGAAGCATTCTCATCATCCTGCCAGCAGCTAAGAACAGAATCTAAATTTTCATCTCTTTGGTGATCTAAATGTGCCAGGGTTTCTTTGTCAAAAGGACTGGTGATTGTACCTTCCTCAGAATTTGGCTGAATTTTCACATCCCTACCTCCATTCACAACATTTTCCTGAATACCTTCTGATTCTTTTTCATGTTCATTGATTTTATTGTTGGAGCTCTGCTGTTTCTCCATATCTTCCGCTGCTGGTGACTGCAAACTTGGAGAACAAATTCTTTTTGAGATCCATGCAAGATCAGAAGATAAATCCATTGATGAGGAACGAGAAGAATTCCGTTCTGATTTCACATGAGATTTAGTCACTTGATCCTCATCTGATTTGGCCTCTCCAGCACTACCATTCACAGCAACAGTCCCATTCTGCAATTAATAGCTATCATGGTATCAAATCATGAACAACACTAGTGTCATTTGTATGACAATCACATCATGCACATACCAGCAGCAGGTGTTCAAGGTTGAGTTCAAGTGATATGCTAGGAAAGGTGTTCAAGGTAGAGTTCAAGTGATATGCTAGTAAAATTTGAATCTTTGACATTTATATTACTGGTTACAGGGACTTCATTCATAATGATGAAATTTCAAACCTGAGAAGTGACCAAAAAGAGGTGCCATAGCAACAACAGAGGTACAACAAACGAAAAAAGAGACTGAAACAAGCTTCTTACCTCCTTATTTTGAGGCCATGAACTCCCATTTGATTCCGCTGCTGCTGAAGTAACAGCCAGAGACGAGTGCGAGGAAACATCATCGTCTGTAGTAAATGAGGCAACCTCAGCTTCTTCTGCATATTCTTCACTCAATGCAGAAACAGATTCACAATTATTTCTGTCCATTGAAGCTTCTCTCATCAATCTGTCCCTTGAGGAGGAGCTTGCGCGACTTCTCTCAATAGGCTGGATTTTAAGGAAGAGAAGTGGTTGTGCAGTGTTCCAATATGTCCGTTTGCAGTTTATTGGAGCACTTATGCACAAACTTTCTTTAACAACGCCATATTCTGCCAAGTCCAGAACAGCAGTTCCCAGAAGCTGGCCTTTCACTGTCTTCTCCCGTCGTGGTTCATAAAGATTGAACTCAATGCAATTCTTCTGAAAAGTGTCTCCATCCCCACCTTTGATAGACATCTCCCTCATTAGTGTCACCGGAAGCCTAAAAGACTCGTTGAATTCAATTCTTCCATCACCAACACCAGAGCCAGTCGCAACTGAAGGGACAACATGATTGGTTACCCCAGAATTCCTCTCGCCATGTTCCCATTGAATCAGAACAGCACGAATTGCTCTCAGCGACTGAGATGGGGGCCAGGGCTTTATCTCCTGGATATGAATAATGTAGTCAAGCTGAACTGAAGGGCTTTTCCTAGTTTTGGTCCTCAGACCTTGAACCATTGTCACATCAACACAAGTACTCGCCTCTCAAACCAAATATGTGCCTAAACAATTTAAATCACAAAAATCCCTGAAGAACGTACAACATGAAGAGCAAGAAGATGTTAGCATAATCCATAAGGCAAATCTGAAATTTTGATAAGACACTTTCACTGCATAGATACAAGACTAACTAAATAAATGGGCGTCATCTATGACTACAATCAAATAGCAATATTGGAGAGGGATTTTCCACAAAAAAACATTGCAAATGACTTCAGATGCTGGTCTGTTCAGTCACCAGAAAACTATAAAAGTCCCTCCATTGTTACAACACACTTAATTATGCAGTCAAAAGTAACTCAAAATTCACATGTACAATCTCAGACACAAGTCTATCAAACCGCTTAAAGACTTCTTGAACTTACAGGAACCAGATAACATCAAATTAAAGCACACAAAAGAATTTAAGGACAAAACAAGCTGAAAATGTTATTATAAAGAAGCTCAGTTGAGGCCTAAACTCTTGCTAAAACAGTTTAAATAACAACAAAAATTTCTTAAAGAGCTTATGTGAGATCATTGCACAAAACAGATCCAAACACTGCCGACACAATCAGCTTAGCAACATTTAATAACCAGCTCAAATTACCACAAACCAATAAAGCTAAATTACAATGCAGCATCATATAAAGTAAAGATATTCACAAAACAAATTATAATCACATTTACAGAAAATTATAAGTTAAAGATTAAAAGGCAATATTTTCACTAAAGCATCAGCAGAAAAGAAAAAAATAAAATCTTACAGAGCAAACTGAAAGTGTGTGGAGAACTAAACGAATGCGGGGCAGAGAAAAGCAAAAGGGTGCGTTCTGAGTCTCGGAAGTGTGTGTGTGTGTGTGTGTGTGAGAGAGAGAGAGAGAGAGGTGTACATGACAGGCTGTGAGTGAAGTGCAAATAATGTCTTTTTCAATAGTTTTAGGAAAAAAAAAAGATAAACATCCGAAAAATGTTTATCATAAACTTCCAACTAAATATCCATCCATTAATAATGGGACAGGTGAAGTGGGAGTTTGCAAAATCACATTAATTTGGATTTCTAATTCTATTTAACTTAATAATTAGTGATTTGTAAAAGCCATGAAATGCTGCCCAACTTTCTTCCAAAATCCAAATGTACTTCCAAATCCCAAAAATGTCATTCGGTGGACTGTGCAGCCAAACGCACCCCTGTCGTGATTAATTAATCAATCGAGGAGAAGGTCATGCACTCATGCTTGGTCCCAGGGACTACCAATGTTCCACGAAATAAAAAGTTGTGCGAATTTAATCTGTGTTTTAATGGTGTTTAGTGTTTGGTGAAAAAAATAATGATTTACTTTAAGAATGTTTTTGGTGAGAGTGTCGGTCAGATAAGCGAGTGCAGAGCACTCCGTACGCTGAGACTGTGAAGCGGATTAAGCGTGATAATGGGCTGTATAATTATAATGGCAAAAAAAATTCAAATCAGAAATGAAACGTGAAGTAAACGTGCCGACAAGTGCGTGGATGGAGAAGCGGGTCGTGGGTTAGTGGTCGCCCTCGTATGCTCGGATTGGATATTTCGCGGACAATATTTTCCCCATATTTTGAACCATTTGCTGTGAATTTTGTCCAGAATAAGAAAATTAAAATCTCCAAGCAATAAAACTAGGCTTGATTTTTCATTTTTTATTCAGTAAATGTCGAAATATGAAACTGAAATACGAGAATAATGGACGCCGCAATTTTTCTCATATACAAATTACGTAAATTGGACGTGTTTTTAATTAATTTAGGTAATTTACAATTATGCATTTGTATGTGAGTAATTATTTTCGTTATATTATGAATACTTGTAATTTATTTATTACCAAAAATATTAGAAGTGTTAAATGCAAAGGAACAGCTTTCTAAATACTATTCTACCCTTTAATATGGTGACATATTTATTACCCTTTTATTTTGCATAGTAATCTTCTCATTCATCCAAGTGATTGGTGAGGAGAAAGAAAAAATGTTACAGACCCACTTCAATTTATGCATTCAACACAAAAAGAAATAGCTATTTTACCAGCAAGGGAGAGAGACAGAAGGGGGGGGGGAGTAGGTTGGCATGTCCCCCTCAAGATGAGCAAAGCAAAAATGGCTTGGTTTTGCTGGTGGAGTAGAGAAAATTTGCTGTAATAAAACCACCAAGCATTTTTTGTGTTTTTCCTGTACATAAATATACTTAATTTTGAGGTGGGGCTTCACAGTTTTTTCATCCGATTGATTGTCTAAGTCAATTAAACAATCAAGAGAGAGAGATAGAGAGAGAGAGAAAAAAAAGGCATTTTTACTTTATCTTATGGATTTGGGCCTTTCTAGGCCCATACCTAATTTACATGGAGACTACTGGGAGATTAAAACTGGGCGTCACTAGATTGACAAGCTTTGCGTGTCTCAATGGACTCTTATCAATCCAATGTAAACCTAAGAATCAACCCCACCCGACTTGTTGTCTCGATAAATGTATTCATTAATTGTACATGACAATTTAAGTATTAAGTTTTATTATTAAAATAAAAATTATATCTCTTAATACATGTAATATCTTTAGCAGGCATCTTGTCATAATATCTCTGTCTCCCAAAGAATGTTTGAATTTTTATTTTAATTTGCATAAAAATACTTGGCTTACACTACAAAATTAACATACTTAGTCGTTCAAATGTCTCTTATGCCCTTCAATAATACAATCCCCTTACATATTCAAAGGGAGTAGACAAATCAGACGATTTTCATGCCACACATTTTTTGTTCCATAAATAAAAACTAAATTGGCAATGAATTTAATTCTATTTCTTAATAAAAATTTGAATAGGTGATGGTATTGCACCATTTTCACATAAAAATTCCATATATATGTCCTTTGATTAAGAACCTAATAATATGCTCTCATTATTTTTTTCCTAAATTAATCGATATGTGCTTCATCTCAATGCAAAGTCTAATTATTTCAATATGAAAAAAAAATACTTATTTAATTTTAATATTAGAAGGGTGGCTTTAAAAGAAAAAGTCACAATTTTGACTTTTCTTCTTTTTTTAGTTGACATTCCAAAGAAAATAATTAAAGGTTGTTTAATTGTTAAAATGCATTCTTCCCTATTAAGATTTATAAAGAGAGAGCATTGCTTAGATTATAGAGTAAACCAACTCGGAAGAAAATCATATTAATTTTAAATCAAAAGATTAAAACAGTCCGAATTCTTTATTATAAATAATATTTCATTTTTTATTTTAATAATATCAGTGAATATTAAATATATATTAATAACTTCGTCTAAATATATATAAATGATATTGAAATAATAAATAAAATAATATCTAAAATAAATAATTCATAATGAGATCAAAGCCACAAGCAAGACGCACTAGACGGAGTTAGTTAGAGAAAACACGACTTTAGGTCAATGCTACCAAACCACAAATGATGGTTCTATTGTGTTGTCGCCGTAAATTGAGGAGGCCAGTTGTGATAACTGATGAGTGATGGCAATATGTGTATGCTACATGATTAAAAAATTGTTTACAAGCAAAATCTTCATGGCCCCACAATGATTGGCACAAATTCAATTCAAACTTTCAAATTATGGGCCGTTTTATCAAATCTTTTTGTTATGTGCCATAAAAAGATGTTCTTCACAATCTATGTTGTATTTTGATTTCTAATTTTGGTGAAAATTTAGGAAAGTATTTTTCTTCCGTTTGATTTTTAAGATGATATTGTAGGGGAAGAGGATATATTTGTCTATACAAAAATATGAGGTATTTACTACTTAAACATATTGTGTTTTATTTTTTTATATTAATTTTGTATTTCATTTTATATTTTATATCACACGTAATATTTAATGAATATTAATTGTATATTTAAAAAAATAATTTATATGTATAACGTGCATGTCTTGTCATATTGAAATAAATAATTTTTTTTGGGAGAGGAGGATAATTGAACAGCTTTAAAAAGATAAGTTTGAATTGGCAAAAATTGGGAGAATTTATTTTTTATGCTTTTGATGTATTTAGGGTTGACAAATAAATCAATTTATTTGATTCTCGATTTCAGGTCCATCGTTAAAAAATCGTTTAAGTTTGGTTCGTTAAATATAATAAATAAAAATTGAACACATTTTTTAATTTGATAAAATATCAATCTCGACTCGATTAGAAACAAAATTGATAAAATATGTGCAAAAATATCAAACTACTTGAACTTGATTCGTATTTGACTCGATTAAAGTTCGTTCACACTCAATTCGATTAACAATCAAATCAAATTCAAATAAAAATTTTAAAAATTAATAAAAAGTCAAACAAATTTGAATAATAACATGTTAGATTCGACTTGAATCGTATATATTCTTAATTGTATTCGCCCAATTTTCTCAAATGAAGTGTTGATGTAGTTCAATATGTATTGTATAATATGGTAGGTAATATCATCATGTGCATTATTTTAACATAACAAAATTTAATACATAAAACGATACATTATTATTATTATTATTATTATTATAAATAAAAAGAGCAAGTTCCCTTTCTGCGTATTTACAAGATTCAACTTGGTAAATAATTGTCGATAAATCCACACGACACGTAAAAAATAGGATTTATCACTAGTTTCCTCCATTTATTTTGTATTTTTTTTAAAAAAAAAGAAAGAAATGGAGTTGACTAGGTTCTCATATAAACGAATATATACTATGTCATTATATTGTCAATGTTCCGCCCATAATGCTTATGAGTATGGATCATGGCATTTATTATTATTTTTTCTTCATCGGATTCCAATCTCATTATGGAACATTTTTGGTTGCGCTCGAGCAAGTAATAAGATAATTTGATCACACATGTCATATCATCAATTATATAATGATAATTCACTTTTACAGTTACTAAGGCAATATCTAAATATTATATGCTTCAATATATATATATATATATATATATATTACAGGTGTATAAAATATTAGGTGACCCTTCCCATCAGGTGGCACGGCAGGGCAGTTTAGCACACAGGTTTTATCGTTATAAATTTTATTTTATTTTTTTGTATAAAATTACATACTATCATAATTAATGTAATATAATAAAAAATTTAATTAAAAATCATATCCGACAGTTTAACTTTACTGATGCCCGGTTCTCATCACGTGTGATGTGCCAATTTGCGTTAACACAACATCTTTGTTGTGCGCCTCTGCCATGTGGAATCAGCTAATGTCACGTTGCTTTTCTTAATAAATGAAATATACTCCCTCCTATTTAATATTATATAGGCCCAATAAAATTTTAAATATAGTTTCAAAAATAAAAAAAATTGTATATAAAATATTCAAAAGATAAATTAGCGGTTTCACATCATTAATTTAAATAAAAAGATAAATATTTTTTTTTAAATTTTCTAAAAATAAAAGCTTATTTTAAAATATATATAAAAATAGAGTCACAAATTGAAACTGAGATGGTACCACCCACTTACATACATTTTAAACTACAAAAAAGAGCACACGAAAAAATAATACTACTTACACAAAAATAAATAGAAGTTCTGCATATACTTACAATAATTACTTTTGTAATGTGAGGTTTGAGATGTAGACATACTGACTGACAGTTGAAATATTTGAACTTTTATGAAAATTTAAAATTTGACTTAAAAATAATTTTTGATAAATTTTCATAATTCTATTTCTCTTAGAATAAATTGTTAAGGAGGAAATAGTTTAATTTTTTTTTATATCCAAATATCCGATACTTATATTTCGACTAAATTATAGAGTGAATGTCCACCTAAAAAACACTCACCAGATAAAATCAGGTACGTGGTGTCCATAATATACACACGTCTGAATCGACAATTCGATATGTGACTTTTGTTTGAAACAACAACACATATGAGTCCACCTTTCAAGCAATTTTTTTAAATTTTCAAGAAAAATCAAACTCCTCATTTTCACATTGCTACTCAAAAGTTATAAAAAAAAAATTAGTTACATTTAATTACTAGCAACTATATAAAGTATGAATTCAAGAACACCTAACAACTACTCCATCTATCCCATAAAAGATATTCCTAAACTCAAGCATATGAATATGAAAATATAACGGTAATTTGGAGAGAATATAAACATTACATTAAAAAGAGGATTTGACCAAGAATAAAATCGTAGCTTTAAAATAAAAGACATAATATGTACTTAAACAAAAATTATCTTTCATTTTTAAAGTTTGGAACAAATAAAAATAAAATAACGAACATCTTTTTTTTTTTTTTTTTTAAGACGGAGGAAATATATAAATACAATCAAAAGACATTAAAAATGGTGGTCAAAAAAGGTTGACCGGTGTCAACTGCACCCGGATGAGGCTGTCTTCTCATTTACTCACATTGAATAAAAAAACGTAGGTATAAAATACAGTAATTTCAGCTTTACCGCACATCGAATTTCTTACAACTTGATTGCTCGTTTTTGGTATTCTGGTCAGGTTCTATGCCTTATCCTCCATTCCCTTTTCACAGTCCATAAAATTCCAAGAACCTCTTTAATAGTCTTATTGGTTACGAACCATCGATAAAAAAAATAAATAAAAAATGAATGAGACGTTTCATATAAATTGATTTTGATTTTCACTCATATGAAAATTCAACCAGATGTAGGTAAACTACTTTTGTTTAATAATAGTGATAATAAATTAGCATATATCTAGTATTATTATTTTTAAAAAGAAAAATTGGTCTCGACAACATTATTGCTTAGTTCAAATGTACAAACTCGAAAATCATTTTAAATAGAAATTAATTCTACCAAACCTTATTGTTATTGTGATTATCAAATCTAAGTCCAAAAAAAATAATTTAAATACTTTATATAACACTTATAACTATATTACTTTCAAATCCCATATAATAGCGGTTCAATGATTTCTCCTTTTAGGTACATTGTCTGTGATCAGTGCACAAAGCTACTTGAAACAAATAATTAAACATTAAATTCTGTGTTGCACATGATTTTCTATCTAACCTTTGGGCCAGATTTTCGATGGCATCACATCATCGACAATGATGAACCAATCAAATCAAAACAATTTGGTGTAACCTATGTTGCATGAATATCGACACAATTGTATATGAATATAAGGATACGATAATGTCAAAAAATATAGAACACAATATAGCTTAAACCACGCGTACATAAATAATAAGAAAAATTATTATAATATTTATAAAATAATTTTTTTTATAAAAAAAAACCCATGTCAAATATTATGAAATAAAAAAAATCCACTACACAAACTTTTTATTTGAAAAAAAATCAGCAGTTAAGTTTTACTAAACAAAATTAAAATGTTGTGGTTTTTGATTAAATATCCACTGGCTTCTTAAATTAAGAAATTGATAGATGGATTTTTTTTTTATTTTATATTGATAAATTGCATAATGATGATATTATTTTTTTGTGTGGTAATATTTAAATTACTTTATGTGAGTAGTATAAATTTAAGATATGTATGAACTTATTGATAATATATTAGTTAACTTAAAAATATTTTTAATTTTTGAATATATATCAATAGTCTGAAAATATTAATGTTATAATTAAAATATTAACTCATAAAATTGATCAACTTGAAAAACTCAAAGATAATTTTTTTTAAAAAAAATGTAATCATTCTTGATCTAAAATTCGAAGGGTAATTTAGTTAACAAATCATTAAACTGTAATAGCATTTTGTAATTAATGTAAGAAAACAAATAAAATTATGGTATTAATGTGTAAAAATATAAATTGAATCATTAAAAGGAAAATAATATATAATTGATTAAATCAACAATAAATCATAATATTACTTAAAAATCACACATTTTTATGCATTTATTTGAGGCAATTTTTGTTTAGTTGTAATCTGATATTGCTAATACATACGCAAATAATATTTGACACGATCGGACCCTGTATCTAATAGACTAATATTTCTTATTTTGATTAATATTTTAGGCATTTTCTTAAATATGGGACTCCATTCCAATACGTGGCACCATTTGATTTCAGAGGTTTCCGTGCAGGTGTAGGAAAACCCAATATATACTAGAATATCCCCTCTTTTTGTACTTAAATTCTACAAAAACTTAAAAAATAATTCCCTCCCAATAAATAAAGCCCCTTTTTTGTCTCTGGCGCTCGCTCGTTTTCAAGTTTTCTCTCCCTCTCTCGAGTCTTGTGTCTCCCTACTCTCTCAAATTAAAACTAGTACTTAAAAAAACTTCAACACTGTTCACACACTCACGCTACTCCTACTCACACCTTTTCATTGGTGCCTGCGCCACTTGCTCCGGCGGGAATGATGGTGTTGAGGCACGGAAGCAGCGGCGGCGGCGGATTTCTCACGGGGAAGCAAGTGGTTCCTGTAAATTACGAAGCGGAGGTCTCGCAGCGGCTTCTAGAAGCTTCGGTGTCTAACGATCTGAAATTGGCTCTCGAATGCCTCGCCGATCCAGTCGTCGACGTGAACTATGTTAACGTTGTGTGCTTGAAAATTCGAAAGACCGACGTCGTTTTGCGCGAGGAATCGCCGAGCGAAGTGCGCGTCGGTTACGAGGAGTTCCGCACTGATGTTACGGCATTGTTTGTCGCTGTTACTAATGGAAACTTGGCTCTCGCTAGGAAACTGCTGGTAATTTTAGTTTCAGATATCACGTCTTAGTGCTGACTACATCTTTTCTCGTTTTTCCTTTTTTGATTATTTCATATAGTTTATCGCTGTCAATACTAGAAAGTTGGCTTTCGTGATAAAAAGTGCTGGTAATTTCAGCTCCAGTTTTTACTTCTGGTTCTGCAGTGCACTATCACATCTTTGTATGGATTTTTTTTAAAGTTAGAAAATAAAAAGTTACGCGATTATTTACTATTTAGTTGTTACTTATCTTCATTTACTTAATATTGTGATATTATTCACCCAGTGCGTTAAACTTTATGTATGACGGTTAATGTCAGATAATGGTTCCATTCCTCATTGTCCATAACATGTATATGTACCTCTTGCTGCCTGTATGTGGGCAACATTGCTTTTAAAGTCTAGGACACGTTTCTCTGGTCTTTTAGTAACACTTTGCGATCTTCTTTTAAAACTGACTTAGTATTATGTCTTCTTCCAGTCTTAGGCATTATTTATCAGCAATTACTTTTAAATCTCTTTATTTTCTAAAATGGCAGAGTGTGGGAGCTGATATGAACCTAAGACTATTTAAGGGCTTTGCGACCACAGCAGCTGTAAGGGAGGGCCACCTAGAGATTCTGGAGATCTTACTCAAGGCTGGGGCATCTCAACCAGCTTGTGAGGAAGCGCTTTTAGAGGCTAGCTCCCATGGATGTTTGCAATCAGTGGAGCTTCTTATGGGATCTGACCTTATTAGACCCCATGTTGCTGTTCATGCTCTTGTGACTGCATGCTGTAGAGGTTTTGTGGAGGTGGTTGATACCCTCATGAAGGTATAACTTGTAATACATATACAAGAATATATGTATGGAAAAAGAAAATCTGTTATTAAATCACTGGAAGAGCTTTATCAGTTATTTATTAGGAAGCAAACACATGCAATGGATTATTTATTTAACTTGATCAGTCATTTAAAGAAATATGCATTAAATAATAAGGAAATCATGCTATTACCATTTAACTGTCAAGATATTTCCTTTTCTTTTCTTTTCCCAAGTCTTTTGTGAAATAACATTACTGCTATGAGTAGCTTAATACAGTTATTGGCGGTGCACCTTGATAGTTGACATCACAGAACATGAGCAATTACCAAACCTGTGTCAACGACTCTAATATATGTTACTGGTTGTCAGTTTGACAAAACATTAATACTGAGGGGAGAGATATCTTATTTGCATATGTTTAATCATGAGAGAGCACAAGCATAAAGATTGAGTCTCAAGCCTACCAGGTAATTAACTTACACAGTAAAGACACACATTGCTTTGCTTGTCTAGTGAGCAGATGAAGTGTGTATTGCTATGTTTTTCTGCCCATTATATTGTTATGTGGACAATATCTTCGGCCCAAAGTTACCAATTTAATATCTTCGGCCACTAATCATGGTTTTTGACATCAGCCCATCCGATGTTATTCTAATGTAGTTGTTTGCTTGATGGCAGTGTGGAGTGGATGTGAATGCAACTGATCGGGTGTTGCTTCAATCGTGTAAGCCTTCTCTGCATACAAATGCTCATTCTACTGCACTTGTGGCAGCTGTCGTCAGTCGGCAGATCTCTGCGGTCCATCTACTGTTGGAGGTAAATAAATTGATGCTTAATTAGCATTTTTGTTTTTCATACCTTTGGTAGATATCTACAGTCTTGTCAGACAGTTTTAGAATAAGTTAGGAAGCACTGCTGACAATGCTGACTGCACTGATGCATTTAGAAAAAAAAAAAAAAAGGTTTGAAAGAGAGATCCAAACATAACAAAACCATTTCGATGCAGCGCACAGAAGTTTGTAGATTGACCTATTCTTTGATATTATTGGTGTAGCAGCTAGGATATGTGCTCCGTAAACTTTGTTCACCCCTTGTGCTTTTTTTATTTAATGATGGTTATTAACGTTCACTGTTTTTCTTTAATTATGATTTGGAAAAAAGGCTGATGTTAGAACTGATGTCAAAGTACAACTTGGGGCATGGTCATGGGATATGGCTTCAGGTGAGGAATTTCGAGTGGGTGCAGGACTTGCGGAGCCTTATCCAATCACTTGGTGTGCCGTGGAATATTTTGAAGCAACTGGTTCTATTTTGCAAATGATCCTTCAACACATCTCCCCAAACACTCCTCATTATGGAAGAACTCTTCTCCACCATGCCATTCTATGTGGCAATGGAGCGGCTGTGAAAGTACTTCTAAAATGTGGTGCTCAGATAGAGACCCCAGTCAAAACCACCAGGAACACTGAGTTTCGCCCACTACATATGGCTGCTCGTCTTGGATTGCCAACAATTCTTCAAAGTTTAATTGACTCTGGCTGTGATCTGAACTCGAAAACAGAGGCTGGTGAGACAGCTCTAATGATCTCTGTCAGATTTAAGCAGGAAGAGTCCCTCCAAGTATTGGCAAAGGCAGGTGCTGACTTTGGCTTGGTTAACGCAGCTGGTCAATCAGCATGTTCCATTGCTGGGTCTAGTGGGTGGTATCTTGGTTTTCAACAAGCAGTGCTCAACGTAATCCGAGGTGGAAGTGTGCCCACATCTACCAACATGTCTCTTTTTTCACCTTTACTATTTGTAACTCGATCAGGAGATGTTCTTGGCTTGAAATCTTTGATCGGAAAGGCAGGCATAGACCTTGATAAGCAGGATGAGAGAGGTTTCTCTGCAGTCATGGTTGCTGCAGTGGGGGGGCATGTTGATGCTTTCCGGTTGCTTGTTTATGCTGGGGCGGATGTCAAGCTAAGCAATAAATCCGGTGAGAATGCTATCACACTGTCTAAACTGAGCCAAAACAGGGATCTCTTTGAGAAGGTGATGCTTGAGTTTGCTCTTGAAAAGGGGAACCGCAATTGGGTAGGATTTTATGCCCTACATTGTGCTGCCCGACATGGAGACTTGGAGGCAGTCAAGTTGTTAACAAGCAAAAGTTATGACGTCAATGCCTCTGATGGTGATGGCTACACACCGCTCATGCTGGCAGCAAGGGAAGGCAATGGTAAAATGTGTGAGCTCCTAATCTCTTCTGGAGCTCATTGTGACGTGAAAAATGCAAAAGGTGAATCTGCACTATCACTTGCTAGAAAACAGGGGCTGCAAAATGATGCTGAGAATGTGATATTAAATGCACTTGCACGCAAACTTGTACTAGGTGGCTCCCTTGTACAAAAGCACACCAAGGGAGGGAAGGGAGCTCCACATACAAAGCACGTTAAAATGGTGGGATCTGCTGGAGTTCTGCGATGGGGAAACTCAAGCCGCCGAAATGTAATTTGCCAAGAAGCAGAAGTAGGACCAAGTTTAAGCTTCCAGAGAATTAGGCAAAGGAAGGGTGATGCTTATGAACCTGGAATTTTCCGTGTGATGACGATGAAAAACAAGGAAGTGCATTTTGTGTGTGATGGGGGAATGGAAATGGCAGAGTTGTGGGTGCGCGGAATAAGGCTTATCACAGATGAGGCTATTTTTGGCAAGTAGAAACGCCACTTAGGGCTAAAGGCATTTATTTAGGATGTACAGATATCCACCAGTACTTAATCTCAAAGCACTGGGACTATTCTATTCTGTGTAAAGGTTTTGATTGCTCTACTTGTAAATTCATTTTAATTCCCCAGCCTAGTTATGCTAGACTGAAAGAAATTCTTGACCAACAGTTAACCATGGCCAAAAACACTAAGTTATAAAATAAAGTGGAACAGTTAGATTAATAAGTTACTATATAACTCGAGAAGAATCAATATGTTGCTCCACGTGAACTCTTGAGTAGCTGAAGAAACAGGGTCGAGCAATCTCTTCATTTTGAAATGGACAATAGATAATAAGGCAAGGCGCTGATAATTATCAATGCCATGCATTTCAACTCAACAACGATGACATTCAGCATAGGAGTGTTTTGGTGACAATTTCGTACATTTTCAAACCACAAGTCCTGTAAATGGTGAAATACTATTGCATTCTGTGTTTCAAGTGCATATATCTAACTTGTGCACTCAATCTCACAGAAAGAGTTGAGTTGCCCGAGGAAGCTCCACAGCAGTAATTCCCAACACAAGTTTTTTGATCTACTATACTTCAGGCATTAAAATTGAAAAAAAAAAAAAATCCGTACAAGAAGTAAGTATACCAAAAGGCCCGTATTTAGCCTCCTCTAATTTCCTTTTCCTTGGCCTTGCACATATCTTCAGCTGTCTTGATAAACTTCTTGGTCAAGTCATCAATCTGGCACGTAAAGAGAAAAGCAAGTTAAAAGTTGAATCAACAACAGAGCGTTCATCATGACTATGAAGGCAGCGTACTTCTTTCTCCAGTCGTTTTGCATCATCTTCTGATATAGTCGAACCTGCTTTATCTTTATCCTTCTTTTTTGGTGCTGCTTTTTTAATGCTGTCCAATGCCTGTAAATGCAAATATCCGTCTTTTTAGAGGTTAAGCATGCTAAAAATTAATTCCAGAAAATATATTTTCCATCAGCATACAAGTTCTCGCAAGTTTTGCCACACACAATGAACCCACTCAGAAGACCACAACGAACCCAGTGAGAAGAGCAACTTCTGGCGAGAGAAAATAGAAGGATATGGCGACTGTCACCTTTCTAAAATGCTTAAAAGAATTCTATCATATTCTATTTTTTCGTGCATTGAAGGAGAAAAAAGCTCCAAGCAACTTTTTCAGTGTATTTCACCATATCCCACTTCATGGAAAAAGTTTCAAAAGTATCATCGATTTGACACAGAAAATACTTGCAACTCAAGGCATGGCAGTTTTGCACGGTATGAAGTCTACAACGAACTACAACTAAAAATGGAAATGAAGTTTTCTCAGTGTGTTTATGAGGTCATGAACTTCAATGAAAAATACATGATAAGTTCCATGAATACCTTTTGGCGTGCTCTTCTTATGCTCTGCTTCACATCTTCAGATGATTTTGCAACCACCTTACATACAGCCTGGCAGAGACATTTTTACGATAATGGAAGTTATTTGATTGAAAAATAAATGCTGCTGCTTGTTGATAGCAAAAGAATGTATTTGATAGATAAAAAAGAATAATTAAGACTTACTTGTAGGTGCTCTTTGGTCAATCTGGCCATTGCAAGCACCAAAACATGTCAATCAGCAAATTAACACAAGATGTTTAATTCACAAATAAAGTCAAAATCTCTTGGCTTCTTATGGGAGAGTGATAGTTCATACAGCCCAAAGTCTATAATTCATTCAAAGAGACATGTTTATAATTTAATGCTGTAAGTGAAAACCATCCTATTAATTAAGAGAAATAATACAGGATTTATCTCATTTATATTTCCAACCACTAGGCTGAAATGACCTCACCCCTAGAAGCAAACAGAAAGCATTTACGTCAAAAGGGAAAAATCCTTACGGAGGTATAGGTGCAATCAATCGTTGGTTGTCAGCCTTGGGATTTAAGCCCAGCGGAGATGAGATGATGGCTTTCTCCAACTCCTTCAGGGCCTGCAAAATTCAATCACTTTCTTGAGACCATACTTCCAAAATCAATTACCATACATGCTACATAGCTCAAAGATTGTTGAAATAAAATGCTCATGAAAGCATACTTACAGTAGCTTTATGCAGAACACACATAAAACAAGTTTGTATTTGTAAAACACTTGAGATAAATTTTCAGAAGGATCATAGGGAGACTCACATGCTCTTGCTCCCTTACAAACTCAAGTCACTAACATACACATATTAATAGGATAATTAGGTAAAGGAAATTGGTCTGAACAAAGTAGCATTACATTACATTAGGATCGTAGGGAGTAACTGCCAGGGTTTTTGGGTCCAATACTGAGACAACTGCCATCCTGTTAAGGGGTGTCTTAACACCATAATGTTCGACCATAATGTGGTCAAGCACCCCTGAAAAAACATTTTAAGAAAATTATCATGTCAAATAAATCTATTACTTTACAAAAACCAATATAGCTTCTACACAAGAAAAATTTATGCACCTGCTGACGCCCTCCCAGTACGCAATTTGGCCAATTCACGCGACAGCGACTCGACTGCGGCTTTCATCTGTGAGACAGCAGCAGCCTTAACGCTAGCCCCTAAATCACCGCCTTCCTCATCCTCATCATCCCCTTCCTCCTCCTCCTCTTCCTCTTCCTCGTCATCCTCCTCTTCCTCCTCTATAACATAAAAATAACATTAAAAGAAAACTAAAATTCAGAAATACCATGACAAGTTGAACTTAATAAGAACAAAGAATACTGCTTGAAAAACAACATATATACATAATTTATCATTACATATACTTATGTGGGCATCCCAAAGAACTCAATTTAGTTTGAATTTAAATTGAAGTATTCTGCTACAAATTTAAAATCTTTATTCTTTCCTAACTTACGGTCAGAATATGGCAAATGTTACTTAACAAAAGGCAAATCATAGATTACAGTGAAAAAAAAAACTTAACGAAATGCAAAACATAGATTTGTCATCACAACCTAATGATTTGAAATCTATGATTTTCATTTTATTACACAATTCATGTTGCTTCAAAATCATAGATTGAAACTAAGGGCTTCAAATTCATCTCCAAAAACATCACTACTAATCGGTAGCTAAACTAAAAAGTGCACATCACAATTCCGGAAATAGAGAAAAGGAGAGAAAGAGAAAGAGTACTGATTTGTTGTTTCCTTCCTTTGGCGAATCCTCTCCGAGTATTAAACTGATAAAAATTCGTTGCTGGAGAACCTAGAAACCTATCAACAACAACAGATTCATGGGAATTGTCAAAATATGAGGAGTTTAAGTAAGAGAAGGTTTGATGTGAGCGGATAGAGGCAGTTCGAAGTGCGTAAAAGAGGTTCTTAGATGAAATTAGGGCTCGTCTAAGGGAGATCGCCATTGTTGAATCTCAATTCAAGCTTCGGTTTTTCCTTTTTCTTACTAAAACCTAAATCGCGTGTATAATTTTCATGTAGGGTTTAAAGGGTTTAACCAAAAACGAAGGAAATAATAGCTTTACACTCTAAAGCGGGTTACAAACTGTTACACTGTAAAGCGTGTTGGCAGGGGGAAATGGGAGATGCACTTTATGTGAATATATAATCCTCCAAGGAAAGTATTTTCGCACTCCAAATTTATTCTAGCAACTTAAAAGTGATAATTTACATATTAAAATTTTTAAAATGATAAAATTTCGCACTAATAATTAATAAATTATACTTTAAAAAAATAATAATTTTTTTTCTCATTGTCATTATTTAAAATTAAGCAAATAACGTATGAAAAATAATATAATCTCTATAATGATTTATCATTCATGTTTTTATTAGATGTAACAATTTGACGTAATATTTGGTGATATGAACTTTAAAAGAAACTTAAATTAAAAATACTCGTATTCCTCCTAATCTATACATAAAATGAAGACATAAAGCAATCCAAATTAATATTACCTACTCGTAAATATGGATGATCACATTAAAATTCATATCTCTAACACTAGAAATTCTTTTATGTGTATGTGTGTATATATTATATATGTCTTAATCTTATTAAATTATTCAATCTTTACTTTTCCATTGATAAAATGTAACAAACACTATATGAGAATTAATTATTTTATAGCATACATATTTGAAAAAGAACGTGGCATGACGTTTCACTATTTATGGGTTGACGATAATTTACAAAATTAATTTCAGAACCAATTAAATCAAGTCGCACTTTTGTGTGCACTGAATGAGTCTCGTTCTCACGGACGTGCGACTTTTGTTTTAGATTGGAGGAGGATATTTAGCAATACGACAAACCATATCTATTATATGGTGCATGCTTCCTACTTCCCCCAAACCCCTCTTTTTCACTCCAGATTTTTATCATTGCCACACACATTCGCATGTCAGTTTTCTACTTAGTTCAAACCCTCTAAATCTAAACCTTTACCGAGAAAATAAAATAAAAAATGAAAGCTTCCATATCTTTTAGGCCCTCTGGAATTCCTTCTTTCTTAAGGACAACCTTTCTCCAGTCAAGGTACAATCTTTCTTCTCTGTGTTACATTTCTGGGCTTGCCGTTTCTGGATGTTATTTATTTGGGAAAAAGGGAAAGAAGAAGAAAAAGGAGTAGGTTTTTGCATTTTGATTGTTTATTTATGGGTTGTGTTCAGCTTTGATTGGTATGAATACTTTGTTGCTTTTGCTTTTGTGGAATTGTATTTCAGGGAAGCGTTTGTATTTTTCACATTCTTGATTTTCGAATTATAAAGTTCCAGTTTTGGTACTTATTTTCCAATCTGATGGGCAGTACTTTTTGTTGATGGGCAATGTCTCAAGTTCAAGATTTTGAATGCCAATAGGCTATAATGATCGAGTGTCGAGCTGTTAAGATAAAATGTTGGAAACTATATAGTTTCTGTGACATGGGACTTGCAGTCGTGTGCTACTGTTTACCTTCTGTTGGCAGTTGATGACTTTTATGTGGACCTAAATCTGCTTCTGGATACAGACTCATAGTGGTTACATACCTTTGAGTGGTTGCTTAACTTGAAAATCGGACAATTTTGCGCAGAATATGGAAAAATTATTAAGAGAGAAGAATTTGGCCTCAAATAGCTTCACCCTGGCTTTCTAGTTCAGAGCTGCAGAAATAACTGTCTAATCTATTTTACTGTGAGATTGCTCAAGTTGTGAAAAGCAATAAGAATAGGTGAATCACTGTTGAATCATCCTGACATCTGATCCTAATGTAGTGTCTTATTTTGCAATTTATGTATTTTACAGTTTTAATATTTTGTTACAGATCTAATATTTTGACCACATTTATTTTTTCCATTTTTTTCATCTGCAGGACTGAGCTTACTGTTCCTCAGAAGGTTTTCTTTTCTCGAGCTAAGCACGGTAAGATATTAATACTCTAGCATTCTCGATGTGACTGCTAATGGGGCTATTTCGCATGGAAACCCTAAAATTGCATCCAGGTGTACCTTTTTCACAAAATAACATGGTTGGATTCCTTTTGATTGAAACCTGAATCTGGGATAGATGGATCATTTAGCTTACGGCTAGTGCCTCCGACCTTGTTAGCAGCAGAAAAGGAAGAAGCCAAAGCTGTGTTAAACTTATTCTTGAAGAAACAAGGTTTAAGCAATGCAGTTGCGGCACGTACTATCAACAAGTCAGATGCTTTTGTTGATCACCTAGTGTCACGGCTCCACTCTGTTCATAAGTCTCGATACTTAGTAGGTTTGATTTCTCATTCTCTAGATCCATTAAAAAGCATTTGAAAACATATTACCTTTCTTTGAATTCTTCTAGTAATATTACACATATTCTTTGTCTTTGCAGGTCGGGAACTCACAACTCTTGAGATTAGAGATGCTCTTATCCCATACCTTGAGACACTCCTTGAGGATCAAGGAGCCATTTTGGTAGATGTTGTGGAAAACTTCCCAGACCCACCTGTCAAGGAAAAGGTAGGAGAAAATGTTCAGAAACAACCTGTGAAGGAAAACTCAGTTGCATCAGTTTCTCCTTCAATTCCTTTGGTCGACTCCAGGAAGCTAAAGGCTTTGGCTCGAGTTAGTGACGTTAGCCCAACAGGGAAACTTCCTTCGCACATTGTCTACCTGGTGGAGCTCGGCATGGAACTTGAAGCAATTAGGGAAGTGATACGCAAATTTCCAGCGTTTGCCTACTATAGTTTGGAGGGTAAGATCAAACCAGTTGTTGAATTTCTCCTTGATTTAGGTGTGCCAAAAGCAGATATTCCCACCATCCTGAGCAAAAGGCCTCAACTTTGTGGAATCAGTCTCACAGAAAATCTGATCCCCACCATGGCATTTCTTGAGGACTTGGGTGTGGATAAGAAGCAATGGGCCAAAGTCATATATCGCTTTCCTCCGCTTCTCACTTACAGCAGACAAAAGCTTAAAGCAACTGTAGATTTTCTCTATGAGATGGGTCTGTCAGCTGAGAATGTGAGTAAGGTTTTAACTCGCTGCCCAAACATCATAAGTTATAGCGTGGAGGATAAACTACGACCCACTGCTGATTATTTTCGATCTTTGGATGTTGACGTCGCACTTCTTCTCCATCGAGCTCCTCAAACTTTTGGTCTCAGCATAGAGGCTAATTTGAAGCCTGTGACTAAATTCTTCTTGGAAAAGGGGTACAGTTTGGAAGATATCGCAACTATGATCTCGAGGTATGGCGCCTTGTATACATTCAGCTTGCCAGAGAACTTGATGCCGAAGTGGGAGGTTTTTTTGACCATGGTCTACCCTAAATCCGAATTGGTCAAATTTCCACAATATTTTGGTTACAGTTTAGAAGATAGGATCAAACCCAGGTATGAGATAATGAGGAAATGTGAAGTCCAGTTACTACTCAACCAGATGTTGTCTCTCTCAGAACAGGACTTCCATAAACTTTTGAAGAAAAAGATGCAGAAAAGGCTTAATAACTAGCTTCTGAGTGTAATTTAGCAGATATGATTAGATACTCAAGATAAAAACTTCATTTCAGGTGTCTCTCCTGTCCATAAGACAATTTTAATGCTGGGGATGGGATAGTGGGATTTCTATGTAGTACTTGTTAGTTGAAGAAAATTTCTTGAATGAGCTTCGTTAAGTTATTTAACTTTATTTTAGGGTGGGTGAAAATTTCTTGTATGAGCTTGGGTTTTGCTGATCTGAATTCAAGTTGTGTAATTTTATTTTAGGCGAGCTTGGGAAATGTGGTTGAAGTAATTTCTTGATTGATTATTGTTGTACACATAGTACATAGGGTAGAAAATCAACAAAATGCAATTGCTCCAGCATTTAAAATTGTGTGTATGCTTCGGACTTCTCTAGTTTTTCAGATGGATGCAAAATTAGGGCTTTTGCAATTAGGTATGATATGTAGGTGGCATCTTATGAAGCTAATTTACATCAATATCCCAAAAGGTTTCGGAGCTTAGCACCCCAGTTCCCGTACTTAAGAAATTTTGCAGAAGGACCTAGCTTCTATCCATTACCCATTGAGTTAGATCATTTTAATGGTTAAAATGTCCGTTTTACCCTCCACCCACCTCCCTTGTACCCATTTAACCCTCAAATTTCCATTTATAGTAGGCATTATTTGAATTTGATGGTCGTTTCCAAGTTCACAATATTTACTGAGGTGCCACTCCGTTTGGAGAGGCTTGATTTCAGCTAAAGCAGCACATACTAAAATAATTCACAACAATTACTCCTAATTTACTAATGAGTGGGTTGGTCAATGTATTGACAATAGATTATGAGAGGGGGTGGTATTTGGCCTCATTTTTAAGTGAGGTCAGGGATTCATTCTCAGCCACTTCCTTTCTTCTCTTGTTTCAAGATTCGAATATGAAAAAAGTTAAAAATAAATAAATAAATAATTAAAAGGCTAATCTCAACATCCCAAAGTCTATCTTTACATATCTACCAGTTTCATTGTTATAATCTACATGGGGATTGAATCACTGGGCTGGATCAAGAACAACTTGCAGGCCCAATATAATAAATAATAAGCCCATACAATGAACACAGACTGTATCTCACTGGGCTGGATCAAGAACAACTTGGAGGCCCAATGCAATAAATAATAGGCCCATACACTGCACACAGACTGTATCAAGTGTTTTACAAGCCTTTCAATGTTATAATGATATAATCTACATCCGGATTGAATCACTGGGCTGAACCCAGAACAAACCGCAGGCCCAATATAATATATAATAGGCCCATACCATTGCACTCATGCTCTCTCTCAAGGGTTTAACAAGCCAAAATTTATAAAAATCCGAAATTCTCGTTTCGCCTGCAATATCCTCGTTGAGTCATCAGGAAAAAAAAATTAATATGTCGACCGCAGCTCAGTCTTTCAATGGCAATCTGAAGGCAGGTTCTCTTTCTCTTTGTGATTGTATTTGGGTTTCTGGGTTGTCTGATTTGAATTAGTTATGGATGATTGTCCCAGTTGTTTGTGAAATTTACTGGAAAAAATATTTCGAATTTCGAGAGAAAATAATTGTGAATTTCTAAGATCGAGTATATAAGTATCAAGTTTAATTTGCTGAAATGCTGTTCTATTTGAGGGTTTCCAAGACCATGTTATTCCATTTAATCGGAAAAGAGAAAATGTTGTTTCCTCTTTTATTTTAGAGAAGAACTATCGTATTTTAGGAAGAAGGGTTTGATGGGTATTTTTTATGTTTCTTTTTTCCTTTTAAGGCATGATATTGACGTGAGAATGTTTATTGGCCATTCTATTATTTTGCGGTTTTTTTCAGATATTCAGCTTTGGCATTTTATTCTTGTTAATTCGTTTTAGATGACAGAAGTAGTGGCTTTAAGTTCTTTTCAGCTGGCAAAGAAACTAAACAAGTTTTATAGGAGTATGATGTTATTTGTATCAATTTCATTTGATGTATTATTGATTTTTATGCCTTGCGTCGAATCCCTGCTTACCATAATATGATCAATTATCTTGCAGAAAGCACTTGCTGGACTGAGACGTATCAATTTGGAAGGCCTGAGATGGAGGGTTTTTGATGCAAAAGGACAGGTTTGGATATGCCTCTCCAGGGGGGTGTGGCATATATACCCAGTTATGAGCTACGCATAATGGAATGTTGTTTTTTGATCTAGGTCTTGGGGAGGCTAGCATCACATATATCAACTGTGGTTCAGGGCAAGGACAAGCCTACATATGCACCCAATCGGGAAGACGGGGATATGTGCATTGTTATTAATGCAAAAGATGTATGTGTCACTGGGAAGAAAATGACTGATAAGTTTTATCGTTGGCATACAGGGCAAGTACCACTTTTGTATATCTTCTGTTGCTTTGGTGACATAATTGCGCTGGTATTTACTCATGCTGTTGCTTTCTGGTTCTTAGTGCCTTGCAAATCATAAAAGCTAATGAAGGTTGCTATGATGTTCCAGTGAAAACTTTGTATTTCTGGCATGGAATGATCCCGTCTGCTGATATTTTGTGACTTTTTGACACCATAGGTACATAGGCCACCTGAAGGAAAGGAGTTTGAAAGACCAGATGGCCAAGGATCCAACAGAAGTTATTCGCAAAGCTGTCCTACGAATGCTTCCTAGAAACAAATTACGTGATGTGAGTCTATTCTGCTTGATACGTTTTTATTCTCCTTTGACAATGAAATGAATGCATACTTTTCATCGATGGCATTTTCTTAGTCTGTTCTGTTTGGGTATTATGTCAGACTCAGTCCATTCTTCTCTTCGAGCCGAGGGGCATTAGACTAGTCTGAAATTAATTCTATATCTTGGAAATTGGTTGGACTACAAGTTAAACATAGTAAACCACTTTCAATGGAAAGTGGAAACTTCTAATATGGTTGAAACTTTGAATAATGTAAGCTCTTGTCTATGTCTCCCTTGTTGAGCTACATTAATGCTGCCTTTCCCACTTTCAGCAAAAAGTATGAGTGATTTACAGGAGTGCGATTTCTTTAATGCGGTGGATTAGTCATTATAGGAACTTACGTTTTCCTTGTAATTTTTGGGACACCTGTAACTTAACTTTATATGCTGCATCTTACATCAGTGCAATGTAGCCTAAAAGGTTCTCCCTTAAATGGAAACTGCAGGTCTCAACACCAGATTTCTAACTGAAGAGATACATTATTGTTAGGAATTGGATTGTTATTCAAAATACAATTTCAAAACTCTAAGTCAGATCATGACAAATTGACATGGCATGTATGATTTGTGGAGTTGAGTATCAAGATCTCTGATATGTTTAAGAAAAGCTTTATTCTGATATGTTCAAGATAGCTTTATGTGAGTCACCCTAGTTGTCTTTACTGTGCTAGAGCAAAATATAATGATCCTTAATTGCCATGTTAGTGTCAGCACCCAGTTGTTTAACTGTCTCTGTTGGGTGATTTAGCTTAACACTAGTCCTTGTTGTTCAGGACAGAGACAGAAAATTGAGGATATTTGCTGGCAGTGAGCACCCTTTTGGTGATAGGTCTATTGAACCTTATGTAATGCCTGCAAGACAAGTGCGTGAAATGCGGCCCCGTGCAAGACGAGCTATGATTCGAGCTCAAAAGAAAGCTGAACAACAAGAACAGGGTACCACAAACACAAGAAAAGGCAAAAAGAGGGAGGAGGTCGAAGCAGAACTTAGTGCATGACAATAATTTGTTTTCCAGGTGGCCTGAGCTTTGTTCATCTGCTGGCAGTCTCCATTGATCTGGGTTTGGCATGTGTGCTGTTATTTCAGTACTTGATGAACTCCATGATTTTGGAGTTGGCATGTGTGCTGATACTTCAGTTTTTGATGAACTCCATGTCTCTGGAGTCAGCATTATGCTCTTGCTTAGTTATTTGATTAGAGATGACTTCCAATGACAGTCTGGAAATGCTATTTTACTTTCGTATATTTTTTACCTGATGTTGTAATTCCAGAATTTGGTTGAAGCTAAGATTCCTTCACCAGTTTACCCTAGATTACTTCAGATTCAACGTGACCGGATTGCTGGACTTTGTCTTGCTTAGGATTATGATCTGTGGTGGATTGACAATGGTTGGGCGTGGCAGCCACTGCATTACCAGGAGAGCAGGCTATACATGGGAAAGGAACTTGATGCCAAGGTCATTGTTCCTTTACAGATGCAATCACAGAATTCACCTATGCAAGGCATTGATACATTCTTATCTTATCGGTATAATAATGAATTTAACTTCAGCCTTGTATTTTACGCCATTTCCCCGACATTCATCCATGTGTATATTCTCAGTTTGGATGGAAGGGGTGGTAATTTGAAGTCAGACTACACCAGCGCTCTTTTTGCGAACCTACAACACAAGTCTACTTTGCTGCATTTCCAGCAGCAGCGGTTCCAACGTTCAATCTATTAGTCTTAGGCACAGCACTGAAACTATTTAGAGGAAGATCCAGCTGAGATTGAGAGCAAAAATCAATTTTTTGCAGCATTTCATAAAAACTCTCTCGCCGACAACTTGGAGTAGAATAATGCAGCAACGTTATTAGGCAAAAACTACAATACGATTTCTCAAATTTAAAAGAGTAAAAAAATTCATGTGAAGTTATTAATCAGAAATTCAAATACTAAGTACATGATCAAGTTTTCATAAACAATTGATCAGATTTTATGATCATGCCGAACGCATTGCTAGGTGTTACACTTCAAGAGCCTAATAGGTCCCTGAAGGCCAAGAATAAATTTCTGAGTGGATATAACAGGACAAATCAATCGCTTGAGGATCCATCATCGTTTTCATGCTCTCTTACTGCCCGCTCCACAAACTTCTTTCTGACTCCATCAAGAACAGATTCTCTGGATTGCTTTCCTCCGCCATGGCCATTGTTGAGCACAGGATCTGACTGACACAGAACTAGGGCAACACCTAAAAATTGAAACATGCAATTCGATTTTCATTTCTTTAGAACCATAGAAACAGAAAAAGGTAAATAATAAATAACAATATACTCAATATTTTAAAAAACCAGTATGTCTGTACAAACATGAACAAAAGAGATTAGTAGATATTTGCTTTTGCATTTCCAAAATATGCTTTGGTTTAGAAATTTATCTCATTCCCTTTTCCCCTTTTCCTTGTAAGCATACCAGTCTAATCTTAAGAGAGAGCTTATTTAACCAAGAAGGACTCTCACTAACTATAACGTCCAAAATTAAGAATATTTACAAACTAAAAATGGATTCAAGAACTATTAAAGATCAATAGTTCCCTATATTCAGGTAAGATCACTTAACCTGGAACACATAATACCAGGTGAATAAAAAAATACTACTAACAAGAGACTTAGTATTAATAAAGGAAATAGAAAAAGTGGATGTAAAATTAGGAGAGGGGACTATATGAAGGAACATCATGGCAACTACATAGCCAAAGCTCATGCTTCTCTAGTGAACCATTACTTTCGACATTAGACCCTCATTACTTTTTGTTGTTTCTCATATTTTATTATATTTTTTTCAAGTATTTAAGACATCGTCATGCACATTTTCTTACGAAGTTCACTCAAAACTAACTTATACAACCATCATCTGTCAATTATCACAACTATGTAAGACATTTAGCATCCAAGAAAGACGTTCAAAATACTTGATGGGTAATATATAAGGATTATCAATAGGTGATACAAGAAAAACATACTTTCAGGAGTGCATCCCCGACCAAAACTATGTATCCCCACGTAATTTGCTTTAACAGCACTGTTATTGTACACCAGTAGAGTGGGAAGATTACGATCTGGATAGTTAGGAATGCACTCTGTAGATATAATTCTGACAAATTTTGTTGCAGGGTATCTTTTTGCCAGTTCTTCTAAACATTGCAAAAGCAGCCTGCACTCTGGGTATCTGTCAAAAAGCAGCACATACATAAAGAAAAATTCAGTTGATGCTACTGATAGTAGAATCCCTGATAACTAAACTAAGGACAATAATATGTCTGACAAGTACTACTTACCCATCTTTGTACAGAATCACCACAACCCAAACGTCCTGAGGAGCTTGCGAAACTTCACAAACAAAATCAGATCCTGAAATTGGAACAAGTGATCCAAACTTTGCAATCTTGGCTGCTTCTCTCATTTCTGCCAACCTCTTTTTCCTATAACAATCAAAATAAAAGAACATTCAACCGCATTGCTTTGCTCAGCTCAAATGATGCACCATTATTCTATCCTTTATCTTTCAGAAATCGAATGCTGGTGGTATTGGCCGCTTCTAATACAGTACTTCAATCAGCAAAGCAGGCATCAAAGGAAAGAAGAAGTACCACCTAACCAAAAGACAATATTTGTAACTGCATTGAATTATTGAACTCAGAAGGAATGCTACTGAAGGCTGAATCATTTCACAGTTCTTCCAGCCAATGGTTCACTCTATTATAATCAAAAAGAAAGGAAAACGAAAAGGATCCACAGCGGACACAACTAACGCAAGGATAATGCCTTCTCATCCAAGATAAAGTGAAGAAACTTTGCTAAAATTCCCATTTTTCTTTTTCATTAGCAAATAATTCCAGGCTTTCTTATCTAGGCAGATATTTTCATCTGTTTGGTTTTAGCATTTTTCTCCCCCAATATTTAAGATCCAAGCCTAAAAGAAAGCAAAGGAAATATACTTACACAAATATTTAGACAAGATATCTATTAATTTAAAATAATTATGCTATTTCTTTTTTCGTACTCCTCAACTACCTTAAAAAAGTTCATAAAATTAAACAATTATTTTGTCCAAACAAAAGAAAATAAATAAATAAATAAAAACAACCTTCAGCAATTTTGTTGCTAAATTCAAGTCCTAAATCCATACTGAGAATGAAAGGGGAAGGCAAAGACCTGTAATCTTCGAGGAAGCGATCGTCGTCGAGATCGTCTTGGAGATCTTCAAGCTCTTCTTCAGTTTTCCCATCGATCCAAGCCTTGTCTTTCGGCTTCGACTCCTCATCGGTGGCCGGCGTGAAACGCGGCGGCTTGAACGGCGGTGGCTTCGGGGGAAGATTACCGAGTTTCCTCTGAATGTCGTCCCATTGAGTGGAGGCTCCTTCAACGTCCTTGTATACATAGTGGTAATCCGCCATTACTAAAGCTTTTCGCTGCTCTCCGGTGGCCTTTTTCAATGCCTTTTTTTATTTCTCTGAAATTTAAGGAAAGGGAATGGATTAAAAGAAGGCGGGTCCAGCTCCCTGTTCCCCTATAGGCCCATACTTTTCCAATGGAAATGGGTCTCATAATGGAGTTCAAATTCGAAAACCCAATGGGGATGCTTTCTTACTTAGACTCAGGCTGTTCGTTGGGCCTTCTCGGCTGAATTTCAAGTGCTCCCGCTGACTTATGCATCTGGATTTTGATCCTAATGTTTTTTAATTCATCATATTATATGTCGAAACTTAAAAAAATTGTGTGATTTTGGTGCTACGATGAATATCTAACAGATTGTTTCTTTTTCTTTTTTTAATACTTATTTTCTTCATTCCTTTTTCCCTATTTTGATGGTGTTAAAAGAAGAACTTTTACATTAGGTTCTAGTTGTGGTAATTCGAATGTGGAACGAAAATAATTTTGGTAATTGGACGGATTGTGATTGAGAGGATTACCATAAAATTAAATAAATAAATAAATATATGCTTATCTAGAAATAAATAAACTATATGTATACCACTAGCAAAATAGAAGTAAACGCACTATAATTATAGATATTATAAAATAGTAAGTCAAAATTAAAATGAAAATTGGATAAATACTTCAATAGGATCAATTGATTGTAAATCACAAACAAATGAAAAATAATAATTGGTTATTAATTATTTAAAATTTTAGATATTTATAAAATTATTATTAATATGCATGTTTATAATTTTTTTTTATTTTTAAAATAATCCAAATTTATTATATATTCATTCTATCCCAAATTTATAACTTTTATTATCTTTTTAAATATTTCAAGAATAAGATTTCATTTTCTTAAATTTAAAATTTTCCCATAAATATATTTAAGAGTAATGATATGACACAACTTATTTTCAAACACTACTTTTAACTAGATTTGTCAATTAGATTTATGAACCAAACTTATACTCTCTCAAACTCAAATATTACGGGGCTTCATAATCATAGTCTCAAACTCAACTTATAAATGTTTTTTAGTTTGGCTCATATTTTTTTACGAGTTTCGAGCGTGATTCAATTTAGCTCACGCTGTCAAATTTTCTTAATAAAAAAAAAAAAAATGCGTTCGAAGTGTCTAATCTTACATAATACACAAAATAAAAATTTAAACCACTGAAAATAAATAAATTATAAACTTGTAATCCATGGCATAAATATGGATAACATGATATATATTAAAAAAAAAGAAAAAACTTGAGAATTATTACCAATTAATTCAGTTATATGACAATAAATAATTTCATAATATACTTAAATTAGGCTCAACATAAATCTGACCTAAATAAATGACCCAAATTCACCGCTAATAAAGTTAATTGGACTCACTAGCCGCTTCAAATATAAGCAGCCCGAAAAAGAATTTCGGGTTCCTCAGCCTCAATGCGCAGTGCTTTTAATAAACGAATTTAAAAAGCCAGTTTGAGGAACGTGTTAGTCAGGGGAAAACTGTACTCGTCCACTCACAGGCCCAAATGGCACGATAATATTCAGAAGACGGCCCAATCTTCAGACTCGTGATTTTCTTCTCACATTACTATAAACTGCTCACTCTCGATTGCTTCTACAAATCCCTTCTGTTTCTCCTCAATTTTCATATTTAATAATCAGCTTGAAAGATCCTCTGTAGAAACGAAGGGGGCGAAAAGCTTGAATCGATGAATCTGAATATGAGCTCAGCGGAATCGCTGGTGGCTCAAATCCAAGGGCTATCGGGCAACGTCGCCGAGTTAACTCAGCTCCGCAACTACTTGAAGCAGTCCGATGATTTGCTCCACACCGGGTCGACTCGGCTCGCTCCTCTGCTCAACGAACTCGATCCGTGGATGCATTCCCTTGGCTACCTCTACATTTTGTAAATATTCTTCTTATTACCCTAACACGCACACACACCGCAGCAACGTAAATATTCTCGCTCAATGTTTTTATTTTTGAATTTATTAAAGAATTGAATGGAGTTTGTAAAAACTACTTTGTTTCTTGCCAAGTAGCTCTGTTGCTTCCGTCCACGCATTATATGCTTAGGATGTGTTTTCTAGAAGCTAGTTTATTTTTTCTTATGTGAATCTGGTAGTAGGTGAATTGCACGAATGTATGTTACAATGAATATATAAGGATTTCGTTTTCATGCTGGAGCCTGGAGCTACTTTTCTCTAGTTCGTTTGAATATTTTTCTTAAAAATGCTTTCAATTTTTATACACTGTTCATATCAGGGAGGCATGCACATCTGCTCCGATTTCAAAAGAGCAAGCCAATGAGCTCGTGCTTTCTGTAGCCAGGTTTATCAACGTGTGTGCTGCAGATCAAATTCGTTTGGCACCTGATAAATGTAAAGCACTCTCTCTCTGTTAATTGCTCAGTTCGATTTTCTGGCTGTTTTTTTACTGATTTCAAAATTTTGGTGGCCACTTGACTTGCAGTTATATCTGTTTGTAAAAGGTTAAAGGACCAAGTTATGTTGCTTGAAAACCCCATGCGTGGTGTGGCTCCATTGTTGACAGCTATACGCAAGCTTCGGATGTCCACTGAACAGTTAACAACTTTACATCCTGACTTTCTTCTTCTCTGTTTGTTGTCAAAGTGCTATAAAACAGGTCTTTCCATATTGGAGGACGATATATTTGAGGTTGATCAGCCTCGTGATCTTTTTTTGTATTGTTATTACGGGTAAGTTTGCTCTGGTGTTCAGAATGTTGCCTCTGCTTTTCATATAACACAGCATCAGATTTTGCATTGCATGTGATAACTCTGGTTATACAGATGCCCCTTTATATGTACTGATTTTTCTTTATTTTTTTCTTTTTCTTAAACCTAACTTGAGAATTTATGTTCGTAATTTCCTGCTGTTATTGTATTTGCCTTCTGCACCAATCGATATTTGTTTAGAATATGATGTAAACTCTGATTCTGGCTTCTTGGTAGTGAGATGTAGGGGTATATCTTTTTCAGATTTTGCTTATAACTAATTTGGACTCAATTTTTCCAATTTCATGCTTCCAAACATGAATTAAGTGTATAGGACCTATGCTTGTTGAATTTGAGTTCAGTTCTTCTTAATCATGATTAGCTTGATAGGCAAATGACCATTGTTTAAATGGTGACTGCTCATTTTGAAGTCAAATGCTTTGGTTCTTAGAGTCTGAAGATACTGCATAGTCTTCTCAGCAGCTTTGTCTATTGCTATTTCATTATGAAATATTCCAATCTTAAAGTGGCATGCTGTAAAAAATCTTTCTTTGGTGTCAATTGACTTGTGAAATCATTGATCTGCTATGTGAAGCTTGTTGATTATTTGACAAGGAAATTTTACTGATTCATAATTTGATATTTGACATAACTCTAGGGGTGTGATTTGCATAGGACAAAAACAGTTTCGCAAAGCTTTGGAGCTCCTACACAATGTATGTAAAACTTATTCTGATTATTATTGTGCAGTGATTTATGCTAGATTCTTATTTTTGTAATGTACTGATGCTGACCATTCATTTCTCTAATCTTTCTCGTTGCTATGGTTTTTAGGTTGTAACTGCACCTATGCCCATTATCAGTGCTATAGCAGTTGAAGCATACAAAAAATACATTCTGGTTTCTCTCATTCATCTTGGACAGGTACGTGGGAATACTGATGTAAGAGCATGATTGTCCCATTAACTTGTTGCTTTTATGTTAAATATTGTTTCTGTTGCAGGGACGCCTCTAGAAAGGAAATTGTTTGTATTTGGTACTTAGACTATGTTGAATGTTATTGTTGTAACAAACCTCACTAATTTTTTGCAAAGTTTCTTCACTGAGAAATTTTTGGTTTACATATTTATTCTCAGCCTGTCACAGCTGTTTACTTAAAGTTAATGCAATACCTGTTTTTTATCCTGATGGCAGTTCTCTACCAGTTTCCCCAAGTATACTTCTTCTGCTGTCCAAAGGAATCTAAAAAGCTTCTCTCAGGTACATTTATGGGAACCAATTTTCCTTTATTACTAGGGTATCAGATGTCCATTTCATTTGGTGTTTGCCACCCTTTGCTTGGTGACATAGTGTTCAGTTTATCTTCTTACAAACATTATGCTGACGCTCTATTTCTTGTTGGTGGGGACACGTTTTTCTGGATGTCAGGGTGTATTTTGAATTCTTCAACAATCAACTATTATTCAGCGAAGAGTCTGCAAACTAATGAGAAACCAATTTTCATTCAAACCAATAGAGATTAATGAACAAAACTGACCCATTATGTGAGTAGGGTTAATATTCAAGCCAAGAGAGATTTACGAAAAAGTGATCTATTATGTGAGTGGTACCTTGATTTTTAAAGCGATCCAACCAACCTCGATCAGTTATATGTTTTAGGCTGTTCTAGTGGGGTGCTTGAAATATACATTTGGATCAAGGAAAAATCATGAAATTGTACTACTATAAATTTCCTTTGGATGTGTATTTCATATTCTTTTTTTACTTAACTTTCAGTTATTATATGTTATACCTCTTGTTTTCCAAGCAGCCCTACCTTGAGTTGGTAAATAGTTATAGTACTGGAAAAGTATCAGAGCTTGAGACGTGTCTGCAGACAAACAAGGACAAGTTTGAAAGTGTAAGTCTTTTTCATTGCATTGAAAATGGGAGCACTGCATTGAAGTTCTTCACTCTGGCACTTCAATTAAGTCTGATAAGAACTTTTCTTGCACTTCCAGGACAAGAATCTTGGGTTGGTGAAGCAAGTAGTGTCTTCGATGTATAAACGCAATATTCAAAGGTTGACTCAGACATACCTGACTCTCTCCCTTCAAGACATTGCTAATACCGTCCAACTAAATAGCCCCAAAGAGGCTGAGATGCATGTACTTCAGATGGTAAGTTAAGTATGATGTTCTCACTTTGTTTGCAAATGCACTGGAAACTCTTGGTTTTATGCGATGTTACTGTTTCTTTTTGTATATAGATTCAAGAGGGCGAAATTTATGCTACAATTAACCAGAAGGATGGAATGGTCAGATTCCTCGAGGATCCTGAACAATACAAAACCTGTGAGATGATTGAATGCATCGACTTCTCAATCCAGAGGTTTGTATGTTATTATTAAAATTTTCAGTCTCCAGATAAGTATTAAGAAATTTATTAATCCTTCTGAACTGGCTGGCTGGATTAGGAAGATCTTTTTCGCAATCATGGTTATGACACTTGTCTGGGGAAATAGGAATAAAGAAGTAATACATGCTATGTTAGAAATAGCTTAAGGTGTCCCCTTCTTCTATTCTGTGGACTAATATTATACTTGCTGCCTTTTAGATCCTTTGTCTACAGTAAACCTGATGAAATGTTGTAGTGTTGTATCTGTAATTTAAGTAGAAACTTAGTCAGAAAAAACAGTTCCATCTGCTAGATTACTATATCATGAAGGCATTGGTGTAATGTGATCAAAGCATCACTAATGTGTGCTGTGAAACTCTGTGTCAGGATTATGATGCTCTCAAAGAAGCTAACAGCCATGAATGAAATGATGTCATGTGACCCTTCTTACCTAGGAAAGGTACATAAATTCAATGATTTTCTGTTGCCTAATGCCCTCTTGTGTAACAGCTGTAGTATATTACTCCCTTCATCTTTTGCTCACTTATCTTTTTTTTCTGGAAACAAAATTGCATTCGTCTATCCTTGGTCTTTTTGTCTATTCAGGTTGGAAGGGAGCGCCAGAGATTTGATTTTGATGATTTTGATACTGTTCCTTCAAAATTCAATATATGAGAAAGTTAATACTGAAAGATGTATCGTCTTATGTTGGCATTTGATTGAAACTAGTGAGTTCAGATAGAAGAAAAAACTTGTTCACTTTTTCTCTTTTGGTGAACGATATTCTCATGAAAGTATGTTCTTCTTCAATGGAGCTAGCGCAAGCACATGCTTGTCATGGGAGTAGTGGGGGAGTAGCTCTTTGTAAAGCTCAAATTATTAGTTTTAGATTATGAATTCATAACCAGATACACACAAACGCGACATCCCTTTGATTGGTTATTGCTTCAGGAAAATGGTGCGTGAGAACCAACATTTGTACGTGCTTGAAGGTTGCGTTTGGCAGGAAATAGTAAGGGTGGGTGTATTTTTCAAATAAGAACAGTTCATACCTCATAACACATATTCAAAGAGGAGCAAATTTCTCACTGTTTTGTTTCTTTTCCTGTTTATATTCGAGTAAGGGCTAGAAATTGCGAATCAAAGAGCGTGACACTTCAGTTGAAAAGATACTATCTCAACCAATTCTAATAGTGCATTGGGATAATAAGATTAAGAGGTTGTTTGATTGAGTTCATTAAAAACTTACAAGTTTCTAGAATTAATAAGTTTTTATATTTTATTTTAAAAATAAAATTTTGAATTATTTGGATTAAAAGTTTTATATAGTGCTTTAAATTAGCAATGACAAATTTTCATTATTATTATGTGGTTATATAAAAGGGAAAGTCAAGTAAGTTAGGATTTTTTTTCACATTTTTAAGCAGTTTTTAAATTTATGTTCAGTTTTTGGACATTTATAAGTTCTTAAATATATTAAATATAAATGCTTTGAAGATAGTCAAATCCTCTAAATTCTCAAAATTTTTAAATTGGTGAAAATAATATCCAACTTTGGATGGTCTATTGTAATGAGCTAGAAATTGTGACTTTTACTTATACATGTTGGCCTCACTTACTTATGTAGATCGGATGAGAATTGACAGATAAAATGTGTGATGAAGAGTTGTATTTTGATAGATTTATGAAATGTCTACAGTAATTGATAGATAAAATATGTGTATGTAGGATGACAAAATGATGGATACAAATAGGTTGTGGAAGTATGGTATTTGCATTGGTGGATAATAATTTATGGATTAATTCTTGTCGCCTAATATGGCCATTATGTGGGTCAAGCGTAGAATAATAATTGAGTAATGAACCGTTGGGGTCATATCTGACATTTCAGGGTTGCAAATCAATTTTTGAATTCATTTGGATTACTCAATCACACCTCTAGCCCAGTACGCATAGTCCAACAGCAGTGTCGGGCCAACTCAAACCACCCGGGCCCAAATATATCAAGAAAACCGGATGGAATCATCCACAGATGATTAGGTGCAACAATGGGCTAACACGCAACAATGGGCAAACCTTGTGTTAGTAACGCAATTTTAGTTTTTTTTTTTTTTTTTTAAGAACGCAATTTTAGTTTGCCGAAAGGAAGTAGCGACTTGTGTATTTCCGCTGAAAAACAGTGAGAGGTGGGAGTAAAATCGTCAGCAAGCCAGCACCTTTAAAAGTTAAAAACTTCACCGTGCAAAAGTCACTCCACCTGTCAACCGTCGTCGATCGCACCGCCACTGCATTTCGCCCAGATTAATCAACTTTTGAAATTCACTCGCCGCCGTTTCAATCTCTGACATTTCAGTTGAAAATATGATCTGATGCTCGAAGCTCCGACATTCCAGTTGAGATTCATTCGTGCAGATTGAAGCGCAGAATTTCAGTTTCGGCGTGAAACAGGACCTCATAAATGGACATACTGTTTGCTCAGATCCAAGCGGACCTCCGGTCCAACGACGCGCTCCGGCAGTCGGGCGCATTACTCCAAGCGCTTCAACAATCCGCCGCCGGACGAGATATCTCTGTGATCGCAAAATCCGCCGTTGAAGAGATCGTCGCTTCCCCGGCCTCCGCGGTCTCGAAAAAACTCGCCTTCGACCTCATTCGCTCGACTCGCCTCACCGCCGATCTATGGGAAACCGTATGCACCGGCATTCGCAACGATCTCGATTTCCCCGATCCTGACGTAACTGCGGCCGCCATCTCAATCTTGGCCGCCATCCCCTCCTACCGCCTCGGCAAACTCATTACCGACTGCAATAAAGAAATCTCCGCTTGCTTTGATTCAGCTAGTGATAATCTCCGCTTTTCAATAACGGAAACCCTAGGTTGCATTCTCGCACGTGACGATCTCGTGACATTGTGTGAAAACAATATTAACTTGCTCGATCGTGTCTCCAATTGGTGGAATCGTATTGCTCAAAACATGCTTGATAAATCCGATGCCGTTTCAAAGGTCGCGTTTGAATCTATCGGTAAACTGTTTCAGGAATTTGAAACAAAGAGGATGAGTCGACTAGCTGGAGACAAGTTAGTTGATACTGAGAACTCTGTCGCAATTCGATCAAATTGGATTTCATCAATGGTTGATTTTGTGTGGAAGAAGAGAAATGCATTGATGTCTCGATCATTAATTCTACCGGTAGAGAGTTTTAGAGCTACCATTTTTCCATTGGTTTATGCAGTGAAGGCAGTGGCTTCAGGTTCAATAGAGGCAATCAAGAAGCTATCTAGGTCATCAAAGAGTAGGAATAATATGACTTCGGATTCAGGAAATGCAGAGAGCTTTGTAGGAGTGTCCGACGTTGTGTCACATTTGGCGCCGTTTTTGGTATCGTCGTTGGATCCTGCATTGATATTTGAGGTGGGGATCAATATGTTATACTTGGCTGACGTTCCTGGAGGGAAACCTGAGTGGGCCTCTGTGTCAATTATAGCAATTCTCACACTTTGGGACAGGCAGGAGTACTCTTCTGCTCGCGAGAGCATAGTTAGAGCTGTCGTTACTAATTTGCATCTCCTTGACCTTAGTATGCAGGTATGTCTGTTTTATTTCCTGCATTCTGTTGTGTGAATTTGATCCTAATATAAATATCTGTCCATTTGTGTAAATTCATAATTCTAATTAAAATATGCTGCAGATTTTCTTATTATGGCCGATGAAAATCATATGCTTGTGAAGTAACAAGCAAGGCTTGTTCCTTGAGAAGATCCTCTTATAAAAGCTTTGTTTTCCATCAATATTAGGAATATAGATATTTTCCATGGCCATTTATTATGCAAATGGAAGAGAAATTAATCTGACTTTGACAGTACAAATTAGATCATCATTCTGTACGGCAGTGAAACCTGATTCATGAGTCTTAGCTTACTCTTACTTGTATGAAAAAACCGCTTCATATAAGAGTTGACATTGTTAGAGGTGAAAGACTTCTCTTTGTTTATTTCTTCAAATTAAGTACATTGCAGTTATATTTTTCCGTTGTTAGACAGTACTGTTTTTCAACTATTAGACTTTAAACTAGTTGTTATAGACGAATATCCAGGTATGCTATCTTGAATATCTGTGCTTATGTGCCGTATGGAACTGAGGTCGTGATAAATAATATTTTGGTGTGGCATTGTTCACTGTTGTAGGTGTCATTGTTTAAAAAGCTGCTTCATATGGTGAGAAACTTGAGGGCAGAATCAGATCGAATGCATGCTTTGGCATGCATCTGTCGAACTGCTCTCTGTGTTGATCTTTTTGCAAAGGAGAGCATTCGTCGAGGTCAAAAACCAGTTGCAGGAACAGATATTGCTTCACTATTTGAAGATGCGAGAATAAAGGATGACCTCAACAGTGTCACTGGTAAGAGTTTGTTTAGAGAAGAATTAGTCGCAATGCTGGTCGAGAGCTGCTTTCAGTTGTCCTTGCCATTGCCTGAACAAAAGAATTCAGGTATGGAGAGCAGGGTGATTGGAGCCTTAGCCTATGGAACTGGTTATGGTGCATTGAATTGGACAGAACCAGCTTTGGAAGTGGTGGAAGTGTGTAGGCCATGTGTTAAATGGGATTGTGATGGTCGGACTTATGCCATTGATTGTTATCTAAAGTTGCTTGTTAGACTTTGCCACATTTATGACACCCGAGGTGGTGTCAAAAGAGTCAAAGATGGGGCTTCTCAAGATCAGATATTGAATGAAACACGGTTGCAAAATCTGCAGCGAGAACTTGTTAGGGATCTCCATGAGGTTTGTAATACTTTGTCAAATTATATTCTTTCCGACAACCTTGAACACTAGAGATCTATCTAAGAATTCTGTGCTCCTTCTGTGACCTTACACTTTAATACTTCAATATCCAGTGAAATATTTGCAATACTACTTGTTTCTAACAGTTACTGTCTGGTAACTTCACAGATTATATTGCATTTCTCTTCCTCACAATTATTTCAAACCTGTTTTTTGGCTTTATTTTTCATGGATAATATTAATTGCATGTCAGGTATTTATGTAGCTATGCAGCCTCTGATTATAGACACTGCTTGAGAAGTTTGACATCTGGCTAGTTCCATTTGTTGCGTTATGGGTTAGAAGAGAACCAATCTTTTAATAGTTCTTATAGTGTCTATCATTAGCCGTCTCATTACATTATCATATCTATTTGGCAGGTTAACACCCCTAGAATCAGTGCCCGTCTTCTCTGGGCTATTTCAGAGCACATTGATTTGGAGGGATTGGACCCCCTTCTTGCTGATGACCCTGAGGACCCATTGAACATAATTGTATCAAATATCCGCAAAATTCTATTCTTCATAGACTCATCTGCAAGCACAACAAATCGGCTTCAAGATGTTCAAGCAGTTCTTCTATGCACACAACGTTTGGGATCACGTAATGCTAGGGCTGGGCAATTGCTGATTAAGGAGCTTGAAGAATTTAGGAGCAATCCCTCTGCTGATTCAGTCAATAAGCATCAATGCCGTTTAATACTACAGAGAATTAAATACGTTTCAAGTCATTCAGATGATAAGTGAGCTTTTTTTCCTAGATATATACTAAAATAAAGCAATAAGAAGAATGCATTGATTGAATTAAAAAGATGAGTTTTGCTGAGGAACTGCTAAACTGCAAACAACCAATATGCTTGTGTACATACATATTTATCTGTGCATACTCAGAGAAACACAAAAAGAATCCAGTGCATGTGTGTGCTGTGTAAGGACTTATACTCTCACACACATTCGTCATCTATACATATTTATGTAGTGTTGTAAAGCTACATAGTAGTATACAACTACATAGAAAAAGAATAGGATGTATTTAGTTAATGCTTCTTCACTCTTAATTTCATCTGATAATATGTTCATTGTGGACCTGCGATGTGACTGGCTTGGTGGAGATTTTGCCTATCTAAGCAATTTATTGAGTCCATGCGGCCCATGTGCTGATCTTTCTACTGGTGGAATGTAATTGGTTTGGAAACATGATGTATTTTTTAGAGTCTTTATAAAAGAAGTTTCATCGTAGAATTAGAAACCCGCTTCGTTGTTGCTGAAGCTTGATCAAATCAAATTGCTTACAGCTTGATCTATATTATTGATCTTATAGCAATTATTTTTGGATTTTTTTTTTCTGCTTTGGTTGCCTGATCTTGTTTTGATTTTCGTTTTCAGATGGGCTGGGGTTAGTGAAACCAGAGGAGACTACCCGTTTAGCCACCACAAGCTAACTGTTCAGTTCTATGATGCATCTGCAGCTCAGGACCGAAAACTGGAGGGATTGATTCATAAGGCTATTTTAGAACTGTGGAGACCAGATCCCAATGAATTAACTCAATTGTTGACAAAAGGGATTGACTCAAGTTTGATCAAGGTTCCTCCTTGTGCATTCACTTTGAGTGGTAGTAGTGATCCTTGCTATGTTGAAGGATATCACTTGACAGATCCAAATGATGGAAGGATTACTCTGCATTTGAAGGTAAGACTGCTGTTCTTAGCTACTTCTGGTGCTGTTCCAAGTAGGGTTGCAAGTGAACAAATGCATTCTCGAGCAGCTTGTGTTTAGCTTATAAATTTAATTGCATTATTTTGAATCAAGTACAAACTCTACTTGACCATGTTGGATTGCAGCTGAGCTAAATAACCCCTTGCTTTGTTGACTTGTAGATGAAAGCGCAGTGAGTAAATAATGGATGCCTGAATGATTATTGTTAAAGCTAATAGGAAAATATAGGTGGTATTAACTACAATACATGAAGCCAAAACTGCTGCTTCTTTGAGTCTTCAATTTAGAGTGCCATAGTGGCTCCCAAAAAGAAAGAGCTATCAAATTGTAGCTACAAATGTGAAATGTCCTACTCTAGAAATGACAAAACAAAACCAGCGAGCAGCTAGTCATTGCATTCGATCCACTATCATCTCTTTGTGTGTGGGAACTGTAGATTTTCACTCATGCTCAGCAGGTGCATTTCCCATTTTATAATTGATTTTTGTGGGTAGCATTTTCCAAGGACTTTTGAGTCTCTTTCATTCTCGGTGAATTTGTTTCAAACTTCCATTGTTTTATTTTCATTTTATATTGTATGTCATTCACGTGAAAAATGTAGTTTTAATCCAATCTCCTGTAAGGATCACTTTTAAAAAGATGATAGATTTCTGGACTTTCTGATATTCTGAAGGATCAATTTGTTACTTCTGATAACAATATACCCCCTTTTTTTGGCATTTGTTTTTTGTTTTCTGACACTCTATTTGCTAGTACAACTTCAAAATTAAGTTCTTCCTAACACAGACTCATTTTTCTCACCTTTATCTGGCAAATGTCTTTAAGTTCTTTCAAGTTCACATTATTAGCATTTCATTGGATGCCGGATCTAATCAAACAGGTAAGTTATTGCAGGTTCTGAATCTTACAGAGATTGAATTAAATCGTGTAGACATTCGAGTTGGTCTATCTGGTGGGTTATACTTCATGGATGGGTCTCCTCAAGCAGTGCGGCAGTTGCGTGATCTTAATTCACAGGTAAAGTTGGACATGCTCATTACTGCATCTCGTTCATTTTACCTTATGTAGTTTAATCCTCCAAGGCCACTGCAATTATATTTATTAAACTTGGTTTTTGACTGTAAACTTGATAGAGATGTTGAAGTTTCTCCTCTAGAAATGATAGGTCAAAAACAATGGTTGATTTTGTAAAAAAACTATTATTATTCCTATTTATTAAATTTCATACAGGTTTCTTGCACTTTGGAAAACTTTATGAATACTCTTTAAGGATGATTAAAGAGAATCATTTGTAAGCACTGAATGTGTTTTAAACTAAACTAATCCAATAGAAAAGCAATATGATGTAAGGTTGTGTTCAAAATGCTCCACCACATGGGAGCAGAAGATTGGAATTGTTGGCAACTGTTTGGTACTTGAGCAGGAGAAAAGCTACAGATTAATGAATTTTGAGGGATGAAAAATGAACGGACACTTGGAAGTTGAGCTTCAGATCTGGGCTAGAACCAACAGAACCTGTTGATGTTTGTATTGACATCAGGACTTAAGAATCTGAGAGCTGCTTCGATTGGTTTATCGTATTAGGATTAGAAGATAAACTAGGGAAGATGAAAAGGAAATAAACATATTGAAAATGCTGTTTAACACTCCTGATAGGAATGCAGAGGCTGCAATGAAGTGTCGGATAAAGCTTCAAAGCTGCATGATTTAATATATTTTCTCATACATGGGCTGCACTCACTTGGCACCATATTACTATAACAGCAACCAAAGAGAGGGAAATATAAGAAAGGTCAAGTACCACTCTATAGAGTAAGAAACCCCTAATGCTAATAAAACTCTAGAAATTCTTGTTTCTTGCACTCATGCTTCATGATCATATTTTCGTTGAAGTAAAAGTAGAAACCTTGAGCAAAACAATTGTTGTGGTTTTTTTTTTTAATTCTAGTTATGTTCTAGTAAATTTTCTATATCCCCATGTTACTAGACAGAACTCAACTTGTTTGTTGGTCTACATTTTAGAGTAAGGCTTTTTGGTTACTGTGCACTATTGATCAATGCTTTAAATTTGAGAGTTGAGAATAGTAACTATTTAACTGGTAATGATGCTGTAAACTGATAGTAAATATTGCTATTTCACTGATGTCCCTGAATTTGTGCTTCTGGTTCATTTTATTTGTTTTGGATCCGTATTAATATTTTTGTATTTAGTGGAAATTTAGTTGAGCCAAGAAAATAGAAATTGGACGGGGTTGCATCTCTATTCGTAGTTTTAGAATTTTCAAGAAGTCCTAGACCATCTTTGATTATCACATTTTGAAAGTGGAAGGTGCTCGTTTGCTTTCTTGTAGTCGTTCTGTGTTTCAACATGATGGAGAGCATTGAGGTGTCAACAGATGAGCTCGTACTTTGATTCAGACTTTACCGTGTTCACAATACTGAATCCTAACTTTTTGTCCATATTGGCAATTTGTGACGGTGTTTCTACTAAATTTTGCTAGAATTTTGTTCAAATCCTGAATTATCTGATGCATGATGCAACAGAAGCTAATCTGCCTAATAAAATCATCAGTTGTTATCATTCATGTATTAGGTATTCTGCACAGTACTTTTTTTTTTTTTGGGTGAGTGTTTTCACGTTCCTTTTGTACTCAGAAAGTCATTTGATTCGTATTTATCCAGGAACCAGTGCTGTGCAGCGTGACTGTTGGTGTTTCCCATTTTGAGCGATCTGCCCTCTGGGTCCAAGTCCTGTACTATCCGTTTCATGGTAGTGCTGCTCCAGCAGATTATGAGGGGGACTACTCGGAGGAAGATCCCCAAATTATGAGACAAAAGAAAAGTCTGAGGCCTGAAATAGGAGAACCTGTTATTTTGAGATGTCAGCCATACAAAATTCCCCTTACTGAACTTCTTTTGCCACATAAAATTTCACCTGTTGAGTATTTCCGTCTTTGGCCCAGTTTACCTGCTATAGTGGAGTGTACAGGTACATATACATATGAAGGAAGTGGTTTTAAGGCTACAGCAGCCCAGCAGTATGGGGAGTCTCCTTTTCTCAGTGGCTTGAAATCTCTGTCTTCTAAGCCTTTCCATAAAGTTTGCTCACATATTATTCGGACAGTTGCTGGATTTCAGGTGGGTTTTACTTTTACCACCACTGTTACTTTTTGATTTTCATATAATATTTGCTGGTACTAGTTCCGTGTGAAAAGGAAACAGAATTAAATGTAATTGTATAAGTAATCTCTTTGGCTGCACCTGGAGGATTCTCTTCACACGCATACGCATGCATGTCCCAGGAGAATACATGCTGTGCATGTGAGAAAGGGAAGAGTGAGTTATTAAAAATCTTCTGGAAGTTTTGGGTTGTCATAATGTCATCTGCAGTTGAGATTCCTGTATTCAGGCTATGAAGTAATCTTCTTGTGGCTGTTCTCTACACCTAAGCTTCAGAAAAAATCAGTGTTTCCACGAGCTTTTCCCTGCCCTGATTTTGTTTCCAAGTCACCAACCTCTAATGAGTTTTTTTGGTCTTATACAGCTGTGCTACGCTGCTAAAACTTGGTATGGTGGCTTTGTGGGCATGATGATTTTTGGTGCCAGTGAAGTAAGCAGAAATGTGGACCTTGGAGACGAGACCACCACCATGATATGCAAATTTGTGGTTCGAGCTTCAGATGCATCTATCACTAAGGAGATTGGTTCAGATCTACAGGGCTGGATGGATGACCTTACTGATGGCAGCATTGAATACATGCCTGAAGATGAAGTCAAAGAGGCTGCTGCAGAGAGGCTACGGATCTCAATGGAACGGATAGCATTGTTAAAGGCAGCACGACCTCGCCAAAAGTCTCCCAAGTCTGATGATGATGAAGAAGAGAAGGAAGAGGAGCAGGACGAAGACGAAAAGAAACAGGATACAGAGGGTAAAGAAAACGAGGGAGATGGAAAAAGTAAGGGACCTTCCACCTTGTTTAAATTAACTGCGGAGGAGGTTGAACATCGTGCTCTTCAAGCAGCTGTACTTCAGGAGTGGCATGTGCTGTGTAAAGACAGGAGGACCAAAGTCAATTAGCTGAATTTTTTCTCATGAAGTTCTGATTATATTCGTTTGTCCAACTCCTGTATATGTACTGGTTAGCCAGTCATAATTTGATTTATGATAGGAATTTTTGGAATTGTATGCCCCTATTCTGGAAGTCAATTCTGTGATCTGAACCCTTGTTAACAAGATGCAAGAAAGAAACAAAACATGATGTAATGCTTATTTGAAACGTTGTTTTTGCCCCACCAACAGGAGGCGGTAGGAGTATCTGCATCCTTAGGTGTCCAGACGAATCAATTGGAGTTAAATGACTCGTTTGCACATCATTCAAGAGCAATCTAAGAAATTTATGCCTTGGCCATATATATATATATATATATATAGGTCAAGAAGTAAGGTTGTTGTAGTGCCTGCAACTGAATCTTGATTTCTCCAGCAACGCCTCGTTCGTATACATGGTGCAGAAAGGGGGAGGGATATACTGCACAGATCATGCACAAGGAAACATCCACAGAAGTGAGAATAAAGGACACCTCATTATTAAAGCTTAGACTCTGGCAGGGAAATCTTCTGTAATTCTTTTCTCAATATCTTCCCGGATGCACTCTTTGATATAGAGCTAACGAATGCTACACGCCTTACTTTCTTGTATGGAGCCACCTGTAAATAAGTGGTGGAGAAATATACGTTCTTAGACATCGCACCAAAGTGTTGCTAATTCAAACTGTGAATTTATGATTTTGATAGATGAAAGCCAATGGCCAAACACTTTTTGCTTATTCAATCCCTTGCAAAATTGAATAATTTGTGTACAAAGAGAGAATAAAAACTTCAATTAAAGATTCAAAACCTTATCGATCAATTTAGAGAGAAAACTACCTGTTTTCCTATAAATTCAACAATTTGTCTTTCATCAAGGTTGCTTCCGGGATATCGGACAACAAAGGCTAAGGGCACTTGACCAGCTTCTTCATCAGGGTAGCTGTAATACATCAATGACAAAAAAATTGTCAATCAAGAGTAGCAGTAAAGCTTCAGTTCTCCATTTTCCAGGAATAACGAAAATTGCAGGAAACAGTACTTGCTAGATGTTCAAGCTCTTGTTATTTCACAGTGAACAGAAAATGAAATGCTTGCAGAGAAGAAACTATTTACAGTGCTAAAAGACCTAAATCTCAAGGAAGAACAAAATATGTTAGAACTTAAAGATACGAAACTTACGGTATTACAGCAGCATCTACAATACCAGGGTGGGAAAGGAGCAGTTGTTCTAGCTCAGCAGGAGAAACCTAATGCAGTAACACAATAGATTTGAATAACTGAAGGTATACATTCAACATATACTACATCCAAAGGTAACAGCTTAAATAGATAAGATGGCCAAGAAATGATAACCTGGTAACCCTTGTATTTGATTAACTCCTTTACCCTATCAACCACGAAAAGGAAACCTTCATTGTCGATATAACAAACATCACCAGTTCTCAACCACTCGTCGGACACCAAGGTCTCAGAATTTACCTTGGGGTCATCCACATATCCTACAAAAATGTCACCAAAAGCTCCTCATTCCACGAAAATGCACACCATGCACATACTCTCTCGGTCCCAAAATTATTGCTCCCTTTGTTACAATACAAAATCAAAGTATTCATCTTTAACAACTAATTATCATATTGCATTTTTATAGTATTGGGCTTTTAAAGAATTTTTTTCTAAAAGGTTTTTTAATTGATAAATTGTATCATTTTTTTTTCAAGCTTTTGAATTTTTTGGATTTTTGGTATCTTCTCAACAATTAAAAAAAATATTTATTTTCTGGTTAATTAACATTTTGTCATTATGTTCGTGCAAATTCAATATATTTACTATGCACATAAAATAATATGTTTAACATACAAAAGCTAGCATTATACAAATTATAAATTTAAAAAAATTAAAGTAATTCTATCAAAAGAAATCAATTCATTAATTTCTAGTATAAGAAGGCCAATCGCAATTTAGTCCAAAATTACAAATTCTTAATGATGTTAGCATACAAGTCAATTTTTGGGTTTTTCTTGAATGGAAACTTGTAAAATAAGTTTTTTGGATTGAAAAATATTTTCACGAATTTTTGTCTATTAAAGTTTATTTTAGGTCATTTTTAGTAAATTTTCCACAAATACTATTAGAAATTAATATTAAATTTTTAAATAAAAACTATTTAGTAGTCTTATAGTTCAAAAACATCATAGTGTACTTTTATACGTTTATCCAATAACTATTCTATTTTTTGATTGAGTAATATTGCATCCTATGAGACATTAGTTGTCAAAAAAAATAATTACGATTCAAAAGGAACTTAAAATTCCTTATTTCTAAAGAACTTTAAAAGAGATAGGAAGAAATAATTAATTTGTCAACAAAATATTCATATAGATTTTCATTTTAGAGCAAATATTTTATTGAATTTTCTTATATTTTTTTGTTCCCCTATCCTATTTATTCTAAAAATTCATAGAGAAATGATTTCATACAATGTACAACTTATGATGTGTCTTCCTTAGCCCTCTTACTTAAAGAAAACAATACCAAAATCAATTTATGCTCACTTTGACCTTGATTAAGGTCATATGTTTTTTTTTTTTTTAAATCTACATAAAAAAATAGATCATGGTGCTACTTATTCTATTATTAAAAGATTATCGCGCCTTGTTTTAGAACTCCTAATCATAGAATTCATCGTGATTTTTGTAAATTTTGTTTTTTTAAAGATAATTGAATTAAAATATCATAAGTGAATAATCGACAGGAATAATAATCCAATTAAACCTGTGGTTGTTTGGATACAATTCTATTAATCGCTGATGAATAATGGAGGAGAGCTCTATCAAACTTTTCTTAAAGTAACTTTACATGCTAAATTCACAACTTATATTAATGCACTTCAAGTTTAAAAGTATTATGATTTTTATCTTTTAAAACAAATAAAAGAGCATTGTTTTTATTTTATTTAACCTTTTAATATTCACATATAATATAGAAAATAATTTTTATTAGATGTAGTATTGGTGTCGCACTATTGGTCAACATTTTATTGGCCATTATTTTTGTAAGATATGTTATTGGGGTAAGATTCTAAGTTTTTTTAACCGTGATCGATAATCATTTTCTTTATCATTATATGTACAAACACCTGCAGATTCACATTTTATATTTATATAGAAGATAGATAGATATAGATATAGATATAGATATAGATGTAGATAGATGTTTACAAGAGAGAGAGAGAGAGCAAGGATTAATGATGATAGGCATCTGTCTGAATTACCTTTCATCACTGTCGGACCTCTTACCCATAGTTCCCCTTGCTTGCCAGGAGGCAGACCAATGCCTGTGTCCAGATCAACAATCTTGGCTTCACTTGTCCCTAACACCTTTCCTACTGAACCCCATCGAACATATTCATCAGGATTCACTGCTCTGAATGCTGCTCCGCTTGTTTCAGTCATCCCGTAACCCTTTTTTTTTATATGTATTTTACCAATCCATTTAGTTCTTAGTTTATCAATTTCCAGACATTCAAAAGAGAATCAAAACAAAATGTAGAACAAGAAAATCGACAATGGCAGTGAAAGAAATTTTTTCCATTGACTAACCTGAAAAAGAAAAACCCTTGGAAATTTCTTTCTAAAGGCTTCAATCAAATCTATGCCGAGTGGGGCTGCGCCGCACCCCACAGCCTCCAGAGATCCCAAGTCAAAACTCTGTGTCAAATCACTTTTCACCATCCCCACCACGATTGGCGGCACCACTGCCAAATGCGTCACCTTATGCTCCTCCACAGCTCTCAGCATTTTCCCCAACTCAAACCTCTCCATCACCACCACGGTCTCCGCCAGCGCCACCGACTTCAAGCAATAATGAAAACCAAACACATGGAAATAAGGCACCGTGTACAGCCCCACCGTAGCAGATAACCTCTCCTGCCGCTGGTAATAGTAATTGGCGGTAATTGCAATGAAGTTCCGGTGAGTTAGGGCAACGCCTTTCACCTGCCCCGTCGTCCCCGACGAAAAGAGTATCGCCGCGACGTCGTTCTGCATCACCTCCACCACGCCGGGTTCACCGGTGATCCTCCTCGTCATCATGTACTCGAACTCGGTCGAGTCGATGAGAATCGTTTTACACCCGTGCTCCGGGAGTTTAGCGGCGGTTGCTGACGTGGCGAACGCGACGACCGGCTTCGAGATTTTGATTTGGCGAGAAATTTCAGATTTCGTGCTGAGTGGATTTGCCGGAGAGACGGCGACGCCGATGGAGAGGAGCGCGAAATAGAGGATTGGAACGCGGGTGGAGTTAGGGGAGAGGACGAAGGCGACATCATTCCTGGAGAGGCCAACTTCCGTTCGTAGAGAGAAAGCTAAGGCCTTGACGTAAAGACGGAATTGGGAGTAAGAAATGCGGTGGCCGGTGGCGCGGTTGATTAGCGCGGTGGCTTCGGGAGAGGGGGAGGTGGATTGAAGGGAGAGAGCATAAGCGGCGGCGGAGAGAGGGGTATTTTCGGGTGGAAGGGGAACGGGAGTGCGGAGGCTGTAGAAGATTTTGGTTTCAGGGCAGAAGCCAGATCTCGGGTCAATAGACGATGGTTCGGGTTTGTCCATTTTAGTGAGAGAGTGAAGAAAGTTCGCTGTGACTGTGATACTTGCGAGAATGAGGCGCTGGCCGAAATATTAATCGATAACCATATGAAAATGGTTGTTAGAAGGTCAATATCAAAGTAAGCTAATCATTTTGTTTTGTATACCCTATACTGTATCTCATCCATGGCCTATTATTATTCAGCTTCTGACGTCACGTTTATGGCTGTCAATTTGGAAAGCAGTCTGTTTTCTGAGAAGTCAAGCTATCAATTCTTTTTTTAGATTGGAATCCTTAAAAAAAAGTTAATAAATCATATGAATGCTTGTCCCTATTTTATTTCTTGTATTAGAAATCATGTATTAGTAATTGTTTGGTTAGAAAGAGAGATATACAGCTTCGTATTGGACCAGAATACACCAGTTTTTGAGAATTCTTCAATCTCTAGCAAATGGTACAAAACTGCTTTAAAAGATAATTTTCTTCCATTCAGACTATATACTTGTTTATTGGGTGATCCATAGCAATCATATTCATTTTATTAAGTTATTCAATAGTTTTTTTTAATTATGGCTTTATTCTAGCTGATCTTAGTATTGATGTTTTTTTATGGATCGCCGTTTCAAGTCTTGCTTTCGCTGGACTTTTTATGTTGGGATAGTATATATTTAATTACATATTATATATATATATAATAAAATATATACTTAATATACACAATTTGATGCAGCATCTAGTAGTTTAACATCTACAAAATCTTATATTTTAATTCTTTTTATCAAGTGAAGAAGAGTTGTGTTCATTCGATTCGTGATTTTTTTTACAACGTGAAAGTTATAAATGACAAGATTTTCATAAGTAAACTATAGTACAAGCGAATCATTTTAAATTTTATTGCATCTTTTAATATTGATTGTTCATTACGTGTAAAATTATATCCGTCAAATATATACACGATGATAATTAATAAATAGAATGTTCATATAGTTTTGCTGCTAGTCATTCATAGGCTATATGTAAAATATGTGCAATTGGTTCGCCAATCTTTTGATTAATTTATTTGGATATCTTTTATATTACATTTCGTTCCAAATGGGGTAATTTTTTAATGTATTGAGTATGTTGCTATCCATTCATCCAAAACCCTTAGATAAGGGAGTTGGGATCACCTATAATACATTAATCATTAGAGTTGAAGATTTAGACAAAATATTTTACAATTTATTTTAATAAATTTCTATGATTTATTACATTAAATTTAACAAAATATCAAAATATATGTAATATACAAAATATTTTATTGTAGAAGAAACGAATTAATCAACAAAATCAAAATACCATATACAAAATAATTAATATATAATAAAAGAAAATAAAAAAAATAAAAAACCAGCTAAAATTGAAGGCTAACGTTGTGTGATGCCTTAAAAAAATGTAATGAAAAAAATAATCAAAATAAAAGGTACCACAACAATATTCTCAACATACCCCAACCCAAGTATTTTTCGGCTTCAATGCTACAATGAACTGAAATTCTTAAACTGTAAATATCATATTAAATTAAAAATTAAAGTTTAAAATTTGAGAATTGAATAAATGCGATGAAGAATTTAAGATATTAATTTAAACATAATAAATTTTTAAGATGTAAATCTAAATCATCGAAGATAAAGCCTAAAAAAATAAAATAAAATTTGAAATATAAGAAGAAAGACCTCCGAAGGGTAAAATTTTAAGTGGGCCCAATGCACACAAAATTCCTTCACAAATCACAAAATATAACTGGGCCAATCAAAACCATCGGAAGGCCCAGCTCTTTCCTCGCCAAACGCCAAAAATTGAACGGCATTTGGCCTTTTCTTTCCAAACGCAGAAAAACTAACCTCAGTTTTACCATTTCCGATTAAATCTCTTTAGACTAGTCTGCTTCTTCCTTTTCTCGGATCTCCCAATATCCGCCGCCGGTCAGTTTTTTCGTTATTTTCAGGTGATTTTCTCCCCTCGATCTGCTCTTTCTATACGCATATTTGTTTTTTTTTTTTCATCTTCATTTATTTTTATTATAAGTCTTTTTTTTGAAGTTCCAGCATTTATACATCTTCGTTTGGTTGTGTAATGTTACGAATTTAATTCGTTTATATGATGTTATAATTTGTTGTTTGGAGATGGTGTGGGAATATTTTCGATTGACTATCTTTTTAAGGGTAGCAGTTCGAGCTGATAAATGCTGTATGTGTGCGATTTTCGTGTTTGAATGTGAAAACGATAATGTAAGTTGCGTTTGAATAAATGTGTAGCTGATAGAATGTTCTATTGTTTTGTTTTGTTCCCATCTTTAGTCTTGGGCACAGGTGGGGAGTAGATAAAAATCTACAAAAATTCCTTTGAATCACATATAGATAGATCTAGTCAAAAGTTATGGTGTCTATGTTGCTCATATGGTGGCTGATGGTTTCACTTGCGATCATCTTGCGAACGGAAACACGTTGGGATAGGTGTACGCTGAAGTGCTTATGTAATGGGAATAATCTGTTTTAATTAATGGTTCCTTCCTCTCTCTCTTTTTTGGTTTTTAAGGGGCTAAATGCTGCTCATTTTCTGTAGTAACAATTTTAAAATTAACACTTTCCCTTGTGGAATGGTCCTTGAATGCTCAGTTGCTGTTGATGAGATTATGTAGCTCCTCTCTGTTGGGTATTGTTCATCACAAACTCAATATCTGCCCTTTTCTTCTTTTGTTCTGTGTAAACAGGGTGCTTGGTTAAGATGTTTGGAGGTAGAGCAATCCATCGGTTGCTGAGAGAGAGACTTCAGTCACAAAACACTGTAAAAATACTATTCTTGGTTTATATATGCAGTTCTGTTATCATCTTCCATGCGATTAATCTAATATGCTTTGGAAACACCCTGCATCTAGTCATAACAACGGAGATTGAGAACATGTGAAATTTGCTTGTGATCGAAAAATTACTGGGCCAGGATACAGTTTCTATCAGTTGCATGCAAGTCATGCATCTATTAATCTCAAAATGTTATAACTAATCAGTTTTCATACTTATGATAAAAGCTAAGATTTGATATATACATATATATATACAAGTGAATGAGAAATCTATTCACATTCTTTGCCTTAACCAAAATCTGGGGTCATTGTGGTATGTTGTAGGCTTAAAAGAAAAATGGAAGACACCTATATTAATTTTTTCCACTTTCAGGTTTCTCCACTTCTGTCTTCTCTTATTTCCAAGAAAGAGCAGGAAGGAGTTGGATCTGCCACCATGAAGTCCTGGAGGGTATTGGCCCTCTTTGGAGCAGGTGTCTCAGGGCTGTTAAGTTTTGCAACAATAGCATCTTGTGATGAGGCTGAACATGGTTTGGGCGTCCCTAACTATCCTTGGCCCCACAAAGGCATTCTAAGTTCATATGACCATGCTTCGTGAGTTCATCTTTAGCTTATCTAGCATTTATGAATGCACTTTATACTTTAAAGCAGAACAAATATATCCTCGGCTCTGTTTCGAGTAAGAATTTGCTAAGTTGAAACTTGCTCTTGAACTAGATGCCATGTTTTCATTTCCTTGTACCTGTCTATTTGTTTAACATATTGATTCCTGTCAATTTTTCTCCATGAAATAATAGCAGTTTATATCTTCAGGACCAATCCCAACCTGTTTCATCGCCTCTCCAGTCATTTATTGTTCCATATATTGGTGTGTAACCTGACATTGGGAATGCGTTCTGCATCAACTTTTTGTTTGTCGCTTTGTACCTCAATATGATTCCTTCTTTTGGTGTCAGTTTGATTTATGGAGGCAGATACGCATAAGCTGTTTCTCTAGCCTTAGATTCATAACAGTGAAGAGACAAATGGGATTTTGGAGCAGTCCACTTTCCAAGTCTTGTCTCCTTTTATACACTGGTTCTTCATAATTTTGTTCTTCACGAACTCCCAAAAATGCTGCATCTGAATAATCAACCAATACCAACTTTGATGTCCTATGTCCATTATACTTCCCCAAATCAACAAAGGATAATTTTGCTTTCTCTTTTCCTTTTTCTTTTACGACCTTCCATAAATCTCCACATTTCAAACAACTCAATACTCTTTTCGTGAATGGGCATATATTTGCACTTTAGAATGTTCAAGTGGAATTAAAATTGATATTTTCCACCCAAAGAAAAGAAAAGGTGGATATTTAGTGGAACTGAAAAAAGCAATTGCGCATGCCAAAGAAAAGTGAAAATGGAAAAACAAAAATGAAGAAAACCCTGGACATGTGGATGACTTATTTGTTCATTTATTGGTAAATAGTTGCAGGAAGTAAAACATTTGCCTTTTGTGCTTTTTGTTTGGATGAGGAAACATATTTAGAAATATTCTTTTCATTGAAAATTTGTAGTTTTAAGCATGGCAAATTTTATTGTATTACACTAATATGCCAATAATGTAGCTATGTACATGCTGACAATGCTATGGGTTCCTTATTCCATTTATCCAAAAATGATTGTGTCTTTATCTGTCTCTAGCAAATATTCTAGAACATTTCTCTGCTTTTGTGATTGGATTCGAACCTCTTTTCCCATTTAAATACATAATTTTTTTCGTTTTTGGTGTATTATGAAAATAAAGCATAATGCTCGTATGTCGCTTATCCAAAATCGATGGACTGTGGAACTCCTTCACTACTGTTGTATTGACATGTCTTGGTCATTTTCAAACAGGATTCGTCGTGGTCACCAGGTTTATCAACAAGTCTGTGCATCCTGCCATTCTATGTCCTTAATTTCTTATCGTGACTTGGTAGGTGTGGCGTATACAGAGGAGGAAACTAAGGCTATGGCAGCTGAGATTGAGGTAGTTGACGGGCCAAATGATGAGGGAGAGATGTTTACTCGTCCTGGCAAACTGAGCGATCGTTTTCCTCAGCCATATGCAAATGAACAAGCAGCTAGGTTTGCTAACGGGGTGCCTATCCTCCTGATTTAAGTCTTATTACCAAAGTATTTCCTACCTTTCCACCCAATTGTTTTATTTGGAATTTGTTTCTATCTGTCTCAGCTAATATTTACCTTTTACCTTTTTAGGCTCGCCACAATGGTCAAAATTATGTTTTTGCCCTTCTAACTGGATACCGTGATCCTCCTGCTGGTGTTTCAGTAAGTTCTTCTGATTGGTCTTTCATTCATCTTACTTGGCAAACAACTCCCATATTATTTTGGACTTTTTGTATCTATCCAGTAACAGCTGATCCTCAACTTAGTATTCACTGATATAAAATGTCACAAGTCTGTTTGTGTTTTGACAACTAACTAAATGGGACAAAGACACTTGCATGTGAATTTTCTATTTCCTTGGCTGTTCTATTTTGGTTCTTTTTCTTTGCATTTTCTTCTTCTGTTTTAGTGGGTTACGTGGCATGGCTCTTCCCTTGCTCATTTTGCAAGCCCTCACTATCTCCAGCCATATTAACTTGCTAAATTCCATGTACTGATTTTTGGTTTCTCCATTTTCTTAGTGTTAAAAGAACTGTTTGTGGTATTAGTATGGCTGTTGAGTACATCTCATTTATGCAGGAGCATTCCTCTGAAAACATGATCCCGTATTCATGGGACTCTTGTCTCTTGATCATCTTTCCTAGAGAACTGGTTTTTGAATCTGAGTGAAATCCTAGATTTGTGAAGTGGAGTTAAGAATCCACCTTGCTGTGGTTTGGGTTCCGGTCAAGTGGGTGGGGTATGTGAGACTGTTGCCCTCTGCAACTGGGTGGGGTATGGCATTGTTATTCAGAAGAAAGTATCATAGCTCACTGCATCTTTGAATCGTGGTGTGGCTTTTCCTTTTAAATTTTCACTTTTTTTTTTCAAATTAAGGAAGTTGTGTTGTGCTTGATCCCTAAGCCAAGTGTGCAATTCGTGATTGGACTTTTATTCTGTTTACTGATGAGTTCCTTGTAATAGTGTTGCCTTTTCTCTTAAGTAGAAATTTGGTGTTATTTTGTTGATTTTTGCTATAACTAGAGAAGGTATATTTCCCCTTCTTAGATTCGTGAAGGATTGCATTATAACCCTTACTTCCCTGGTGGAGCTATTGCCATGCCTAAAATGCTTAATGATGGTGCTGTCGAGTATGAAGATGGTACACCTGCAACTGAAGCTCAGGTAAATTCACTGGTTGATCTTGTTTGCATTTTAGGATATGTTCAACTTGGTCTTTGTACACATATATATGTTAAAGATACGGGTCAGTTGCCATTCCTCATCATCAAGCTCTTCTTTTATATGCTGTTTGTCCTAGATGGGGAAAGATGTGGTGACGTTTTTATCTTGGGCTGCGGAGCCAGAAATGGAAGAGAGAAAACTGGTAAGCTTTCACTCACATGTATAGAAAAAATTAAAACGGTACAAGTATTTTGTTTTCCCCATCATTTGACATGTTAGCCTGCTAAAATTACAACCACAGATGGGATTCAAGTGGATATTTGTTCTATCACTGGCACTTCTTCAAGCTGGTTATTACAGGCGGTTGAAGTGGTCCGTTCTCAAGTCTCGAAAGCTGGTTCTTGATGTTGTCAACTAGATTCCTCGACTTCCTCTTAATGTTATGTGTCTCTGAGGATCATAAATCGGCATTCTGTCGTGTACTAGTTATATCTGCCGTGTGGTGAACCAGCTCGCAAATTTTGCAAATTGTTTTTGGAATGCACAACAATTTTTTTCCATTTCGATGGACAATAAGGAATTCATACCAGCAAAATTTATTTTCTTATCAGTTGGAGCTGATGTGAACCGTCGAGTAAGAAACTATATTATTGCTCGGTGCTCTGTGTACATTTGACGTATCCGTTACGAGTTTTTTTATGAAAATGGGTTGAGGCGTTGACTGAAAGATCTATTCATGGCAACATTCAGATATAGAAAAGTAAAAATTCCCTACCAATTATGCAAATAATGCTCCTAAAATTGTATTTCACTTGTGTGATATTCAAATGCTGAATATTTTTATAGATTGATTTTTAAAAAGAGGTACATATATTAATGAGATTTATCATTACACCAAATAAGTGTGCTTCTGAAAAGATATTTTTTTTTATTTTTTAAATGGAAGTATCTATGATATATGGGAGAACTCAAGTAAAATTCTATCTCCCCAGGAGGAAAACTGTTCACCAATCATTTAGTATTATATATTCTTTTGACCCACCATATATGTTTAGTCCGACAAGACGTCATCGGACCATCCACGCGTCCTCAATCCATCACCCCATCACCTGACAGGAATTTTCAAATTTCAACAGCTTAAAATAATCCGCCACGCGTCTAGTTAATCCCAACAGTTGTCCCACAATATCATCAAGTGCTTCGCCATATGTCCTCTCTCCCATTGGTCACTTCCAACTACCCAATTGAAACTTTTCTTTTTGTAAGATACGCTGCTTTTTCAAGGGACCCACCAAAATCTCCATCCACCAATAAAAAATTAGTGTTTGCATTCATTACGATGTGGACCTAAAAAACATCTGCGAATACTAGTTATTACTATGTGTTAGTAATTAAACACGTATTAGGGGTAATTGTAATTAAATAGTATGGAGACAGCCGCCATGGCTTCTTTTTTAGCTTTATTTGATTGATTTGTCAGGAGGCTTTGCTCCATCTGCTTCTTCCTCTTCCCAAGAATGAACAATTAGATAAAAAAAAAAAAATTGAATAAAAAATAATTTTTTTAATCTCTTTATTATTGTTTGTGATAGATACAAAATACTATACCTGTTTTCATTATTATAAACAATATAATTTAAGCAAGTACTGTGTGGAGGAAGGCAAGGCAGTTCTACCCATGCCATCCTGTCGAGCCCCAAACATTAAAGTCAATCCGCACTCTAGAATGCTCGAATATAGGAAATATTTATGTTTTTCTTTGGCTATAAATACAGTAGTTTTAGAGAACTGCGACATCTTCAATAAATAGTCAAAGAAAAAAGATAGTACGATTAAATGATCACCACGTATTATAAGAAATAGAGGTTTCCTTCAATTTATGGGTGCAATTTGACTATCAACTGCGCATCAATTAATCATGTCATCAAGAGACAAAGTTTAAAGAACAGCACTAAAATTGATAGAGATGTAATTTTCACACTATCATTTCTCATAAAAATTTAGATAAACACACCACGTCAACTCAAGCAAGTGGTTAGCAAGCATCCAAGAGTTTGTGACTCTGGTTTGATTCATACAAGGATTACCAAATGGGTTAGGATATCAGCACTTGTTGAAAGCATTTTAAAGATTATATGTTAACGTGAAGAAGCTCTTATTAAGGACGACAAACTATAATATTACAAGTTCGGTGTCATACATCAAATGAATAAATCAATAATTTCTTTTCATATATTTCAAAAAATACATACATTTCTAAGGGCATTGTCATTCGTTCCTCATCCTTAGCTCATTCGAGGGCAAGAAATTTAAAAATGTGTTGGTAGTAAGGACATCCTCATCAGTCATCAGTTGACAGGTAAGTACGACAATGTGTCAATGAATGTGATATATAATTTTTTTCCCCCTGATAAATAAGGGCCCATGATTGGTGGAATTGAAACCATTTTTCTTAAAACTTTATGTGGATAACTAAGAAAGACTTTATTCTGTCTACTCCACCAATCAATGAATGCTTCCAACCACAACCAATCACAATCTGGATCTTTGCCCTAAGATTAAACTACCTCACAAGACCTTCCACGTATTACACCTTCCTTTGATCGGAATAAAGCATGTAGCTCACTCGCTTTCCCAATTCGTGGACATCTGTCTTCACTTATCTCCAAACAAAAATGATAAAAAGGAAAGGAAGAAAAGGGTATATTTACTTGTTAACTAGCTAGGTTGTCTACTTGTGTGGAAACCACAGTACTTCCTCCACGTGATAATGTCTTTCATTTACTTGCTATCCATTTTTCATTAAGTCATTGATCATTTATATTAAACAAGTACGAAGATGTGGAGTATTTTTTTTTTTTTTTCAAAGTACAACATTAAAAATAATCATTTTTATCAGCATAGTCGATAGTTTGTATCTCTAATAAAATAGAGAGAGAGATTAGTTTTCATTTACCAGCAATAAGCTACTTGATTAGATAGAGTAAGGTTGCGTTCCCACATCATGAATTTTTTATTTTTTTTGGAGAAAGGAAATAATATTTGGAATTGTAATGGAGGTAGAGAGGTAAAGTTTGATTGCTTTACCTTGTAATGAAAAGGAAATTGGGGGAACAAGCACTCGTGTCTGTCCCCTAGTAAAGTAGTCTCGAAATTAGCCAACTTGAAGCAAATTTTTTTTTTTTCCTCACATGTTGGCATTTAATCACGCCATTTACAAGAAATTCTCGTTTCCTTAATACCAATATTGATGTTGTTGCCGCGTATCAATGCTATGATTTTGAGTGCAATCTAAATAATGTTATTGAACAGTTGAATTATGTGATTATGTGATGATATGAATATTTAAATTATGACATTATCGTATGTACACATACATAAATATGAATAAATACGACAGTATCTTTCCTTCCTCGACCCTTTCATATATATCATCTGCTTGCAGCTCAGTCAAAGCCCCTAATTAGCGAACTTTGCTCTAATATTTGTTGGATGCTTGACACTTAGAGTTGATAGCGAGTGAGCTTCCGTGTGTGTGTGTCTTTCTCTCTCTCTCTCTCTCTATATATATATATATCTATATATATATATAAACTGATAGACTGTAACTTTCACCATTGGCAACGCAAAGGCTACACGTGTCCATGTTCTGGAACCTTTCCATTTTCACCCCTGAAAAACACCATGATTCCTTAAGAATGGCTAGGTGCCCCTTCATCTACTGCACCTGCGGACACCTTGCGCTCTCTCATTGGCCAATTCTCACAGCCAATTATATTAGATGAATAGCACTCCTCTCTTTTTTCAAGATCTTCATTTTTTGCCTGTAATGGACTAACATGTGTCGCCATTTCGTACACCACCTTTACTTTTGTTGGTTGCTGAATGTGTAATGAGCCTTTGCTTTTCAGATTTGCATCATTGGATTCGCAGATGAATGCGAAAGTTTGGTCGTTGATTTTGCTGGTTCTAGATCGGTAGATCGATGCGTAGTTGGACGGCGAGATCGTCCGATAATCAGTCGGTAATGAACCGGATAATGCTCAGATTTCGGCCGATTGCGCCGAAGCCTGCCGGTGGTGAAGCGGCCTCCGGCACGGCGGATCAGGACAGAGGAAACGGCGCCGGGAGGAGAGCGAAGAGGAAGTATGTTAGGGTTCGCGGTCGGCAAAGTAAAGAGTGTGCGAGGAGGAATATTACGGAAGGCAAAAAAAAGTCGCCGCCGGAAAACTCCGGTATCGAAGACGAGTCGTCGCAGGAAAAAGGAGTGGTGACGCTTCAGCTTCTGCCGGAGAGATCTGAAAGTCATCAAAATAGCTGCGATAATAGCGCGCAAAAAACTCAGGAAAACTTAAATACAGATCGGTATAACGTAGATGATGACGTTAACAACGAGCTGACGGCGAATTCCGGCGTCGGAACGGTGGATTTGCGGACCGTCGGATCTGTGATCGAGACGTGGATAATCGTCGAATGCGTGACCGATAAGTTTGCTGGGGTAGGGTTAGGGTTTTCAGATAAGGAAAAGATCTACAGTCTGGAGCAGGACACTTGTCCGGGTTTCATATCCGACCGGACGAATAACGTGATTTGGGTCAACGAAGCGTATAAAAAAATGGTGGCGGAAGACGAACAAGTGGCTGCGGAGAAGGGGTTTCTGGTGTGGTTGGTGGTGAAAGAAGAATTACCCCATTTTTACCCTTCATTTGCATGCAGAGTGAGGGTTATTCAACAAAGAGGGCATGGGCATAAATGGAATAAGATAGTGCCATGCGATGTTTGGAGGATGGAATTTGCTGGGTTTGCATGGAAATTGGACGTAAACACTGCGCTCAGTCTAGGCCTTTAGCGTGGTACAAGAGATCGATCGAGGATAATTTCACAACAATATCAGGTGAGAATTAATTATCTTCTTTTATCAGGTGATTAAGAATTAATTAAGTGTGTTTATTTTGGCACGTCAATTTCTTGCTTCCTAAAATCTTTTCTCGTCATAGGATGCAAAATTAATCAGCTTGAATGAGATTGGAATGAAGTTTGAGCTCGAACTTAAGTATAGGTATTGGAAAGTTCATAGCTCGCTAACTTTAAATAGTTCAATATTATAATAGGACCATTTTGAAATATATTTTAATTTATTATGATAATATTATAAAAGTAATTATCATCGTAAACTTTTTCTCGATAAATAGCAATTTTAAGTAAATGCGACTTTTCATAGATATAAACCACCACTGATTGGCCAATATATGATAAGACTGCATTTTCTAAAAGATTGCTACTTATGGGAAAAAGATTAATTAGGTCCTTAACATCATGGCCCTTCAATAAAGTCCAAACAATTGGACACAGACACACCTGCCAACCTGATGGAACCCATATTTGAAAGAGTAATACTATTTATCGCCTTGCGTTAGTCTCATAGATCTTCATTAATTATTAACTATGTTATACAATTTATTCAAAAGTCCATTATTTAATTATCATTGTATAAATTGTTAAAACGTACATATGTCCTTTTTTGGGATTAAACCGAAATGGTGCTAATTTTGCCACTTGCTTCGATTTATTCTTACACAATAACTTTATTAATTACTATGAATTGAACATTATACAAAACAAAATTTGAAAGACATTGTAAACATTAAAAAAGTTCACATTTTAACACGGGGGTAAGTTTGTCATTTGAATGTCTTAAGCTATTTAATAAATAACTTAAGAGGTTTCTGAGGCATTTTAAAAATTCAGCTAGGGATGTAGTTGAGAAGTAACAGGAATTTTAGCTAAGTAAATGGATTCTCCCTCTTTAACAATATTTATACATTAGAAGTGATAGACATTTTTGCTTCTAATTAAGCATAGTATTTCTTCTTTTCTTAAATAGGTATCGTTTTTTTTTTCCTCAAATAATTGTTATAAGCTCCATAAATGCTCATTAATTTTATGTTTTTTAAAAAAAAATCTAAAGAACTGTTTAAAATATTACTTAAGAATATATATAAGTATAAGGAGTTTAATTTTCTGGTGCAAATTATTTTGTATAGAAAAGTTCATATTCTGCTATAATTTCATTGTTAGATTGATAACCATTCTCTTTTGCATAACATAAAGCCCATGAACTAACTAATCACCTGGAGCTAGACTTAGTGCCAGCTATTTTGCTAAGCTATTCAAAACATCTTCTAAAATATATTCTATTTTGCTAAGCTATTCAAAACATCTTCTAAAATATATTCAAAGCTTATAAAAGATTGAATTTTATGTTAATATAAGCTGCTGAAATATTTAATAAAATAAAATCATGGAATTTTTAAAATTTTAATAATAACAAATTTGTAATTTATATGACCAAAATAAAGGAGTATGTTATAATCTTAGTAAATAAGTTAGGATCTCCTTATAAATATCATCTCTTAATTTTTTTTGCCAAACACTATAAGACACCTTTAAAACTCTCAAATATTTTGTAAGATCTTTTGAGGAGTTTATAAACTCAACTTAGAGGGTGTTTGTTAAGCTTATTTAAAATATCTTATAAGCTCCTATATTTTTTGAGCATATAAACTTCTACATCTTATAGCTCCTATATTTTTGGAGCATAGCTCTTATTTGGAGCTTATAAGATGTATTATTATTATTATTATTATTTTAAAAAAGAATGATAAAATAATTATAATATGTTGGTAATAGTAATTTTATAATTTATAAGGTCAATTAAAGGATTTGTCAATATCCTAAAGTGAAGTAAGAGTCTCCATTTTTTTTTTATAGAGCTTATAAAATTCTAACAATTTTTTTTTTTGAGCTTATAAGATCATCTTCTAAAAATTTTCCTAACACGCTTGGATATCTTATTAACTGATCCCCTAAAATTTTCATATATTCTTGGATATCTTATAAGCTCATCTTTTAATTTTTTTGTCAAATATTCTTCAGATATTTTTTAAACTCTCAAATATTTTATAAAATATTTAAAAAAAACTTATAAAGCCAAACACTCTCTTAAACTTGAACCCAAAATGAGTTGGGCTTGGCTTAACTTGGACTTATTCCAACCACAAGCCTGAATCCATCTAAGCACAACTCCCCTTGACATCTTTATCAACAAGTGAAAAATAGAAAATAGAAATAACGAAAAAAAGAGAGAGAAGAGAAAAGAGAAGAACATTCTATATTTTATTATGCAGCCTGTTGATAACAATAATTGGTTCAGTACTTTTCGCATAACTATTAATTTTTGTTATGCAGTCTGTTGATGGCGTACTTAGCTCGTTGTAGGGCGATGTCGAAGATGTGCTCTGCAAAAGTAAGTCGCGAAATAAACCTATATTTTGCTGAAGTATGTGCGTGGTTAAGACGTGAGAAATAAAATTTATCTCAATAGAATCTTGAATGGTTTGAAAAGAATATGAAGAATATGTATTCTAATAATAATGATAACCAAGTGGCAGCTTGCATTTTATTTGTGACATCATCTTCCTATTCTTTGCCAATTATATCTGGATACACGACGTACATAGACCACAAATAAGATATTAAAGACATTAAATATTTAAATTAATTTTTTACTCTTGGAATTTTTTGATCAATGGTCTTCTTAGACAAAAGGAAAGACCACATTAACCATAACTCAACTATAATGTTACTTTGAGCGAAAAAAAAATTAAGATTGTGTTTGAATTGAATAATTTCATAGAGAAAGATTTCAAATTTGTAATAATAAGTCTTGTTTGAATAATTTTAAATCCATCAATATTTGTTTTGAACTAGTTTTTCCATCATTCTTGTGAATTTGAAATCCACTGAAAAATCATTTGAAATCCTTAATTCTAAATCTCTTCCTTAAATCCAAATTTTTTCATTCAAAAACAAAATAAGGTAAAACCATAAATTCATAAAACAAGGTGAAACCGTAGTCCATGTGATGAACTACACCCGGAGGGCGTCTTCCCACCTTCATTAAAAGCTTGAAACATTAAGTGTAAGAATGGTTAAAGTGTACTAAAATTCATGAATTCCATATCTAACCCTTTCAAGGTCACGTTTCAACTCTTTATTTCAATGGAATAGAAAGCTTGCCCCAGAGGTAGGGGAAAGAGCAAATCTAATAGAAAAATAATAATAATAATAAAGAAAAAACAGAATCTTTTAGTTTTAACGTTTTTAGTAGTACTAAAATAACAATGTAAACTTCAAAAATGAAGAACTCAATCTGTTCAATGAAAGACGACATGTGGAATAGTCAGTATTAGCCCAGTAAAGAATCATCCATTAATTTGTACTTTGGTCAGGCACATAATGCTGATCAGTTGTGGTTATGCAGAACAAAATACTGCATACTATTTATGCCGGTGTAACAGAGTAGAACAATTATAAAGTGGATTCCAATAGCTAAGTTATTATAACTGTGAAGTTTATCACCATTGGCACACAAATATTCCATGTGGTTTCCCGAGTTTGTCATTATCAGGACATGAAAAATCACTCACTGCTCATAAAATTTATCGTGCACTCCTAAATTATCTTCCATTATGAGGACATGAAAAATCTACTCACCGCTCATAAAAAAAAATTGTCCACTCCCAAATTATCTTCCAGGATACACTCGATTCTATTACATTTAGGAAACACATAAAGCAACCACAAGTTACCATCCCTTCAAACCATTATCTCAGGCAAACTGGTCAATAAGTTGTAGTCCACCAACACTATAAATAACTAATTTTGCCACAGCTTGGAAAAAGGCTTCCCTTTTTGGCATGTCAGCACGCATTCCATAACAATTTGTCTCAGTTGTTTCTCAACATCTTCAATGGGAAGGGTTGCATCTACCATCTATAATGAAGAAGCCGAAATAAGACAAAAATTAATCATCAAATCCTGTTACCATCCCACAGACATTCTCTAATTCGGTATATTGTGATGCAAGTCACAGGACATATATTGCGTGGGCTCATAGTTGTCAAACAAAAGGCAAAGATATACTGATCACTACAAATAGAAATAAAAAGTGTTGTTTCCTTTTAATACACTAGTTCAAGTTTTGATTTGTGATTCAATGTTTATCCTCTAGTACAAGTATTGCCCCTGAAAACTAAAAGTTGATGTTAAAGCTAGTTATTCGGACTGTCCCACAAGTTGGACATGAATTGCTAAGAGTTTAAGCATTTAAACTTGGCAGTTTCATAGTTCCAATTTTACCCCTGATAAGAGACAAAGGTCCAACTCTTTTCAAAGAATGCGATGAACCTCATCAGTAAAAAGGCCTGCCTATTCATTAGCATCTAATTATTAGACTTACCAACTTATACTCTGTTTCAAAGCATCATTTAATTTAACAAGTCCAAATAAAAATAGGGATCACCAGTTTGATGTTAATAAAAAGAAAAAGAATAGTCTAAGCTCACTACCTTCCATGTGGCATTGCAAAGCGTCTTATATGATTGAGCAACTTTTTTCTGAAACTCAAGCTTCTCATACCTCTCGCCTCCATAACCTCCTCTTTCGGCAGCATTCTAAAAATTTTTGATCATAAATTCATGGTCAGCCTGAAAATAATTCAACTTGGAATGGAAATACTTAAACAGCAATCTGACAGAGGTCTCATATCAGAAAGAAAACATAATTTAAGCAATGAAAAACACAATTGCACATGCACTAAAGAATTATATAGATCATATAGCTTCATAAATTTGAAAATATACTGCATCATGATAACAATCTGGAAAAGTTGCTCTAAAAGGGTGAATAAGCCACCACATATGCATTTCTGACACAAAGTTGATATGATGCCATACCATTCAGTTCTGAAGAAGTGTGCATTAAACATAATGTACCTCTGGTGATATGTCAAGGTATACAACTAGATCTGGAGCAAGCAATCCTGCCTCTGGAGCCTGCAAAAACAAGATGGATATAACCGAAGCATAATGAGTTCCACAGCATACAAAGTCTGATAATGGTTTTGACAACCAAAACTATTATATACACTATCTCCACCTTGCACCACTCCACATCAAGTCCTTTGGCAGATGAGAAAGCAACCCCAGAAAAAGAATAGCGATCAATAATGAGCGTGGTTCCACTCCTCAGCTTAGACTCCATCAATGATCTAAGGCCACATAGTCAATGATCCAATAAAAGTGTTTGAACTCCAAATGTGAGTATGATCAAATATTTCGATTCTTTGGAATGACAATGACTCAAGTAAATATAAATAGTATGTCACAAATGGATTTAAAATTAAAAAACAATCCGTTCAACTTATGTGAATTCATAACAAAAATTATAAAGCATCTTAGGAGATGGTGCGATATTTTTGCTTCATTACACGGAGGGCAAAATACTCCTTCATCTGTTGGGCAAACCAACAACATTTTGAATACCAGAGAGAATTAATACAAAAACAGAGCAAGTTTATCCAGCTTCTATAAGAAGCAATATCTTTATCTAGCCGAATCTAATGGGTCAGTGTTTTGCACAAAAAGACATCAGCATTTCCATCATAGCTTGTTCTGATACATTCCACAAAGCAAATTATAAAAGATCAATTCAATTCTCTCCCTTCACTGAAGTGACTGGATACTCAATATTTTGAAATTTTAACACTAACCAGGTTGACATGTTTATATTTTCCATGTATATGAAAATAAAAAGTATTGTTTTTTGGCAAAGCGAATTGCTAGGTGGTGTATTGTCCATAAAAAACAGGACTGGCACTTTATAAAATGAAGTCAGAATCTGTGTTCATATGGACAAGTATTAGCAAAGATCACTGCACATGCACAAACAAGTAAAGCTAACCTCTTCTCCCAACGATTTGCACTGAAGAGCAGATGGATTGCATGATCATCCAAATGTGATTTGTTGGCTAGATAGGAAGAAATCATTTGTCCAACACCTGTATTTCTATCAGGAAATCTCCATAATTCAACTGCATGTCCCAACTCTTCTAGGTAAGAAAGCAATCTGCCGCACTGAGAGGTCTTTCCACAGCGATCCAAACCTTCTAGAACAATTAAGGCACCCCTTGAATAACTTTTGTCACTACTTTCCATGTGAATTTGTCTTACCGAGCACTTGGATGGGTATGCCAAATTGTAACGAGAACTTAGTGACTGTCGCACCACTACTGTTGCAAAATTTCTGAAAGATACATGTATTTGAATATCAATATAGAACCTTTGGTATTTCAAAAGATGGTATATTAAGTCCCTAGAAATTTTCCAATAGAATCAAACTTCAAATACAGATGAAGAAATGCAAAACCCATAAGGTCACTCGAAGTATTTGAGCTTGCAATAATTTCAAATACTTCAATTTTAGCATCACTAGTTTTAATATCCTTTGATTGGCAAAAGAAAGGGGTTTTCCCTTTTGTTAAGAAACTTTATACCAAACCATGAATCAAAAACCAAGAATTAAGAAACAATAACAAAATCTTCAATCCAAACATCCCATAAAGGCATTTTATCAAACAACTTGTGAGCACGACACTTACGATGCCAAATATTAGTTATTCTCCTGACAAACAAACAAATCAAATGGTAATTAAACTATCCAGTAGGAAACGTGGCAAATTGTGTGTAATTGAACTTACAAAGCCTTAAAAACGGTGAAATGGCAAGCATTTGTCATGTCCTATCGTGCAAACCCTACACATAATTCCACACCCATTACAAAAATTACCAAATTCCATATACAAAACAAATACTAGAATCTACACTTAGATTGTGCATGAATCAAACTAAAAACAATGAGAACTGTGGTAGAAAGAAATAAATTACCTGTTCAAGAGGCCATTTCCGTGTTCGTGCTCAAAGAAGTTATTTGAGTGGAAGTATCAACACTTTAGAAGGGAAAAGGTGAAGAGATTTTGGTGTTTCGCGGCTTTATATAATTACATAATGGCGTGCAGCGCGCCTAACAATTTCAAAGTTGGGTCCGTAACTCCTCCGTGAACCCATCTATGTTGTGGACCTATGGGCCTGTTTTAGAAGGGAAAAAGCTCTAATTTTTAGTAGCTTGGAACTTCTAAGCTTACTTAAGCTGATGTTTTCCGGGTTTGGGTTTTTAATCGGGTACCCGATATGTCGGCCAAAACCCGATGTTGTAGGGTACCCGATACTATCACGTTTTTGGGTTTTGTTTTTTGTTGGTGTGTGTGATTCAGCTCCGTGGTCCCTGCCTCTGTTTTCACTCGTGAAAAACCTCTACTCATCTAATTAAGAGCTAAAGCCACACACTTTCAAAAGAAACTATTTTTTCCATGAATTTCTAGATTAATTTCAAGAAAACATTTCGTGATAAGAGGGTGAAACAGAGCAAATATTTTCTCAAAGAAAATGAGTCGAAGATTCATATACCTCAAAAAGTTTGATTTTGAGAAATGTAGAAATTGCAAAGGTTGAGAGTAAGATAAACTGATTTTGCAGTGGCTTTTTCTACTTTTGAATAGATCTCTGCTCCTCTTGTGCAATATCTATACTACTGTCTGTTGGGGTGCTTTATCCGATATTTGGGTCGCCGGAAAGTTGGATTTAGGGGAGATCATAGGGTCAGGTGTGAGCTACGCCGGAAAGTATGGCCTGTGGCCGAGTTGAATCCCCACCTTTACTTCATCCTGTTTTTTCTTTTTTTTTTTAATATTTAATCGGGTACTCTAATCTTCATCGGATTATCCAATAAATTATTAACTTTTGAATTTCAACCAACCCAATGCGTAGAATCCGACCGGCAGGAACGAGATTCGGAAAACCCAACATCCCACCCCTAGATTTTAGGAAATTATAAGAAAAGGTAAAGGAATGTTATAGCCTGTTAGGCCTCAGTGCTTTTTATTTGTTTTTTTTTTTCTAGATTTCTACAATAAGTTGAAATAAGCTAACAAAACTACACACACTCTATCAATGCTTTTTGCAGCTTTGGCATCTTCGCAAGTAGTATGAAGTTCAATTGGACTAGGATAAGCAACAATCATGATAGGCAACAATTAATGCTTCCCTTATGAAAATCACAATACTCCTGAATTACTGTTTGATTCAAGCTTGTCATTCATTACTCCATTATATTATTTAATAAATAAACTAACAAATATATAATTAACTTATTGTTATTATTAGATTTTAAAGTTTTTATTATGAAGATCTCTACAATATACACCATCCTTTTTTCTTTGTTCTTGGCTTCTTGCTTAGGCTAATTTTTTCCCAACAACCATGCTCGTTTCCTTCGGTGTAGCTCTCTTTTTTTCTAGTTTTAGTTCCTGCCTATAAGTTTTGCACCTTCAACTTTAGTCTTGAGCATTAGTGATCATCTATTATGGTTTAGCATTGTAAAATGATTCGAAGAAGAGTTGATTGAGTCATTTGTGAATTGTGATCAAGAAACTTATGATGCTTCCTTTGCAGTTTCCTGCACCAAAAATCCAATCACTTCCCCAGAAAAAACCTCCACTTGAAAATGCCTATAACCTAAAATAAATTAACCAAGTATGCAAAGCAAACCTGACCTGCATAACTATGTTTCAGTTAAGATCACTATTCGTGCAAGCAAAACTATCAAAGAATGACCAAGTCAGATTAATCCCCAACGTTAATTACATTTGAGCCTCAATTTTTTATTTATTTTTTATTTTTTGTTCAAGATTAACTTATCATCAGGCTGACTATAGCAACAAATAATATTACTTTTTTATATGAGGTGTGAGTGTAATAAAATCAAATTTAATTAGGTTCCTTAAACGCTACATTGTCCCTGTTGGTTGAGAGATGTTGAGGTTCTTGGAATTTTCCAAGGAAAATACAGGAAGCTCAGAAGCAAACCTGTGAAGGTCTTTCGTTTCCGATTCGTTTACTAAGATCAAATGTTTACAGCATTATCTTACATTTAATATTACTTGCTAGTCAAACAAATTACAGGGTCCTCTTCAATCTCTCTCGAGAGGATTTGCTGCCCTTAGTTTAATATTGGTATATCAACTTCATTCCTGCTTTTCAAATATAAATATAGCGCTGAGCTTTGATAAATCAGTTCTTGAATTTTTCCTGCAGCTCCTCTCTTCGGGTTTTCTTTTAAATTCTCCTTTGGTTTTTTCCTTTTTTTCACTTCATTGCTAAATGATGATGGGAAATGGAGGCCCTTTTAAAGACAAGAACTACTACCAGTTTGAAAATGTAAGTCTCCTGGCAGACTGGCAGTGCTTTTCTTCTAGTCTTCAGGGTTCTTTATTTTTGGGGCATATATGATACTCGGGATGTGGGAAGGGAGAGATGTAAGAAAAATTGCATGTGCGAGTGTTTTAGGGCGTAGGGTGTAGGGGATGAACACGATGCACATATGATCTTGATGTAATTTCTCAAAATGCTTGAGAAGTTTCATTTTGCTTAAGTATGAAATTTCTCTTTATTTTTGCAATCATATTTGTTTTGTGAGTGTGTTTGAATGATCAATGCTTTAATCCTCTTCTATTTCATGCATACTTATGCCCTTGCTGAATAACCTCACAAACTTGGCACCTTGCACATAAATAGGTGGATGAGAGATCTGCAGAAGAGAGGGCAATCGATGATTGGATTCCAATCACTTCTTCAAGGAGTGCAAAATGGTGGTTTTCAGCTTTTCACAACGTTACTGCTATGGTTGGAGCTGGAGTCCTCAGTTTCCCTTATGCCATGTCCGAATTAGGATGGTAAGGAATTCCCTTCAAAAACAACTGATTTTAAGTCAATATTTTTCAACTGCCTAGTTGAGAAGAAGGAAGATTTTCACGTCCTGTGCTCGTGGTTTTCAGGGGTCCTGGAGTAACAGTGCTCGTCATGTCTTGGATCATAACTCTCTACACTTTGTGGCAAATGGTTGAGATGCATGAAATGGTTCCAGGAAAGCGTTTTGACAGATATCATGAGCTTGGACAGCATGCTTTTGGTGAAAAGCTTGGCTTGTGGATTGTAGTGCCTCAGCAGCTAATTGTTGAAGTTGGAGTGGACATAGTTTACATGATTACAGGAGGGCAATCGCTCAGGAAATTCCATCATTTGGTTTGCAAAGATTGCAAGAATATCAAGCTTACGTATTTTATTATGATCTTTGCCTCTGTCCACTTTGTACTCTCCCAACTTCCAAACTTCCATTCAATCTCCGGTGTGTCCCTTGCTGCAGCAGTCATGTCCTTGAGGTATCTTTTAGCTAGTACCTTGCTTTAACTGTAAAAAAAATGAATCTAGCTCTTTATAATGAAGAAACCCAAGGACAAATTTTAGAATCAGAAGTTAATTTCCAAAGTCCTTTTAGGTAATAAGCTTCAAAGAGACCATAAGGTGCAACAGCAGTGTAAATTGTACATAAACAAAAAAGAAATGAGTAGTACTTGTAGATGTGTATAATGAAAAGTGGATTGTACAATGGATAAAAAAAAAAGATCAAAAGACATGGAATTAATAGTTGTTGTAAACTTTTTTCAATGCACCTGATATGCTTAATCTGTTCTGTTATGAAGTTACTCTACAATAGCTTGGGTGGCTTCAGTCGACGAGGGTGTGCAACCTAATGTGGAATATGGCTATAAAGCCAAGAGTACAGCTGGTACTGTTCTTACCTTCTTCAGCGCGTTGGGAAGCGTCGCTTTTGCCTATGCAGGTCATAATGTTGTGTTGGAGATTCAATCAACTATGCCTTCAACACCTGAGAAGCCTTCAAAAGGACCTATGTGGAGGGGGTGATAGTTGCTTATGTAATTGTTGCCATATGCTATTTCCCTGTTGCTCTTATTGGATACTGGGCTTTTGGTAATGCGGTAGATGATAATATTCTGATGTCACTAGAGAAACCTAAATGGCTCATTGCCATGGCTAACATGTTCGTTGTAATTCATCTTATCGGGAGTTATCAGGTAAACTTGAATTTTATCTTGTTCATGTATTTGTTCATTTGATGAACTAAAAAGTACTTAATTCTGTTTGAATGTGACTAGTGCAGATCTATGCGATGCCGGTGTTTGACATGATTGAAACTGTGCTTGTAAAGAAACTAAGCTTCAAGCCAAGTTGGTATTTGCGCTTTGTTGCAAGGAATACATATGTGGGTATGTAGAATGCCCTTTTCCTCCAACCAATGCCTTGAACTGGTGTTTTTAGTCGTTTACTTTAAAAACTGAAGTTATTACATACGAGGTATTGAATATTTAACAATAACACGTCCCTTCACGTGAAAACTACGACATGGAAACTTTGTCTTCTTGAATATCATATTGAATAATCATTTCATGTAATATGTTAGAAAGGTGAAACATTTAGTTCCTAACATCTCTTAACACATTTTCTTGATTTCAGCTTTTACAATGTTTATCGCCATAACCTTCCCTTTCTTTGATGGGCTTCTTGGATTTTTTGGAGGATTTGCTTTTGCGCCAACCACATACTTTGTAAGCAACTATTGGGTTGTCCTGTTTATTGATGATGTTTTCATCACAGAAGTTTTCTCTTCTTTTAGCAGGCTGGTTAATAGAAATGTTTAATCCTCTGTTCAGCTTCCTTGTATCATCTGGCTTGTACTAAAAAAGCCGAGGAAATTCAGCCTGTCTTGGTTCACTAACTGGGTACGTGCAGATTTAACTGTCATATTTTTCTTTGATTTTACCTTAATTCATTGAACTATAAGACACTGATTTCTTTGACATGGCCATGTGGATTATCAGATTTGCATAATACTTGGTGTTCTTTTGATGGTTGTTGCACCCATCGGAGGGCTAAGAGTGATTATAACCAAAGCAAAAGACTATAAGTTCTATTCATGAGCAAGGGCTGAACCAGAGGAGCTGAAGTTGGTTAAGGCTCCCGGAAAGTAAACGTGTTTATTTTTGTATACAGAGAGTGATACACAGATGTAGAAGAAAATCATTTCAATATAATTATCTTATTTGACGACTTATTTTTCTTGTCTTTTGTATTTTGTTAAATGATTTTCTATTAACTGCACTTTATTTTAGATTGATATTATGTGCATATTGTTTGTTTAAAATTTTGATTTAGTCGTTTCTTCAATTCTCATCGTCTCTTTACTAGGAATTCACGCCATGAAAGAAAAAAAGAATGTTTTGTACTATTATGAATTAGATGGTAGAAAAGTTATTTCATCCAAAAAGAAAAATGTTTAACAAAAATGAATCTAAATTTGAATACAAACTATTATTATCCTCAATATTATTTTTCAAAAATTCATGCAAAATTAACAAAATCCAAAACATAATAAATTCATAATTGATGCAAGATTTTGATGGGCCGAATCAACTGGCCTAAAGGCAGAAGTGTATTTCCATCCATGTAAAGATTTAATCCAATAAAGTAATTATAAAAAGAAAAAAAAAGATAGAGAAAAATTTAAAGGAAGTTATGTTATATAGTTATAGTGCTTCAAGAAGTATTAGAATTAACACGTTAGAGGAGTAGTACAAGTTAATCACTACCTCCAGCTCCGCCCTTTGGATTAGCCTTTTATCTTTGGTTTTCGACTCATTCAGTATTATGCTGATTTAAGCATCGAAAACACTAAAATCGTCTCTTTAGTTTTCTATGCATTGAATATTTTACTGATTTTGGAATCTATACTAGAAAACATATTTTTCTTCATAAACACGAATGGTATTTTAAATTTTCAATTTACTAAATATCCCCTTAAAAAAGAAAATTGCGAAAATATACCAATTCTTTTCATCAAACCAGAATTAAAAAATTGGCGAGCTCAACATCTCCGGCAGTACAACAGATTGTCTCCATCAAATGGAAGTTGACTTCCCTGGAAAATTCTCTGAGAATTCCACCAAAATGAGGTCTGTCATGTCTGCATTTTCCTTTTTTTATCTACACGCCAAACAGACAATAATGCCGAAATAAAATATACTCTTGTCTCTTGTTTATAATTCTCCATTTTTCAAATGCCATCTATAATTGAAGATAATGCACAGAAATTTCCCTATAATTTAATAATCTGGTTTAATATTAAATGGCTTGAATTATAATTGATGAAGTCATTGTTTCAATTTAACTTCCATGGATAAACCTCTACTGAAAAATGCCTATAACCCAAAAACAAGTTAATACTATCTGTATGCAAAGTCAAGAGCACCTGAAGTACTACTGCCTAATACTATTTTTAAGACCATATACCTAGAAATCAGAATAGAAGGACATCATTTTTCCTTTAACTCTTTGACTGGTAACTGGTTATGTACAACTATTTCAAAGGCATCGTTCTTGCTGCCCTGAATATGTAATATTTTCTAAAAAATATATTCTAACAAAGTAATCATGCATGTGGGACCAAAATATAAGCTAACCTGTAATTATCCGGATAGTTGAAAGAAATTAATGAAGACTTAGATGATATGACAGTTAAGACTTTGATAATCATTGATTTATCAGAACTAGTAAGGTGGATTCGTGCAAGCAACATCAAGGGATTATCAAAATCAAGAAACTTTCGGACTGATTGAAAATATACGAGGTTCGAATGATTTTTGGCAACTAGAAAAGGGCAACAATTATTGTCAAGGAATTTTCTGAGCTCCGAAACAAACTTAAGAATGCCTTTAATTCGCATTTCATAGTTAAGATTAAATATTAATTCATCATTTACTCGCTAAAGTCAAGCATGAATTGTTAAAGGGTATTTATTCTTATCTCGCTCTGATTAGGATCAAGTAATGGTCCTTAGTTAATTTTTAACGAATAAGTCTACTGATTCCTAACTTTATAAATTTGTAGGGAGTCTGGAGGGATGGTGGGCCGGTGGCCCTTGACTTTCAATTAACTTTTTTTGTCTTCCTGTAAATAATTATGAAAAAAACTTAAAGTTGCCCCTCCTTACTACCAATATATAAATAAATAAATTTATTATTCCAAAGTAAAATATGAAAATATAAAGCTTTGCCACTTCTCCCCCACTCCTATAATGCTAATGTTTGATACTACATAGGTGGAAGTAGATTCTTGTTTTTTTTCCTTCAGCTCCTCTCCTTTGAGGTTCTTCATTTTCTCCTCGGATTTGCAAGCTTCCACTAACTACAGTTGTTAAAACAATTAATGGCAACTGAAGGTCCTAGTTATGACAAGAGCTACTACTACAAAAATGTAAAAAACTCCTCCCTTCATGTGTGTGTGTGTGTGTGTGGGCATGAACATGACGCATGACAAGGAGTAATGTTTCAAACATTTTTGTTACTTATACGGGTGTGTATATCTCCATGAAACTTGGGCTTGTAACTTGATTGACTTCAGCAAACAACTCAATGAAGTCTTAATCGGAAATATCCCCTTATTTTTTTGTTGGGGTGTTTGCATGTCCAATTCTTGAATGCTCTTTCATTTTATGCACACTTATTTCCTTGCTAAGGAAAAAAAAAAGTCGCAAACTTGACAATTTGCGCACAAAATATAGGTGGATGAGCGATCTGCAGAAGAAAGGGCAATAGATGATTGGCTTCCAATCACTTCTTCAAGGACTGCAAAATGGTGGTATTCAGCTTTTCACAATGTAACTGCTATAGTTGGAGCTGGAGTCCTCGGTCTCCCTTATGCCATGGCTGAACTGGGATGGTAAAATTTCACTTTAAGACCAGTTATCTTGGAGTACTCCGTACACGAATTAAATTATGCTGCTTGAGAAGAAACTATTGAAACTATTATTTGTTTCATGTTGTGCTTATATTCTCAGGGGACCTGGAGTGACAGTCTTGGTCATATCTTGGATCATTACTCTCTACTCTTTGTGGCAAATGGTAGAGATGCATGAACTGGTGCCTGGAAAACGTTTCGACAGGTACCACGAACTGGGACAGCATGCTTTTGGTGAAAAACTTGGCTTGTGGATTGTGGTGCCTCAGCAGTTAATTGTTGAAGTTGGAGTGGACATAGTTTACATGATTACAGGAGGACAATCGCTCAAGAAATTCCATGATTTGGTTTGCGAAGATTGCAAAGATATCAAGCTTACCTATTTTATCATGATCTTTGCCTCTGTCCACTTTGTACTCTCCCAACTTCCCAGCTTCAATTCAATCTCCGGCGTGTCTTTGGCAGCAGCAGTTATGTCCTTGAGGTATATTAGCTAATTATACCTCCTTTATCAAGAACTTTAATTTGATCAAATTCCAAGAGAAATTTTAGAATCAAAATCTAATTCTCAAGAAACCATTTTTTGGGATAAAGAGACCATGAGTTGCGCCAGGATTGTAATCTGTAATACACTTTTATTATACAAGAAAAGAAAAGGTTCACGCAATCACGCCTGTACAGTAAAAAATAGCTTATTAGAAAGCAAAAAGTGGGGAAAATGGTATGAAAGTAATCATAAAATGTTCTAGATTTTCTTGAAATGGTACTAAGTCTTAAGATTTTTAATGTATTCTGCTTTGCAGTTACTCTACAATTGCATGGGGTGCCTCAGTCAAAAAAGGCGTGCAAGCAGATGTGCAATATGGCTATATATCAAAGACTACAGCTGGTACTGTTTTCAACTTCTTCAGTGCCTTGGGGAGCATTGTTTTTGCGTATGGTGGTCACAATGTTGTGATGGAAATCCAAGCTACTATGCCTTCAACACCAGAGAAGCCTTCAAAGGGACCTATGTGGAGGGGAGTGATTGTTGCTTATATAATTGTGGCAGTGTGCTACCTTCCTGTTGCTCTCATTGGATACTGGATGTTTGGCAATGCAGTAGAGGAAAACATCCTTATCACACTACAGAAACCTAAATGGCTCATTGCCATGGCTAACATGTTTGTCGTGGTTCATCTCATTGGAAGCTATCAGGTGCGCCCAAAGTTTCTCTTGTTAACATAGTAGAAGTTTTAATCTGAAGGAAACAAAAAAGTTTTTAATTCTGTTTGATTTGTGCTAATGCAGGTATACGCAATGCCGGTTTTTGACATGATGGAAACTGTGCTTGTAAAGAAACTGAAGTTCAGGCCAACTTGGTATTTGCGCTTTGTTTCAAGGAATACTTACGTTGGTATGTAAACTGCCATTTGATCCTCCAACAGACGACTTGTCCTGTTTTTTATTTTTTAATTTTTTTTAAAGTTCTGCAGTTTGTATTGCTGGTTTAACATGTCCCTCATAGGTTTGTGCATATTCTTGATTTCAGCTTTTACAACGTTTATTGCCATTACATTCCCTTTCTTTAATGGGCTTCTTGCATTTTTTGGAGGATTTGCTTTCGCGCCAACCACATACTTTGTAAGCAACTATTATTGTTCTGCGCCTCGTACAAAAATGCAATGTTTCTCTAATGTTAGCAGAAGGTATAATAAAGAAATGTTTACACAATATTTCTGCAGCTTCCCTGTGTCATCTGGCTTGCCATCCGCAAACCAAGGAGATTCAGCTTATCTTGGTTCACCAATTGGGTATATCCAGCTTCAGTATTGCTCATATTTTTCTTGAATTTTTTTCTTTCCTAGAAACAGAGGTCTGATTGCTTGGACTTGGCCTTGTGGAATTTCAGGTTTGCATAATCTTTGGAGTTCTTTTGATGGTTGTTGGACCCATTGGAGGGCTAAGGCAGATTATACTCCAAGCCAAAACCTATAAGTTCTATGTATGAGCCTGGATAGTGCTATGTATTAGCCCATGTTTCCTTCAACCTTTGTCCCAGTGTTGGTCTGTTGAGAAAAACTAAAATCAGATTTAGTCATGGTTGTAACTTTGTTCATAAAGAGATGCAAGTTTTTTGTGTTCGTTTCCTCAGAGTTCTCCGTTGTGAGAAAGGATCACAAACATGGAGCTGGAGCTTATGAAATAACAAATGGCAATGAAGAATTGACAGGGTGGAAGCAACACAAAAACCTCAGAAAATTGAGATACTTTTGTTCTTTATGTGAGTGAAAAAGTGGGTGCTAGGGAGTGAAATTAGGCTTGTAAAAATTCTTTGGGAACGCAGCGAAATAATAAAACAGTAAATGCATTTTTTGTGAAAATAGTAGATTAAGCAAGACAATACAATGCCTTGTTCAAACCAAAAATATGTTTGGAACTTGTAGTTGTAATGAAATGCAAATGACATGCAGTTGCGGAATTGAGTAACAAAATATGATTTATGAACACAGGCTTATGAAGAAGTCTACTTCATTTCCAACAGCCTACCTTGTTGACATAATGTGATTTTCTACTAGGTAACTTTGCCTTAAAATTGAAGTTGATAATCTCTTAAAAATTTCAAAGGAATAAAATCATGAGAAATTGATTTCCAGAGAATTAATTTTTGGAAAAGAAAAAAAAAACAGTTGGTTGTTGTTTAAAAATTTGATTTTTTCAAGAATCAACAATACGTTTCAGTCGTGCATTCACTTGAAGAAACAGATTTTTGATAAGTTCTCATTTTCACTTTTGCTATTCTCGTGTTTTGGCCCAAAGCGACATGAGGAACAATTGTTAGCTAACAACTGATCAAGAATTGAAACAAAACTAACCTGAAAAATTGATTAAGTAATTAACTACAAATGGAACTATGAAAGATTAATGTCAAAAATCAACAAGTAAATAAATGATCAAGAAAATGCTTAATTTATTCAGCCAACATATTTGCCATAAAAATGGATAATTAATTAAAGACAGACTGAAAGAGAGTTGAGTTGAAGGGGAATGATGCTTATGATGTTTTCCACTTTCATCAACCCAAAGTCAACTCTTTGGCAAGTCCAATATAAATGAAACTTCATGCAGGCTGCTCAAACCCAATGTCTCAGGCTCTCAGCCCCCATTTTACCACAATTTTAAAAATAAAAATTATAATTTGAAGACAATTAGGTTAATTTGAAGATTCTAAGAATGACTTGGCAAAAAGGAATTAATATGAAGTCAACATTGTAGGTACGTCACGTATGTGTTATTAATATTGATATAATGATAGATTATTAAAAGACATAAGAACACCTGATGCCCGAGTACCCCAAAATTTATTTGTCTCCTTACTTTTACTTTTTTGCAGTATTTGGATATATTGCAAAATTTATTGATAGAAACAGCCAATTTAAAAAATAAAAAGCATGTCTTCAAAGTCTTATATACCAAATTAAATTTTTTGATTTAATTTTAATACTATCAAAAATTAAATTTTGATTATTGGTATTGAACTGTAAACACTCATAACTATGAGAGTTCCATGTATCTCCAAAGTTAAAGTTTTGATTTTTTAATATTTTTTTGGATAAATTATATAAAATCTTTATGTATTATGAAAAAATTATAAAAATCCTTCATGTTAAAAGAATAACTCAAATTTTTTTACGCCGTTCAGGCCACCATCACCGCTGGGGCACTGTGATTGAACCTTGGGTGGCAGTAGTTTATGTTCTTATTGTTTTTTTCAGTCGAATTACAGTTGAAACCAAGAGAAAAAATCTATACCATAAAACATATTTTTCGTCGTAAACGACGACTGCTATACTAAAATTTTAATTTACCAAATATATTCCTTAAAAAGTGTACGAGAATAGCCCATTTCTTAAATTTCGAACTCTTCGGCAGTGGAACAGATTGTGTCCATCAAATGGAAGTTGACTTCTCTGGATGGAAAATTCTCAGAAAATTCCACCAAAATGAGATCTGTCATGTCTGCAATTTCCATTTTTTATCTACACGTCAATCAGACAATGATGTAAAAAGAAATATACCCTTGTCTATAATTCTCCATTTTTCAAATGCCATCTGTAATTGAAGATAATGCACCACCCACATAATGTGAAAAACACCCCTATAATTTTGTTTAATATTAAATGACTTCAATAATAATTAATCAAGTCATTTTCAAGGAAGTATCGAGGCTTTATTCAATTTTCTCAAACGTGTGACAAGGAAAAAAAAAAAAGAAAGAAAGAAGAATTATAAAGCATATGGGACCAAAATATTAGCTAACCTGCAATTTTCTGGAAAGTTGAAAGAAATTAATTAAGGAATAGATGATATCCCAGTTAAAACTATGAAAATCATTATTTTATCAGAATTAGCGGTGGCCCCTTGACTTCCAAAAAACTTTTTTCATCTTTCTTGTACATAATTACATAAAAAAAATAAAATTAAAGTCGCCCCTCCTTAGTCCTTACTATAAAACATAAATCAATAAATTTATTATATACCCAAGTAAAATATGAATATATAAAGCTTTGCCGCCTCTCCCCCATCCTATAATGCTAATGTTTGATATTAACTAGCTTATTAAATAATAATTATCATTTTATATAGTAAACCAAGTATAAAACTCAACTGTCTTGTTGATGATTTAAATTAAATGATATATATTATTAAGTTTAAATAAAATTAGAAATTTTATTATGTCAACTTCAATATTTTCCAAATATTCTTAAAAGAAGGGTAAAGCTGAAAAATAAATTATATTCTCTTAGTTTGAGGGGCCAAAGTGTATATATTCCTAAATTGAGAGAGCTAAGTGAGACAAAGCATCTAGTTGAGAGGGGCAAATTGAAATTCACCCTAAATCAAATGATAGAAATTTGCAAGTCCATTTTTGAGTTATACACAAGACCTCACACATTGAAGGCAAGTAGGTCAACGGCCAAGTATTAAGGACGACGTTTAACTTCATGGCATGTAGCATGCTATTGCTGGGGATTCACGAAAACTAAGAACTAAAGTTTTAATAAAATTGGCCCACAGGCCACAAGCCAGTTCTACACCTGATTAAACGCAAGTTAATAGAAGGGAATATAACTTATCTAACTATAATTTTTATGAGAAATTCGAGTCAAAACGTGACAAAATAGATTGAATTTCCCAACATATGGCCTAAATTTATCTGATAGTATTAATTGATTCTATGGAGTTTTTGTTGCTGACAAGAAAATAGCTAAATATTTTTGGTAAAAAATGAAAGATGCTTGATATTAGGCAATTGTCAATTAAGGTGTCTAAGCTAATTTATTATCTAAATTCCACCAACCTATATTTTTTGAAACCTATATAAACCCCCCTAATTCTCATTTATATAACATCCCAAAATTAGAGAATTAGAGAGAGTTTGAAATAAAAGTTTTAGAGAAAGCTTGTGAAAGAATTTTGTGAAAAAAAATTCTTGTGTGGGTTGTGAGTTATAAGTATTGTAAACACTTATATTTTTTCTCTTTTTAGTAAAACGATCTGCAACAGATCCGGAAACGTAGGCATTATTGGCCGAACTCTGTTATCAAATTTGTGTGTGTTATTTTCGTTCTCACTAATTTGATTTATCGAGAATTTCCATAATTTCCCAACAACTGGTATCAGAGCTCTAGAAATAGTGAGAAATGATCCGGAGAAAGTCAGATTCGAGTGGGAGCGATGGCCACAGATGAAGGGAAGATGAAACTCAAGAAATTCGATGACGTAGATTTTAGGTTCTAGAAAATACAGATAGAGGATTATCTGTATCAAGCCAGATGCTATGAAAGAAGAAGACTGGAATCTTTTCGACAGATAAGCCCTTGGAGTTATCCAATTGACGTTATCCCGCAATATTGCTTTCAATATATCAAAGGAAAAAACCACAATAGGTCTCATGGCGGCTCTCTCTAGTATGTATGAGAAGCCATCGGCCTCAAATAAAGTTCACTTGATGAGGCATTTGTTCAATTTGCGGATGACGGAAGGCGCATCGGTAGCTCAACATCTCAATGAACTAAATACAGTCACAACCCAAGTGAGTTCAGTTGGAATTGAATTCAATGAAGAAGTACGAGCATTAATACTTTTGTCTTCTCTACCAGAAAGCTGGAATGCTACTATCATGGCTGTGAGTAGCTCGTCGGGAAGCAATAAGTTAAAATTTGATGATGTTCGTGATCTGGTTCTCAGTGAAGAGATCCGATAGAGAAAGTCGGCTGAATCATCAACCTCTTCAGTTTTACATAAAGAGTCAACAGAAAGAAATTCAACCAGAGAGAATGGACGTGGCAGATCAAACTAGCATGGTAGATCAAATGACATGAGGTCCAAATCCAAGAATCCCAATAATTCTTATAACTTGAAAACCATTCAGTGTTGGAACTGCGGAAAGACCGGGCACTACAAAAATCAATGCAAGAATGCACCAAATGACCAAGAGGTGAAGGCAGAGGCAAATGTTACTTCCACCTCAGAAGGAGATGATGCGTTAATATGCTCCTTAGAGAGTAAGGAAGAGTCTTGGGTATTAGACTCTGGAGCATCATTCTATGTTACTTCGCAGAAAGAATTCTTTGCAAGATATATTCCCGGAAACCTTGGAAAAGTATATTTTGGTGATGATCAACTATGTGTTATTGTTGACAAAGGTGTAGTAAAGATTAAGTTGAACAGGTCTGTTTGGGAGTTGAAGGATGTCATACATATCCCTAACCTGAGAAAGAATTTAATCTCAGTAGGGCACTTGGCTAGCGAAGGCTACACTACGATATTCCATGGTGATGATTGGAAGATTTCAAAGGGCGTAATGACAGTTGCTGGAGGCAAGAAGATTGACACTCTTTACATGACAGCAGGAGCACGCTGTTTGATTGCAGTTGCAACAGACAATGAAACTCCAAATCTGTGGCACCAGAGGCTAGGTCACATGAGTGAAAAGGGGATGAAAATTATGCACTCGAAGGGGAAACTTCCAAGTTTACAGTCAGTTGAGATAGACATGTGAGAAGATTGCATACTTGGAAAGTAGAAGATAGTCAGCTTTCAAACAAGTAGCAGAACTCCAAAAAAGAAAACATTAGAGCTCGTTCACTTTGATGTTTGGGGACCAACAACCATCTCATCCATTGGTGGAAAACACTATTTCGTGACTTTCATCGATGATCACTTTCGGAAGGTATGAGTTTACTTTCTAAAGCATAAGTTTGAAATGTTTGAGGTTTTCAGGAGATGAAAAACTATGGTTGAAAATGAGACAGGTCTGAAAATTAAAAAGTTTAGAACCGACAATGGTGGTGAATATAAAGATACCAGATTCAAGACGTTCTGCTATGAGCACGGGATCAGATTGGAGAGAACCGTTCCAGGTACACCTCAACACAATGGTGTAGCTGAGAGTATAAATCGAATGTTGACAGAAAAAGACAGAAGCATTCGTATACAATCAAGTCTATCGAAGCACTTTTGGGTAGAAGCAGTCAACACAATAGCTTACTTGATCAATCGAGGCCCATCAGCTCCATTGGAGCACAAAATACCAGAAGAGGTATGGAGCAGAAAAGAGGTAAAACTATCACATCTGAAAATGCCAGCAAGTGGGAGCTTACCATGAAAGAAGAGATGAAATCTCTGATCTTCAACTAGACATGGGAACTAGTTGAACTACCTGTGGGAAAGAAGGCACTTTACAACAAATGGGTGTATCGGGTGAAAGAAGAGCATGATGGTTCCAAGAGACACAAAGCTCGATTAGTTATCAAAGGATTCTAACAGAAAAAAGAGTTGACTACACCGATATTTTTGCTCTTGTTGTGAAGCTCAATACCATCAGAACAGTATTGAGTATTATTGCAAGTGAAGATCTTCATTTTGAACAGTTGGATGTGAAGACTACATTCCTTCATGGAAACTTGGATAAGAAGATATACATGCACCAGCCAAAAGGTTTCTCAGAAACAAAAAGAAGAACATGGTGTGCAAACTTAAGAAGAGCTTGTATGGCCTGAAACAAGCCCCAAGGTAGTGGTACAATAAATTTGACAGCTTCATGCATAAGAAAAGTTTTCAGAAGTGCAACGCCGACCACTGTTGCTACTTCAAGAGATACAGGTCCAGTTATATCATTTTACTACTTTATGTCGATGATATGTTAGTAGTAAGTTCAAATATGGATGATATCAGAAAGTTGAAGCAACAATTGTCAAAGGAGTTTGTCATAAAGGACTTGGGTCCAGCAAATAAAATTCTTGGAATGCAAATCACAAGAGATAGGCATGGAGGGTTCTTGCAGCTATCTCAGGCAGAGTACATCAATCGTATTTTATAGAGATTCAACATGGGTGATGCTAAGCCAGTCAGCACACCCTTGGCTAGTCATTTTCGCCTATCTAAGGAACAGTCCCCTCAGACGGATGAAGAGAGAGAATTCATGGCTAACGTTCCTTATGCCTCAGCCATTGGAAGTTTGATGTATGCAATGGTCTGCACGAGATCAAACATTGGCCATCCAATGGGAGTTGTTAGCAGATTTATGTCAAATCCCGGGAAAGCTCATTGGGAAGCAGTCAAGTAAATTTTGAGGTATTTATAAGGTATTGTAGAATAATATTTGTATTTTGGAAAATGAGAGTTAAAAGTGCAAGGCTATGTAGATGCAGACTTTGGAGGTGAAGTCGATCACCGAAGAAGCACCACCGGTTATATATTCACTGTTGGAATTACAGCTGTTAGTTGGATATCGCAGTTACAAAAGATTGTCACTCTATCCACTACAGAAGCTGAGTATGTAGCAGTGACTGAAGCCAGTAAAGAGATGATATAGTTTCAAGGTTTGTTAACTGAGTTGGGATTTAAGCAAGAGAAGAATGTTTTGCACAGTGATAGTCAGAGTGCGATACACTTGGAGAAAAATTCAGCATTTCATTCCACAACCAAACATATTGGACTTTATTATCACTTTATCAAATCTTTATTGGAAGATGAGGTGTTAATATTAGAAAAGATCCAAAAAAGTAAGAATCCAGCAAATATGTTGACAAAGATGGTGGCTATCCACAAATTGAAGTTGTATTCAACTTCAGTTGGCCTACAAGAGTAACAAGACTGAAAAGATCTGCTGTATAGATTGAGATGTGAAGACAGATTGAAATCAGTCTTTAAGTGAAAAATTGTCAAGAAAATGGCAAATATTTTTGGTCAAAAATGAAGGTGCCTAATATTAGACAATTGTCAATTAAGGTATCTAACCTAATTTCTTGTTTAAATTCCACCAATCTATATTTTTTAAAACCTATATAAATCCTCCTAACTCTCATTTGTATAGTATCCCAAAATTAGAGGATTAGAGAGAGTTTGAGATAAAAGGTTTAGAGAAAGCTTGTGAAAGAATTTTGCGAAGAAAAATTCTTGTGTGGGTTGTAAATTGTAAGTGTTGTAAATACTTGTATTTTTTTTTTTTTTAATAAAACAATCTGCAACAGGAGGTCCGGAGACGTATGCATTATTAGCCAAATTTCGTTATCAAATTTGTTCTATTTTATCGAAAATTACCAACAGTTACAAATCCACAAACACTAATCCCACTTGATTCGTGACAGGGCTTAACTACAAAATAGTTAATATGTAACAACATAATTAATCTTTTAAAAGCTTCTCGTACTTCTTGTTAAATGTATAAAAGCTTTTGACATAAAATTAAAATCAAAATTTATTACTTTCGGAACAAAATAAAAAATATTCAATTAATCGGAGATGTTAAACCATGCATCAAAAATGGAAACAATAACCAAATTTTCTTTATTTTTTTGAAATAATTTCTATTTCTCATACTTTTTGTTAAACGTTCTTCATTCATCATCACTTCAGTCGCACTTTCTTACAGAGAAATGAAAATAATAACAAAATTTCGTGTTGGGACATCTTAGCCGCACTTCTCGTTTTACCTAGAAGTCCATGTCTTAATAGCATAAAGTACAACATTTTCTAGTTTCCTTGCTGAATGACCTCGCAAAACTTGACGCTTTACACATAAATTACAGGTGGATGATCAGCGATCTGCGGAAGAGAAGGCAATAGATGATTTGCTTCCCATCATTTCTTCAAGAAATGCAAAATGATGGTACTCAGCTTTCCACAATGTCCCCGCCATGGTTGGAGCTGGAGTCCTCAGTCTCCCTTATGCCATGTCTGAGCTTTTATGGTAACATTTCCCTTCCACAAAAAAAATAAAAAACAAAAAAAATAAAATAAAAAACTCGATATTTGGATCCAATGCCTAGTTGACAAGAACCAAGATTTTCATACTCTCTGCTCATAATTTCCAGGGGTCCTGGAGTGACAGTGCTGCTCATTTCCTGGATCATCACTCTATACACCTGGTGGCAAATGGTTGAGATGCATGAAATGGTGCCTGGAAAACGTTTCGACAGGTATCATGTACTTGGGCAGCATGCTTTCGGTGAAAAGCTTGTACTGTGGATTGTAGTGCCTCAACAGCTAGTTGTTGAAGTTGGAGTGGACATTGTTTACATGGTTACAGGCGGGCAGTCGCTCAATAAATTTCATAATGTGGTTTGCAAAGGTTGCAAAGACATCAAGCTTACCTATTTTATCATGATCTTTGCCTCTGTCCATTTTGAACTCTCTCATCTTCCCAGCTTAAATTCAATCTCCGGTGTGTCTCTGGCAGCAGCTATCATGTCCTTAAGATATATATATCTCTTCTATCTAGTACCTTGTTTTAACTGTGAAAAAATGAATCCAAAAAATTGATATTAGGAGAATTGGAGAAAAAAATTGGAATCGGAAGTTAATTTTCAGTAAGCCCTTTATGGTACTGTGCTTAATGAAGAGATTATAAGCTGCAACAGGATTGTGAATTGTTGTAAAGAATTATCATACAGGAAAAGAAAAGCTTTTAGACATGTATTGGGAAGTGATAGAAGGGAAAAATGGAGCATAATGTATAATTGGGAAGTTACAAATATTGTTGCATTGGTGCATGTCTGAGATGCTGCTTGTGTTCTGCTATGAAGCTACTCTACAATCCCTTGGGGGGGCAGCCCACAAGGGCGTGCAGTCTAACGTGCAATATGGCTATAAAGCCAAGACTACAGCTGGTACTGTTTTGACTTCTTTAGTGCTTTGGGAGACAGTCGCTTTTGCCTATGCAGGTCACAATGTTGGAGATTCAATCTACCATGCCTTCTACACTAGAGACGCCTTCAAAGAAACCTATGTGGAGGGGAGTTTTTGTTGCTTATATAGTTGTTGCCCTTTGCTACTTTCCTTTTGCTCTCATTGGATACTGGATGTTTGGCAATGCAGTAGAGGGAAATATCCTTCTCTCGTACAGAAGCCTAAATGGCTCATTGCCATGGCTAACATGTTTGTTGTAGTTCATGTATAGGTAGCTATCAGGTGAGGCCCAATTTTTCTCTTGTTCATAAATATTTTGTAGAAGAAACTAGTATATAACTATGATGGATTTGGACTATTGCAGATTTATGCAATGCCGGGTTTTTGACATGATAGAAATGGTGCCTGTAAAGAAACTCAGGTTCAATGCAACTTGGTGGTTGCGCTTCATTTCAAGAAATATTTATGTCGGTATGTAAACTGCCTTTTCCTCACATTAATGCCTGGAAATAGTAATGCAAATATAATGTGTTCCACAAAAGTTTGATCATAGTCTTTGATGTCAGGGATTACAATGTTTGTGGCTATGACACTTCCTTTCTTCAGCATTTTTTGGAGGATTTGCTTTTGCCCCAACCACCTACTTTGTGAGCCATTATTTATATTTAGCTGCATTGCATAAAATTTATTTTCTGTTGGCAGAACGAATAACGCAAATGGTTGTACCTTCATTTCAGCTTCCCTGTGTCATGTGGTTTGCCATCCATAAACCAAGGAGATTCAGCCTGTTTTGGTTCACCAACTGGGTACATGCAGCTTCAAGTTTCATACCTTATTTTCCTTCTTAGAATTAGAAAGCTGATGACTTTTATTCTGCCTTGTGATTGTAGCACCAATTGGAGCGCTAAGGCAGATTATCCTGAAGGCATAAACCTATGAGTTCTACTCATAAGCATCTCCCCGTAGAGAAGTAATTCATGGCACTGTTTGGTCAAGGTAAGACACTTCCTGTACCAAACTTGGAAGTGTATTCATACTGATATACAATTTATAATTAATGCTGATTTTTGTTCCTTCATTTTTGGAGATTTTAAAAGCTTATTCCACCTTTGCTTCTCATTGCAAAAACCCGTCTCTAAGACATTTCTGACAGACGAAGGGACTATGTAAATCATAAGGCAAGTCTAACCATCAGCACTAATACTACATACTGGTAGTTTGTCTCTCATCGTGGTGTAAGTGAAATAGATTATAGAACAAATCAGATAAATACTTATTGCATTATAAGAACTATTTCAGCAAAAACAAGGTCTCAAAGGATTAAGAAGGGATCTAGTAAAACTCGAACTTCTCAGTTCTCCTGCAATCTGCAATTTTGAGAGGAAAAAAAATTAAAAATGCCCCCCTTTCTTTTCTTAGTTCCTGTGGGTCAAAAAGCTGATAATTGAACTCGTAATTGCCATTAGCCCCCAAAATGGGGAGTTCCTGGGTACAAAGTACTGTTCTGCGATTGGAATGTTTACACCTAGGTGGCTCCTCAGACCAATAACACTGATAAATAGACAGAATATGTCAAATACTATATGGTCCTTCAGCAACATGCTGATTAAAGATATTTCAGCCATTAGATTCTTAATCACCCCATCAACAATAGAAAGATGGGGCTTCAAATTGTATTCAAGTTGGCACGTCAGGAGCCAGAAGATTACAGAGTCGGAGCAGAAACCACGCCAAAATATAAAAAATGATAACATATAAATGAATTAGATCCCAGTAACTAAGGATAACATCATATGCTTTACCAGTGAGCACAGAATCTCATGGCCATTGCTTATTTGGAAGTTGAGGGGTCACTGAAACCATTTCATTATACATACATTGTAGATGGAAAGCCTGTCTCAGCTTCGCAGTAGCATTATGCCATACAGTCATAAAAGGAAGTTGGCCCGACAAGTAGAAATACAGATACATGGAGAATGGGTGGTGGAAGCCAATACAAGTGGTAGACACCTCTGCAATCAATAGCCCTTATCATCAAGCATTAAGCCAAGATGAATACCAACTCGTATAATGGAAATCTAGTGCCTATTTTTGTTTCTGTAAGCGGATTCCTTACACAAGCATTAACCTGTTGTGTTCCTAGAAAAGTGTTAAGGAATTGAATAATTAGTGCACCAACTGAAATGCAGATTACAGGCCATCCATTCTACATCCCTCTTGCATTCAATTTCAAGAGTAGAGATTCTTAAAATGCCAAATTTCAAATTGAAACCCAAAAGAATTATGGAGAGATGAGGCAAAAATTAGGGGCCTGTGTGGAGGCACATAGTAGAGACAAGTTAGTGATCACTCTTGCCACCAATCAACAGCAAGCAAAATCAACCACTTCAAAAGCTATTTTGGTCTAACAATAACGAAAAACTTTCTTATCAGCTCCACATTAAAGAATGTGAGCTAATGATGCAGAACTATCCTGAGTTATACCTGTCATCTTCACAATTTCACTTGAACATCTCTGAAACAAGTCATTAACTGATGCGCTTTGGTATAACAGAAAATATAATGTTCAAAACAAGCACTACTTCCTACCTGCAAAGTTCCTCTTAATTTTTGGCCTTAAGAGAATTATTCTCCTTGATCCTTGCTCGGTTATCCAGCTTGACAAACCGCTTCAGATCCTCATATGGAAGAGTTTCTAGGTCTTTCCTCCTTAGCTCACTAAGAGCTGGGTGTTTATCTAGCAAGTGCCACAACCAATCTGGGTACTCAGAATCAGGCAAGATTTTAGGGTCTTGCCCGTCTTTTAGGATATTGGCACCAAAAACTGTAGTTGATTTTACTTCTTTGCTCAGTAGTGATCCTTTTGGAGCATCTGCAGCAGCACCACCTTTAGAGCCTTTCTTTGCTTTAGCTCCACCAGCTGCAAATGTTCTGCGGCCCACCACTCCAACTACCTCCTTGAGGGTGGTAGTGCTCCTCAAGGATTTGATGAGAGTAATTGGCATGTCTTTATGGCTGCAGCATGAGCAAGAGTTATTATAAGGATCAAACATGGAATACAATTTCATTTACAAGTTGAAAACATGGTAACCTCAAAACTAGTGAAGTTTAAGTGTTTATCTAATGTACCTGGTATTTCTTTAGAGTGTTCTTAAAACGTTGAGAGAGTTAAATTTTAATCACACGGTTCTAATTAATTCCCAATTGAAGAAACTAAGTCCTATTTCTCCTTAAAGGCATGATGCACGTAGAGCAGCCATATAATTTGCAAATCTTCCCAATGGGAAACATCTAGCTTTCTCGATTTCTTTCATGTGACATATTCATATCAGATATCCAGGCATTAGAACCAGCAGTAAACTCTTTGCCACACTTTTCTACATTTTGATATCTCTTTTGACCCTCACAATTACTGATTTATCAACAAAATTCCAAACTTTACAAGTACTAATTATTTATTTTCCCATTCACTAATCAAAGAGCTTTCTGCAATTAAAACATCATCAATCTCATTTGACATCTACAAAATCCCATTTCATATAGAAAGCAGAGAGAGACTGTGACAAGTAGTTATCAACACATAGTTAATAATAACAAATAGAAGTAATAGTTACCAACACATGGTAGATATTTTCCATGCCCCATTTTCCCAAAATTTCAGGATCACAAATTCTCTCATAACATTAGCCACAAATCCTAGATAACCATAACTATAATGCTTTCTGCTCTTCGACTCACACTAGTGGAGACTAATTCCTTCTAGCTAATAAAGATAGTCGTCCAGTCTTCCAGGTGGATCCTCTTTCACCCTAAGAAATGAATGAACAAGTTCCCCAATACGAGAGTGAGGAAGAAAAACCAACGATAAACTTCCACCTTTTGATGTCCCACAATTATACTAGTTTAGAAATTCAGGAGAAGCACAGGGGTAGCTAGGTCATTATCAGAAAAGCAATCAAAATTTTCTCAAGTAGAATGTGGACCTACCCAGTCAATTAACAACTGACCACTCTACTTGAACAACAGACTTAAGGAAGCCAACTCTTATTCTTCGGAACAACCTATGACTGGACAAAAGGAGGAGCACATTACTCTTTCTCGCATACCCCAGAAGAAAAGGTAATGATAGTAATCCCCTCTCTGGACAGAGCCTCCAGGACAAGGAGGCGGCCATCAAAAGGTTGACTCTAAGGTTATCCGCTACAAAACCATCAATTGTTACTCACACAAGCCATAACTTGAAAACAAGTTGTTACCAACACAAGCAAAACTTTAACACTCATTGTCAATGGCAACAGTCATAACTCATTAGTATCATATCCTCCATCACTGCTGGTCATCAGAAATAGCATGGGAGGGTCTCTGTGAATTTACCGATAATTTGACATCATATGGAAATCAATTCTAGATTTGGCTAGAGCAGAATAGGTGCTGAACGCTGTAAAGCTGAAGCATCTAATGGGAGGTTGATTTACAGTGAACAATTGGGAATTGATTATTGCTCTCAATGACTACGCAAACTATTTTACTTCCTCCCATTAAAAAAAATGCACGAAAACCAACAGATCAAACCCACTGAATTTCAGTCCTACATTAAAATAGCAAACCCGCGAGGAAATCGTAGTCGAAACAAAATTGTTGCATCCAGAACAAATCCCACAATATGCATGATATATTGGAGAAAAAATATAAGTAGACAATGGGCACTTAAGCATAGATTTAATAACAAAAATATCAATCATATCGAGAGAAAATTTGATTTTTACATTTTTTGCAACTTTGGATACTGCAAAGCACATAATAGGCAAACTAGAATTCGAAAAGAAATGAGTGAGAACTTCAGTTCGATTATTACCTGTATTGCTATGAGCAGAAGCTGGCTTTGGCAGGTGCACCGTGCTTGGCAATGGCTTCAGTATACCTATGAGCATTCCCAATCTGACTCGAGGTTTTTGCATAGAGAGTTGCAGAATAGGGCTGTCAATTTGGGCTAAATACATAGGCCGTCAAAAACAGCCCAAGAAATATAAGTTGGGTTTTTGGCAAAAGGCTTAGGTTTAGGTTGTGTATGGGTCATAAGGAGTCCATTTTTACAAATTAATACCAAAACTCATAGAACTGAATTTTAGAAACTAAGCTCAAGAATTCAAACCCAGGCCCATGACCTCTTCTAGGGGTTAGGTTAGGGTTTACCACACGCTCTCTCTCTCTCTTCAGTTTCTTGAGCAAAAATCCAGTACTCTCTACAAAGCCCTTCTTTCTCTCTCTGGATCAGTCAATCTCCATTTCCAAACTACCTCGTCAAAATCAAAACCAATCTAAAACCCCAGAGAATGGGTAGCAGCCAAGCCGCCGCGTCATTCCTGACGAACATCGCACGCGCCGCCTTCAGCCTCGGCATCGGCGCCACTGTCCTCAATTCCTCGCTCTACACCGTCGACGGCGGCCAACGCGCCGTTCTGTTCGACCGTTTCCGCGGCGTCATCGAGGACACCGTTGGCGAGGGGACCCACTTCTTAATCCCATGGCTTCAGAAACCCTTCATCTTCGACATCCGCACGCGCCCTCACACCTTTTCCTCTGTGTCAGGTATATTAACAAGCATTTCTGCACCTTTTAAAGTCTTTCGATATTTTCAGGAGATGGGGTAATCCTTAATATACTTTTACGATTTGTCGCTTGAAAAAAGCTTTTGGAATCTTTCTAGAGTATCAGTCGAATTTGAGAAAAACTCGCGTATGATGAAATTAGTAGTGCATCAGCTTATTATTTCAACTTTTGTGGAGTTCATGATTATTTTAGAAGCGTTTTTTTTTGGTAACGTGATTAAGTTTTGACTTTCTTAGGTACGAATGTGTTGTCCTCGTGAATCGAATGGATATTTAGCTATCAAAGAAATACAATGTATTAACATACTATTTTTCTATTGTATAATAGTAAGGTTTTTTGAACTGTCTTTGTGACTATGAAGAGATATGATTGATTTTTCATACTTTTACTGTGTATTGCTTTTTTAATAGATAAAGTTGTTAACTTTTGACATATTTACCCGAAAGAAATGGATGAAAACAATTTTTTTAAATAATTAGGCACGAAGGATCTGCAGATGGTGAATCTCACGCTGCGTGTGCTCTCACGCCCTGAGGTCAGTCGCCTGCCAGACATTTTCAAAACCCTGGGGCTCGAATATGATGAAAAAGTCCTCCCATCAATTGGCAATGAGGTTCTCAAAGCTGTAGTCGCGCAGTTCAATGCTGATCAATTGCTCACTGAACGCCCCCATGTTTCTGCCCTTGTGCGAGAGAGTTTGATACGTAGGGCGAAGGATTTTAACATTGTGCTTGATGATGTGGCTATCACTCATTTGTCGTATGGTGCGGAGTTCTCAAAGGCTGTGGAGCAGAAGCAGGTGGCTCAGCAGGAGGCGGAGCGGTCTAAATTTGTGGTCGCAAAGGCAGAGCAGGAGAGGAGGGCAGCGATTATTAGGGCTGAAGGGGAAAGTGAGTCTGCCAAGCTGATTTCTGATGCAACTGCAGCTGCAGGGATGGGTTTGATCGAGCTGAGGAAGATTGAGGCTGCGAAGGATAATGTGTCGTCCATGTGCAGGAATGGGAATGTGGTATATCTGCCTAGCAACAACAACATGCTTCTCGGTATCAATCCTGGGCGTTGATTATGAGGTAGGATCTGTAGTAGTCAGTACTGCTCTTGATTGAACTTTGTTTGTTGATTTGTTTGCCAATGGAGGGGATATTCATGGGTTGCTTGAATGATTAATCATGTGTAATATTTGTTAAATGTTTTTGGTTGTGAGATGTCCTGAATTATCGTATCAACTTTTCAACTATGTAGTGCAACTTATTATTGTGCCTTAATCTGTTTAATCTATCAGATGTTGGTCTTATGAAAGGATAGCAGTTTGAATTGATGATTTTTAGGTAAATCCATTGCATAAATAATGTGAGAACTTCGATTGTAGCTTTATGATAATTTGGTTGTTGAAGTGTGCTAATTGTAACCAAGTTGAAGTTTGCTTAGTTTGAGCAGTAAATAGTGACTGAAAATTTTCTTTTCTTAAATGAAATCTTTGTCATATTGGTCCTAGAAAAGTGATCGTCAGATTTTTCTTAAGAGAAAAGGTCGTCCCTTATTTGTATCAAATGTCTGGCCAACATAGGTTCTTGTATAAGTCCATTCTTGGATGGGCCTATCTGGAAAAAGAGACAAGATGCAAAGGTATAAAAATTATTCATATTTCAGATACTTGTTATCAACATATTATTGTGTATATAAGATCTTAGTGTGCTTATTACCTATTTGGTACCCTTGGTAGTTGAGATAGCTTTATTTGGGTACGATGGTGTCAATGTGATAGGGCCTCATTCCTGCATAAATTCATTATCACTGAGACATGTGGAATATCTTTCGATTGCTGTAGATTGTTGTTGCGCTGAGAATCCTTGTTGCTATAGAATTTGGCATAATAATCTATCAAGGAACTGTTCGGGATTGTCTGATTTCCTTGGCAGTTTATATTGCTTTATTTCCTTGGCAGTAATCAGTGGATCTATAGTTGTTGTTTCCGCCCTTTCTGCTGTCATCATCGCTATTTTAGTAACAGTTTATTGTTGATGCCTATTTTTTCTTCTCTAACATCAACATCACATGTTTTAAGATTACTTGTCTGGTTTTAGTGCATTAAATATACTGGCTGAAGGACTATTAATAGGAGGGGGGAGTTGTTTTTACTCTGTCAAATCATTTTCCTCGTTGCTGGTTCATAACTCATCTAAGACAATTTTATTTCTGATTCTCCTTTGTTATTTCTATTGTTGCAGGGTGTTGGAGATGGCGCAATTTATGGTGGGCTTTTTGGCTGTTGGTTCAGTGTCTTTTCTCCAGGAAAATATTTAGAGTCTTTATTCTCTGTTCCAATACCTTGATAAGTTGTATGAATATCTAGTAGAAACTGAATGATTAAAGTATGGAAGATTTACATTCTCTCCTTTGGATTCTGGAGAAACTAAAATAATTTCTCACCCTGCCCCCGTTTTTTCTAGTCTGAGAAATTCCAATGAACGCTTGTTAACTTTATTTTGCAAAGTGACTACATATCATTTGAGGCCATGCTGTTGCAGTGATGCTGTCACATAGTCGTGTTTGTAGTGCTTGAGATCGCAGTTGTGGATTTGTCTTTTTTATTTTTTAAAATGAGAATGTGGTCTCTTCTGTCTTTTTTTTGTTTTTGTTTTTTTCTTTTTCAAATGAGATGTCATCCATTCCATCTTTCAAATGAGACGGGTTCGCAATACTTAAATTGAATCCCTTTGAGATGTTTAGTTTTCTGTAGCACAATATTTTGCCAAGAAGATTGTATTAGATTATAAAATCATAACAGTGTCTTTGAAAAGATTTCTCGATTTTGATCTGTCCCCTTTGCACACAAAAAGGTTATTTTTTCCTAACATGTGACTTGGGAAGAAAAATAAGATTATGTCAATTCAACTTTGTAGATACTTTTTAATTGAGTGGTACTCATTTGACGACAATAAAAACCCATAGCCGGCCGTCTGCCTTCGAGGATTGGATTACAATCATGTATATGTTTAAAAGAAACATTTCTCCATTTAATCATAACCATCGAGCTAAAGCTATCCAATATGAGCAACTAAAAATCACCTTAAAAATACCTACACTTAAATCTATTTCTTTCTAGCTATGGTTACGTTTGTTAGTCTTAATTCTCATTTTCAAGAGTAAAATTTCCTCCCTTTTCTTTCTTTAGATTTTTCAGCTATTGGCGAATGTGGTCTGGTGGAGGCATCCAGAAAACTTTGGTAAAACGACAAAAACACAATTTTATGCAACACAAGAAATCAAATAAAAAACTCAGAATAATAAAAACCCAGAGCTATAGATTCTGTTCTACATGTGAAACAATTCTCGAGCTAAAAAACAGGTCAGCGCAGTTATTCCAGCACAACTTCATAAGGCTGCAACAAAGAACAATAAGTGAAAGATGATTTTCGCTCGGGCAGTTCATGCAACAGAGGCCATGTGACGAATCAAGTCAATGACGCGGTTACTGCAATACAATAAATTACATTAGGATCGCAGTTCATCATCTATTGTAGAGAGCAAAAATTCTTCACTATACATACAAGATCTTACCTGTAACCCCATTCATTGTCATACCAAGAGACAACCTTCACAAAGTTGCCATTAAGAGCAATTCCAGCCTTGGCATCAAAAATGCTAGACCTGCCAAAGCAAACGATGAAAAAGTGAATTGTTGTTTAAGCTGAGCTGAGAAAATTAACATTTTCAAGAAACGAGAATGTCTAGGGAAAATATAAAAGATTTTGCATAGGCTTGATTTCTGGGGAACATAAAGCATAAACATTTATACAATAACTAGTACAACAGAAAGAGTGTGGCAAGTCCACGAATCCTCACCTGCAATCACCCACAAAGTCAGTTGACACTACATCATCTTCTGTGTATCCTAGGATCCCCTTCAATTTAGTCTCAGACTCCTCCCTGCATAACAATAAAACAAGAAAAAAACACAAAACATATGATGAGGCTGCCTTCACAAGACAAAAAAATGTCAAAAAGACAAATAATTCTTACTTGATGGCAGCTTTAATTTCATCATATGAAGCTGCCTTTTCAAGCCTTGCAGTTAGGTCAACCACGGAGACATCAACAGTTGGAACACGGAAAGCCATCCCGGTAAGCTTTCCATTAAGAGCAGGAAGAACTTTCCCAACAGCCTGCAGAACCAAATATCCATTCATAAAATCAACATGAAACCTAGAATATGACTATAATGGTTGTATGCTATTGCTCAATCATATAAGTTAGCATATACAGCACACACATATGCAGTTGTTCTGTGCCAATCCTTAAACACACAAAAAACAAAATGGTCATCAAGTAAAGAATAATACCATAATAAAAACTAACATGCAGTATGACCTTACAAACTCACTGCACAAATACGTACATTACATTGCTTTCAAGTTCACAAGGTAATCCCCAAATTACTTGAGAGCAATAAACTAGCATGCAGTTATTTGTATGAGAAAGCCTTTCAATTCCAAAAGCACATACTTGACAAATGTAATTATATTTTATAGCATAATTTACTGAAACACATTGATCAAAATCTATCTTCAAATGAGTACTTAACCACAAAAGAAATTCTTATGGAAGATAAGTATTAACCAAATTAGAAATCAACAATCATCGTTAAAGATGAACCTAATTCATAACAAAAAATGTATTTCATGACACCTTTGCAGCTCCAGTGCTACTGGGAATAATGTTGAATGAAGCAGCTCTTCCACCTCTCCAGTCCTTCATTGACGGACCATCAACAGTCTTCTGAGTTGCTGAATTACATTAAAAAAGCATAAACCATCATATCACATCATCGTTATAAGTAGGAAAAATTGAGTAGTTGGTAAGCTTACCAGTAATAGAGTGGACAGTAGTCATCAACCCCTCAACAATACCAAACCTGTCATTTAGAACCTGTAATATTATAAAACGTGGGATCAATATTCAGTCTTTAGATCTATGTAGAACTTACTGCAATGCAGCATGCCTGGGAAATAACTTAGTAGAGAACAGACCTTCGCCAATGGGGCAAGACAGTTGGTAGTGCAACTAGCATTCGAAACAATGTTAATGTCTGGCTTGTACTCCTTCTCGTTGACACCCACAACGAACATGGGGGCATCCTTACTTGGGGCAGAAATTACAACCTTTTTCGCACCTCCCTGAGAACCAAATAAGAGAACCCAAAAATATATCATCCAACTACGTTAGGACACTAAGTTTGTCTCAGCATACAAGACAACCTAAAATGAATACTTATTGGATTAAATAGAAAATTGGGTTAGATAATATGGATTTCTAACAGCTTAAAATTAAAGAATTCATTAAATGTAAACCTTTAAGTGCGCAGCAGCCTTGTCCTTGTCTGTAAAAACCCCTGTGGACTCCACAACATATTCAGCTCCAGCCTCAGCCCAGGGGATCTCCTCTGGGTTCCTATTCATTAGAAAGGAAAATGTATAATATGAAAAGAAATATGACAACTCAAGCCTCAAGCTGATAAGAGAGATAAGTACCTCACACCAAATACAGTCACTGGCTTGTCACCGAAGAGAAGGGTCTTTGAATCCTTAACCTTAAGCTCGTTCTTTTTCCATTGACCGTGAACACTGTCGTATTTGAACATGTAGGTCTGCACAACACAGGATAATGATCTTTGTGATTAAATTAGCAAATTACAATAGCATTTGACAATAGTAACAGAGGAACTTCATCGAAGAAGCACATATGAAATATAAGACCCGCATGCAAGTACTGGAATCACTAAAGAGTACAAACCAAACACGGTTTTGCAGGATTCTGGACTGTTCACAGATCGCCACACTAACCATTCCAATCCAGTGTAGATCAACATCGATCCAAAATAAAAAGAAAACAAAAAATGGCAGAGATCTATTTGCCATATAAATCAGTTCGGATTAAAATCAAGCTACTCTGATAAACCTGAAAATCCACATGCAACATACAGGTCCAACAAACCACATGTAATGCCTACATCACAGTTAAAAAGAAAACAGAGGGAAAAAGGTAAACAAAAAAATAAATGCGCACAGAAATAAATCCATCTATTACCATGTAATCGGTGGTAATAAATGGATCATTAACAGCGACAAGTTCAACATCATCACTCTGCAGCGCCACTCTAGCCACCAAACGCCCTATCCTTCCAAATCCTGCACATGAACAACGGATCAAATCATTCAAACTTTTCAAAAACCATTATGGTGCGCTGATATAATCGGACAATTACAATTGACAACAATTTTCACAAAAAAAAACAATTACCGTTGATTCCGATCTTGATTTTTCCCATGATGATGAATGGGGATCTAGAGAAAAATGAAAACAGTATGAACGAGAGTAGCAAGTAGAGAGAATGTTCGATATGGTTTAGTGAGAGCCCTGTGAACGTGGCTGTATATATATATATATATATATATATATATAAGAAGAAGAAGAAAAATGATGAGTGCGTTACGATCTAAAAGTGAGGGGCGGAATTGTCGAGGCCGAAATGGAGGTGGGGACCACTATGTGCTGAGCTGAGCGGTTATCTCGGAGAGTATGGACTCAGGCACGTGACTGTCGTGTGTATGCCCCAACGGTAAGAATTCGTAAATAGTCTTTAATGTATTGGCCGAAAAGTTAGGGTGGCTTGCCCGTGAGTCAATGGCGTTAGCACCCCATAGCCGATCCGTCGTCGCTGCTGGTAATTGGACAGGAAATTTCTAAGGTGCACTGAGAACTCTACTATGTTGCCGCACATTCCCTCCCTTTTAGTTGGATTGTCCTATTATGGATTGTATGGGGTTTTAAAATGGAGTGGAAAAATAAAATTTGAGTATAATCTTTAATAAACAATGGTCGAAAATTATCAATATATCGTTGTAGTTAAATTAGGTTTACCAATGGATAGAGTAAAACCCTATCCAAACCCATACCCAATGAATACCCGGACTGTTCTGTGTTTTGTGACTTGACATCTCCGAAAGAGTGGATGATTACATTGAAAAGATCACTCTATTAGTGTATCATTCTTTTTGGTTTCAGCTTTCTTGCAAAGAATGCAGCACACTTAATGTAGCTCAACATTTTTTGAATATCATCGTCGAGAAGCATGCATCAATCAAGCTTCCACTTTTATTGGCTTTCAAAACAGAATTTATTACATAAGAGCGCTTAGATACACCATTTGTCACATATTTCTCAATCTCAAGTCTGTTCAAGGCTCGCCTTGGCCGCAAAACATGCAAAGTAAAATCATGATTATACACTATATATGGATTACCAGGTGACATGAGAACCAATGCTTTTTAAAGAGCAGAGTTGGTCTGTCTTGGGCAGAAACTTCATGATAAGGTTGGAGGGATCCATATATAGCCATGTGTTTGCACGTAACCTGCCCTTTCCGACAGTTCATCTGCTTCTGCAGGGCCTCTGCTGCCAGGCTTGTATGGAATTGACTTAAACTCTCCATTATCTATTTGGTGCAGAAGGGGTGTGAAAATCTCCCATGCAGCCTGAAGATTGGCAAAGTAAGATATACTCAATATTTTTATGCTGGAGAATTCTAAATATGAATTATGATAACTATCTAGTGTTACCTTCAACTCATCTCTGCGCACAAAATGCTGCTGATCACCTTTAATTCTGTGAACAAAAACATGAATCTAAGATTATTAACAAAAACAGGGTGTCCAATTCCATTTTCAGAATATGTCATCTTTATCCAATGTGATTGGAGATTGGAGATATTATTTTGTTTCCATTGATTTATACTTTGCACTGCCCATGACACAATAATAAAGGCAGCATTTATGATAAACGGCAAAAGACATAGGAATCATGTATTGTATAGATCAGATAAGCATACGTGTCAAGAATTAGACGTTCATAAGCCTCGGGAATGACAACCCCTTGGTAACGTTGTCTATATGACAAGTCTAGTTCACTCTGAGCAGTTAACATTTCCAACCCAGGCTGCTTAACCTGCATGAGGGAAGAAACCAAGTCGGCAACAAAGAAAAACACCTCGTGGCTCAATCAGACTCATCACAACTCCACCAAAATCATGGTGGGACCAGAATATCAAGGAGCTCCAGGAAAATAAGACTACTGAATTACACTTACCGTTAGCTTCATGTATATAGCCTCTGAAGGTTGCAGACGAATTACAAACTCATTCCTTCCTTGCTTTTGACCTAGATGAATCAAATTTCATCAGGTTTATCCAATCAAAAGATTGAGTTGAAAAAAACATCCTGATCAAATTGGCAAATTAAAGATAAAGATAAGATTAGCATGGGAAGAATGAGTTTCACAGAGTATGTTACCCGTAATTTCTTGGGCTATCTTAGTCGAAGACTGGGTTGGTAATGCTTTGGCTAAAAAATGATTATTTTCATTGCCCCTTCAGATTAGTAATCATAATCACTAATCCAAATTCTATAATCCTATAGAAAGAAACAACCAACTGCCCATTTCCCTCAAGAGGACCTCATATTTAATTGTAAGTAATTTTCTACAACTATATGATGTACTTCAATTATGGGGAATCTGGAGAAGCATTGAGAGGTTTCAGTTGTAAGAACAAGCTTTAAATTTTAAAGAAGACCACATGCCAAAAGGGATTCTCAGAGCTTTACTGCACTCATCTGCTGCAAATCACGCTGTCAAATTCTTTCTTTTGGCGTAGTTAGTTAAAGTGGCAAGTAAATCTGTGCTCAAGCTTGTGACACAAGACCCAGTTAATGTGACAAGAGTGAAGGTATATATATTTGCATTATAAGAATTCCAATGCGTACATTTAAAGATGTCACCAGGAACATCCTTGAACTGAACTCGTATTTCTGCTTTTCTTGAACTTAAAGCTTTCCCTGCCTTGAGTATAAAGGGCACACCTACAGCAAGTAATTCATGGATGTTTTAGAACATATTGTATTAGATATTATGTAAACGAAATTTCTCATTTTGAGTTCAACAATTTCCTCCCTCATGGGAAAAAAATATAAACAGAGTTATAAATGTAAATACTTTGGCTACCTTCCCATCTTTCATTGTGTATATGTAGAATCACTGTTGCAAAAGTAGGAGTATTTGAGTTGTTTGGAACCGTTGGATCATCCTTGTAGCCTTCGTATTGTCCAAGCACCACCTCTTCGTCTTTGATTGGAACAACTGATTGAAGAACCTGAGTATAAACTAAATAATTAGTGAAACTGGAAATACTGCCTGCAGGGACACCCAATCGTTTGCGGATGAAGCCCGCAAAATAATCAAAAAGAAGTGAAGGCACCCAAGCCAGTTCTAAGTACAACAAAAGGAATATTAAAAGCAAGAGATCACACAATTCTCCACTCCCAGAGATGTCACTCAGTCATATGCAGGACACACCATATTGAGGTACAAGATATAAGAGTGCAGCAGAAAAAGAACTTAAAATAAAAGCAGCCATCACCAATCAAACAATCAACCAAAAGTGCATCTTCAAGGATTCTTTCTTGCACAGAAAGGCAGAAACAGTCTCCAAACAGCATATATTGTGCAACGTAATCCAGCTAGCGATAGTTGAATACAAGGCAACTCCAAAGGAGTTTCTTGACAGAGCGCAGTCATACCTTGACTTTCTCATCTCGAATATGCTCAGGCTTCAGAGAAATAGGCTTCTCCATGGCGACAAGGCAAAGAACCTGCAAATTTTTAAGATTGTCACATTGTCAATATTTGTAGGCAAAAGGAAGGGTGTTAATTGAAAATCAACTGATTAACTTCAAGTAGATTGTTAACAGAAAGGAAACTGATAAAAATCTCATAGACATTACTGTTAGAATGTATTAGGATTTTTTTTTTTTTTTTTTAATTATACTATCAAGCATGGGTACAAAAGTAAGTCATTCAATAACAAGTGCTATCAAATGAAGTAACATATATCGCACATTTGTGATTATGACCACATTTGACCTAGAAAAAGTAACTTTTACACAATTATTATGCAAGCAGGAACCATTCTATATTAACAAGGCTCACCTGCAATAGGTGATTCTGGATAATGTCACGGATAATTCTGCAAAATAAATAAAACAGAAATAAGTAAAAATACAAGTTCATCAATCTCTGGATACTGATATAAAGCGAACAAAGAATGCATTTCTCCAACCATACTGCAATTAAGAATAAATTTATATTTTTGTAATTGGAGAACAAGATTTATTTTCACAACAGAAGCACTCAGAAGTGAAGAGCATACCCATACTGATCAAAATATCCACCACGTCCGTCAGTTCCAAAATCTTCTCTAAACACAATCTGGGGTAAAAAGTGTCACATTTGCAATCATCTTAAGCCAGTGGAAACATTATAGCAGTTCTCATCATTTAAGCGTAAACAACCCACCTGTACATTAGCAATGTTGTCGCGATTCCAGAGAGGTAAAAAGAAGCGATTTGCAAAACGAAGTACCAACTGTAATGTTTTAAAAGATATGGAGATGAATATATCTCTTTCTAGCATTGAATGCAATACATATATCTAGTAACTCGACTAAGATGGCATCAGACAATTGAGGTAACAAGTATTACCAAGTTCTGCACCAATTCCTTTCCCAAATAATGATCTATACGATAAATCTGTGGTTCTTCAAATAGTTCTCCTATCTGGGAGCTCAGTTCCTCAGCTGAAGCCAAATCCTTGCCGAAAGGCTTCTCAACAACAATACGAGTCCATCCACCAAGATCAGCTGAAAAATATTATACCAAGGAGTCAATACTTAATGTTGTGAATCTCATTCCTGGTCTGCAAACTAAGGTGTTTTCTTACGTCTTCTTTCAGTAAAATAAGTTTGTAGAAAACTGAGATTGCATCTCAACAGCAGTAGACATTAAGGTTGTTAAAACAATGATTAAATAGACATCATTATCTATAGCTATTATAGTCTTTTGTTCAATCAGTGTATTCCAGGAGTTGGCTAATTTTAACACCATTTCAGTCCTCTAGAAACTCAAATAAAAGCCTGATAATAAAGACGGTGCTTTACACAATGAAAGACCGATTACTAAGAAAGGAAATGCATAAGGAATGAGCGACATGAAACTACTTCTGAAAATAATACTTACATTTATTCATGGAATAATTCTTGATCATTTTGCAGACTTGCGGATATACCGATGGAGGAAGTGCAAGGTAGAAAAGCCTGCGGGATGATCCTTCCATACTGTTTTTTGATATTTCGTGCTCAGATATTGCCTTATCTAATGCTTGAAACCCTTCCGGAGCATCATAAGAGCCACTCACATATTTAATCTGCATGATCAAAGAAAGGTTCGTCTATGGTAAGCATACATCATCCTTTAGGGTTAAGCAGAAGATAAGACATGCAACCAGCAATCACTAACCAACTGCAGAAAGTTTGAAACATCTTCTTTGCGTTCTTTCCCCTGGGGAAGGTACCTACATTAGTTAATTGTGGTCAATGAATGCAAAAAGTAACCCAGATATATTAGCTTCAGGGAATAATAAAGACAAGTGCAGATTTTTATACATCCATAGCTTCACCACACAGCAAGAAACAGAAGCAGCAAAACTTTCCCAGACAAAAATAGTCAACCAATAAACATGCAAAATGACTCTCAGTATAGGCTCAAACTGAAGGATGCAGAAATCTTACTCTTGGATCCGATTCCTCAATTCATCATCAGAGATCTTGGTCCTCGCATAGCCAAATATGTGAACCTCGTTTGATTGCAAAAATCCCTGAATATCCCAGTTAAGTCCAAAATAAACCATAAGAGATGAGTTTTCTTTCAAAAGACACTTCATGTTAGCTTCAACCCAAAAGAATAGGTTCTAATTAAAGACCAGTGCAATTTCTTGAGTTGAAAATCTTATAAGGGAATATCATCGTCAACCAAAATAAAAGAATAACATATAATGACCAGTCACTTATTCATGGCATAATTTTATTATAAAAGCAAATAAGCAACCACGTATGAAGTAACAATGGCATTCAAAAGCAGAACCAATATTCCGATTAACCTGCCGGTAAAGGTTAAAAAGTGCAGGAAAGGTCTTCTTTTTAGCAAGATCACCGGAAGCACCGAGAACAATGATAGAGAGGCACCCAGTTTCAGGCACATTCTCATTCTCTCTTGCAAAAGACTCATTCTTAGAAAAAGGTCTTTTTTCACAGTGCCATTCACCCGACTCCTCCATTCTCCAAATTCACAGGAGCTAAAATAAATGCTCGATTACGGCTCCTGACCTGCACAGTAAATAGCAAGTTAACGAATTCATAGTTAAGTCCTTATAATTAACTGCTTCATAAAACAATTAATGACAAAGACAATTAATTAACAGATTCAATCATAATAAACTGACGAACTGCTCAAAGTCCACTTGCACTTAAAATTCGAAAAAAAAAAAAAAAGTAAGAAGTGAATTCTAACGCCGATTCACTTGAAATTCATCTGTGATTCAAAAATCTAAGCAATCAAATCCAAAAAATTATCTGCTTCATAACACAGTAAATTCAGAAAGTTTTGATCATAATCACCGTTCAACTAACTTGCACTAACAATTTAAGAGTGGCTAAATATTTATTCTAACTGCGATTAACTTAAAATTTTACGTGATTCAAAAAACCCAACCAATTGCTTGATCCGAAAAAAGCAATAGATCAAAGCAAGGACTAGAATCCGTAAAAATTTAACACAAATAAAGGATGATCAAGAAGTTCAGATGAAGGAAGTTTACCGAACAAAAACAGCAGTAATCAGAAAATTTTCTTCTTCCCCTTCAGGTTACAAGCAAGAAGTAGGTGAAAGGAAGTGAAACGAGTATACAACGTAGTGTGAAATGTAAAGAAACAAGAAAAGGAACCTTTGCTATATTTGATTGGGAATACGATGTTTTGGCAGAGTTGTCCAAATTGACTTGCTAGTGCCAGTGAGTGTGGGTTGGTGGACGAATTTGTAGATATTTTTTAATAACCCTCTCTCTCCATGCCTGTTTGGTGGACTTAATTTTTTGACCCGTGGGATCTGTCTTGCATGATAAGAAAATATGATTGACAGAAAAAATAAATTAAATTATTTAATATTCGGAAGTATTAAAAATTTATTTGAATTAAATTTATTAAATATAATAAATTAAAATAATTTCATTATTTAAGACAAGTTGGGGTAAAAATATACAGGGCCATCATAAATTTTCTTCCATATGATTTGTAAATTTGTAATGCAGTGAATTGTGATACTAGTGGACAGTCTTCAGCGCACGAGATTTTCATATAAAAATGAGGCCCTTGTCACAACTATGTAATTAACCTCGTGATCATATTTTTTTTAAAATAAATTAACATGAGTCACTAATCTAAATGAAAATTATAATCTTTAATTTGGTCCAATCAATCAATTACAGGTAAATACAATTATATGTTTTCTTATAATTAATTTAACAAAATTAGATCTATTTATCATATTATTGACTTAATTTGAGATACCTCAGAAAATTTGTCCTCATAAGTGAGAGAGATAAATAAATACTGGGGTGTAATTCTTGAGAAAGTGGGTAATTAAATACTAAACATTTAATGTGGGTTAGCAAATGCATTATGAATAATTGACCCACCAAATTTATTGTTTGTTAATTGCAGAAGTGGCCAGCTGAAATTTGGTGGTTACCATTCCCAGGTTTCCCATTACCTCGAATCAAGATTCTTCAATATATAACATATAAACTTACCTGATTTTTTAGCATTAAACAAAGATATTCATATTAACATGTTTCCTTGATGCTATGTATATCTCAAATATGATTTTGTCCTAATGTGGAACAACTCTTCGGAATTGATTCATTTCTTGAAGTTGTCTGAAAATTATTTTTTTGGTCTGTGATACGAAAACACGATTAAGGTTGCAGCTTTCTTTCTTATAGCTGTCTGAAAGTTGGATTCCTGCAAATAGACGGGTAGGGTTACTTAATTTATCCGATAAAAATCCTTAAATACTAGAAAATAATAATTGAATATAAAACTGTAAAATTCATATTATGTAAATGAGCATGAATAGAGTATTTATAAATGTTTAGTATGAAATTTGAGTCACGATAATCGTTGTTATGCAGTGAATATTATGGATCTGTATACCCTATTAGATTAAAATTAATATTTTTTTAACTTGATTTCTATATACTATTAAATTTACATTTTTTTTTTAGAGCTATATTAGTGATGCTAACATTTTAATTTGTGACATCATTACATATCCATTTAATAATTTATAATCACAAGTGGCATGAAAATTTTCAAATTAAAGACGCATAAACGTACATGTTTAGGTCGTCTGCCATAACAAATTAGAGAACCAGCAGGGATAAATATTAAAGACGCCTAAATATACATTTTATGGGACACTTATCCTCTTCTCTCAACTATTTTTGTGCAGTGAGTTCAGAAGTTACGTGGGAGTTTTGCATTTTTTGAAACTCAAGATCTGCTTGAATTAAATTTATCTTCTTCACTTATCAATCTCTGTGAAGAAAACCAAGAGGTTATGTGGGAATTTTGCTAGTTCTGCTTGAAGATTTCATAAACAATGGAGAAACTCATAGAAACACAAAGTCATTGATAATGATGAATTTTCTTGAAATTTCTTCCAAGAAACACCTACTTAAAAAAAATAAAATAAAAATTGATGGTACAGATAAGAAAGTAAAGTATAAGTTTTGCAGAAAGGATTTTATGTAAATGATTCATGTGATTTTATGTAAATGATTCATGTTAGGTGGATTGGTTGTTGTGCAATTAACTATCGACCCTTCTTTTTTTATCTTTATAGGACTTATTAGTGGTTTGAAGGATTATCGATCAAATAATAAATAGTAAATAGGTCGGTTTGACAATATATAAATTGCTAGTCGTGAATTTAAACCAACAAATAAAATAGTAAGGGTTCCGACAATTTTCTTCATTTTTATCAAATTAATATTTGTGTATTTATGTAAACATGCTAATGGTTTGTTAGTTTAATATGAGTAATTAGAATTATGATTTTTCATATTGTTGAGTGATTATATATATTCTCTAATATTTTTTTTTTTATAATTAGGTGGGTAAAAGTGTATCTTTTTCTAATATTAAGTCAAATATAATTCTTGTGAAATGTAGATGACTATTGCGTAACTCAAAGCAAATTTTGATAACTAAATATACATTTTGTCATTTTAAAGTATAATGAGTTTATTAAACGTAGGGTAAATTTTATTTTACCTCTTTATATTAATTCATTTGTATCAAATACTTCATTGTACAATCAAAACATTTAAACACTTCCTTCAACTTAAATTTTTGTAGGAAATTAAAGATTTACAAGCTTTATGACAGAAATGCCTTTTAAGTGTTATCTAATGTAGATTTTATTTTGTTATAGGTTTAATTTCACTTATAATATTTTTATGCCAAAATTTTGGAAGAAATTTGTAGCCAAAATAATAATATTATCTTTTTTTTTGTTGATTGTAGAAAATTGATTAATACAACAAATTATATAAAATAAAAGTATCCTATAACCTATTAAAGGAATCTATATGGTCCAAAAATTTCTTTTTAAAAAAAAATACTTAAATTCTTAAGATTTAAAAAAAAAAAGAGTAAAAAACTTTCACTTATAAGAATAAAACAAACAATTATTTAAAAAAATAAATGATAAAAAATGTATAAAGCAATACATTTCATTTCAAGAGGATTTTGGCATATAAATACTAAAAGAATTAATGCATGAAAAATTGAATTTGGATCAAAATAAAAATTGACATTATATAATAATTAAAAAGGTATTTTTGTTATAATAACTTCAAAACTTTAATTTGTTAAAAAATATTTAAATTAAGAGATGTATTTAAAAGTTTTAAATATACAGGGAGTATTTGATATAAACTTATTAATAAAGGGTAAAAATGAATTTTACCCTTAAATCTAAATATTCAAGACAATGGATTGATAAACTTTTTATAGTATTTACGTGTCAAATTTGGATTAGAACTATATCTTTTGTCATGTCGATATTCACAGTTACTTTCAATAATTGTATATAGTACAAGTTACTACAATACCATATTCTTTGCTTTATCAAATTATGTGAACTGCTAAGGAAGTGCCAACTACTTGTACTATAATCTTTAACTACTTGAAGTTGTGCAAATGATATTAATCATTTAACCTTTTTCTAAATATAATTCTATCATAATTTCAATTGATTAAGAAAAAAAATATTGGAGTATTAATATTAAATAATAGAATGTTGCGGATTATTTACGTGAAGAGTGAAGATTATGCTCAATAATAAAAAAATCACAGCATTTATGTAACAACCAATCTATATTATAAGTTGTTACATTTTATAAGATATTTTTGAAACTTATAATTTAAAAAAAAAAACTCTTAATTTTTTTAAATAAACTAAGATCGTATCACTTATAAGATGTTAAGTAATACATTTTTTATAATTTATGTGGCTATACATAATTTTATAACTTTGCAAAATTTGTATTTTTGGTAAAAGTCACTACAATTCCCTTTGTTTTTTTTATATTTCCATTGACTTTGTAGTCCTAAAAATTTATTTTTTAAGTAATTTTAAAAAAATTATATATTACGTTGTGATATTTTCTAGCTTTAAAATATCATAAAATATTTCAATGAATTTATAAGCTTAGTTAAATATCTTTTTAATTAATTAAAAATAAGTAAAAATTTGTATCACAGCTGATATATAAGAACTTACCATAAAAATTTTAAAGTTACTTAAACATACTTGTCGAATTTGAAGTATTGTTATGATAATAATTTTCCTTTTATTTTTTCTCTTCGTTTCTACAACAAAAAATGGAAGATTAGGGGATAAATAAGTAGAAACAAAATCAAATTAAAATGCGATTGGTAGAGGTAGCATCAATAATTAATTTCCTAACAATTTTACCTTTTAATAAATTATAAAATTTGGCCGTCATTTTTATTCTTTTTTTTTAAAGTTAGTCTGTTTTTTATGAATTTCAAAAATTAATTCCTCAAAAAGGAAACCAACAACGACAATTACAACCATCAGGTGACGACAGCAAAAGGACCGAAGCTGGCCGGCAAATTAGTGCACCGGCGCACGATAGAAACAACCCCACCCCCCACCTCCCAACCCCAAAACATTTCAAAATTTCCCAAACGCGACTCCATCATCCCCTCCGGCCCCCCCACCTCACACTTTGATATAAAACGGGCAAAATCTCAAGAAAACCCCTAACATTTCAAAGTCATACCCCAAAGTCCAAACGTTGACCCCATCTGACATTTCATAGGGCTTCACATTTTTTGAAAATCACACACACACACACGATCCCATGAAAAAGCAGAAGTAAAAGAAATTAAAATATCCATCAATACACAATTACATGGTACAAAATGCTCTTAATGTACGAGTGATATAATACTGTTACACACGTTACTTATTTATTCTTATGATCTAAAAAAATCTCATTTTTGCAACGGAGATCAATTTTATTTTGAATGAGCATTTTTATGATTATGTCATTAATAAATATTTATACTTTTGTGTTGGATCTTGATTTTAAGTGGAAAGAACATCTAAATAAATATTTCATCACTTGATGATCATTTTTTTCTCATTAAAATCTAAAATCTAAGGTCTAAACATACTTTTAATTTAACGTTTATTTGATTTTTAACCTGGTGAATAAATTAGAGTGTGTATAAAAATTCATTTCAAATGGAGTTTATTTGTAAAAATATTATGTGTTTAGTAATTATTTATGAATAAAATTTTAAAATAAATTATTTATTTGAAATTTTATTTTGAAAAAATATAAATTTGTGACTTTTAAATTTTTATTTTTATACTTTTACTAAATAAGTATTAAAATATATTTATACTAAATATTTAATAATATTTATAAATATTTTTTTAAAAAAATTATAATAAAAAGTTCATTTTAAAAGTACTCCTAAATTTACAGTTAATTAATTTTCAATCAATATTAACAATTGAACTTCAAATAGTCGTAGAATAATTTATGTAAGCGACAACACAAAATTGAACATAGGGTATTTCCGATAACTATAGGGGCCTTTCGCAATTTAGAGTATTTTGAAGGGCTCATCTTTTTAAAAAAATAGGAGAAAATGACATAAAGCAAAACCGGAAACGAAATCTAATCGGAAAAACCAGACGACCCCAAATATCACACACATTGAGGGTGTGAGTGCGTGTGGAATGACAATGGACAGGGAGAAGGAGAGAGAGATAGAGCTGGAGAGTGCAATGTACACGAATTGCTTGTTACTTGGCCTGGATCCGAACATAATCGGAGTCGGGTCGAACAACGGCAACCCACGGGTCGGGTTATTCCGCCATTCCAACCCGAAATTGGGCGAACAGCTTTTGTACTTCATCTTGTCCTCTCTCCGGGGTCCAATTCAATCCGCCAAGGCAAATTATCTCTCTGATACTATTTTCCTTAAAAGAATTTGATTTTGTTTTTATATTATTGTGGGTGAGATGTCTTGCAGTTTGGATCTTTTTTCAGGATTTTGATAAGGTGTGGCCGATTTTTGATTCGGCTCAGTCTAGGGATTTTCGGAAGGTAAAAACATGTTTAATTCCTTTGATTTTGATAGGTGTATGTGTAACTTAGTTTGAGCTAAATGTGTTTTTTATTGGAGGGGAAATTTTTAGGTTGTGCAAGGGATTATAAGTGAACTGGAATCACAAGGAGCGTTGCCTAGGAGCAATTCAAGGGTTTCGTCACTTGCAACTTGCTGCGGACCGAGGTTAGTTTAATAATTACGTGGACTTCAAATTTTATGGTTTGATTAAATTACAAATTTTAATGGTTTAGTGTGATTAAATTGTCGTGATTGAGTTAAATTTGGATTAGCTAATGTTTCAGCGATGAAGGTTTAAACATGTGGTGCTATTGAATTATTATGGCAATGTCACTAGTTCTAGTTTAGTGACAGCTTGATAAAACAGTTAGAAGCTAATTAAGGTCAATTTTGTTAGAAAACTTTGTTCACGAAGATGGTGATTATTATGGCAATGTCACTAGTTCTAGTTTAATGACAGCTTGATAAAACAGTTAGAAGCTAGTTAAGGTCAATTTTGTTAGAAAACTTAGTTCAGGAAGATGGTTAGACTTTGTTATTGTTATATGTTCTGATTTCATAATTCATCTATCAAGCAGCTATTCTCAGTGATTTTATCCAAAATCACTGGAAAGTTTTCCTAGAGCAAGTTCTCTGAAACTTGGTTATTCAAGAGATTGAAAGAGTTGATCTCAGTTAGAAATATGGAGGGAAAAATCAAATCCACCTTACTAGAGGGGCCTTTCAATGATTTTGGCTTTCTACATGTAATATGCTGATGGAGAACATGTTCATTCACTACAAGTTTCAACACTAAACAGGGCCGGTTTTTCTTGTTTCCAAGCAATTCCAATGGGCCATGTAAGCAGATGGAAATGGAGATTTCTTTGTCAGCTTTTTTCGAAAATTAACACTGTGTGCCAATTGCGGGTTCTGATTTTTCGTTTGTGGATCTGTGATTTCGTAGGAAACACCCGTGAATTGATAGTTGCTTTGTGCAAAACTTTATAATGTTTTTCATACTGTAATTGCAGATTTGTTGAACTCTTATGGCAACTTTCCCTACATGCTTTGAGGGAAGTTCACAGGCGAACCTTTGCGGCTGATGCAGCATCAAATCCAATGCCTGCTCCATTGACTGATGTAGCTTTCTCTCATGCAGCCACACTACTTCCTGTAACTAAGGTAATTCATTTGAATGACAAGAGCATTTTGCTGAGGACTTTTTCTGATTTAGTTGGTTTGAGGATCTAGAAATAAATATTGAATTATAAATGTCCCTGATGTTTGTGTAACTACAGTGAACCAGTTTAGAAGATTACTTACGCTTTCTTTCTGAGATAAATTCTTATTTAGCTTGATATAAATGTTGAGGAAATTTTCCATTTTTCTTTATGCATTATCTATGCCTCTCTAATCAATTATTTGTTTGTAAACAGGCTAGAATAGCTCTTGAAAGAAGAAGATTTTTGAAAAATGCAGAGACTGCAGTTCAAAGGCAGGCCTTGTGGTCCAATTTGGCTCATGAAATGACAGCAGAATTTCGTGGTCTATGTGCTGAAGAGGTATAAAATATCCTATTGAGAGCATAGCACTGATATGCAATATTATTTCTTACACTTCTTTCTGGTTTTCTTTTAGGCTTATCTGCAGCAAGAGCTTGAAAAACTACATGATTTGAGAAACAAAGTGAAATTGGAAGGTGAACTCTGGGATGAGCTTGTATCTAGCTCTAGTCAGAATGCTCATATGGTTCAAAGAGCTACTCGCCTGTGGGATTCTTTGTTATCTCGCAAGAGTAAGTATACTTAATTTGTGGTTCTCTCAAGTTGCTAGTAATTCAATTTGCTTAACTTAATATAGTTAAGCTGTAGCTTGAAATGTCCTTAATGAAATTACACATTTCTCTATTTTTACAGTAGCCTGAGTTTCCTTTGTATGAGTCAATTTATGGACGAAAAGCTTTTGCTCTGTACGATCTGTACATAGTTTTAGTATTCTTAGAAATCCTTTTAACTCTTTACGTTTTTCCTACTTTTTATTTTTTATTTTTGATGAGACATGATGCCATGCTCAGTCCAAAAGCTAGGAGCTCATAGCTGGACAATGAGGTTTCCAAGACCAACTTGGAGGACTTCTCTTTTCTTCTCTTTTTGGCCCCCAAAATATTCTTTAGCCCACATCTTAACAGATTCAGACACATGTAGGTTGCAATATTATCTCTGGTCATTTACACTGCAGTCATCCACTAAAAACATTACTTTGCATTGACAATGAATGATAAAGAACAATTTATTTATTTTATCACATGTAATAATGAGAAAGGTCCTTTATATGTATGATTTTGTATATAGGTCAACATGAGGTTCTTGCTTCTGGCCCAATCGAGGATCTTATAGCTCATCGTGAACATAGGTAGTATCCCTAACTTGATTGTGGGTTGTACTGATGGATATTACCTTCGTTCTATTTATGCTTAACATTCTGCCCAGGTATCGCATATCTGGTTCATCTTTGCTAGCAGCGATGGATCAAAGTTCTTTAGTTCTGTCTACTAATTTAACTCCTCAACACTTAGATAATGAGGAAAGTGAGGGTTCACAAGCAGATGTAAACAAAGAGACCAAAAGTATTTTGGATTGTTCTCTTACTCGTGGGAATGAAGAAAAATTGTCTCGAGTAGATGAAAGAAACACCAGAGGACAGCCTACTGTTGATATAGCAGAAGTCTTGCGACGTTGGACGCATGCCTTGCAGCGCATTCATAAGCAATCACTCCAACTAGTATGCTCTTTTATGCATAACCATTTTTTTTCCTTGTTTGTGAATCTGTTGTCTGTGGCTTTGATGTGAGTTACAACTTATGGTTAGCTCTGGATGTGACCTTGTTCTGGACCAGGGATAAACTACCACTTCATCAAATGCATTCAAGAATGTTTTCCGTGGAATACAATGATTCCTCTTCTCATAGTTTATTCAATTTTCATGGGATCTTCGTGAGGCAGACTTGTAAAAAATGTGGCTGAAATACATTTTAATTGGAGAAATTGGTTTGTGACCATTGGAAGTGAGCTTTCTGTTTTTGTGTGTTAGTTTAAGTATAATGTGCATGCATATCATTTCGGAGTCAACATTAAGTTCTGATTTTAGTTCTGACGTATATTTCCACAAATTATACATAGCTTGATAATGATCCTTCATTATCACCAACACCACACTGCTGCAACATCATTGATTTGCAGGAGTGGTTAGCTTCTTGTACTTACCTATAGATATTAATTGTTGGGCATAGTAGACGTGTGTGCCAGTAAAAGTTTTTTGATAGAAAACAAATTTTAAATTAAATGAAATAACATGAACCATATTAAAGAGAATTTTTGGGATATATAATCATGTTACAGATATACAAAGTGTGTGTGTTTCTTTCTTCTTCTTCTTTTCTTCTCCCTCTTTTTTTTTTTTTAATATATATATATATATATATATACAGCAAAGTGTGGGTGCCTAAGAAAATGGGGAAATAGAAGATTTACTTCGGTTTTAAATGGGGCCATAAACAGTGGAATTGCAATTATTTTAAGTGACAAAACATGGATTGGTTGAAATTTATAGTTATAGGAAGATGTTCCTTGCATTTTGTATGAAAGGTGAATGTTGTTTTAGTATTTAACTAAAAGAGTCCAAGGTAGTTACTATGAGGGTCTCTTCGATAATAAATAGCAGTATAGATTTGTAACACATCCAAAAATTCAATTTGTTTTAATGCTCATTTTGCTGATATGAAGATTATGTCCTCTATCAATTTAAATGCACTAAATATTTCTCAAGTTACTACAAGTAGCAGGCTGATGTTATCCCTATGATATGGTGACATCTTCTATTGTAATTTTGTCGCAGGCAAAAGCCAATGATGGAGAGGGTCCAGATCTGCTTAGAAGTGTGCATGATGGTGGTACTAGCAGTCATGCTGGGTCTTTGGCTGAAACACTTGCTGAACACCGGCAGCACCTGGACAGCATACAGGTGAATGATGATATTATTGACCTACTAAATATGTTAACAGTGATGCAGGGTTACAATCTTGCACGGAATGATAGCAGTTGTTCCTGGAAACTTACACTGTATGCTGATTGAACAAAGTTAAATTTGGAACCTTTTCAGCCTTTGTTCTATCAGTAGACATTATGAAGCGGCCAAGCCAAATGCCATGTTTAGAATCTTTTTGTCATGAGAGTTAGGGTTATGTGCAGGTGCTCATTAATCAATTAAAGGATGTTGCTCCAACTATACAAAACTCAATCTCAGAGCTTATGGATGAAGTAAATAGCTTATCATCTAATCTCCCTCCTGTTATGAAGCTTAGATCCAACTCGCCTATCCAGGCACAGAGTAGTGGAAGGGCATTGGTAAGTTTAATCTTCTTTTTTCTTCAGAATAATTTTTTGGAGATCAATCTCTTGATTTGAACTTGCTTCTATCTAAAACTTATCCTGCGAAATGATTGTAAAATTTTTATGTTGTCCAGGAAAGTGGTAGTGATGAGGTTGTTGAAATGACCTCAAGACTGTCATTTGTTCAGCTTGAAAAGGTGTCAGCTAGTCCCCCTACTTTAAAATTGCCGCCACTTTTTAGTTCAACTCCAAATTCTTCTGGGAAAGGTGGAAACATGCAAAAGCGACAGAATGTGGCGCAAATCAACCCAATAGAGACCATTACAGAGAAAAAGTCTCTAGAGCAGCCTCCATCACACAGTTATATGGATAATAAACATGATTCGTGATTTGTTTCTTTCCTTTTTGATATATGTGTCTGTTGATGATGCTTAGTTTCTATTTTCAACTATATATGCAGATGAAGATATTGTTTTTCTGCAAAACTTGAAGAGATCTGTTAGAGAAGCTGCTCTTTCATCTCAATCATGCAACTTTGAATCTTCTCAAGACAGTCGCTCTGATGATAGCTCTGAGCACTTTTTCGTACCACTTTCTGGGACTGGGTTCTCTCGTCTTGGCCAGGATAAGAAAAATGATTCACTGAAGAGTAGACAATTATTCACATCTCAAGCGGATTCTTCCTTGCTCCAGATCCATGCTAAGGACATGCATCTGGCGGGCAAGTATAGTGGAGCCGCAGATACATTAAATGATTTGGACTCACTTGATGAATATGATGGTGTGAACGGTTTCCTCTCTGCAGTTGGTTCAAATTCGTCAGTTTCTGACGCATATAGGTCATTTATTGACATGGATGAAGCTCAGGATCAAGTTTTCTCACCTCCTCTGCTAATGGATGCAGCGATTTTGGCAGATTCTTATGAAGATCTGCTAGGTATGTTGAAGTTGCACCTAACCTGATTCTTAACTTTGTATTTTTCTTGATACTACTGCTAATCATGAATATTTGCTCGTTGAATAGTTTCCAATTTATGTGACTGCTTGATGCAAGAATCTTTGTTAATTCCTGGTTACATATTTTATTATTGTGAGATATTTCAGTGTAGTCCAGACAATTTAAAGTTCAATAATCATTTTAGCTCAGTGGCATAAACATGTGGAGCTTGTATAGAGGTTGCCATTAGTCATCTCTATGTACGCTTGGTTTTTGACCTGATCTATGATTTGAGATCTGCGGGAGACTGCAGACAATTAAAGACTGCAAAAAACCAGTATATGTTGATTGTTTTACTGCATTTGGATTGATTGTAGGATGGAGCTTATATTTGTTCGATGCAGCTTTCTTCTTTCTGGTGAAGTTGAAAAGAGAATACTATTCCCTCTATCCCTGTGTTATTGCTGCACTTTCAACTTGGGGATGTCCTGCATAAAAGCTTATGCCAGAAACACTGCACTCATTATATTGTTCTTTCCCTTCATGCCCCCGCAGAAAGAAAAATTGAGATGAAAGCAATCTTTGATTTTTCTCATGTTTGGAATTCTGAGTTTCACAAATGGCCAAATGGGGAAAACGTGCATAACAAGTTTCTTTTCCAAAATAATTTTAAATTGTTGATGAGGGAGAGGGAGTAATATCTATCCTATTTTTTTTGAGTATATGCATGTGTTACATGGGTGGCAAGTCTATTTGTTTTTTTTCTAGTTGGTTATTCTTTTCCATCATATTTCTTATCTGAGAACTCCCTTCAATTTGCACCAATGTTAGGTGTTCTTTCACTTTTCCCTTTTCTTTTTAGATAAAATTTGACACATTAATGTGTACTTCACCTTTTTCACCACTATGTGCTCAAAATTTTCCCGTCCTTATGTTGCAGCACCATTATCGGACACTGAAACAGCTTTGATGGAGCATTGAAGTTTAAATTTCAGGCAGCTTGCTGCTGTATCTTCAAGAGAGTTTTATCTTTGATGGAACGCCTCTTGTCGTTTCTTAACTATATGCTACCTTGATGTGGTGCTTGTATGATTCTGTCTACACCTGCTTGTGTTGCATACATGTACTTCATCTTTTTGTGACCCAGGAAGATTGTTGATTTGGCTTGACTTATACTGGAATTTAATTGCTTATGGGAACATTAAAGTGGCCTGGGAGATTGAATATTCACTTTCCGAAAAGATTACTGTCTGTTTATTCGGAGCCCTTTCCCAATTTTTGTGTCCAGAAGGAAAGAAATGATGTTTACCGACATTATGCCTATTGTATTAATCTGAAGTTGTGTGACAGGCAAGATTTATCTTTTAATGAGTTGTGTACTTCTTCAATTGTTAAGACTCATGACAATGTACCAGTTCATACATTACACTTATGCATTGTTGGTCCATAATCATTGACAACACTGGATGGTTGTTGAGGGAGCAGTAATAGAAGCTCATGCTTTTGAAATTTTGCTTCCATTTTCCATTGTTTTGAGTTGTTTGATTCTGTTTGGGACTCATGTTTCAGTGAGCTTTTTATGATTAAATTTTCAACAATTTATAGTGGTATAGTTGGAGTTTTGTAGTATATTTGTTCCAGTCCTAGTCAATCATACTGTGCTGCGGCTTGAGGACTACAGACTTAGAAGACACGTTGGGAAAATTGGTGAAGTAGCATCTCTCATATGATATCTTTATTTAAAACAAGTGAAAACCTTATGATAATATATGATAACAAAAGTATTATTTATTTTGAGAAATTATTACCTTCTTGTAATTTAAGTTGAAAACATTTTGTTTCATTTGTAATGATGGTTGTTATCCTTTGGATTCGGAGAGGTATATATGTGCATTATTGTTGAGTTTGTGAAATGAATTGATTGATTCATTTTGATGAAGTCAAAATACTCTATAAGTATTTCTCATTAACTTCTGATTAATGTTTTTGGTTCTCATTTTCACATTTTGATAGGAAAAAGTACCTGAAAACAAATTGTGCTCACTCACAGTAATTTGTGATATATCTTTTTGGTTCTCATTTTCACATTTCGATAGGAAAAAGTACCTGAAAACAAATTGTGCACATTGTTATGGTTTTCCAGAGGTGAGAATATTGAATTCATTCAGTCACTTATTCTTCCTCTCTGGATAGTGATCTATTGGCTTTCTCTGCAGGCCCTGTTGTTCACTATAAACGAGCATGATAGTTACTTAAACTGAAACTGAAACTGAAACTCATATACGTTTCTTTTTCTGCATTCTGAAATTCATTATAGCACGTGTTTTCAATTCTTTGTTTGTCTTCCACATCACTCTAGCTTTACTTAATCCTCATGAGTTGATTTCATTGCTTTGGATTAGCTAAGCATTCAATCAAGTGATTGTGGATAGTGAATTCCTATGGCAAATGGCATTTATGTTCCCATTCAATTTTAACATCACAAATGAGCCTTGTACACAGTACTTAGCAAGAAAAGCCCAAAATCTTTACATGCTAGTAGTTGCCTTTGACTTGGCCAATTCTTGTCTTCTATTCATCTATCATTGAGTTTAGTTTGAAACAGTTTCTGGTTGCTTCAGCGTATTTTTCGATTTTAACGTGCAGATTCTTAAGATAAAGGAAAGAGATTTGCAACTGCACGAAGCAGTTGTATTGGTGTGTAAACATGAACCATTCATATTTTATCTTGACGAGGTTACATACAAATCAGAAAGTTGATACTGACTCATTATTCATATGAACAATGTGTGATCAGCATTTGTTGACAGGTATTTGTTGGAGGGTTTAGATTTCAAGTGTCAAGCCTCCAATCTCATTTGAGTCTCTCAGATATGCCATGTTAATGAGGAAATTGTGTAGATTTTTGTACTTGGCGATGAGGGTTCAAATAGTTTGACCTTGCTCCCTTGTGAAGATTTGGCTTGATATCATTCCTCCATATGGGGTTTTATAATTACTTGCAAAATCAAAAAATATCTCTACTTTGTAGCTTTTATTATGTTTAATGAAATGGTGAGTGCAAAATAAGTTTTGGTTTTGACTTCCTCCTCAATTGTCAAGGAAACAAGAACGCGTCCTTGGCACCACTTAATTCATTTTTCATCTCGTCAATTATGCCAGTATGACTGCATTTCTAAGCCTAATCATCTCGTCTACTGTAAGTTTTACTCCTAATGGTGAATTATGAAAAAAGTTATTTGACTTGTTCCCAAAGGAAATGAAAAACAGCTACATAACCACTAATTCTTCCATATCATTAAGTTTTGGGCACATAAGCACTGTCACCGTTCTTCACATAAGCACTCACACCATCTCTGTCTCTCTCTCCTCATTGTTTGTTAATAAATTGATTAAAATTTCATGATGTAAACAGCAAGAAAATGAAACAAACCAATGATCATTCAAAAATTATAGCTTAATATGATTTGATGGAATTTAAAATGACAAGTGTAATTATATTTATATTGTGATTGGTAAGTCTCTTTGAACTGTGAATCAATCATATAATAAAATATAAATTGACTTGTCTTGAGTTTAGCCAAATTGAACTAGTACTGTAATTTTTTATGATTATTTATTTGTTAAATTCGTTGTAAGCACAATTAATTAAGGTGCTGAAAAATAACCTATATTTAAATTTAAGTAAATATTTCAATTAAACAATAACTTAAATATTGCATTAGGATCATTCATCACTGATCAAAATTTATTGTCATTAAATTCACAATTGGAAATTGTTAAAACAAAATATCTCACAAAGGTAGAGCAAATTCAGCTGATTCAAACAAGTGAAACCACGCGTCTCAAAGCTCGTGGGAACTTCAATTCAAACATGGCTAAAACCAATGCCAACGATGCTTGTTTCATCTTTATCAACAGTAACACAGTTGATTCATTCCTCGTGTTTACGTCCATCAGCAGCGGTTGGGTAAAAAGTGTCATTCAGCTTGGATTTAGCAAATCATCCTAATAATAATCAGATATATTAAAAAAATATAACGTTATTTGAGTTAGATTTTTGTTTGGTGCGGCCAAAAAAGAATTTCTAATTTAGGTCATTGAATGATTTAAATTAAGTTCTAAACAAATTTTGGGGAGTAGTTTGTAAAGAAGAGAGAGAGAGAGAGAGAGAGAGAGAGAGAGAGAGAGAGAGAGAGGTTTGAACGTTGAAATTTCTGGGTGAAAAAAGAAAAAAAGAAAAGCTTTGGACAAAGAAAAGAAAAATAGAAGAGAGGAGAGTTGAAAAGGAGATCTCTTTAAATAAGAGAAAATCAAGAAAAACAATAATTCAGCAAAACCAAACAATACTCAAGTACAGCTCCACAGCCCATCATCAAGAACAACCACCAACGATTGCTTTGCTTTATTTTTTTTCCTCTTAAACCCCATCACACTTTTGCTTTCTCTCTCTATTTGCTCCCAGTTGGGGGCGTATTTTCAGATTTCAACTCAGGATGACTCAATCTTTTTAGGCCCCTTTTGTTTCCTTTCGCTGTATTTTCCCATCAAAATTAAAACAAACGATATGCTTTAATTTTCATCAATGGCCCATAATTTTTGCACTCTTTACCTCCACGTATCTGCCCTTGTACATGTAAAGTTTTGAACTTTAGGTGTGTATGTATGCTTGCATAGCTATACTGGTGCTGGGTTCTGGGTGTTGCTGTTTTGATGCTTTTTTATAGGCGATTCTTGATGAATAATGTTAGCTGGTTTTTCTAGATCGCGCCCAGATCTTGAAACGTCCTGATCTGGCTGAGTAGTTTGGAATCTTTCTAAAATAAGGACAAAAGGGAATGTTGAGGTGAGTTCACAAACTTGCATCTTTTTCTTTGGTGGGTTTTTTCTTGAGGTGATTAGAGCATGTATATATTTATTTTTTGGGGATCTCATCTTGATTTTTTTTTAACTATTTTTGTCAATCTTAATTTGAACTTGATTCTTGCATCTGGGATTTTCATAAACGGTATGACAGTGACATGCAAATTATGCTGAAAAAAAGTGATCTTTGATTGTTTACAAGGGGTGGACTTTGCACATACTGTCTTTCTTTAGAAGGGATAGGAGAATTTTACTCTTGTTTAGTAAATAGAGATACTAAAATCTGGCTAGTGGTATCTTTCTGGTTTGGGCTTTTCCTCTTGTTAATTCAGTTTATTTTTCCTTTTTTTCTCCCTTTCCTTTAACAGATGAGAATTCCTAAGAAAATCTGGCTAGTGGTATCTTTCGGGTTTGGGCTTTTCCTCTTGTTAATTCAGTTTTTTTTTCTTTTTTTCTCCCTTTCCTTTAACAGATGAGAATTCCTAAGCTGGTAAGAGCATAAGCACATAAATCATGCGTGATTACTTTTGGTGGTGGAGAACATAGCAAGTGTAAAAGGGGCTAGTTCCTCAATGAATTACACATAGCCATCAGAATTGGTCTGATGATCGGCTCGTCATAGTTTGGTACTTCCTTTACCATTTATGGTGTGCCTCTGGTTTTGAAGCATTGTGTTTGATTGGCAACAGCAGTTGAGTTCACTTGAAGAAGGTTGTGATTTGTGGCTCTCAATGATGATAAAAAATATTCTCAATAGGCTTCCACGGAAACAGACCAAGTTAGTGGATAATCGTGATGGAGGATCCTCTACTTACGCTTCAAATGCTTCAACTACTTCAAGAAGCACTTATGCTACAGGTTCCCGTTTGGGCAATTCAAATATTACAATTGCTCCTGGGATCAATTCAACTTCAAACTCCGGTCCAAATTATGGAAATAAACTTCACGACCCATTAAATACAAAGGTAAATGGGAATGCAGGACCTGTGCCATATGAGGCACTTCCTAGCTTTAGAGATGTCCCAAATGCTGAGAAGCAAAACTTGTTTATCAAAAAGTTGAGTTTGTGTTGTGTAGTATTTGACTTCACTGACCCTGTGAAGAATTTGAAAGAAAAAGACATCAAGCGGCAGACATTAGTGGAGCTTGTTGACTATGTCGCTTCAGCAAATGGGAAATTCACAGAAACTGTTATGCAAGAGATCGTAAGAATGATATCCATAAATTTGTTCCGTACAATGTCTACTCAGCCTCGTGAAAACAAAGTCTTAGAAGCCTTTGATTTAGAAGAAGAGGAGCCCCTAATGGATCCTGCGTGGCCCCATTTGCAAGTTGTCTATGAATTTCTTCTCAGGTTTGTCGCTTCACCAGAGACAGATGCAAAGCTGGCAAAGCGTTGCATTGATCACTCTTTTGTTCTGAGGTTATTGGATCTTTTTGATTCAGAAGATCCTAGAGAAAGGGACTACTTAAAGACTGTCCTGCACCGCATATATGGAAAGTTCATGGTTCATCGTCCGTACATCAGAAAAGCGATCAACAATATATTCTATCGCTTTATTTTTGAAACGGAGAAGCATAATGGGATCGCAGAGCTGTTGGAAATTTTGGGTAGCATTATAAATGGATTTGCATTGCCGTTGAAAGAAGAGCACAAACTTTTTCTTGTTCGGGCACTCATTCCACTTCACAAACCGAAGTGCATTCCCATATACCATCAGCAGCTATCGTATTGCATAACACAATTTGTGGAGAAGGACTGCAAACTTGCTGATACTGTCATAAGAGGCTTACTCAAATATTGGCCAATCACAAACAGTTCAAAGGAGGTGATGTTCTTAGGTGAGCTAGAGGAAGTGTTAGAAGCAACTCAGGCTCCGGAGTTCCAGCGCTGTATGGTTCCTTTGTTCCGCCAGATTGGTCGTTGCCTGAGCAGTTCACATTTTCAGGTTGGTCCTGTGACAAACGATCCGCTTTCCCATTTATTCTCATTACAGTTCTTTCAACTTGTTGTGAGATGTTGTCGGTCTGTGGCATTTTATGCTCTGTTTTAACTAAATCCCTTTGATTATTGTTTATGCATTCATCTGAGTTAAACATGCGTCCTTCCTGTTTTTAACTCTTAATAATTGCTGATCTTGAGCAATTTTGACTCCTTACAAAATTTAGAGCATGTTTAATAGTGGTTACTATTTTTGCTTTTAGTTTTCCTCACGTTCTATAGTTCAATTTTCACCTTTTTTCTTGGGGCTGTGCTTAGCCAGTTTACATGGAGCTAAATGAGAGGCTTATTTGTCAGCAATATTATAGAGTGAAGTTCTATGATGCTGCAATGTTAAAAAATTTTGTGATTTGAAATTTTAATGAATGTATGTCTGATAGGTCAGACTACAGAGTGTTTAAGAGAGTGTGATTGTAAAAAGAAGTTTCGATTTGTCTTTTTCTGGAATTGTGCTCATTGTCTATTCTCCATATTTAGTTTGGCTTATGCAATGGACTAAATGTCATTTAATTTAGATTGTTACACCTTGCATTGTACGCAGAGATGGATAGAAAGAAAAAGAAAAGCAATTATTTCAAAACTATATGGCCTTTTTCGTGACTCGGCAGAAACTACCTCTGCCTAAGGAAATTTCCATTTTTTTACTGGAATTTGGTTAGTCTGTTAACACTACCGGACAAGAATTATATCACTCCAAAAAAAGTGAATAAAGTCTTATAATTCTCACACCAGACAGACTCCCGGGTAATATGTATCCAAAGATGGTTAAGTGATGCATCATGATGAAACAACCATCTCTACTATCTGTGCAAAGTCCAAATGAAATGAGGTCTTAGTAACTTGCTTAATCTCTTGTAACATCTTTGTTCGTTGCATTATCTTTCTTCTTCTTACAAGGCTTATACTTGCAGTGTGACGATTGAGGAAGAGAGAAACTTTTGGGCAATTGGCATATACTCATTCTGTTGCTTTTGAGTTGATTGCTGGAAACCATATGCGGATTCAAATTGATAATATGCTTTTCCCTGATTAACTTGAAATTTCAAAATCTTTAACCCTTTATTCTGAAATCTCCTCTGTGTGTATGTGTGTTCATGAACTAGGCTTTGTATTCTGTGCTACCTAGCATCACTTTTATTGTTTTCTCCTTTTTAAAAAAAATCATATGATGCTGTGTCTTATTACTTGTTGTTCAAAGAGACTCTACCGAGCAATAAACATATGAAAAAAGATTGCTTACCTAATCAAATCTAACCAATTACACTGGGCTGCCACACATGATTTTTTACTAAATCTTAGAGAGATTGCTTTACTAATTCAATCTCTGTATTATGTCACTACTTCAAGAAAAAATATTTATGTTCTGTGGAACTGGACCATTTGTCAAGTCAATGGACCCATTTTTTTTGTCATTGTTAGTGCTACCTTAGCTTTACGACTCTGCCTTTTTTGGATTTTGATAGCTACCACTAGGGATTTTGCTATTATAAATTATCCTAATTGGGGTAGTTACATTGGAGTAATAGTCTTGTATAGATTAACAAACTATAGCTTTCTTATTAAACAATAAGTACAGGTTTTAGGGAGCGGCAAGAGACTGATCATAGAGATCTGAGCTGAACACTTCATGATTCCTAGGAAACATTAACCACAATGAACTTATAATCTTTCAACTTATCTGATTCCCTTTTGATTTTTATCCTTTTTGAAGGATGAAGCTCTTTCATATTCTAGGATCTTCTAGATAAATATCACAAGACTTTGGCTCTCTGAGTTTGTTTTATTTAGCATTCTTAGAAAATGTGTTTACATATTGTAAGGCTGTTGATTATGATAGTTGTTTTTTGCTTTGCGTCATCCCTCCCTCCCTTGTGGCCGAAGACAAAAGCTGGTGGGCAGTTTCTCTTCATGATCTTGTTATTTAATTCTTGTTGCAGGTGGCAGAAAGGGCTCTCTTTTTATGGAACAATGATCACATTGAGAACCTAATCAAACAAAATCGTAAAGTTATACTGCCGATTATCTTTCCTGCATTGGAGAAGAATGCAAGAGACCACTGGAATCAGGCAGTGCAGAGCTTAACACTGAATGTCCGCAAAATCTTCTCTGATGTGGATCCTGAGCTCTTTGAGGAGTGTCTGCTCAAATTCCAAGAAGATGAAGCACAGGAAGAAGAAACTAAGTTGAAACGGGAAGCAACATGGAAACGCTTAGAGGAAATAGCCGCAATTAGAGCTGCTAGTAATGAACCAGTGCTTGTTCCTCTCAGGCCAAGCATCAAGACATCATCAGGCTAATGATGGAGGCTTCTTTTTTGAGCTACTGTGGCTCGACTTGCTATATTGTGTTGCTGACCGCTGATGGGTATCAAGATTTGGAGGTGGAACTATGGCAGTGGAATTGCATATTTTCTTGATTGCTTACCCTACTCATGCTTCCGGTTTTTTTTCCCATCGGGTCACTCAGGGTGAAGGATACCACTATCTTGGGGTATGACCAAACCTTGTTTTGATTGTAACAAATAGCGACTGTACATATAGGATTGGGGTGCCAACTACAGGAGGTTTTAGAATCTTCACATGGAGGAAATTTGTTGGCAAATTGGCCTTTCTTCATCTTTAGCTCTTAGAATGATGTTGAAATTAAGGGTTATATTTTTGATTGTCTGTCTAGAGATTTTTGAACTGGATTTCAATTTATGTACTCTCATCTGCAATTATATATATGTGTATCATCATAGTGTCTATATATGCCTGCCTAGAAAGGATACTCCAGATTAAATTTCAAGCATCAACCTTTTTTCTTCTTCTGCTAAGGAATTGATTAATATAACTTGAAAAGCAGAAAGAATCATATATGAGGGGGCCTTTGAATTTTGTGATAGCTTTAACCTCATGCTCAAGGAACATTGCTGTTACCTTATGTTCATGGGGTCTTGAAATGAAATATTTTTCAAGGGGGAAAATATCAAGAATGCCCTTCCTAATCTGATTTATTACATAAATGGGACTCATTTAATAATTGTATATACCAAGATAATTGATTCTCCGTAGGCTTTGATTAAGCTTTTTTAGACAACAATAAATAAAAAGGGGTATTATGTTTTTCTTTCAGAAAACAAAAAAGCAGTATACCTTCTACCCCAGACAAGTTTGTTAGTATTATTCATCTTTTAGGAGGTGTAAGAAATAAGGATGTAGTTTAAAAAATTGCTGTCAATTTCTAGGGCCCAATTACCTTATTATTTTCCATAAAAGCCCAAACCCCAGCTAAGAATTATCATAAATAGGCTTCATAATTGAGAGCTGTGAATTTCCTGCAATTGTCCTAGATGGGCCTGCCACCTAATCCACTGGTGAACCACTTTTATCTCCTGCATCTCGAGTACATGACTTCCCATACATATCTCCCAACTCTCACATTTCCTTGAGTTGTACCTTCTGACTTTCATAGACCATCTGCTTTGAGACTTTGAGTACAATCACCAATACACGAAGAGTGAGACCACGGATCCCAAACATGGTCTACCTGGAACGAGACATTATTATTAAACAAGAAACAGCGCAAACCTGCACCTCAATCTATCTCAAATTTTGATAATCCAATTATATTATTACTCCGTATATCCCTCTCTCTCTCTCTCTCTCTAAACGATTCAAAAAAATTGGAGATTTCTGTTTTTCCAGGAGCAAAAACCCTAGTTAATTCCAATGTGAAATCCACCAGCTCTGATCTCGAACACCGTTCATTTAGCTGTTTTTATTGGTCTGAATGAGCTGTGGAGACGAAGAAATATAGAATTTTGTGCATATAACGTAGATTTTTATAAATAATTCTATCTTTTTCTCGGGAAATGCCAAGCATTGGTGTGAAATTGTACAGCGTGTTCTTCAAATTTATGCTAAAGCATCGTTTACAGAGCCGATTGCAGGCTCCGGAAAACGATGCTGTCGGCGGCGGTGGTTCCTTTGGGGTGACATCACGGCCGGAGGAGGAAACTGCGGCAGCCGCTAATCCTTCCTTCACTGATGGTGTCGCCACCAAGGATATACATATCGATCCCGTAACATCTCTCTCTGTTCGTGTTTTCCTTCCGATACTTGCCTTCATTTCCCCGAAAAGCTAACGAAATCCCGACCCGGGATTTCGAGTCCTGGATCAGATCAGAATCAAGCATTAACTCGTCGCTATAGCTATGGATCGTCGAATAATGGTGATGTTTCTGGCAGCAATGGTGTGGTTGTGAAGCGTGCTCAGAATGTTGAAAATAATCATAGAAGAAATAGTTACGGATGTAGTATTGATGATGCGAATTTGAAATCCGAAAACGGAATTTACAGAGGGTATAATCCGGTTGGAAATAACTGTCGCAGATTACCAGTGATGTTGCAGTTCCATGGTGGGGGGTTTGTTAGTGGGAGCAATGATTCGGTGGCAAATGATTTTTTCTGTAGGCGGATTGCAAGATTGTGTGACGTGATTGTGTTGGCAGTGGGATATAGGTTGGCTCCGGAGAATAAGTACCCGGCGGCATTTGAGGATGGGTTGAAGGTGCTGCATTGGCTTGCAAAGCAGGCAAATTTGGCGGAATGTAGCAAGACGTTGGGGAGTTCGAGGGGAGCAGGGGTGGATTTGAGGAGGTCAGAGGGTAATTGGCATGTTGCCGATGCATTTGGAGCTTCGATGGTGGAGCCCTGGTTGGCTGCTCATGGTGATCCATCCAGGTTAATTCTGATCTCACTGACTTTAATGATGCCTGTTGCTTGTTATTGTTGTTATCTGGATTTGGCACCATTGGTGTAGATTTTTATCTGATATGGAGATATATATTGACTCAATGAGTTCATTCATATGATGGATATGGATTTACGGTTTCTTGAATACCTAATCTTCACCTTGTTTCCATTTATGCAAAAGGTGATTGATACAATGAATGATGTAACTCGAAACCTGGAAACTGGAAATAAAACAGAAGAGGTGATAATTTATGTCTTAACTGACTAAATTTCATATAGAAAAGAATTTTGCTTTGGAATAAAACAATAAGTGTAATTTCAAGGCCAACATTGTGAATGAATCTGTAACAGCTGGGTTGATTTATCTTTCCCAGGCTTGAACATGAAATTTAACACCTAAATAGTATTGTGTTGGAGTTTGTACTTTCTGTTTCTTTGGTACCTCATCTTCATTGGTTCCAACAGAGTTTGCAAAGTTCGTTTTCTGTTAAGCTTTATTGATGAATTGAAGGATACTTTGTATGATTCATGCTCCAGGACTTCCAAACTTCTACGATTACCTATAAGCCCAGTATGGTGAACCTTTTTCCATTTGTCAAACTCCTGCTATATGTGACTTGAACAATGCTTGTCAAATTTGTATCGTTATATTTCTGTGTATCCCCTCAGTGAGGAGAAATTGAGAAAGTAGATATAATAGGTTAAACTAAGGAATACAGCCAGTTCAAGAATTTTTACTTGGAAAGATGCAGTTTTTAGCCTCTCATTTGGCAAAGTCAGGATAAGTCAAGTGGATAATATTTATCCAGTTACATTAGAAATGAACTGAGCATTGAATTCCAAATTTCTAATATCTAGAGTTGCTCTTCCTTCCCGCGGCTCCATCTTTGATGTTCCCATCACATTTTGCATATGTAAGCTACGTCCTTAAATCAGTGCCTTGGTGCGACTTAATGATTAAAAATTCATCATTCAACTAGTATGTTTTCCTTTCAATTATGTGGGTCTAGTTTCTAACTAATGGCTAAGCTTTGAAGTCGGACATTGTCCTCACTAGAGTAGCTGTCAAATTCAAAGGTATGGTTAGAAACAAAGCAGGGAGCAGATAAACCCCATGTCCTGACATTGGGTAGTTGTTATAGGCTACTGATAGCGACCAGCAAAATCATCCAACTAGCCTTTTCCCTTTTCCCTTTTTCTGTATTTGGTTATCTGCCAACTGATTTCACTGCATATATATACTCTCTCCCTCACTCTTTCCCCTTGCTCTCACGCACCCCCACACATATACGCATTCTGATGTCTCAGTTTCAGAGGATCATTTCATCTTTTTGTGGATTTGACCTAGGAGGAAATAAAGGGGGTCGGGGTGAGAGAGAGTTGTATAAGTAAGGGTATCTATTTCACGCCCACACATATAGAAAACCTGCAACAGTAGATACCCACATTACTGCTGACTGAAGACTTCAACGCTCCCCTTAAATTTAATGATGATCAGGATTAGACTTGTGGTGTTGCTCAGATTATGTATTTGATGTCTTTATTCATGGATTTAGTTATATTGCCTGCCCTTGTTCTCTGTATATTTTTTATCACCAGAAAGAACCTTGCTGAATTCATTTCTAATTTTACCTTACATGGAAGCAGATGTGTACTTCTTGGAGTGAGTTGTGGAGGAAATATTGCTGACTATGTGGCAAGGAAAGCCGTAGAGGCTGGTAAGCTTTTGGACCCAGTAAAGGTGGTTGCCCAGGTTTTAATGTATCCTTTTTTCATTGGAAGTGTACCAACACATTCAGAGATAAAATTGGCAAACTCCTACTTCTATGACAAGGCCATGTGCATACTTGCATGGAAACTTTTCTTATCTGAGGAGGAGTTCAGCCTGGACCACCCTGCTGCCAACCCACTAATTTCTGGTAGAAAGGGTCCTCCTCTGAAGCAGATGCCTCCAACACTGACGGTGGTGGCTGAACACGACTGGATGAGAGATCGGGCAATTGCTTACTCAGAGGAACTCCGGAAGGTGAATGTAGATGCTCCTGTTCTTGAGTACAAGGATGCAGTTCATGAATTTGCAACCCTTGACATGCTTCTTAAGACTCCTCAAGCCCAGGCCTGTGCTGAGGACATTGCCATCTGGGTCAAGAAATATATCTCGCTTCGAGGTCACGAGTTCTCCTACTGACTTGGGTGTATAAGATCCTGGCAATGGCACTTGCATGTCTTTGATGATCATGGGAGGAGTGATTGGTCATTATCTTTGGTTGGGGATTGTACCATCTGCGTTATATATGGCTATTGAAGATGGTAGGGCGTTCCTTGGTATTTTCTTCCCTCATGGGTTTTTTTCCTCTTTCGTTTGAGATGGGTACTTGCAAGAGATCAGGATTAGCTGAGTTCGAGCTGCAACTTGTCAATGAATGCCGTTCACGTTGGTTTCTGATGGGCAACGTATTAAACTGTTATTACTCGACGGAGATTGTCTTATTTTTGGTGGACCGTAGGTATACAATTCGATTATTCGAGTATATTTACTAAAAAATTATTTACATTCAAAATTTAAATAAATATGTAGAAAATATATTAGTTTAAATAATATATTTAAATTATTGGCAAAAACATAAAATAAATTGGAATGAAAGAAAAATAATAAGAAATAAATTATTCATCTTTCTCATTGAACCTATTCCCCCGCCCCCTCTCTCCCCATCCCCTAATGATCCAAATAAACACACACACACACACACACTTCAATCTAAGTTTACGCAGGGGACGGGATGACATGCTAGGGTGGGTGGCGGTATGGGTTGGCGAGGGGAGGGGGTGAACGGGATGGATGGTGAGGGAGAGGGTGAAATGCTGGGTGGCAGGGGAGGGATGACGGGCTGGGGTGGTCATTGAGCTAGTGTGGAGCGGTGGCGGTGGGAGAGTTCGTATTTGTAATTTAAAAATTTAAAGGGGTAGTTTTCACTTTTCTATAAATAGACTAAATTTCAGAATGGTTCTCGTAATTAACACTTTTTGTTATTGTTATTCTTCTGTATAATTAAAGATTAGGTTTTAGGGAACCATTTAGCATTTTATTCACGTATATGTTCATTCAGAGAAATAACAAGAAGATGGGTGAGGTCATATCTTGATAACAGCTGAAACCACTCTCCTGTACATTGGAATGCTGCCAAGCGCCAAGCCATAAAAAAAACAACTTTCATATTTATAAACCAAGATTTGGAAAAAATCAATCAACTCCACAGAAAAAGCCAGATTTATTGATTCCAATCATCATATATAGACTATTTATTCGACCAATAGACATAACAACGACCACAGTCCAACAATGTCATGCAAATTCATAAAACCATAACAAAAAACACAAATGGCACAATGATCAAGCCCATCAAAACACAACAAATAAAGAACAGAACACAAAACAAAAAAGAAAAAATCTAGTGGAAAAAAGAGAGGCAGGATGCTATCAGGGCAGCAATTAGAATTGACGCAACGAAATCAGGAGAGAATTCAGCAGCAGCAGAGGGAGGGGGTCCTCCATTGCCATGATGAGAAGATGGAGCTGGAGAAGGAGCAGGAGTAGGCGCATGCGTTGCACCTTCAGCTAAACTTATCAATCCCATCACAGAGATGATAATACAAACTGTGGCAAACTGAGACAATGATCTTTTTGAGGCCATTTTCTAGTTCCTTGAGGCTGGAAAAACTCAAGACAAGAATTTGTGAGTCTCTCTAAGTCTACTTGCCTTTTATCAGTGTCAAAACACAGAGGTCGTTATTGGGGACGATTTATTCTAAGTTTTACATGGGTGTTAACTGGCCATAATGTTTCTTCCTGAATGCTATTTTAGTTATCGCGCATGGCATCATTCTAATATTTATGGAGTCAATGATCAAGCATATTTAGGTTGTCATATTCCTTGTTTCTGCCAACTGATTTGAAAATCTCTGAAGTATTTTGACAGGAGTTGAATGTAAGGAGATCAAAAGGTGTCATTGTCTTGTTCATTAGGACAGCTAAATGTTTATCAGAAGGAAATTTCCTGGGATGCATTTGAATCTGTCAAAATGCTTTCATGTCATCAACGTATTTGACTTCTTTTCAATTTTGCTGGTTTTTTTTTTTAAATTAATGGAACTTAAATTCAGGTTAGATTATATGGTGCAGCCAATATCTGAGCAGGGCGCATCCAGCCTGTGTTCTAAGCACTTTTTTATCCATCCACAAGCTCTTTTTAAATGTTGTTTTAACTATGATTAGGTGAAAGCTGATATAATCCTTGACTTAGTGAAATGGTATAATTTTTCATTGGAAGCCAACCTGTCAAACCAGGTACAAGAAATTCAATGTATATGAGTGCAAATGTCATGAAGTTGTCTGATTGATATTCATGATACGATGATATCTACCGACATGGATTCTCATGCCACATATGCAAATAGCAAGTTATCAATATGATATCACAGATGGTTTTGAGTTGTAATATTAAGTGCTAATTCAACAATTGAAAATTCTCGCATTAATTGACTTCCAAACTAGTTGCTAAAAAACGCCTGCCCAGAAATGTTATGCTGAAGCAGAAAATCAAGAAAAAAAAAAAAAAAAGGTGGTCCGCAGCTGTTATCATGGAAAAAGATTCAGTCTGTGTGAATCAAAGATATGAAATTAATGGGATTTGAGATTCTTGCAGGAAAGCCGACGGGAAGAAAATTATCTTCAGTAATAGAACTGGACCCTTTCTTTTACCGTTATATTTATGGACATAGTTGAATTATGGAAGTGAAGATAATTTACAGGTCATATTTCATGGCCACTTAAGTTTAAAAAGTCCCATCAATAAGCTTTAAAATTGACATTCTTACCACAATAAGAGCAGCACAGAATGTACAGATGTTGATAGTTCCATCTCAATAAGAGCAGCACAGATTGTACAGACAAGATATAAAACTAACATGCATTTCATCTACTTGACATCCCAGAAGGCCGTGAACTCCACCTTCTGATATGATGATTTCTTCTCCCTGGGACCCGTGCTTTCGGACTATCTGAGGTTTGAACAGCTCTGTTTCGCTCATTATTACGTCTATTTCTTGCTGTACGTTCCCTTTCTTGCTGGACTTTCCCTTTGTGGTTCATGACTATCTGAGGCAGCAGCCCTCTTCCTATAATCTATAACCTGCTCGACATTTTATATTAAATAAAGATCAACAAGCAGTTTTTTTTGGTGTTATAAACCCAACAAATGAAATTCTTCGATGGACCGGGTACAACATTTCTGCTCCGTACAAGACTGTTGCTTCAAAGGGGATGGGTGGTGAAAAACTCCATGCTCTTATAATCCAATAATCAGTGGGGGACGTGTGTGTAGAATGCATATATGAATGTCGCATTGGAAGCGTCAAGCACGTGAGATCATGCAAATAAATGATGCGACTTCTTGAAGAATGGTGAAAGGTTGATTCACTGCCTATTATATACCTAATATATCTACAAGATGCAAAATTGCAAATATTCATCCAGAGCAACTCTAATTGCAGCTATCAAAATTCACCCTTCTTTTCTGATTATAATCTTATCTACAAAATAATGAATCAGGTGAGTTATGTGTTGTATAGTCTTATCAATATTGCAAACAATAGGAAGTAAATCCAAAAGTAGAAAAAGAAATGAGCAAAAGAAAATCAAACTCTCCCCCCCCAAAACCAGAAGCAGCACACTTGACACTAGGACTTCTCCTTCTTATGTTTTACTCCTCTTATCAGGCTGATCTTCCCAGGGCAACCAGCCAGTTTCTAGGTCGGTGAAAGTCTCGAGTATCCAATCCCTTAAGCCGGTATCCTTAACTTCACAGAACCTCGTAGACCAATCCGATGGCTCAACAGCTTTTGTTCCTAAACCAGGTGCGCGGTCCTTGGAGCGCACATTTTTCTCCTGTTGCCAATCAGATACATAAGTAGCCACCCTCCTGTAGAACTTCTCCTTGAACACTTCCCACACTTGGTACTTGTAGTGATTGATCACCAGTGCACTTCTGTTCATATTAACATGCCGGAAGCCAGACTTTAGATGGAAATGATGCACCACGTTGATCAAGGAAGAATTCAATGCCTCAGGCTTCACTATACTCTTGTGCCTCTCTGGGGCAGCCAGCCTGCACGTATACCCGGCCATCACCCCTTTCGTGGGGACCTTTTTGAGGCCCGATGGCCCAAAACTGTGGCACGACACCCGTAATTCAGCTACCTCACTAGGCCTAGACTGATTGACAACAACATCATACAAAGACAAACCTGAAGGCAAGTGAAAGAACTCATCAACATCAATGAATCCAACCCACTCGCACGAATCCCTGGCCCTCAACGCACAATGCGCGAACCCTGCCTCTTGAGTCTTGATCCAAGGCCACACATGTCGGGTGACATTATAATTTGCACCTACAAGTGACTCCACCACGTCTTCAATATCATCATCACTGTTGTTATCGTAGATAAACCAGCGTTGAACCCCAATTCGCGCATGGTACATGATCCATTCTCGCAAGAATCGAGCCTGATTCCTTAACATTGTGCACACACACATTTCATGTTGTTTATCACGAGCAAGTGGTTTAGGACCCAACTGATGTTTCACACGTGCAATGGAATTTAGTGTCCGCCTACCAACAACTCTAACTGAAACCTTAATCGAATCACTAAAGCTGCTACTAAATCTTTGTGGGCTGTTCAATATACTCAAGGGAGTTCTACACCTGACAATTTCTTGTGCAACAGAAACGACGTCGGCCCACAAGACAAACTTTGACTTGGTCAAATCCAAGCCGTAGAGACACTTGAACTTTGAAGAGTCAGCAATTCTTCCTGACCGTAGATTAAGCCCTTTCACAAAAACAACTGTTGAATTATCCCTATCAATCATAGCTTCATAAGCCAGTGAATCCCATCGATACGTGGGCCCAGGCACGAGGTTACCGTTATGCTTAACTGCAAGGGATAGGATCGTGCCACGTGGCTGTGGAGGACACCGTACGATCTGGTGATTTTCATAGTCATAGTCGACTGATGCCGGAGAGAGCTGGAGCTGCGGCTGCGATGAGTTGCGGGCCAGATATATACAGTTGATGTCATCTTTGGTAAATAAAGATGCTGACGGAGGGTATTTTAGGAAAACCAGGGCCTGGTCGGGAAAAATAACCGTTTCTCGAATTGAGATCGCCGGAGTTACAGAATTCTCGGCTGATAGGGCTTCCATTGCCGGAATATTCCATTTGGATACCAGTCTGGGGTGAACACCTTCTGCTTCAAAACCCAGAAGCAGACAAATCAGTTGACGGTTTTAAATCCGGATTATAGCATCTATACATTAAAAATTTAATCTTTTTCAAGTTAAAACAATTTTAAATATAATCATCAAAGCATGCGGAAGAAACGGAAATTTTGCAGTAGCATGATAATGATTTTAAAGCAAACAAATACAGAAAAAACTATACCTACAGGTAAAATAATAATCAGTAGCAAAATAATGATTTTCAGTAACTAAATACAGAAAAATATATACATGTAAAAATAAATAAATGAAAATACTCGTAGTTTTGCAAGAATTTTTAGTAGCAAAATAGTGATATTACAACGACTAAATAACGAAAACACCATATCAATAGACGAATATGACAGGTAAAAATTCTCTTCAAAAAGGTAAAAAGAAAAAAATCAACATATCATCTTGCCAACGTAAGAAAGTACCTGTGAATATGAGACGGGTAGCGGAGAAGGTGAAACCGCCGGAGAAGAGGAGGATGAGTGAGCACCAGAAGAAGTACACGCCCCATGATAAAACGCTGCGTTTCTTGCGATCCTTCATTCCGGCGATGAGCAAAGAAACCGACCCGAATTGTAGGACCACCCGGGTTTTCTTTCCTTCTCGTTCATTAGTAGTTATACTTCCTTCTGCAGTAATACTCAGAAACAATAAGGTATTTATATGTAATAATACTATAAAACAATAAAAAAGAATAGTTTGTTTATCAGTCTCTTTCTGTTTGCTGAGAGTGGTGTTAGTAATTTTTTTTGCTGATGTGTTGCTTTGAATTCTATCATGTAGAACTCTCTAGGAATTAGTTAAGGGATAGGCTGTTGCAGTCGGCTTTTCAATAATTTTTTTAAGATATTATTTTATATTGGTGAATGAATAGAAAGAGACCTTTGAGTACACCTATTTTTTTATTTTTTTATTTATTTTCCATTGTGCTTTTATACACATTTTGTCTGCTTTTATTGGGGTGGTCCAAATGAATTTGTAGTGGAGTTAGTGGGGATGGTAATTCTAATACTTATTACTCCCCCATTTTAAGATTTTATTTTTAATTCCATAGAGAGTTTATTTTAAATAAAAGTAGAAGAAAATATAAATCTTATATGCATTTATACTATTATCCTTAAAAATCGTGATATTAATAATATTATTTTAATTAAAATGTTATTTTTCAGAAAACGAATTATATTAGAAAACATGAGTGGTGTTAGTTTCTCCTTTTGACATTAAGACCAAATATTTACCAATAATATATATGTGTTAATAGAATATCAAATTTGATCAGTTGTTAAGCTGTTGATGAATTTAAATATTCTTCATTATTCAAAAAAAGACTAATTTTCTTTGAACTTTATTTTGTTTTTCCGTATTTTTTGTGTTCAAATAACTAAAAACCATATAATTTTTAAGTTGTTATAGGATAAAAAAATTCTTCAAAAAAACTAATGCACTTTTTAAGTTTCGTTAATGGTCTTAGCCCAGCGAGGGTATGATTATTAGTTTGAACTAGGAGTTTATTTAATCTTAGCATTGAAGTCAGGTTTGAATTGCATTTGTTAGTACTCGATAAATTTCTAATAATCTAGACTCATAATTATATTTAAATCTGATGGTAGACTCCTTAGACATATATTATAATTTAAAAAAAATATTAAAATTATATTTTTAAAAAATTAATAATATTAAATTTTAAAAAAAAAATATTAAAATATACCTCAAACAAAGTGAGTCTGAGACGGACGTGAGTTTGAACCCCACTAGAGAAACATGAAGATATAAACTACCGCATTAGGTTTGAAATTTCGTCCCAACGTGAAAATATTCACTAATTTCGCTTAAGTAATGATAATAATGAGCATTAATTTCTTTATTTTGGTCCGCACTCAAAACAGTTGTCGAGTGGGCTTTGTCTGAAGAACGAATCGTCGATTTTCGTAATCGTATGGGTGGGCCCACTTTGGGCGGCGTAAAGTCTCCTAAAGGTCGTGGAATTGCGGGTCGTGACTGAGGAAGGTGTTGCAGTACTGCCGCGTGGCGGTGGGCGATTGGCCCAAACCCGATAGTAAATTTTTTTGACTGGGTCAAATTCCACCACCAACCCACGTCTGAGGCTGTTCAGGCAATCCCTATTACACATTAAATTCTACTCAAAACATTAAATTTAGTATAATTTTATATTTAATGAAATATTAAATATTACATCAAATTTAATATAATAAATAATATTACATTAAATTTAATTTAACATCAAATTCATTTACACCAAATTTAATATAATGTATATATTATCACTTTGTCCTCAAAATTATTCTACTTTCAATTTTAATTCTATTTATATAATATATTATATATTTAATTAATTTATAATTTAATTTTATTTATTTAATTTTAATTTTCTTATTATTTTACAATAACATTTGTAGTGATTAATTATCATAATTAATAAATAATTAATATTTATGATAAATTATAATAATTATCACAATAAATAAATACATTAAAGTAACATTACCTGCAATATAGTATTTTTTTTATTATGATATTAATTGTAATACTTATTATTATAATATAATCAATAAATATAATATTAATTATATATATTTTTTATTTAATAGAATTAGTAATAACAAAATATAAATAATTAAATATTTTATAAAAAAATAAATAAGTAATAATTAAAAAATAAATAAATAAATAAAATATTCATTTAGTATAAAATTTGGTGTAATAATAGAAAATAATTTTAGTCAAATTACACTAAAATATCAAATTTAATGTAAAACTTACACTAAATTTGATATAATGGGTTGAAAATGGCCTTAGACGGCATTATACTTTCTAGTTTCAACCTTTAGCCTTTAGGATTAGATTGGACTACTAGACTAATAGAAATATTTATCAATAAAGAAATATATATATATATATATATATTAACCTTTTTCATATTTATCGATTCTTTTATTTTTTTACAAAATTTCTTAAAATAAATTCTTTTAAAAAAATCATTCACTTGAAAAATAAATAAAAATTGAAATTGGAATTCATCTTTTTTTTCATTTACTTGAATTTTTTTCATTTCATCGATTTTGCTCGGATGTTAATTTTTAATACATACGTATCTTTTTTAGTATAATATTTTAAACATATAAATTTATAGAGAATTTTCGTTTTGAGTCAAATGACAAGTCATAAAAATGGAAAACGTAAGAAACACTTCTTATTAGTTCCAATATGACAGCTATTTATATAATTCAACTTTTGGAATATTCAGAAATTCCAGAAATTCAAGCTTCTTTTTAGTCCTTACATTCTGGGTCAATTATTTTTTTCTCGAGCATTGATAATTTATATTTAGATCACTACCTACCGGACCCAATTATTATGTAACACTTAATAATCTTTTTTATTTTATGCATATGTATATTCGATACAGTCAAGACTGATACAGAACATACAATTATTAAGAATGGCATGATAATATTGTAAATTATTACAGAACATACAATTATTTTGATTTTTATAGTTGTCTTGTTTGTTCCGCTGTTTTTCAATGAACTAGGGAGATATCTATTTAAGACTCTAGTCATTGTAATTAATGTTTTTTATATTTGGAATGACGAGTCGGTTCGATCAGTTTGATCGCAAATCAACAATTGATCAAGATTCGAGTCGATCAAATTGAATTTTTATTTATTTAAAATTTTAATTTTTTTTAAAAAGTTTAAAATTTTAAATTTAATATTTTGTTATATGTATGTAATTGTTTAAATTTTAAACTTTGTTATATATATTTATTTATTTTTAAAATTCATTAGTCTATTATATTACAATTTACATAATATAATATCATATAATTAATTCTCATTAAAACGATTGAACTGACAGTTGAACCTATCCGATCAATTAAATCCTGATCGACAATAAAATTATTTTAATTATCGATTCGATTATAAAAACACCAATTATAATACATAATTTTGTCCTTTATTTTGGGCATTCATCTAACTATATGGACCCTTCTTTTAAATTAACTGGGCCATGGAAGAGATCCTACTTTGCAAATACTAAGCCCAACTAATACAACAATAATTTACAGCTTGCAATATCCGAAAAGGAAATTCATTATCTCTATCAAAGATTTTCCTTTTGCAAATTTTCAGTTAAAGGACGAACTTTTTTTTAACAGAATTGGTGTTGTTCAGGTAATTAGGCTTTAAATGTTTCACATCAGATCAAAAAAATAAATATAGAAAAAGGAAAAAATCGACAATAACGTGCATTTATGAAATGTAATATAAAATAAAATACAAATTGAAATTAAGAAGAGAAAAAGCCTATGTGCAAATCCAAGGAAATGTTAACAGCAACTGAGGAAGGCTATCAATATCAATGTTTCATGATATTCAAATATTTTGTTGAGAAATTATCATTTTACAATATAGTTTTAATTATTGTAAATTACCAGTTATATATGGGAGAATGAGGTATACATGACTTCCAAGCTATTTAAATATAGAAATTTGGATAAATTATTCAGCAAATCTCAACACAATCAGAAGTGTTGGCATCCAGACCCTAAACCTCGTAAGGGAATATTGATAAGTTGAAAGCATGTCACTACTTAAATACACGAACCAATTGTTAAATATTCCTCTCATTCTTGCTCTAGATTCAATGTTTCATTATCTATTCTTCTAATATTTTTTTTCTGATATATAGTTAATTTTTTTCCCAGTTTAATTGAGTGTTTATGATATTTAATCCCTTGGAGATTTCCTAATCCGATGTCTTAATACTGTTGTATCCTCAGCAAATATTGTACGGACTTAAAGATTATGAAAGTGATTAAAAGAAGATTTGCCCTCGACGACAAAACCAGCCACCTTTGACAGCATCAAAGGGGAATCTCATGTCTTCATTGAGTCATTAAGCTTTTAATTACATTAATACCTTATTCATATTTGGCTGTTCTTATAAAAATTTTGTCGACGGTAACACAATAATGGCCAAAACCCTATTTCTCTAAAGAGTTGATGAGCTCATAAATTCGTATAAAAATAACATTTGCTATAACAAGTATATATTTATTTAAATTCAATTGAATTGGATAAAATTAAATCGAGTTTGGACGAACAATGAGTTGATAAGCGAGGCAAACTCTTATTTTCAAATAAATCAAACTCCTTTCTATGAGCCCAAACATTTCGGCCCATAACTTTCTGAAGGCCCACTATTGTGTCATAAACTCTTCTGGACTAAATCTACCTTTCCCATTGGCCCACCGGTGAATAATTAAAAATCGCGTTTACTGAGTCAAAATCGCATTGGATTAACTATATCATCTCTGCTTCAATTACTTTTTTCCTTTTTTTTTTTTTTTTATTATATATGACATCAGAAAATGCGCCTGAGTTTCTACGACCATGAATCCTTACAAATTCACACCAGCCTCGTGTTTTTGGTACTTTACATAGTGTTTATTGACACTCCAAATGTACGTTATATATTTTGTTGTTCTCTGTTTCTGACTCAAAAAACAGAAAAACCCTCTCTTTTTTTTCGCACCTTTGGTTCTTCATCCTAATTTTGTGGACATTAATAGAAGTCAACAAAGATATTTTCCTTAGTTGTTTGGAGCAACAAAATCTTGGGTGCAGTTTTCTTTCATAAATTTCACCAACTTTTTGGAGTTGTATTTTTTTCTACAGTTCCTTTTGTTTTTTTAATTTCTTATCAGTAATGTTTCAGATATTTCTCATAAAGCTTTCTTCTTGTTTCAAATTTTCAAGGCCTGTGAGTTTAGCGCACAGTGCCCATTGACGTCGTACATCCTCAACAAACTTGTCTGATTGTTACCAAAAAATAGGCCATCCGGACGCAGACATTCGTATGTTTAAGGAGCCAAGAGTACAACAGAGTTACAGCGATGTAGCAACAACAGGTTGTTCTGCGCATCACATCCTCAACTCCCTTTTTAACTTCAACAAACACTCTTCTTCAACAATTTCTGCCCCCTTTTGTAGAGAAATACTTAACCCACTTTATAAAAAGGGAGACATCCTTAACCCACTTGATAATATAGTTTGGTCGAACTTAATCACTAATGTGTAAATGTTAAAATTTATTCTACGGTTGCCTATTTTTTTTTTTTTTTTCAGTTGTAAATCAAGGTAAATTTACTTTTTCAGTAAACAAAAAAATATTGTGGATAGAAATATGAGTTTAGGTATGCTCAATATTTTCGTATGCTAACTCTAAAAATTTATATATAAATAATTTTTATAATTACATTCGACGTTCAACTTATGATATATTTTTTTCTCAGCCCTCTTGCTTAAAGAAAATAATAAATATAATAAAAATTTATTTCTACTTAATTTAATCTTGATTATACTCTTTTTTAAATTTCTTGAAGTATGAGCTAGTTACAAAACAAGTAAATTTATATTTATCATTGATTTATCCTAAGGTTTTTTGAATACAATTAAGTTTTATTTTTATTTTTATTTTTAATAAAAACATAACAAAGTTCAAAAAACTTGAACGTTACATGACAATTACTTTCAAACGAGTGGGACCATCCTAAGGCTGAAAAAGAAAGCCTGAGTCTAGATCCCACCAACAAAAACAATTTAAAATTGTGGTCATAGTATTGTACTTCCACTCTCCTCTATGTCGTGTGTGGCCTACACTTTTTCTCCCAACGTTTGCCTTTTCATTTAAATTTCAAATTTAACTCCCAAGACAATGATTATATGCCAGAAAAAATAAAACGGAAGAAGCACACCACAACAAATATTAGATTTTTATTTTTCAGGGATTCTGTCTTTTACTAGTTTCTTCTCCATTCTGCTCAGCCTCTGCAAGTAGAATGGGAGATTCAGCTTGTCTCATGCATGGCTTCTCTTATGCTTCTGCCATACCCAATGAATCCAAACAGGTAACAAGGAAAACAAACTAAAAAAATCCCACTTTTTTTTTTTTTTTCTTATGTTTCTTGTTTTTGGTATTTTTTCTTGTTTTCTGAACTAACAGATGAGTTCTTACATCAAGTAGACTGTTTTTCAATTGCAAAGCTACTGCATGATTCTTGTAAATAACACAGTGGTTTGAATTCTTGGAAGCAGTGGTTCGTAAAATATGAATTTTTTTTGTGTATAGAGCTAAACATGAGTTCATATGTCAATTTTGACTGATAGTGGTGAAAAAAAGTGCTACATGATTCTTGGAAATAATACCATGGATTGAATTTTTGAAAGCTGTGGTTTGTGAAAATTGGAAGTTTCATGTGTTGCAGGGAAACCCCATGCATGCTCTTGGGGAATCAATTTCATTTGGAAGGTTTATGACTGAATCCTTGTCATGGGAGAGATGGTCAACATTTTCACACAAGAAATATGTGGAGGAGGCCGAAAGATATGCGCAGCCGGGTTCGGTTGCGCAGAAGAAGGCTTTCTTTGAGGCTCATTACAAGAGAATTGCGGCTCAAAAGGCTGCAGCTTTACTTGAGCAAGAAAATGATGCTAAAGCAGAAGCTGAGGGAGATATTGATAAAAATGCTGATAATCAGCAGAGAGTCATCTTGAACTCTCAATTGGATGTTAATGCGAAAATTGAGGAGGTCAAGATTCAGGATGCAAAGGAACATGATGAAGTGAATGCTAATAAGCATAGTTCAGTTCCTGTAGTAGAAACTAGTAAAGAGGGGGGAAATGCAATAATCACAGGAAATGAGGCCTCAGGGGAGAGTTCTGTGAAGAGAACTTCAATTAACCAGCTTGATAATCTTGAAAATCAGGATACAGTTTCCGGGTCAGAGGGAAGTGGAACTCCCCAGATGGAGAGGCCTTTGCTAAAGGTGATAGCTTTTGGCTTTGTTTTCTTTTCTCTTTTGCTAAATGTCTGAAATTTGTGTTATAAGATTGAGTGTTGTGTGTCAATGCTACAGAATTCTGTTGCTAGTGAGGATATCCCATCAGTGACGAGCAAGAAAAAATCAGGTCTTTCTTCATTGAAGTCATCGATTCGGCGCAAAACATGGAAAGTTCCATCGACACCTGCTAAGCCAGTTACTCCTCATTTCAAGAAAGAAAACAATGTCATCCAAAGCACTAGAAAGTCTACTGTGGACTCCATGGACAAAAAGAGATGCTCTCCCAAGTCTTTACGCGAATTAATTAACTTAATTCCTATTAAAGAACCTGATAAAGAGCCGGTTCCTGCCACCAAGAAAGCTGCAAGTTCAGGGCTTGCTCCCAGTTCCTCCAGAACACCTAAAGATTGCAGGACCCCTCTGAGGACTCCAATTGTGGTGATTCTCTATACCCTGTGGCTTTGATTGATAGATTTCTTAGTGTTGTTTTAGTAAGTATTTTACATTGGAATGCTGATTGGAATCCTGTTTTTCAACTGCAGGCAGCTACAAAGGGTGTATCCAAATATCCTGCAGCTACCCCTCGATCAGAGAACAGAAGGTGACTAATTTAACTTTTCTAAAGATTTGTATGCATCTAAAGTAATCAAGGGGTACAGCATTGATTATTGATGATTATACTCATAAAAATACACAGGATGAAAACACCAATTGATCCCTCTGCCCCTGGAAGCAAAACAACTGGCCCTAAATGGCACATTTTGTCTGCTGCGTAAGTCCAAGCTCTTTTTTTTTAAATTGATCACATGATAGTAAGTATGATGCTATGTGTAAACAGGAAGTAAAGATTATATTGAATAAAAACTGACCCATAAAACAGATCAGCCTGAGGATTCTTTTCATATACTTTTGCATCCATCCCGAACTATAATCATATAAGGGCATGAGTAACAATATTTTAGCCTTACGTTTTACTTGTTTAAATTTTTTCTTGCTAAATATCCAAACATGGTTCGACGTTAACTGCTGTTGGACCCTCTTGCTCAATGTCTAATCTTCTTCAGTCTAGTATATAGGGAGCTAGCATTGTTTTGGTCAAATATTGCATGTTTAATTATAAAAAAAAATGCATAACAGTATGAGATTTCTTAAATTTGAACTATTAGCTAATCTCATGTAAGAACTGAGGAAGAAAAAACTTTCTTATAAGCAAAATCTCAAATATCCTTAATTGTGAGTAGCCTTTATTATTATATAGCTGCAGCAACATCAAATTCAAATTCTAGTTAAGCCACTGACCTTAGTGTTTCTGTAGTCTTAAACAATTTGATTATTGATTGATTAGAAGAGTATGTACATCACTTTTGCTGTGTGTGTGCTGATTTCACTGGTTTACAAGGGTTGGAGTTTCTTACATATGCTTCTATTTCAGTTGCTCTAAGTCATTGACTGCCTGTCGAAACAAATTACAATCACCAACTTTGTCCACTCCTTTTATTCTGCGAACAGAAGAAAGAGCTGCAAAAAGAAAACAGGCAAGAATCTTGTGTATGCATACTATTTCCTGAACTTGACGTACTACTCATCTTATCTTGGAAATTAGTGAGCTGATCTCCCTCTAATGTCTTTACCCTAACACTTTCAGAAACTTGAGGAAAAATTCAATGCCAATGAGGTGCAGAAGGTGCAGCTACAAAAGACATTAAAGGTAATACAATTGAATCCAACTTTCTTTGTTGTTTCATTGGAATTGTCTTTCTGACCTCATTTTTACTCGTGTAAGCTTAAATATAGCCTATGCCGTATGATTTAAGTGACCTCTTTATTTGCAGGAGAAAGCGGGAAGCGAATTTAGAAAACTGAGTTGTGGCTTTTGCTTCAAAGCTCGCCCCTTGCCTGACTTTTACAAGGAAAGAGAAACCTCAATCAATCAGATGAAGAAGGTAATGCCCTTCATTGCTTCTGCAAGTAAATTCTAAAATTTTCTAGCCAGTGGTGTCTCATGTCTATTACCAAGCAACCTACTTGTATACAGCCTCAAAATGCAATCTTCTGCTTCATGGTAAATTTCATTTTGGATTTTAGTTTCATGTTACAAAAGTTCAGCTAGTACAAGATATTCATAAAGGCAGCTCCGTTCTTTATACACCAAGGCAGAATCCAAGATATACTGTTAGTAATTTAACTGAAATTTCAAACCTGGTATTTTATCTCATATGTACACATTTTATTTCAAAATCCATGTCCCTCAAGATTATTTGAAGGTATAGGATTCTACATATCATAATGTGTTAGACCCTCAGAGATTCAGATGCTTAATCTCAGTAATTGGATCTTCCGTTATGCAGACTCCAGCAGCAAGACCTCAGTCAGCAGTACTAGGAAGAAGCATTTCGAACAAGAAGCAAGGCACTATCTCAATGCCGCCGCCACCTCCACCTCCAAAATCTTTCAACAAGAATGGTGCTTCCAAAAATCTATTGAAAAAGAATGTGGCGAACCCAAGCAAATTCCTTACTACATTACCTGAAAGGCTCACACATGAGAACAAATCCCCAAATATTCAGCATTGAACAAAGCTCGTACATAATGCTTACCTTGGCAGCAAGATCAAGCTCTACTGAATTGATTATGGGAGGTGTTATATATATCTTATGTATCGTCCAGAATTCCTCACAACGGTGAAATAGAATGTAATTCCACATTTCTCTTTCCAATTGCTGTACAAAAGGACTTTTGCTACATGTTTCTTTGAAAACAAATGCTTTTCAAGTAGCATTGGAGTGTAAGTTAATCCTTAAAGCCATGTGCAAGATGTGCACGTAAATGCTATGGAAAGCTTTGTGCCAGCTAAAACTATCAGCCTTGAATGGGGAGCCAGAAACCAGGCCTAGACTGGTAAGAAGAAGTATTATGTCTCAATAATGTTTATAACTATTTCTACATGATCATATTTTCTAGCTAAGCTCAGGTACAATACTTGGTCACTGTCATTCAAAACTGTTCACAATTGCAAATCATATTATTACCTGTAATTTTAAGTTTTTGTATATGGTATGTAAAAAGGAATCTAAGATTTTCTGGAGGGTGTTCTTTTAGGTACAAATACATCTTGCCTCAAGTTAATTAGTTTCTGCAACTGTATTTAAAGCGTGGTCTCAAATATCTTTTAAGTATACCAGCAAACTTAGTTTATTAGGATTTGGACAGGTAAGCCACCAGCCCTACGCATCAAAAAGTCATTTCACCTAGCCACAAGTAATTCAAGAAAGCATATAATACATCACCAAATCATTAATTTATTAGCAGTTGCCACATAATTTGGCATCTTGACAAACAATGAAATGAGGGAATATACATGTAAAAGCAAGTAGGATTAGTTGACAGTTGACATAGAATACAATTAATAAGATCTTATCTAAGCAAATCACATTTCTTCCACCAAGCACCAACTTTCATCTCCATCCACCGGTTGCCAAACAAATCCCACCTCACAGAAACTCATTTGATCGTCATTATCATCATCTTCATCAACCCCATTATTGCCAACATCATAGCCATCAACTTCTTCAATCTCAACGGCATGAGATGAGATTTTATGATCATAAAATTCGTCAACATCATTATCCTCTGCTTCATAATCACAATCATCCATGTAGTCGTCACTAGCCAAATAGTCCAACATGCCCGTGGCAGAAAACCCGGAAAATTTCAAGCCGGGCGCCGCGTCCACCACCCTCCAAGTGATCAATCTATAATTTGACACCACGTCCGATGATGATCTTATCTTTTGGGCTCCCTTAACCTTGTCCTTGGACTTACAAGCCGGATGGATGTGGCAGTTGTGACACTTGGACCGGCCACACTTGCCGGTGAACTTGGAGTGGTTGGTGGGCTTGGGGGAGACCTTGGTGAAGAGGCCCGCAGTTGGGGGTGAGCTGAGCTCATTAAGGTTCCTGGACATGGGACGTGGGTTCCACGGAGCTGACAAGATGGGATAGGTTCGGACCATACCATGTTGGCGACCTTGTCTCTTCATTTTCAGTTGTGTTCTTGGTGACCTAAATGGATGAAAATGAAATGTTTCGGAAGTTGGTTGCCTTTAAATAGAAAGAAAGGTACTTCAGATTTTCATGTTCAGCTTGGGAAGCAAGGGATTTAATTGGTCAACAACACGCAAATTTGCTATGCGTGTTGGCCAAGCCTAGAGATATATAGATTATACAGAGTACCTTATGCTACAGGGTTATGAATTGAAAATGGCAAAGATTAATTTACTGGTCTACTATATTTTACTTATGCAGTATTGTGAATCTTTAATGCATTGTTTGATTGTGTCAAAAGCATTGAGATCCGTATGAGTAACACATACAGGAAACCTGCACGCATAAATTTCTCTCAAGATTGGAACCTAGTGATAGATGAGCTTGGTGTGTAATTGGTCACAAACAAAATTTCTTTTTCCATCTATTTTCGTTGTTGACATTATTCATACAAATTCGGATGACAACCTGACAAAAATCATTCATGATTCGTGATCCACCAACGAAACTAGAGCCGCGAATGAGCTTTCATTAATCTTCATGGTATGTTTGAGTCCTGTAGATTTTGCAGTTGTTTGAATAGTACAATCGTTCAGGAGCAAGTAGGAGAAAGACATGGTATAAAGAGCACAAAAATTTATCTTCTAACAATGTTTACAAAGCAAGCGCAAACACAATGCTTTTGACACGATCTATAATCTAAGTTCAATAAGTTCTTCCAGCACATTAGGAAGCAGAAACGCACATCTGCATTATGCGTCTTCCTTTCCTCTGTCAGCTGTATAGCATCTTCCTCTTACAGAGAACAGAGGCATATATTACAGAAAAAGTAGCTTTTCCATTAAGTCGAGAATCATGTGCAGGGGTAGTATCAAGAGCCACATAATTCACTACACAATGTCAGAATGAGGGTTATCAGGGGTTTGGAGTAGTGGCTCCTTGCTTACCGCAGTAGGATTGGAAGGAATATCTGTCTTCTTGGAGGGATACAGCACATAATGCTGAACCATGAAAATAATATCGAAGAAGATAGACACCTGCAAAACCAGTGTACCAGCACAGACATCCGATTTGATCACAGTTATATGGATAAAATAAATAACTAGCATTAAGTTATGATTAGCAGGAGATATAAAGAATCAGAAAATATTCATACCAAAGATATCATAGTCTTCCCTATGTTTCCATAGAAGTTCACCCAGGAATCTGTGAAAACAGGGTTAGCATTAGGAAAAGAGCTTAGCTTCAGATATCTTTCCCATAATAGCAAATCCATAGTATTTGATGAACAACTCACTTTGATCTATGGATTGCACAGCCATCTGACCATAATTAGTTACTCCTCCAAGGAAATCAAGCAAGATGTTGCCAATGCTAAACCCAATTGTACTTTTTCGGCGAAAGTTTAAGATGGCCTAAAATTAGTGTTAGAATTCAACATTAGATCATCAAACATTTGTGCAATCAAGATACAGATTTTCATATAACAAATGTTGAACTTGACAAACCCCAGAAAAAATAGGAGTCCTGAGAATATAAAGGATTCAGAAACTCATGGAATGCAAAGGCTACACAAGACATAATTTCAGACCCACCTGAGGAATGTATTTGATGATCGTCATAGCAACCTGAATATTGCTGCAACCACATAAGGGATCAGGGAGTTAAAAAGCAAGCAAGAATTAGGAAGCAATACAGTTAATCTATTTGTCAGTGTCAGAAAATGACTTCACGAGGCATTGATATAGAACGTGAGGTTGATATCATGCACTTTATTTCTCCTTGACTCAAGGCACTTTTCTCTTTTACCCACTTCACCTCAGAAAGGACAATGATACAAAAGGAAAGATGTTACCGAGAAACTAATTGTTAGGCAAGCAATACTCCTCTAGTCATTCTTCACAAAAATCTCAGATATATGTCATCAAAGGGACTAGGTTTAGGAAAAGAAATCAGTAATGCAAGAGAAGGCATCTTACTTGAAGCAGGACACCAGCCAAAACCAGGAATGTCTGGGTATAGCCACAAACACACAAACTGCAGCAAATAGCCAGGCCACAGAAACAATTCCTATTGAAATTCTGGAGATTTTCTGGTTTCCACGCTGTACAAGACAATCAAAATTAAAAAGGGGAATGATGAGTTTTTAGACTTTCTGGTTTAGAAACACAGTCACTAGCAAGAGATTTCTTTACAACATTCTTGGAATCAAATAAAGGCTTTTTAACTCCTCGCTGATAAAGGCTCTAGTTATCCACAAGGACCACAACCCCAATTCTGTATTCCCATATTGTTAATTACACTCTCACTGCATACTCCCACACTCCATCATCCATTTCTTGATGCGAACAGAGTGCAAGAGTAGGAAACGGAATTAGGGTAGACAGTGAAGCAAACAATTCGTAGAAACAGTGCCACTTACATCATAAATTGTAATCTGAAACAAGGTAAAAGCAGTCAATAGAACAGCATGCATGGAGAAAGCCACATCATTAGAAGCAACTGGTATCATCTGCGATCAACAATTACAACACATAAATTTGCCATTCTTCAATCAAAATGAAAACTAAACAACCCACAAAAAATGGCTTCTTAATCATCATTAAAGCATGCAAATTAAATAATTATAACCTCCTTAAAACCAAATTTCTCGTGGTACTGCCTCTGCACAGCCGAGCTAAAGAAGAGGGAAGCATTGTATATGAGATACGACGAGTGCTTCGTCAAATTCAATATTACAAAATCGAAATTCAACCCCACCACACTGCCAGAAAAAAAATAAAAAAAATCATCATTCTTAGAAATCAAAAACCACAATAAAACAAGAAAGATTTAACAAAATTAAAGCAGACAAAAGTGAAAAGCAAAACCTTTTCCTTCGGAAATTTAAGATGACTTGAGGGTAGAAACTGATGGACCAAGAGAAAAACGCAAGCCATCCCAAAATATTGTACAACACCTCCAGGTGAACCGAATTCCAAGACGCCATTAATTCTTCTTCCCTTGCGGGTTTGGAGACTATGTTCCTTCAAAATCAACATCATTTAAATAGAGGGGCCGACATAATTCAAATTGACTCTTCTGACAGCAAACCAGCACCGATTTAATAACTGACAGTGAAGATGATGAAAAGAACAAACCCCAATGATAACTAAGTGCGGCGGAGGGGACCCATTACGAATTTCGAGTCGTGAACGTGCCTGCTTTGTCGTCCTGATTCGTTGAGTTGCCTCGACAATTGCTGGTTACAGGTTTTGGGTCTTTGAAACAGGGAGAGTTAATTGGATAAGATTTTCTAAATGCAAAGAAATTTTTAATAACAAATTTTATTTGAAAATGTAAAAAATTATTCAAAGCACATTCTTAAAATTTGTTTTAGGTATTTTTAACTTAAATTGATAAGATGTTTATATTTGAGTAAGAGCGTGTTTTGGCTAAATTTTACACCTTCCATAAAATGTTTTAGAATTTTATAAAATATTAATTATTATTTTTGTTGAACCGTTTGAAAAAATAAGATAATAGAATTACTAAAAATGTTAGTAATGATAAATTTTTAATTAAATATTTAAAATTATTTTTTTATAAAATTTTATTTAAAAAATAAATTATTTTTTTTTATTTTTTAAAAATAACTTATATGATCCCATAGAGAATTTATAAATTTATTTTGAAATTTTATCAAATATTTTTAAATTTTTTTATAAATTTTCAATTCAAACATCTTATATAAGAAGTTTTAAAACACCACTAACTTAAATGTGGACTCTCAAAAATTGGTTTGAACTTAACCTACATGTGATTATCAAAACTTAGACGGGATTGTAAATTTTAATTTCAAGTCCTAAAGATTTTGAAAATTAATATCATACCTAATGGTTTCAAGAAATTATGATTTTACGGGGTCCATAGTATAAGAACAGCAATCTTCACTTTTTACAAAAGTGGAATTGAAATATAAATTTCACATAAAATTATTCTTTTTTTCATAAATGAAATGACTTTTTTATCTCAAATTTTGCATTTATCAAATTACATTTCTTTTTTTCCTTAAAGTGATCCCCATAAATTCCAAATTCAAATCTTTATATTCCTAAAAACTAACTTAATTTACCCAAAAAAATAAATAAATAAACTCACACCAAAACCACTAGTTCTACAACTTAGTTTAGGAGTTCAATTGTAGATCCAAACAACTAGCAACAGTCACATAAAAATTGCTTACTAAAGTAATTTTTATTCTATGGGCCTGGCCCAACCCAGTGGCCAGTAAACTCACAGTCCAATTGAATTCCGATCGGACACTTGAGAGGCCAAAAAATTTCCACCTTGGTAACCAGCAAACCAGTCAAGCATCTCCGTTTACTCTTCTCCATCTGTCATAGAGAGAGTGAAAATGGCCTTAACGGCGGTGAGAAAAACCCTGACAACCCTTAACCCCTCCGCCCTCAGAGCTCTTACCTCTACCGACCGCCAACTCAGCGCCGCCTGCGCGCTACCCGAACCCTCATCCTTTACCTTTTCCTCCGACGATCCCAACCATTCGAAACCCGCCACCACTTCTAATATCGATGACAGCATATATATCAAAGGACCCACCAAAAAGACGCCGTCGTTATCCTCGTCGGAGTCTTCTGTGACGATGCCCATGTCATTTATGGCCGGGTCGATTGTGGGCAAGCGGTTCTACAAGAAGGTGACCACTCGAGAAGCTGACGATGGCAATGGGTGGAGCGTAATGCTGGATTACAGGACGCTAAAGACGGCTTCGAAGGGGAATCTCAAGTGCCCCACTTTAGCTCTTGCTAAAGCCATTGCTGCTGAATGGGAGTATCAGGTGCATTTTAGTCTGTACTTTAAATAAAGTTAACTAAAATTGTGCAGAGTACCAACTGGACATTCATAGTGAAGAAGGCATTATTGTTTTTCTATCAAATGTTCGTAGACTTTGTCAAGGTTTCTTCAACAAAAGTAACTACTGAAACTATAATTTTTTTTTCAAGAGCTCCAAAATAAGCTACATCTGACAAGTGGTTTGAAGCTTTCATCTTTTTCTTTATTTCTGGGTTAGAGTTGCGAGTGTAATTCTCCTTATCCGTGGGTCTTTCCAGTGCGCAAGCAAGTTTGTTATGCTGAGAATTTAGTTTCCTGATTGTTACTCCATAATTTTCTATCTTTTTATTTGTTTTGTGATCAACTGCATTATGTTTTTGGCGAATAATCATCATCTGCTCTTTTTGTGCGCGTCACGGGCTTCTCTTTTCTTTTTAATTTTTTCCAGTAAGGAAAGGATTCTTCATGCATTTATGATACTGAATCTCAATTCTTATTTGCTTTGCAGTTTTGAGTTTCAACTGTAAATTTGAAATTTGAGTGTGATATGGCATCACTTCGATGGGTAGTAATTCTGCGTAATTGATTGCTAGGCCTGCGTTACAAATAAGCATTACAGTTGTCAGGTGCTGACACGGTTTGCAAACGGCAAAAACCTTCCAACACTCAAATCAGATACGGAACAGAAAAAATTCAGAGAATTTGAGAACATATAATGATAAAAGTGAGAGGTATTTATAATGTTGATACATAGGTCTTCGTGGGTTTAAACTTTATGTCCTTATTAATCTTTGATAGGCTTAATTCATATATTAATCCCCATTTATCTCAATAATTTATGGACTCCTTGGACTTGTTTTGTTGACTATACTCAAACTTGACCCACAATCAGAATAGGCCTCTTGAATTTGGCCTATTGAGCTTATTCAGATTATGACCCATTATAAGCTCTCACTCTCGATTTGACCTCGCATAGGGAAGGCAGATCGAGAGCAAGCATCTAAGATTCTAAAAGCAAAGTTTTGGAGGAATAAGAATCCCTTTAATTTGAATCCACCCTTGTGTAGCCTTCAAGAGTTGATTTTGGAGCACACTGCAATTGATTATTCCACATGGGGTCACAAGGTAAGCATACCAACACTCCAGACTTCTCTCCCTTCTCTCTCTAACTTTCCTCTGTTCCATAGTTTTTTTTTTTATCTAGGCATTTCAATAAACACCTCTCATTCACATGATTTTGCACCCCTAAGCTTGTAGAATAAAATTTCTTCATGAGTCAATCACCACCACCGAGTGTAGTGAGGTTAGGAGGTAGAGGTACTGGGGCACCTTCACTATTGGAGTTGTCACCGGCTGCCCGGGGAGGCATCTGTGCAGGTCGAACAAAGGCTTGCTTGACCTGCACTGCGCAGCTGCTGCTGCCTACACGGGCTCGACCTTTGTTTCTCCTCATGTAGCGCCGCGTTCCCCGTCCCCGTAGTCGTCCCCTTGAGTCCCGTTGGCGTTCCTTTCATCCCACAAAACTTCCACAACTAGGCTGATTTTAGGTTTTTAGAGGGTGTCCCTCCAGAGACCACTGAGGCCATACCTAATCTATCTAATTGTGATAGAGAATCATGGGAGAAAGATGAGTCTAGTGAGTCCATTAGGAGTGGTAGCTCGTTAGAGTCGTGCAAGTCACCTTCAAAGGAATCTAGGAAGTCCAAGGAAGAGCGTAGGAGATTGAGTTGGAGGAAGAGTTTGCGGAGTCCCCACGACCGTTCAACATAGTCGTGTCATGGATGTAGAGGTGTGCGACACTTATCTGACAGTTGGGGATCTTAAAGTGTTGCGCAAAAAACTCATGCTACTTTCTTATTACAAGCTAATTCTTCCTGCTATAGGTGATAGGATTATGAGTCCTCCTAGTGGACACTTTACGATGTATGTGGCATATCTCACTAGCGGGTTTACTATCCCTCCCCTTCCTCTTTTCGTCGACATTGTGAGAAGTTTAGGTATCAGTCTTAACCAGCTTACCCTCAATACCTTGTTATTCTTTGTGAGTTTTTGTCATTAGTTAGAGGCGTTTGGACTTCCTATCACTTTAGATAGGTTCCATGCTTTCTTCACAGCCCGGAGGGTACCTCATGAGTCATTATTCTATTTCTATCCTCGCGTGGGGTTCAATTCTTTTATGTTAAGGATAGAGGTTAGGGTTGTTACAGTGTGGAGTAGCATGCCTACGAAGATAAATTTTAATGAGGTTCACTATGACATTCAGCTCAATGTAGAGAGATGGGGTTGTTTGATCCGAGTTGTTTAGTTCCGTTAGGTAACCATGATTTAGTCTATAGCCTTCACAATACTTTTATTGCTTACTTGGCATTTTTATTACTTTTACTTATTGTTTTAATGATTTTAATCTTTCTTTGCAGCAAAAAGAATGGACTTTGCAACCCTTTATTTGCGCAAACTACATGAGGCGAGTGACTCGTATCCTGCGAGGCACAATGCTGCACCTGGGGATAGGGAAGACACACATCGTGGTAGCGTTATGACCTATCGGAGTATCCGGGGTGGAGGCAGGTCTTCTCCAACAGAGTTGGGGTGACGAGCATCGCTTGTCAACACGATATGTTGGACGCAGTAGCAAAGCTCCTATAGTTGATGTCGTGCTTGAGGCTGGTTCTAAGAGGCCACACGACTTCTCATTGGCTTCCCCTCCTCGCCCGAGTGGGGGGAAGTGTTTGTTTACATATGGAGTTAATCAGGCTGAGGGGGTGGAATCCCTCTAGGATCACAACTTAGCCTAGAGGAGGACGCGCCCCATGTTCAGCCTTGTATTATGTTAACCGCTTGGAGGTGACGCCTAACCGTGTGATTACAGAAGCTATTACTGGAGAGTTTGCTTGGGTGAGTCTTTGTCGTGTCATTATATATTTAGCTCATTATAGTTTATGTGTTTGCTCTTTATCATGATGTGTATCCATTAGAGGTGTTAACTATTTACTTAATTATGATGTAAGGCATTACCCTTGCATCGATCCATGTTGAACTCGAAGAGAGCTATAAGGAGAGTCTGAATGCGCTCAAGGCTACTGAGAAAAGGAGTATCATAGAGAATGCACAACTAAAAGATGAGAGGAGGTAAAGAAGTTCAAGGAGAAGTATGAGCAAGAGCAAGAGCAAGCGCAGAGAGGTATCTCAAGAAGGAGAAGTGCGAGCAGGAGCTTATTTTGGATTCCACCCACTTAAGTATTAAGTTTCTCCACTTGACATTCTGCAAACTGTACAATATACAGTAGGAAGCGATGTAGTAACTGAAATCTGAAACTACAGAATTACAACCTCCTCCTCCATGCAAATGAATTTTCAGCATTTTCCTTTTTTATTTTATTTTTTGGGTTTTTTTGTTGATTACAATCCCCATAAAAGGAACCCAGTCCAACTAGCATTAACACGGGTACATCTGGAAGGAATTGATCCCTCTGGAAGGAATTGATCCCTCACCTAATTCGATCTAACCAAAAGCTAGTAGAAATGATTTGAAGAACACCTCAAGTACAATGAGGGATTACTTCCCAATCCATAATAGAACAATGAGAGCCGCAAATTATCAATGCAAAAGGTCGCATAACTCTCTGCAAATAAAGAAAGTGAAATGGATATGAAAAGAGTAGAATTCCGGGAGTCATATGAGAGACAGAATTTTTTGTTGCAATGGCCTCTGGCAGACTTAACGTAGATTGACATATCCTCCAATCATGCAAATAAGACGTTTTCCATCAGAGAAATTTGAAAACATTTATTCTTCTGTCCTAGCCAACATTTATTCTTCTGTCCCCAACCATTTTGTCTTAATTCCACCCCCTGCTCTTAATGTTTGTCTCTTTGATTTTTTATTCCCTTTTTAATCTCTTCCCTCTCTTCCTATGTAACTATACATGGGTTTTTACCTTTCAGAATAACCTTATTAGAAATCATTGGTTTTGATAATTGATTCATATGGCTTAGTAATTGTTCGCTACTTAGGTGCTTTTAGTTTGATATATTTAAGATATTGCACTAATAATTGTTGGCCGGGTAAGTAGTAGTAATATAGCGATGAAAGAAACCTAAACCCTAGCTCGTGGTCGATTGAATATTGACCAGGCCATTGAGTTGATTAGGTTGGAGGAAGATTTACAGGTTGACCAATGGGGCTTGGTTGAAGGTGGCCACAATATTGATATTGCTGATCTAAGAGTTACTCATCTGCTGCTGTGTTTCTTGGATTTTCAAGGAAGCATTAGTTTGTCTATTAAACTTTAATTAGGTAATTTACCTAGAATAAAACATAGATGCATGTAGCACTGGGTTTTGCAAGAACTTCTTGCGATCATGAATATGTTATATATATTTTTCAAATGTACTGTAACACTTCTACAGAAATAAACATCCGAAGAAACAACTCTCAACTTTCGTAGTTGAACCCATTTGGTTGCTTTTACATGTTATAACTCACTCTTCTGTTCTTTGTTATTCTAGATACCAGTGAAGGCGTGTGCAGCATGCTTGAATGCATGTGGTCTGGTGATTCCTTTTCTCGGCATAGGTAAGACGATAATTGAAACTAAAACATGCTACTATACAAGGACATACAATTATGATTACTTTGCAAGTCCTAGGCAACCAAATACAACACTACATGCAAGGAAGATTCATGGCTGCTCAATGAAATACTTGTTTACAGCCTTTATGTTTAAATAAAATGAATCAAACAAAACCCCATGAGGTTCCCCACCTATTCTCCATGTTCCAGATTACAGAAAACATAACATTTTAAGCAAGAACTATTTCCAAATTTCCTCTTATTTATTTATTTTTAAAATAGGGATAAAGAGAGCTCGAGTTATTTTTAAAATACAAACTTTTATAAGGTAAAAAGTGATAGAATTTGCAAAAAATTACAATCAGTGCCTAAATTATTCCCACGTAATAAAATTAATCCTTCAAAACAATTCCAGCAGACAGCCAGTGCACACCTCCATGTTCAATAAATCTAAGAATTTGTAATCTCCAGTTTCTTGATATTCTGGATTTGCATTCCAGGATTCAGTCCCTTAGGGCAAGCTTTAGCACAATTCAAAATGGTATGACAGCGATACAGCTTGAACTCATCATTTATAGCATCTAGGCGCTCCTTTGTGTATTCATCACGACTGTCCATTATCCATCTGCATTGAGCAATGGGAACCATATGTAGCATGAATATAAATTACAGTTCTTTATGTTCTCAAATTAAATAAGAATTATAGTCTAGTCAATTTGATTCATACTAGTTAAATTCACCACACAAACCAGAATAACGGATGGATTCAACATTTGTTGGTGGGCAAAAGAGATACAAGCATTCAATATTACCCATGACAATTATTTTTAGAACCAAAAATGCAAGTGAATTTAACTGTGGCACTGATAGGCATTTTTACACAAGTGCACGTTCACATAAGCAGTAAGCACAGGCTACACAGATTTTCAAGTTCTAAAATATCCAAGAACTGCACAACGAAGATCATCTTTGATCTTCAATTGATTACTGATCCCTCCCCTCCGCCTCCCCCCCATCCCCAACCAAAAAAACTAAAAAGAACACCTCATGATCACAATGCTCACAGAGGCCACATCCCTCCACTCTCCTTGAACTTGAACCAGGTACCCTAACTCTAATAATGCAATATATATATGCAACAATAGTGAAATGTTGAAAATAAGCAGAAATCATTTTAAGCAAGAAGCAGCGAGCATGTTGCTTATCATTCTAATACAATAAGCAGGTACCACTAAAGTGGTCTCATCCAACCTTTCATATTAGTCGACAATCACTGGAATCACAGATAATCCCAAAAGTTCCGGACGCTCCATAAATTAGTCAAAATTTTATTACACTGTATAACATTTTTTAAAAGTACAGGCTCATGGAACACCCAGCAGTCCACAAACCACAAGACTTCAACTAGCTTTTAAGAAATTTTTGCTAGAATAAATAGAACAGAAGTACATGTGTTAATCACAATCTTAGCCCAAGAAAATGGGAATCCACTCCTCTCTAATTTCTGCTACACTCAAGCAGTCAGAATTAGAAGAAAGAAGACAGAAGCAATCTGGAGGCAAATAACAATAGAATAGCCAACAACCACATAGGAGGAAACTCATTTTAACACATCTAGTTTGGCAACCAAAGGGGTCTAACCAAATGATGAATCATGATGAGGTCAGTGCATATTTCAACAAAAGCTGTGTGCTGGTTGAACTATGATTCTCAATCTAGCCTAAGACCCGACTCCTTCTTTACCGTGAGCTAATTCCTAACACTGGAAGGATGCATAGGCATCCAGGCATAGGAGGGCAAAACTGACCAAGAATGACGAGAGAAATATAGACCACCAATATCAGAAAACAAATGTTCATGCACCTCATAAGAGAAAATTACCCAAAGATCCATTATTTCCCCAGTCCCACATTTCACATAAAAACCTCACCTTTTACCACATTTCACAAATCTCACAACAACAGGCAAGATTCATAAAAAACATTAGGGAAAAAAAAGAGTTACCTATTGGCGTGCAAAAGCGCAGCGGGACCCAAATAAGACTCCGGGTTCCACCAGTAGCTGGGGCAGGACGTGCTACAGCAGGCACACAGAATGCACTCGTACATCCCATCAAGCTTCTTCCTATCCTCCTTGCTCTGCAGAATCTCCTTCCCCGGAGTCTCTGGAGGGCTCTTCCTCTTCAGCCAAGGCTCAATCGACTTATACTGGTTATAGAAATTCGTCATATCCACCACCAAATCCTTGATCACGAACATATGCGGCAGAGGGGTAATCATCATGGGGCCGCCCGAGGGTATTTTCGTCAGACATGCTAAACCGTTCCTGCCGTCCATGTTCATAGCACACGAACCGCAGATTCCCTCACGGCAGGAGCGGCGGAAGGTCAGCGTTGGGTCGATCTCATTCTTTATCTTGATTAGGGCGTCCAAGACCATGGGCCCGCAGTCCTTGAGGTCAATCTCGTAGTCTTGGAGCTCGGGTTTCTGCGGGGAGTCCGGGTTCCATCGGTAGATTTGGAAGGTCTTGGGGGTAGAGCTGGGCTTCGCCTTGGGCTCCACCTGTTGGGCCTGGGCCTCCGATGCGTGGGCCCGGCAAATGATAGCTCTCGCCGCCGGTGACACGGCGGGAACCCTAGATATCGCTCGTCGGACCAAGCCAGACGCCATTGATCGGAAGAGAGATAATGCTGTGCTTTTAGAGAGAGAGAGTAAGAGCAATAGTAAGATGATGAAAATGGGGCGTGTGTATAACTTAGGCTGGTATGGAGTCTGGAATGACGGAAATAGGTTTGGGTGGATGTATAGATGGGGTAAGTCGGTGACAGAATTGATAAAGGGTAGTTTGGGGGAAGCGCTGTACTCAATGGACCAAGGGCTGCCGTGAGAGCCATTCCTGTGTTGATGACGTGGCAGGAAATGAGCCGTGGAGATGGGAATCAGGGAATGAGACAACGTGGTTGGCTCGTGCAACATTTGTTTGGTTTCTGGGTTTGTGTTTTAGGACACTGAAACGTCGCCGTTAGGCGAATGTTAACATCCGTGAGAGCTGTCGCTGTCAATTTGATCATTTTTTTATTTTTTTTTCAGGTATTCAAATCTGATTTTGATGTTTCCAGGCACAAATGCAACTATCGGGCCTTCAACTGGAGGCTTAAATTAAGCTTCAATTTTTCCTTCTCTTAATCTTAAACGGGTAATAATATTTCTAATTATTTGTCATATCTCATTTTCACTTTCCGTATGATCCCACGTGGGCATAATGTAACAAGTTTTATTTTATTTTAATGATAAGAAACAAGATTTTTTGTTTTCTTCATGCAAATTTGAATGTTATCTTTTTCATGCACGTATCTTTTTCTTGCAATGTGTTGCATTAGTTTTTGCTAATTTACAATTTGTTACTATATTTGCTTTCTTGGAAATGTACTGTTGGTGATTAGCATGGGAACATTAGAGGAGTAATTTTGATAATGAGATGGGATTATGTTTGAGTTCAAATTTATCATCCAAACCCTTCATTCATTTACAGACAATAATTAATGGGTCGAGAGAGGGTTGTTTATTGGGAGAAAATACAACAACGAGCTTAGGAACATTTTCGGTAATAAATTAGAATATAATTTTGTTTGCACCAAATGATTCGATAGTACCGTGTGAAACGACTCTCGGTCAACGAATCAAAATATTACCTTATAACAGTTTTTACAAATGAATCCAACCAAAGTTGTTGGCCGAGATTTTGGGGAGTGGGATGTGAATAATCATAATTTGTTAACGGCCGAATTGAATTCAGTTTGCAGCAATTCGGTTTGATTTTTTATTTTGTAAATTTTCGATTTTTGTCTAATCAAATTAAATTTGAAATTTTTAATATTTTTTTTTATTTGATTTTTACTTGATGACTCTAACTAAACTTTATCACTCTATATTTTTCCGGACTTTTCTGTTTTCCATTTTTCTTGTTCTTTTCTTTAGTTCGTTTTCAACAGTGGAGAGTGGTTGTTCACAATAGAGCCACCAATCATAACCCAGCGTCCATCAGACCAGGCAAGTCGCTATTCCTCTCCGCCGTTGTAGTCCACGGGTCAACCGCTACCGTCAACCGTCCATCTGTGTTGGTTCGTTAGGTATTCCCAAAATCCCTAAATTTGAAAACCTTTAGGCATTCAAATTAGATAATTCTTCATTTTTTTCTATTTTTTTTATTATTTTCTAATTTATGTGTGTGCATAGATGTTAGATTGATCTATAACTAACTCATCAGAAAAAAACATTAGAACTGATTCACTATTGGTTTTCTAATTTATTATTTATTATTTTATGATTTTGTAAACAGTAATAGATGTTATAACCGAACTAAAATTCTATAGTTTATTTTTTTTATTTTAAAATTCCATTAATCAGATAACCAAAATTGAAAAATCGAATCAAATCGATCCTAATTTTTAATTAACCAGTTAGCCAAAATCCTAAATCGAAAACCAAATTATAATACTCTGTTCGGTTACGATCATCTTTGCCGAGGCTAGAGATGAAAAGAAAGCCAAGGCCACGGCCGCAAGTAATTCATCTTTATTTTGGGCCAAACCTAATGGAAATGGCCCAATTTCCTCATTTGCGTTTTCCATCGAGCTATACCCAATTCCAACAGACAACCAGTGTACATATCCATGTTCTATAAATTAAACAACTTATACAAGAACTTGAAACGGTTCTTGATACTCTGGATTTGCTTTCCAGGATTCAGTCCCTTAGGACAAGCACTAGCACAATTCAAAATGGTATGGCAGCGATACAGCTTGAACCTGTCATTTATAGCATCTGAGGCGCTCCTTTGTGTATTCATCACGACTGTCCATTACCCATCTGCATTGTGCAATGGAAACCATATTTAGCATGAAATACAAATTAGAGTTCTTTATGTTCTCAAATGGAACAATTGTAGTCTAGTCAATAAACTATTACTACAAGTTAAATTCATCAAACAAACAACAGTAAATGATGAATTGGACACAAGTCTTTCAATGAAGCCTAAAACAAATGTTTTGGTGGGCAAAAGGGATACAAGCATTCTATATTACTGATGACAATCATTTTTAGAACCATAAATGTGCAAGTGAATCTGACTTTGGCACTGACAGACAATTTTCAATCATGCACATGTTCATATTAGCAATAAGTATAGGCTCAACAGACTTTCAAGTTCTAAAATATCCAAGAACTGAACAAAGGCAAAGCCCTTGAGATCACATTGCACACAGAGGCCACACCTATGCCTGCTGGAACTTGATTTTTATTTTTTTTAACACAATTAAACTTTATGAATTCCAAGTAGAAAGAAATTCCGCCATGGAAAACACTTTCAAGAATGCCATATGCTCCTCTAAAAAATTTCTGCCAGTGAATCAGTTGGCACAAGGATTGCTCTAAGGAAATGGCTTATACGCATAGGCATTTGTAGCCTTTTAGCTAGGACTAGGATTAGAATGGCAGACAATTTCATCCCTACTCTAATAAAGCAAGTGCCCATAATTGTAAGAAACTTGACACTCTAGTGAGATGTTGAAAATAAGCAGAATTTTCTAGCTCACAACATGAAGAAACATGCTCACTGATAGCAATTTCCAATTGCATGTTCATGTCATCTATATACATATGGGACATTTTAAGCAGGAAGCAGGGAGCATATAGCTTATCATTCTAATACAATTAGAAGGTACCACTAAAGTGGTCTCATCCACCTTTTCATATTAGTGCACAATCATTGGAATCACACATAATCCCAAGAGTTACGGACGCTCCATAAACTTGTCAAACATTTTATATCACCGTATGCATTTTTGACAAGCACAGGCTCATGGAACACCCGGCCGTCCACAAACAAGACTTCAAATAGCTTTTAAGAAATTCTTTCTACTGTCTAAGATCTACGATAAATAGAACAGAAGTAAATGTGTTGGCCCAAGAAAATGGGAATCCACTCCTTTCTAATTTCTGCAAAACTCACACTAAGAATTAGGGAAAAAAACAAAAAAAGAATTACCTGTTCGCCTGCAAAAGCACAGCGGGACCCAAATAAGACTCCGGGTTCCACCAGTAGCTGGGGCAGGACTTGCTACACCAGGCACACAGAATGCACTCGTACATCCCATCAAGCTTCTTCCTATCCTTCTTGCTCTGCAGAATCTCCTTACCCGGAGTCTCTGGAGGCCTCTTCCTCTTCAGCCACGGCTCAATCGACTTATACTGGTTATAAAAATTCGTCATATCCACCGCCAAATCCTTAATCACGAACATATGCGGCAGAGGGGTAACCATCGTGGGCCCACCTGAGTGTATTTTCGTCAGACATGCTAAACCGTTAAGGCCGTCGATGTTCATTGCACACGAACCGCAGATTCCTTCACGGCAGGAGCGGCGGAAGGTCAGGTTGAGTCGATCTCGTTCTTGATCTTGATTAGGGCGTCCAGGACCATGGGCCCGCAGTCCGTGAGGTCAATCTCGTAATCCTGGAGCTTGGGATTCTGCGGAGAGTCCGGGTTCCATCGGTAAATTTGGAAGGTCTTGGGGTAATAAATTTTAGATAATATAAATGTTTAATATGAATAATAATAATAATATAAATAAAATATATAAATTTTATTAAAAATATTTAGGTACATATAAAATATAAACAAAAAAATAAATTTGTTAAAAAATATATAATTAGAACAAAATATGAATTTTTAAACTATTTCTAAATATAATAAATCATTATAAAATTTATTTAAAATTTTTTTTGAAGATATAGCAAAACAGAATCATCACAATTCACAGTGCCGAGATAACACAACATTGGCGTTGTTCTGCCAAGATGACGCAACATTCGCGTTGCAGAACAGAATTTCGTATCATCTTGCCATTTTCCGCCAATTCCACGCCCAGTTGGAGATGGAGATGGCCTTACTGCTAACCTATTTCCGTATTCCATATTCACTACCAACGCTCCATTTTCATCATCATATAATTTATTCTTACTCTCTCTCTCTCTCTCTCTAAAAGCACAGCATTATCTCTCTTCCGATCAATGGCGACTGGCTTGGTCCGACAAGCGATATCCAGGGTTCCTGCCGTGACACAGGCGGCGAGAGCTATCATTTCCCGGGCCCACGCTTCAGAGGCTCAGGCCCAACTGGTGGAGCTCAAGGCGAGGCAGCCCAGCGGGAATCACATAATATTTGTTTATTTAACTTATCATTATATTTAATATTAATTAAATATATTATTTTAATTAACTATACATATTAAATATGTAATTATATTAATCTGTTAATAAAATTATAAGTAGATATTTGATAAAATAAAATAATAAGAAATATTCTTTTTTAGAATATAATTTGAAATAAATTAATTGAATATCAACTATGATGCAAAACTGGATAAAATGGAATTTGAGGTTGGAGATGGAGTGTGATAGTGATTAATAAAGAGTAGTTTGGGGAAAGCGCATGGCTGCCGTGATGTTGTGCCTGTGTTGATGACGTGGCAGCTAAGTTAATTTATTGAGATCAAGATCAGCTCTTCTTTTCTTTCTTTCTTTTTTTTAGTACAAAAACAATGACAACAATAAAAAGAGGACGACCATTTATTCTTCACAAGATTATCTAAATGTAATAATAAAATGCACGGTTGTATTGTATTAGGATTCAGGCGCCTAGTTAAACTGTGTTAATTCCGTGTACAAACTAGTATTAAAATGATACCACAAAGTGGATGTGTTTGTCTAAATATACAACATCGTTATCACTCCTCTTCCTCCTAAAGACTCGTTCTGAATTCCTCTCTCTCATATTTCTCTTCCATCTAAGGGCCAATTTCTGCAATCTTTGATATATGACGTCTGTAAGATTTTTTTTTTTTTTTTAGCCTTCGTAAAATTTCATTTATTTGAATGTCATCAAATCTTGATTCTCTATCAGTTCCATGCACATATCTTTTTATGCAATGTGTTGCATTGGTTTTTGCTAATTCATGACATTTTGTTATGATATTTTTACTTTCTTGGAAATGAATTGTTGGTGGTTAGCATAAGAACATTAGAGGAGGAATTCTGATAATTGTAAGGGATTATATTTTGAATTCATATTTATCCTCCAAACCCTTCATTTCTTTGAATACAATAATTAATTAATGGGTCAAGAGGGTTGTTTATTGGAAGAAAATACAAAAAACGAGTTTAATGAACTCAGGTCTCGTCCATGTTTCGCATAATAAATCAGAATACGTTTTTTGTTAATTTGCAGCACGATAAAGGTCGGCCATTACCGAAATTTGGCGAGTGGGACGTGAACGATCCAGCCTCCGCCGACGGATTTACAGTCATCTTTGCCAAGGCTAGGGATGAAAAGAAAGGCAATGCCACCGCCGCAAGTGCTGCTCCGCCACCAATGAATGATGGTGTCTCTCCGCCACACCAACATTATGACTATCCTCGGAAGGTCTTCTTTTTTAATTTTTTTTTATTTTATTTTGAACCAAATCTAATTAAACTACCCATTCTTCAGTTCTTCCCTTGGAAATTTTCTTCTACAGTTTGTAATGGTTCTTCTTATGTTGTTGCAGAAAAAGTGGCTTTGCTGTTTCTGAAGACACAACGCAGTTGAAGCCATGAACTCGACGACACGGCATAGGATAATGTAGGCAGACTCGGCTCTGGAGTTGGGGAATGAAAGCCTCCTGCCATTTTCACTTTACTAGTAAGGCATCTGCTGCATAAGTTCTTCAGGATTTGTACATTTCTTTTAAATGAATGAGGGAACTGTGACAAGGATTTTAAATCCTGTCGACAACACTGTCCAAATGCACTGTAAATTAGGACATTGAAGTAGTCTATGTCTGCCTCTCCCTCTATGTTTCTCAGTGTACCTTTATGTTCTTCTTGATAGAGTATCACATTTGGCAATACTGTAACTTGATTTTCTTGCCAAAATTCCTATCATTTTGGCTATCTTTGGTTAAGATGATGAATCTGAGATCATGGCTCAAGGGTTGATGCCAAAATCACAGTCCTCTATTTTAGCTTTGATCCGGTTAAATTTAGCTATACAGTCCTCTCTCTGTGTGTTGCATGTATGTATAAATAAATTTATATGTATCCCCGTATTAAATTTGTCTCATAGAAAAAAATGATGTCAATATTAATTATGAAAGTATTATGGAATCAAATGTTAAGACTATATTTTATTACATATTATTGATACTCTATTATGAAATTTGACATTTGAAATATGATGTGTTAATTATTTTTTTAAAATTAGGAACAAATATATATTCATTAGTGGTCCTTAATATGTACAAGAAATATATCCACGAACCTTTTTCTAGTTCTAAAGAAGATCTTAAATAACTTGACTTTTTTAGTACATAGAAATAAAACAAAACACTCCAGACCAAAAATCGACATAACTCCAATAAAAACAAAAAAATAATTAATAATAATCCTAGGGGAAAACAAAAACGAAATTCAAGCGAAATACTAGCTAGTGGAGGTAAACAAACTGAAAAGCAACTGTTATTACAAGGAGTCCATACGAGAAGGCGGCATTGTTGGAAGCATGAGAGGTCCTACGTGAACCATCCTGCGCCATAACCCACACGATCATCCGCTGCCCCTTTTCACAGTGTCCGGTCGCCCCGCTTATGAAGTAGAAAAAACCGGACCGGTCTAGGGTGAAGACTGTGTTCCCGATGTTGGAAAAGAAATTAGGGCGTGTTGAGTTGCACTCTTTGTAGTCTTCTTTGTTCACCTCCATCAACGAATCCTTCTTGTACTTGAAGCCTAAATCAATGAAATTGTCACTATTATTATTCACATATATCAAGTTATGCAATATTTCAATTTTCATGTATTGGGATAATATCAAAATAAAAATGACTAGTTTGCAAGGTGACTAATAAATTTTTTGAAAAATCTAAATTATGTTAGATGTCGGGAAAGCGGTTTTAAATTATTATTAGTGAAGCCCACGTTATATCAAATTTTCTTTGCAAAAATTAATGTGTTCGTGACTTGCAATATTCATGCCAAATGACTGTTGTGCAATAATTTTTCAAAATCACATGTAATGCTTTAACTAGTAAATTTATATTACCTTTAATTTTACTTTGAATCATCTATTTTAATTTCGTATTGCATCTTAAATGTCATATCGAACGTTCACGTCAGGTGCATGTAATTAATATAAAATATATATTTAAAAAAATATTTTATACACTTAAAACAAATATATAATTTGTAATACGAGATGACAAAATGCTCTAATTCACTCGTTTAGGAGTTAGTAAGACATTCTATGTATTCTATAAGTTGTTTAGTACTTACGGATGGTGTCGCCAACCATAAACCTCTTTTGTGAAGCCCATTCATTGTACATTTCGGTGTCGTTTGCCCGGGGGACGATCCAGCCACCTCTCTCGCCAACTTCAAACTCCGAGCAATAAGCGCGTTGCAACAATTGAAGGAAACAGAAAATCGTGGCCAGTACAAGCAGAAAGCGTGCTCTGGAAATCAGGGGCTTAAACGCCATTGATGGTAAAAGAAAACTTGAACTGTGATTAGTTTGATTGATATGATTTGTCTTGAAAGAGGGATTGTAGATTTGAAATGGGATTAATTAAGAAGTAATTAGTAATTAGTAGTGCTGCGATAATTGCAGTTATGGAATCAGTTGGCGTATAATTTTAATTAAGATAAGTATGAGATGAACGTGATGGTGATAATGGTTTAGTGGGAAGTAACGGTCAAGAAGCTCAAACTCGAGCTTTGATTACTTGGTCAACCCTTTTTCTTTCTTTCTGTTTTCCTATCCCTCTCTTTTAAGTCTTTGTTTTATTTATTTTTTCATCCTTTTTTTTTTAACTTTTGATTTTAATTTGGAAGAATTCAGTATACTTTAACTTGGGTAAGATTGATATCGAGTTGAGGCAATAATAATTGAATTTTTTGAATTTTTTAAAATAATTTAAATATAATACGATATTTTTACGAGGCGTTGGAATCTTGTATGTATCTTTCATAAATAGTAATGTGACAAAATCTTTCAATATTTTTCTTTAATAAAGCGATTTATTCTCAAATTTTATTAATATTTTAATAAGATCATATTATGCTAACTTATTTCTTTATTTTTTCAATACATATATATATTTTTATTATAAAATTTTTATTGATAATTTTCACATATAAACATATTATTTTATGAAATAATTAGATATTTTGTGTCGAATTATTCCTGAATTGATTATGATTTTTTAAAAAAAAAATGTTATGAAAACGAGATTTTATCGATTTTTTTTCAAATTAACTCGAATAATTCCCGATTTATGAATTTTAAGAATTAACGAATTATTCTAAAATCCGAAATTTGTTACTATGGTTGAGACATTTAAGTTAGAATAATTTAAAACACTAAAATACGTTAGGTCTGTTGGGATGATCCCAATTATAATCCTTCAATACTTAAATTAGATCATATCTAGATATAAAAAAAAAAATCGGTAAACAAAGTATGTAAATATTAAAAATGTCAAAAATTATCTTATGATAACAAAACACTAAAATATTTATACTTATTAGTCTATATAGATCGTACATAATAGATTTCAGATGTCACAATTTTATCAGCTCGCTCGTCTCCCTTATAAGGGGGAGGATTCGTATAATAAAATGTGAACCTCCAAGCATTTTAGGCATTTTATGAGGGGATCATGCTAATTTGGACCTTCTACACATCATATTTCAAACTCAGTTTTGGTTGGAGGTGTTTGACGAAGTGATGATTTAATTATTTTGGTGAACAAATGAAAAGGGAAGTCTTCAAATTTTCAAATACTGATCCTAGTTTTTGTAAATTTTGTGATTAAAAAAGTTGCCATGCAGATATTAATAGGCTAAAACTCAATAAGGCATTAGTGATTGATTGCATGATTATATGATAATATTATAAATTTGGCTTTAAAAATTAAGGAAGGAAACTAGAAAGTAAAAGAAGTTCCTTTATCTAAGTGATACATATTAAGACAATAATTATATACATGTGTTCCATGTTCCAAGTTTGAATCAATTCTAGTGATTAAATCTTGGCTGGTCCTCATATTATAAAATAATTACACTCCTTTTATTTTTGTATGTACTATTATGCACAATAGTCTTCTTATTTTTATTACACATTCTATGTTAAGTTAGGTAGATGAAAATGTACTTTACAACTGCTTAAATAAATGAATAGTTATTTTTCGTGTTCGAATTTTCTTCTAATATTTTTTTGATCGAATTTGTCGCACCGAGTTTGCCTAGTGCGATTTACTTGATTGGTGTAATTTGTAAGTTATTGTATCAGTTCGAAAACTTTCTTAATGCGCACTTGAAGATAGTTGCTGCAAATTTTTTGTTATTAAAAAATAAAAATAAATAAATAAATAATAATAAAATTGTACAAACATGTATATTTAATGTTCTTCTCGAACTGAGACGCGTTACTGTCTAAGTACGATTAATGGGTCACCTAATGGAAATAACGGCTGCCTAATTTCAGCTTATCTACTTCAACAAACTTTTTCATGAAAATTCCAACCTCCACACCTAACTAATTCGTTTTCGACTTTCTATTTTAATTTATATTTAATTTTATATTATAAGTATATATATATAATTTAATATGTATTTAAAAATATTTTATACATTTAATATTTAACTATAATATAAAATAAAAAATATAATCCTAATTTATAATAAAGGATCTTCTATCCATAAAACATAGGTGAGCGCCACTTTTTAATGTACCAAATAAATAAATGCTGCCCAACTGTTTTCTTCTCACCATCCATTTTTAATTATTTCTTCCTATGCTATAAATATAAAAATATAAATATCTTTCATTTGATTAAGATATAGGTAGTGTTTGTCAAACTCTTGTTTTGAATATGAAAAAGGTAATTTAATCCTGATTTGTTAATTACCTCTGAAAATAACATAAGTACCTGTTCCTATTAAGTGAAGAGAAAAAGTGAAGTAAAATGAAATTTAATGAAATTATTTAAAGAAATAAACATGATATCAAAAAATTTATAAATTGAGATGAATGATGAATAAAAGAATAAAAGTATTATATAAGTTGAAAATATATAATATAACATAATTATGTAGTTGTAAAAAGCTTTTTTAGCTTCCCCCCCCCCCCCCCCCCCCCATGCATTTATAACTAACTATCGGCGCTGTTTCTTCACTATATATATAACGCCATTTTAAGACATTATTCATCCCTCAGTCATGGCGGAGTGCATGTTAGAACAGCTCAAATCTCAACCCTCATGGCTTCTCCTCCTTCTATCACTAGGCTTCTTATCCATCCTCAAGTTCTCACTCTCCGTTCTCAAATGGGTCTACGTCAATTTCCTGCGACCCGGAAAAAACCTCAAGAAATACGGGTCATGGGCTTTAATCACCGGGCCCACCGACGGCATCGGGAAAGCCTTCGCTTTTCAGCTGGCAAGAAAAGGGCTCAATTTGATTTTAGTGGGGCGGAACCCCGATAAGCTTGAGGAAGTCTCACAATCCATTAAATCCAAATACGGGTCGACCCAGATAAAGAGTGTGGTGGTGGATTTTTCTGGGGATTTAAACGACGGTGTTTCGAGGATTAAGGAGGTTATTCAGGGGTTGGATGTTGGCGTGTTGATTAATAACGTTGGTGTATCGTATCCTTATGCCAGGTTCTTGCATGAGGTGGATGACAAGCTGTTGAGTAATTTGATTAAGGTTAATGTCGAGGGTACCACAAAAGTTACTCAAGCTGTTTTGCCTGGAATGGTGGAGAGGAAAAGAGGGGCTATTGTGAATATTGGGTCTGGTGTTGCTGTTGTTATTCCTTCTGATCCGCTTTATTCTGTTTATGCTGCAACCAAAGCGTGAGTTTTTTATTTTTATGTTTTGAAAATGTCTCTTTTTGCATTTGTTCTAGTTATTCTTTTGCGGGTTGCATCTGTTGGAAATTTTTGGTTCTGCGTGCTTTAATTGTTTTGCTGTTTTCTTTAGGTTGAATGAACCCAAATATGATGGTTTGAATTTCTTATTGAGCTAGCATTTGTATATAGGCTTAATTTGACTATTTAATGAGCCAATCCTGAATGAGTTATAGCTGAGCCTTGGTCGAGTAGCTGTTTTTTGTATAGGTTTCAATATTTAGTTTATTGAATCGAGCTTAAAAACATCAAATTATAGCTTGTTTCATAACTTATGGTTCTCAAACAGATTCGAATGGTTTAGTTTGTTTTCTAACCTCTGCCTTTCTTTTTTGATGATGCTGGAACTGATCTTACTAAAAGTGGATAAAGAAGGGAAAAGATAATTGCTTTTGGTTCCCATGTTAGAAACTAAAGTTTTCTGATTAGATCAATAGAAGTAGAGGTTCTTGATTTGAATGATTCTTGGGGAGTTTTAGCAACTGATTTATATAATTTCTGCTAGTGGTTGGCATATGACTGTCAAATTTGATTGATTCCAAAGGATTGTAGAAACATTTATTTAGCTGCGGAAATTTGCTTACCTTATATGTAGCTTTGAGGTGTGTTCCCTACTTGCTTTAAGATTAGTTTGGGTGAGATTCATCAGAGGTTTGGAATGAACTTATGTTGTTCAAGCTGATACTAAATAAGGTGGTTGGGTGTCCTTTCAGATATATTGACCAGTTCTCGAGGTGCCTCTATGTGGAGTACAAGAAGAGTGGGATTGATGTGCAGTGCCAGGTACATTCTGCATTCTGAATAAGTTTATATCATTGGTGTATTCTTTCTTATTCCTCTTGGACTAAATTCTAGTTGCATCCTGATTTTCCTCGGACAGTTATCTTCTTTTCTTATTGTCTACTCGCATTTCTTTTGGGATATCTTTAGGTTGATGTTCTTTCCACTCATTGTTAGTCTCAAACCATCTCATGGAAGTAACTTTTCTCAAACTATAGTTCTATTGAGTTAGTGCAACTGGATAAGTTTCAGAGTGTGGTAAATGTTATTTTGGCCTTATTTGGCATGGATAGCACATCAATATGGTAGTGGAAGGAAAAGGACGAAGGAAAATTTATTAACTTACTGTTAGATAATCTCTTATAAATATGGATGTAGAAGAGAAAAGAATCTTCAAGGATCGAAGGGGTTGCATAAAAAGTGTCACATCAATTAAAAATTCCCAGAGCGGGCATCTCTTTACCATTCTTAGTCATTTTTCCAATTTGTTCAGTAATGTGGTTGTGCGTATCTTTCACCTTCATTGCAATTTGCAAGAAACTATTTTGTTTCATGAAAAGTCCAAGTCAAAAGCATTATATTAGGAACAGAGGAAACTTAAAGAGAGTAAATGTTTAGAAGTAGCTCAAGGGCAAGTTAATGGAGGATCACAAAAGAAAGCTGCTTGATAGCTTGGTCCATGCTCTACGGCCGACATTTCACTTTAGGAGAATGGGAAGGTAGGTTACATAGTCCCTGTGAATTTCCACCATTTCACCTCTTGTTATTGGTGTATTGCATGTTAAAATCTTTGGTTGGCATACAATTTTGCCCGACAATGTTAATATTGAAGTACTTTCGCCTCAAATGTGGCTATCTAAAAGGATAACTTTATCATTATCGTTCATTTTTGTGTGATTCAATGAATAACCTTTCTACTGTTGCTCCTAAATTTCATCAAATGCATCACTGCATTTGTTGCTTTATCCATAACTGTTCTACTTCAGCAATTGGAAAGTGTGAAGATCTCATTCATCACCATCTGTAGGTACCTTTATATGTTGCAACAAAGATGGCATCAATCAGAAGGTCCTCCTTCTTTGTTCCATCAACGGATGGTTATGCTCATGCTGCTCTTCGTTGGATAGGTTATGAACCTCGGTGCACACCTTACTGGCCCCATTCACTTCTGTGGGCTTTAGCATATTCTTTGCCGGAGTCATTTATTGATGCTTGGCGTCTCAAGTTCTGCCTTGGAATTAGGAAGAGAGGACAACTCAAGGACTCGAGGAAGAAGGAATAGAAGTCATTTGTTTCTGCCGTTCTCCCAGCTCTTTTTAGTGAGAATGTTGTCTGAGACGTAGAAGTAATTTGAGAAATTAAATGATTAAGAATAAGCAAATCTCCATTGTTTAGAACTTTGTAGTTTTTGATAAAGGGTGTATTGAGTTTGTGAAAAGCTCAAGACTTCACAAATTAATAACAGTATTTTGGCTTCTCTGCATACGAATCTTTTCACCTGCTGCTCTAACTATCCTCTTTGAATGTATTAACATGTGCTATGTGCCTTACATTATAATATATATGAGGGAAACACTTTCCTTACAGCGGCTGTCACAAACAATGAGGATCTTATCATTGCATCACAATGCAAACTTCACTCTTAATGTGATATGATAATTGTTGAGAGAACTATTTTCTTTTGCTTTATGCATTCAACAGAGATAAAATTTGAAACTAAGAATTTTAAATTGATAACAATAAATCTATTAAGTTTATTTGAATAATATCAGGATGCAACAAATTTTAAATTTTTAAACTTTTATTTTGAGTTATTTTTTGAATTATTGTGATAAATTTCAAATCTATGTATATGAAATCGTTCAAAAAAATTTCCCAAAATTCTCCCATCAAATTCAAAAAAATTCATTAAAAATGCAACTTAAGTCACGTGATATTTACAAGCGCTTGTACTTTTTAAAAAATATTTTTGGAGAGGTGGCTAGTAGTAAAAGTAGAAAATACTTTGGAAATTAACTTTAAAAGTTGTAAAAATGTCAGAAAATGAATGTTAGATAGCATATTAAGTGCTATACAAGCTATTGCAAACATCCACTCAGTAGTCCCAGTCCCTCCACTAAAAAGTGGCAACTATACCATTATTCCAACATGTTTTTTTAAAAAAAACAATTAAGACGAGAAAATGTTATGCATAGATTAAGTAATATGTTGAAAACAATAAATGTCCATTGCAGCCTTTCCATGAAATACATAGATTGATAGCCTCTTTTACTAGGAAAGTGTCAAACTGCGTCATCAATATATATATTTATATATATATATATAAGCCAAAACAAAACAAAACAAAACAAAACAAAAAAGAAGCATGTAAACCAAGTAAATGGGAAAAGAGGAATTAAGTTAAAAATTGAATATATTTTTTCAAACTGAGGTAATACAAATTCTGCAAGGAGAGAAATCCATGAGATGCCTACTTCAACATGAGCAATCATAGATTTTGGGAAACCAGAGGAACTATAAAAAGAGATGTATAAATCATTAAAAAAAAAGGGGGAAACCATCTATGCATATCTAGGTCTATGCAGCAATTTCTGTATTGTAAGATTTACAGAGGTATAGCTAAATAAGCTGCAACTGATACAACAACAAATTAAACTGATACTACACCTATTTATCTGATTTCAATGTCTCTTTCCAATGCTGTCTGAGTCTCTTGATCAGAACCATGGTCGTTTCTTCTGCCTTTAAAAGATTTCTGGCTAAAAATCCGGTCCAACATACTTTTTGATCTCGGCACAGTCTGAGGATCAGTGCCACTAGATTTTCTGCTACCACCGTTCTTCTTAGCAAGCTCTTCTAGAATGTTTTCCATACTACTATCAAAACGACGTCTAAACGTTGGATATCTTGATATAGATTTAGTGATCCCTTGAAGTCTTGATGAAAGAAAAGCAGTAGAACGAAATTCAGAGCTGACAATAATAGAGTCACAGTAGTCAACTTTAAAAGAATTTGAGTTGAGAAACTATCATATTTACCTTCGAGCTATTGCATTAAGTTCAGCTTGTCTAAGCTCAGATTCAGGTGCTGGGCCAATATTTGAGTTCTTCAATCTTGCAGGATCACCACTCAGTAAAACTAACTTGCCAAGGTATTCCTCCTCTGTCTCAGAAAGGTTGTCAGCTTTAATCTGATCTTTAATGATCAAAAGTGGATTAAGAAACCAATCAAAGAACGTATCTTTTGGCCTATTCGAGGAAGTTATTTCAGTAACATTGTCACCTGCATCAACAAGGAGAGGACAAATATTCATACAATCATTTTCTTGACAGCACCTCAAGTACAAAAATCAAAAGTTTGAAACAAATTGAAGAAGAGCAAAGACACATTCACTTACTTAGCAATATACCAGTAGCATTGGCTTTTGCTGAACGCAGAAGTGACCGAAGAATGCAATACGCAGGTAAACCGATGCTTATCACTCTGCCACTGTCTTTGTTATTCTTTGCATCTTCAATATCATTTAGGCTTATTATCCCTTCTGAAGCCATAACTTCCCCATGGTGCTGACACTCCTTGAACAAGGCATCAGCTAACTAAAAAAATTATGTGTTGGAGACCAATAGCACCAATTCAAGAACAGATGTTAGTTACTCGATAATAGGCATTGGTCAACTAACAAAATATGCATCCGGGCAAATTAGCAACAATATAATGATAAATGTTAATCCATTAAAAGTTGGTATGTTCCTCCACTACAGTGCTCAGGACCAAAAGTATACCTCCAGGGGCTTCAACTCAAGCATAGATGCGTTCATAGAACTTGTATGCGAGGGTGGATTTTTGAAAGAGCTGGGCCTTGAGAAAGAAGTAGAATGAGAGGTAGTTCGTGACAGAGTCTTCTTTTTAAAACGTGGTCTGTAAGAATGCCGCAAATAAGAAAGGCCATACTAGTTACACATATTATAGTTGATTGCGAAAAATTACAAATTATCATACATGTGTGTGTGTGTGTTATGGATGCCTAGATGAAGAAGTTAGAACCTAGGAAAGCAGGATCCTTCATGCATGTCAAGAATATCGTTGCTGTATTCATCGTAAATAGACAATGAAGCAACAATATAACAAAGTCCAAACCAAAAAGATCTCTCCTGCAATCAAAAGCCAACAACGAGATTTTTTTTGTTATAGGCATACTAAAGAAAAATAAAACAAGATAAATTAACCAGATCTCTTTTTCTTTCCATTTCTTTGCTTATACCCTATTATAAGAGAAGAAGCTTTTTCACCCCATTTTTTTCCTCTTTTTGTCAGGGAAGGTGTTTTCAAGAGGTAAGCAAAAGAAATTCAACCTGATACACTATCACTGCTGCATAAGCACCCAAGAAGATACTTGACACCATGGAGCCCAATACCGCCCCCACAACAGCCAATGGCCAGAGTAAAATTGCAAGACCTGCAAATGGCACACATATGGTCTCCAAGAATGGCCCTTCACGTCCTATGCAATCGTGAAACAAGCGATGCCAACCCTTGACAAGCATGTAGGGGCTCTTACATAGGGCAATAATTGAGATCACTGGCAGATCAATCATTGAACCCAGTATTCCAGCTATAAAAGCAAGGGGAACATAAAACAATCTGCAATATAGAGCATGATTTTTCGAACTAAGTGAGACATTACCAGAACAAACACCATTTTCAAGAGCAAGCTAAGAGGATTCTGCTTTCAACATGTAGTTATTGTTCCTTTTTTTTTTTTGGTTCTTTTTTTCCTTACATTAGGACCAAACTGGTGGCAAGTTAGTAAACTACTTCTTGTTAGTTAAACCATGAATAGCAGTCAGAATACATAAGCACTTCCACAATGCTAGTTTTTAATGCAAATAAATTGTGAGAACATTAAAAAAATGGTGTTTTAGCTAAGTATTTCTGGCTTAGAAGCAAAAGGCCATATAACATAATACTAAACAAAGTTGAAAGGCAATCAACTTACTCAGAACTTATAAACATAGAATAACCTAAACCCTCAATTCAAGGAAAAGGATTATGCATAAGCAATTCAGAATGGCATTATCACGACATACCTAAGCATAGAGCAATATTTCTTTTTCAACTGAAAGAGTGAAAACAGCTTAACCAGAGTGAAGCAATAGAAGAACTAGATTCATTCCTAATAACAGAACTAATTACTGCAGCAACAGGGTTGAAAAAAGAGATAAATATAAGCACCAAATAAGCTCGATTGAGTATTACAGGAGTCAATGCTTGATATGGTGTTGCAATGAATAACCACAAAGCGTACACTGATAGAAATGGGTCTGTAGTCTGAGCAGCAGATGTATGCTATGCTGAATAGAATTTTTTCAAAGAAGAACCAGTATAACTAAAATAACAAGGCATGGACAGAAAAGGCACGTTTATCACAAAAGAAGAAGCTCTACAATGAAAGTGAAAAGGTCTATTGTTTGAGAGCTTTTTATGGTATCCTAATAAAATAATTTTTTCAATACTCAAATCAAGTTAATGATATGAGTCATTAAACCTGTTGATAAACCAGGAAACTCGGTGACAACTTTAATGGCAGAAAGAAAACAGACCTAATCTCATAGTATTTTCCCTCTGGAGGCCCTTGACGCCGTAGATCATCCATAATTGAAAAGTAAGAATAGTAACAAACATCCAAAATATCCCTAATGATAGTGAAGCTCCCTTTGACAGTGCTCCAAATTCCATCCTGCAAGCATGGTGGAAGAAAATCTTAATTCAAAGTCACTAAAAAATAGGGGAAATATGATATGCTCAGACTTGGCAAGATTTACATACACAAATACAGTGATAAAATTTGTTTGTCTTCCCTTCCTCAACTGCCTGAAAAGTTGCAAACATTGGTGCAAGCAGGCCATATGCTGCCCCACCGAAAACGCTACAGGCAATTCCAATAGGTGGCCATGATATTAAGATGACAGGAATACATATGCAAAGTATGAGCTTCAAAGCTGGACCAAATTGTTTTGTGCTGCCATTACAAGAAGGCATCAGTTAAATGATGATTGCTCAATGTGGTGAAGTGACTATACAAGTAACAAAACTTAAGAACACACCTCAAAATGCAATAATAAGTATAAAAACAGTGAATAGGCCAAAGACCAAGTATTATCCCAGAGATTCCGATAGTCACTATGAGAAATATCACTGGGAACACAATGATACCTGAAACAACAAATGGCAAAAAGTTTATTAAAACTATCAATTATTTAAAGTTACATCTTTTAAGATATGTTAACCCATGATAATAGAGGTGAACAATATCGACTAAACACATGGTGACTGAACTGTGCAACAACTTTTCTTGAAACTAGTTAAAGCTATCCCTACATTTCAACTTTGAGTGCAAGAAGAAAGTTCCCGCAATCCGTTCAATGGAAAAAAGCCACATCTCTAAACGAGACTATAAACCTGAAAACAATCTACAAAAGAAAATAATATCAAAAATTACATTTCCATAATTGAAAATCTCAAGTTGGTTTATTGGAATGCATGCTACAAACAACTCAGATTCTGTCAAGCATTTGTTATTTATTCCCAAGGCATCTCTTAGAGAAATTTTACCCCTTAAGAACTTACCTTTCCCAAACATAAAAATCACTGTTGAATCTGATTAAAACAGTTAAGCAGATGCCATTTATCGATTACCAATTGTGCAACCAAGACAAAGAATCTACATCTATGACAGAACACACATGACAAACCTGAGAGGAAATTATTATAAAAAAACAAAAAAAAAACAATAATACAGGGAAATAGAACAACAATAAACGCAAGAAACAAAATAGAAGATAAACAGAAGACTAATACTGCAGACCTTTAATGAAGCCAAGAATGAGAAGGCCAATGAAGAAAGGCAAGAAACGGATAAAGTTCCACAAAGAAGCCCACAACCCCCTTGGGGTTCCATTCCTTCCTCTTGGATCTTTCACTCAATCACCACAAACCCATCTCACAATTAATTGAAAACTCTAAAAATGCTGCAGAAAAAAGTTAGAAAAAAAAAAGAAAAAGAAAGACAACTTTTTTCTTTTCTCACTTAAACCCACTTCTTGAACCAGATGCCCACCCAATACGAAGACAGGCCTAGTGGATTTTCTTATGTTTGATTCCCCTTTTCTACTCTGGGTCGTAAGAGTTTGAAATGGAAACTATTTAAAAACAGGAGAGAATGGATAACATTTAACATGGGTCCTTCTAAATTGCCGAACTAACGGTTGAATTACCGCTGGAAAGCCCTTACAGATTAGATTGGTTGATAAATCAGTTTCCTCCAGAGGTTTAGAAGCAAAGAAACTCCTGAAAAGCTTTTTCAGTATTTCCTTTTCCTCCTTTTCCACGGCATTATTTGATTTTCAATAATCAAAAACCTAAATTTAGGACAAAAAGCAAGTTCCCGGTTTCATTACTCCACTCACGCTTTAAACAGCAGCAATTTTTTTTTAAAAAAAAAAATGCTGTAATAATTAGTTAAGAGGTCAGCTAAAAAATGTGCGACTAAATAAATAAACAAATCTTGTCCATTGCGTATTGTTATTAATAAGTAATACTAATAACGAAAATTGTAAGCTAAAGGCATCGACTTCACGTGATAATCACCCAAGTGAGGATTGATTTTGTGTTGTCGGGCCATGTGGAGCAAAAGAATATATTCATTGACCCAGTAATTTTTAAATAATTTTTTTTATTTAAACCAATGGATGGTCATTGCAGAGCTGTCTTATACATGATGCTGATCATGTGTTCTTTTCTACGTTATAATGAGAATCTCATTCTACTTTATCATCATGAATATCAATCTTTTCGTGAGTTTTTCTTATTGTTATCATGCTAACTTGCAATGCTTGTCGGCATCAAATTCTTTAGCTTAATTATATATAACTCACGCCTTAATTTGATATTTTATTTTATATTTTTTATGATTTTCAATTCGAGGTCATATGTGAATTTGAGTCTGATTTAATTTTTAATAATTAATTTAATTTACACACAAAAATATATTAAATTTGTTGGAATTGCCTTAACTAAAATCATAAATATTAAAATTTTGAATAGAGAATTCAAAATGCATTTACAAAAACTTGATGGACATTTCAAAAAATTCCCACAACGGGCTTCTTACATGACTTTCTTGGTTCTGGGTTTGAGATTTTTTAATCTTTCCTGGGCTTGCTTATGGCAAGTTTTGGATTGTTACTAATGTACACAAAACTGGGCTTCTTTTGTACGGTTAATTTACATTTTTGCAATGTACATAGGCTCACGTGGGCTTTTCTGAGTGCCATTTTTTTTTTGTTTATTTAGCCCAACAATAAAAATTACTTACAAGAGTCCAAATTTTGTTCCTTGTTTCCCTGAGATGGACTTTTTCTTCCTTTTGTACGATTTCAATAGTTCAACAAAATGGAATTTTTATCCAACTTTTTTTATTTTTTGAGTTAATTGATTAAACATATAATTACATTATTAATATCATTACATTGATTAAAAATATCATTACATTATAAATATCAGTCATCAATAATTAATTTTTTGATATAATAATTATTTATAATCAACTAACAACTATTGTGAGTGCAGACGAAAATTTAATGAAATTTAAATTGAAATCTCAATTTTACCAGTTGAACTATACCTAATATGATTCTTTTATAGGGAGAATGCTCTAATTGCATAAGTGTATTCAGGCTTGACGATAATTGGATTTTAATCCCAATCGGATCTAGTTAAATTCTAGCGTTAAATGTTGTCAACAATTGAATTTTATTTCAAATCAGATCTGATTGAGATTTGGAGTTTACAATTCCATGGATTGGTTTTTATTCCATTTAATTTTGATAGATTTAACTAGAAGGTGAGACCGATTTTGTTTTACCAAATATTTCTTACTTTATTTGCTCGTGTTTAGTTAAAAATATAATCTTGGATCGTAGTATTGGAAATTTACCTCGGTTAATTTTTTTAACAGCTCGAGAAAAAGGACTTCTGACAAAAAAAAAAAAAAAAAATGGTTTGAGGGCAAAACCCTTCACATTTTTTTTTCTTGAAATCTCCTTATATTAAAAAATTTCTTTTTAGTACTAATTGTTTAATTTCATTAAGTCCTTTGCTTATGATACGAGAGCAATATACGTAATAACTAGAAAAGATTAAAATTTAAATCTGATCCATTTATGATGAATTTTTATTATTATAAATAAATTTAAAATTAATTTTGTATTTTTATTTTTAAATTCACCCTAATCCAAACCCATCATATTTATTTTTTTTAATTTATTGTATATATTTATATAATATTTTTTTAAAATATAAATTAATTAAAAAAATTAATATTTTTTTAAAAAAATATTTTTAAAATAATAGAACAAATTTAACGAGTCAATCCACCGAATCCATCCAAATCTATAAATTCTTGATGGAACAATCTTTGAATCTTACTCCAAACTCTAACGTGGTCATTCAAGTAATAACCTCTCTTCCAATATCACAAGTCATCAACACTCTTCTCAACAACCAAATTTATTTCCTGCTCAACTTTCCCAACATCCCATACAATTAACAGTGGACTACTGTCGTCGGTACACATCAATGGTGGAATTCAATTATGGTGAGAATCTGTAACTGAATTTCGATATGAAATAATTACAATATTGACAGTAGGATTTTGGGGTAGGAGTTTAGTATGATCAATTATTGTGGGTTGGCTTTTTGTGTGCATAAATATATAATTTTTATCGAGAACTCATGAGCCAATTGATGCATATCCGTAATTTATTTTTTCAAAATGGCAGGGCATGTGTTTTAAAATGATAAAAATAAAAAATAGTGGACAACTTCTACACTTTAACCCATGTTTCCCGCCTAATTTAAGGATGCACCAATACCTGTAAACCCGAAAATATACCAAAAACTTTGGAACAACTTCTACATAGGACAGCGAGCTCTGACCCACACACATCTCAAATTCGATTTAGTCCAACTTAAATATATCATATGATAAGTGGACTTACCTGAATCACGCTTAATACTTTAAATTCGAGCTGAATTTCAACACTTCTCGACATTATTTCTTATTCCAAAATCACATAAAAATAAAAAGAAAAAAAATGATTCCATAGGATCTGTCACAAAATCTTTAGAATTGCATACCAAGAAATGCAAATCTTATGAAAGCTCGTGAAAGGATCTATCTTGTGCTCAGCCCTCGCGTGCACCCCAAAAGCTGCAATACTATATATCATTATTTTTACGGACCCTATTTTGCCACTACATATAACTTGTATTTCCAGACTATGTTTCTCATATATAATCATGTGCCTATTGAACCATGCATGATTTCGTATATATTTTCTTTTGTCCTCACATACAGCAAATTATAACCCTTATTTATGTTTTTTCTGATTTTGAATCATAGCAATCCAGAGATATTACTTTTATAATCTTGAAATCGACTAAAATTTTTAGAGAAATATATAATTATGTTGCTTTGACATGATATTTTTTTTTTAACAAAAAAAAAAAAAAATGAATCATGACAATTCATCATCGTAAAGATTGTCGTATCTATCGAATTATCTTTTCAATTCATTCTCGTAAAAATTGTCGTATCTATCGAATTATCTTTTTTCCAGGAATCGACCAATACGATTCAAACGGAATTTTCAATCGAGGCTTTGGAGAAAAAATATTTTGGTTTTGTAACATGAATTATTTCAAACCTAACTCTTAGATATTACTTCAAAAAATGAAAAATTCGACATAGATGGGATTTTCGTCATAAAAAATATATATATATTTGACCAACAGTGTAGGTTCGTGCATATTTGTAAAATGAACAATTTTTTTTGTTGAGAAATCTAAATTTATGCATTTTTCTAAATAATTTGTTGATTCATTATATCCAATTCCTATAACTTAATAATCTTGAAATCGTTCAAGAATTTCACAAAAAAACATATAGTAGTTTCGAACGTCAACCATGTTCATACTTTGTCATTAAATTTGATTTGTTTTTTTTTTACATATATAAAATTCATCAACCATATACACTAAGAAGATAAGTCTAGGTTCGTGCCTTAATAAATTAGGGCAGATTCTTGTATATGTAGATGAACTTATCTAGAATTATCTAGATTAATGAATCAAGTTTTAGCCTGGCTCTGTTACTTGAACCTTGAAATAATATAAATATTAATCTTTCTAATAGGATAAGATTATTTAATCCTGATGACCCTATTTTAAGAGTACCAAATTACCAATTAATTTAGGCCACATCTACATGGGACCAGCTTGGACTATAAATCATGTGCACATGTGCAAGGATTCGGGTTGCATAAAATTAATAATGATAATGAAAAATCTGACCTAATTTAGTGGATCCAATGAGAAGAGGTAAGTCAACAATTTTGTTAATCCAACTCACCAAAATTCACCTAATTTCGTTTTTCAACTCATTTCTCTCAATTCCTTAATTTAAAATCTCAATGCTGTAAAAACTACACACTCGACCCAATAATAATAGTAATAATAATAGGATTCTTGTAAATATATTTGTATTTCTTATAACACAAGAAACAACAATGAATTTCACAAATTTTTGAGATAAATGTATTTAAAATAAATTTTAGTGAAGAAAAAGATGTCCCATATGAAAAGGGGCCTCCTATATTATTACACAAGAAATATTTATTAATTAGGAATAATTGGCCGACATCCTTTATGTTGCAACGAGGCCTATATAGGTTTTCAGTCCGACATAGCAAATCCTTTTTATGGGACATGGGAGTATGGCTCCTTTGGACTTTACTCCAACCCAAAGATAGACTTCTCAAATTATTAACTACAAAATCATTAGTCCCCTTCACCCATATACATGTGGGGGCTCTCACTTGTGAGACAAAAACCCTTAAGAATCTTCTCCTCTTCTTCCCCTTTTTTGGTTTCTTGCATGATTTATGTTTTTCATGATTAGATTGCTATAATAATATTCATGTTCTCATCTCATATTATCTTGATAAATAATTGTTTCATGTTCAGATTTTCTTGAATTATCCTAAATTTTATATTTTAAATTATCAATATTTAGGGACGAAGTAAGAAAGCGGACAGTGATATTTGTTATCTCCAATGTATATAAACATATATTTGATGGGCTCTCGTTTTATTTTTTAAATGTGAGTACATAGTATGATAGTGAAGATTAGAAAGAATTGAGTTTTATTTATTTATTTATTTTGGAAAAATAATAATAAAATAATGAGGATAATGAGAAGGTGCAGCTAGCTGTAAATCACTAATTTGAGCTTTAAAGCATAATCAAAGTTATCAATTTGCGGTTGCTTCAGGGAAAGTCGTTGGGTGATTAAAATGGGCCACCTTCTAATTCCCCAATTTAGTGTGAAAGAAAAACATTTTAATTTAAGGGAAACATATAGAATTAATTGAAAATTAGGATAAGTCTGAGTGGGAATTTAATTTCTTGTAGCACATGGTTAGATACCCTTAGGATTACTCAACCACCCAAAAACAAATATATAAATTTAGGCACTCTAACGATTACCTAATCATATTAGATTAATAAATTCATAAAATCACAAGTAAATTAGTCACAACGACAAAAATAAAAAATTAAAAAAATTGTGATAATTTTGAAAATATTTGATGTGATTCAAATTTGTGTCTCTGGTGCCAACTACTTGGATTTTATTCTTTGTACAATCATTTACCTAGCTAGCTGAGTTTTAATCAATAACAAAAATAAAAAAAAAGAAATCAAATGCATTGAAAAACTGTTTTCTCCCCTTATTTTCTAGCCTTATATAATCTACGTGGATTCTATAGATGTAAATATTTCAGTTAGTTAAATACAAAATAAAAAAAAAATAGGCGTTTAACATACACGAATATATTATAAATTTTTATTAAAAGTTATGATAAACAAATTGACAAAAAAATATAAATTAATATACGAATCATAGAGATACGAATAAAATACGAATATAAAAAAATTAAGCAAAAAATATGACTTAATGTAATATTATTTTACATAATTTATATTTGTGTTTATTTTTAATTTATGCAATATCATATATATATATATATATATTTATTTATATTTTAATTTATGTACGAATTTTAACTAGGAGAGTTAAATACAAACTAAAAATTATTTTTTTTGGGTGAATCAATCAAACTAAAAATAATTGAACGAACAAAGAATTTAATTTGAATAAAATTATCAACCGACTATAGAATGTGATCGTCTTAGGCCCGCTAATTAAGCAAAAGCGTGTTACAACTAACAAACCAACCCCCCTAACCCCCATGTGCTTTACTCCCTATAAAATCAGCACAGGAAATTCCTCCCATATTAATCCCACGTGTCACAATCTCAAGGGCTCTTCAAATAATTAATCCTATTAGCAGAAGTTAATATAGGATTATGTAAAGCTAAGACGGCTTGTATTTTAATGGTCACAAATTTTGTCCACATATTAGCTCCCACCTGCTATATAATTGCCCACTCCCACTACTCTCTTTCTCCCTTCCACTAAGACTTAACTTTTAGAGAGAGATAGAGAGAGCAAAAAGAGGGACAAAAAATGATCAAGTTAAGGCCAAAGAGGTTCTCCAGAAGCAGCTCTAAGCTATGTGGTGGAGGTGGTGGTGGTGCCGCCGCCGCCGTTGATAGCGGCGGTGAGATCAAATGGGAACTAAGGCCCGGAGGCATGCTTGTCCAGAAAAGAGAGAGTAAAGAAAACTCCGGCGAAGTGATGATCACAATTAGAGTCTCAACAGTGTCACAGTGGCATGACATCTCAGTCCAAGCAACCTCAACATTTGGTAACCCTCTAATCCTATTATTTCATATACTTTTTATTTGATTTTTAAATCATAAATTACGCACTAAATTTATCGTTTTTGTATAAGAGTTACGAGGTTTTAATTCTCTAAATTATATATTTTTTTTTAATTCAGGAGAATTAAAGATTCTTTTGTCACTAATGACAAACTTGGAGCCCCAAGAGCAAAGGCTGTTGTTCAAAGGGAAAGAAAGGGAGGATCATGAACACTTGCACATGGTTGGTGTAAGAGATAAGGACAAAGTTCTCATGTTGGAAGATCCGGCCATCAAAGAGAGGAAGCTCCTCGGGTTGGCCCGAACCCGAGTTATCGGATCCCCATATCGCACTATTAGTGTGTAATTAATCAAACACTAATTAAGTTGGTAGGTGTTTTTCTATCTTCAACTAACAACAAAAAAAGGTGTTATTATCAAGTGTAATGATGATTATATGTATGATCATCAACTAGGCTAGGTGGGGGGACTTTTGTTTTTTTTTGTAAGATACCCTTGTCGGCTCGGACATAATTAAATGTATAAGCTGATGCATGTCCAAGTCATTTTGAATTAGTTTATTAGGGTATGTTTATGTATGAAAACGTTGTTGATTTATCTTTATTTTTGTAAAGAAAATGGTTTCTTTTTTCTTTATGCAAAAAATTTGGGCCACACAACATTTTACGTGTGATATAAAAAATCAGATCGTACAATTTAAAGGTGAAGGAAAAAGTGTAGAAAAGTTATATAAAGTAAGTTTGGTGGAGTAAAATAATTTGTTGAAGTGAATAATTTGAAGGGTCTAGTTGCAATTAATAAGAATTGATTTGAAAGTGGTTGATTAACCAAAAGTGATGAATGCGCGTGATGCTTCTATTGGATAAATATTTGCAACAGCTTCTTTCCAACAAACGGATGGGGCCTTAATTATATTTGTTGTTGGGAATCAACCCTTAACTTCTCTTTCGTACTTTTAGGGACTTGTGATATTTTGGTATACTTCCACATTTATTTAGGTCTCTTTAAAATGAATAGTTAAATATACATCCCATTTAGCATCTCTTAAACTGATGATCTGAAGGTGCTCTTCAATTTAAGGCTTCATTTGGTGATGAATTTAAATTAAGAATTTTAATTTTATAATAATATATTAATTAAACTTATTTAGGATATTATTATAATATAATGATTTTAAATTTTTGAACTCTTATTTGAGTTATTTTTTAAGTAATTGGGATAAATTTTAAATTCATCTTACTTCAATTTTTTTTTTCAAATTCAATTTTTTTTATTCAAATACAACATATAAATATTATAAAAAATTTGGGACTAGATGTTGGGAGCTTTAAAAAGGAGGGGGCATGATTTGCCTTCTAAAACCCTTCTTGGTCAAAATGCTCATAAGGGGTATAAAATAAAATAAATAAATAAATAAACAAATGGTAAAGTGGTAGAAGGATACATCTAGAAATTATTTTCCCACTTTTTGAGGAGGTGAATTCTCACTTTCAAAATTTTTGAGGTAAATGGATTGGATTGTTCAATCCCATATTAATTATTATTTTTGGATCAAATCCATTAATGGCTGCACTGCAGTATATCATTGTTGACTCTCATGCAGACATGTTTCATTTTAAATAATGATCCATTAAATGATTGATAGTCCATGGGTATAGGCCCATGACAACAAATAATTCACAATATACATTGGAGATCTTCCAAATATTGGGCTCAGGCCCTTGCTTTAATTTCATCAATGGCAAATGCTTTAGTACCAACAGCAGCAACAGATATAATTTAATACCAAATAAATGGAGGTTTATATTACTCCTCATATGATTAATTTCATATCATTAACTAATTTAAATTAAAATAATAGAAGAAATTAAACCCCTTTAGTCAATATTTAATTAAACAACCAAAAAAAAATAGAAGAAATTAAATACTTGAGAGGCTATTTCCTTCTATTATTCTTCCATACTTGGAAGCTAATAAAAATCCATTATTATCTATATTGCCTTTACAAGGGAAGGGGAGCAGAAAAGGACAAAGGAATTGATCGTTTGCCCAAAAGTTTACTTAATAGTTTTCAACTTCTCTTCACAAACCGACCCTGCAAAAAACAATTCAACTAAATATATGATTAAATCAGCAAGTGTAAAGGGAGTAAAAAAGGAAAAAAAAAGAAAAAAAGCAAGTCTCAAATGTTCAAATAATTTGAATGTTTTAGACTTTGGATTTTACGAGAAAAATACTTAAAAAATTGTAAAGGGAGGAAAGGGGAAAAAATAAAAAACAAAGCAAGTCTTAAATATTCAGATAATTTAAATGTTTAGACTATAGATTTTAATGAGAAAAAGACTTAAAAAAATTGGGAAGGCGGGAAAGGGGAAAAAATAACATACCAAGTCTTAAATATTCAGATAATTTGAACGTTTAGACTATAAATTTTAACAAGGAAAATAATAAAAAAAGTGTAATGGCACGACGATAGGGGAAAAAATAAAGAAGCAAGTCTCAAATATTCAGATAATTTGACGTTTAGATTATAGATTTTAACGAGAAAAACAATTAAAAAAGTGTAAAGAGAAAAAATATTTAAAAAAAAATGTACCTTGAGTCGAGGGCGTTTCTCAGCATTAAGCTTTCTAACTTGATAACGTATTTTTTTGGAGAAGAGCCTGTTCTGCCTCTTCTCCTTGTACCTCAACACACTGGCTTCCCTTTGCCCCATCTTCATCGTTTCATCTCCATTTTTCATTCTCATTTCACCATTTTCAACATCTCCCACCATTTCAGGAACTGTCCACGACCCACCATTACATCCCCAGCTCACTCCCTGCATTCCAGGAAACTAGTTTTAGTACAACTACACAAGTCAAATGTACAGACAGCCTCTTAAATGTCAGAAAATTCTTTCTCAAACTCTCAGTCTAGCAACAATAAGTTACACAACAAATATAACTATTTACCACTTGTCTTAACCAATTATATGACTAGTGAAACTTTTTTTTGTTTATGTTAAGGAACTGGGAAAAATATAATTGATTAAATAAGAATGATGCCATACTAGCTTTCTCATCCCCAATTCTTTGGGGAATGATTAATTATATTCGAGTTGGATGTAAATATTGTAAATAAATCATAAATGCCAAAAAATTTAAAATGATATATGATTTTCGAAATGCATTGTTATTAAAATGAAGTGAGACCCAAAGTTTAATTTCTGAAATCATCTTTAATATTGAAAATAGTGTTGATCACTTTATATATATATATATAAGTTTCTTAAAAAAGAATTAAATGGGATTTTTTTTTTAAAACTTATAGATATAAAGATTAAAACTTTGGTAGTTTAATCAACTTTTATAAGAATATTTGATGAAATAGTGTTAAAAGTAATTGCCAAAAATCCAAACTCTAAAAGCACCAAATGTCCAAGACCAAACCCTTTCATGCATGAAAAATTTTATCAAAATTTTCTATTCTACTTGTATTCCACTATTTCAATTCCTTATTTCCTTATATAAATTTGGTAAGTATCATAAATTTAAAAAGGGAATGAATAAAAAATTAAAATAAAAAATTTGAAACACCAAACCAAAGAATGAGAAGAGTTAGGTTTCGGAAGGGTACCACTTACCACTTCAAGTCATTTAACATAAGTAGGGAACATCTTACGTGACATATATAAATATGCAATATTTATAAAAAAACTGCGGCTGTGATATAAAGAAAAAAAAATTGTGATGTGGAGAAAAAACTAAAAATTCTCTTTCCATATCACAACTATCTTTTATACATGTATCAATTACAAAATATGGTATATAAATATCAATGTGTACAACAATAGATATTTTGATTTATGTTATAGAAAATTGAATTGGGTAGAGGTACTGGGCCCAAGAAAAAGATAGCAACAAAAAGTCTAAGGAGAAGGGCCCAAGATTCCTGCATCCAATTAAATGCCCACTTTCAGTATTCATCTTCAATGTACTAACCCAACCTCCCACGGTTTCACAGCTACTGCAAAATTCAGATGATTCATATAATTATTAACACCCTGTTATTTCCCTCGAAACATTATTAATCCTCAGTCTTGTCTATAATCACTTCTTAAGGATTTTTTTCCTAAAGAAATTGACAAACGCTTATGTGTTTCTTTCTTCTTCTTTTTTTGTTTAAACTCCCTCGATTAACACGTGAGTGATTATGAATTAATTAATCACATATGTTAAACACGTGATTGTTATAAATTAAAAATTAAAATAGTATACTATTATACACTCCATGTAGTTTATTTGAGTTGTGGAAAGAGTGCAATGGTCTTACGTTGTTGGACGCCTCATGCGAAAGAAAATGATGGTTAATGTCGGGGACGATCTGTGAACTCTCTGCTGCATCAATATAAAGCGGGCCTTTGTTAGACCACGATTTCATGATCTCCTCGTAATCCAGCTTCAACGACACTCGTTGGATCCCGGCACTATCCTCCGCCAGCCGCGGATCCGCGGCGGAGCTGGTCACTTCCTCCTCCTTCACCTTCCTCTCAACCACCTCCGAGTAGCACACCCACTTGTCCTCGCTGGAGTCCCGATCTCTATTCCTCAGCGCGGTCCGTACAAGCGCCGCGCGCTCCTCGCTGTAGGCGTGCGTTAGCGAGGCTGACGACGGCGACAAATACTCGAGCCTGAAACAAGCCCAGAATTAATAAACTCTCATCATTAGCTTCTAGCTGTGAAGTTTTCCTTCGGATCTCGGATCATGAAAACATTAATAAATTATTAATGTTTTGTTTGGTTTAAGTAGGAAATACCAAAGATATGCTTGTGTGGAGACATTTACCAAGTGAATGCGGCCAATTTCCGTCATTACCTGGAACTATTGTTGTTGTTGTGGGAGGAATTGGTCTCTGCGGCGGCGGCGGAGGTGTCGAGAAGGCCGTTGAGGGTGCTGGCGCCGCCATCCGTGGCGGAGAAAAAAAAGGCTACGTTTTCGTGATCGTGGCTTTCTTTGTCTTCTACTTGATTTTCCGGGTGGAGTGGGAATAAGTTGAGCTGCTGCGAATAAGTAGCCGCTGCGGCGGCGGCGCTGGGACGCATTCCACTGAAGCGTTTGTTCTCTTCAGTTTCATTAGCTGGAAACTGGAGGCGGAGGCTGAGGAACTTGGGTTTCTTTGCCTTAGTTCTGGATTTGCGAGATTTAAGGCGTCGTTTTCTGTTCATTGAGGGAGCCGTTTTGTTGCTGCACATAGTATTCGATCGACCAAAGATGAATTTTCTCTGGTATCAAAAATTGGAAAAGTGTATATAGAGTCAAGGAAAAAGTGAAGGCTTTCGTGGGGAAAAGGGCTGACTTTTCTTAGGTTGTGGGGGTCAGTGTCTTGCATTGTCATGTACGAAGAAGATGATCAGCTGAGGCGTTGCTTTCTCCCACCACGTGGAGTCAGATAATTGGCTGGAATTCAAGATAGGTTTTGCTTTCTGGATTTCGTTTGAGGGATGGATTGGATGTTGCCGTCGTAAGGTGCTGATTTTGAGCTTTAGGGAAGTTTTGATTACATGCGGCGCACTCATATTTTTTATTGTTTCGTACATGACAAGAAGAAGTAGATCACAAATTCGAATCCACTAGTCTATGATGTAAAGATTAAAATAATTTAATTATATCAAAGAGGTTTGTTAAACTAATTGCCTCTTCCCTTTTTTGTTTTTTCGATCAAAACAAGACACGTGTGATTTTTTTACATATTTTTTTAATAGTCATTTTCAATTCACGTGTAAAAATTATGGTAAAAGCTAAAAAGTGCATTTCTCTCTTGTTATTTTAGATTTAATTTTAAGTTTTAGTGCAAAAAAAAAAAACCCTAAAAAAACAGTTTCTTCATTTTAGATAGTATAAATTTTTATTTCCATTTTTAATAATTTTTTTCAGAGTAAAATTTCAAAATCCAATCATAGCATAACAAAAATATATTGACTGTTCAATGAACAAAATTAAACTAAACAATAAAAAAAATTAAATACTATTCAACACCAGTTTAATTACTGTGGCTACTATGCAATAGTTTTAATCTTTTTTCATGAAAATCATTTTCGCCCATTTTCTTATAAAAAATTAAACAAGATTGAAAATGAAAATCCGGTTTATTTCAAGAAACATTGAACTGAGTATATATTAAAAGCAGCCCAAGTCGGGCTACTACAACGGTAAATGGTACCCAAAACAACAGAATTATTCATTGGGCTTTAAAACGGGCCACTCCAAATGCAAGTCTCGGATCTCACGAGCTGCATAAATTCTTCTCATTAAAGTGTACCTCTCAACTTTGAGTCCGACGATCCAATTATGTAGGTTGGAAATGGATACAACCCGAAGAAGAGTCACACACAACTTGCTATTCAACTAAGTGTGCGTTTATTTTTACAAGTTGGGCCAGGCTGTTTTATTTGGTCCCATGTGTACTTTAATAGATCCAGCACGGTGGATATCACCTGAGTTGAATACGACTTGGTGGGATGAAACAATCCGAGAATGAAATAATGTCAAGAAGACAAGAACATCTCTTTCCCCAAGCTTTTCTTGATTTTTTTTCTCATATGACAGACCTACTTTCACATGATTTGAGACCAAGCTTTTCTTCTCCGAATGACAGATCCACTTCCACAAGATTTGAAGACCAAGATTTTCTTTCCCACTTCCACAGGATTTGAAAAAAAGATGAAAAAGGGGTAACAAGAAAAAAAAGGCAAGAAAAAAGAAAAGATGGGTGGTGGTGGTGGTTGTGATGCCGCCCAAAAAAGAGGAGGGGGGAAGACAAACAAACAGAGGAGAAGAAAGGGGAAAAGGGCAGCAGCAATCAGTTGAAAAATGTAGGAAATTATCGTAAGAGTGATTGGAGAAGAGAAGAGATAAGAGATGTGAAAACAGAGATTCAGAAGAGGAAGATTGAGGCGGCGGCCGTTGGTTGGTGGAGAAATGAGGAGAGGAAGAATGAGAAAAAAACAAAAGAGAAAGAAAAAATAAATTACAATAAAAGGGTATTTTCATCAATAAAATTTTAATCACATTATTCAATCATATGAAATATATATGATATTTGTTTGATTATTTAATTTTCATCCTATATATTATTATATTTTTAATTAATTATTTTATATTTTACTAAACAAAGTAAATAATAATTAATTAAACTTACAGACCAAAATTTACACAAGAAGTATGAGTTGTCCAATCCCAAATTACTTATATAGTTAAATAATGTTATACTTATCATGAGACTCATTCATAAATAAGTACTTAAGTACAAAGGCCAAGGAAATCATACTTATTACATTGTTTGAGTCTAATCAAACTTGATTTCGATAATAATTTTCCAATTTTATTACTTGATTCCATATTACATCTTTTGTGCATTTCATTTTTTTGGCTGCCGTTTGAGTTAAATTGATTCACACCAATGATATAACTAGATACGTTAGCTACATTTGTACAAATATATTTTGATGATACGAGGAAATGTACCCTTTTGTTGGTCTTTATTATTTATTTAATTAATTTTTTTAAGGGGTTGGGGTTGGGGTGGAGAGAGAGGAAAGGAGGATACCACCAAAATGATGACTTACACTTGAAAGTCAAAAAAAGTCCCTTCCGCAGTTAGTGGAGTGGACTTAAAGCATTCCGCCACCGAATATGTTGAATACCTCAAGAAATAATTGTCGCCTTTTAAAATTTCAAAAATGTTGTTTAATATATATAGTACGTATTTCTTTAAAATTAGGACAACATGAAAAAAAGATTAAAATGTTAGCCGTACTTATAAAAAATATATATCAATTTCAAGATCGAGTTTTTGTAAAATATTGTTTCCAATTTGCGTATCAATATCATACAAAAGAACATGTATATAAGCAAGCCGGCCATGTTTTAAAGAAACTAACTCAACGAGCAACTAATTAGTGTGAATCCGATGAAACCACGTTTGACAAATCTTAATTAACCCGAGTGGATCGATGTGAACTCTTGTAAGTGAAAATCAGGCACCAAAAAAGCAAAAGGACTTAGGAACCCCACATGCCCCAGTTAAATCACGCCATTTATCACGGGCTATTTTTTCCTTTATATAATTCCACTTACCACATATCATTATCTACATCATCTCTCCAAAATAGAAGTAGTAAAAATGTTTGGTCTCCCATTATCTTCCTTTCTATTCTTATTCTTGTTCACTCTTGCAACTCCAATCCTCGTCTCATCCTCAGCAATTCAAGACCCAGATATTGTGGTCCAAGATGTACACCAGTGAGTACAATACTACTTTGAAACATTTTCCTTTTTCTTTTTTATCTTTGAAAAATACTACTTAATACGTATTTTGGTCCTATTTATCACTTCGCAATTTGTATTATATTTGTTTTATAATTAATCATTTTCTTTGAAGTGTCGTGGAGAAGACACAGAACAAGTGTAAATCCTAGTCACTCGTGTACGATTTTAGTTGCCCAACTTAATATCTCTTTTATTCCATAATTTTTAACAATTTCCTTGGGAAAAAAATATAGTATTCCTTAATTTAACTCAATTTTGAAGATTAATTTTGAGTCAAATTTTAAGTAATTATTAATTTTTCATACATGTAGATCTGGTATTTCTATTTTCTATTTCATATATAATATATATATATATATAATTAATTAATTAATTTTAAGTGTATATTTTAAAAAATATTTTATGAAATTTGTTTTTGTAAACAGGAGCATTAATGCATCAAGAAGAAACTTAGGTTACCTCTCTTGCGCAACCGGCAACCCCATCGACGATTGCTGGAGGTGCGACCCCAACTGGGAGAGCCATCGCCAGCGCTTAGCCGACTGCGCCATCGGCTTCGGCAAGAACGCAATCGGAGGCAAAGACGGCCGCACATACATCGTCACCGACTCCAGCAACGACGATCCAGTCAACCCACGACCTGGCACCCTCCGCCACGCCGTGATCCAAGACGAGCCACTGTGGATAATCTTCAGAAGCGACATGGTCATTCGGCTCAAGCAAGAACTCGTCATGAACTCATACAAAACCATCGACGGCCGCGGCGCCAGCGTCCACATCGCCGGCGGCCCTTGCATCACTATCCACTACGCGACTAATATAATCATCCACGGAATTCACATACATGACTGTGTAAAAGCGGGGAATGCGATTATCAGGGACTCGCCCCGCCATGCAGGGTGGTGGGAGGTGTCGGACGGCGACGGCGTCGCCATTCTTGGTGGGAGGAATATTTGGATTGATCACTGTTCACTGTCGAATTGTAATGATGGTCTGATAGATGCGATTCATGGGTCTACTGCGATTACCATTTCGAATAATTACTTCACTCATCATGATAAGGTGATGCTATTAGGGCATAGTGATTATTACATGCAAGATAAGAATATGCAGGTAACTATCGCTTTTAATCATTTTGGAGAAGGGTTAGTTCAGAGGATGCCTAGGTATGTTCTTTTTTTTTTAAATTTATATCCATATAATTTATTTTTGCCTTTTCTTTGTCACAAATTTTAATTCCTTGGGATATTGAACAGGTGCAGGCATGGGTATTTTCATGTGGTGAACAATGATTATACTCACTGGGAAATGTATGCAATTGGTGGGAGTGCTTCTCCTACTATATATAGCCAAGGAAACAGGTTTCTTGCACCCAATGACAGATTCAGAAAAGAGGTATCTTCTATTATAATTTTTTATGTATATTATATATGCATGTTATCCATATAAAATATTTTTTCAAATATACATTTAACATAATTATATGTATGTGTGATATGTAATATAAATGACGAATTTCATTTTGTAGATTATAAAAAATTAGATATGTACTCTCTTGCAGGTGACAAAGCACGAGAATGCGCCGGAAAGTGAGTGGAGACGGTGGAATTGGAGGTCGGAAGGTGACTTGATGTTGAACGGCGCCTATTTCCGGCAATCGGGGGCGGGGGCTTGGTCTACATATGCAAGGGCATCCAGTTTAAGCGCAAGGCCATCTTCTCTGGTGGGCTCAATCACCACAGCTGCAGGTGCACTTAACTGCAGGAAGGGATCCCGTTGCTAATTCACTATGATGAGTTAATCAATATTTGTAACAATTTACTTCCCTTTGGTTCTTGCGTGATTGGTGTTAACATACTTAGTTGAAATTCGACATAAGGGACCACTAAAGTTTGATCTTCAAGAAAGTGAAAAAATTGAAACTACAATTGTCAAATCCTTTTTGAGAAAAAAGTAGAGATAAAGAATCAAGTGGGCATGATCCATGCATTTGCCAAATTTGGAACATTATTCTTAATGTGAAACCTAAGAACATGCATGTGGATGATTTCCTTTGTTTAATGTTAGAAATCAAACCCCCATACCTCTTTTCATTTTGCCCATGCTATAACGTAGAGGCTTGAACTGACGTCATTATAAGCCTATATTCTTTATCGATGATTTGAATTATAAATCAAATTTGATTATAATCATTAATAGAATAATGTAAGACAATTATATTTGAATTAGCATTGCAATTAAATTTTTGAAACGCCTAATAAGCTTGGATCCAATATGTTTTTTTGGAGCATCATATGAGAATGGTTCTGCTATCAATTAGCGTTCAATCTTATTAGGAAAAACATAAAAAAATAAGTTGACCGATGTTAGTTGTGACAAATCAAATAATTTGAAATTCTAGCCAATTTATGTGACTTGGATTGAACTTAGAAACTATGTCAATAACTGGATTAAGTTTATCTTTCTACTTATGAACATTAATTAGATGAGGTATGTCATCATTAATTACGAACCATACGAATGATGCATTCACCAGTACTATAATGATTTCGTGCATTATGAATAGCTTATAATGTTTCTTTCAATGTGGTAGTCAAAATAGTTGATCGATTTAATCACATCAAATTAATCATATAAAAGGTACCATTTGTAAAAAGTGATAATTTTGTAATTTCACTTTTTTTACACTAATTTTAAGTTAAATTGCCGTGTGCAGTTTTACCAAAGATTAAATTCATATTGTCATTTGTGGAATAAATCTGAATGTATGGTTTTAAATCATTTGGAGTGGTTTGACGTATATTATTTAGTTTGACTTCAAAAAAAAAAATAGATTCCACATTATTTGAATATTCACATAGCAAAAAAGAAATAGGAAATTCATTAAAAAAAATCTTCTGCTCTATTCACTATATATTATTCAGAATTTCAGATACTATACAACATTTGAGCTCAAAAAGGGCAAAACATCCTCGACCAACATGAAATGAAACCCGCCCCCAAAACACTTAACAATATAATTAAAAACAATTAAAGAATTCCGAGAGATCGATCACCTCCGACCCCAGACTTTCCTCTAAATATGTTTCTAGCACGTAAGAAACTAACTAAAAACGAATTATAACAAATAAACGAATGGAGAATTCTCGGAGAACGAATGAAAGATCTAATAAACATTTAGAAGAAGAAGAATCCGGCGGCAGCGGTGGCGCTGACGGCGGAGAAAACCTTCAAGGTGGAAGCACCATTCGTGGGTGTGTCTGCAGTGGGTTCACTTGGGCTGGGTGCTGCAGCGGCGGGAGCAAGTGATGGAGTGGCAGCTTCGGTGGGGGAGCTGGCCTCGCTGGAGGGGACGGGTGGAGATGAGGGCTCCTCCTCGGGGGAGGCTGCGTTGGTGGGAGGTGGCACGGGGGCTGCTTCGGGGGCGGCACTTGACTTTGATGGAGCGGAAACCGGAGATGATGAGGGGGAGCTGCTTGGTGACAATTGGGCGGAAACCACCGCAGCAAAGGCGGCGATGAAGATTAGGGCGAGAGCAACCACTTGGCGTGCCATTTTATTCCTTTGTTTTATCTTTTTCTCGGTTTTCTTGATTCTTGTCGATTTTGCAGCACTTCTCTGTTTACTATTACAGAAACACTGCACCAGAAAAGAATGAGGAAACGACTGAGTGGGCGGAGGCGTTTTTGTAGAGCGGAGGGCGGCAGAAATGGCGGGAAGTACTTGTGGACGTTCGGACAAGATTTCCCACAAAGTTAGTTTACGACATTTTGTCCGTAAAACTTGACCTACTTTAACGGTCGACGTCCAATTGCATATATGACAACTATGAATATTTGTTGTCGTGGATAAATGCTTTGAGAGTGCAAATAGGAAATAAAATCTCAATTTTACAAATAATAATGAAAAATTAGAAATTATTTTTATAATTTTCTGAATGATTTAATTAATTTTTTCTAATCTTGAAATATATATGTATCGATAGTAACAATGACAGTATGATCTTAATATTTTTAAACAAATGATTATTGAATTAATTCAACTATTTTCCAAAATATAGTTTTATTTGTATTGATGGATTTAAAGTGAAATGATTTTACATTCATAATAATAAATCCCTTAATCTTGTTTGGATAATCTTTTAATACAATGTATTTCAAATATTTAAACTCTTATTTTGATCTATTTTTTAAATTATTGTGGTGGATTTTAAATTCATCTTATATGAAGTTATTTGAAATTTTTTCATCAAATCCTCTGCTCGTATCCAAATTATCATATCCATATGCAACCTTATAGATTTTGAACAAATAACAAATGAAAATTATTCTAAGTACATTCATTGAATAAATTCAAAATTTTTATAGGAGACAGTGGAAGATCATCAATTTTTAACAATAAATAAAACATGATTTAAGATCGCAATTTATATATCTTATAATACAATAACATATCTAGAGAAAGAAGTCAATATCTTTAATGCATAGCACGAAATTTGTAAAATGAAATAATTGTTTTTTTCCTTATAATTTGAACATTGTCTTCCACACAAACTCATAAGCTAGCTTTAATAGTTTTAACCACTATAACAGTGGCTTTATTGGTTACATATCAGTATATGTGTATAAAGGGTTGCAAATGTTTGATTTAAAAAAAAACATAAAGAAATAGAAAAAGCATGTAGGTAAAGTAGATTGACATGATTACAAACAAAATTCAATATTTTGGAACTTCTTTTAAAGTTGTAAATACATATGAAAAGATACAATGAAAATAATTAATTAAGCTAAGATAGACATGCTCTTCGTGGAATTTAATAATTCCTAAATCTTATTTTCCGCAATTACACTTTCCTCGAACTATCAAAACATTATTGTTCCAAATCTTGAAAACGAAAATATAAACATATGGGAATTAATTTCTCAAACTTAAATTTTTAAAAAAAATTCCAATTGTCTGTCTACAGCTGATAGCAATTTATGGCGAGTATCATTTGTATGTACGTATCAGAATTTTGGGTTACTTTAGTAAGAAATTTCATATCACAAGAAAGTAGGAGTGTAGGAGTATTAGATAATTGAATGGCAATATTCTATGTAAAACAAAACTTATATTTTATTTAATTTTTTGAATTTAAAGTCCCATTAACTGCGTTATCTAATAAAAACCCAAATTCCTTTTAATAAAGCAATAGATAGAATAGTTTGTGTTCAAATTTTAACAATAAAATATATTCAATTTTACTGTTGGCATAATTGAGACAATGATGTTATTCAAGTGTGCATACACATGACGTTTACCAGAATTGTCTTAGTGTTTCTGTTTTATTATATATAGATAAACCGATGCAGACCAAATGTATTATTTAAAGGAACAAGTAAAAAGTCATTATTTAATTAACGTGAATCTCTAATACAGAATATATACAATATAAATAAATTTAAAATAGAAACTCCAAACTGCTGACTTGGAGTCTTGGAATTTAATTTGAAATGAAAAATCAATGAAATTAAATTGGACTTCCATATTGACAATTTTATATATAAATACGGAAAAAGATATGATTCTTATTTGGTACCCGGAAAAATAATTACATAAAATAAAAGAAAAGAAAAAAAAAACTTATGCTCTTATTGACGATACATTATTCAAAATTCAAATACTATAACTTGTTGAAGCGAGCCCCGGACCAGAACTCTTCGTAATAATAAAACGAATAACAATGAAAGAATTCCGATAGATCATCTCTGACCAAAGACTTTCCTCTAAATATTTTTCTAGCACGTACGAAAACATCTAAGAATGCACTATTAAATGGAAAAAGTTGGAAGAATGAATGAGCCATATCTAATGAACATTTAGAAGAAGAAGAATCCGGCTGCAGCGGTGGCGCCGACGACGGCGGAGATCTTCAAGGAGGAGGCACCATTGTGGGGTGTGTCAGCAGCGGTTTCGCTTGGGCTGGGTGCTACAGCGGCGGGAGCAAGAGAGGGAGTGGCAGCTTCGGTGGGGGTGCTGGCCTCACTGGAGGGGACGGGTGGAGATGAGGGCTCTTCCTCGGGGGAGGCTGCTGGGGAGGATTCCGGGGTGGCGGCAGATGGCACGGGGGCGGCACTTGACTTTGATGGAGCGGCAACCGGCGATGATGACGGGGCGCTGCTTGGTGACAATTGGGCGGAAACCACCGCAGCAAAGACGGCGATGAAGATTAGGGCGAGCGCAACCACTTGGCGTGCCATTTTATTCTTTTTTTTTTGTGATTAATTTACTTATTCTTTCTTTTTCTTTTTTTTTTGTGAAATTTGCAGCACTTCTCTATTTATTCTTAGAGAAACACTGCGTACAACAAAAGAATGAGGAAAGGAGTGAGGGGTGGGGGAGGGGTTTTGTAGGAGCGGAGGGCGATTGAAATGGCGGGAAACAGTGTGGACGTTCGGACAATATTTCATGCTAAGTTTGTTATGACATTTTTTGTCGGTAAATACGAGGAGGGTTGAGGCTAGTTTGTTGACCTACTTTAACGGTCAACGTCCAATTTCTGATATAAAGGCTGTGAATATTTATTTGTGGTTATTTCTTTCTTTAATTTTTTAGTGGTGATTAAAGATTATTTGAGGCCCTCAGGTTATTTAGTTTATTTGAGTCCCTCAAGCCCTCTCGTATCATTTATTTTAATTTTATATTATATTTTATATAAAATATTTTATAGACATAAGTGCATGTATTAAATAAAATACAAAATAGTAAAAAAAACTTCCATATTTGCCTAAATTGCTGACATTGTCGTAAGAACATATTGAATTATACATATATATATATATGTATATGTATATGTGTTTTTAAATTCGAAACTATTTTTACTTTTCAAAAAAGAGTTTTAGTTTTACCAGATGAAATTTCAAATGTACACTGGCATTTTAAATTAATAAAATCCAGAAATTTGTTTCCGAAAATTTTAATATCAGCTTATTACACACACACGCGCACACAGTGACGCAGAAGACAGGTTGGGCCTCCAGTTTCGATATAGAGCCAGTACAAGAGGCCCACATTCCTAGTCTATGTATTTCTCAGAATAATGATACCCCTTGGATATCAAGTGTTCCTTGTCCATGAAATGGGTCATCAAGCCCATTATGTTTACTTTGGGCCAATCCAAGTGAAGGGGGCTTGATATACTTCTTCTTAGATTTAATTAACAGCTTAAACCTAACTCTATAAGTATATTTATTTTTTTTAAAAATAGACGAGTTAAATTAGTTTGTTGGTAATTTACACCTACAAAAATTATTTTTGATTGAGATTGATCGGTGGCATCACGAAATTAATTTTTTCTATCACTTGTTAGTCTTCATTTTGTTTTTCCACTTCATCCAATTTTAGTAGGTAATCATCGCAATTAATTCAAATTAAAAAAATTATACAATAATCAAAATTTCCAAAAAAAAAATTATACAATAATCTTCATAAATATATCCAACTAATTACATTGCATGCAAATAGGAAAACAACAAATTCAGTCAAATACTTTTTTTTTATGGGAAAATTCAGTCAAATACACTTCACATTTTATATCATACTTTTTAGCGGGTTGATTACAAATTTTGAAAAAATTGCTCGAATCATTTGCACCCTAACATACTAAATTATTTTTATCGAATTATTATGTAAATTACGATTTAGAAATACTTTAAAAATACTACTTTGTTATGTGATTTGATGTTTGAATAAACCAAACAGCCTATATATTTAATAATTAAATTCTTGAATTTAGTAATTAATTCTTACTTTTACTCACCAACTTCTCTTTCATAAATGTTTTTTTGCTTTTCATTCCCCTCAAGTTCTAAGGCAATGAGCAAGTGGTATATTTAATATCAATTTTAAAAAGTTTAATATCATTTTTTTTCTTTTAAAAGCATTGGAATATATAATTTTTCCAACTTTTTTCTATTTATTTTTTATTTTTATGTTATAATTTTATGAATATGAATGAGTCAACTTCTTTTAAGAATTAGAATATGAAGAAAATTAACTACTAAAAAATAATATAATAATTCATTAATAATAGACTTTATCACTGTCCATTCTAAAAACAGTTGTACAAGTTTCTATATACTAGCAGATTTTACAGTTCACTCAAAATAGAATCATTTAATAAAAATAAATGGATATAATTATATTCCCTTTCAACATTTTTACATCATATAAAAATTTTCAAACTATTTTTTAATAGAGTAATACGCATATAATAAAACCTCTATGTTTATATAAAACAAATCAATTTAAACAAAAACCCCAATATCGAAGGCTGCACCTTCCATGCTAATATACACAATAACAATTTCAATTTGTAATTCAATTTAAAATTAATTAAAAAAATTAAATCGAGTCATAATCACTTTTACTTTTTAACATCACATAAAATAAATTTTAATAAAAATCACTAGATTGAAAAAATAGACACATGCGCACACAAGTATCGAACATTGTAAATTCTAAAAATTATAATAAAAGATCCAAATAATGTATCTAAAAGTGTGAAAAAAAAAGAAAAAGAAAATGAAGTTAAATGAAAGTAAAAATTAAAAAAAAAAAAAAGAAAAAGAAAAAATAAAAAAATAAAATAAAAAAATAAAGGTTTGTTTTTCAAAGGTGAGGTAGCAGTATATGCAGTTAGTTGTATAGAGTAGATCGCCAGATTTAACATGGACACACATTGATACTCACGAATACGTGTCTCTCTTCTTCGCCCGAACGCCATTTTAATCCTTTCCTCCCCCACCCTATTTTCCCTCTCCTCCATTCCTTTCCTCCTCCTCCTCCGTTTTTTCCCTTTTCTTCTTCTTCTTCCACTTCTTCCTCTTCTTCTGCTTCTTCATGGCTCCATCTCTTGACGAGAATATCAATAATAATAACATCACCGCCGCCGTTGCCGGAGGAGGAGTTGAGGACCAAATGACGCCTCTTAAGTCAAGAGTCACGGTTGTGGGCAGTGGCAATTGGGGAAGCGTCGCCGCCAAGCTCATTGCTTCCAACACACTTAAGCTTAATTCTTTCCACGGTTTTTTTTTTTAATTTTTTTTCTTTTCTTATTGGCTTATTTCCACAATTGAAGCAAGTGATTTCAGTCTCATGTGACTAAATTTTTGAGTTGGGATTCTTCTCTCTGAACAGATGAAGTGAGCATGTGGGTGTTTGAGGAGACATTGCCAACTGGTGAAAAACTCTCAGAAGTCATCAACAGAACTCATGTAATCTGACTTTTTTATGTTTTTTTCTTTCACTACCAGTTCCATTTTTTTGGTTGATCCAAATGTGTTGTCTTATATTCAATGATCACTGCAGAGGTTTATTTGTCTACTGTCTTCTTTTATAGGAGAATGTTAAATATCTCCCTGGCATAAAGCTTGGTAAAAATGTTGTTGCAAATCCTGATCTTGAAAATGCAGGTATATGCATTTTAATTAGGCTCCCCTGAATTTGACTATTTAGCTAGATTTATATGTATTTGAGCAACCGAGTAATCTAGATCGTGGAGAAATTTCAGTATAATTTTTTTCTAATCTAATCTGGCTCAATCGGAAATTTGGGCAGTGAGGGATGCCAACTTGTTAGTATTTGTGACACCCCATCAGTTCATGGAAGGCATTTGTAAAAAGCTAGTGGGGAAGATAAGGGAGGATGCTGAATCAATCTCCCTAATCAAAGGGATGGAGGTCAAGAGGGAAGGTCCATGCATGATCTCTTCCCTCATCTCAGAACAGCTCGGAATTAATTGCTGTGTTCTGATGGGGGCAAACATCGCTAACGAGGTTATTGGCTGGTTTCTTATGCTCAGACGAGCAACTCTATCGTACTTCATAATCTATTTTTCCGTATCCTGAAGACCTTTGCCTGCGCAGATTGCGGTGGAAAAATTTAGTGAGGCAACAGTTGGATACAGGAAAAATAAAGAGAGCGCTGAGAAATGGGTTCAGCTGTTCAACACTTCATACTTTATGGTCTCAGCTGTAAGTGAAATATGTGTGCAGTAATTTTCTTTCAACAACTCAGTAATTTTTTCTTGTATCATTTAAAAAGGTTCAAGATGTGGAAGGAGTTGAACTATGCGGAACGTTGAAAAATGTTGTGGCTATTGCAGCAGGTGGTCTGTCCTGACTTGTTCTGTTCTTTTCACTTTGTTTTGGTTAAGTTGTCATAACTGATGGATTGATTATTCTGCTCATGAAACAGGATTTGTGGATGGGTTGGAGATGGGGAACAATACAAAGGTAAAAGCTGAAGCAAATTCTGAGCTTTAACTTCTTAGTTGGTAGTGGGACCACAATTATCAGTAGCCTTAAATTGTTTCTATGGTGATTAATTAGGCTGCAATAATGAGAATTGGTTTGAGAGAAATGAAGGCCTTCTCAAAGCTACTTTTCCCTTCTGTCAAGGATACTACTTTCTTTGAGAGCTGCGGCATAGCAGATCTAATTACAACTTGCTGTAAGTAGGCTTAATGAATATCACTGCTGTCCTTTTGATGAACATCTAGTTTTAATTCTTCAGTACGAAAATGTTGCAATATAAAACGCATCATCTATTTTGATTACCAGTGGGGGGAAGAAACAGGAAATGTGCCGAGGCTTTTGCTAGGAATGGTGGGAAGAGGTCTTTTGATGAGCTCGAAGCAGAGATGTTGCAGGGCCAGAAATTACAGGTTGGTATTCTTAGAGTGAGAAAAGTAGCATCATTTTACATACTAAAATTACATGACAACAATGGATATTTTCTTTGTTCACCGACTGCAATTTGCAAAACTTAGACTGCAATGTACCAGAATTTTCAAGTAATTCGTAACAAAGTAATAAATAGGTTTAGTTTACCTAAACACTAAGGTGCTAGGAACCATGAACAAGTGCATAATTATTTCCCAATTAAAGACCATTTGTATTTATCCAGAGCTAAAGGGTTTTCTTCTCAATTCGATAAGTTCTATAGGCATCTTGTCCTGTGTTTTTATTAACCTCATCTTGAAAATTTTGTAGGGTGTCTCCACTGCAAAAGAGGTTTATGAAGTTTTGAGCCATCGGGGATGGTTAGAGCTTTTCCCCCTCTTCTCAACAGTTCATGAGATCTGCATTGGGCGTCTTCCACCAACAGCCATTGTTGGATACAGTGAGCATACCCCAAAATTTTCCCTTGTGGGAGGGTCTGCACAATTTTTCTGAAATTTGCGTAACTCAATATGCTAAACTTTCTTCTTTCTACAAACTAGCATGACACTAACGCTTAGTGTATCTTCTGTAAAATGTGAGCCAGCCACTTAATACATGGCTCCAACAAATATAATAGTAGTAGGTTTAATTTTCACATCATGCCCTGATATCTCTATCTAGTACTCTTTTTTTTGCCCCCTATGTTTTTCCCCTTGTTTTCCCAGGGTTTAATTTTAACTTGAGTGATGGACTTATAAACTATATTTTAGCATAGATTAAGGATTTCCACACTGACATCCCGAGGCTGTACATGCCCAATCAACCTAAATCCCCACCGGGAAAGGAACAAAATCATTATAACAACACGAACATTTTCTATGATTTCATGCATCAGTTTTACAGAATTTCCAGAAGCGCAGTTATAAAACCAGAAAGTACCATAACCAGGAGAGAATCCAAACCCAATTTTAATTTTTCTATACCCCTCACCACCATATCCATGCATAAATTTTACAACTGGTACGAGAAAAATTTACCCGGTACGTATTCTATCCAGCCTGTCTACACTCTTCCGAGCTCTTTCCAGTTGATGGTCCATGCTTTTCCAGGATTTCTCAATGCAATCAACACTTCTCCTTGACCTTTCCATTTGATCAAATGACATCCTTAATTTATCTAGCTTATCAACATTTTGCGACTGATTTTTTGATCTTTCGGGCTTGTCTGTGCTGTGCCTCGGTTTTTCTCTCCTGTCAGTGCTCTTCCTTGGAGCGTCAAATATGTCTGTACTCTTCCTAGATGGCTCAAACTGGTCTGTGCTTTTCCTAGTACTGATTCTGTGCGAAGGAGATCGTTCTACAGTTGCAATAAACTTCTTGAGATGTCTGATGTACTCGGGGTAGAGTTCCAGATTGCAGTGACTCCCTCCTTTAATCCACAAGGGTTCATATTTCTCCTTACAGAGTTCCCAGAGCTGCTTACCATGTGAAAAATCAACCACTTCATCTGCAGTTCCCTGAGAACAATTAGAATTTAACCATGAGAAGTTAATAGCCAAATCACGCCAACAATGACCAGAACTTGAAGGAATTTACACCATAAATGAGAAGACAAAAGACAAGAACATATGAAGTCCTGATAGCACAACTGAAGAATTTAAAATATTTGGAGATCATAGGGAAGGCCGACTTAAGAAAGTATCAAACTTCACAAGAACATACAAGCAGCATCCGGCATATAATTTTCTGCCCTTCAAACTTCATTTCATATTATGTCATCTGTTTTGATCTTTTTGTCATCATTTTTATATAGGGACAAAAGAGTTGCTTCCAACGCCCCAATTGGATTGGGTGGTTTGAATTGAGTCATCTGTAGCTCTTTTGCCCAAATCCGGGGATAATCAAAAGATGCAATAGTGTAGAGAATGTAGTACTTACATGAATAATGAGGACAGGACAATTAACCAGCGGGATTTTATCAATGTTCTGCAGCAAGACCAAGGCAACAAACATTAAGTAGACCTATAAATGCAGGAAGGTTTTTGCCCTACAGTTTACCAAAGGCTGATGGTGAGAAGAACTCTACCTTGTAGATGTCAAACCAGTATGTGCGCTTTACTGCATACATAACTCTTACACCAGACAGTATAGGACTATGCAAAACAACAGCTCTTAAACGAGGCAAACGAGCTGCTAGATCCAAAGTTGGTCCACTTCCAACGGACTGACCGTATAGGATTAAATCTTCCTGCTTAGTACCATAGTTCTCCTCAAGACACTTAAATGCAGCTTCAATATCTGCATATGTGTTCTGCTCGCTGGGCTGTAAATACAATACCCCCATTGAGGATTATGTTGCCAGGCGCATAGATCAAACTGCAGTATATGTTCCAAAAGAAAAGAAAAAAAGACAATTACTGGTAACATCAGATTTGACACACACCTTCCCAGATGACTGCCCATACCCAGAGTAGTCATACCTGAACACATTTAGAGAATCATCATATAATTAATCATTTTTCAGCTAAACTGCTAACACGAAATCTGATTTGTTAAATATATTGAATGAGAATAATACCGACAAGTAATCTCTCTCTAATGTTAATACTCTTACACAAATAGGTGATTAAGTACGTGTAATTGTTTGTAGTCATATATATGGAGACTCATGACACTTGCATAATCACTCAGGCAGCAACATGAGACTTTATATGGTGTACTTGTACACAGCAGTTTCTAGCACAATCCAGGTACACCTTATTGATGCTGTAATTAAATAGAGGTGCATGCTGGATAAGCCGTCTAACATCAGAATATTCCATCCTCACTTATAAGGGGCTTCCACAAAAGCTTATTGTACTATAATATCTGGGACTTTTCAAATTTCCAAGATGTTCACCATTGTGAAAAAAGTAAGTCCAGGAAATCAAACAATACAAACTCTTAGAATTAAGATAAATCGGACATAAATCAGGCAAAAAAGAGGCTGTTCACTCAAGATCAACTTGACTACTTGATTTGAAAAAATAGCATATTTCAAATTCCCTTTCACTAATATTCATTAATTGAAATTGGAGAGGCAAACCCATTCATATGCCTACCTTGTTTTTGTTGCATGAGTGTACACTCTCCAGACAGTTCAAAAAGGACAAAGAAACACGAGCTTAAACACCTTGCAGTTATATTAAACATCAGATAATGTGGTTATCACGTAACTTCCAGTTCTTAAATACCGTGCAGTCCAACCAAGACAACTATCAGATAAGGGATCAAGCATATGCTGGTTTTGCTGCAATGATTAAGCTGCATTATATTCAACATAGCTACACAAACCATTTGGTTTCCCACTTCTCCTAGCATAGAAAAGGATGCCTAAAAATTGAACAGCAGAAAAGCTCCTTTTTGACAGATCCTAAAACACAAATTCCATTACTATCTATGTTTTTTAAGTTCTACTTTTTATGAAGTTCATCATATTTAGCATGCAGTGAAGTCAATTTTTTGAACTAAAGTCAGCTTCATAGAGCAGCTACTGCATGTCAACCTTCGCAATCAAGTTTAACATATGACCAAGAAAACCATTCAACTTCCCAGGAAAAAAATCTCACCCACCAAAAATGGTTCAGTGACCAGCACTTCAACAAATCACTCTATCCTCACTCTAATCCTTCACACAATTATGCCATAATAACTTGAACAATAAACTCTCTGCCACTGAAAAAATCTTAGAGAAAAGGAAGTATGCATCCACAACCAACTAAATTCATGATAAGCCCAAATGCCAAATCCGGTATACCACAAATCCCAGCTTCAAAAACTTTTTAGGAAAAGGTGTAAAATTGAAGAGAACAATGCTATATAATTTCTTACCCCTTCAGTTCTATCACCACCCCTACTTCAGGCAAAAAGGCTACCCCTTCAGTTGTATTACCACCCCTACTTTAGGCAAAAAGACTACCGCAATAAACGCACATGGATGGGTTCGACAGATCAATTCTTTCCAACTTTCCAAATTAATGTTAAAAAAGCATTGAAGAATTGGCACGTCATAACCAGCACTTCTCAATTTAAAAAAAAAAACAACAATAGTTTTCCAAAACCTAACAACCATGATCACAAAATCAAAACAAAAAACCGAGCAACCAATTAATAAATTAATAAATAAAAATGAAACAGAAAAATAAATCACCGGCTACGCTTCACAGTTTCTTCATTTCTCTTTGATTTGGACACCAAATGTGGTTCATTAACTCCATTTTTTGTGCATTAAATGCAAAAATTAGGAGAGGTGTTAAAAAGTTTGAAGCAGACAAGAAGTGATATACAGCATTCTAGGAACAAACACAAACAGAGGAAATCAATATCACTACCCGATGAGATTGACGCGCAAGTGTATACTAAGCTCGATAAAAAGCTCGTACATCTGACCCAGATCAGTGGCGTTGCCATGAGAGTAAAGAACAGTGGAACTCGCCATGGGGTGACGCACGTACACAGCCACTATCTCCGTCCCCCGCCTCGTCGGCAGCCGCATAATTTCCACGTTTTCGCGGTGGGGAAATGGGCTCAACAGCAGCAGCCCCGTTATTTCATCGTGCACCAACTTGTAAGACGGAGGATTAGGCGGAAAGAAAGCGAACTTCGCCGCCATCGATGACGTCACCCCACCCATTACTGCGTCACTCACTCAAGTCCCTTTCTTTGACCACCACCTGTTAACAAATACAGTCACAACCCATTACATATGGGATTTCAATATTGCACATAGAAAATTGCCCAATTCAACACAATGAAAATATGGTTAATTTATCCAAAAATAATAATTAATCTAATAAAAACTATTATAATTTGAGAGTTTACTAACACTTAAATCATTAAAAACCCAATTAACAAATAAATCAAAAGATCTGACAAGTGAAAGTGGATGAAGAATATGCAGCATTTGCATACCGTTGTAATAGAATTATGAAATACTAAAGGTGAAAGCAAATGAGTGAAAGTGTGGGAGAGAAGCAAACTAAAGTGGGGAGGCGAAAAAAGGGAAGAGAGAGAGTAAAAAATCTTCTTTAGCTTAGTGATACTGTGTGTTTACTTTGTTGTTTATTTTTTGAGTCTTGATGGCGCATGGGAGGTGTTTGCATTATTGTCACTGTGAAAATAATCGAAAGGGACATGAGTGGACTTGCCCCCCTAATTTCTTCTACCTCCATATTTTCTAATTCTCTTGTTTTCCTGTCGCTTTTGGTTTGGAAGATGGTGGCGGATGTGCCCACATGCCATGTTTGGTTACTACCTATTAATAATGTCTCCCTGTTCATTGGCTTTATTTGTGCAGATATCTCAATCTCATTGGCGTAATTGCAATCCAAATTGATAACTTTGGACTAAAATATCTTGATAATCTTATCAAATATATTATGAATGTTGTTGTCAACCTACAGGAGGAAGGGAGATTGTTGGTTTGTATGCGTAAATTGGATATAACTTAGTAATAAATTTTGAATTTGGAAGGGTTGTTGATGTCGTTTTCATATTTTTATGAGAAAGATTAATGTTTTGGGTGGTGCTAAATGTTAAAAAAAGTGGTAATAAAAAATTATTTTGCTTGAAAAATTAATTACTTTTTAACAAAATATATTAAAAGACGTATTTGTTAGAATTCATGTCTAGTAAATTGAATGTATTTAAAAATAAAATTGAAATTTGCAAAGTAAGCATACAAAAGAGAGTCATTTAGAATGTGTAGTTGTTGATAAATACTAACTAGTGTCTAAATTGAAACCCAATGCTAATAATTGTCCCACAAGTTAAATTGCTTGTGTATACCTCTCTCTACCTTTTTTGTTTTGCACATTAACATCTATTTAAGCTCTAATAGTTTCATTCTTTGTCTTAAACGAGCTCGAACAAGCTTTTAGTATCTGATTAATGAATATATAACGGAAATAAATGTCCCCGACACATGGAATCCACTATTTCCTTGCTAGTAGGACTGGTGCGCAGGTATACTAAAGTCAATAAAAAAAATGGTATTTTGACACACAGAAAGAGTACACACCTTCACCAAATTCAAATGGCCGAGGCGCAAAAGGTGGGTGTCCCATCTTTATTCTTTTCTTTATCTCCAAAATATTATGATCATTAGATGGATGGAGAAAAGGTAGGTGCAGAGGCTGAAACTTCAACAAAAGAATAAAAGTAAAAACACAAAAGCATGTGCAAAAGCCCCAAAGTTCTCTAGTTTCCATATATCTCACGGGATATGATGATACGATGATGGCTCGTGCTTACTGGAATTAGTGGACAAGAATATTTGGTCATAGGCCAGCCCATTATTTATGATGGCAGATTATTAATCAGGTGTTTTAAGACGCCATTACATATTCATTTTGAATGTTAAATCAATTATTGTAATAGGCCATTAGATTAATCCAGTGTTCAAAAAGACTCTGGTCTCAGTCCAAACTACGAATGATGAAATAATGTTGAATACTAAAATATTGCACCTCATACTCAGACACTTCCCTGTTCTGAGATTCTCCATCCAAGAACCTCACAACCTTTCAATTCAAAAGGGGTTCCGATTAGAAACTTTTTATTTTTTATTTACCAAAAATTATGTATACACACTGTGAATTATTTTGTACAATATATATAAACTAGCTAACAATTTTCGTCTTGAAAGTTCTCACACACACATTCCCTCCCTCCCTCCCTCCCTCCCCCCCCCCCCCCCCCCCCACAATGCACAATCTCAGTTGTATAAATATACACGCACACCTAGAACGGGGGTCCTGGCCGTGGACTGGGGTTGGGGTGGGTATATATATACGTATATGCAATTTCAATATAATTATACCCTTTCTTATTATAGGAGATATAAGAGCCAATCGCTATAAAAACAAAGGTTAAAAACAATCAATCAGTCCGACAAGAAAATGATCAAGACATATTATAAAGCTTAAGCCAGACCCTATATCATTCCATGGAAATTTGTGCTATTGGCCATTTGTCTTCCTGTGTCCATATTTCACCTGACTCTGTCGGGTTGTACCAGCATAATACAATCCATACATTCCCCAAAGAAAGAACTGAAGTAAAATATTAAGGACTCAAAACTACAAATTGCAAACATTGCAAAGGTTATTTCTTCAAAGACTAAATGATTATTCCAGGAAAACAAGTCAGACAGCTGGTATATCTTCAATCCAAGCAAAGGGTGACCAAGAGTGGAGCAAAAGTAAACACATCAGAAGAAAACTAGAAGCACTGATGAATTTATGAGGCTTTAAGTTGCAATAACAGATTATAAAGACGACAGTGAGGAAAGTCAGAAGTTGTGGTCCTCAAATCAAACCCAATGATTACCCATAATTATGGTTGGACAACGCAACGGATTTACAGATAGAAACACTGAATGCATCTTGCAAAGATAGTCTACATTTCTAGAAAGAAGTCTCATATTCCATCTTGAGGGCATAAGTTTACAGCACGATTATGCCTGGCTGCATTTACATGGATTCTTCAGCAATCTAATCATCATTTTTTTTATTTTTTTGCAGTGTCCTGATCAGATTGTCGTTATAAATAAGAAGATGGTATGAGAAATTCAAGACATGATACATCACAGAATTCTCGGTATAGATTTCCAGCAAGCATCCTCTCAACACACAATGCTACTGGAAGAATTTTTCAACATCATCAACTCCAACTAACTTTAAGTAAAGAAAATCGGAAAACTCAGATGTTTAAGGTACAGCAGAAGCTTCCAGAAGAGGGAGAAGTATTCTCTTCATTGTAGAAGTGAATAGCTTCAGAATCTAAAATTGCAAGCTCTTCTAATTTCAGTGTAAGCATGGTGGTGATGAAATGCACATCCAAAAAGGGAAAAAAGGTAACCATAACAAGAATGAAATACAGCAGCCATGACCGAAATTGATTTTGAGCAGGCTAAAATATCCGTGTCAGATAATTTTACATGAATTAGACAAAGTTATAAAGCAATTTAAATCCTTTTGTCACTGTCTATAAAATATAAATGCAAGAAAATATACACTTATGCAACATGCATGAAATTAACAGATTCTGGACCACTTTGACCAAGTTGAATTAGTGGGTAGCATTATGTGGGGCAGCCCACAGTGAAACTAACAATTTCCCCATCTGCAAGTACACATGGGTAGTTTCCTATTTACAGTATGAGTTAGAAGGTAGGCTGTCTATTCAACAATACTAACCAGAAACACAGGCCAGCATCTTTGTCAAATCACAATCCACAAATAAGAGACACAAAACCTTTAATAAAGAACCATCACAAGAAATCCAATAGATGTAATAGCAGCAAAAGGATAATCTATAACAGTGTGGTGAGGATCCATCCTTAAGGCCTGTGGGAACACATTTTGGAAACCCCAGTTTTCACTTCAACTCACTTGGTGTTTGGTGGCCCAAAATAATAACACACTTCAACTGCAAAACCACTAAGTTTCACATTGCCTGCAATGTGACCCAAGCATTGCTTTTGTCCCGACAATATACACAAAAAGGTGTGCATTAATATCTTTGCACCTGCTATGCTACCATAATTGCCTCATCCATACAAGAACTCAGAAACTCAGAATGCCCTTCTTGTCTTTCTCCCAGCTTTTGTTCCCTCCTTGTAATACTTACCCCTTTTTTTTTTCTCTGGGGTTGGGGGGGGGGGGGGAGTAGTTTTCGATCTTCAGAAATATATGCCTACCAAAAGATAAAATACTTCAGAATTCATAAACAAATTTACTTTTCTATGTAAAACTACTAAATAATGTTATACCCGAAAGTGTTCAATGAGACAGAAGTAATACGAGGGCATAAGGGATTTCATTCTCCATATACACGATCAAATATTACCCACGCAGCTCAACATCAGTTCGCGAATAATCAATTTCTCTACAATCTGTTGTCTAAAACCAGCTGTTTGGAGAGAACAAGGAGAGAAGGAGAGAAACGATTATTCAAATCTAACATAAACCTAAAAAGTGATCTTCAATTCAAGAGTCATTGCCATAGATTCACCGACATTTCTCGGTTTAACAGTCTCTTGTAACAGTAGACTTAGCAATATCCCTGGATCCATCTCATGGCAATAACTGATAAATCATGTAAGCTAAGCGGCACAACTAAACATATGTAGTAGCAGTCAATTAGAGCAACATTCTCACATGCAAGGCATATAGTAAACCAACCAATAGAGCCTTAAAATTTTGAAAACATCTTCCGTTACTGAAGTGTTCCACAAGCATACTCTTCATCGTCTCACAAGTCCCAACAAAAACATAAAATTCCACCCAAACAGTTATACTTTCCATTGAAGATAGTCATGATTAATCTTGAACTTGATTACAATCGGGTCTTAATAACTACATAACCCTTAAAACTGATTTCACACAGCCTCAGCTACTACTACTGAGACAAAGTTTTATAGTTTTATTTATGAATTTACCATACTCAACCGGTAATACAAACACAAAGAACAATAAAGATGCTTCGTTCATATATATAGCTAGTGTTTGGCACATTTTATAGTGAACTGATTAATGATTATGGATGAGAATCATAGATAATCCATCCAACAATGTATTAGGTGCAGATCATTTTGATACCCAGTTTCCAAAATTATTTCACATAATCAATACACAAGTTCGAGGAATTTTTGTTTAAAAAGAGATTGAGAATAACTGAAAACTAAAATACTTCCCATGATCTGATACTAGCATATTTAGAGACTTTTGCCCATACAATCTAATTTGTGCCAAACAACCTCCACTGATAAATTAAATTTTCAGTAATAATTTTGAATAATAATTGTCTTTTAAATCTTAAATTTCAGTAAATAAGGCTTTACTCATCATAAACCTTCCTGTAATTACATCTGACGATCACCCTGAGCTCTTGTTGGACCCAAAAGCCTCACACCAATCCCTAAGTTAGTCAAAAACCATAAATAAACAAATCTATATGCTCAATAGAATCTATAGCTCAAGAATGTGAATTACAACTATATGCAACAATCCACACCGTAATAACATATAACAAGGAACAAAAAGATTGAAATTATCCCAAAAACCGGCCCATCCACTCTGTCAGCAACAACCAATATATTCCACCACAAAGTATAACAATTATTGATGTTCTACGTCAGTACGGAATAAAACACCCTCAGCGTTGGATCATGCGACAATTCGAACAAAAATAAGCAAATGTCTGAGTCCATTTCGAAAAGGTAAAAATAAAAATAAAAATAAAAACAGCAGTGTCTCACCGAAACGGTAAAATAATCGAAACTACGTTTTCCTCCTGAGACGCTTTCTTAGCTTCCTCAACTTGTGCTTGTTCATCTTCTTTTTTCTCTTCTTCTTCACACTATCAGCTCTTACGATATTAGAATCATCCGGAGTCGTTTCGTCATTGGGTTCGGATGGAATTAATGAGGTTGGAGAAATCGGGTTGAGAAAAAAGCCGAAAGAAAAACTCGGGTAAACGTGGGCACAAAAAGAATCCGTTTTGGGGTGATTCGGAAAAGAAATCGCATCAATGGGTTTGAAGATTTGGGGGATTTGGGCCGGTACAAAAGGTGGTAATGGAGAGAGGGGCCGGCGGAAATGAGTAAAAATCTTAGAGGCGGATTGGGATTGGCTTCTGAGGATTTTCTGAAGAGTTGAAGACACCATTTTTTAATTGAAAAATTTGCCGAATCAATTCAGATGTGACATTGGAGATGAAAAAATTGGCTGATTAGAGTTTTTGGAGGGTTTTGAAACTGGATTCACGGTAGACACACGTGTCGTAATTGCAAGTTGTCTCTTGAAACGCGATTCTTGGTTTATTCTGGAGAAAATTGAAAAAAACACGATTTTGGTCAGAATTGAATGGACTCAAATTCTCTAAAAGAAAAACTGCCCCCATGCAGGATCGAACTACAGACCTTCAGTTTACAAGACTGACGCTCTACCACTGAGCTATAGGGGCTTGCCGAATTTATTTCTAGATGTTCAATAACAACTTTTTGACCCATGTAAATCTTTTTTTCATATTGTTTTATAAAATAAGCTCTCAATTGTTTTGGATGGAGAATATTACAAGAACTTGTAAGTAAACAATTGGACATTGGACTATGAAAACATGGCGTAAGCTAGTTCACACTTGGACTCATTTAGGGTTGGAAAAAAGAAATTGAAATGTATGTTTACAATACTCCATGTTGTGGGATTATATCACTACAAGAATAAATTTAGTAAATTAAATAGTCTACCAATTTAATAAGTATTTAACAAGTAAAAGATATAAACTAGAAATAAATAGGCAATATTCATGCTATAATAGGTATGTGTTACACTTGGTGTATAAATGAATGACAAGTGACTTATTTTATAAAAAATAGAATATTTATATAATTGATATATAATAAGTGTATGTATAATAGATGTAGTATTTATAACATCGAAATAAATATTTAAATATCTATTTTTATAGGATTGTAGAAGAATAAATTTAGTACATTAAGCAACCTGTGTAGATCAACCTTAGATAAGAATATAAACGAATAGAGTTGAGTTTGAACGGGTTTTAATTGAATCAAATATAAATTGAACTCGAGTAATTTGATTTTTTACGTAATTTTTTTTTTCATATTAACGAATCGAGTTCAAATAAATTTTAAATGATAATTTATGAATCGAGTATCGAGTAATTTAATTTATTTTTTAATTTTAACATTAAATATATAAAAAAATATAAAAATAAACTTGTAGATATGTCGGCGAGCACATCTCCGACCATGGCCCATTTCATTAGACAAACAAATTGTTTTTATTGTCCAATTCCTTTCTCTCTCTCTTATTTGGTATTACTATATACATACACGCAAAGACATACATACACTTCTGTATATACAGACTCATGCGTGCTATTCTTTCCTTGGCGTATCCAACAGAACAGAGACACAGAGAAGAATCCTTTTCCTCCTCCATCGTTTCAAACGTCGTCCTACTAGGGAAGAATGTCTTACGACTACCTCTTCAAATACATAATCATCGGAGACACAGGTAGATAAAGAAAAACCCTGTCCCCTCAAAGTTTTCTGAACCTTAAAGCCCTAGTTGCTGCATGTTTACGTATTGGAATTTTGACATTGTTTGTAATAATCCGGAATCTTGTTTGTAGGTGTGGGGAAATCGTGTTTGCTTTTGCAATTCACCGATAAGAGGTTTCAGCCAGTGCATGATCTCACAATCGGAGTTGAATTCGGTGCTCGGATGGTTACTATCGACGGCAGGCCGATTAAGCTTCAGATTTGGGACACTGTAATTCTCTGAGCTTGTTTTCTATTTCATCATTTAGTTTTGTTACTTTATTTCTTATGCTTAATTGTGTGTGATTGTTTGGAATTCACCGCGATTATGTCTTCTTGGGGATAAGTTTGGCAGAACATTTTAAAAAAATGATTGTAGAAGAACAGATTTTAGTAAATTGATTTTAGATAGTGATCGAAACAACCAAAATTTGATTTTAATTTGGGTTGCGAAACCTCTCTCCAAATGGCAGCGGAGGTCAAAACGGGATTTTGAGAGGTCCCAATGCACCAAGGTGGCTCTGAAAATTTTATTCAATCTTCTTTTTGGGATTTATACTTTCCTTTTGATGTGCGATATGTAGAGGAATCTAGTCCTGCCTGCTTCACCTTGTAAGAAAAATATTTCGATTATGAATCTAAAATTCTAAGGTACATGTTCACTTGGAAGCAGAATCCTCTCCATTATATCCGCGGATGTCTGCCGCATTATCCTTGCATGTGAGTTCTCACTCTCCAAGATGATGTGGCAGCATCTGATGGTGTACTGGACCCATCTCTGTCCATCTGCATTGTGAAGAATGATAATTGTGTCGTTTCTTATTTCTATTGTAATCATACATAAACATTTTCTATTTTGTGTATCTTCTTATCATTGGATTATAGCTTTTGGCCATCAAAAGTTATACCCCTGTTTAATCTTTTAAGTGAACCCAATGTTAATCTATTTTCTTTTAGGCTGGCCAAGAGTCCTTCAGGTCCATCACTAGATCGTATTACAGAGGAGCAGCTGGAGCACTTCTGGTATATGACATCACAAGGTGAGGAATATCTATGCTCTTTGTCATGTTTTCTATTTTTTTATGGGAAAATATTCAATTAAAGCTTAGTTAGTCATGGTGGTTGGCGGACTGCATTTCTAGGCATTAAGTCCTGTGTTCAAAACTTTGAATCTGCTTCTTTGTAATGCTTAGTTATTAGTTGGGAGGGTTTATCATTCTTGTTTCTGGGGACCTAATGATACATGACTTAAGGTTAATACCATCTATTTAGCCTGGGTGCAGCGTGTTGCTGTGTACGTAAGTGAACACACTTACAAAGCTCATCTTCTTGTACAAAGTGCATACTACAGTTTGCTCTCTGCATGTTCTTTGGTGACTGAAAGGCTTTATTCAATTATAACAAGGCCTAACAATTGGCTCATTTAGCTTATCAAGGATATATTGGAATATCAACAGAAATGTGGGACGCTAATTTTTTTATTTAATTTTCAGTAGATTGGCAGTAGGAAAAAGCCCTTTGTGATGCCAAGGGTCTAGGCCTTCGAAATTTTAACAGTGTGTTGGCATACAAGTTCTATCTCTCTACTTGGGGTCCAATTCTTATATCTTATGAATAACCTTTTTCCATAAACTGGGAATGTCTTGTGTTTCCAAGGAGAGAGACATTTAATCATCTTGCAAGCTGGCTCGAAGATGCTCGGCAGCATGCAAACCCAAATATGACAATCATGCTTGTAGGAAACAAAAGTGATCTTGCACACCGAAGAGCCGTAAGCAAAGAGGAGGGAGAACAGTTTGCAAAAGAAAATGGACTTCTATTCTTGGAGGCATCTGCAAGAACAGCCCAAAATGTTGAGGAGGTACTACACTTGAAGCAAGATCTTAAGAGCTTATTTTTACTAGTGTTACTTCTATTTTTGTCTCATTTTTCTCAATGTCATTTTATGTGCAGGCATTCGCTAAGACTTCTGCCAAGATACTTCAGAAGATTCAGGAAGGAGTCTTTGATGTATCCAATGAGGTAAAGCACAGGTCATTGAGTTGGTGTTGTGACATGCTTGTACAACAGGACAACTTTGTATTATTTCTGCTCATTTAATGTGTTATTGCTATCTCAATATGAATATAAAGTAGCCTTGTCTGCTGCGATTCACTTGTCTTCGTCTATAAAGCGGTCCACTTTTGTTTCAATCTTCTAAAAATGTGTTATTTGCTATTAATATGGTTAACTTGCAACTTGAGCTTCAGTGAACGAAAAATTTTGATTTGATGATGGAATTAAAATCTCGTTGTGGTTTCATAGTGCTGGAGAGACGCAAGGACAGTGTCATAATTGTTGAGCAGCAATCCCCTCTAGTGCGACCATAATATTATGATTGACGGCATACAGATTTCTTTGTGTAATTAAACAGATACTTGGTCTCTGCAATTAGTTTTATGGATTAATGTGATACACATTTCTGTGTAAATCAATAGATACTTGGTCTTTGCTTTTCTTTTCTTTTTTTCTTCCAATTAATATGAAGCTATATTTTATTAGTTCATATGTGTGAGGTGAAATTGCAGTCATCGGGCATCAGAGTTGGCTATGGGCGGACTCAGGGTCCTGGAGGTGGGAGAGATGGAGCAGTTGCTCAAAGAGGTGGATGTTGCAGCTGAGTGTAGATATATATCAAAGGTGCTCAAAGTGGCGGATGCTGCATATCAGAGTAGCATTTTGGATTTACCTTTTGTGCCTCAGTAATCGAATTCGATATTCATGGAACCATGAAAGATTGTGATAGATATTGTACAGTTCAAGTTATTTAAATGAACTGAGTTAGATTATACAGATTTGCTACTGCAGAGAGCTACGCTAATGGTGGTATATGCGATGAACTTCATTGGTGTTGCTGTACATTCTTTCTTTAATTATTTCCTATCATGTTCATTGCTTTCACCTACTTTAACTTTCTTCCGCTTCCAGTCCACGGGTTCCTTGTGTATTTTTAATTTCCTGTCCGAGTTAATGAGGATACATCTGGGTATGGATTTGGATTAGCAAGGCTAAAAACCCAAATAACCCAACCCAATGGTTGCCGTGGTGATTAACCCTTCGCATAAACTTAATTGAATTTTCTTTGTTATAGAGCCAAACCTCCTGAAAGTTTTCGTAATTAATCCTATTTTTTAATTGATAAAGAAGTATGACCTTTCAATCGAAAATTAGTTAACCGCTAGCAGAGCTACTCATATTATGTGCTTGTAAATTACAGTTTTGGTGCTTTGGTCTGAGGAAATCTTCAAGGTCGGAGGAACACGCTTAACAACTGCCTATGTAACAATTATTCAGACAAAAGACTCAGCCAGTGTTAAATATTAAGTATGCCATTTTGTCAGCACTATCAACTGTTAGCGATCCAGCCTAACTGCAGCTTCATTCCAGAATGTAAATAGCAATGAAGCACTTGATCTAGAAATCATTCAACTACAGGAAAAATGTAGAATAAAAGATGAATGATATAGCATTAAAACAATGACTCATTTCGGTAAGGGCTAATCCAACAATTCTTTTTCATCTGCTTTCTATCTTCCACCTCCAGTTCCAACTTTAAGTCGAAGATTGTTGAGAGTTGAGGAAACTAACATCAGTCGTGGATCATCATCAGGTATCTCTCTTTCCTGAAACGCAAAGAGAATTGGAGGGTGATAAAAGCCGGAAGTCGCAATATAAGAGAGAAACGTCATTCAACATAAGAAGCGTGTAATCAGTAACTAAATATCTCACATCTGCACAATTTTAATAACGTAAATGCCATATCCATGTTGCTTTTACAACAAAAAAAAAAAAACCCCAGACACAAATTAGAGACTCACTTTCAAACCGTTGTAATACGCTTCAACAGCAGGGAGTGATGGTATCATTTTCCGAGCTTGCATCATATCCCATATTAAGTTGGCAACTGTATACCCGCCAGTCTGTAGAACAATATAAGAATTGTTAGTCTGAACAGAAGACAATGGATGAAGATAACATGCCGTCACAGAAAAGTTAATAATACATGAAAAATCAGTTGAAAACTGCACACAGAACCAAAAATAATTGTTAATATCTATTGGTTTACCTTCTCACCCGAGGCAGCAAGGAGGAGATCATTTGCCATTTTAAAACTCAGAAAGAAGCCCCTAGAATTCAAATTAACCTGGATGTTGAATGAAATATATGTTAGGAAAAGTTATCTAACATCGACGACTTACGTCAATTAGAAGTGGATAGTCTATTGGCTACATCACTCAACACTCATCTACATAATATTTAACATCAGTGGATATGAGTAACTGATTCAAAGACCCTTCACAAGACATGGCATACCAGAGTCTCTTGAGCAAGTTGCATGCCCCTGGGTGTATATCCAACCATTGCTCCTTCTGCAAGTGTCTGCAGACAGGAAAAATTGCATCATTTATCAAATTTTAAAATGGGCTTAACTGGAGCAGGAAATAAGAGGTCTGTAAGTAAGTATACCAGTCAAGAAAATATGAAATTGGACAAGATCATAATTGAAGTTGAGCAATGAATAACAACTAAAATAGCCATAAAAGGGTCAAGTTTACAAATATTCAAACACAATAGACTGATCTCTTCAGAATGTTGAGCCAAATATATGGTAAGGCATGAGATTGTTTTTCACAGTATCAGTTCTTTCAAGACCACTTATCAGACTTGTGCATATTGCTAATTCAGCTAGCAAAGCAACAACAGGTAAGGTAAATCATCTGGCATGGCAAGTTAAGAGAAAAAAACTTCTAATTTACATAAACACAACATAAGTTTCTAGAAAACACCAACAATAGTTGATGTAATAACAAAAGCGAATTTGCTTTTTGTTATCTTCTCTTGGGTGGTGGCAGGGATTTGCTAAATTCACTATATGTCAACAAAGTCCAAGAGAAATGTATGCGAAGGAAGAAAAGCAGTTTCTTTCAGAACTCACCACATATAGTTCTACCATAGGGGGTTTGTTTGAGCTCATGTAGTCTTCAAAAATTTTCAGACCACGGTCTATGTCCCCAGCATGAAGGTAGCATCTGCATGAGGGAGTTATGCATCGAGCAGATCAATGTCAGCCAAATGGATTAGAAGGAAAAGTAGTTTCTGACACGACATCTGGAGTTAAAAGAAAAGTATCTGTGGCGTCATTTAGATCTCATGGGGGAAAATGAAAAGATACAAAAACTATATCTGAACCTCTTTCCCTCACCTTTTCTTCTCCATCAATATAAAAACTCTTTTTCAAACTTTTTATATATTTTTGAAAATAAGAATAATTATAAGAAATAGATGCAAGAATTGGCACAGCTGTACCCTTTTAATTCTTTGGATTAACATTGTTTTTTTAATTTGAAACCAAAAAAAGAAAAATACTTTCCTTAGAAGTTCCATCTCCAAATGGAGCCTTGATGAACTTAATTCTGAGAAATGTTTAAGAATTGAAACAACTATTTGATAGATTTTTGGAGAAGATGAAAGTTAGAAGCCGCCAAAAATCACTTCTTTCAGATGGACTTTCTAAACTGGATTTTTTCCCTAAAAGTCCATTTATTTTATCTTACCTTGCAGTCCTAATTTTTGTGAATTAACCTAACTTTTCAATGCAAAAGTCCACTAGAGAGGTGGCCAGACATGATGAGAATTTCTATGTCAACTACAATAAGTTCATTTTGTAAGACATAAAATGATGTCAACAACAAGAGGTCCAAGATTATCACAGAAAAATACAAAGTAAAATAATAATTAGAGGCTACTTCCAATTTATGAACACGTTACAATTTAAAAGCCAATCAACTATTGTATATCATCAACAGTTGAATGGAAATGTTACAGATATCCATATATGACCTTATATCGCAAAGAAAAGGCTGGTAGGCATACATAAATTTGGAAATTGATAAGCAAATATCATAAGTGATAGGTTGAACAAAGGATACCTCATAACTTGCATCAAAATAAAAACATCAGGGTTTTTTCCATCCTTCTCGAGCATCTCCAGGAGTCTTTCAGTAGCCTGCCAGGATACGAATAGACAAACCTAAATGTAAGTAAAGGTAGAGCTATTTTGAAAGATCAATTTCTTGCGAGCTCTGACAACTGAGGAAGAGACAATTTTTATATATGCAACAAATGATTCCTTTACATACACGCAAGTATGTGTGGCTCTACAGCCACTAGATCAGTTGCCTACGTTTTGACTAAAAAGGAAATAGATTCTTCATTGGGAGCACGTTTTATATAATAATTTATGCTTAACAAGATACGGAAAATGTTAAAATTGATGAAAAAGAAGCAAAAAGAGGGACATCATATTTTACCCCGAGGTCTTGCTTAGAATGAGCATAATATCGTGTAATATTGCTGCTAAGATGATGCTTTAAAACTTTGAAGTATGAACAATTTGTGATTTTATTTCCTGATATGGATAATCTGTCATTTGTTATCCCATCCCAACCAAAAGAATGCATTATAATAACTATTGATATTGGAACCCTAAAAACTAGGAAAGAAAACATAAATTTTGACTGCATTATCAAGCCCGCCAGACATAATTGCAGAAATCAGGTCTTTACTGTAAACTAAAGAAGGCAGAAATCACATAACAAAACTAAGTAGGTAATGAAGCGAATGCAATTCTATCCATATGAAAAGGAAATGCTTAGCAATGTCTACCAAAAATAATGTGGCAACTACTGCACCATTGAGCAATGGCCTCAGTGCTCCCTAAAGGATCAGAGTTGAAGCTAACTTGAACCACAAAGATATCATGTAGGAATCACAATTCACATGACATGACAAAGCAAATCAGATGCACAATGAACTACAGTGTCGAGATAAGCACAAGCTATAGGAAGCATATCTAGGCACAGAAGCAGTGATTAGTTTCTCTTTCCTTCCAAGTTCAAAGGACCACAAAGACCACACATTGCACACGTAATGTCATAATTGACTCATGCTTGTATGATATCAAGCCAAGGAAGGGAAAATAGAAAACAAAAGAAAAGAAAAATAAAAAGGAAACAACTGCAGAATGTCATTGAAAGCATTACACCGCTCACTTGTTACCTGAACATCCCTAAGGTCAGCACAAGCATGAAATGCAACATGGTATACAGTCAACAGTTTGGCTATGAATCCACCACGGCGATGAATATATTCAGCTGTAGGGAGATTGTACAATTCTTCTTCAGAAATACCCATCATAACATTTTCAGCAGTGTCTTTTGTTTGATCAACCGAGGACCATCCTTTAGACTGCTCAACAAGCTCAATAATCTTTTGCAGAAAGAAAAGGGCATAAGAAATATCGCAGACATCTATATCTCTGAAATCAGATATACTAAAGGAATAGTAAGCACCAACTTCGATAAAATTCTACAAATTTACTTCATAATTACTTTGGAAGCTGTATCGTCGGAGAGAGCTGACTTATTCTTGTGTGCAATTATAATTCCAGCATAGCAAAATTTGTTCAAACCAAGACCAGCAGCAGTCATATCCCGAACTATAGCATATCTGCAAAATGAAAATAAGACAGTGCGGCTGTTAGCACGTGGCAACGAAATAAGAAGCATCATCAATCAAGGAAAGGAAAAGTTAAAATTGCTGCAAATCATCATAAGAAAAGACTATAAGGAGCATTAGTAAGGGCGTGCTCCAGCTCAATTGTCACTGGTTATCCATTTCTTTGCAGACAGAATGATTAAAATATTACTTCTCATCACACACTCACTATTGCAGTGACTGAAGCAAAATTTGTTTAAAGTCCAGGCGACAACAGAACAGTCACTAGAATAAGGCCAGTTAAAACACCGAACAATAAGCTTACACTCGATCTAATCTGCCAGAAGATGCACATGCATGAAGTAGACACATGTAGGTTTGTCCATTAGGTTTCACTTCAGATCTCTTCATTTCATCCAGAAGCTACAGTTCAAAGGCAAAATAAAATTTTCAAAAGAAATTTTATTGGAAATGTTATTATTCTTCAAATACAATCACCTAAATCTAGCATAAAGCAAGAAAGTGTTGCAAGCCAATATATGAAAATACCCAAATCGCCTGATCAGAATTCCTGCACTTTCCACAGGTGGATATCAAGTAGCCGTATAAAGCAACCTGAGGAAAAATAAACAGCAGTTTTCATTGTTGTGTGTGGCAAGTGGCAATAATTGTTTGCAGAAACACAGGAGATTAGCATTGCTGATTTTCTGATGTCATCATTTCCATTTCTATTGGCTCATATTAGACATCAGTATTGCTCCAAGAGGAGCATGGTCGACACATTGTGTCACTATTTATGACCAAGAAACAATAGAGATCCGCAAGTTTATTGATTTACTATGAATTATCAACATAAACAGTGGAGCAGAGTAGGAAACAACATACATCAGGAACCAAACCCATAGATTTCATTTCTTCGCGGAAAAAGAATGCATCTTGCATTCGAGCCCCTTTCATTGTCCCCACAATTAGCGAGTGAAATGTGTCCCTCTCAGGCTTCACTCCATCCAGCATCATATCATCATACACGTCCCTCAACAAATAATGCCTAAAATTTTTCCCACATCACACACAGCATTAATATCAGTACAAATCAATTGAAAACATTTCTGAAGCGAAGTTACACCATGTTTGGACCTCATATATCAGTGAGGAAAACACTGCAGAAAAACTGCGAAAAAACTTTTTCGTCATTCATCTTTAAAAGAAAATACGAAAAAAAATTCTGCACATGTTTTTAATGATACTCCCCCACATTCAAAAAAAAAAAAAAAATTCATTATTTTCTGCAAAAGGAAAGGTGATGAAAATTCAGTTTTTACCAAATCCTAAATCGAAACGCAACATAGCATGAATAAAAAGAAAAGCGAAAAAAAAAAGACAAAACCTTCGCTGAGAAGTGAGAGAGGCAATGACGGTGTTGTATTCAGCCTCATTGTTCGCATAATTTCGCTTGAAATATTCCTCCGACGGCGCACTGAAATTCCGACGCCCTAGCGCTCGAACTACAGCACGATGATTTCCTGAGTACAAAAAAATTGAGAAAAAAAATAAAACATTTTCAAGGGTCGAGCTGTATGTATATATATATATATACGTTGTTTATGTACGTATAGCAGGTAGATTTGAGTAGGAGCACCTGAGAATGCACGGAGGAGCTTCATGATAGAGAAAGCAGTTGAAAATTGGAATTGATTTTTCAGGGCTTATTTTCAGCAGGGTTGAAGAAAAAGAGGGACTGCGCATAAACCCTTGGAGGCGAAGGTTGAGAAGATTGACACGTGGCACGCTCACAGGGTTGAGGTATGGAAACTGCGTGCACTTTCGGGTGCCGAAGTTTTTCATTAAACGTTAGCCTGAATGGTGGCGTTTCTTTAAAATCGTTGTTCGCTTTCCAACTACTAGAAATTGTTTGCCTTTTCACTTTAATCATGAATGAATTACAGTTGGTATTGTATCTCATATTGTAATATCATAAATACATGTTAATATATAAAATAATATTATTAATCATATGTAATATCAATTGTAATAAAGGATGTGGACTCTTTTTTTTGAGTTAATTTTGATAGATTTACAAGTCTTGCCATTTCTGATATAGTTTGTGTGTCTAAAATGAATTAAGGAAATGCTTCATGAAGTGGAAGTATGAAAGAACTTGTTTTAGAATCATGCATCATATGAGATAATTTGAACTATAATAGGTTGACTGAAAAAAAGAAAAAAATGTAGTAGTAATAGTTAAGCGTTATCAAAAGGCATTTGTAATTAGTAATTTAATATTATCAATATGCTCTTGTCCAAATAGTGGCATCCAAGCTAGAAAAGATCTTGGATTCATTTCTTAGTTTTGAACATTGAATATATATTTAATGAGTCTTTGATATCTTAAAACAAATGAGGTAGTTGGAATATATAATTCCAGCGTAAGAGCGAAAGAGAAATGAGGTATATGAAAATCAATGACATTTAATTTCTTCTGCCTTCAACTATTGAATAAATGACTGCATGAATCGGGTTCCAATAATCTGCTAACACCATTTCATTGTGCCCTCAAATGTTACCAAAAAATTCAAAATTTTAGATCCGTCATTGTCACCTCTTTCAACATGGGAAACATGTTAATGTAAATTTGCACGTATTATGGCCGAGCCACAGACCCCCACCCCACTGGTGGGAGCCAATCACTGATACGGAACATGATTTTGATACCACTTATTGGAAGTTTATGGACATCACTTATTTTTAAGTTGGTGTGATATTGTCCATTTTGGGTTTAAGTTCTTATAATTTTGTTCTTAAACTTTATTCAAAATGCGTTATACTAATGAATATATTGTTCACATTTTATAAATTTATGATCATCCTCATTTTTAGCCGCCAATGTAGGATATTGTTCGCACACCTAAGGCCCGACCCATCTACTACTAGTATATTGCCATTTCATGTACATTTTTTTAATCCTCACCCTGCTTTATAAAGGATTAAATTTGGCTTGTATTTGAGTATTTACAATCAGCCATATGAGCAAAATTTTGATAAAGTAAAATTAGGCAATCTAACTCTTTAAGAATAAAACAGCACGCTTATATAAATTGCCATATAATACAACATAAATAGTACTGTGAAAAAAAATAAAATTGTCCATGCCATGCAAACAGAATAAGAGGAGCTAATTAATAAATTCAAGAACTGAACCACATTTTCTTGGTATGAATCACTTGATAGTACAACCAGCACTAGCAGGCTCCAATGTCAACCACTCTTAACATTCTAAAGTAGAAAAAAAAAATCAAAACAAGAATTAATCAGATAAAAAGATTATGAGCCCCAAGATCAAGCAATCTTGGGAACAGAATACATAGAAGAAGACAAGCCATGAAATCCATGGCCCTTCACAAAAGATTTACCATTATCAGCCCAGTACTTCAATGGAGTTGGAGTGACCTGCATGAAGAGATAATTCCCAGCAAAAAGATCACAAAAATGGTCTTGGCTTTCCTTCAATCTTCTGTAAATCTTAGTCCATGCAATCTTTACCAGGCTTGCTTTTCTTCTGAACAATCTCTTCAATCTTGGGATTTTTACCCTTAGTTTCCTCCTGATATGTACTCTTCTGAACCTGGAGCTCCTTAATCCCCCAATCACCTGCTCCCGGATATCGTCTTCGTCTAACCAAATCTCTTGTTTCAGTCTCTGGTAGGAGAGTTTGGCACGTGAGGCCATAGCCATGAAGAGATATATGGTGAGGAGATTAGGAGATTAGGAGAAGTGGACCTGATTTTGAAGAGGGGTGAGATGAAGAAAGAAGATGGGCTGTCATTTTCTCATATTTATATATAGCCCTTCTGCATGCACATGCAATCTGCTTTGCCATTATATGTGATGAAAGTAGTTATTGGGTTTATTGAGGGCATTGATTGCAAGAAGAGGTTGCTGGGGTGGGGGGGGGGGGGGGTTGTTCATCTGATACATAATAGACCTGCCCCTGTATTTATTGATTGCCATTTTTTGGTGAAAAGGGTGAAGAGTAGCTTTCTGGTTCATGAAAAGTAATGCTTCAAAATGTCATTTATATTGGAAATCTAATTCCATTTGTTAGATGGGTTAGACAAGAAATTTAGGCAAGGAAATAAGAGAGATCATTTTTATTTTTTTTTAGTGTGTGGTTCAAGCATACAAGATTGTATGTGGGAGTGGAATTCTATGTAATTAAGTTGTCGAAATGCCCTTAATTGCCCCTACTTTGTATTAATATATAGTACGTATATTTGTTATTAATTATAGTAATTTTATAATCATTGTTTGATATAATTTAAATAGTTATTAAAACTATTCAATAGTAGATATTTTATGAAATAAGCTATAATAATGATATCCATAACTATCATTCCTCAACTATATGAAAAAGTAAATTGTATTTATCATAACAGTTATTGATGATGATGATGATATTAATTGTAATAATAATGCCAGTTAATAAGGAATTAATTCATAGAATAATATATATTTATATATATAATCATTGATATTAATATTTGTCATTGATCGTTATACTAATTGCTAATTGCTAAACACTAATCTTATAATTAAAACAATCAAAATACCAAATTGATTTTGGGACTTTGATTCCTATATTATAGAGGTAAATTTCCTAGTTTTGAGAAAATCAGTTTCATTTCCCGGAATCAATATCAAACATAAATATTAATGCTACGCAATCAAATTCTAACTTTGAGGCCATTCTCAACCAAACAAACAAAGCCTAAGGTGTAATTTAACATGAAGTTAGAAGATGAATTTAGCCATAATAATCACATAAAGAATGATGAGGCAAATAATAGTTTCTTCCCAATACTGTTTTCACAACTATTAATTAGAATTTGGAAGTCACAAAAATCCATTCCAATCACATACCCTTTTCAAAATCAAGTTGTAAACATTTTGTGGAGCTCACCACAGTATGTATATATATATATATAAGAACCATGAGCAAAAGAGAGTTTGATACCCTTTTGTGTACACAAACTTAGAAGCAAATGGCTCAAGGCCATAGTGGAAAAACAAGAATCAAAAGCCATCCCCACCAACCAAATCAAATAATACACCCTAAAGAAATGGTGTGAATTTACATTACTGGAAGGCAAAATAAATACCTGCCTGCGAAAGCCACAGTCAATACTGCCACTTTAAAATCCACAGTAAGAAAGAGCAAGCTAACATAATTCCGCCCTCCCTCCAGACAATTTCATTCGATTCACATTAGTAAATCCACCAACAGAATTAAATTCCATGTACTGTCAACTGTATCAACAGAGAACTCACGATTAAATTTTTTTCGGCAGGTGGTAAAATTCTTATCAATGCTGTGTTATCGGCTGATTCAATCAAGTTCTTTTTGAGCCGGCCAAAAGAGAAATCAATATATGGCAACCAAATAATGTACAAAAGGATATGACTTAATTTGTACAGTGTCAAGACCACAAAAAACCGAAGCTACCATCTTTTTGCATCAAGAACCAATATAAAGAATTTGGTGCTGAGGTTAGTATCGAAGAATTGGATAAGCTACTTAGTAGAGCTTTATTCTGGTCTCAATTCGACTCCGGCAAATTGGACATAGCTGAAGTTCTTGTCCACACTCGCAACATGTCTGACCAAAAAGGAAAAGAGATTATCTCACACTCCATGGATCTCCTCATAGCACTTGAAATCATACATCAATCAAATAGATTACCTGGTGACCACAACCAAAAGCCATGTCCTTCGGATTACTGAGGCAAATGGGACAAATCTGTAAAACAAGTTTCAATTTAATTTTTTCATCACATTAACTAAATAAAAATATGATGTTTGAAGGAATGGACGAAACACTTGCAGAAGGCTGAGTGGATATCTGAAAATATGCTTTATTTTCTAGTATTTAAAAGACTCTATAGAAGCACACATAAAAATATACATACACATACCTGGTGTTCATAAATAGAGCTTGGAGCAGAAGGAGCTGCATCAGCAGAAACATTGTCCCTGTAATACGAACTAGAGCTGTGTTGAAAAGTATTTGCGCGTAAGGGTTTTGAACTGCTGCCAAATGCCGCACCGTAGACAGGAGGAGGAAGAGCAACCCTCTCAGGAACATTTCCTTTCCGTCCACTAAATCACCCAAAACATGAATAAATAAACACCAAATTCACTAAGCACACAAGCAGAGTGTCATAAATGCACCCAAAGGTGTCATACACAGAGACAGACAGGCAGACACAAGGAAAGTGAAGCAAAGATTACCCCAACAAATTAAGCTCCATTGTTGCTTTATATTGAGATGGAATTTCCATCAATGCCGAAAGAGCAAACTCCGTCTCTTTTCGAGTTTGGTGCACATTTTTAGCCATAATCTCTGTAAAATTGACAAACTAGAACCCCAAGTGTACCTCAGTACAGAGTACAGAATATACCAAGTAACTTAGAAATCTGAAGCAAGACGCTGACCTGGAAATTATCGAACTCCCGCGCAGGGATGTTGTCATCAAATTCCTTCATCATATCCCACGGGCCATCTCCAACCCCAACCAAAATAATGGATAAAGGCAACTTGCTGCAAATATTGTAGCGACATTACTCCAAGATCACCCAAAGTTGAGAAACATAATCCATTATATGTTTACAAATATTTACCTAGCTTCAACAATTGCTTGAACAGTTTTCTGCTCCTGTGGGCTCAACTGACCATATTCAGTATCAACACTTCTGGTAACCTAAGTAAACGAACAAGATTGCTGAGACATAATACTACTACCGACTCAAAATCACAAGAAAGAAAAGCTCTAGCATCATCAGGACAACCACAATGCATTCACAATTGAAACAAGTAGTTTCCATCAAGTTTATATATGCATCTCAGAACCAGATTTACATTTGTCTTTTGATTCCTATTATGATAGACAGACAACTAACAAATAGAGAAACCTGAGAAGCAAAGTAACGCACAAATACCATTAGAAGTGGTGATATTGACCAATATTTTCCATGGTATTGGAAAACACAACTCACTATATTTGTTTGTTGGTACAAATAGAGAGATAATATGAAATTATAAATTTTAAGTCAGTATGTTAGTGCCTGCATATGTAGACTGGTCTAAAAAACCCCAAAAAGAATCCAGTTTCTCACAACAATAAATGAGCAATTAAAACCTCAAATCAATCCAAATATGATAACATAAGTTCAGAACTTCAAATCTAAAATGTCAAAAATGCTTTTAGACTTGAGAGAAAAGGGAAAGAGACAGTTGCTGCGTCTCGAGTGGTTGTTAAGAAACTTGAAATGATATTTCTTTTAGTTCTAAATTCTAACCCTTGCTCGAAACTTCCACAAAAATTTCAGATTAACATTGTAGGCAAAGGAAGCAGGTTTATCTCCAGATTCAAATAATTAATCAAATTTGTTAAAATGGCCAAAATATCTTTATTGTTGACCTTCACTACACTTCGACCACAACTGCAAGTTTTCCTTACCATTCCCCACAATAGCAATAAATATTAGCCATGTATCCAAGGAAATATACCTGTCCATCTGCAATAATCACTAAAACATGGTACTGGCCTCCATTCTGCTCAACAACAGTCATAGCCATTTCAATTATGGGTGCAAATGATGTTGGTCCTGCAGCAAAGCGAGTCTAAGCTATAAAACTGAATTCTAATACTAAAGCTCCACAAGATAGCTAGACAGGCATTAACCTGCCAGTTTCAGATTGGGAACAAGTTCTCTATATCGGCTTAAAACTTCCTCAAATCCATTGCAAAATCTCTCATCCGGGTAGAAACTGAATACATCTTGATCGTGCGTTGATGCTGCCAAGATTAATTAAACAAAAGAAACAGATCATAATTTGCTGAGCAAGTCAATTATAAATTTCAGAAACAACAGGCATGTAGTACCATCTCCAAACCCAAAACAGGGGATCAAGTTATCCTCATCAAAAGCCGCCAAGGTTTTCCCAATAATAGTTATTGCTTGTTCGTAGGGATTCAGACCATTTCCAATGTGATGTAGGCTTTGACCATTATAAGACCTCTTGCCTAAAAGTGGAACCAAGCTCAGCATATTTCTCTACAAATTATAGTGCTACTTAAATGAAATAAAAATAAAAATACTCAACCTGTCCATTCATTGCTCTTAGTCAAATCAATCCCAATAATTAGGTTGGAAGACTCCAGACCAGCACGCGCAAGAGCTGCAGTCACCTACAGAAAATAGTCTTCATAATTAAATCTTCTGTGAAGGATTAAATATTCAAGAGGCTCAGACGAAAAACAAAAGAATTACCACTTCATCAAACAAAACTTCTTTAGACCATGATACCAGAAACTATAAAAATTATAGAGCATAGCACCGACAAGAAAATTATAAATTTTCAACATCAGTTTATCAAAATATAAAATATTAAACTACATAGATTCTAGCCATCAAATTGCCGCCAACCATTAATATGTTGCTATCACTAATTACTGCAATCATTCAAAGTGCCGACTCTGTGGTCTTCCGACACTATATGCATACACATACCTCCTCTAATGAATTATAGTTGTCTGCAATCCTTGAATACCTCCTGTCAAGCGTCTTTTGTGGTGCATGCATTTGAGATGGAGGCACATTATATTGGGTGGGTGCATGCGTTTGGGATGGAGTCCCATAATCTTGAGGAGGAGCATAATATTGATCTGGTGGTGGATTTCCTGCTGGATAGGGATGCTGCACAGGGTAATTTTGAGCATATTGCGAATACGATGATTGACCATAATCATGCTGCCACCCAGAGGACGAACTAGACCGAGTTGTTGAAGATTGCCTCCAACTCCCCCCATTCCTAGGGCTTGAGCTTTTGTTTCCCATCAAGTCAGTTTATCAACAAAAATCCCAAAATCTCTTCAAATAGCACAACCTATTTCACCACACGGCGAACCACAGAAACCTGTCAAAATCAATAATCCCAAAAATGCAGCACAGAACAGGGGATTCAAAAAGCTAAAAAGAATCAATTACCCCAAAACCAACCAAAAACAGCAATTCCACTTATTACAAGACAAAATCAGGGAACCAAGTAAAACCCTCAAAAGTAACTTACACCAATAACCAAACAAACCCAAATTCGAATGCTTGATTTTCTAAATTGATACTTGCAAGAAAATCCTTATGAATATTTCTATTTCCAATATATTGCCGTACGTAAGAAAATTCAAAATGAAATGTGAATTGAACAAGCTATAAAATAAGTAAATTCAAAATGAAACGTTAATTGAACAAGCTATAAAAAATAGAAAGGCGGTTTCAGCAAAGAAGAACAACTTCTTGGTAAACGTGCGCCGACTTCAAAAAGACCCTAAAAAACCAAGTCTCTTCCACGCTACTCTTTCCAGATAAATACGTAGTGTTTATCTCCAATAACTCGCTATTTTCTCAAATATACTAAACTCCAAAACAGTAAGATACGGCCAAGAAATATATGAAAACACGCAACAGACATGATACAAATTTATATGTGCACATTTAAGGAATGATAACCTGTAATTTAAGCAAAAATATGGAATTCTAGCCAAAACCAGTCTCCTTATCCTTCAATGGGTATTTAGCAAATCAATTAAAAATACAATCTCTAAAAACTTAACCGCATTTTTTCAAGATCCCATCACCCAGATTGAATTACTATCGCCATAAATTAAAGAGAGGGAGACATATAGAAACCTGAGATTCCCACCAACATTTCTTTCCGAGGTGCCGTTGCAGGATCTCAAAAATCCTTATTAAAAAAGGGAATAAATCGGAAGAAAAAGCCAAGAAAAGGGGTGCAACTTTTCTCAAGTCTTTTTTTTAAGAACTTTTTTTTTCTTTTTTCTAATAGAATACTTCGTTAATAAGTACTGGAAATTAGCAGGCACATGGAACTTTCTTTTACCTTCATTTTTGAATGATTGATGATTGAAAATGGACTTTTCTTTAGTGGGAATTTTAATATAATAATTATTTAGTTGTTGCGCACACTCAATGTCTATACGCAAAAATAGTGTAGGAAAGTAGGCCATGGAAAAATTATATCCCAAGACCATATCATAACCCCGACAAAGTACCATTGTTTTAAAAATCGGAAATCGATTGTTAATTCGGTGGCTTTGGAGGGGTAGCTTCGGAGGTTTTAACTAATCGACCAAAATTAATTCAAAAATTAGTTAAAAAAGATTTTTTTTTTAATAAAATTTAAATTTAATATTTGATTATATATGTAATTATTTGAATTTTTGCCTTTTTACGTATTTTTTTAATTGATTATTTATTTTTAGTATTTAATAATGAATTTATTTTATTACTATTTATATAATATAATAAAAAAATTATAATCAAATAAGTTAAATTGATGATTGAACCAGTTCGATTGACTGAATCACAAGAAGACTCGTTAATCATCAATTTAATTATAAAAATACTATAAATGAGGTCAAACAATGTGATATTCTTTTTAATCACACATTTTTTTTTTTTTTCATATGGTGTGTGACTTATTTTACGTCCAAATATATGAATCAATCCCTCAAATATTAGTATGTACACTTTTTATTTAATTATTTTTTGAACAAGCAAATATGTCGGAATGATATAGCTTTTGAAAGTTACTTCACGCATAGGTTCAACTTTATGTTAATAGTTTAGCCAACAATAAAATCATGAAGTTGGCCATATCAAATATCAAAATATTATTTTTATATAAATACCTTTATATTAACCTATTCATTTTTATGCTAATTTTTATTTTCTTACATACAAGAATTAATCAATAAATAATGCAATTTTGATTTTATTATTACTTTTTATCTATTTTGTTATTTAAAAAAAAAGTATTAACCCGCTTATCAAGCGGAAAATTAAAAAAACAAATAAATTTTCGATCCAATTCAATTAAATTTTACCAAATGAATTCAGACATTTAACTATCTGATAAATAAATATAGTGAAATGCAATTGTGAGTGAAATTAAAAGTGAATTTAAGATAGTAATAATTTATGGCTTCATATCACCTTATTGATTTCTCATATATTCTCTCTTAATTATTTATTCCTCATATAGTAATAATAAATAAGTTGAATTGGGCAGAAATTGCACATGCCCAAAAATATTCACACTGTATATTAGTCCAAACTTTAAACTCCATACCACTATATAAGAAGTGATTTACATATTAAGGAAAAATAAATTGAAAATTTAGGTTAATGGCACCTAACACATTTACTTTCCTCATAAGTTTAATTATTGAATTTATTTTCCATGGTAGTTGGATATTGGGATAATAGTAAGTGGAATATTTTTTTAGTGGACTTGGACCAAGAAAGGAAAATTACCTTCTTCTCCCTATTTTACTTGCATCAAGTTGGCTTAAGAGGTCACAAGTAATTATGGTCAATATAGCAATTTAGATCTTTTATTGTAATATTTATTATAATTTTGAATTGTATTTATATTTTTAATAAATATTTAAAATTAATTATATACACATGATATACATACATATAATATAAAATTTAATAAAAAATTATAATACAACATCCAAACAATCAATACTTGAAATGCTTATTAAAAGTCATAGATGCATATAACAAAAAATGCATTGATTTTTATATTAAATCTTTTCGGTAAATGAAAGTTGAATTAGTGTTATTGACCAATTAACTCTGACAGCTTGTGTTTATGAAATATTGGATAATTTAATTAATTTAATTAATTTAATTAACAAATTATGATAATAATAATAATAATATACAATATAATAAACAAATAGGAGGATTTTGAAAGCTCCTGAATCTCGAAATGTCAAAAAATCTCGATATATATCAGTAAAATATTAAAGAACATTGACTTAGACAAATGAAGTACAGTACAAAAGTTGAGTTGTATTCATAATGTTATAACATTGGAAGTTCTAATATTTTATGTTTTAGAAATTTTGAATTGGAGTTTCATCTCTCTCTCTCTCTCTCTCTCTCTATATATATATATATATATATATTATTTTAGTAGTATTTTATTTGCTTTAATTATATATATTAATTTAAATCTGCGCTTCCTTGTCTATTTCCATGCATTTGAACCCGCCGTTTGCCAACTGCTGAAAGGTGGGCTTGTCGGTCTTTCTATATGGGACTTAATAGGGCCGATCCAAATCTAAATATGTTCCGAATACTTCAATTAAAGTGAATTTTTAAAATTATAAGTGATTTGAGGTAAGTTTTAAATTTTTTTATTTCAAATCGTCTCCCTTCCGAATTCATCCTATTTAATTTTTTATTTATATTTATTTTAATTTATATGTATTTATGTGATATAATTTGTTAATATATATATATATTATTTTTAAAATTATAAAATGAATCTAATAGTTTAACCCACATCCAAAAAATCTGGATTCTTAAAATCTTTAATGGGATAGATCTCGAAATTTTGACAAACCTACTTATTTGCAAGGGGTCTTTTTCTCCTTTCTTTTTAAGGCAAATAATAGTGCAGATATTAAATTGGTTTGAATTGCAGTAACCATGGTTTATATTATGGGGATCAAAGTATTAGTCTAAGTTTGAATTTGGGCAGTAACTCAACTGGTTTTATTACACAGCGAATTAATTGGGTTTAGCCTCGCACAAAAAGAGAACGGGCCGAATGATTGGAGGTTTGGGCTGGTTGGCCCAATTCATAATTCAGCTTAATTTGTTGCTACCGACAAGTTATTGGTTTGGTCACTTGGCTATCTGAAACTAAAAAATATAGAAGAAAAACGGAAATTATCAATCTTCATAGCTCTTTTTTTTTTAATTTTTTTTTCATTTATGAACACCTTACGAACGTTGATGGATATTATGATTAACATTTTGAATAATTGAATCTTGAAGCCAATAAATTAAGTCATATAAATTAAGTAACAACGTGAATTTAATCACATAAATCAAGACAATCAAGATGGAGTAGAAGACTCAGATCACTCACTACCATTTTGAGTGACTTTAGATTCTCCAACTACTGATCGGATTTCAAATTGATAGTCTTTTTTAAGGAGTTTAAACGGAAAATGCATTCCAGCAAACTGCAGCAGAAAAGAACAGAACACTGGTGCAAGAATAATGCCAGTCCCACTGCTTAAAATCAGGACTTAAAGCCATAATAATGGACAATTCACAACACATTTTTGGTGTGAACACGCCCAGCTTTTTCACTTCTTGTCCTTATTCAAATTCATACTTGTTGATCAACGCATTCTTATAAACTTGCACTAGCAGAGTAGTAAGAGTGAGCAACTCTTTTCCAACTTCATAATCATAGGTTCTTTTCTGATACACAGAGCAATGGACTGTGCAAGAATCCTACTTGTTACTGTTTTACTGGTTTCACTGGCAATGGATGCTGTAGGAAGATGGATCTCTGCAGCTCCACCGTGTGATTTCCCAGCAATTTACAACTTTGGCGATTCAAATTCAGATACTGGTGGGATATCTGCAGCATTTGGCCCCATTCCTCCACCATACGGCGAAAGTTTCTTTCAAAGGCCAGCAGGAAGAGAATGCGATGGCCGTCTTATCATAGACTTCATTGGTACTAATTTCTAAACTTCTCTTTCGAGCAGGAAAAAAGAGACAAAAAGTAAGTGTTGCATGGAGTTACATAATGTGCTGAATGAGTTATTGCTTGTGCAGCTGAGCACTTGGGGCTGCCGTATTTGAGTTCATACCTTGATTCATTAGGTACAAATTTTCGACATGGTGCAAATTTTGCTGCAGGGGGATCAACCACCCTTCGGCAGAACGAAACGATATTTGAGAATGGCATAAGTCCCTTCTCACTTGATATCCAAACTGTGCACTTTGATCAATTCAAAGCGCGAACTAGTGAACTGCATCAGGAAGGTGATCCTAACAGCCACAAGAACTCATGAGTAAACCTTTTTTCCGTTTTCTTTTGATGTTTCAAAATGATTTTTCTTTTGATAAAGTTTCAGCTAGAAATCTGTTCGACAGAAGTAAACTTCCTAGGCCTCAAGAATTCTCCAGGGCACTCTACACATTTGATGTTGGTCAGAATGACCTTGTTGCTGGTTTCAGAAAGCTAACTATAGCTCAACTTCGGGCTGCATTTCCAGATATTGTTAATCAACTTGCCGCAGCAGTTATAGTGAGTTCATTGTTCAAACTGATTTCATTTATAAATTTATAGCAGCTACTAAATATTTGAATGTATTTTTTCAGCATTTATATCAACAAGGGGCAAGGACTTTCTGGATTCATAATACAGGTCCCATTGGATGTTTGCCAGCAGCCACTCTTTATATCAGAAATTCGAAGCCTGGTTTTTTAGACAAGTATGGATGCATCAGGGGTCAGAATGTCATGGCTGTTGAGTTCAACAGGCAGCTTAAAGCTAGGGTGACCAAATTGAGGACAGAGCTTCCGCGAGCTTCCCTGATCTATGTTGATGTCTACTCAGCTAAATATCACTTGATCAGCAATACCAAAAACTATGGTCAGTAAAATTCAAGTCATCTTTCTGTTCATCTCAAAATTTTGTCTCTTAGAAAACTCTTCATAGAAATGCAACATTTGACATAGTGGGCTTACAATCTCTGGATTCTTGATATGTTTTAGTACCTAGTATCTAACACTTGGCAATTATTGGCCAAGGAAAGTAGAAAACTCTATGCAAGATAATAGCAAGTTTTGTATGGCCTTTTAACAGATGCCCTTTATAAGCCATAATCTCTATCCATTTTATGGGATTTTTTTAACAGGATTCATGGACCCCTTGAAGATATGTTGTGGGCGTCATGAAAGTAACATCAATGTCTGGTGTGGGCAGAGAACAATTGTTCATGGATCAGAAATCTTGGGTGTTTCCTGTGGCTCTCCTTCATCATATGTCAGCTGGGATGGAGTACACTACTCTCAGGCGGCAAATCAGTGGATTGCCAATCACATACTCAATGGCTCATTTTCTGATCCCCCAATACCTATTGCTCATGCATGTCTTAAGCGTTGAGCATGTAATCCACATCCTAGCAAATGGTTCCAAAAATGTTACTACTTTCTGTTTTGTACTTGTAAGAATAGGGCTAATTTTGTATTTGGTCAGAAGCGCTTATCAGAGTTACTGCTGAAATCCGAAAATCACTTGGTATGGAACTTAAATTAGTATTAGTATCTTGTTAATGTAGAATGGCACTTGTAGGGCGGGATAAAACCAATCTCTTTTTAGTACATATACAGGTAGGAGAACTGATGATGGATAAAACCTTAAAACTTTGGTGAAAATCTTGATGCCACAACACTGTTGAAATTCAAAGCTTCCATTACTTTAGTAAACTTCATATGAACTCTAGGAACCAACAACCTTATTAAAATGCTTCAAATGTAAACTTTCATGGTGTGAAACTGTTCACCTAGCGTTAAGTACAGAAATTTAATCATGCCTGAAGTTTCGTCAAGAATAGAGGGCAAAGCTTTTCCAATGAATAAGCTGTCAGGATCACCAAAATCATCGTGAGTATTGCCAAGGTGCAAAATCTGTTTCAACATGAACTTATGTAACATGAAATCTTCTTAAGGGTTGACTTTTTTAAGCTATTTAAAATCTAATTGATCACAGTAATCACTAATGACTAACCATGTCCTCTGAGTGACTGCTGGTGACCTTGTCTATGTCAACTTTAATAATAAATTACTCAGTTGTATGTAATCCGCTTTCTTTTATTTTGATTACCTAAAGATGATTTTCATTTTTTTCAATAAATTTGTGGGCAGTAATTTTCTTATTGCATCCTGTATTTGAATTCCCATTGGTTTAACGGTCTTGTTGCAATCATCCATCCATGGCATATTGGAGGAACTCTTTGTCTTACCAAAACTAGGTTAGTTGAGACTTACACCATTAGTTTGTCACCATGATGTAACAGCTCTTATCCATAGATATAATTCTGATAGATTCCTATCTTTAACTCTCAATTAAAAGTTCCTTCAAAAGATACCAAGGATGCAGTCCTAAAAATCATCATATCAGGGGCTATTAACATTGAAAAACTGATATCTGAATGACAAAAAACTTCTGTATGCAAAATGAGTTCACTTAGTGCATAGATGGATAATCTGAATAAGACCACCTAAGAAATTGTAGCAACTAGATCATCATTATACTATATAATTACCGTAATCTAATCATGCGATAATGGAATATGGTAAATCCACTAGTGGCTGGACTCGTTGACCTTGAAGCATATTACTCTTCTTTTCCACCACATTTAGGCCATATTACTCAGCCCAGCAGATTGCTGTATTAAATATTCACTCACTTTGCCACCATTAATTATGTGCTTCAGGTCTCCATATATAGCAGATATGCCCATATATATGAACATCTAATACATAAGTCCTAATATTTCACAAAAAAAAAAAAAAGGGGCATTATGATGGAGTTGTTAATGATTTTGGTTTCATGGTTTTTTTTCTCATCAGCTATAATAACAAATGCTGATGAGATGATGAACTTGCCACCCTGTGATTACCCTGCAATATACAACTTTGGTGATTCAAATTCAGACACTGGAGGGATAGCAGCAGCATTTTATCCACCGGCATCACCTTCCGGTGAGACATATTTCCATAGGCCGGCTGGAAGGGCCTCCGATGGTCGCCTGATCATAGACTTTATAGGTAAGAAATTAAAGTAACTCCAGGAAAAAAAAAATGGTTAGTTTTTATTAGTATATATCATGGGTGAATTGTCCTTTCATTGGGCCTTGTCTTTTATTTCATTTGCAACATTGGTTTTGATATCATGAAGCTGGCCATCTGAGGATACCATATCTGAGTCCGTACCTGGATTCAATAGGATCCAATTACCAGCATGGTGCAAATTTTGCAACAGGTGGTGCAACCATTCTGCGGCCAAATGAATCATGGTTCGAGAGTGGTGTCAGCCCCTTCCCTCTTGAAATCCAAGTTGAGCATTTTACTCAGTTTAAAGATAGAACAGCTTATATCTACAATCAAGGTTAGTACAAAAAACACCAAAAAAAAAAAAAAGTTTACAATGCCTTCAAGCATACATCTCTTTCTTTTCTTACATTACATGACTTGGAACTTGTGCGAGATTGACTTTCAGCCAAGGAGGAATGTTTAAGAAAAAGGCTCCCAAAACCTGACTTCTCGAAGGCTCTTTTCACACTTGACATAGGACAAAATGATGTCGCTTTAGGTATACGAAGTTTGAGTTTCAAACTCCAGCAAGCAGCCATTACCAAAATAGTCAGCCAGTTTATCTCACAAGTAGGAGTAAGTTTTCACTGGCCTAATTATTCCCTTCTGTAATCCCATGTAGAATCCGGCTCATTTTGATTGAAAATAACCTTCTATTTTCGTTTTCTTTATCCAGCTTTCGATAATCAAGAAGCTTAAAAGATAGTATGATGCATGTAGGTTCTATACCAGAGAGGGGCAAGGACATTTTGGATACACAACACTGGCCCGATTGGCTGTTTGCCTGTGGCAACTGCTAAAGTGAAAGATCCTGTGGCAGGGTATCTTGATGAGAATGGCTGTGTCAAGAGCCAAAATGACATAGCTTTGCAATTCAACAAAGAGCTGAAGGAAAAAATTGTCAAGCTAAGAACAGAGCTCTCTGACGCAGCGATAGTCTATGTTGACATGTATACTGCCAAGTATGAATTAATCACCAAAGCCAAGAATCAAGGTGATCATTTTCAGCACAAAGTAACTTTGATTTATAAATTTTCAATCTATTTGAATCAGGATTATCTAGAAAATTGACTTTTTTTATGTGTCTAGACAAATGTGTCCCTTGTCAGCATGATGCATAGGGCCTTGCTAGTCTTAAGGATGAGTACTATGATGATCATGTTCTTCAGAAAATGGTACAGAGACAAACTATATACTTCTACGGCTCAAGATTCTTGAAACACACACACACCAAATGTGAAAGATCAGATAGAAGACTTACTATTTGAGTTCTGGGATGACATAATATTGTTGAAGAATCTGGTTCAAAATACACCATTTTTGATAAGCAGACTTCTTGATATTTGCAGGATTTGAGGACCCTTTTGAAATCTGCTGCGGTTACCATGGAATTGGCTACGATGTTTGGTGTGGAAATAAAGGAAATGTAAATGGTAGTGAAGTAAATGCTGGTTCTTGTGCAAATGCTTCTGTAGTCATCAGCTGGGATGGTGTACATTATTCTGAAGCTGCTAATCAATGGATTGCAAACCGTATACTGAATGGATCTTTGTCCAATCCGACAATCGCAGTCACAAGAGCATGCCATAAGTAATTGCGAGTCTTTTGAACTGTACTACAGTATTTACTTATCAATTAAAATTGTGTAACCATCTTATGAACATAAAGGGACAACCAGCAGGATTTAGCACTTACTATGGAGGCTTACCAATTTTCTGTTTTTGCTATTTTCTTTTTCAACACCATTTCAAGCACTCAATTATTTAATTTACAAAAAGACTAAAAAAAAATACTATAATTACTTGAACAAATTAAAAATGCTTTCAAGAGATTATGGATGAAAATATCTTGCACCATAAATCAAGCACGAATGATAAACCTGTCTGAAGTTCTTGTCATCATAAATTTGAATACGTATGTTAAGCACAAATGCTGCAGCTTTTTACAACTATAAACAAAATAGAGTCACTGACGATATCCTTCCGGAAGAGGAACAACCCTGTGGAAGGGTACTAACCGCTGAGGCAAAGATCCATCCTCTTCATCGTCATCAAACTCCAAAACGTAACTGTCACAGCCAAAAAGTCATATTTCAACACTCTTAACAAAAAATGAAATAAAATGAGATTTTGAAAGATCAATTTAAATAACTAGAGATAATGTCACATTGCTTTTCATATCGTCTGAGAAGGCAACATAAAGAAACAATGTGAAGTAAAACTACTTACTCATCAGTCTTCCTCTATACGATTGTAAATCAGGATCATCAGTCATCAAAACATTACATGCCAAGCAACGATAGTTAGTTTTGCTTTATTGTTATCTGTATAAGTAATATAATGAACATTTATTACCTTTCGAGCTTGGACGACGGTTGCTTTGTATAGGGCAGTGGTTTCTGGATATACTGCCAAAACATGTTTTCCAGGAGGAAAATCTTGGACACTAGAGAGATCAGTCCGCTTGGGAAAAGGTATAATATGTGACATAGGCAGCTTGTATTTTCTGACAGCAACAAGATATAGAAAACCCGTGGAGTGATTAAGCAAAAATATTAACATCATGCACATAGTAAATATAAAATGATTATCATAGCCATCGTCTTAAGAATGGATAGTGAAATAGAAAATGGAGAAAGCCCCCAAGCTTGACCGTTGTTATATTAGAACTTAAACAGAATGCAACCGTTTCATTTCATAGAAAATATAAGGAAGCAATAAAAAAAGTTAGGAGGCTTGCCTCCCAAACCTAATTGGAAGGATAAATCAAAATTTACAAAGAAACCTACACAGCAAGAGTGCCATGCTCAAGACTCAAACCCAAGAATGGCAAGGTCTTTTATGTTCATTTTTTTACCTATTATTTTTGGATGTCTGTTGGAGTGAATATAATATTAAAGCATTCGGGCATACCATTATGCTTTTGACTCTGAAGGATGAAATTTCTATATGAAGACACAAAAGAGAATAAAGCTGCAAGGAATGACGCGTGTCGATAGACACATACGAAGGTATATCATGAAAATTAGCAATATTAGTTTATAGACATAATCGTGGTCATCAAATCATTATACTTTAGGAAAAGATAAGTCCCAATTTCAAGTATTTCAACACCTTTTCTTGTATTAACTATTATACTATAATGGCACACAATCAGTTGTATCATTTAGCCTATTAGTCAACAAGCACCATAAAGGAATCATCCATTTAAATCCATTTAGTAAAAAGGTAACATATATCCTCAATAATGCTTCAAAACATGTCTCTCAAGTAAATATGATCTACCTTTCCAAATAAATGTCATGGAGTTTCACTCTGGGTTATCTCTACTTCAGATATATACCTTAAATGGTTAATTAATTACTGTTAACTCATCTATAACTCTCAGCAAGGCCAAAATATAAGCTAATACAGTTCAAATTGGCTGCATAGTGCTTTAAAATGTCGTTGTCATGTTAAAATTGATATGTTACCTTCTTCTGGGTAGCGCAAGAAATTTTTAAGATCTCTACTTTTTGAGAGGAATTAATAATAATTAAAAAAAAGAAACAGAAACACTATCTAGTCTGGAAAAATAACTTAATTCACTTGACTCTAGTACTGGGAAATAGAACCAAATAAATAGATAAATAAATCCAGAAGCAAGCAGAGAAGAAAGTGCCAACCTCTGCCCACTGCTCTCCTCATCATCACCTGGTTCCTCATCCAGGACTTCAAATCTACATAGAGACAATTATGAGATGCACTAAACAGATAAATCAATGTAGTTCACCTTTGGGGGAAAAAAAATCAATTGTAGTTTGACCTTGATTTTCTGTTTATTTCCCATCATATATCACTGTCTAATGTTTCCTATAAGGATACAGAAGAGCTTGCCAGTGAATTCCACAATCAGGGAACAACACTTACTCTCGTGTCTCCTTGTCAAAATGGATTACTTTAACGACAAACCATTCATCCTTTCCAGCATCCTCTGGAGTGACCCTTGCTGCTACCTGAATTGTATCAAAATTACATTTGCATTTCCAGCACATAAAAATTATCACTTTACAATGATATGCAGGTTGATAGAGAGACACTATTCAAAGTTCAAACCAATAAAAGGAAATTTGACAGGATCATGAATGAGTGAATAAAAATGTAATGCATACTTGTTCACCCTTTAAATTTGCAAGAGACTCAAGATGACTTCGCATGGAAGGAGACAGTCTCGAGACATCTGAATCAGCCTTCGTCCTCTTCTTCTTCTGCTCACTACCTTCTGCAGTTCAATGGAATTCCAGTTTTATATTGACGAGTACAGAATGAAGTTACGTGAACAAAAAGTTCCAAAAGGAAAATGTAAGTCATTAATCTACGAAGATGTTATCTAATTCGAGCTTGATTCCATTTTTGCTGACATTAATAATCCATCCCATGTTATAATTGAAAAGCATATGTTTCTTATTTTGTCCTTGAATAGGTTTCACTCTTTTGGAAAAGGATTAAACCGTTTCCCACGTTCCCCTATTCACATGTACAAATTTTTAAGAAATGGGAAAAGGGGATTTTAGCAAAATGGTTGAAGATATTTAAGGGATGAATAAATTAACAATGCCTAGCATGAGGCATGACCAAGATTGGTTTACAGCTTGGACCGTCAGGAAAATTTTCCACGACATATAGCCAGATCAGTTACTATTAAATGTTTGTTTTTTACTGCAGTTACGAACCTGTCCTTCTTCGATGCTGCCCTGGAGTTCCAGAAGGCAATAACGCATCCAGTTGTCCTAACAATTGTGTGGAAATACTGCAATAAAGACACAAAGCAGCTGAGAACAAATATGTATCCATATGTATTGTTAATTTTTTTCTTAAAATGAGGTGACCGTGGTGTACAGACTAGAAAGAACGTTGATAATATACTTGGAGCATGGTGTGTTAGTGTGTTAAGGTGAGAAGGTTAAAGCTTAGCTAAGTACAAGATTGAGACGCTGACTTCAGCAGTGTCTCCAACTTAAAGTCATTAAATTGGTAGGAAAGAGAACCGAAAATGAAAAGTCGGAAAACCAGAAACATCTTAAAAGGGTACAATTCAAGCATACGTCACTTCATTCTCCGAAAGCTCTTTGGCTTGAGTATATAACATCTTAAGCCTTGATAGGGAGTTATCACCAGGTTTTTCAATCACCTCTGGAGCTGCACTCAAAAAGAAGTGCAAAAACATCAAAGAACATGGTGTTGTTGACTGATCCAATAAACAAGGCTCCAGAATTAAGAGTCTTTCACCATAAATAAGTAATCACTCAAACTAGTCTCAGTAAATGCGTCATCATGTCATCAAAACAGATTACATGAAGTAAAAAATTGTACTCTAATTAATCCTCTGCATTTGTATAAGAGACTCAATAATACGGCTAAACAAATGCATACCCATACTCATTTCAAACTAAAAATACAGAATACATCACCAACCCTCTTGATGTAATTATTACATGCAGCGGCTGCATACAAAGCCAAACTATTTATTACATAAAAGCCAATTTTTAATCAATTCGAGAATTTTCCCTACTGGATAAGGATATAAAAAACTGTGAACCATCTACTCCAAGTTTGGCTCCACATTGATAGTTAAAAAGCTCATTTACACTCAATTCACGAAATCAACAAAACAAGCTCATTTGTTAAATTAAGCTAAAAAATATTAAAGTATACAGAAAAGCATCAAACAACTAGAGCTTGAATAGTTTTTGGCTCGCTAAGCTAAATCAAGCCAAGCTCGAACACACTTTGAAACTCAATAAGAAATTCAAGAAAAGCTTGAATATTGTGTTCGATTCGACTCAGTTGATTTACAAACCCCCAAAAAAATTGTTGGAATTAAACATACAAATATATTTACGTAAAGTGGTGAAGAACTGAATCATACCAAATCATTCCAGAAAGAATTGAATATTGAATTGGATGCACACCTGGATCCATTGAGAATTCCAAAGGTTTCAACCTTCCGGCTCTAAACAAATTCTGATGTGTTTTCACAAATAGTGGGACATAGGAAACAGTAGTATATATAAGTGTGTGTGTGTGTGTGTAGCTTAACCTAAATACTGTATTTTATTTTACTATAGTCAATCATAAGAAATAAATAATCTCCATACAAAAAAGCCCATATCAAATATGTGTCCTAAGCCCAATACTTTCTCTAATTAATTGATCGAGCTTAACCACATTACTCAGATAATACACAATATACAATATGCAAATATGTTGGCAATTCCAACAATAAATACATTAAACTTCATCCAATATATAAATTCAACAAGCTATGTTACACAATCATCGAAGCCCATGCACCGTTTCTGATCAACATGAATTCCAAGCACAGCGAAGACACGAATTAATACACATTTTTCTCTTTTTGATTACGGATTGAGAAAAAAAATGATACTTGTTAATTCTGATCAAGAATGAGTTAATTAAATAATTATCATGCAGGAAATAAATGTAATCATGGTAGACCGCGACTCACTGGATTGCAGCTTCTTGTGCACCTTGTTGATCTCGAGTAGCACTTCCTCCTGCTCTTTCCTCAACCGATCGAGCTCTTTCGAGTTTTCTAACATTCCGGCAATGTCCGGCGACGACATTGTTTCGCCCCTCCTCGGAGATCGTGTCAGACTCTGCTTCTTCGGAAGATTCTAGAAAGTTGTTACTGATTCTGGGTTTTCGATCATTGGCTTCATAATTGAGAATTTCTGAGTTGTCTTAGAAAAAAATTGAAGTCTTTTTTAATGGAAAGTATGGTTAGAGTTATGGAAAAAATTGATTTTTCTGGTGAGTTTTTTTCGAAAATTGACAACATGCGGCTATGATCGTTGTCCCTGTTGTTAGTATCCGATTGGCGCCACGTGGATTAAGTCCAAATCGGGGCGGGTCGAATGTCATGGACCCAACCGGATAAGAATTTTTAATATATCAATTTTGAACTCTTGAAATTTCTATTTCTACAATCAACATCAAAGAAAAAAATAATTTACATTTTACACCCTGAGAAAAGTTCTTGAGCCTACATCTCTTTTTGAGAAATAGGGTGTGGGATTTTGTCATGTTATATCTAGTGACTCGTATTAGGTGTTTTATTAATCAATATATTCTTTTTATTCTTTTTTATTTTTTAATTTTATTGAATTAATAATGAATTATAAAAAATAATAAGTAAGACATATAGGGATGGTAATAGAACAAGTTTGCCAAAATTCGAGACCTATCATATCAAAAAAATTTAAGAACTCAGATTTGTCTCGTACCCATCGGATTCGAGTTAGACCCGCTTTATAATTTTAAAAATATTAAAAATATTTTTTATAATAATACCACTAAAATTTACTAAAAATATACATTTTTTAAAAAAATTACATTAATACATATAAATTAAATTAAAAAAATTAATAAAAAAAGAGACGAGTTTGGGGTGGAACGAGTTTAAAAATAAAAAATTAATACTTGCTTCAAAATCGTTTAAGCATTTACAAACTTACCCTATTGCCTTCCCTAAGAATATGTACCGGTCAATGAAACACTCAATGAACTTTATTAGATATAGCGTTATTTTATTTTATTTTTTAAATAAAAAAAATTTAAAAAATAATGTGAAGTCAGATACCAACATGTTACAAGCTGTGATATTACAAAATCATTAGGGAGTCAATGAATTGTTTTAGAAAATTGTACTATATTGAATTTTATAATTTTAATAAATAGATAGTTGACTAAAGTAAGCCTAAAATATTCGACAATAAAGTTGACATTTGACAAGTGAAAAGTGTAAAACATAATTTTGCGAAAAAAAAAAAAAAGTAAAACAAAAAGCCCAAATGCTTTCAAGAATGATTGTACCTCACTTGACAGCAGTCCAGAAAGCATTTATTTACTCAACCCGTATCCAATTGTAAATAAAGCCCAATTTCTTGGGGTCAGGCTTTGATCACCCCAACGATTGGGGGCAATACGGGATTGTAGCCCAATGAAATGGATCTCTCACAATAGAACTTGATAAACTGATCTGGCCCACTAACGTGATCCCTCTCCCTGGACAAAACATAGCCCAATTGTCGCTATTCAGGTTCAAGAATTTTAAAAGGAAGATATATACTGGGTATCGAGATGGCCTGCAAAATTCATTACTTTAAAAGGAAATTCATAGCCTAAGCTAAAAACCAAAAGCTCCAGGCCAATGACAACCAATCAAGAGAGCATCATCTCTTTATACAGCATTTAAGGTCAGAATGTAATTTAAGGTTCAATTTGGATGTTGGTAGTAAGAAAAAACCCACTCATACAAAAAGTGGAGAGTGCATGATTTCCGATTCCTACACAGACATCATAAACATTGATCCCACCTATCCTAGAATTGATTTTAGTACCACAAAAACGGAACCCCACCGCTCACTGTCTTCATTTTGACATGCAAAATTATCCTTTTCGTCAAAAACATCATAAACACAAGACATTTAATTAATCAACTCGTAATTGCAGTGTTTTTTTGCCACTTTTCACCATTGCTATCTGAATCCACCTCTCTTTGGATGCTCCATCATTGTTTCTCTCTTTTCATTGTGGAGAGTTGGCTTTCCTCGTTTGCTTTTGTCCCTTCATTACAATATCATTTCTCCGAACCCCGCCTATTTTCGGAACCTCGGACCATCATGTTGTAAAGAGATTCAAGATTCTTGGTACGTCTATCACTTTTTAATCTTCAGTCTTAAATCGGGTTTTCTGAATTTTATTTTTTTTGGGGTACGAATTTGGATTGTGTTTTAGTAGTAGAATGTAACCTTGTTTGATTGCAAATGAAGAGTTTTTGTAAAATGATTTATGTTCTACATGTTTGAACTGCTCTTACACGTGTACTATTTGTTTTTCTTACTGATTATGTTATGGGATTTATATTTCAAACTTGGCTGTTGTTAAATATGCTTTGAATGTCACTGGAACATTAACTTTAACTTTTTTAGAAAATTTTGAATTGTGTTCTGGGCTTTAGGGTACTGATATTGTGCATTTGATAGTTGAACAATCGAAAATTGACGGATATTGATATGCAGAGTGAGAACTGCTGCTTGCTCATTTGCAGCAAAGATTGTGATTAATATGGGTACGCCTATGCGGAGGTCCACCATTTCAAAGTAATTCTACAGCTCTGGAATTACTCATTTTAGCCATATTAACTGAATTAATTAATTATTGGTGATGGTACATCAATGATGATGTAGTTCCATGTTTTGGTTGCAGAAGAAGAACAAACCAAACGATGAGGCTAATTATAATGGCTTTCGTTGGGATTATATTTGGCTTCTATTTGGGGGTTTCTTTTCCCATGATTTCATTGACAAAGGCAGGCGGACTTGACTCATACACTTTTTAATTTCTTTGCTTAGTGCTTTATTTGTCACTATCATGTTTTGATTTGGTATAAGACTTACGAAGACCATTTTGTTACATAATTTGATTTTTTCCAGGTTAATTTACCTACAAACATATTTTCCTCGATCGATCTTACTCATATTGAGGACAAATACTCAGGTCTCTCGACCCAAGCACTACTAAACGTATGGTCTTCTCTTAAAGGTCGCAGAGGCGTCTCGCACAAGTTTAATAATACTAAGGTGATCTATTATCTGTTGGTGTGAATTGAGGAATTTGGTTTGTGTGCCAGTAATAATATGCCATTCCCAAATTCCACCTACACCAGCATTAGTCTTGTTGCCAACCTAGATTTCAGTGCTCACATGTCTTCACCCTATCTCTGAGCTCAGCTATGATTGTTATAAACATATGGGACTAAATGAAGGTGTTGTAAAGTTGAAATAGTGATGGCTAAACTTTGTAAACATTGTTTTATTATTGGAAATCCTGAAATATTACATCCTTTAAGGTATCTTGTTTTCCTGAGCATTACCTTTTATGTTCTGCTTCTAGGCAGTCTTCTGAAAGTTCTGACCAGATTCTTCTAGGTAGAACACAGATCTGTAGGCTCTTTTAGGAAAGGGGATATGATGCTTCAGAGCTCAGCTTCCAGATATTCAGCTTTTTCTGATGAAAGTGTCCATGTAGAACCATATAAAGTAGATGGTTGAGAGATAGTCTCTGATAGAGCAAAAATCCTCTTCAGAAAAAGCATGATTTAGCATTTAGTGGGAAACTCTTCTTAGTGGAAAACACTCCTTGAAAGAAGGATTACTTTATGTTTGGGCTTCGACTACGAACACCTAGCTCTTTCCTTCTCCAGCCAACGGATGGAAGTACGGTCCTCTGCATACTAAAAAAATAGGCAAGGGGGTTTCATGACAATTGAATCAATATTATTAGCTGTGAATTTAAACTTTTTGGTATTTTCTGTTTCTTTGGATGATCTGATGGGTCAGTCATTTGCTTTAATGGTCATGGTCTTTCTCTCTGGTTGAGAACATCTTCCCCTTCAGTTGTGGAAAGATATAGATAAGGTTTTCTAAATAAGATTAAGTTTCACGGATATGCATGCTAGAAAGACATTATTTGGTGCTATGCTATAATGAAGAAGATCTCAATCCATTATGACGAAATGATGGTTGCTCGTCCAGGCCATGATTCAGTGAGAAATAAGAGGCTCATGGGATTGAGATGGGGGGCCGGGATGGCAAAGGGCCTTCTTACTTCCCAAATAAATCCTCCTATCAATTTCATTCTTCTTACTGACTGGAAGAATTTGCAAGCTGCTAATAACTTTTTTCATCTTGGTTCATCACTATCTGTTTTGAGTTCAGTGAGAATGCTGAGAAAGGATATTTTAGCAAAATACTTCAGTTTCTGGCTGAAGTTGGATTTAGTCTGAAGTGTTTGAAGTAGTCTGCTTTAAAGTTTAAAGATCCTAGAGGTTTTATATTGTTTTGTTGATTTCATCAATTTTAGATCGTCCTGAGCCACCTTGAATTAATTGCTTCACCAATTCTAAATTGAATTCAAGCTTGACCTGATTTTCTATAAGCCAGTCTCAAATGAGCTTTTCTCAAGCCAAAAACGGCTTACCTCTAATAACTTGATACTTTTGTGTATATTGTGTTGCGGACCTGGCACCAAGCTTGGAAAATTTAAAAAAGTTCAAAGCATGGGTAGGGTATGAGTGAAGAGGATTATCTGTCTATTCACTCCATTTTCTTACTTCTAAGTGATTATACGCAGATTTGGGTTCCAACCAATCCTCGAGGTGCAGAGAGACTGCCACCTGGTATTATTGTAGCTGAGTCTGATATGTACATCCACAGATTGTGGGGTTTTCCTGGTGAGGTGTGTGTGCTTTACAATTTTTCACTGTTATTTTAACTCTTGTTTTAACTGTTATTTGCTCAACAATATGTAGAGCCGGAAAGTATTAAGCTTTCAGTTTTTCTAGCAAAAACATAGTGTCTGCCTAATAAAATTGGCACGGACATGGCTTTATGAGGTCTTGATACTTGTAACTCACTGGAATTGATGTTGAGAACAAAGTTCATGCACATGCATTCCTCTTTAGTGGGGCTTTTAATTTGAAGGGTTTCAGAGTTTATGTGATTTTTCTCTTTCAATAGTATGATGTGGGTGGCATTTAGGTCATGACACTGAAGCAGCCTTGCATGCTGGCAAATACTCCTGCCAACTTAGTCTTTCCAATTGAAATGTGTATCATTTTACCATCAGTTTCATTAAATAGACCGGGCATTGCAGGACTTAATTATTAAACCAAGATATCTTGTCACCTTTACTGTTGGCTATGATCAGAAAAACAACATTGATGCTGCAGTAAAGAAGGTAACTGGAAATCCCTCTGTTTTGTCCCTTCGAAGTGGGCACATATATGTGCTTCTTCATGAGTATGTTTGTAATTGCTTGACAAAGTTGTTCAGTTGACAGAGAACTTCACAATTATGTTGTTTCACTATGATGGTTGGACAAGTGAATGGAATGAATTTGAGTGGTCAAAACGGGCTATCCATGTGAGTGTGCGAAAGCAAACTAAATGGTAACTATAATGAGCAATTATCTATTTGCTGTAATACCATCCTCGGTGTATTTGTAATGGAAAACATAAAATATATTGCTTGTCTTCTAGGTGGTATGCCAAGCGTTTTTTGCACCCAGACATTGTGGCACCCTATGATTATATATTTATCTGGGATGAAGACCTAGGGGTGGAAAATTTTGATCCAGAGGAGTGAGTAGAAACAGCTTGTATCCTGCTGTGATTTATGAAGCTGTTCTGGTGACACTCTTACTAAACTTGTATCCCTTCGTGACAGATATATAAAACTGGTGAAGAAGCATGATTTAGATATTTCACAGCCTGGTTTATCCGCAGATAGTGGAATGACATGGCAGATGACGAGAAGGCGAGAGGACACTGAAGTTCACAAGTATGAACAGAAAAAGCCTTTTATCTCAATATGCACTGATTCTTTGCTGAACAGATGATCGTGGATGTTTACTTAGATCTGATCTGTTACACAGGAACACAGAGGAAAGACCAGGCTGGTGCACAGATCCCCGTTTGCCACCCTGCGCAGCGTACGTAAATGAGTTGATCATCATCACTATGTATACGTTTTCTTAGTCATGCATCCTACGTAATTTGAATAATTTTACCAATTGAGGTTTGTTATATACAGATTTGTCGAGATCATGGCCCCAGTATTTTCTCGTAATGCATGGCGCTGTGTCTGGCATATGATTCAGGTACAGAGACATTTCTCTAATTTTCAATTTGTTGGTGTGAGGAAAGAAAAAAAAGAACAGAAAGAATGTCAGAGAAACAGCTAGGAAATAAAATATTGTTAATATGAAACACAGCCTTGCACTGGTGACAGTTGTATCTGAGATATTACTGGTATTGCTACAGAATGACTTGGTCCATGGATGGGGCCTTGATTTCGCTCTCAGGAAATGCGTGGAGGTCAGTTTTCACTTCTATGCAATGAAAGTTTATTTCTTTTTCTCATAAATATAGTCACTTCCTTTGTGCTAAACTGCATCTTTCTCCAAAAGCAGCCTGCTCACGAAAAAATAGGAGTCGTTGATTCTCAATGGATAGTGCACCAAACTGTTCCCTCACTTGGGAATCAGGTATACGAGACAAGACAACTTGTCTATAGGGAATCAGTTTCTTCTGGAATTCCTAATTGTTACTCTGTCTCCACAGGGTCAGGCAGGGAATGGCAAGGCACCGTGGGAAGGGGTACGTGACAACTTAACCACAACCCTTAATCCTTTTCTCTATCAAGATAATATGAACATAATATTACTGCATATAACATATTAGAGTTGCTCTTTACACTTCATTTTTGTTCAAATTATGCGTGCTATACTTCTCTTTTGGTTCATTCATCGTTTGACAAGCTCTGAAAACTCAACTTCAATTATATAAAAGAGTTCTAAACTTCAGTCTTCTTTTCTGCCTTAGGTAAGGGAGAGGTGTAGAAATGAGTGGACTATGTTTCAGGATCGCTTGGCTGTGGCAGAGAAAGCCTACTTTGAGGCTATGGGAATCGACCCGCCTAATTCCACAGCTCGTTAGGTGGATTCTTAATACAAAATTGTGTCCCAAAAATCCATTATAATTTTGTTAGTTTTCCTTTTCCCCTTCTTGGCTAATTTCCCCCTTAAGGGCATTTTTGGCCACTCAAACTTGAACGTTACCAACTAGATAGAAATGATCAAAATTTGTTAACTGCATTTTTTTCGATTAATATAGTATTGTTTTGGAATTAATACTCAAAAAATAAAATAAAATCTCGGACATCAAAATTAGTTTTGGTCATTGAAAATTGGAAATGATAGGGAGGAAAAACAAGATCTCAAGGGGATATTCCATACGACGTAGTTTAATTGGTGTTCATTATACTTCAAGTAGTTTTCAATTGAATTGAGGCCCAGATTTTATCGTTAAAAGATTTTGAGTTTGAATTCTTTATTTTTATAGTAGTTTATTCAATTAATGTTTGTATTTGATATTTTAATGTATTGAATAATGTATTTAGTCGTTTTAAAAAAAAAAGAGCATATTGATGTCCACTCTTTACTTGCAAGATTAAGAGTAAAAAGGAAAAGGTTGATCATTGATTCAATTAATCTCCATACCAAAACAAAAAAAAACAAAAAACTAAAAAATAGTTCATTTAATCTCTTGTTGTTGCATGACTACAAAAGTGTTAATAAGTAAAAGATCGTTGATACTTCCTCATACGATTTTATGAAAAAGCGCAAATGGAATGCTGATCAACTGGTTTGTTGCACTAAATATAAGTAATGATGTGGTACAATTAATATGGCATGGAATAGTTTTTCAATTTTGAGGAGGCAAGTTTAATTTGTTCACAAACGAAGGGGCGAAATGATAATATAAAAAACTCAAAAAGATCCACGAAAACGTACCGCTATGAAATTGACTTTCGAGCTTTACCGCTCAAATAATTCCTGAACTTTTGAAATTTTCGTTGAAATTATATCCGCTTAATTTTGTTCATTTACGAAACTTCAAACCTCCGCTCGAACTGAATGTAGCCATGGCCGCTCCAGCCGGCTATGAAAACCCAGACGAGTGGGAATTAATAAACGACGACGGTTTCGTGCACAAGCGCAAGAAGCGCCCACGCCTAGACCCCATCGCCACCTCATCCGCCGCACCTCCGCCGCCGGATCCGGCGGTGGAGAGGAAGCACCGTCGAGAACGGAAGAAGAGGGCTCTCTTGAAGCTGAGGGACAAGTATTTAAAGGAGATCAGCCGGTGGGAGCTTTTGTCGAACACCTTGAAGGAAATGGAGCAGAACGCCCAGACGCAATCGCTGGAGCGTCAGGAGCTGTATTCCACGACGTCGTTTGGTGGGGCCTCGAGCTTAGAGGAGTTTTCGGCTTCAGATTCCACTCGCCAGAGAGTCGTTGATGATCTCCTCTCTCAGGTACTGCTCTAGAATGGAGTGATAATGTTGGCACTCCAAAACTACTTCAGGAGCTCCAAATGTACTTGCTAAAGTATCTTTTTTTGGAATTATAGTATCAATGCTGTTGTAATGCTGGTTAGTTATTCTCATGTAAGATTGGAAAGAAAAAAAAAAAAAAACGAAGAAAAGTGAGTTGATTTTTGACTCATTTACTTTGAATTTGTAGGTTGAAGCGCAGGAGGCTATAATTCGGGATGTCTCGAATTTATGTGACATAGCTGAAGCATTGTGCAGTGCACAAGAGGAAAGATTGAAGCAGCAGCTCACTGACCTACCAATTTGGGAACCGTCACCACATGAGCTCATGGCTGCATTAGGTGAACAATAGGCGTCCTTTAGGAATATGTAGTCGGTGTTCTGATTGAAAAAGTAGCAATTAGGAGAAACTGTATAATGGCCGCAGTTGTTCAATTTGTATCTTATGTGTATTCAACTGTAGTGCAACAAGATTTGTTGTTTGATCAGTTATATTGTAGAGTTAATTTTTAGATATAGAAACCAGGCTTCAAAATGGCAGGCTCGTTGATGATTGATCTAAGTGTGAGGAAGAATATTTAATATTTAGGTGCTTGAGAAATGATGGGTGATTTCTTCTTGGTTTCGTGCTTTCACAATTTCTATAGGTTGTGGAACGATTATGTCTTTGAGTCTTGGGGCTGGAGAGTTTGTGATGTCTTGAGGGATGGCATGGCAATGGAGGATTAGGGAGTTTGTATGGGATTTATGTAATTTGAATGCAAGTTTCTTTTTTTGGGATAGTTAGTAAGCAGTATCTAAATGTTCGTGGCTAGATGTAAGCTCTTGTAACAGGAAATTAATAGTAGTAGATAAAGTTTATTGATGATCTATTTTACCCTGTGCTCATTGCCTGGCCTTGGATTTTCATGTGATGTTTCTGGATTTGTTGTTGAACTTGCTCTTTGGTTGATGATGTTTGTGTGTTATATTATTGATCTATGCTCAAAATTTGAACCTCAGTTGCTAATCTACTAGTTAAACTGCAATGGCTATGACTGAGTAGAAAGGAAGTATTATCATTTGAGGTTTTGTCAGCTCCTGGAATAAGGTGGATATAGTTCTTTGATAAATTTCATCACTACCACATTTCACATCTGTGGCCCTTGGCTTTTCCAGGGAGTATCTCCACTTGTCTGGTAGAAAGCAGAATAAATGTCTTCCCTTCCACTCAATGATGTATTGCGTGCTTGAACAAATATTTTATGACCTTGACATAATACGAGGAAGAATATGGGTATTCTGATGCTGGGAAAAAAAAAATGAATAAATAAATATTGTGATTCTTACATGCTAGAAAAATGGCACTTCACTGTTGAATTTTTTTTTTTGGTTTCTTTGCTGTTAATTTTAGCGACTGTAATAAGGAATGTTAGTTTTAGATTTTTGTTAGCCTGTGTTAAGTGATCTTTTCTTGACTGGAAAAAATCTTAAACATAAGTTACATTTCCAGGTAGCATCTTTATGGTGTATTGATACATAACTGAGGCCATTATTATTCAATTTTCTGAACTATAAAGATGGATGTTGGTGTTTCATTCTCAGACAGTTCTGCAGGTATGTGGCTTCACATATTTCGATTGTTTTCTGACTGGATTTTTCTCCCACTTTGTTAAAAAAAGAACACCTGGAATTGTTTAGTGTGCACCTTATCCCACATGTAAATCCATCCCCTAGATAAAAGTTTAATCACAGAGCTTTCGATGTATGCGCACCAACACAAACAATTTTTCACTAGATTCACCAACTGAAAATTGGATTTAGTCTGCTCTTTGACAATATTCGTTTCTTACCAGTACCACCCCGTCCCTTTGCTTGTGTGACAGAGAGATGTTATACTCTTAGATATGAAAATCTCATAGCGAATGCTTTAAGGCTGTTTTTGGCGCTTTTCTATGTGCACACGAGCATATACCATATTCATATAGCAGTTACAACCAGATATATGTATGTATATCTATATATATGTATGTATATATTCATATAGCAGTTTAGTAAAAACTAGTAGGCCACATTACTTCCCTCCATGAGTGGACCAATCTCTGCAGTCTGCATTACTATCCTTGAATAAAATCACTGAAACTCTCTTCAAAAATGAGAGTAACTTAATAAGATCCGGTTATTATTGGAGGACAAAACTATTTAATTCACACGCGCGCACACAATGAGAGAGAGAAGGATTTCTTGGAAGTTTTTTCATTTCATAGTCATAAAAATAAGTTTGAGCACGCACAAGCTAGGATACAAGATAAAAATATTCATGCCATTATGTGAATTAAAAAAAGTCCTCATGGTATTGTATTAAGCCTAAGTTTGTTTACATGTTGGAATACTCTTATTCACGCATCATGAAGAGCAAAAAATAAAAGAATTAAATAAAGTTTATGTCCTAAAGTTCAGGAAAGCAAAGGGTGGATAGATTCATCCACTTTTCATCTTGTTGACATAGTTCCAAGATCAACTTCATTTAGAAGAGATGGCATAACTTGAACTGGTTGGAATACAAAACCAGCTGTTTTGCATGCATCTTCCAAAAGCTTTGCTTGCGAAGGTCCTTCAGGGCAGAATACAGTAACAGCACCTCCACTACCTGTAAACTTTGATGCAGCACCAACCCGTCTAGCAACTTCAACCATCTCTATGTTCAGAGCCCCAAGGGTGTCGTCACCAAACATTTGCCTGAGTGAAAAGTATAATTGAATTAGCAATTAACATACAAGTTCGTATTGCATGCTAAAAATAGGATGCAGCTTGCAAGAGCAACTAAAAGAGGTGATTAACCTTGTTTGGAGTCCTTATCACAAACTAATCATATAGCATCTAAGAGTGATTAAAGTAGCAGCTAAATATCGATTTTGTCCAACTGTAATAGAATCTTTTATCCTATGTTCCATAAAGGCAAAGAAAAGCAGCTGAGTGAACATGTGCTATCTTAATACTTTGTACAGTTTCCTCTTTGCAAAACTCATGAAATAGTATTACATAAAAGCTAGTAAAGTTGGAAGTAAAGCATAAAAAAATCATAACAAATAAAAGCCAAAAGCCTCTGAATCCACATTGTTGTGCATACTCTTACCTTCGCAAATCAAAGTTCTGATTCATCAGGCTTGCAAGTTTTGCATAGTCCTTTTCAATCAATGCCGTTCTTCCTTCTAATGCAATATTCGCAACCTCTTCCATTGATGATATAATAAACTTATCACCATTTAACCACCTTTGTCGAACTGTACTATGAACCTGCATTACGATAATCTTCGTCAGTACATGCTTCAAAAGTGGTCATGGCATGGTCATCATTCAGGAAGAAAAAGTCCAACAGTCACAGCGCCCCAACCTTTATATCACCCACCCACCCATAAGCGCGCACACACACACACACATATTAATCACTTGAAATTTACAGTAATAAATAAAACTATAGTGGTGGACAGATTAAGTGAAATTTAAAGTACATTATCTGTTCTTTTCAACAATGGCTAGGGCCAAGATTCATAAACATTGTATCTGCCTTCTTTTACATTGAATGAGAAATTGAGAATAGAGTGGCATATAGATGATTAGATTATTACCTTTCCAGAGTCACTGGGGTTCTCAGCATAGATAAGATAGAGTGGCGGAAGAAGACCCAGATCCATAGGTGTATATTCCCCATGCCCTAAGTCTTCCATGTGTTTCTTGTTAAAATCCTACCCACAAAAAAAAAAAGAAAAAGAAGCACATTTAAGGGATGGGTAAAGATAATTTCACTTCTCGGAAACGGAAATACCAGTCTCACTGCATACCATATAGACGAGGCCCCCATAGACCTGAGCTACTCTATCCTGGAGACCAGCAACAATACCGAGTTCCTTCTCCGCATTAAGTATAAGGTTTGGCCGGACCTCAACTTTTATTAGGTGCCTGACTTGGTAGAAATCAAGAAGGCAGCTAAGAGCAGCACAGACAATAGCACTGGAACCAGAAAGCCCAGTCTGAACAGTTCCAGAAAAAAAAAAAAAGCGTTCAGCACATGTTTATTAAAAAAAGAAGAAGAAAAAAACAGAATGGTGTGCCCAAACACAAGTACGAGTGAAAGTATAGTTGAATTCATGCATTTCCAAGTAAGGACATTGAGTACAATGACTTATATATAAGAGAAATAAGAATAGATAGAGACTTGAAAGTTAACAAAATATAATCATTATTATTTCTTTGGTTTACATAATCCAAGAAAATATTGTACTGAAGTTCTTGAACTCTTTAGTGAAGCAAAAAAAATTGAGAAAAATTACTGCTGCATCTAAAATATGCAAAATATTTTGCCAGTTCAACAACAAGAAAATGAATGTGAAACTCTAAGGAGGTCAGACCTGTTTTGTGTGTATTTCTGCTTTCACTGTCAAGGGTCACCAGCTAGGAATCCCATCCCAGAACCCTTATACTAGAACTGAATGAAATAACCTGATATCATGCATCATTCTCATATGCATAAAGTTGGAAATTTTATTGGAAATTTGTGATGCCAGATGATCTTCTTACAGATATGTATTTAGCTATTGCATTGAGACAGAAAGATGTAATTATGGAATCGGATTCTCAAGAACTAGTTAATTCAAGTTTTGGCGAAATCTAGCTTTAGCTCGGTGGCTTCTAAGAATGTACCATGAAGCAAATCGTGCCGCATACTTACTAGCCTATTGGGCTGCACTAAACAGAAAAATGAGAATTTTTGCTTTTAAATAGTTTCCTCTCATCTCTACAAATTTACATAGAGGTTGTACGGTCTTATGTTCCCCTCATGGTGTCTTCCAATCACCATGGAGCAGAAGTACATGGTAACATGGGGGAAATGTATAAGTATATGTTGGCAGGCATTCCACATACGTAAGAGTTGTGAAGGACAAGAGGCTACACCATCATGATTTTGATATCACGTGAATAATTTAAGTCATATAAAGCACGACAATTCAGAAATCAAGACATCCATGTGCACTTTTAATGCTGCTAGGAAACTGAGTCTACAGCAAATATAAACACAAAAGAACATAAGCACTACCTGGCGAGGTATGTTTGTATCATAAGACAGTGTAAAATTCCCCTCATGTAAACGTATTCCATTATCCTTGCAATAATTGTGGAAAACTTTACAAATTGCCATGAGCAGACGTACCCCTCCATAATAACCATCACTTTGCAACCGATTAACCTACAGAACAAAACATATGAAACAAATTAACAGCAACCCTTTAATATCATCCTCCTTTTCACCAAAATTCGACAATCCATTATTTAAACAAAAAGTTATAACATTGGATCAACACAAACAATTTCAAGAGCACAATTAGACGAAAATGATTTTCAAAACAAATCAACAGCAATCCTTTGAAATCATCTCATTTCCAACTAAAGATGAATCTCCATTAACCATCGATCAGATCTACATCAAAGTAACAATACTACGCAGAAACAAAGAATTTCAACAATCCCATCGTCCAAAAGCACAACCATACGAAGTAGAATTTCAACCCTTAATGTCATTCATCTTTCCAGCTTAAATCGATCAACCTCTAGCCATCAATAAGATTTAAACTAAAAGAAACCCCATCACCCAAAACCACAACCAAACTCAAATATATTCCCAAATCAAAACCAAGAAAGGACAATCAAATATCTTTTCAACAAAAAGTGTTCACGAACACAGGGAAAAAAAAGAAAGAAAAAAGAGAAAGAAGGAGACCAGATGAGGGAGAGAATCGAATTGAACTAGATCGTGAGCTGGGTGAGGAACGATCAACAAATTTTTGGAAGGCTCTAATTTAACCGAAGCCCAGAAGTTGCCGAGGCTAAATGATATCGTGCGCCCATAGTACACATCGCTCGGGTTCCCCAGTAGCCCGACCCGAGCATACGCTCTGTGCTCGATCACCGCGCTATTATCCGTCGACATTCTTGATTCTTGCCCAGCTGAATTTCTGTAGTAGCGGACTCTTTCTCTGCTATTTACATAATTATTTGCTCGGTTATATATAGTAAAGACATGACTTGATAATGCCAAACCAAAAATCCTAACGCCAGATAAAATTCCTATGAATTTCTTTTTTTGCCCTTTTTCATTTCCTAATCTTTCCTTTCTTGGTGCCATCCGTTTGTATTTATTTATTTTTTCACTCCAATAAAGGTATGTCGGTAATTTCCGTGGTAAATTTGGTTAATTTTGGACGTAAACAGTTTAATTTGATTAATTTAAAAAGTGGACAATATTTCTATTGACTATTAGATAAATATTAGTATGACAGTAGATTAAACTTGAAGTGGACATATAGCGATAATTTATATTATGGTATAATTACTCATCTATTAGTTACCACATCTACATTGGGTCAAAATATTTTCTAAAAAATCGAATATCTGATCTTCCAAAAAATATTTCTATCATCACAAATTTATTCACCCGCCAAAATATTCATGAAAGAATCAAACATTTAATACACTAAAAAATACCTCAAATACTTTACTATTGCGAAACAAGAACCATATATTGTATTTGTTATGAATTGAAGTATTTAATCATTATCAATACACAGCGCACTTCACTGACTTCGACATTTTCAAGCTTTTTTTTTTTTTTTTTTTTATAAGCAAGGCTTCAAATGTTAGAAATTTGGGCCGCCAAAAGTTATGTTAAGTTTCAAATGATATGCCCAAAGTATTATCAGCCTCTTCTAATCTGTCTTGAGGCCTGTATTGGGCCTTCTTAGATTTTAATGGGCCCAAAAAGTATCGGAATTGAGAAGCATTTCTTGGGTTTATAAGATAAACAGATCTCCAAATCGACAATCAAACACTTCCAAATTGATGCTATTTTCTAACAAATATCTCCAAATTGATGATTATTTTTGGCTTTTCTTGTTTGAGACTTAATAAAATTGAATTATTATCTGTCATTGGGATAAGATCCTCTTAATCTGAATTGTATAATGGGCCTACTGTTTGATATGCTCTGGTTTTGCAAAGTTCTTCCCCAGTGCCACCTTCAAGATCCTCTGAATCTGAATTGTATAATGGGCCTATTGTTTGATATGCTCTGGTTTTGCAAAGCTCTTCCCCAGTGCCACCTTCAACCTTGTGTCAATCTGACACATCCAAAGTTATTATTCAGTTGAGTTCTGTATCCAAGTAGGTAGAATGAAATTTCCTCCGTCATTATCTTATATGAAAAAAATATTTGATGATATCAAAATACAGAGTAGTTATATGTGCTAATTAATTTTAAATTATATGTTTATTTTTGTTAGAAGTCGTAATCTAAAAGAAATAACTTATGTTGTCAAATGAAAAGAGATTGAGAGTTATAAGATATTATTATCTCAAGAACGATTATTTTAGGTAATACCTTCTCCACATACATATGAATAATTATTTATTACTTAAAGAAAGTCGCATCCTCCAATATCTATGACAACATTGTCACATATTAAATATTAATAAAATCAAAATTTCAGTGACAACAAAAGTCCAAAAATATCTTCTTCTTTTTCATATATATATAGTGAATACTACTTGCTACACTCAGATTATATATATTGAATCTGATGTGAAATATCAAATTTATATGAATATCATCTTTTATGTTTCAAACAAGAAAATGAGAAACTCGAATTCAAATTGTATTTGTAGATAAATATCAAATTCATTAAGTATATCTAAAACTATTTGAATGAGTTTTGGATACACACTCAATTTTTTATATAAAAGTAAGCTACAACTACTCGTTGACTCTTTTGGATAAAATGGATAACTATGTGGCAAAAATTATACATAATTAAGAAATTTAAATAGCATAAGCCTTTCTAGTTTGTGGTTTATATATTAAAATATTTACTTACCATTTATTTAGCATATATAAAAGAGGAAAAATTATACACAATTAAGCAATTTGAATAGCATCAGCCGCTAATGGGTGCATGATTTATGAGAAGTGAGAATTTCAATCATTAAGTACAAATAGTTATTTATAACATATTATTATGACATATTTGACTTTTTTTTAACATCTTCATCAAAGGCATTCATTATATTTCATTTTCTTACAATTAATAATTTTCTGTTTCCATGTTATTTGTTTGGGTAGTATTTATATGATATTGTAATATATAAAAAAATATTATTATTATTTTATTTTACGAAGTCATCATATATATCTAACGCTTCATATTTGGGTGGCATGAAACTTTTAATTTTATTTTAAATAAATTAATTTAAAATTTTAGTGGAGAAAAAGATGATTGTTGAGGACAAAAAAGTAAAGTGTGCACGGTTACGTACCATGTGGTCCTCCGCATATTTTTCCTCCTCCAACTTTTTAAATCATCATTATTATTCCTATCTGGAATATGTGTATTTAACTAAGGAAAGTTTTTGTTACTGTGCATGCATAGGAATCCGAAAGATTTCCTCTGCATAAAAATAATTGTTTTTCCCTTTCATTCCTTCTCTCTTTCCCTCTCTGAAAAATTGCAAATTTCATGAGAGAGAAAGAGAAGAAGAAGAAGAAGAAGAGTAACAGGAGGCTGCTGAAGAGAGGGAAACCTCCAAAAGCCTATATTTTGTAAGAATAGATACAGAAATAGAAGCATGGAGGAAAATAAAACCAACCCTTTTTTTTAAGAAAATGGCTTGTTTTTAGGACCAAGAAATCAATTCCATTACCCTGAGTTTGTCACTTTTCCTTTTTGAGGAGTTTTCTTGATCAGTTTTCTCTTTTCCCTCATGATAGGATATCTCTTTCTCTGACTGCCTCTGCTTTTATACGTTCAGGATTTTGATACGTAGGGACGAGGGATTTGGAGAGAAAGGGGAAATCTTTTTGAACATTGGGTTTATTTTATTGGAGAGTTGTATGAGGGTACAAAGAAAATTGAAAAGGCAACAGGCATTTTGAGGGAAAACGAAAATTTGGGTCCGGATGATATCTGATGGTTATTATTCTTCAAAAAAGAGTGATGATATATTTGAAGATGTTTGTGGTCAGGTATGCTACTTTCTCTGGTTTTGAATCTTTTAATTGCAAATTAAAATGCTTGTGCTATTTTCTAATGGTTGAAAACTTGAAACTTTAGGTTGTTTCTAAGTTCTTGGCAGAATGTCGTGTGTAATTTTGAGCTTGAGTGGAGTAATTTGATGTGGGTTTTTGCAATTTTTGGGCTTTTTTGAATGCAGGGTTGTTTGTAGCCATAGAATTTCTGTATTGGTATTGCAGAACGAAGGTCCAAAATTTGGTAAAAATAAGTCATCAGTCATCCTTAAATGTTGGTTTGATTTATTACTGTCAGGGACTTTTTCTCTTTATATATATATATATATATATATATATTTGGGGGTGGGGTTTCTTCCATTCTATACGGTTCCAGGTTTTAGCTTTTCTGAAGCGTATCTTCGTATCCTTCTGAATTTTGAAGGTAGAATTGAATTCAGATGAAGTCTTTGTTCGTGATTCTCATTATGGGTTCCTTTTTTAATTTCAAGTAGTCAAGAAGTATGGTTGGGAAGGTCCCATTTCTGCCTTCTTATTGAGACTATAACTCAGGGGGAATAAAATAGTGCTTTGTTGATGTCAGACTCGAAAATTGCTGAAATTTTTGGTACTTTGTTAAGGTCATGAAAGCTCTTACTGAAAATGAACTACTACTTGGTTATTTTGGAGAAAAGTTTGAGGTTTGATGGTCTTAATAGCTTCCAAAATAAGTAAAGTCGGTGTTTTTAATCTCTCGGCCTAGGAGAATCATCTGTTTTCTGATAATAGGATCCAATTATCTTAGGAACTACTTGTTTTTTTATATGCAGCAAGCTTCCCCAGCATTCTTAAGCATGTCAAGAGTCCGGTGCTTGTTCCAGGGACTAGATTTCAGAGCAATTTTCTTTTTGTTCCTCATTTTTCCAGCAGGCATCTTTGCCGTATATTGTCATGGGCAGAAACTTACCTACTTCCTTCGTCCCCTATGGCAATCTCCTCCGAAGCCTTTTATCCCCGTAACTCACTATTATAATGAAAATGTCTCAATGGCGACTCTTTGCAAGCTCCATGGTTGGGGAATTCGTGAGTTCCCAAGGCGCGTATATGATGCAGTCTTATTCAGCAATGAAGTGGACATGCTCACTATCAGATGGAAAGAACTATATCCTTACATCACACGGTTTGTACTGCTTGAATCGAATTCCACGTTCACTGCTTTACCCAAACCTCTCAACTTTGCCATACATCGGGACCAGTTCAAATTTGTTGAGCCTCGATTGACTTATGGAGAAATTGGTGGAAGATTCCGGAGAGGTGAAAACCCATTTGTGGAGGAGGCATACCAGAGACTTGCACTTGACCAGCTTCTCAGAGTTGCAGGCATAGAGGATGATGATTTGCTGATGATGTCTGATGTAGATGAGATTCCTAGCCGGCACACGATTGATCTCCTTAGGTGGTGTGATGATATTCCTCCCATTCTCCACCTTGAGCTCAGGAACTACTTGTACTCATTTGAGTTTCAGCACAATCACCAGAGTTGGAGAGCTTCAGTCCATAGGTACCAGAAGGGGAAGACTAAATATGCCCATTACCGTCAAACTGACTACCTTTTATCAGACTCGGGCTGGCATTGTAGCTTTTGCTTCCGTTATGTCAGTGACTTTATATTCAAGATGAAAGCCTACAGCCACAACGATCGAGTAAGGTTCTCTCATTTCCTGAGCCCCAAAAGGATTCAGGATATAATTTGCAAAGGGGCCGATTTGTATGATATGCTGCCTGAGGAGTACACCTTCAAGGATATCATTGGGAGAATGGGTCCTATACCTCATTCCTTTTCAGCTGTTCATCTTCCCTCATTTCTGTTGGAAAATGCGGGCAACTACAAGTACCTTTTGCCTGGAAATTGCTTAAGAGAAGGCAGCTGAGTCTGTTGGATGCAATGAGGCACATTTTGTGGACATGGTATGTGCAGGTTTCATTCACAATGCACCAAGGAGGGCAGTATAACATATATGCAGTCTAGGTCAATCTCCAGGGAAGAGCTAGAAAAATGTTCTGCACTCACGGATATATACTTTATAAACTCAGATTCACTCTCCATCCAAGAAAAGAAACTTATTCCATTTTCATGTAAAAGGGCTTATTTGAGGAATGACTTGATGACTGACCTGCTCACGTTCTGCATTTCACAGCTCTGGTACCTCTTACCAGGACAACATGAATACTCCAAGGCTTCTCAATTCTGAATTTTTGTTTTATTTCTTGTTTTTTTCTTTTTGATATATATATATATATATATATATATATATACTCTTCGTCACAGAATAATGTATTTGTCTATTCTTGTAGTCTTGAACCCGTCAATAGGATTAATGAGGATGCTAGCACTAATATTTTCTGTTGCATTTAGATCCTATCTTTTTTGTTTCTTTGTTTGCTAATGGGATTCTTTCTCTCTAATGGTTCTTATTAGTTAATCTTTTTCTTGTTTTCCTTTCAGTTTTTGGCCATATGTTGTGTAAAGGATGAAGTGTTTCCGTTTACATTTTTGCTTCCTCTGTAGGTTGAAACCACAGTTATAGATTCCCCACTTCAGTTTTTGGAATCGTCAATGGTCTTTGTCTCATGTGGTGTTGGCCTTAACTGCTTCTGATGTGCTCTTCTGGTGCTGGTTTCTGCACCGCCCAATTGATGGGGATTTGTTTGGCTACAAAATTTATTTAATCTTTCTGTGGACTTTGTATTCTTGGATTCTTTTAATGCGGGATGAGTCGTACTTTTTTTTTTTTAAAGTTTATCTAAATTGAACATGTGTGACTTGTATTTTGTTGAGTAATTATGGTTTGGTATGCCTACATAATTTATGTGAAATTTCAAAGGATTCCATATCTGTCAACACTGGTAAAAATCCACAATGTCGAGAGCCACACATTTCCAATCAGGTGGAGAGCACAAAGAGACATGATGCACACAAAAAATCTCAACTCTCTGAAGCATGCTAGCCAATACCCAGAATATGCCAAATTCTTGTGCTTATGCTGTCTGCTTATGTAATTTACACACACAGAGTCTGACTTTGTAATTTACACACACACACACAAACACATATGCTGTCTGATTGTGTAACACACACACACACACACATGCTGTCTGATTTTGTAATTCACACACACACAAACACATGCATTATACATAGTTAATGCATAAAAAAAAGCAAGTTTTGTGTGTATATTAAAATTGTATTTTGATCCATGGGTAATTTAAGTGGATTTTTTATTTTTATTTTCTTTTGAGAAGGATTTTTTCTTAATCTAATTAGAAGCATATTTACAGGTCATTCAACAAGATTTTCTCATGCATTGTAATTTTATCAGATTTGGATTTTTTGCAATGACTACTAATTTACATTTCCAAAGGTAATCCTTCCATTTTTTATTATTTAAAGTTATAAAAATATATTTATTTATTTTTGCATAAATACAATTTATTTTTATTTTTAAAATTTTCAAATCTACTCTTACCATGCACCAACCAAAGTCATTTTAAAATCTTTTTATATAGAAAACACCATAAAATAAATATATTTTTATTTTCAAACCTATATAATCAATATAAAAACATAAATAATTTAAATATATTTTTATTTTTATACAAAAAATCTAATAAAAATATTTTTAATTTTACAAATATAAAAATATAAAAAAGAGTTTGAAAATGAAACCTAATGGGCTCTTTGTTTTCTAGCTGACACATTCAAACTCACTTTTTTTTATTTGGGACAGGCCGAATAATTTGCAGCACTCAATTTTTAAGCTTATCAGCTTAAATATTCTGAGTATAATATTCTGAATATTAGTTAATTTGCAGCACTCAATTTTTAAGCTTATCAGCTTAAATATTCTGAATATTGATAAGCTCGAAAAACTTTTATTTTAAAAATTCATAAGCCGAGGAGTTGAGGCATAACATGTACACAAACAATTCCTAGCAAATATTCCTATACTTAGAAAGCTACTAAAACCTCAACTAGAAATTTTGAAAATTGAGATACACCATTGCAATACCTATTGGAAGCAACTACAAAGCTAACTATTACAGCGATGCTCAATTAGAAAAGCTTGAATCGAATAATTGAGGTACAACATTATATTTATCCAAACAATTTACAACAACAAAAATACCAATAACTAGTAAGATCAGTATCTTACTCTTCTAAGATTGTAAATAAGATTGGTCATCAATTTTTTAGCCTTTCAAATTTTCCTTAGGTTTAAGACTCCCACTCTACTTTATTCCTCATGCTCTGGCCAAAAATCCCTTTGAGTTTTGTAAGAAAATTTCCGTGATTTTGCTAAAGGAAATTCAAAACTTGACAGACTCACTATTACCAAGCGCCAATTCTGAAGGACTCTTGCTAGAATCGAATTTAAGTTCTAATAGCTACAAATACGCAGTATTCTTGGAAAAAAATGAGGAAAACTTTTAAGAAAAATTAACAAAAAGATAGGGTTTTGAGGGGGTGTTTTGGAAATTTCTAACAAAAGTATCTAACATTTTTATTATGATTATCAGAAACTTCAAATGGAGAAGATTTTTCAAAAATTCAAATTCAAATGGAGAATTACTTTTGTTCATTCTAAAATTTTTATTATGAGTTGGGTGTTTCTACTTTGTGCTAATTACAAGTATACAGTTCACTACTACATTTTCTTTTTGTTACATTTTTATGCATAATTTATTTACTTACCAATTTATAGTTTAATCATAATTTGAGTATATTTTAGTTTTTAATACCTATTCAATTTATTGAAAAATAATCTAGATAATTTCTAACACTTTCTTCACTTACAACATTTTGAGAGATACTTAACTTAACTAAGTTGAAAAGACAGTTGAAAGGAGTTAAATCTAACCAACATCCAACACTTTCATCACATACAATATTTCGAGTAAGTTTGACTTAATTAAGTCGCAAGTGGCCGTTGAAAAGAGCTCAGACCGCACGGCACTTCGTTGAACAACATTTGTAAGCCTTAGCTCCTGCAACCGAATCTCGCTGCTTACGATCATAAGAGAAAACTTAAGAACAAAAATAAGAGTTTTGAAGAGAATTCTCAAACTTGCGTCTCTAGAACTTGGTTGGTTTACAAATGAGAAGTTGTCCTATTTATTCTACTCAGTACAGTGAATGGAGGTTCGAGATTGAAAACAATGCAATGGCAAGGAGATATTCTCTAGAATTCTCCAAATATATTACTAACAAATTTTAAGGAAATATCTCAAGGCATGTTCCTACAAAATAGTTACACCTACCACACTCTATGTAGGAAATATGCATGCAAAAGCATGAGAAATTGGGGAGGTGAACCTGTCCCAATCCCAAAAATAGGCAGAAATGCTGCACTGTCCCAATCCCAAAAGTGATGGCATGTCAATTTGAGCTCCCCAAATTAAAATATAACTTACTGGACACTCCCACTCTCTATGAAAAGTCACAAATACACCCAATAAAATTTAAATACCCCAACCTTTTTTCTCTTTGATTTTGCCCTTTTCTCTTTTTCTGTTTCTTTTTTCTTTTTTCTCATTAAAGCAAGTGGGTGGGAAATTAATTCTTTTTTTTTTTATTTGGAGAGTGCAAACCGTTGAAAATTGATATTGAAAAGTTGAATTTGAACCTAAATTTGATCAATAATTTAAGTGGTTTTAGAAATAAGAATTTTGTGGTTACACGTAATTTACATCGCAGATAGATGAAATTAGTATATTTAATTTTTTAAAATTAAATTCGGGTGAATGAAAAATTAAAATATAAAGTGAATCATTTAAAAATTTTAATTATTGAATAAGATAGGTAGAAAGGTGACGAGCCACCTAGCCCACGTTGAAAAATATGCAAAAGTAAAATCATTTTATTTAGTCTAAGTTGGAGATTTAAGTTTTAGCATCAAGGGATACCAATGGTTTTTGAAAAGAGAATGACCTATAATGAAATATATATTTATAAGTTTGGACGAAAGCCACACGCACACGCTTGCTCCACTTGGCTCAACTTAAGTTTAAGTTAGTTGGTCCGATCAGTATATATATTTTTATGAAAAATAAACTAATAATTTTTTGTAAATTTTTTTAATTCATTTCCTTCCAATCGAAGCGTGATAAGTAGAATTACTAAAAAAAGTGACACATGGTGTTGTGGGAAATATATTGACGAGACGAACAACATGTATCTATCCAGTCAGCATCTATTGAACAAATGACAGATGTGTCTGTCCAATAAAAACTAAATGGACGTGATTGTCAAATTAACACCAACTGGACAATTATATTTGTGCAATCATCATCTTTTTTCAAGAAATATATTTATTACCACAATCTTTCAATAATTATAAATAGACTCTCATTTTCAGATATTTTGTTCATTTCAATCCATTCTCTTCTTCCTCTCAAGTTTCAAAAGAAAGTTCAGAAATACTTTAATTCTTAATTCTTAAGATTGATAGTGCTGTTATTTTAAAAAGTTGGCCATTGTATGTTAGAAGATGATTATCAAGATCTCATTTGTGCCATTGAAATTAGTCTTCATTGGTATAAATGAGTAACTTTAGGGAATGTTTGTTTTCATTATAGGGAAGCGTTTTTTTTACAGAAAGAAAGCAAATTTGTTTTCCTTCTCCACCAAAACAAACAACAAAATAGAGCCTACACATATCAACACAATTATATTATTTAATTAATATATTATTATAAATATATATTATTTTTTATATTAAAAAAATTAATGTGACACTACTCAACAAACAAAATATACAAGACAAAACATCTAGAATGACAAATTCTTCTACCAAAATAAAATCAAACATCATTTTCATTCTTAAATTCCTTCACCCAAAAACCTTTCCTAAAAGACCCAAAATAAAAACAATTGCCTTAGTTACTAAAAAAGTTGTTAATTGGGCATATACATATCTTTCTTGGTTCTAATATTTGAAAAGGTAATCCCGCCAATATGCATTTGAAAATGCACACACCTTTACAATGGCTTGAAAGCCAGAAAGTGAGAAAAATATACTCCAAACCTTGTCAAGATTTTGACAAAAACTAGTGTAAAAGAGTGCTATAACCACAGCAACTATGATCTCCCTATTCATTAAAGTTCATACCGACCACCTTAACTTAGATATCATATAGAAATAACTTTTCAATCATTGTATAACTAGATAATAAAATACAGAAAGTACATTCCTCCTCAAGTCTTTGCAAAATCATGAAATTCTTATGTTGAAAGGAGGCGGGGCAAGATTGTAAGGATATGCATCAGTTATCTCATTACCTATTCTTCTAAGGCTCAAAAATTCAAACTTCTCGCAATGACCAACATATCTAAAGAAGGAAGAGCTCGCAACAAATACATAAACTAGATAGACAACCATATCAGTTAGTATATAACATGTTTTGAGTCTATTTGCAAGGAAAATAAACATACAAATAAAAAGTTTTCAACCTAGTAGTTCCATGCCATCTGAGTGCATGCAAATTGCATAATTCTTACATTGGCAATGGCATCGAATAGCAAATATATACTTAAGCTTTTGAAGAGCTTGATAGCTGATAGCATCAGGAGTTCAACAAAGTCGAGCTACAAAACGAAAATGTAGTAATAATTGTTTGATAACTGCATAGTGTCCAATTTAACTTCCGGAACTACAATTTCACTCTGTTGTTGAATCTCCAGGCCATTGGATGCAATCAACCCTGGTAAAATTTAATTCACCGGCTGAGACTATAGGACGAGTAACAGATACCCATGGGAAGCCAGGTCCTTAAGCACACATTTTTCTTTTGTTTTTTCATTCTATTATTCTTTTCTCTGGTTTTTTTGTTTTTGTTTTTTTTTTTTGGATGGTTTATTGAATGTAAGTACTCTGAACAGGGGAAGCATAAATTGGGACATTACATAGCCATGCAATATGGGAAGATTCTCGTCGTCTACAACCGATCCAACCAATCAAACACGCTGTCTTGAGAGGGAAACTGCAAATTCTGTGGCATAGAACAAAACAAACACATAATCTATGACCTCAAACCAATGAAATTAAGCAAGACACAAAAGTAGGGTAAAGGGCTTACAGAAAGCTGGAAATCTGGTGGAGTATCCAGTTCTAAGTTGACAAGATCACCAATTTCACAGGAAGCATTGCCATATCTCTGGTCTACAGCACTTATGTCGCTACAAACTTGAGTCGAAGAGGGGTTTTTTGGTCTTAAATCACCACATGCAGCATAAGAATCAATTATCTCATTGCATAATAGGGAGTTTGCTCCACTCAAACCAACAGCTTCAGAGTGTCCAGCCAAGCAAGTAACATACTCCATTTCATCCTCCAACCGAGAACCACATGAAGGATGATAGGGGTCCTTGAGATACTCCGTTTCCTACTCCACAATACAATGTTACAGTAATAAGTGTGAGGCAACCTTCATCTAGAGATATTATGTGACAAATACTTGTTATGATAAAAGAATATGACAATGTATTAGGGTGCGTAGCCACAAGATAGTCATCCTATAACACCATTACAAGTGAATCATCACCATGAGTAGCCAGTTTATCCAATGATGACACAGCTGCCATATCATAGAAGGCAACTTCATATTCCACCTTGTTCCATATTAGGGAAATATAGATACAGATGGATGGTCTGGAAATATTGGAAGAAGGAAGAATGCCATACTGCATAAATTCACAATCAACTCATATAGGGGTTCCCTCAAGTGAAATATCTTGAGCAAAAAAGCGAATTTAAATTTAGCATCCAAACTGCACCTTATCAACTCAATATCTATGCCAATAGCTTGAGTGGAAAAGGTTGAGGCTTTTCAATCACACAGTTTTGGTTATATGTCTAATGAATGTTTGTGATATTTATCTACTAGATATCAATGATATTTAGTTGGAAAGATTCTCTATAACTTGACTGAAAAATAAATATATAATTATGAACAAATAAAGATGCATCACTCGAGAGTAAAAGTTGCTACCAACCGGGACAAGTGACTCTATGAAACAATCATCTGAAATGCAATCAGAAGGTGGAGTTTTCTCCGGCCGAGGAGGATCAGGAGTATTTGTCCTAGGAGTACTGGGAATTACTTGAACTGTCACCATATCAGATTCTTCAATTACCAAAGAAGTTTCATTTTTGTCAGTCTCCTTCTGCGGCTGATAAAAAATTTTTGAAACCACATATTCTCCTTCTCTCTCATCTTCGTCGGTCCCAAGATGGTACTGATGCATAACCCAGTTACACTTATCAGGCTTTGATCCCCTCTTCGACGTTGCATACAGAACCATGATTTTCTTAAAACCTTTCTGAACTCCATTTTCCATCACCGGTTTGGTTTTCCCAGTCTTGTGCCAACGAACGTGTGCCCTTATCATGCTTTCATGATCTTGGATTCTCCGGCGCTTCCGCTGACCACTAGCATATGCATTAATAATTCTGTAAAAGAAGTGGACACTGCTTCCATCTTTTTTAGCTCCTGAAACAATACCGAATGATCTTTAGCATTGCATGATAAACTAGAATGCCCGAAAAGATTTGATCAAATTGATCAGATCTTTAAAATAATTTAATCACATTCTCAAGTTAAATCCATAAGAAGACAAGAATAACATGGATCAAGTAAATATGCTAATTCTGTCAGCTGAACACACGAACTAGCTTAGAATGAATGGAAAAACTTTTGTGACCCCCTAAATTAACACACTAGACCATCAACTTGCATTATATCACAGTTTCACATTTTCACTTGAATCTTTCATAAAGCCCTCCTTCCCAACCAAATAAATAAATAAATAAAACAGAAGAGCAAGAAGAAAAAGGAAAGCACTATACTAAAGCCATAACAACCATATGCTGTTTCTGAAATAATATACTTCTTACTCAGAAAGAGTCATGTGAAAATTTTTATATTCGAAGTTTTAAGATGCAGCACATTAATTATTTCTCCTGTTGACCTTGTTGCTTGCATTTATAGACATGACGGATAATACGTTGCACTCTCCATCTAGTCTTAGAAGTAACATTATATATTTGAACCTTAGAGTTGATCTTGTGTTGATGCTGCTGGATGAACTACTGAGGATCGCACAGAAAAGGGAAAAAAAAAATATCACTGATTTATCTAATAGTCACACGCTAACTCACCAGGAAGATTTTCTGGATGAGTGTAACATATCCCCTCGTCACCTTCCAGGGTTGGGATGAATTCATCAATAAACACATGGGGCTCTAATTCCTCCACTCCACGTTTTGCAGCCAAATGTTCTAACAGCTCAACATCAGATGGGTCAAATTTTACCCCAGCAGGGAGGCCAGGCCAATCATGAGAAACCTGGAAGGGAGGACATAGATATTAATTTCACAAGTGGAAACTGTACCCGAAAAAGATCCAAGTCAAACTCCATAATACGACAATAAGATAGAAACAGAGTTTGCCGTTTTTAGTAGCACTGATTCTATTGAATCAGCATGTGTAGTAATTGAAGTATAGCAGATAGCCAACCCGAAGGTGAATGGGATAGAGTTTAATATTGCAAAAGCAAATTGATAAGCAAATGGTTCAAAAGCAACTTGATACATTCATATTTCAGTATCCAAAAGAAGTACTCGTATCAATGAAAAATTTCGAGCTTACATCACTATTGTCAATGAGATACTGGCAGTTGGGGCATTGCAGATTCGCTCCACAATCTTTAATTTGATATGCAGCAGGCAGACCAGCACTTTTCACCTTTGTTGCAAGTCCTCGACTATCAATAAGCCAAGTCCTGCATTTGAAACACAACAAAAGAAACTCATTTCAACCAAAAGAAGAACTGCATTGGCAAGAAGCAGCTGGGTAAACTCAACTTCAACACAGAAAATTTAGGCATAACTCTTCAATATTTGACACTCACAGAGGTAAAACTAAGGGCAAGACAAATTAATTTTCTGCCGAAAGAGAACTCTTTTTCATGGAAGACACATTTACACATGACAGCATACAACGAAAAACAAAATTCTCTTCCAATGCAAAAATTTGTATCCAAAATAAAAAAAAAAATGATGAAGAGAACCTACGTCAAGGTCCATTCTAGTTATTTATAAGATCAGAACACCACGTTATACTTTATGAGCAAGTCCCTAGTTTAAGTGTTGATTGCTTTACTTTGAAAGAACAAATGCCAAATAATGCTCTCAAGTTCTCCAAAAAAGTCAACCTCGTTTCCCATCTTATACTAAACGACTTCATCACACTCGAAAAGAATGATACACAGAAAAATCAATGGATATCATTCATCAAAACGGAAACTTTGATTCAGCCCACAATAGAGCTCTCATAATACTCTGGTATAGCACCGTAGCTCACTGAAACCACAGCTCAAAACCCAAAAACTAGAAAAATATAATTTCATACAAAAAATAAAATCTTGCTTCTATATATGTATACACATTCTTGGCCGATTCAAACCATTCTGAACAAGACCCAGAACAAACTATCGTTAAATGGATAATCTGTTGGTATTCCAAGATTGAATTTTTACCTATCCATTCAAAACTTAATGAGATAAGAACAAGCTTTCAGATAAAACGAATTGATGTTTTATAGTACCTAGCCATGAAAAAAGAAGAGATGGGATTACAACAGAACTACTACAAAATGCATTTGAAGCTGCGAAGAGAGCGTCTGATACTTTCCTCTTTTCTCCACTCGGTTAAGTAAGAGAGTGTGGGAATGAGCGGGAAAATCCATCATGCGGCTTGGGATTTCCGAGCCCAAGACTCAGACAAGCATCTTATGCAAACCAAGGTGACTCACATTGGGTTTGGATGGGTCCATGGTTGACTGAAGCTAACTCCGAGCCTTGGGCTGGGGAAGGAACTTAGAAAACAGTAAATTTGGGTGGGGACGTAATGACTTGCCCTCCAAGCTATAGATGGAAATTGACGACAGCTGTGATTTACCCATTTTGCCCTTGCCATTGTCTTAAATGACTTTTCTGTACACTTGCTATGTGGGAGGGGAATTTGAGTATCATGAGGGTAGGATTGGAAATTCAATGACAAAAACGTGGCATGATTATTTTATCTTCGCTAAATTAACAGCAACATATTAGGAAATCCAGCGGGTGGATTTACCGCAGGGCTACTATGTTTTCAGCTATTTGCTGACATGTGAATGTTCAAAAGTAATCTATCTTTTCTTTATACTTTACCTTGTTCTTTAAAGATTAAAATAATATTCTAATATAAAAATAAAAAAAATATTAACTTCTATTATTTCTTTTTATGTCATATCATTTAAATAATACTGGGACGATATATATGCTTTAATTTATTATATATTTAATTTTTATATTTTATATTTCTTCGATCTAACTATAGTAGATAAAAAATTATTATTCTCTCCGTCATAATTTTATAACTCTTATTTGTGTATATACAAAATTTTAAATAAGAGTTGATAAAGTAAAAATTTTGTGTATTTTTACATCATTCTTATTAAAATTAATAGTTAAAAATTACTTGTGTCATATTATTCTTTTAAATGATAGAGTAATTGAAGAAAAAATAATAAAATCTTGTCTAGGGATATCCAAAAAATAAATATGAGCGACAAATGTAAAAGAAATAGACTACTTAATTTATTGCGGGTTCTATTACTTTGTGATGATAGAAAGATAAATCATAAATATATTTTAATTATTTTTTAAATTAATAAAAAATCATATCAAATATTAGTAATGCAAATCCTACTTTAACAAAATACATGTCTTACATTTGAGAAAATGACACTTGCATCTCAATATTCTTTCGATTATTTTGCATATCTAAGTCATTATTTTATATTTAAACTGGTCTTCAGTTAATATAAATTTTATTGAGAAAATATAAAATAACTAACTATTTCCATCGATCAAAATCATGATAAATATTAATGAATGCAAATCACCATAAGCCTTTAGTTATCATGTTCATTCAATTGCACATATTCAGAAAATTTATAAAGATAAGTCAAAATTGTTTGTAGGTAAGTACCTTATTCTTACGAATTCACTTATACACCATATATACACGATTTTGTGATAGATAAGTGGTGATTAATTTATTAATATTAAATCATATATCCTCCTTAAAAAAATTCAAAAAATCACAAATTCATGATTTTTGTGTTAAGTGGTAACTAATTTATTAATATTAGGTAGTCAAATACTTCTAAACAATCGATTTTCAAATGGTTGAATGGTTCTTAAAGGGCAAATTGGTTATATTGTACGCATCATTGCTATGGCAAATGGGTATATAAACTATGTATAGTGAAACAATGATCTACACATTCTTGTTGGAATGGGCCTCTGTTACAGATCCAAATATTTTTCCAAATTAAACGATAATGAATCGAATTTAAAAGTAAAACTCCTTAATCATTAGTTCTTTTTTTTTTAAACTTGAGATTGTCCTACTCTAAACCCGATACTGGTCCGTTTTTACTTTCTCATTTTAAATTATAAAAATATTATATTTATATCATAAATATTATTTACTCGTAATTTTCATACATATCCATATAATTTTTAAATAGAATGGATTCAAGGTAGGTCCGAATCCAAAGTATTAAAAGTAAAAATTCATGGTGAGACTCGTTTATAGTCTAAAATATCCATAATAAATGGGGCAAATTAGGTTTTGACCTGCACCTTTTGCCGCCATTCATAAAATTAAAGTGTTACTTGGTTTTATTTTCTTTTTTAAAATGGAAAATGCACTTGTTTTAGACAATCAGATGTCATTTTATTCTCATCTCTGAAAAATATAAATAATGAAAATGAAACCACAAAGTTTATAAGGCTTTGTTTAGAGTTAGTTCAGTTGTAGTTTCTGTATTTTTACAAAAAATAATGGAAAGATTTAATATTTAAAAATATATTAGGATTGTGACATATGTTTGGTTTTAGTTATGAGGGAGACAGTTTTTATTGTATATATCATATTTTGTTTGATTAATAGTGTCATATCATAAATTGATATAATTATATATTATTTTTAAATTAATATAATAATTAGATGATGTAAATATATGTATTTTTATTGATAAAATAATTTGAATGTATATAAACATATATCTATATATATGTATATATAATAATGATTGTAATTTTTTTATAATATTTTGAGAAGGATGAAAATGATTTTGAAGAATTTAGTATTTGTATGTTTGGTTATTTTTTTCGAAAATACTGAAATTTGTAGAAGTGAAATGAAATCAAATGCAAACAAGAACTGAAATGAAACCAAATGCAAACAAAGTCTAATAGCATTCTACGCCCTACTAATGAGTGAATTGGTCATTCTAGGGCATGTTATCACTTAAAAAATCCCAAAAAAAAAAAAAAAACATAAAAGTATTGGAAAATTTTCGAATGAATCAACATGTTGCCATTAAATTAAAGTGTGAGATGATGAAAAGCACCATCTCCTAATGCAAGCACCATTCCTGAAAATCATCGTTTCTTACAGAACAAGGAAAAGTTGCATGGGCTATGATCAGGGTACATTGATTATGCTGCTGATTTCATGGCTTCCACAAGTTCTAATTTTATTTTATTTTATTTTAATTTTTTTTTTTTTATGACGGATAACCACCACCATTGTCTTTTGAATGCGCATTGGGTAAATCTTCATTTTGATGCAATAACTTATAAACTACACCAACCAGACAAATCACATTAGGCAAAATCGGTACAACAGACTCGACTGAAAGATTATTGAGAAATGATTCGAACTCAGGACATGGCTCTCCACGCAACCCAATTCGTCACGGCGGGAAAATTTAACGGACAAGATTTTCTGAAGTTAAAATCCAAGAAGATATGCATTACATTCTAAAGAACTATTTCACAGTTGCATTGATAGGAATGGCACCAGTGTCATAGGTTATTATTAGTAACTGAATTCTAACATATCAATGGAGTAAAGGCCTTTGGATGGACCTTATTTTACAACTATAATACATCACAGCAACCCAAACTCCATAATCTAGAAGCTTTTGCAATTGAGTCACATGGACAGTTAACAGAGTGCAATTATCTCCTGCAGCAGACGCTGAAATTCAAATTTTACGGACCTCTGTAGCAGTTTGAGATTTTGTCCAAGTAAAGTTTTAGCCGCATGAGACCTCCTTGAAGCTAGTTGAGTTTACCTTGGGAGGAAACTTTCGATGTTCTCTAGAGATTAGTAGCAATGTTCAAAGCAGAAGAAAAACCCTCTTGGCTTGTTTTCCATCTGTGTTTTTGGAGTGTCACAGTTGTCATCCCTCTTGGCCATCAGAGAGCTGGTACCTGGAGACTCTGGTGTAAAGACAGCATTCTCAGAAGTGAAAATCCGGTGTGGTATAACGGGTTCAGGCGGTGAAATTGTAGATAGATAATGCAAGAGCATCTGTATTATCTGACTGAAGTTGGGCCGATCATTGGGGTCCCCCTTCCAACATGAAGTGACTATTAAAGCCAAATCCTGTGGAAGATCTTCGGCACTTGGCCTTGCATTCTGAAAAAGAAAGGTAAAAGTTTCGATCATGGTAGGCCTAACATATGATGGCACAAAATTAGGGTCATTATCCAACTGATTTTTCCAAAAAAAAATTGTAATTGACAAAATCTTCCCAACTTGGTTAAATCAAGCAAGGGGAGGCAAAGACTAACCCTCAGCCTCCCCTACAAACTGAAAAATAGAAGTCAATGTCAGAACAAGGGCCCCTCAATTTCAGTATGTGACGCCCCAAATAACTTTTCTATGCACAAGTTTCTGCCCAACTCAATTTTTAGGGGAGACGTCAGAATTAGATATAGAGAAAATGTGTGAAAGAAGTACGCAATTCTAAGGACGAGGGAAGGGAGTTACTTTAAAAGCAGCAGCATAAGCTGCCTGCAGATTTGACATGCCTTCAAATGGCAACTTATTATGCATGAGCTCCCACAACACAATGGCAAAACTATAAGCATCCACCTTGTGGTTATAATGCTTCTTTTCTCCATGTCTAAGTGTGACTGTACTATAGAGCTGCAACCAGAACATTAGGAAAAAAATGGAAGATATTTTCAACAATCCTGTTGACCCAAAAAAATGACATGAAGAAATGAAAAATCAGAAGAAGGAAAAACATCAGATAAACTACCTCTGGCGCCATCCAGCGATAGGTTCCAGTCTCAGCAGTCATCATCTCTGTCAGTGACTCTTCTCTTGCCAAACCAAAATCCGCAAGTTTGACGGTTTTATGGTCTGCTGTCAAGAGCAAGTTTTCTGGAGGAAAAAGAAAATCAAGACAAATGAATAAAGCTTTCAACTAAAGATCTAAGATGGTGTCTTGGATTAGTTGCAGAGAATGACAAAGAGATGCAACACTCTTTAGTATCTCCATTGCAGATATTCCATGTGCAATTTGGATACTGGTGCATAATACCATCATAGAACATGCATATAGTGCCCACAGTCCTCCTATTGGCAATTAACTTCAAATTATAAGGACAAATTTGACATGCAAACTTCTGATTAATCCTAGGTTCTCCAAAACAAGCGAACTAGTTCCTGATTCATTAGCAAGAATTACTGACACTGTCACAGTTCAAGATAATGGACAAATTCCCAAGGGACAATATATAAATTTCCTTGCAGATTGAAGGATGCTTTGAATTTGGTAGATATTAGCAATTCAAGTACTGCAGTAAGGTCAACCTGACATCAGAAACGAAACAAAAGGGTACTCCAAAAGGAACTGAATATGCATCCATATCAATTTGAGTAACTGGTGTATGTAACAGCTACTTCATTTTGCTCCTCATGATTGTAATAAACAATGAGAAGTAGGCTTGTTTTATGCTGATGGGTAAAACAGAATACATAATAACTGATGTACATATAGAGGGCAGCAGCTTCCCTTATATAAGAAAGTTCAGAAAGTGTTGGTGTTCAGCATGCTTAATTATGAGTAGAGGGTCGCAGAGTTCCAATTTTTCCAACATAATAAGTCAATAATTATTACCAGGTTTCAGGTCACGATGTATGATTCCATGCGAGTGCAAACATTCCATTGCACGAGCTATGTCAAGCGCAAATCCGATAGCAACCCGCATATCCAGGCACCTTGGCCGCAAGTTTAGTAAGTACTTCCGCAGTGTCCCACCAAGCAGAAGCTCAGTTACTATGACCATGACAGGTTCCTTGCAAGCTCCAATGAACTGTAGAGAAAAGAAGAGCCACTAAGACATTGCCAACAACTTCTTTGGGAATATCAGCCTCCATAAATTATCATCACAAATATCACGTATTCACACAGACACACAAACATACATAATTTGAAGCCATAATTCACAGTTATAATAGGAGCTCAGTTATCTAGTGGTGAATGCACAACCTTAACCAAGTTCTTGTGTTGGACTCTGGATAGCATTGCAACTTCTCTTCCAAATCTGGCCTCCCTCTTGGCAATCTCTTCTGGTGTCTCTCCTCTGTGAACAATTTTGATAGCAACATTCTGGTTTTTGTACCTGAAAGATGGTCAATAAATAAGGTGAAATAACCACTTCATAATCGGCAGATACCGCAACAACTATGTTTCGGCGAACGACCCTAGCACACGCTTATGCTATCCCAATGTTACAGTCTTCCAAGTGTGCCTCTTAGCGCAAAATATTTTACTTTTTCCGTTAATGTGCAGATGAAAGTTTTCATTATATAGCAACTTCTACTCATATACCAATGGCATATTATTATTACCTGTAAGACAAAGTCATGCAAATTAGCAAAGTTAAGCAGAAATTTAGGTCTTCATTTTGTAAGAAAATTGCTCTCTTGGATCACATTATGAAGCTAAATTTCAAATTTCAGAACTAGAAAAGAATCTTGAACCAAAGCCTTGAACTTCTTGTAATCTGATATCCTATTCATTCATTCCTTTTTCTTGATATTAAAGACCATTCCACTTGCAGATCAATTTAGGGCTCAAAAAACTAACCAAAAATACTCAATACTCAACTCGACATCAATATCACAAGAAGATCACAAGAAGCTCATTTAAAGTCAATTATTTAAACATAAATAACCAAACTTGAAAACATTTTCTCAAGTCAGCTCAATCTCAACTCAATTAATTTTAAAAATAATATAATATATAGAAAAATATCAAATTCCTCAAGTTCGATTCATGTTCAACCGATTAAAGCAATTCATGTTCGACCAGTTAAAAATCGCTCAAACTCAATAACATTGCCAATCAAACCAAACTTAAACAATTTTAAACTCAATTCAATTAACAATGAAACCAAACTCACACATTTAGCTCGAGCTTGTGAGCAGTAATTCTATATTCGGCTCAATGAACACTCAACTCTATTTTTAACATAATTCAGACAGAAAATAAAAAGTCAACTTACTTGCCCTCGTACACTTTGGCATGGGCTCCTTCTCCGATCTTCGGCCCAACAAAAAGAAGCTTCGGATCGACCAACCATTTGGGGTCCAAACTAAACTCTGCTCCCGAGTAAAACCCATTCCCAGATCCCATTTCTCACTACCTCTGTTTTTCCCTTGCAAACTCTCTAAATAAGCACCGACATTTAATGAAACAGCACCAAGATCAAAACTTTATGACTTGCTCAAACATTTTAAGCAAATCCCACATCAAAAATACCCTCGTAAGAATTTTTGCTCAACTATATAGATAGAACGACAAATTTGTCACTGCTTAACTTTTCTCATCAGAAACCCATACCCCAAAACTCACACACAGATATCACTGGGACTTAAAACCTATACTTCTGCTTCCGAAGCTAAAGAATGCCACCCCAAACGCCTTAAGGGATTCCCACCACCAAAAATCTTTGCTGAACAGAGCAAATCAAATGGTTATTGGAAACAGAAGAAGAGCTACCAAAAAGACAAATCTTGAAAAATAGTCAAGTACAAAAGAAGAAAAATTCTAAGCTTGAAGGATGTCAAGATTAAATGAGGGAGAGTTTATTAAAGCTTTCTCACCGCGTAGGACTCTTTTTTTGTGTTCAGTTTTCTTGTGAGCTCTTTTGATCTGCAGAGATAAAGCCGCGGAAGGAATTGAGTCTGTGTCAGAAAACAGTGGGGGTCTTTTTTTAATGTCTTTTTGAATTATTTTAACGTAGACAAAGAAGGGTCTGGGGGAGACAGTGGAGGGTTAAATGGGAAATGCACTAGATGCCCCCGTTGAAACAGATATGATATTTTTGTGCGTTCATCATAGAGTATATAGTTTAATTAGGAGTTAAAAAGAAAAATTATTAAACTTGCACATGGAAATGGATGCTCATAGAGGGGACATGGCCACTCAACAAGTGATGAGGATCCCACCAGTTTCTGTTTCTAGATTTAGTTTTCCTTTTTTTTCTGAGTTTTTTTTTTTTTTTTATTAGGACAACTTCAATTTTGTGATTTTTTCTTGATCCATTTGTCCAATTATTGAAGAGACAACTTTTCTTTTGTTCAATATACATAAGATTTACTTCAATGATTGATTATGAGGCTGAATAGATGCTATGCAATGTTTAAATGGGATTGTGAATTGTTAATTATGTATAGTAAATTGTGAATTATTAATTATTTACAATAATGTTTAATATTTAATTGCATATAATGAGTGGTATGTAAGTGGATAGCGTGAAATTTGATTTTACATTGATGCTCATTGCATTTCTTTATCTGAATTAGAATAAATATATTTTGAAACCCTTTATTTAAAATTTAAAATTGATGTTTCTATGTGAATTTTAATAATTATTTGTTCTGATTCTACGTATTTATCAATTTGAACTAAAAAAAAACCTTCATTTATATTAGATTATAAGTGTATAATACTTACCAATATTGTTCTATCTAGTAAAAAAAAATATATATTTTATAATATAAAATTTAATATTTATTTAATGTGTACTCACAATATAAGCAATAATACCAAAAATATTAAAATATGGTATATCAAATAAAAAGGCATGAAATGAGAGATGAAATACTTTGGTTTGTCTGGTTGTTGATGTAAATAAAAGAAAGAAGATAGTCTAATTACATGATTTGCTTTCATTATAAGTGGGCATGTGAAGAGTTGAAAGTACACAACATTTGTTCATGTTCAAAATGATTAGCAAGGCTAAATCACTAAACACCTTGATAAACGTGTAGTTTTTGTGGTAAACAAGTATTATCTTGTCAAGATTAAATGCAGCAATACTTTAATCATTCCACATGCACTGTTCACACGTGTGTTGGTGCGAGTGTCAGCGTGTGGACATAGCAAAAATGATTATATACAACAAAACCGAGAATGTGTACTGTCTATGTCAATTGGGTGTCGGAGTACGGCAGCGGCTTATAATTACCTGACTACTTCAAATTGAATTCATATATCAAATTATTCAATTTTGGACTTACTACAATATTATTGTTCAACGAAATTTCCATCTAGACTTTGCAATGCATTTGAATTAAATTCAACTACTCGAGTTTATTATGAATTTTAATAAAAAAAAATACTGATATTTAAAATAGAATAAAACAATTCATCCATTCATGCATTAATAAAAAATTACTTTTTTCATAATAAAAAAATTTATAACCAATATTTGAATTTGCATAAGTGTAACTCGTTGAATAATCAATAAAATTATGTGCATTAAATATAAACGTAAAAATATGTGTAAATAGAATGAAAAATTATAGTAGAACCCTTAATCACTAGCCACCCTTTTGGCATATATTTTAACCAAATGCTAATTCTAAATTAGTTTTCAGATAAATATAATTGTGGATCGTCAAAGATACACTTAGGAAGGGAAAAGAAAAAGAAAAAATAATTCCACTTTTAATTTATTTTATTTTATTGATTTTATTTTTTAATGAAGCAATTTAGTTTACTGTTATATTTTAAATATCAATCAACAACAATCATTGTGAAAATAAATAAAATTCCACGTGTTTTTTTTTTGTGGAAATATAACTATCGACATGAATTGTTAGTAGCTTGTACCATATTATAACATGACATATTCCAAATTTTAGCAGACCTCAACCACCGAACTTGCTTTGATTGAGAAAGAGAGAGAAATGTCTGTCCAATGTCGTCCTATTTTCTTTGTTACCTTTGGACTTTTCAATCATTTCTGTTGTCCAATTGACTATGATTAATGCTGTAATTTATGTCCAATTCAGACTTTTGTGATTTTTGACAGTTGACATTAACTGTGTTACTGTTTGTTACTTGGAAACTGTCAAAATTATAGCATCTTTTGTTATTTTTTTAATTGAGGCCGACATGGGTTAATTTGAGAAAGCAGTCAATTATAGGGATAACACTTGATAGCAAGATAAGATTTTTAAGTACTTGATATTCGCCCGATTTCAGAATTCCTGTATAATTTGAAAAAATATTAAAAATAAATAAATATAATATTAAATAAATACATATTATTAAAATAAAAAATCAATTAGATAGGATGAATTTAAAAATAAAAAATTAAAATTCATCCTCAATTTATTTGTTTCTCTAAAAATCCGTTCAAGTGAGGAACCAGGGGTGGGCTCGGATTTTGAAATCACCCGATGCCATTTCTAGTCAATTCAAGTAAATAGTACCTTGAAACAAAATGGAGGGCAATTTAGTCATTTTTATATTTTTTTTGCTTTTTTCACAGCAAAAAGATTAATTATATTATTTATCAATGACTACATTAATAAATTTAGCAACAATCAATATATTAAATAAATAATAAAATAACAATGCTTATATATTAATATACAGTTGGACAAATACTTCCATGTTTAATGCGAATTCACCCAAAGCTCGTTCTAACAGAATTTTGAGTATAAGTCTTGACCATTTGAATAATATCTTGTTATCAACAGTTAATTTAATATATTATATTACCTATCATTGAAAGTTCTATCTTTAAACAAATTAAATTGCATCAGTATGTGTGAAAGACAAGAAAACGATGAAAAAACTTGCAAAAAAGAAGCTGTAATGGTGAAAATAAAAAATAAATTTTATTTACTTTAAATTAATATTTTATTATGTATTCCACTTCATAGAAGCATTATAAGTATAAAATTTATTTTTAAATAATTACTTATTTTTGGACTGTATTCATAAAATAAAATATAAATTAAAATAAGAAATTCAAAATAAAAATGAAGAAAGAAGAAAGGAACTTTCCTTTTGAGGGTCAGTAAGTTGACATAAGAAACTGCGGATGTTTTTATGCGTCGGTGGAGAAAAAAAATGCCTGAGGCGGACATCTTCCCTTTTTTTTATATACATCTTTAGTTTTTTTAATAATATAAATATATATTTCATATTTTATATTAAAGTCTAAATTCAAATAATTGAAATTATTTATTGTTGCCTTGTGAGATTGTTTAACTTTTTTGGTTGACGATGAATGTTGTGAAAAATAAGTCGGTGAATTGTTTTTTAGTATCTTACAAAGTTTCCAACTAATTCAGTGAATTGGTCATGCAAATAGCCATAGGTAATCAAAACTACCCTCGTTGCATTCAACTTTGTATAGGTGAAGTTTATTTTTCTCATCTCCTTTCATTTAAATGATAAATAATGATAAATTTTTATTATTTTATTTTTTTAAAAAACAGTAAATAACAAAAATAATTTCAGTCAGGGGATTTTAAAATTTAATAATTATATATATAAATAATTTATATTAATTTTAAAAAAATATATATAAAGTTGAAGGGTGGCCGCCATTGCCCGCCTTCATTGGCTCCATCTATATATCTATATATTGTTATTGATATATATTAATATGATGGAATTAATAACTTATGGATTTATGCTATATATCCAATTCAATTGATATGAATTCTCATTATAGAATAGAGTGTCTATATAAAGAACAGTACATATTTTTTGAATTAAAGAAATACATAAAAAAATTGTATAGCGAGACAACATGAATACTGACAGCTTTGTACAAATAATATTGTTATCAAATGATTCAAGAATTCCATCATGTTATATAAATAGGAGATCCCTTACTAAATTTGTAATTCATGGATTCTTCGACATTTGTAAGTGGTAGTATGATGTCCGAGTCTTCCACATCCATGATATTTTATTGGATTATGAGGGGGAGTATATTTTTTTCTTGTGATTTTACGTTGTGAAAATTGATTGAAATTTAAAAATTATTTGTAGGATAGTTTATGAATATTACAAGAAAAATGATAAGTTAAAGATATTATCGCTTTGTTTGGTTCAAAGGTTTTGGTGAGGAAAATGTAAATAAATACAAATTTTCAAATTTGTGTGATTGTCTAAGAAAAACAATGACGAAAAGAATGTGGAGAAGAATGGTGAGGAAGAGAACATCAAATAGGCATTTCTCTCATTTTCCTCACAAAACATTAGGGAAATGAGTTTTTTTCTTTTTCCCCAAATACACTATTTTTTTCATCAACTTTTTTTAATGATATGATGCGATTTAATCTCAAACCTCATTGAATTTTTAAGAATAATCTCCTCCTGATTCATCGTCATCATCAGTTGGTTTCTGTTTGAAACACGAAGAAATGATTATATCCTCGAAGATAATCATTCGTTGCACGAGTTAGTAGAAAAATAAAAGAATAAACAAATAATATAGTAAATACTTAATTTAAACAGCATATTTCAACAATTATATAAATGAAATATTTATAAGTATTTAACTTGGAACTTGGGTTTCGTTGGCATTTTGCATACTTTTAAGTCGTAGATTTTTACGTTTTATTAGATTAAAATTTAATATTTTTGAGGTTAATAAAAATATGCACATCTTACAAATGTGCTTTCATGATTTCACGTTTAAGTCACTTTATTTGGCATTTATAACTTAATGATCTTTGCCTACATTATTTGATATAGTTATAACTTGAGTTTTGTCGCACACTTAACAATTTATGTATATTACAGGCAGAAACCTGCTAAATAGTTAGTAGCTCGCGAAGAATTAATTTTTTAGGAATGAATACCTCACTATATCATTTATCCTTAATATTTTTCCTAACAACCAAATAACCAAAATTATATTCTTAGCTTATTTTTTTTCTTTTTTCACCAAAATCCTCGTACCAAACATAGTTTAAAGGAAAGCGAAATAAATGATCATTATTAGAGTTTTAAATAGACGTGCAATGATTAAAAAGAGAATTATCAACAATTAAAACAAGAAAAAGAAAAGTAAAGTGAAACAAGATATAGTGGTTTTGAATTTATAAAGAACATCTCAAATTGAAGAAAATAAACAGGCAGAGAACAAGTTGAAGAAGATCCATTTGTCAATATTATAACAAAAGTAACGTATCAAAAACGCATTTTAAAATTAAAATATTTGTATATTTTAATTGAGAAGCTATTGACATGTAATGGGTTACTCGAATTGACTAACTCACCCCCGTGCTATAATATCGCATAGATCAATCTGTTAGTTGAATGCATCAGCATCACTAAGTCCACTTACAACTAACATAATATTTTCGCGTATTTATTTTACCTAATTCTAATTATCACCTTTCTTTTAACTCTTTTTATTATTGATTTAATAACAAAACTAATTACGTGGTTAATTATGCATGAGTGCAATTGATATATCTAAAGCACATAAAGTGCAATTTTGTCAAGCTCTATAAAATTATGGGGCAAAAAATAATTAAGCTCGAATTTAAATTGAATTAAAATTTTGAATTGGATCTTTCCAAATTAGAATAATTATGTTTTAACAGTCATTTAATTCATTAAAAATCCAATTATGTTATAGCTTAAGTTGGATAATACAATTTAGCGTAATACTTGAGCTATTTAAAAATTGTTGTAGTTTATTTTGGTTAGAAATTATATTAAGCTCGAGATAGAGTTTATAATTACTCAAACCGAACTTAAGGACCGGATGAGTTGAGAACCGGTTGGATTAATTCGGTTCAGCCGAGTACAGTTGCTTTGCTAACCTCCGCCGGCTGCCTCGATTAATTCAATTTGGCCATTCGTATTCGTTTTTGGCGCCAACGGGAATGAAATACGGCGCCGATCGTCTTCATTCGCTCCCTTTCTCAGCCCGAAAAATTCACTCAATCGCGAATTAGAGAGTAAGAATCGTATGTTTGTAGAAATGATTAAAGCGGGAATCGCATTCAATCTTCATTCTCCCATCGACTCTCCTCTCCACAATCCGTACTCGTCGATTCGCCGACCCTCATTACGATTCCCCTCGGCGAATCCATTTGCTCGCCGATTCAGAAGAATTCAGGTCGCACTTTGTACGGAAAATTCGTTTAATTCGCCGTGCGAAGATGATTTATCGCACAGCAGAGTTACAGTAACCTCCGGTTCGCATTTTTGCAACCCTATATATTTCTTTTTAATAAAATAGTAAAACATGTTCCTATTTTAGCTAATTAAAATTACAATTATCGTACAGGCTGTAAATCGGCTAATACTGCTACATGGGTTGGCGTGGCTACTCTTACTAGCAAGATTTTGGTGATTTTTAACTAGTGTTTTTTATGGGCTGCAGTTATTCTTATTTTTGATGTGGCTATGCATGCTAATATTTCTTTGCCTGTATTCTGGGAATACTTTCTTTGCCTGGATGGATGCAGGGTTTACTTAGGGAGGTTACAATGGCTTCAGTTTTTGGTGTTGGTCCCGTTGCCACCGCTTTCAAGTACTGTAAACTTCACTATTAGCTTGTGGACGGTTAATCTATTTCAGTTTGAAAGTTGTAAATGTAGATTTGAAAGAATTTTCTGTTTGATTTGACTTTTGGAGGTAATATTTTCAGGTATGCTTGGGTTTTGCCTGGTTTCTCATCTTCGCTTCTTGGCGGTTAGTCATTATTGTTTCATAATTGTATGATGTTAAATGGCTTTGCGGAATTTCTAGTCTTATATGCTATTCTGCATTCTTGTTTATTTGAGATTCTCTTCTGCTATTTTGCTGCCTATGTGATGGGAATGTACGATATAGTGGAAAGTTGAATGCCGTTCCATAGTATAAGCTGTCATGAGGGGAAGTTTTCTTAGAAAACCAACTTTGTTGTGTAGATGTGTGAAAGTTCGATGTTAAATATCTAGTGACATCTCCATTCTCTCTACAGATACCACATTTACTTTGCACCAACTATTTGTGGGTGGTTATTTGTCTTGTGCAGGTGTAAATGGTCCTATCCATATCATCATGGCTACCACTTTAAGGTAATACATCCTCCATAATACTTCTCAATATACATCTTATATATGTTTTTAAGGTGTGTCACAATTTCTGCTGCTTAATCATTTTACCAAAATCTCATTCCCACAGGTTTATTATAGTTTTCTACTTTGAGTTCTTAGCTTCATTCATTGCTTTTTGGTACTGGAATCATTGAAGTTTCTAGGTGTTTATTATGTTTTTCTTGCTTGGCAAAGATAAATAGGCAGTACAACAATTTTTGATTAGGAATATTAATGTGTTGTATTCTCAATCTATGGGCCTACAAAATTAGCAGTCTAATTTTATGAATTCTTTAAATTCCCAGGCGCTAGACTAAAATTTTGCTCACATTTTTAGAGAATATTTTATATTTATTCAGTGTCTGGCATTTATGAAACTGAAAATTGATCAGTAAACTCCCAAAGGAGCGAGGAAAGAAGCTATTTCAACATATGACCACCATTTTGTTTCTGGTATGCTGGTTCTCGTTACTGCCAATCCAAATGTGCTTTTCTTTAACCTCACAACCCTGGTAATGATGGTCAGTGGCGCCATGCAGGTAGGAGGTACTGTGGGTGCTCTTGTTTATATCTTCCCAGAATTCGTAATTCGTATTTATGCACCTGGGTAAGAAGATGGATTATATTGTATATGAGGAAGAGGTTACTATAGATTTAGTTAATTCACCACTACCTCATATTTGGACAATGGTAAAAGATACCTATTACCTTGCTGACTTCTTTCTATCACTTCACAGTTTGTGGATCTTGGCAGAAGGCCAAATCATTAGAGAAATAGCTATAGAGCAGGTACTGATGGTCATCTGACGATTATGAAAGTACATCAGGAGTTACAGATGTATTGCTTTACATTTTATGTTCCATTTTAAGAGAAAAAGTGCAAAACTTAAGTTAAAACCTTCCCATTTTTATATACCTTTAGGTTTTACTTTATTCCCTTGCTGCTGCACCCAGCTGTAGCAAATGCTGGTAATGGTCTTTAGTGGTTTTGTATAATCAGTCAACTTTTTAGCATTCTTCCCAGCAGCTCACGATATAGACCTATTTATGGAAGTATTTTTTGAAAAATAGTTTGCTTTCTTTCATCTGTTTCCTATTAATTGTTTTCTTTTGTTTCCTTTTCAGCTGAAAATAATGACACCCTGCATAGTCCTTGCAGGTCCTCTTGGGCTTGGCTTTGGATACATGAGGTATGTTAGTTTCTCAATAGTTTTGTCTAGCATGTAATTGTTTACCATCTAACAACCCACCCTCTCCCCCGCTATCAGTGCACAAGGAAATAATGCTCTCCCTTCCATTAGCCCTGCTTTGTCCAGCTCACTCCTGATTGCTAGTGTAAGTGAATCCTGATTTACTTAGTTCACATTGAACTATTTCTCTCTCTCTCTCTCTTACTCACACACATTATCCATATTATGTATGTGTTTGAAGATTCTAACAACATTAAGAAACACTGCAGTGTCTCATTTATACTTTTACCAGACGATCAAATGCTTCCTCTACTGGTCAGTAAGGAAAATGTTCACTAGCTTCATTAATAATCTATACAAATCATGCTCATATAGTTTCTATCTCTCTCTCTTTAGGTGGAAGCATCGTATCAGTTGCAGTTTCACTTGGACTATTCCTCCAGTGGATCATCCAGGTTTACCTTCCTCAATCAGTGCTTCCCCTCCTGTTACCTGGAGCTTGTCTATTGGGGAAATATAATTCTTGAAACATTTTGTTCTTATGAAGCTTTTGATGCCATATCTGAATGATTCAATTGTTTCGATCTATTCTTCTGTGGACATGTCATACTTCAATTTCAGGTCATAGTGCTCAGAACAGGATGGCCTTACATTATTCCAGATTCATTGATTACTATCTTAAAAAGTGGAGATGTTTGTGAGGTAAAGGCTCAAGACCTTTGGGTCATACGGTACTTATATTTTTAACCAGACGCCAATCATTGATTGCTGCTGACTCCTCTTTCCTTCTTTCTTTTGGATTTTTTGGGTGCAGTTCTTCTCATTGTTGCTCCCAGCAACTGTAAGCTCAGGCTTGGCACAAATTGCATCATTTACTGACCTTTGTTTTGCTTCTCTCATTCCTGGTGCTGCTGCCGGTCTCTCATGTAAGTGATTTGTGGGTGCAATTCCTAGAATGATTTGCAGATTTAATATTAACTTATATACATATATGTATGTGTATGCGTGTGTACATATATATTCTCTTGGTTATCCTGGATTAGCCGAGCAGTTCAAACCCCTTTGTGAACTCTTCCAAGACAAATTTGCTCTATTTCTTCCAAGCGTGTGGGTTATCCTTTTCTGATGTCCAGTGAATCACACATACATGAAAAAAATAGGACATAGCACTTAACTAGGATGAATACTTTGATAAAGTTGTAAGGATATGAGGATAAAATATCCAAGTTATCCCCATGAAAGAGAGATGGATGAAGAGTACAACTACCACACTTTAAAACCTGAGAGCGTTCTATACTATTTACGTTTTGGACAAGGTCCAATTTGTTAAAGTGAACTTTGGTGAGATCAATAGCTATTTGATTTTTCTCTTTCTGTAACATGGCAAATGAGATAGAAACTTATTTTTTGTTGTTCAGATGCAAGTAGCACTTAGCAAATCAGTTTGATGGAAGAACCTGATCTAGTAAATATGGGATTTACTTAAGCAGGCTAGCCATTCTGCAGTTATTTTGATTTAATCTCTTGGTAGTTATCTTAGCCGATATTTTCCGAAGCAAAACCATGTCTCTTAAGCCTTGGATAATCTTTCCCTTAAGCCAATTTGGTTGCTGGTGAGCCATGGGATTAATATACCTGGACCTGTGTTATTTGAGTTGACTGCCATATATCATAATGCATTATTGAATGCATTTTCAGATGCATATCTTATGGTCATGGCACCTTTGGGTGCTCTTTCAAGCATCATTGTACTGCCTCTTGTGCCTACTTTCTCCAAACTGGTGAAGGTACAGCATGGTTATATTCACCTTCCTTCTTATTAATAGATATATTTTCTGTTTTTTTTTTTTTTTTGTATTATTAATGATTTATTTATGGCAGACATCGTCGTGGGAAAGGTTAGTGGACAATTTAGAAAGAGCTCTGCTGCTTTGCATGGTAGGTTATTTGCAACTTTACGTTGTTTACATATCAGATGCAATATTTACCACATATTGGCATAATTACCATGAGAAACTCTGTGACCACTTTTGCCATATGTTAGAGTAGAGCATAGAAAATTTTGGATCCACAGTAACACATTGTAATGAAGTCACCATACTTTCTACTTTCATTCACAAAGTATCAAAATTAAGAAACCACTCAACATTGAGAAGAATTTAAAATTCAGAAATTCAATATAAGCAGATTCTGCTTGAAGGGTATACTTACGAATCTACATATTGCATCAGTGACTGGATACACCATAGTTTTGTCTTGATACCTGTATATTTCTGCCTATGATGCAGGTGCTTCTCTTGCCCATTTTTTCTATTATGCGGATCTTGGCTGAGCCAATCATCCATGTCTTGTTCGAACGTTTTGCATTTGATTCTTCAGCTAGTGCTCTAGTATCTACTCTGTTCCTTGCTTGTGAGTATCAAGATAATTTTCTCTCTCTCTCTCTTTATCTCAGGGAGTGAGGGAGCTTTTTGAAATTAACTTTTGTATGCTAGGAGTACAATGTTTCTGATTTCATTTTCGATATACACTCAGAAGCTTCTCTAGCCGTTAGGAGTATAATGTTTCTGGTTTCATTTTCCACATCAACTCCAAGCGGCTTCTCTTGCCATTGAGTACTTAAAAGTTGAAATATTATCATTCACTGTGACTAGTTTTCTCTCAGAAGATTATTACTTGTTAGAGCAAGTTGGTGAATTTGAGTTTATTCATGACATGGCCTGCAATTGTACTTTTCTGACTGCTATTGCTTGGTTAAAGTGGTAGAACGTTTTTTCACTTGTTCTAAAAGAGAGTAACGTCCAGTCTTGAAGACAGGGTTTACACTGTTTAGACCTACAAGTCTAGTGCCCCACTGACTACTAATTGTTTCACTGTGACCACATAACTCTATGCATCCATTATTCAGGGTTTTGCTGGGTTTTTCACAAAGATTACCTAACATGGCTATTTAGTACGAACATAGAGTTATAGACTTGGAATCGTAACTCAGAACTAGTAATCTTTTTTCTTTTCAAATCTCAAATTTTCCTAAACATGTAAATTTTATTATCTATAGATCTCTTAATAATCATCCACGCAAAATTTCTGATACAGCTGTTTGCACACAGATTCTCTTGGTGCCCCTTTCTTCATCGCTAGAGACTTACTAGTTGCAGTTTTTTATGCCCTTGGTGATGGGAAGGGACCTTTTCTCGTCAGTGCAGGTGCTGTTGCTTTAAATGCCATTTTGGACTGGCTCTCAGTTTCCAGATTTGACCTTGGAGCAAAGGGACTGGTACATTATCATATCTGGTTGTTGACAATTAAATGAAAAGTTGAGTGTTTTAATGTCATGGTGTTTTTACCAGTCTGCATTTATTCAGGCACTCTCAACGTCATTTACAGCTGCTGTGTCCGCTTTTCTTCTGTTCCATCTCCTCAAGAGGAAGCTGTCTGGTAAAAATCCTGAGAACCCATGGACATAAAATGTGCAGCCACACTCGTACGTATGTAACTGTGGTGATAAATGTCTCAGGACTGTCAAATTATGCTGCAATGATCTATCCTAGTATGTTGCTGTTGTTTTGCTGCATTACATCAAACCTCAGCACATCTGCCGGTTACAAACTGGCGTGCAAGTTGTTGTCTTCCACCTTCCTCTCAATGTCTGCTCCTTATCTGTTAAATATAGTTCTCTACACCAAAATTTTCTTTTGACCAATTGTTAACAATGATCTTTTCTTCATAGGAATCATTTGATGAAAGAGCTCCTCACTGTATCAGTAGCTAGTGCTCTTGGAATTATTGGCTTCTTTGCTCCTGTTATCCTCCTACACTTATCTGGATTTGAGTTGGTACGAGATTTATATAGGATGTTGATTAAGCAGCAATCTCTCAGACCAGTGGCTAAGTCATTCAACCTCTAAGGAGATGATTTAGAGATTTATCTGCATTGTGAATGTTTTTTTTTCTGGTTTCCTTGAAGAAACTGGAGCAATTTATCTTATTAGCAGCAGGAAGCAAGTGGAGAACCTTTTGGACTATCAACTTCTAGTTCTGGGGTGGCATGCTGGCGTATCAATTTTGAACAATCCGGAAAGCTATTTTCAAGACTCAACAAGTTGGCCCCCAAGGGGCTTCCTGGATGGCTTGTAGGACAAGTGCCCCCCTCAAAAAACCAGGAATGGAAACCCCACTTGTGCGGCGGGTCGTGTGATTAGTCCTTTTGCAATGCCCCCAGTTGAGGGATGGGGTTCATCAAGTTGGAACTCATACAAGGATTCATGTTAAGTGAAGTCCTTTTGACTGTGCAGGTAGAAGCATAAAAGGAGTTGGAAAGATTCATGACAATATAAAGCCAGAGTTTGACTGTCTGGTTGTGAGATGATATGTTATTGAGTTGCGCATTAATCAGATCAATAGAACTAGCTTATTCTATATGGGCAGCGTTCACCTCGCCTTTTGGTCTATGGATAGTCTAGAGATCTTTTACTAAATTATTGGTAATTTAGTTGCTTAAAAAATTTAAAATACATGAAATATGAATGAGATGGAAAATTGATTCGACTTATTTAGTGTATCTAAAAGGCATACACTGTGTTGTTTTGTAGAATTTCTACAGTTAAGAACCTCTAATTTGACAGCATCAATCGCCTAATGCTAAGATGTAGAAACGGTAAAGAGGATTAACTCTCGTGATTAACCTTTTTTCACTCAAAGGTATCAGCATCGCCAGAAGTATATAGGCTGTTGCATACTGCCAGATATGTGTCAACTATGCAAAAATCTTCTCCATCCAACATCTTTATAGACTTCATTTACACACTACTTAGTATTACTACCATTATACAATCCTACGGCCTCAATGATAAGCAGTACGAATTGTGTCACAAAATTCTGATTCACCAGAATTTAATTAAAGCTTAGCGACGCTTGTACAAACAAGGTTTCAACTCAGGCCACTTAATGTCCTTAGATTTCTGTTTCTCCTGCAGAGAAGAAATCAAATAGCTATTAACTAGAATCTTGTCTTGCAACATTGCATAGTAACATGGTTTAAGAGCTATAGTAAAGCATTTTCAAACACAGCAGTTTAACAGCATCAAACCTTTTTCTGAAAGTAGAAAAGTATAAACATTTTATTGGAGAAGTCCTGCACAGAACAGATTACTCTTAGAAAGGATTGTAAAAGTCCTACAATTAAAGAGGGAGTAAATTGTAAAACCTTGGACGTTGAGGTAAATCCTAGTTCACATATGGCTGTCACGAACTTATTTGGGTCTGCTCCTCCAGCATTAGGATCGAACCTGCTTTTCACTTCAGCTATTAAAAGCCACCCACTGCACAGAGCCAATAATACTTGCATTATGAACTACACAATCAATGAAATAAACATTTTGTCAATATCAAATTCATACTGAGGCTTAAGAACTCGGTTTGCTTCCTGAAGATAACTGGGGAAGTTTGTTCCCATAAGTGAGAGACAAAAGACATCAACATCCACAAAGGAAGAGTTGAGGGGTGTCTGCATGTCACAGTCAGGCATTTTTCAGCTAGAGATGAACACTCACACACATACGCAAAGGCAGGAAGTATACTATATCACAAATAAGGTATAATCCAAAAATCCCATAGTTTATGATACACCTCATTTACACAACAATTTTTCTTCTGACCAAGCATGGTAGCTATATACACGTATATTCAAGGATGATAGCAGCAGACCTCTCCCTGGATTATTTTCTACTTCTTTTCCTTCTAGTTACAAACCCCAAAAGCAGATAGAAAAAGAGGAAAAAGCTAGGCACCTACACTGGACATATCACATGCAATTTTCACACTTCTAGCAAGCCATGCATCCCCTGAAAAAATTAGAAAACATAGACTTTTAAAAGCAGCACACCAAACATGAGATTCTTTATCCAGATAAAGGCTTAAGATTCTTACCACAACCAAAATCGGCAACAATTAAAGAAGGGTTGCGATCCATTATCCATTTAATGATAATATCATTGGGCTGTTCAAGCCAACGTGACATTTGCACTTGGTACCCTGAATGATACTGGTAAGATAAGTGAACATTAAGTTACAATGGGGTGAGCTGCAGTGCAGAATGAGTTGGACATAATCAAAGGGAATTTTCAAAAAAATGCTAGACATAACAGGTTTTGCAGAAAATAAAGTCACATCTGAACTGCCACCCCCTCTGATGGAGGAAGGTTGGTGGTGAGGGAGAGCAGGGCACATACACAAAAAGGACAACTAGAAAGGAAAAAACGGAAGTAAAGACAGATAAAGCTGATAAAAGTAGATGTATATGAAACGCTTCATTATCCTCTAAGCCTCGTGGAAGGGAAGAACTGGTGTCCAAACCTGGCATGTTATACCATATTATCCAGAACTGTTTTGCCAAAAAATATCTGGAACTATTAAGGCCTATTACGTAACTTGTAGGGTGGGCAACTTGTATTTCTCTTCAAATGGCATAAAGTCACATGACCATTGCTATTGCTGTGTCAATGCCTATTAATATTTCAAGACAAATTCTTCTGAGGGCAGATTTTCGTTTTCAGTCTGCAGACCAGGTTGGACTATATGCGTGCACTAATGATAGTTAAATAACATAATGTTATGGAACCCAAGGCGTGCAATTAAAAAGCATCTCTGATATGAATCCAGAGCCAATTGAATTTCTTTTAATTCTAACATGCAAAGTAGACATTGTTGCTTTAACTAATATGACATAGGATCTTATTTGGTTATAGTATCAGTCACAATTGGACAGAATCAGCATAAATATGCTCTAAAGAAATTTATCAAGTCTGCTAAAGATTGAATGTACATGCTACGGAAGAGATTGAAACTTCAGCAGTTGAACCGCACAAGAAAGTAGGGCACAGCAGTGCTTATGCACTTTATGATGGTAATTGAACTCATTAAGAACACAGACAACAAAGCTCTAGCTTAATAATGCATAATGGAGGATTTCCCCTAGTAGCCAGCTAAAGAAAATTAATACGAGATCATCATATGATCAAAGATAACTTACAACATTGAACAATGACGGATCCTCTTTAAAATATTTCATGGCCTCATCTCCACTGTGTCCCAAAAAGTGGAAAAAAGAAAACTCTTGAATATTCTAGCACAGAAAACGAAGAAAGAGGCACGTTTAAAAGCCCAATGGAAAGCAAACATTCATATGAACTAATCAGGGTAGCTTAAATATACTTTTTTTAGATTCCCAATCATATTTTTAATTAAGAAAAAGAAAATTATCCACTTGATAAAAATACAATAGTTGTAAATTATACCTTAAAAAGAGAGTATAATAAAAAAAGGATATGAAAAAGGACCGAAATATCATACCTGCAAGTGTAGAGCTTCTCATTGATCATGCGGAAATAACCTCCCGATAATCTAGCTTTCATCTGCCCAATCAAGAAAAGTTAAAAAAAAATCCAAATAAATAAAATAACATAATAAATCTAATTTTCATACTATTGACAAATTATTAAAATTATTTGCTCGTACTTTGTCAAGGAAAGATAGACGAGGATTTTGAGCCACTGTTATTTGGAGAAGCAGAACCAGAAGATCTGGTGACAGAAGAAGATTCATTATTTGTCAAGGCGACTTCACCGGAGATATTCTTTCCACTGTGGCAGCGGCCCCTTTTTCTCTTCCTGCTCCGCCGCTGCTCCGCCGTCATTTTTCAAATTTATACTCCACTAGTTTCGCCAAAATTATTTTTTGTTCAATATTCAGCACTCGAAAATCAGTAGCAAAACGGGCCAGTCAGGCTGATGGCCGTATTAAGCTATTGGGCTCAAGTTAATTATTAGACACTATCTTTTACAGTACAATTCCTAATGGATTGGGCCAAAATATAATCCTAATCGTCTCATTTGGACTATTAGGCCCATTATTTTCGGGCCTAAGCTAATTATTGAAGCACTACTTTTATATTACAATTCCTGATGGACTGGGCCAGAAGTTAGTCAATTACAATCACAGACACATGTTCATGAATCTCTATAAACATAGAAAAGAGAAAATCTTGGCTTTATTTTAGGTTCATGGTCATGATGCAATTAAATATAGGAGCTGTATTCCTAAACGTGGATAAATTTATTCTTACGAACAACAAAAGCCCAATGAAGTTGAATTTGTGGATGGACCAAGACAGTTCATTCCTTCCAAAGCCCATGGGCCCATAGACTGATGGATTATGTAAGAAACAAGTACTCATGTCTTGATTTGACCCCGGTGCATTATTGCAAACTTGGAGCAAATATAAACAATTGAAATAGGAACAAATGTTTTCTTAAAAAAAAAAAAATCCACTACATTGCACATTACATGCTCTCCTCTGCTACGGATTTTTATATATATAGACATGGTGATTAGATGGGTCTAACGGGTTATCTGTACGAAACCCGCTTTGTAGGATGCTCTAGACGGGTTTGGATTTTGATAATCTCCAATTCCAATCTCAAATTCCATACGTGTTGCCATTCCTAGACATTCTAGTAAGACTCGAATTTAAAAATTAAGCTACAATAAACACGTAAACCTACAGAAAATGATAACCAAGGGGGATGACTTCCCCAAGAAACCCGACCTACTCCTGACACACAACTCGATTTGCACACCTTATCAGAAATCAACTTATTTTTCTGGCAATTTTCTTGCATTTACAGATCATTAAATATCCTCTTCAGATATCTCATCAAGATAAAACCCTTATAAAACCAAAAATGCACAACTGCATCCACAGGGTCATTCTACGGTAGATCATATCCAGTCCATCCAACACCATTGAATCAACTGATCATGTCCCATATTAACATTTACAGGATTTTGCAACACTGGATCAGCAGCATAACAAATTTCATCAAGAAACGAAGAGGCAGCCATTGGGACCTAAATATTAGTCCACAGTAAATCAGAACCGCATAATTTAGGTTTTGAACTTTGAGAAATCGGACTTGCACATTGTTAATTTTTGAAGAGGAATATTGAAAGAGCAAAGTATGTACTCTTTATCACAATGCTCATACCGAGGTAGCCAAAGAGAGACCAATTCCCTAAGCAACAACATGCCATACCTGCAAATTCAATGAGCCCCAACTTCACTCACACCATTTTCTCCCTATATAAACAGGGCTGGGCTCAGTTTCCCAACCATCCCACAGAAGAGCCACAAATATTCTTCTATCTTTGCAATACCAACTTAACAATGCCGACCACTGTGAATGATGTCACTGAGAAAACTGAAATGTTGGAGATTGATCCCAAGAGCGGCGTTGCTTTGAAGTCAACAATGAAAGATAAGGGCGATGCGACTGAACCCAAGTTAGCTGACAATGAACAGGAGGAAGAGAAGCTGAAAGGTCAGAACGAAAACAAATCTGCCCAAGAGAAGATTGAGCAAGAGGAACAAAATAAACAGGCTATGAAAGAGGAGGAAGTGCCAGTTGAAGTTGAACCCAAGACTGGCATATCTTTTCCAGTTATGTTGGGTGACGGAAAGCTTCTGAAAGCTGTTGGTCTGAGAAAGAAGAGCATGCTTGGCATCGGCATCAAAATATATGGCTTCGGTAGTTCCTTCACGGAAAACCCTCTTTTTATTTCAGTTGCATGCAGGAAAACCAAAAATTGATTAACCACAAAATCACTCTTGTGTCTCTTGCATAATATTCAAAATATCAGCAGTTATATTCACAGACACACACAAGAAGGAACTATAAGAAGCAGAGACACATAGGTTAGTAGCACCTAACCTAGAGGCCGACTAATAGAGCAGTCCAATTGCTCCCTGGTTTACCATTCAAGGGGTATTTTAGAGTAAAGCAATATGTCCTCCACTCAACAACTTTTCAGTTTTCAGTTCACCGACTAGATATGTAAATTGACTCATAATTCTCCAATTGCAGGGATATATGCAGACAATGAGAAACTGAAAGATCTTTTAAGGACAAAAATTGGGAAAGCACCATCTAAACCAACAAAGGAAATGTATCAAATGGTGATTGACAGCGATGTGGGAATGATGGTTCGCTTGGTTATTGCTTACTCTGGCCTAACCATGAGCATGGTAAGGAAAAACTTTGATGAAGGCGTCGGAGCATCCATCAAGAAGATCATGGGAGGGAAGAATGAAGAGCTCACAAAAAAGTATAATTACCTTTCAACTTAAAAACTTTTAGGCTAGTTGATATATTGCAAACCCCCCCACAGCCCACCCCAAAATTATGCCCTCAAAAGGTTGACCAGCTTTATCTGTCAATTCAAGGATTATGGGAGAAGCATCAGATGACATAAAGCTGACACCTGGTTCTGTAATTGAGATATCTAGGCTTCCAGGATATACACTTCAAACAAAAGGTAACACTAGTGGTAAATTGTCATATAATATTATGTTTAAAAACTACCAAGTCTTAGTCACCTCACTATGATTTTTCTAAAATGCAGTTAAGGATGAGATTGTGAGCACAGTTGAAAGTGAACTACTTTGCAGGGCATACATATACATGTATTTGGGAGAAGAGCCTTTTGACAAAGAAGCCAAAGAAAAATTCGGGGCATCCCTGCTGTCTCTTTTCTGAGGAGGACTTGCTATTGCCTAGGTCTTTACGGAATAAAACAAAAGGTCTACTGTGTAGCGCCTAATAATTGCTCAATAAGAATGTGATGATTAGAAAAGAAGTTCATGAATATCCAACGGGTCAAAAGTTTCAATAATTGTCTAAAACTCATAATTTGAGAGACAGGATGAACATACTTCTCTTCCTCAAGTTAAATATAAAACCAACATTCCTCATACTTGTAAATAGAAAGATGAGGAAGCTCATTGAACAACATGAATATGGATTAATATGGCAGCAGATATATAAAGCAGCTCATATAACCGCATATGTACCAATTAAATCAGTAAGATGCTAAGCAAGAAGTGCTTGCATGCGCAGACAAGAAAAAGCAAACTCCTATTACACATCATGCAAAACAGAACGTCAAGTGCACCACAAATTCAATCAGCTGAAGCCATGAAGCACTTTTCGAGGATCCAATTGTCCGCTGCAATAACTTGAGGAGACAGTTGACAGCTCTTGACGGCCCTTCCACTCTTCAAAGGGTTTCAAGACTATTGGGGTTTCAATAGCAGCCGAATCAACACATAACATTGTTTTGTAATCTTCATCACCTAAATCCGGAAGAGCTTTTGCTTTTTTGTCCCAAGGGTTCCATACAACTGCATATCATGGTCTTCCCTTTACAACAGTGTCCAGAATGACTGCAAATCTTCAGAACATGACATTAAAGAGCAAGTGAGAATAAAAGTAAGCACCTGCATCAGGCATGCCTTCTTTGCGAAGTACGAAGGTTCTTTTCTTCTCATGGTCTATTATGGCTATCTTTGTCGGGGTGCTTAAATAGACCCGGTCAATCTATGAAGACAAAAAAACAGCTAATAAGTGGTCAGAGATGTTTGAAATCCAGAATAATCATTTTGCAGAGGAAAAGTTTTAAGTTCAAAAGTTTCCTTTTGCAAAAGGAACTAAATTTATATAGCAAAAGATACTAAACAATCAGGGTGACCAAAGTACATGCAAGCACGCGACACAGGCAAAAAAGGCAAGTTTAAACACATTACCTCGGCATCAAAAGTAATTGCATCTGCCTGCTCTGTGTACCTTTCTCTTTGTAACAAATTATCAAAGTAATCAAGTGTCTCCAAGCCCTCAACGCGCACTTCACTGCAAATCAAACGGCATCATGCAACCTATCTGAAAAGGATAATAAAGTATCTAGCAGGTTTAGATTTAACAACTAATATAAAGATAGAGTTCCTCATTATTGCGCTACAAACTAACATGTGGATCCTATATGGAGCGATTAGAATAGAATTTAAAAAAACACCAAGCAAATATAATGACATATTTCAACAGTACAAGCAAGAAGATTAATGACTAAAGTGATGAGGTAAACCTGATATCAGACACAAATAGGTAATTACACAAAGCAAATGTGAACGAGAAGGCCTTGTTATCAGTATTTCGCACACGAGGGATCAAGGTGAGCTTGCCAGAACTCAGAGAAATACGTAGACGCAACTCAAATCTGCAAACAGCACCAGAACCAAATTGAAATACAGATAAGAATTTCTCATACTAAAGGGCATCATTATCTTTGCATCATCACCTATGTGGCCAAGTCTTCAGATCGTCTTCTGTGGATTTTAGAATAAGATCCACTGTTGACTGATTGTCGACTGCAGGCAAAGGCGAAGGAGAGCTGTCCAATGACCATAATCTATTCCTTGCAAATCCATGTTGCTCCAGTGTACCATAATTGGAAAACTAAATGTGCAAGCAACAGATAAGAATGCATTCAACTAGTGTAATAGATGTAAATATTTTGCTACTTTAGTGATTAACCTGTGGAAAGCAAATTGGCATGCCTCCCCTGATGGCTTTAGGTGGCTTCCATACAGCCTAATGAACAACATGAGATGCACATTTTATTAGAGTAGCGTTCGTTGAACCAATTAGATGAGCCGTTTTTATACTCTTTTAAAAGCATTCTATTCAATCAATATCAATAAATTAGGCATTTCTTCATCTTATTTGTATTGTTAATTTAGATGAAGTTCCTAAATCATTCATAACTACAGGGCATGGTTGCACATAAGATGACAATCATGAAATATGCCTCTATAATCTTAAATTATTCATCATTTACACCGGACATCGATGATTCTGCAAAAGTTGCATATATGATGCATGCTTGCAAGGAGTATGTCTCGTTTCATGGATATTGTTAGAGACCAATCACACTGAACAACCACACCAAAAAGTTCATGGATGGGGAATTCTACGTTGCTAGATTACAAGATTAGTTTTTAAATTTGAGGATCCATGGTAATCTTGTGTGTTATGCTTTGATATTCTCTAATTATAGGATAATCACAAGGGGAATAATTTCCGTGTAATTTAAGGTTAATGAGTGTGGCCAACAAAAACCATCACCTATCTACATGAAATTGGTGATGATATCATCAAATTCATACCTTAGGGCAAATAATTGAACCTCTGCACATTTAAATAAGTATGGCCAGCAACCACATAAATGCATTTCCTCATATAGAAGCTTATTTGTTAAACATCATAGAATTGAACTATTGAATACTTTAGAAAAGTAGCTGTTGTGACTCCACAAAATATGGCAAAAATAATGAAGACCATTATTTCAAAATTACCAATCCTCAACAGCTTTCATAAATTTCCATCTAATATATTGTCAATTTAACAAAATCCAAACCCTACTAGTTGAACATGTCTCCGGTACCATATAAGACTTAGAAATTGACAAGTTCACTCAACGCACATAGAAGAAAGCACAGTACAATATGTAATCATCCATTGAAGAGTTGAATACCAGACTCAAATACCTTCTCCCCATTAATTTAGTCCTGCTTTTCTTTTGCATAAAATAATTATATCATACATAAACTAATAAGTTCACCTTAGTGCTCATGAAGAGCATCTCTTGTCTCTTTTCATTCTTCCAAGAAACCACCTGCCCACCATACAAAAGCACCTGGCACAGCAAATAAAACAGTTGGATTAGATTTCTTTTCCGATCCTCAACCATAAATCTGTACTCCGATTAGATAAGTAGTAAACTGTTATTAGCTAAATTGTACCAGTGTAGAAACTGTAAATTTTTCCTTAATACGTATGCTAAGGTTGCTGAGGTTACAGCTTGCACTCTAAAAAGGGATCGATTCAAATTATATCTTGGTGTAATTTCTTTATTATTCATTGTTCTGAAGTAGTGAATTACTGCATTTCAAAATTCCTACTGTCAAAAGAGAAAAAAATCAACTTGCCATGACATGAAAGACGCAAACTTCATCAACTAATCATTAGTGAAAAATATCAACACAAATTATACTCTACTACAAATATTAATAAATAAAAAAAAAAAGAAATAGAAATAAACAACGAACCTCAGCAGTTGAACCAGTGGGCTCTGACAATATAATCCGCGGCGATCCATCACCGTCCTGAATTACATTAAACGGCATCATACTTATCCTCAATTTCTACCTCAAATCACTCACAACTGGCTGTACTTTTTCTTCCCTCCCCTCCAGCTACGCACAAAATACAACAGAATCAAAATCGAAGCAGAAATGAGAAAAATAAAATAGAGATCAATTAAATTGGGGGTTCGTGCCTGATGAAAACCCCAATTTAATTATATAAAATAATCGAAAACACAACACAGCTGAATGATTAATCTAAACGATTAAAAATTAAAGAGAAGAAAGCAATCATACATTTGGCGTCACAAAACTATGATCAAATCATTAATTTAATAAGGTATCGGCTTCGAGTTTGAAGAACTGGCTACCAACTTCAGCTTACAGAAAATATCACATCATGCAATAATCAAATCAGATTATGGGAATAACACTTTTTATTTTTATTCAAAGTAGAGAATAAAAGTAACCAGCAAATTCTTAAAATAATTAATTATACGTACGAGTTTATTTTTGTCATCGGATTCCCGATCTCGGATGCTCTATTTTTCAGATCAAAGACAAAGAAAGTGGGCCTACTTTGCTTTTGGATTTGGGCCTCTTCGTTGCCAGCCGCTGTCCCCGTTACTTGTCGTTCTACCACGTACGGAAACTTCATACATGGGCCCGGTCTATTTATATAATTGCCGCACTAACCCAATTGAATCCATATATTGGGTACACTGAATATCATATCCAATATTTTATTTTCCGTCAAATAAAATAAAATACATGCATGCACAATATTTAATTTTTAATAATTTTTATTATTATTATTTTTGGACTTCTAATTTTAATTCAAATATTTCAGTAAATTCTAGCTCAAATAGATTTGATTAAACCAACATATAAAACATGGGTATTTATGTTAAAACTCTTTAAGTGTTTAGTTCAAACAGAGTGCAATTACATTTGAAAATATTCATATGATTTGGATGAGTTTGACCAAATAAAATATATATTTTAATTTTTTCTAATATTATAGAAAATATAGAATTTTAGATGAGAAATTTTTAGTGTTTGACATTATATTGAAAATTAATAGTATCATATATTTTTAATAAATAGAGTCTTAATTGGACAAATGTAGCTTGACAAAATTAAGAAGATGCTTGTACAAATATAATTATTTTTATATAATTATAAATATGATTTTATTTGATATTTTTCATCATATTCAACTACTTACAAATTAAAAATAAAATTACTCAATAGATTGTTTTTCAATTATTTTGGTTCTCCTTTTTACTTTGCTAGTACAGTAGTTATCAGTAGATATAGTTAAAATTGATAACCATTATTTACACTCATAGTCCTAGTTAGTTGAATAACGACGAAAACAATTGACATTTAATATATATAAATATATTATAAATTTTTATTAAAATTTATAATAAAAAATTAATAAAAAATACAACAATAATTAATATATAAATTCATACAATAACAGATAAAATACGAATACAAATGAATTGAAATACAACAATATTAAAATTATTTTTATATAAATCATGTTTATAAAGAATTATTCGGAACAAAAATATAATTTATTTTAAAATTATTTTTATATAAATTGTGTTTGTATTTATTTTTAAATTATACAAAATTTATTTTATAAATATTTTATATTATTTAATTTATAATTATAACTTAATTAAAGACAATTATTTAATAATAAATATATTCATAAAATATTAAAATTTTATTTATTATAAATCTGATATTTCATTTATACTTATAAATAATTTTTATATACTTTTTAAATTATAAATATTTATCAAAATAGAGTATTATATATTAAATATTTTATAAATAAATATAATATGAATACTAAATATTTTATTATGTTTTATTTTAAAATTACAATGTGTATGAAAAATAAAAATATTTTTTAAATTATATATATATTATATTACGAATTTTAAGTTCATATGTGTTTTACATTGAATTTGTTTGCGAAAATCTAGCTGATCAGCACTACATGATAAGTGGTGAGCTACTACTCATCAAGTTCTTCGAAGCATATAAAAAAGGGAGATGCTTAAACCAACTGCATTCTCTCACCATCAAAACTGGTCTCACGCATGACACTTTCTTTGCGGCTAAACTGATCGATATCTACTCTCAATTCGCCCCTATTCGAACAACTCGCAAACTGTTCGACGAAACTCCTCACAGGACTGTATATATCTGGAACTGCATCCTCAAATGCTATTGCAGAGACAAACAGTATAAAGAATCGTTGTTTCTTTTTTCTCATTTGTTTTTGTCTGAAAAACCTGATCTTTACACGATAGCCATTGCCCTTAAGGCTTGTGCTGGGCTAAAAGCACTTGATTTTGGGAAGATAATTCATGGGTTTGTTAAGAAGAGTGATCAGATTGGTGGAAACTTGTTTGTTGGGTCGGCTTTAATAGAATTGTATTCAAAATGTGGGAAAATGGATGATGCGTTGTGCGTGTTTGAGGAGTATTCCGAGCCGGACACGGTTTTGTGGACTACAATTATTACGGGGTACGAGCAAAATGGTGAGCCTATACAGGCGCTTGACTTTTTTGCTCAAATGACGATGGCAAATCGGGTTGTGCTCGACCCTATTACTCTCGTCAGTGTCGTATCTGCTTGTGCGCAGATGTTCAACTTAAAGGCGGGGAGGAGTGTTCATGGTCATATGATCAGGGTGGGTTTTGAAAGTGGCTTATCTTTGTTGAATGCTTTATTAAATTTGTATGGAAAGACGGGTTCAGTGAATGCTGCAGCTAACTTGTTTAAGAAAATGGAAGAGAAAGATGTGATCTCATGGGGTTCTATGATGGCCTGCTATGCTCATCATGGGGGTGCTAGGGAAGCACTTGATCTTTTTGATGAGATGATATCTAGAGGAGTTGAGTCCAATGTTGTTATTCTCATTAGTGCTTTACAAGCCTGTGAAGCTACTTACAATTTAGAGGGTGGTAAAAGAATACATGAACTTGCTATAAGGAAAGGATTAGATTTAGATATCTTGGTTTCCACAGCTCTAATTGACATGTACATGAACTGCTGTTCCCCTGATGAAGCGATTGAGGTATTTGAATCGATGCCTGAGAAAGATGTTGTTTGTTTTTCAGCGCTGTTGCATGGATGTGTTCAAAATGGAAGGGCATGCAAATCCATTGGAGTTTTCCGTGATATGTTGGCCAATGATTTTCAACCTGATGCTTTTGATGTGGTTAAAATTTTGACTGCTTGTTCAGAATTAGGTGTTTTTCAGCAAACTAGTTGCATCCATGGTTTTGCGACTAGAAGTGGCCTAGGCAATAATTCTTTTCTTGGTGCTTCACTGATAGAATCTTATGCAAAATGTGGTAGCTTGGATGGTGCTATCGCAGTTTTCAGGCAAATAAGAGATAGAGATGTTGTTATCTGGAGCTCTATGTTTGCAGCATATGGGTTTCACGGGAAAGGCCAGGAGGCTCTGGAATTGTTTAATCAGATGATTAAGCATTCAGTAGTTAGGCCAAATGATGTATCATTCCTCTCAATTTTATCTGCATGTAGTCATGCTGGTCTAGTTAAAGAAGGAATTGAGATATTCAATGTGATGGTGAAGGACTATCAACTACCACCCAATTCAAAACATTATGGAATAGTAGTTGACCTCCTTGGCCGCATTGGAGAGCTGGACAAGGCCATGGGATTTATCAGTCAAATGCCAGAACCTGTTGAGGCCAGTATATGGGGAGCCTTGCTTGGTGCCTGCAGGATTTATCAAAACATGGAGATGGGAGAAATTGCAGCAAAGAAACTTCTCCAATTAGATCCCTGTCATGCTGGTCATTACGTTTTGCTATCAAATATATATGCTGTTGATGAAAAGTGGGTTAATGCAGCTGAAGTTAGAAAGTTAGTTAAAGAGAAGCAATTGAAGAAGGTATCAGGTCAAAGTGTCATCGAAATAAGGGATGAGGTCTGTAGGTTCATTGCTAATGACAGATCTCACCAAGATTCCAAGCAGATTTATGAATTGCTGACCATATTAGAAGGGAAGATGAAAGAGGAGTGTAATCATTTTAGCATGGATATTATGCGGCATTGCACTGATGGAATATCGTTTTCTTGAAAGATGTAATAGTCAGGACACATGGCCCATCTGCATTTTTACAGATGCATGCCTTAGAAGCATGCTTAAGAGGTCAACCCGAATGAACTAACATCCATTGGAATGGAGAACTTGGTTCTCAAAAAACTCGGCTAAATGGACATTGCCAGGGCTTATACCTTCAAGAAAACTCACGGGATATTAACTCTTCCTTTGCTAAATCCTAATCCTCAGAATTTAAAATGGTAAAGAGATTCTTCTACATTTTTGTGTTTGTTGGAAACTTCATGATATTCATACAACTTCCTGCAATTTTTTGCATGCAATAGTATATAATCTAGATTATGTACTTATCTAACTCATCCGAATCTGATTTGATGGTTAAGAAACTTCATAGATCTGGGAGACATCCAACATGGCTTGCATATGCTAAAATAAGGAAGCTGTATTGGACTGATCCAAGAAGCTGCACATCCAGAAGCTGACTTTTGGTCAGTGGTTTCTGAGGTAATTACCTAATGTTGCGTTTGTGTCCTGACTTTCAGTTGCACTATTTCTTTACTACTCTCATGTAGTAATTCACAGTTCTAGCTTTGTTTCATTTGTTGCTGCATCAGCCTTCAGAAGAGTGTCTTCATTGAAGATCATTTTTATAGATGAAGTCAGTCCACCAGCTACTGCACCCGCTTCTATTGTAATTGCAGCAAATGAGCCGCAAAAAAGAGAAGAAAAGGGAACCGTAAAGAAACAATCAGTCAATTTCATAGTTTACCGTCAGCATTGTAATTTATTATTCATTTTATCATTGACTCATGAGCTCCAGAACAACTGATATTCATATGAAACTTCAATGCTGCTGCAACTTTGATGGTAATAACCTGAGTCTCCAAGATTTTTCAGGGGGAGAAGACCTCCTCTCAGGTCTCAGGCAAATCGTGGGTTGCTCTTATTTCTATATATACATTTTATCAAATTTATAATGCAACAGCTCACAGTTTTCCTGTAACTTAGCTCTGGAACAATCAATACATGGAGATAAATGATCCTGCAACTTTTGGTGCTGAACGCCTCAACCCTGGAAACATTAGAGATTCACAGTTGATTAGCAGATAATAATTAACAGAAGAAAGAATTTAGTTTAGGAACAGACAGATTTTTACAGTAGGGCTTACTGATTCTACGTACAAATTAGTTGTGGGCCCCCAAACAAATCGGGTTTCCATTAAATGTAGCAATGCTGGCGGCGCCTACAGTTTTGAAGGGTGGTATGTGGTTAAACCAGGCAATGATCAAAGCACTGACACTAAATAACTGTTAAAAGGGCTCTCCAGAAAAAGAAAAGAGCAACTCCCAATGGGAATTGCCTTAAAGGTGCGAGCATCATTTCCTTAAAGACGATGAGGCGCCGTATAAATGCAAGAGAAACGCAGAGATATTCCTCATTTTACGAACGGATAATGACTCCTTTCCTTATTCTAATCACTTGTTACAATTTTCAATGCAAATCAGACTCTGAGATTTAATTTCAGAGTGTGTGTGTGTGTGTGTGTGTGAGAGAGAGAGAGAGAGAGGGGGGGGGGCGCGCGGGACAATGTTTGTCTTTGTATTTTACTGAATTCACAAAGTCGAGTTTTGATCATAGGACATGTGCATAACCAACATAAGCCATGTTAATCCGGATGTCTGCAGCAGAGGATGATGTCTTTTCTGCGTGGATGTCTATTTTATGATTGCTCACGTTGCGCCTTTACGACGTTACTCAGCTGCTCCATCACACTCCTATTACATGAAATTCTTGGACGGACTAAACTATTCATTCAAGATCATTGGATAAAAGGGTTTAATTCAAATATCAAAATCGGGTGAATAGTGAAAAAATCCATCCATCTCTATTTGATCAAATCAAATTGTAACTTGGATCTTTTAACAAGCATATTATTTTGTTTTCTCTCTAAATAGTATCTCAAAATTTTCTCTATCTCCTATACATGTAACATGTGTACATTTGAGTATGTATTATGGAGTATATCATAGTAATGCAGATATGTGGGCATGTATGCACCATTCACTTAGTAGGAGTCACACATACAGAAAGGGATCTCCTCTCAGGTTGAACTACCCCAAAGCTGACAGGCGGTTTCTTCTATATAAGGAGAGAGAAAGATTCACTCCTAGGCATTCCCACTTAGGGTAGTTGCCAAAAGCTGAAAAGGGAATAGTGCATTGCTTCTAACTCAAACAATACAAAGAAAGGCACTTATCCCTCTTAATCCGAAAAGTAAAAACCTTGCATCCTCCTGAAGCAATCACTCTACTTATTATTACACTACATGTACTCAGCAATATTCTTATCCACTTATAAAGAAGCTTTCCGAAAGAATAGATAGAGAGGCCAATAGTTTGGGCTAACTTCCAGGGAAGGAGCCATGGAAGAAGCCCTTCTATTCGGCGAAAGAGAAGCTCAAATTTTAGCAGCCAGAGAAATTGGCAAGCTTAACAGTAAGCAAAAGCAAAGATTAGCTGAAAATGGAGTCATTTCTCCGTTGGTTTTGATGCTTCATAGCCAAGATTATGAATCCATTGAAGCTGCTCTGTTTGCTCTGCTCAATCTTGCCTTCGGAAGTGAAAGGTTGGTATCAATATTTGCATAATCTCATTGGCACAGTGTTCAGTGTTAAGTTAGACTTGGGAGTTAGAAACGGTTTCAAGCAAATTTGAACAGGGTTTTCACTAAGTATTCAACCCAAGGCGAATGATTTTGTTTGAAAATTTGCAGGAACAAACGTCGTATAGCAAAAGCAGGGGCTATACCAGCTATACTAAAGATCCTCCAATGGCAGAATGAGTCGTTTATGGAAATGGCATTGGCAGCCCTCTTGATCCTCTCTTCTTGCTCGGCAAACAAGCCTGAAATCGCATCTTCCGGGGCGGTTCAACCTCTCTTGGAGCTCTTAGACTCACAGTTTCCCATTTGCCAAAGCATTAGTCATCAGGCCAAGTTTGATATCATATCCACACTGCACAATCTCTCAACTTCCCCTCAAATCATCCCATCAATTGTGATTTCTGGCGGCTTAATCACTCTGGTTCAATTGATTTACGAGTCCGAAAAATCATCCGACTTGGTGGAGAAGGCAATGGCCTTGTTAGAATCAATGGTTTCTTCATCAGAAGTTGCCTTAAATCAGGTATTAAACCAAAAGCTCATCTAAAATCGACCAAAAAGACGCTTTTTTTTACATGTAATTCAGATTCTTTTTTCTTGACAGTCGCCTCGTTTTAAAACTATAAAAGCAAAGGCATTTAATATTTAATATGTGCAACGTTAGGCTTGTGAAGCGGGTGGTGTGATCCCGATGCTGGTGGAGGCGGTGGAGGAGGGCTCGGCGGCATGCCAAGAGCACGCTGCGGGAATTTTGTTGCTGATATGCAAAAGTTGCAGGGAGAGATACAGAGGGATGATTTTGAAGGAAGGGGCAATGCCAGGGCTCCTGCAGTTGAGCGTTGATGGTACGTGTTGTGCTAGAGAGAAGGCCAAAGCTTTGCTTTTGCTGCTTAGAGATTGCAACAATGGCGGATCGTCGTCGAGGGTTATGCATTCCAAGAATGTGGCGTTGGAAGAGGTTATGAGACAGATTGATAGAGGGGAAAGAGCTGGAACTTCTATTCAGCTGGTGGAGGAGATGATTGCCAAACTTAGGACATGATATGCTTTTTTAGTTATATATCATGTTCTTTATTTCGCTTAAACTAGGATGTCAAGGTTTAGGTTTTCTTTTCTTTTGGATTTTATGGTTGGTGGGGAGTATGGATTTGTAGTTTTTTTTTTTTTTTCTTCTTTTAGTGTACAGAAGTAGTTAGGGGATTGTTTTTGGGATATTAGGAATTTGATCTTTGTTTTTTCATAATTTTCAATTATGTTAATAATCCTACTTTCTTGTATTTGTGTCAAGCAATCATTGTTCAAATCCTTCGTACGCAAGGATTAATGTAAGTAGGTTTATGATGAGCAAACAATTACCACAGCAGTCACTGTGCAAGAAACTGAGGCTAGGCTTCTATTTCTCATTGGACTTGTCCAGCTTCTAGGCCGAAAATTGGATTAAGGACCCACAAATTTGCATTCCAGATTTAAGGCTATTTATTTGCACACACGCGTGTTCATTTGCAAACGTTCACTATGCAGAAATCTGGGTGAAAATATGTGAATGCCGAACTTTTTCCGCGAATAAATAAATAAATTGGTTTTCATTGTCTCACCTCAGAAATATTACTGTGTTTTACTCGTCAAGAAATCATATGCATAATCCTAGCGGAGTCCCAAAATGTACGGATCTGAAGAGATTCGGACATGGCAAAAAAATTCAGCTCTATTTATTGTGCATCTGGGTCATTTGCGGCCAAAAATCCCGACGCAGTTGAACTCCTTTACTGTCTTTCAGCACCATAAAAAGCCTTGGGCATCAGCCGTGAACAATGTGCAATAGCAAATGTTTCTTTTCAGCTACAGTGAAAATTATTCATTTGTTCTTACTAGCACCAAGCAGCAAATTGAACAGAAATAAGCAAATGCATAACCATGGCATATCTAACAGATGTAAACAATCTTGAACAAGCTATATGTCTGCAGAGGAAGTCAATCATTTATCCACGGCAACACAAGTTATCACTTTCATTTCCAGATTAAAGCTAAGTGTAATCAACTGATTGTTATACAAATACCACCTATATATGGGCACCCTTTTCCTTGGGGGGAAACCAGTAGCGAATACTGATACAAACCTGTCAACAGGGTGTATTAAGTCTCAAATAACTTTATTGTGGAGCTTATAGATACTCTTTCTTTGTACCACGTGGTCTTCTGAGAGTTATTCATATACTTGAGCATCTCTACAAAAATCGAGGGCATACAACTCCCTATTTTAAATATTAAGCAATAATTTATGAGTAAACACTTCATCTTGCTCTTCGGTACAAGCCATAAGCCACAGCTACAGTAGCCACTGCACCCACCACAGCAACAGTTGTGAGGACATCACGCTGCTCCCATTTCCCCATCCAGCAAGAGAGTCCTCCCAGTTCTTTCTTAACTGGTTTCTTCTCAACATTCTCATCCCTGCAGCATGAGAACCCATTAGCACCTTGGCAACAGCTTCCCACACTTTCCATCTTTTCTTCAGTGCCAATCTCTTGAGACTGTTTCTCATTGTTGTTCGCATTTGTTCCATTAGCAAGCTTCAGTTCCTCTACTTTTTCAGCTTCTTTAACATTTGCACCCATTTGGCCCCTGTAAATAACCATGATAAATTTCAGTTCTCATAACTGAAGTAGTTCCAAAAAGGATGACAATTCTCATAATTGCAAACAAAAATTGTACAATAGTGTAAATCAGAATCACAACATACATTAGTAATTCATAGTCCATTATAAACAGCTAAAGTTTCCAAGAAGAAAGTTGTGTTGGATACTGTTTTACAAGTAAACAGAACTGAAATTTACAGATCTTCAGCCCTTAAAAGGACGTCGATCAATTTACTTTACTATATCCCTAGTAGAAGTGGACCTTTATTTTGGAAAGATATTATTCCAAATCAGATTGCAGCTCATTTTTCTCTATAAGTATATGAGAGAATGGAAAAAAATGATATCTCATTTTATTGGTCAAGAAAAGAGAAATTAGTGGCTTCACACTAGCTTGCAGCCTTTAACAATGATAATGTAGTCTTCATCCTCAAGCCATGAGGATGAAGAAGAAGAAGAAGACACAACCTCCAAATCCGGTCAATGACTTCTCCCTTTCCAATTTGTTTATCAAGCAATTCCAGAACATCACTAGGAGTGATGTACCCGTACCTGCATAAAAAAACAAGAAACATTCATTTGCCATCATGATAGAGATATTTTATGATGTAGATCTACACACAACAGATACAAAACTATGTGCACTTAACATGCATCCAGAATAAGTTTGTTACCAATAATTCGACAATACAACACACAGCAGTGAAAGCATAGTCCTTACCAATTACCAGCAATTTTTCCATCAGAATCTGCACTAAAAATTATGACATTGCCTGCATACTTGTGTCCTCCAACATGTGAGCAAGCAGTCACAAATACCTGGTTCTTCAAATCCTTGGATTCAATCTCCTCTTTAAACTTTTCAATCAGAACTGGGCCACAAACACCACATCTCCGGTCTCGGTTGTTATGAGCACAAACGAACACATATGAACCAGTCAACTCCTCCTTCCCAGACATCCAAGGGTTGCCATTAACAAGCACATCCTCAACAAAGCTATCAACGTCTGAGTCTTTCAAACCCCTTAAGTGAACAAAACAGAAATAGTTTCCAAGCCATTAAAAATTAGACAATCAAGAAGCCAATTTACAAATACAATCATGATCAGAACCCCTGTAATATACACCACAAACACTATAAAATGAATTCCAATTTTGAGATGCGGCAGTAGCCCCAAGAAGATAATTTGAAGCAAAAGCAAATTGTAATTATGTGAGAAGTATAAATTAGAGCCCCGCTGCCCCAGCAACAGTCAAACTAATTGAAGAAACTAAATTCACACAGCAAGATATAGGAAATTAGAGATCCCAAGCTGAGTTCAGCTGCGACAGGTAAAAGCTGAAAAAACACAGGCCAACGCTCAAGGCCATTACAGCATAAATAAGTTCATTTACAGAACAACCATTGAAGATCATAGACCAATTTCAATTCATACCTGTATATAATCATTTCAGGAAAAATCAAAACATCTCCATCCGATAACTTCACATCATCGCCTCCCTCGCATATGGTCAAACGAGTCTACAGATTACAAGATCATCAAAACTTAAGCATGTTTCGATTATTTTTTTCCTAAAAAAATACGCCTAACCTGACCTGAAAAAGAAAATAAAAATAAAAATACACCTAACCTGATCTAGACATAGAGCCAGACTATATCTAGAAATAGAAAATGCAAGCACATGAGATATTAAACTATCGTGCTTCACTAAATAATAAATGAAGCCTACAAATAACAAAATGGTGACCTGACCAAGTTAAACATATTGAAATTTAAATAAATAGCAAACAACATCCGGACAAAAAATGGTCTGGCTATATAAGAACACCATCTCTAGATATAGAAATGCAAATGAACATTACTAATTCAGAGTGATTGTACTCAATAATTTTCTCAACTCCTAATGAAAAGCAAACATATAACCAATTGAAGTAAAGCACACAAGAAACAAATTTTTGTGAAGCTCGGAATTGATATTGTGTTTTAGCAAACATAGAGGAGTAACAAAAAAAACAACAAACAAAACTCATCTAGCAAGGCGAGTACATTGTATCTAGAAATAGAGGCTGAAAACGCACAATACTAAGCTCAATGGAATTCTACAGAACAAGTTTATCTACTGTAAATGGAATGTAATAAATATAATAACACAATAAAAACCCACCAAAATCAAGTTTTCGCTAATTCTAGTACGACCGTAAACATTGATCTCGTTCTTGCGAACTTTGAGAGGAGAAACCACAAACTGATCTAGCTAAATCAAACGATGTCTACAAACAGAAAATGCAGACGCCGAATACTAAATGCATCGCGATTGTACTGACGACTTTCCTCTTAAAGACAAATTAAAACATAACAATTAAAAAAAAAAAAAAAGGAGTAAAAACACGCCGAAATAAGCCTTTTTTTATTAGTACGGACCTTGCGACTGATATCGTTTTTACGAGCTTTTAGAGCGGAGGCGAGCAGCTTAGGAAGGGGATCGGTCTCTGAATCCTCGACGCGTGAAGGCCACGACTCGTGAGACTTGTAGCAGAGGAACAGGTGGCGTTCGTACGGGTCAACGGTTCCGGCGAGGTTGCTTTGGTACATCTCGCCTCGCTCGAAGCCATACTTGGCGTTCTCCTCCGCGGTAGTGGAGAAGCTCTCCGATTCTCCGGCCATGGTGGAGCAGGAGGCCGTTAAATGAGAGAAGAAGCGGGATCTATGTGAGATTTTTGGAAGATTTTTGGAGAGAGTTTTGGGGGAGTGGAGCAAGAGATTTATGTGTGTGATTGAGGACAGAGATCGGGTCGGGTGCCGAATGCGCATCTCCTCAGGGGGTTTTTCAAGTAAAATCGCATGACTACGATAGGAGTAATAAAATTCACTTCCCGACGTCGTTTAAATAGCGATAAATGATTTTTCAAGAAATGCAATTTTAAGCCTTAAAAAATATTAGAAATTATAGCCTATAAAATTTTTGTGAAGAATTGGCGCAATGGGTCGAATTCACGTACAAACAATAGATTATATAGGGTGATCAACGTAGTATTCTTTATAAGTTATCCTCTTTTTCTATCTTCCAGGGTTCGATTTTTTCAAAAAAAAAAAATTATAAGAATATTAAGTATTATTGATCTAACTATTATTGGTAAAATATGCCCAATGTATTCCCAAGAAAATATGTGCTCTCTTCTTTCATATAAGTTTGGATTTTTTCTTAAAAATGCAGAGCTCATTGAATTGGATGGGATTCACTTTGATTTAGTAGAATCCACTCGTACAAATTTAATGTATTTTATTAAGATTCAATAATTATTGATGAATTCATGTCAACTATTCAAGAATATTTTTTTAATTTTGAGCCCTAATATGGCACCATGTTAATTTTATCTATTACTTGGAATTTTGACACAAGGACAAATAAGCTATTATATCAAACTTAATATTGGGAAAGGAATTTTCACTAATCACATCTCAAAGAAATTGTTAAATTTATTATTTGAAAATTGAGATAATAATATACTTTTACAGTTGTCATCAAGTGGAGAAAATTGAGGGAACACTAAGTTAATTTTCTTTCAATGGAGACAAAATGTTTGTCAAACCATTTGACTCTAATAAGTTGGGCATAATCACTTCTAATCTTTTGATTATGCTGTGCGTTACTAGTAATCATTCTCAAAGCAATCAAATCAATCCACGAATTCTTGATTAACAACGTATAGCATTATTATTTACGTGACGGAACATATAAAATTAGTGTTATGCCTTGTGTTTGCTCCTCCTCGACTCATTCAAAATTGGAATGACTAACTAAAGTATTAAAACTCTGTGATCATGATTAATTGTGGGTATGACTTCTAACAAAAATTATTATAATCTACAAAAAAATAATAAAATTCATATTATTACCATTCCACTTTGATATAGTCTTTAATACATGGTCGGCAATTATAATTTAATTCAATAATAATTCTCTCTTTCATTTTCTTGCACGCTAAAGCGAGGTTTAGTTTTTCTTTATGTGGGAAATAAGGCAAAAGCAGAATGTGGATCCTGGGTTATAACTTAAAAATTGATATTGATATTTCCACTCCAAGAACAGATTCAATGAAGAAGAAACTTCCGTACTTGCGGGCCCAAGACTGTAGACAAAATTGGGCTGCCAAGCGGGGCCAAGAGCTATTGGACTATTGGATCCTGCTCTTAATATTTCTGCAACTGGTTCAGATCGCTCAAGATTGGGCCCTTAAGCCCAATCAATTTTTAAAGATAAGGCAATATTCTCTTTTATCATTTTCTTTATTAATATAGAGAGGTCCACAAGGTGACTAAATATTCAAACCAAAATGAATGGAACTCTGGGGATGTGTTATCCTTCAGCAAAATAATCAAAGTATTGCAGCAATTTACACTTAGTTCAATATGGACAGCTTTGTATTCCTTCTAATGAAGCAATAAGCCTACAAGTATATTTCAGTCAAGGAAATGGAAATGTCACAAGTGATTAAAAAAAAAATCAGAAGAAATCGATCTCATAGTAATTACCAGAAGGCTTAACATCAACACCTTGCACCGTCCCTGCTGTTGGTGCAGGTGCTCCACCTCCATCGTGCATCATGAATGGTGGTGGGACGTCCGGAGGAGTGGCACAACGTATGAGAGCCCAATTCACACTCTGAAAAAAAGGATGCTGCTTTATTTCAGTTGCCCCACGCCTATATGCAAGGCGATGCTGTGGCTCTTTCACCAGCAAGCCTCTGATCAAATCCCTTGCAGCAAAGCTAACTGTAGGTGACTCGGGAAACCTTAAGGGCTGTCCAACAACGTTAAATAATGTGGCTCTATTCCCTGCTCCCTTGAAAGGTGTCCTCCCAAACAATAGCTCATAGAGAAATATCCCAAATGTCCACCAGTCCACTGCGCTGCCATGACCTTCACCCTTGATAATTTCAGGAGCTAGATACTCATGTGTACCCACAAAGGACATGGATCGAGCATTTGTGGGTTCAGCTAACAGTTCTGGAAGAGGGGTGACTTGATTGTATATTTCTGTCTTTGGCCTGGATTTCTTTTCTTTTTTCCCTAAAAATCGTGGTCCGAAACATGTTGGTTGAATACAAGCTGGCTGGATGACACATGATGGCTCAATGCAAGCAGGCTGAACACAGTTTCCTGAGCTCTTGGATTCCAAGTTGGCATTTGAGGACTTCACCAAAGTTGGGCTTACAGCACACCTCAGCGAGAGATCAAAATCTGAAAGCATAATATGTCCATCTTCCCTCACCAAAATGTTTTCTGGTTTAAGATCTCTGTAAATGATCCCAAGCATGTGCAAATACTCTAAAGCAAGGAGAACTTCAGCAACATAAAACCTGAAAGAGTAGCATAAAACAAGGGATCAACATGCCTTCTATGATTTAAAAAAATGAACAGAAAATATATTTTATTTTAAATCCCAAGAAAACCACAAGCAATTGAAATATTTTTGATTGATTAAATCCCAACACACCTACAACCATGCTCCAAGTACCCTAGCATTGCTTTTCAAATACAAAGGAATTCAGATTCACTTTTTGCATCTAATTACAAGCAAGAAATTGAAGCTAACTTAGATTCCCAGTCTATTATTCAACGGAATTTGCAACTACCAAAACAAAGTTTGTTGATTCCCTAGCATACCTATGTTATCAACAAGCAAAAGGAATTAACAGTATCAGTTACTTCATCTTATAAGCCATGTATTTCATCCTAACAACACCGAATTAGAAGAAAGTAAAGATGCATATTAGCAAGGAACTTCGGTAACAGTTCAGAATGCATTTCAATAATTTAGTACATAGGCATTATAGCACTTAATGAGATGATTAGGATAAGTAGAAAAGAATGATACAGAATTAAAGAAACCACAAATTAATAAATTAAAGCTCACATGCTTAAAGGGGAAGTTCAGAAATCATATTTGAGTTCAGCTTATTTGCTGAATTAAACAGAACATCCTGCATGAGGCATAACATCTTAAAGGGATGCCTAGTTCCTGTCCTTTTGCTAATAGAAGATAGAGCCCAATTGCGTAGGCATGGCTTCAAAGTATAAAATCTTCATCACTGCATGGTAGAGTTCTCCATAATAGGTGGAATGAGAGCAAAGGTAGCAGTCCACATATATATGAGATAAAGAAATAGGCACAACGCCAAGCAACATTGGACTTATTGTAAAAGTTAAAAGGTGGTTTATTGAAATTGACATGTATAAAACATATTATACCACTCTATAGCTATTTTATCTCTTTCTCAAAGCTCCTTAGGCAAGCAGGTCCTCCCAATGCCCCAAAAATAGGTATGTTCTATGATGTCCCTAGTTCAAGAATGGTAATCTTATAATGAATCTCGCAGATCATAAATGATAATATAATGAAACATAGACCTCCTAAAGGTTCAATTGACAAGATTCAGAAATCAAACAGACAGTTTATCACTTTCTACCTGGCAGCATGCTCTGGAAAAAACTTCCCAGGTTGTCTTTGCCGAAGTGCATGCAAATCTCCCCCAGGGCAAAACTCCATCACCAGGAATGAGAATTTTTCGGTCTCAAAGTGAGTATATAAGGTGGGAAGAAAGGGATGATCAAGAGATTGCAGAATCTCTCTTTCTGTCTGAGCTCTGAGAAGCTTCTTTCGACTTGCTAGAGCTTCTTTATCCATCACTTTTACAGCAAAACAAGTTCGTGTTCCAATTAATTCTGCCAGATGGACACTGCCTATATCCCCACATCCTAATCTCTTGAAAATCCTGAAGTTTTTCAACTCCAGTGCCCCATTGTTACGAGTTCTGACAGCTTGAATTGCTTCCCACCTTGTATCATTTGCTTTGTGTGGTTTGTATATAGCACTCCTAAAACTACTAGAGCTGCTTTCATCACTAACATCACTGCCAATGCTGCCTCTGTAGATACTAGTCTTCCTACTCTCAACAAAATCACATGAGTTGCTAACTTCCCTTCTTTCCCCAGATTTCTCCACACTGCTTGCACATTCACTGACATCAGTGTTGGTGAAGCTCTGTTTAGCTTCTGTGTACTGTGTGGCAGAGTAAAAACTGTTCTGGGGGCTCGAACAATAGCTGACTCCTGATTTAGACGGTAACTGAGCATTTAATAGGTTAACAGCTCCATCAGCTGTCAACGAAGCAACATCCACTGATTTCAGAAGGCCATTGGAATTGCAATTCTTGGCATCATCAACTTCTTGGTGGATATAATCATTGCTTTCCAATGTTATAACCTGCTTCTGAGTATTTTCTGTCCCCATTGCATTATCTCCTTCACCAGTGCAATGAAATTGCTCCTTTCCTTTATTGAATCTGCTGTTATCCCCATCTTCACGCATAATAAAACGGGATTCTTTATGGGAACATTTTGAAACAATAGTGGAGCCGGATGGAGTATAGGTAGTCTTGATACCGTGAGATGTAGGTATTGCATGAGATCCAGATGAGCTAGCTTCATATCTATGTTGTTTGGTAGATGGAGGAATGGGAGCACGAAGAGTCCCAGGCACAGAAGAAGAACTATACTCTATACTACTGACTGAATTGGAAGTCATGTGCAAGGAACCAACTCTCTCAACTAGTGATTCTCTGACACCGTACGGCATAGTCACTGAAACATGATATCACCAACGGACATCGTACAGCATAGTTTAGAAGGGTGAGAAAGTGGCTGTTTCTCAAGAATATTTTACGCAACAATCAAATATTCCTAGAAGGATACTTAACGAGGGACGTAGTGAAAATGACACCATTGCATTCAATGAGTCCAAATCTAACCACCAACAGTTCTCCTACACTGAAAGCAAGTCTTGTACCTTATGAAGAAACGGAACAGAGGGATTTTTTTCTTTTTCCATTTTAAATGAGGAACACTATAAAATTTCTCCAAAATCAGTGATATCAAGAAATATCACTGTGTATAAATTGCCAACCCCATTAACCATTGGAAAAAAAGAACCCAAGAATTCCCTAGACAACGAATTATTTCTCCTTGGTCATAAAGTGATTCAATGTTGTTTCCCATTACATTCAACATTCTTTTCTTGGGCTTACATTAGCACATAAACCCAAATCAAGTGATCAATAAGCAAATCCCACAAAGAAGTCAACAGTAAAAACAATAGAAGATTCTTTATTTACCTTATAAGAGAACGCAAATACTGAACAATCATTCATCACTCTGTGAAAGAACCCTTAACATAAGTTTGAGAAAGTAAATGAATATTGTTGGAGAACTGCTTTTTTGTTATATTGTTGTGAGAATCCTTTTCAGATCCGATCAAAACAAGGCACAGCTATAGATAGATAGATTACATAAACCCCAAAAAAAAGAAATAAAAAAAAAAAAAAAAAAACAGTTGTAGGAGATTATTAATAATGATAAATCCACTAAAAGTTAGAAAAAAAAGGCAGAGGAGGAAATGCTGATGGGGTTTCTATTGCCATTACTTGCTTATATGAAATTGAAAAGCCGTCTTTACTCTATTAAAGAATACATCTCTCTCCGTTAAATCTTCACCTTTTCTTGTTTTTCGTAACGCTCTTTCTTGTTGGGTTGCTTCTTTTTTCTTGTGGTGACTGTGTGGCAGTACAAAATACTGTATATACTATATTCTTAGTTTCAACGCAGTACGTGTGTTGGTGTGTGTGAAAAAAAAGCAACTGTAAATCTGTATTGGCACTAAGGAATTATTTAATAATTTACTAAATAATAATAATAATGACAATGTATAACAGATTTACAAATTTCATTAGTTACAGAATTTAATAAAAGCAATAATAATAGTGGAGGCTAAAGTGCAAGAGATTATCATTCCCTATCATGATAATTTTATTATCATGCCTAAAAGCAATTTCAAGGTGATTATTTGCAAAGCGAAGCCTAGTGTATAAGAACACACATTATATCCTGATTCGGTGTCTCATATAATTTGTTTGTCATATAAATTGGAGATACCCCAATTTAATGAAATATTTTTTAAAATTTTTAAAATTTTAAATTCAAATATTTATCATAATTGAATGCTCCATATATTTGACAAGGCAAAAAATGGACGATCTAAATTGCCATGCATTTTCCCCAAGAGTGGAAGAAAACCCATTGGACAATCTTGAATAGTCAAGCCTCTTTAATCTCATCTAGTAAAATTACAAACTATTGCATTATCCCAATTTTGAATTTTATCCGGTTGTACTTGATATATGTGCTCATACTATAAATAATCACAAAATTAGACATTTAAGACGTTTTTCTGAATTAAATATAATTAACTCAATGTCTTTTCCATGTTTATGCCCTCCTCAGCTAATTCTTGCAACCAAATTAATAGAAACAACATAAATTAATGGTAATCCAATTAATTTGAAATAATAAAAAAAATGAAGGTCGAAGCTTAACTCTTTTCCTTGGATGGATAACGGATAAATTATGTCAAAAATGGGATTAGAAAAACAACAATTATAATCACATGGGACTGAGTAACTAATTAATTTGGGTATTAGAAAACAAGGAGGTGTCACATGCAAGCACGTAAACGAGGGCCGTGGAATGCGGCACGCCTGTCCATAGCTCGATCCATTAGTAAAAACTGTTGAAATACAAACATAATACTTCTATTCCTAACAATTATAATTTGTAATGTTTATCACCCAGAATAAATATAAAAAATTAAAAAGTGGAACTTATAATTAAAATTATTTTTCACTACATATGCCTATGCTCCCACAGCTACGTACCTTCGTTCATTTTATTAATTTATTTGGTTAGATATGAAAGAGGAGTTTCCAGGTGAAACATATCAAGTAAAATCTAAGGACAATTTAGTAAAAACGGATAAGAATGATGTTCGCTTTTTACCAGTAAAATTAGGGCTGGAAGCATATACTACAAGTAACTTCAATAACAACTAAGAAGATGTGAATACTGCATCCTAGTCCAACAAATTATAAGCATCTTGCATCCTGGTCCAACAAATTATAAGCATTGGAGATGGTGTTCTGGTGACCAAAAAACGAATGACATTCTACTCTACCATTTAACTCCCATCTTTTAAGCCACCATTCTCCCCTACCTTCCGTAAGGATGGTACCGTCCACTCCCAGCACCACCATATCCTCCTCTGTTTCCGTAAATTGAACCTCCACCACTGCCTCCATAGCCACCGCCAAAACCAGCATCATAACCACCTCCATACCCACCGCCACCATATCCTGCATAGCTATCTCCTGGCCCACCATACTCACTACCTAAATCATAGCCACGACCAAAGCCACCCCCAAAACGGTTCGAGTATCCTAGTGAAGGATCCGTCCTAAAACCTCCATAACCACCGCCACCATATCCGCCATAACCACCAAATTCACTTCCAGCATATCCACCATAAGCACTAGCTCTACCTCCATAGGCTCCACCTGATCTATAAGAACTGGCACCAAAACTACCGCCACTAAAGTCACCACCATATACACCAAAAGTATCTCCGTGTCCTCCACCAAATGCACCTCTAGAATTACTTGGACGCCTGGATGGTGGCGGTGGAAGGTTTGGCTTCTTAGGCTCTGCCTTCTTGATCTCCACCTACATAATAGAGGAAAGAGTTACTCTTAACACGAAGAATGTTGACTAAAGAAAATAAAGTAACAATGCTCTGCCTCAGACAGACGTGAGATTTAACCATCCAAAATTTTATCCTAATAACAGTTGATCATCTATTCTCTCTTGATTCACTAGGAAGATGAAGTAAAATTACTAACTAAAAGAACACATTCTATAAAACAGCTATACAACACCTTTTCATGATTAGCAGGGAGATGAGTCTATTCATTATGATGTAGTCTTTATATAATAGATTAAATATCAATGTGATTTTGTAAAGTGTTTGGTGGGAAAGAGTTCATTTAGATAGCCAAGCACCTACTCATTTAGTTGACTATTGAGAAACACACCAACTAAAAAGGGCAAACTACAAAGTACGCTGTAGAAACTGTTCTTGCCAAGCATTTACACCTAAAGAGTAAAGAGACCAAAAGGAACTGCTTTTCTCATTTGTTGCCATTAGACAAATATGTCAAGTTATATTCATGAATTTTGATAAGAATATATGTTAGCTTAATTTACTCGCATTAAAAGTGTCATTTGTTAACGGGTATGGGGGCATCTACATACCTGAGTTCCAGCAAAATCAAGCCGGTTACCATTTGTTAAGAGATCATCAACATACTGTTCAGACTCAAATGTGACAAATCCAAAGCCACGAGACCGGCCACTGGAATGATCCCTCATAATCTGTTGCTCCTTCACCTCCCCAAAGTTTGAAAAGAAGTCCCTGAATTCATCTGGCACACCACATATGCAACCAAATCATCATCACTAAAATTTCCTCCCATACAATCCAAATGCAAGAATTAGAGTCAGGCATATATGCCATTTTTCAAAAGAACACTTGAAATTACCTTCACCCACAGTTGTTGGAATGCCACCAACAAAAATCTTCTTAGTCTTAAAATCTTTGGAGCTCGCTCCTCTTGGTATTGTTCTCTTTATTTCTACCTTGAAAAGTTACAAAGAAATGTCGCGCATAAGAAAACAACTTAACAACAAAAAAAGAACTCAAAATGATCAAAAATTCATTGCACTAAGATTTTAAATAAAATTAATCTTCCTACTTGCTTTCCATGAATAATGTGGGTGTCCTCAATGACCGTGTCAACCACAGCAGCATCAGCATACGTCACAAACCCGAACCCACGGGGTTGTCCTGTTTTCCTGTCCTTCATTATCACTGAGTCTGTAATTTCTCCATATTTACCAAAATGCTTGATAAATTGTGCTGCATTACCAAATTCGTATGGGAGATCACATTTCACACAAACCAACAAAAATTAATATTAAGGCTCCGTTTGGTCCAAAGATTTTAGTATAAAAAAGAAGGAAATAAAAAATAAAAAAAAATAACATAGTTTCTTTGAACGAAGTTGAATATGATAAAAAATCAAACAATATAGGTACTATTTTAAAAAAAAAAAAAAAAAAATGAATCACAACTTATTAGATTTTTCCTAACATTTCCTTGGTACCATTTTTTTCTTTTATTTTGGTGATTTCTAACCAAATTCCAAGTTACAAACGTAACACAAACCAATGTAACCAAAAAAACTGTGAAATGCTATTACCAGATGTAGTTTCTCGAGCTAGACCTCCAATAAATATTTTACTACCTCGCATAAAACATTGAAAAAACACATCAATAACTCATTTCACAAAATCAATTAAAATAATACAAAATTATCTCAAATTACCCAGGACTAGCTCCATCGCCGGTGTGAGGATGAGAGCTCTCGAAATTCAAGTTATCAGGGGTTCTTCGAACGTCGTCGTTTTCCCTGTCGGGCATGGGTTCGATTTCGCTAGCATTTTGATGCTCATCCATGAGTAACGGCGGTCAAAGATGGCGTTTGCAGTGGGTAGAAGCAGGGGTTAAGCTACGGCTTTTTTGCCGTTCGATTGGTCGAGTCTTCGAAAGTTATCCGCGATTTCAATTTCGCCAAAACCCTACCAGAGTTAATGTGGACCGACAGATTTCATCTTTTTGCTCTGGTGGTGGCTTCAGAAGTTGAATTTCGATTTGACCCCATTTTAAGTTTTAGAGTATTAGATAATGCACCCCCTGTGGATTCACAAATTACAAATTTAGTTGTGCTTCCAAGCATAAGGCACTGCTTCGTGAGAATTGTCTGTTTCGCCCCTCGAGACATGTGTTCAATCGAATAATCAATCAAATTTGACTTTGGGAATTTTGTAATCAAATTTGTTGTGCTTGACCAGTCATATAACACTTAAAGTGGATAAAATTGTAATTTTATTCTCAAAAGACTATGCAACATTAGTCTCTCTAATCACATAATAGCACATTATAATCATTTTTTTAATGCTATAACTATTTTTAAATTAAATATAAGAGTTTTTTACTTTATTTTGGTTGGCAATATTTAGACCCCACAACAAAAAAAATGACAAAAATTAAAAACACACTTTTATTATACAAGTAAAAAATAATTAAATAATGATGGACATATTTCAAATTCAGTCTAAGCGTCGTCCAATTTTAGCTTAAGGAGGCTTTCAAATTCAAGCAACTCAAGTCCCATAAGAGACCTACGCGATTCAATATATAAGAGATTAATCTAACAAGATACACAAGCATACGATGTCCAAATTATATTAAATACGCATGCGGTCAGATTCCATTTAGATAAATATAAATACTTATTTACAATGTAAGTAATTTATTTATTCAATCTAATTTATTCAGATACTATTTTTTTTCTCAAAAACATAAATTAAGCATCACAAGAGTTATCCATAAATACTATAGGAGCATTATTCATAAACCCTTATTATCTAACAGTTGATCAATTTCAATCAAATAATAAGGCAAGCTTAGAAATCAAAATATGGTACTAAAAGATACTACTATTAACTCATAATTAAATATACTAATATATTACCGAGTAATATATATGTGTGTGCATGTATGTAAAAATATTACCAAGTACAAACTTATTATATGGTTAAATATTTGTTATAGTCTTCTATAATAGGCCTCAAATGCCCAACCCAACCCACCCACCCACCCACTTGCTCAATTGACTGGAGTGCCTGTATTCCATTTTCACATATTCATGTTTAGGCCTTCTTAAGCTGATGGAAGTTTATTTATTTATTTGTTTGTTTTTTCCTGTACCCCACTTTCTTTCCTATAAATAATAGGAAAGTTCTATTTTATCACCCTCTTTTATATCACCCAACATTTCATTTTTAATTGGCGAATTATGTAGTACATGCAACAGTGGAAGTGTGGCCCATAACTCATAAATTTAAATTATATTTTTCATTTCATTTATTTATTTATCAATTGAATATTTTCCCTATTTTTGGTACCAAATTTTGATTAGCATCCGGATTTCTTCAATTATTTCCCCCAAAAATAATTATATTTGTTTTACACATTCCCTCATTATAATTATTTTTCTCCCAAATAAAATGAGACACTATAACAACATCATTGTATTTTTTATTTTTAAATAATTATAATTATTTTTTTATATTAAAAAATATAATATATAACTTTAAAAAGTTTTATGTGATATGACTAACCAATAAAGCCTTAATAAAATAACATCTATAATGAAATTTGTCTACCTTAAAATACAAATTAAATATTATTTTCATTCCAAATTCTTGCCCCAATACATCTTCCCCAACCATTCACAAATACTAGCCAAACATTGTCGAAGTGTTATAATTTAAGAATAAATCCTAAACTTGCATGAGAAACAATGGAAGAATTAGTGCGAGAACAAAATAATATAAAAAAGTGCTGAGGTTGATCTTATCGATTAGAAAAACAAAGAGCTAGTTAGTTTCATTTTCAAATCTTATTTTTAATTTTATTTTCATATTTTTAGTATTTTTAAGATTGAAAATATTTTTATTAAAATTTTGTGTAAAAAATATATATTTAGATTAGATATATATTTATGTTGACTATATGAGTTTGAAAATAAAATATATTTATTTTATGATATTTTTAACATAAAAATACATGAAATGTTAGTTAGTAGGTGTAGCTGTATTTTTATTTCTAAATTTGATTACAAATTTTAAAATTAATTATAAATTGTATTTACGACATAAATAAATAATATAAATATATTTTTAATTTTAAATAATAAAATTTGAAAAGATATTTCGTGAAAATGAAAAAAAGGGAAATGGAAAAAGGAGAGCCAATCTTTCTACGTCGTCGTATTTATAGCCAAGAACTGAGAAGCTTAAATCGACTACTGTAGTAGAGGGCGAGAGAGCAAAAGAGCTCAACGCCGATCGGCGCGCGACGATGGCGGAAACCGAACCGATCATCAAACCAAAGCCTCGACCAATTATTCGCATTGGCCTATTTCTCATTTCCCACAGTCTCTTAGTCAGGTATGTAATCCTTTATTGATTTCGAAAATTATTGGAAGGTTAATTTCTTACTTAAAAGGAAATGGAAACTAATTTTGTATGAATTGCAGTGTGGTATGCTGCACAGCCGGAATTTTTGCTCTTCTTCTTTTGCCTGTTCTCGCCAAGAACACCTATATTTCCGAGAATGCCCTGATGCCTGGTGGGTTTTCCTTGTCCCTATCCCTTTTTTTCCTCTACATTATTTTTTGGTCTAGTATTCGTTTATAATGTATAGATTTGTCCACAAAGTTGTAGAAACTTTCCTTGTGGTGAATTTAAACTCTAGTGAAAATCGGAGTATGAATTATTTTATGTGGAATTTATTTGTGATCTTTATAATTCAAGCACTTGTTTGTAAATATACTTTGTTCATCTACTGGACTCTTATCATTTAATATCGGGATTTAATTTTTCTGCCGTTTGAGAAAACACCCCTCATTGGATGGAATGAAACTTTGTGAGTTGATCTTTTTGGTAATGTAGTATTGTTTTAGTGAGTTCCTTTTAGTTTCTGCTTGAAGTGGTACACACTTGGGTGTTCGTTTGCATTTGGAAGTCAAATGAAGCTATTGATAGTTCACATCTGATAAGAAAATTAACACGGTTTTAGATTCTTTTTATGGGGTGATGATATTATCCCTCCATGTTTTTGAATTGTCACACTGCAGGTTCTGCGAGTCCTATGCTCTCTAATGATGATGCTTCAGATGGGCACAGATTTTTGAACAGGATACTGAATCTGGATTCAAAGACTTCCAGCACTGGCATGTAGGTATTTTCTGTTATACTTATTTTGTATAGGGACTCCTCATATCTTGCCTGTAAAATTTAGTGCTGCATACACGCACATGCTTCAACGTCATATAATGGTTTAACTTGAGTGCCTGTGCAGTCTAATCTACTTGCTCTGCACATTTTCCAAAGGCATGCACTTGTTATGCATTATATTGTCCAAGTTACGACCATCCTCATCTATTCCACCTGGCATCGATTTCATCCACAGTATCTCCTCAGTTTCACTCCCTTCTCATTGAGTCCCACTTCCATGATCCATGCGTCCTCCCCCTTTTGTTGCAACAAACATGCACACCTTGTGATCACTGCCACAACTATTGCTCCTCAATGGCATCACCATGAAGACTGAATTTCTTCCTCTTATAGAACTACAAATTGTTATACATGAAAAAGAGGTCATTTGTTTCTCACAAATGTGGAATATTGCCTCCTGAAGGGCAATCTCGTAATTTTAGGGAAATTGTGGCTGATGTCACCTGGCTCCATTTATCTTTAAATGTCCCTCATCGATAGGATATCTGTTTCAAGGGGAGACCAGCGTAACTTCTGAAACATGAGAAGGCGTAGTTGTATTTTGAACAAACCACAGGTAGGTGGGAGGGTATGCAATTGAACTTAAAAGCTCAACACCTTTAGATGGCGTTTGATCATAATTGAAGGACACAAACTAGTTTAGTAGTTTATCATTCATCAGCAATTTATCTGGCCATGTTGTCTCTACTCTTCTTGGCAACCCTTTGTATCTGAGGTTGTAAAGAAAAAAAGCATGCAAAATTTTTCTCTGTTTGTCCATTTTTTTAATGCTACATTTGTTACGACTGTTACAACCTCGGTTCAAATTCTTGACTTCTGCCTTCTGAACTGGGCATGCAGTGAAATTCCTGAGGTGATAGCAGAACACATGGTGGAGTTGGGCAGCGAAGTTAATTATCACAAGTTCCAACCAATATCTAGTAACTTTCATCCGCTGCACTTTTTCTTGGGTCCTGATGCTGGAATAATCCAAGAGAACTACAGTTGTTCATCTTATGGGATCAATACAGTTGGAATAATAAGAGCACCGCGTGGTGATGGGAAGGAAGCTATTGTAATGGTAACACCTTATAATTCCGTCAATATCAGTATGGGCGAGGCTTTATCACTTGGGGTTGCATACTCAGTCTTCTCTCTGCTTTCTCGAGTTACTTGGCTGGCTAAAGATATTATATGGCTTGCTGCTGATTCAAAGCATGGGGAATATACTGCAGTTGCTGCATGGCTGAGAGATTATAATACACTTTCATTTGGTGACTTGAAGCTGTATCCGGAAATGTGTGGTGCAAGTACTTTGCCTGCGCATAAAATGACTCAAGTTAAGGGAGACGTAATATCTAATGGTTTTCGACGTGCTGGCACAATGGCAGCTGCTCTTGTCATTAAGGTTGCTGATAGCAGCACGGAGTTTGAGAAGGATGTTCTCAACATATATGCTGAAGCGTCTAATGGGCAGATGCCAAATCTAGACCTCATCAATATTGTTAATTATTTGGCTGTACATGGACAGGGTTTACAAGTGAGGGTGGAGAAGATTTGGTCATTGCTTGATTCTTGGTGGCTGAACAGTCTGGGTGAACTACTTGAGTTGCTTGGAAAGGTGGCTAAAAGCTTAAATCCACAATGGAAATTTGGCATCCCTGTTGCAGATTATGTTGAAGGCTGTGCCACTCTTGCCAGTTCCCTATATAACCAGGTAATTGCTTTAATTTCATGGGTAACCATTGTCTGGAGTGTTGAGACATCATTCTTACATGAGTATAAACCCCTTATCTATAGTTCCCTTCTTACAGTCATGAAATGAAGGCACTGAAGGGTTGATTTCTACTTTTTAGCTCTTCTATTCTCCTTTTAGGCTTGAATATATGGGTAACAGCAGGGATCCATTCACTTTTTTCCAAACATTTCTTGTCGTTGTCTATTACTTAATAATTTACTATATCAGGCATTAGGTGTTCCCACTGGTCCACATGGTGCCTTCCGTGATTATCAAGTTGATGCAATCACTATGGAAATGTCACCAAAGTTTTCCTCAAGTCAGAGGGTTCTGCTCCTTTTGCGTGTTGGCAGGTCAGTGTTAAGTACACTCCTTTGCTTGTTCCGTAATTTTGTTAAACCAAGCAATGCATGTGATTCATTGTCATGATTAGGTTTTGTGCATGGTTTTCCTGATAACTGTTGTTTTTTTTTTTCCCTTTTCTGTGTGCTGCTCTTGAATGCTTTTTCCATATCTTTTGCGTGATTTGCTATATTTACTTCTTGGAGAATACGTATGTGTTTATTTGTTTATGTTCCTCCAGTTGAGATGAGTTCCCTGTACTTTACAGGTTGGTTGAAGGTGTCATACGGTCTGTGAATAATCTCCTTGAGAAGTTTCATCAGTCCTTTTTTCTGTATCTCTTGACGTCTCCAAGTAGGTTTGCTTCAGTTGGAGTCTACATGATTGCCTTTGCATTGCTCATTGCTCCCCTTCCACTGGTTGCTGCTGCTCTTTTTACTGATGCTAGTAAATCGAAGTCGAAGAAAGACGAAATCCCATTTAAACCTGCTACTCCTGGTGAATCTGTCCCAACTTTTACGTTATGGAAATGGCTTTATGCTGCAAAAACAGTTCTTGTTGTCCACTTATGGAGTGCAATTGTAACATTACTTCCTTATTTTCTCTGCCAAATTCCTAATTCCTCACCATCAATCAACCTTTCAATTTGGATCATGCTTTCTGTGCTTAGCCTCTTCTTCACATATGCAGTATCTCATTCTTTTTCATTTTTGAGTACAAGTCAACCACAAAGAATGGAATGGGCTCTCCTTAAGTCAGTAACTGTTGCTGCTGCTTTCATAGGGCTTTGTCTCATGTCTGTAATAAATTTTGCAACAGCAGAAATTGGAGCACTGCTGCTGGTTCCTATGTGTTTGACTGCTGTACCCTTGAGGCTTGATGCTAAAGTAAATAGCCTGAGGGCATTCGTCCACGGAGCTTGTAATGTGCTATTGTTACTTGCGGGGTTTCCTCCAACTGTATTTCTTTTGTTAAAAGGTGCATTAGATGGTTTTGACAGCATTAGATTTGGTGACTTCTGGAATTGGGCTGAGTCCCTTTGGGCATGGAACAGTGCTACTTACATCTACATATGTATGGTTCATCTCCCCTGCTGGGTTCTGTGTATTCACACTTTACTACATTGTTGCTAATGTGTTCCAAACTTTTAGGCTCTTCCGTTGTATCAGTTAATCAGATATCAAGACAGTAGACATTTATTTTGCTTCAGCTCTACAACGCCTTAGGTTTTACTCGGTACATGTTTATATGAGCTTTTGCTTCTTTAGCTGTTTAGAAATCAGGTTGTGAAGCATTTGCTTCTTTAGCTGTTGGCATGTCAGTCCATGTACTTTCATTTGATATGTCTTCACTCTTTCTTCCTTTATGTGCTTAAATTCCTTGATAGGATTCTAAGCATGGGGGAGATCCTGATATTGTGTCTGCCGGGTTCAACTTTTTCCATGTATACAACTGATATATTCCTTCAACTTAAGGAAGCAAACGCTCGTCTCATACAGTCTTCTAAACCGTGTTTGCTCCCAGCTGCTGTATAACTGGATCAAAATTACTGATGTTGTGAACACTGAATCTCTTATTGAAAATGTTCTATTGAAACTGCCAATAGTTTTCTGATTATCCACGAAGATTATGCTACCAGCAAATGCTTTGTGAACTCTCCTTTAGTAATGTAGGAAGAAATAGTTGTGAATTTATACAGCCATTTTGATACCACATAAGACAAATGTTCATCTTAGGTAAGTGGCCAGTCATATTGATGTTTAAGGTAAGTGGTAAGTCATTTCTGGCTTTACATAAAATGTTAACTATAATCAATCTACTGCCTTCCCGTGAAGGCTAATTTGGATAACCTCAACAACTTAAAGCAAACGCAAGCCGGCGTGAGTGACCGGCGGCTCAAGTCTGTAACTACTTCACTTCACTCTCTGCGTGTCTTCCACTTTAAAGTATTCTTATTTCTTTGTAGTTTTCTATACAAGTTTCTCATTTCATTTGACATCAAGATTTGAAGTTTTATGCTCAGGTCTTATGGTCAATACTTGTGAATTCTTTCCCTGTTTTAGTTTATATTTTCTGAATATTTTTTTTTGCATTTTTAGTCTGAGAATATGTTTGTTTTACTTATTTTTTAAAATTATTTTTAAGAGAGAGCCATATTATCAAGATTTACTTCTATATTTTTCAACTGTATTTTGAAGTGTACACATTTAAAAAAAAAATATTTTGTATTAACTAATAGAATGCTTTTTTTAAATGAATATCAAATTAATCACATTAATTATATTTTGATAAAAAAAATTCAAAATATTTTTAAAAACTAAATAAGAAAAATGAATGTAAATGCGGCAAAATTAGAGTCTTTACAATTAATACAAGATTCCCCTTTAAAATTACAATTATAACATACTTGTCCATGAAGCCTAATTCAAGTTGCATAATTGAAGCTTCAAAATCATGAAATTTTGGGTTTAATTCCCATGTAAGTGTGAGATTTGGTTTTCCTTCATAGTATATTTGTTAATTAATTGTAAATTATTACTAATTATTAAGAATAAATTAATATAAGAATTAATTAATAGTGAATATAATTATAATATAATAATAATGTGATTGAGTTACTAAAAAAACTCCTTAAGAAGTAAGCGGGTGATAGGTAAATGTAGACTTCATCTAGTTAATAGTCAGCATCACATCATCAATCATCAACCAAAAGGAATAAAAAAAGGCAAATGAAATGACCAGAAGAGAGAGAGACTTCAAAATGGACACGATTCTCTGCGATGAGCTTCTCCAAGAAATCTTCCACCGCCTCGCGCCACCGTCCTCCGCTGCCGTCTCCCTTGTCTGCAAGCGGTGGTGCCGCCTCGTCCGCTCCTCCACCACCTCTCTTTCCCTCCACTACCCCTCTCCCTGCAACCCCACCACCACCACTTCTTTCTCCACCTTTCTTTCCCACCACCCCTTTCTCTCTTCTATTTCTCTCGCTGGCGGCTGCTGCGACTGCGGCGATCCTCTCCTTCTCGCCGTCGCCTCTTCTTGCCCCAACCTCCGCCAACTCCGCTACCTGAGCTCCCCAGTTTCTCCGTTCTCTCTTTACACACTCTCAACTTCTTGTATTCAACTCTCCTCCATTGCTATCACTATTTCTAGGCCTCTGTCCTTCCATTGGCTGCGTTGTTTTAATTCTTTGAAATGCCTCTCCCTTTATTTCTCAAGCCCTTTAACAGAATTTAATAATTTTGAAGTCAAAGAAATGAAAGATGCTGTCTTTGATTTGGAGTTGAGTTTGGAAAGTCTTTCTTTGTGTGGAATCTTGCCTGGGGATTATGGCCTTAACTTTCTTTGGAGAAACTGTAAGAATTTGAAGACACTGCAGCTGAAGAGTTGTGAAAGCGTTGGAGATTACACGTCGTTTTCTGGTTTTTTGAAGTCCTTGAATGGTCTTCAAGAACTGGAGTTAAGGACTTGTAGAAGCATTGTAGATGGGGTGTTACTGAAATTGGCCGAGAATTGCGTTTCTCTTGATTCTTTGTTGGTTTACGATGGTGGCAGCAGAGAGGGTTTGCTTCAATTCATTAATCAGAGCAAGTGTAGTTTGAGAAGGCTAGATTTGAGGTTGCCTCTTGATCTTGATAACAGTCATTTGATTGCCTTAGCTGAGAATTTGAATTTCAGGGGCTTGGTGAGTTTAAGGTTGCAAAGTTGCTGTCTTGTTACTGGTGAGGGGTTAAAGGTAGTTGGGAGGGCAATGGGTAATGGGCTTGAGGAGCTTGCTTTGATTAATTGCGATGTGGTGGAGAGAGAATCCGGTTTGTTAGCTGCTTTAGGACAGGATTTGAAGAGGTTGAGGAAATTAGACTTGTCTTATAATGATGTGTTGCTTGATAAAGAGCTTGTGTCAATGCTCGTTTCATGTAATTGCTTGGATGAATTGAAATTGAGGGGTTGTACAAGGTTGACTAATGCAGCTGTGAATTTGATGGTTAAAAGCTGTAAGCAGTTGCAGAGTGTTGATATAACATACTGCTGTGGGATTGAAGTGGAGGGAGTTGAATTACTTGTGCTGAACTCCCTTCGGTTGAGACGGGTGGAGGTGGAGCAAAGCAAACTTTCCGAAGTTGCTAGGACATGGGCGTCGAATAAATCTATTGAGGTTGTATCTTGATCGATGATCATCGGAAGTGCATCTCCTCATGCTATTTATTGCTGTTAAATAGAAGTACATATTCTGTTGCCTTGTTACTACTGTCACTATTTTCTTCGGTTTAATTGGGTGTTGTAAAATTGAATAAGGAAATTCATTTGACCCGATGAAAAAACTGTGGATACAAATCTTACAATAGGCTATTAATGTAATAATGTGTACCACTACATCATCAGGAATAAACAAGTTGTATATAAACTGTACCCTGCACAGGTTCTGTGTTAAGCACTTGTAAGTTGTGATGCTGCTTCTCTTGATCAGTATTTCATACTTATGCTGCAGCTATGATTTCTGTAGTAGATTTATTTTAGCCATTAAGTCCTAGAATATGCATGTTTTCTTGTATGCTTGTGCTACACTTTGTCACCCTTGGGTGGATTGCAGTTCTGAATTGGAGGTAACATCATGCTCTTTATCCTTCATCTATGATCGTGTTGGTAAATTACTCCAATTAAAACCAAGGCCTGATTAGCTGAACCTGCAAGGTTTGCTCCAATAAAGAGTAGCACTACTGCTGAGTCTTGATCTGCAGAACAAATTATTTTCATTCTAGTTGGTTCACTAAACTGTAAGTCCTTCTAACCTTTATTCTTTGTTTTTTTTTTTCCTTCCACAAACTATGTCCATCTTCATTAGCTGTTCTGTGTTCCATAAATTGCAAAACTTGTTTTGGGCACAAAAAAATGCAAAAAAAGAGGAGCATTTATTAACCACAATGCATAGTAGTAATGAGAAGTTCGGTTTCTTCTGTCCACAATATAAAGTTACTACTGAAGAATATTTTTTACTAAAATTAAAAAAAAAAAAATAACAAAAAATGAAAGAAAATAAAAAGAGGAGAAGGAATAAATTATAAATTTAATGACTTGGAATAAGTCGTGGAAGCCCAAGATTTGGCCCAAGTACCTTCCTTCCATTCATCAAGACTTTCTTTCAAACGGCCCAAAATTAAGATATTGAGGGAAGTTAAGGAAGCCCGTTATGGCCCATTTCTTTTTTTTTCTGGGAAACAACAGAAGTTCGGCTGAGCGGCCCTCAGCAGGAGTACGTAAACGTAACTGCAATTTTGACATTTATAGGAAATAGTAAACTTAATTCAATAATTTTTTTAACCACAAGGATTGGTCATCATTTAAGAAACCAATATATTTGTTTTAATATAATCAATTTAAAAAGGATAAAATATATAAGATTTTTGTAAAGTTCGCCACAATTTTCAGCTACCACAGTGCACGTTTTTGCTAGTTTTTTTTTTTTCCTTATCTTTAATTGACTTCTCAAAAACTAAGTTTCAAAACAATTATTTCATGTCAATTAAAAAAAAAATCACTTATTCAGAGTATGGAATTAAATTTGTCAGCTAATCAATTTTTTAGATTGAATAACAAAATCGTTTGAACCCACCAAACCATAAAATTAACTCAAATTTGAGTTGGTATACATTTAATTCTAGTTTATTTTATAAGTACGAGGTCTTAATTTCAAATTGCACCGTCTAACGAGTTAAGAGTGGGAGCTTCGTTTTACTACATGTCCAGAGTTTAAATATCACACAAATAATTGCTAAATTATACTTCCAAAAAATACTAAAAATCCTTAGCTCGTTATTGTCATTTCGTTAATAAATTTTATGGAGAACTCTATTATTAACGAAAATGAGTAAGAAGAAATGCCTAAAAAATAATGAAACATGAGACAGACGTAATTAATGAATTATTGGTGATGACATGAGAATTTTTGAAGTAATTAATAAGAGCTATACAATGAGTTTGGTCATTAAAATCTTTCTAACAGTCTTCATCTTTCTCCTCACATTAGACAAAAATAACTAAATAAATAATTAAAGGCTCACTAAAAAACAAAATCTTATTAAATCATTTTCAAGGTCCATGAGAGGAAAATCATCCATTTAACTTGTGTTTGTTATGTAAAATAATTTCAAAATAATTTGAGATGTCATGATTACTTATTTAAAACATTTTAAATAATTATTTTTATTTATTTTAGATACACTTTCTAAATCGCTCCTAAGATATTTTGAGACTCTTACCATACATATGAGCATTGTTATATACTATTATTCTATATTTCTAATTACTAATTACTAATTTAAATTATATTATAGTACAAACATATGATTATTGCTTTTATAAAAATAACACACGCCAGATTTTTAATCAGACACGACAACTACAAAGATTGATAGGATGAGCAGCTGTGCATACAGCTAAGTACACTTTGGTAAAATCCAACGGTCACTATAGCACATTGAAGAAAGAGACTGATGATAGAGAAGAATCACCGCTTTCTGCGGGCTACATTCCTCTTGGCGCCAAATCTAAAATTCAACCACTTTTCCCGCCCAAAATTTCAGGGCAGTCCGGGCAGAAAACAATTTTAATTTCTGGACGAATACAGGGCCTGCACGGGGGAGGTAAATGGGCCTCAAACCGCGTTGTGGACCAGAAAAAGGCTCAGCAAATGGCAAATCGGCCGCGGCTTTCAGAAAATTAACGCTCGGTTTGGCTTCAGTTTTTGAGCTCATTTTCTCCTTTTTTTTTTTTTAGGGAAAAAATTATATTGTTAGTTCAAATCTTCTGTTTTAATTTGATGTTTTATCATAAATACACATGTTAAATATACATGATTCACGTCAAATATTTATATAAAAAATATTATATATATTTGACATGTATTTATAATGTATAATACGAAAAAAAATATCAAATTGAAACACAGGATCTTATTTTTTTCCCGTTGTTTTGCATTGCAATTTGAGAATGTGTATATGCAATGTGGGGTTAAAATTATTTCCCTAAAACACTGTATCTGTTTTCAAAATTTGAATACGATGTGACATTATATTAATCATACAAAACCCACAAGAAATCACACTGAGTCATGCAATTTGATAGGCTCGAAAATAAATCCAAATAAATTTTTTTATTTTCGCATAGGATTAAAATGAGAAATAAAAAAATATTTTCTACGAAAATACATCACATAATGACATCAACATTATTAATTCAAACAAATATTTATTATCTCAAACATTGAGTTATTTTTATATTTTCCATCATATTTTTGTAACCATTTCCTAAAATGAATTCAAACAGAACCTAAAAAATTCAAAAAGGGGAGGGAACTGGAAAAAATAATTATGGAGTGGATTGAATAAGAGTGAGTAATTAGAACATTATTATGGAATCCTGCCCACCATAGGATTCCTCCCAAGCCCCATGTGTGCATGTCTAATATCTCACCCTCCCTTTCTATCACTCCTTTCTCTTTTGGATATCTTAGTAGAATCTCCATGCATTGGATTCCTATTCATTAATACCAACCCAATTATGACATCTGATGCTACCAAGACCATTAATATGAAATATTATATTTATATATACATATTTATTAATTTAGACTCTCTTATTCTCTCTCTCTCTCTCTCTCTCTCTCTCTATATATATATATATATTTGCACAAATTAAATGTGTGGAAGAAAAAATATTACAAGTTAATGTTATTGTTTAACTAAGATCTAATGATATTTTCCTGGTTGACAGTAATTTTATTTTTAGTGTGATTTTCTTGGTCACATTAATTATATTAATTTTTTAAAACTAATTTTTATCAATAGTTTAGTTACATTATGTTTAATCTTTTTAAGCTATTGAGTCAAACCAAAATGGATCCCAAAATTTTTACAAGTTCAAAAAGAGTGCTTATATTTAAGGAAGAAGTCGAGCTCGAGTATATTATTTATTTTTTTGGAAAGTTAATCTAATTTTTTGAGTTCTTGAGCCATTTTTTAACCAACTTAACATAATCCACCAATAAGTCAACGGATTTGACTGATTGATGGTCGTGGGATTTTATCTTGAAGCAAACGCAATAATGTTGGTCTCAATCTTATATAGCTTCCTAATCGAGCCTTGTTGTGGTTGGTGAGTCAGGAAGGCTGTGAAAAACTTTATACTATTGCAATTGCTCACATTTTAAAGAAACCTAGTTCTACTTGTGTATGAACTATGAACTTATTTAAAACTCTTATTTAATAATACAACTTGTATTTGTTTCATTTATTTCAATACATTTACATGTTGAATCCTTTCATAAAATATATTAGACAACTTCTTTCTACAATCACGAGCTGCTTAATATTGTTGAGAAGAGAAAATTAGAAGATTTGGTGGAGGTTTAGAAGTCAAAAATTATGTCAAGAAGCACTGAGGTAGACAAACGTGATCACAGATAGAGAGCTTGGGAGCTGGCGCCCCTAGACTTCAAAATGTTTTTAAATTAATATAAATTATATATATATATAATTATTAAATTATAAAATTTTATCCCCTAAAAAATTAAGAAATACCCACACCACCCCCCTCTTCCCCCCTCAAAAAAAAAAAATAAAAAAATAAAAAACAAATTTCTAGCTCTATCCCATCCGATGCAAAAATAATTATGTACCATATGCAGCAATTCAATATAATTTTAATAAACGATAGATAGTCGTTCTCTTTTCTATATCAAGAATCGTGAATAGTCGTATTCTCAATTTATGATAGCATTCATTAAAAATTTGTCGGGATTTTTTTTTGTACTTATAGAAGTTCAAAGTCAATGCAAATGCAGGAAGAGGTGTGAAAATGGGAAGTGGGAATAAATTTACAACATTTGACGCCCAACAATCAATCCGATATCTTAGGATAAATTGGAGGAAAATTTAATGCTCGATTTTCTTAAAAGTTCATATTCGTTTGCAAGAAGCAAAACAGCGTTCCCAAGTCAAATTTTTCTTTAGCTCTTTATCGTCCTTACTCTCCTTTTAATCTTTGAGGTTGTCCCCACACGCAAACAAATCAAGAAGTTCACTGTTGAAACTCGCTTAAGCAATATGAAAAAAGCTATGCACAAACAACTTTGTGCAGCTTATTCAAAATTTTATCATTATATACACTAGTACTTTGTACTAATAGTTATCGTTTTACCTAAAAAGAAGTAGCTTTCTGAATAATATAATATAATAACAAATAAATTGTGTATTAAAAGGCATCTAGAATTATTTATAAAAACTATTGATATAATAAATTCAAAATTTTCAATTGATACTGAACGAACGAAATCACTATACATACCAACATTTAAGTTGAGTATAAGATATAAAAATCGAAAAAAATAACTATCGTGGTCGAAAAAATATAAGAGATTGGATTTGCACAAAGAATAATTCTTGGTAATTAGAATTAATAAAGGGTCTTGAAAACTATGTGGTAAACCATTCATATTAATAATTTGGTTGGGAACTCCCAGACTAAATTATACTAGTAGTCAACACTATATAACACACCTATACTACTATTGCTCAGTAAAATTTATTACCCTCTTTACTGTGTAGAGGGAGAAAAAGGATAAACTGATAAAAATTATTTACCCAAAATAAAGAGATACTTTTTTGACAGCAGATGTTGCTTCCTAGGAGGAAACAGCAGTAAAAATTGATACTTATCCTTAATATCTGTTAAGGGAATCCGATGAAAACCATGGCAGTTAAAATGTATGTACATTTAATTGTATTAATTAGACCTTTACGTTGAACATGGTTGGCTATATACAAAGGTAAAAATGGCGAGGAATCTGACAAAGGTAAAACTGATCTCAGCTTTTGCTACTATTGTAAATTGATCTTTGTTTATCAGTGATGATCCCAAGAATACTTTCTTTGTAATAAAGGAGACCTTATGAACCCTTAGTTTAACTTCCCCTCATCACACCTTTTAAACAAATCACTTTGTTGATGCCTGTTCATCCACAATATGCCCTCATCGCCATGAACAAGTGGGGTTAGCACAAGCAATAGTTTAAGATTCTTTTTCAGTCTTTATCCTTAAACGTGTTGACTTGCAACATGAATTAATTTGTAAGGGAAAGTCCTCATGTTGTTATCTTTTTACACAGTACGCAATTCAAGTTGCATATTTTCATAATAAATGATAAGAATTACATTGTATCACAACAAGACAAACATTGTATTGATGTGATATAATTTTTACTATTTAAATTGGAATACTATGGATACATAGGTATGTATCCAAGTTTGCTCTCCTATTTTTATTTTATATAAAATAATAATAAATAAAGAGAGATTATAGTGAAACATTGAAGTAGATATTAAAGTACACTAAAGAAAGCGCAGAATAACTGTTTATAAGGATAATTAATTGTGTCTAATGATTCTTTTAATTATGCTCCCTATTCCATTAACATTGTCTCATCTACTTTAAGTAAAAGCATTAAAGATAAACGCAAAATTCAAATAATATTCTGCAAAATAATGACCTCATTCTTATCCTTCACTGTCCTGATCTCTGGCACTAACTAAATTACAAATTTCGTAGTTTACAATATCTCCAAACGTCTTCATCATCAAGCCAATGATGTGGGCCAATGAAATTTGACTGTAGAAAACAGCGCATTGAAGTCATAAAAGAACCCCACATAGGATTCTCATTTAACAGGGCTCAATTATGCAAGTGCTTGTCCTTTTTATTACCACCAGTGAAGCATATTACGAGGGGCTTGACTTGGGGTTGCCAATACAGACTTCATGCAGGTGTGGTGGGGACATCACATTAAAAATTCAAGGAAAAAAATTGGTACTTGGTGTCCAAGGAATAACATTAGGAGAGATTTTGTCCATTGGTCAATATCAAAATTTGTGAACCAAATTTTGAGGGACATTAAAAGACTTTTACTTTTACTAGCAACTGTTGCTTTCTTGGATTAGTCATTGTTTGTTTGCATTTCTATGCATGCACGTGTTCTCTGGTTAGTGTATGATGACAAAGAGAGAAAAGGGTTGGGGGTGGGGGTGGGTTGTTTAGGGTTTGAGGGTTTTAGTGCTGATTGAAAGATGAGCTGGTGGAGCATGCATAGGCAAAGGGGTGTAATATTAGTTCTTGTTCCTCTTCTGATTGTGCTTATAAAAAAGGAAAAAAATTAAGGATCATAATTTCTTAGATGGGTGCAAATAAAATGACAGGTGACAAATGAAGCTCATTAATCCTTAACAGTAACAAGCAGATGGTTATAGCACCAAGTAACAACCATGAAAGAGCAATCTTCTGCACTGAAACAGAATACCCATCTCAAAAAAAAAAAAAAAAAAAGCAGAATCTTGGAAATTATTCTAAAACTAAACTTTGATTTTGAGCAAATAAAACTCTTGGAAATCATTCATACTAATATCTACTGTATTTATACATTGCACTTTCCCTAAAAACTACTACTAAACTACTAAGCAGTGACAAAATCTAAACCACTAACAAACGCAGGAAAAAAAAAAAACTCTAAAGAAAGAAAGTGAAAATATAAAACAAAAAAGGGCCTTAATTGTCTTAGCCCCTTAATATAACCTTAAAATCTGAACTTATCAGTTTGCTCGCTCAGCATGGCATATAAATACTGATTCCAAGTCCGGAGGATTAAAGAACTCTCTCACTCCATTAAGATGGCATGTTGAAGTGGGGCGGCGCTTCCTCGGCGCCGGGGGGCAGACCAATTTTTCCGGTATCTTATATTCACGCGCCGTCGGGGTCGTGGAACTCGCGCCTTCATCTTCGCAGTCCTCCCTAGCCTTTGTAGATATCGGTTTCAACGGCGCTCTTATTGCGATTCCGGCTATAACCCATTTTTTCCCTTCTGATTCTTTGGTCACCTCAACTTGATGTTTCTTGGAAAAACCCATGTAGAAAAACCAAAAAAAGATCAATTTTTTTTAACAGGGAACAAATTCTTGGGTTCAAAGATTCCTTTTTAAAGTAAATGAACCAAGACAGAAAGCAGAAAAGGACTATTTTTATTTATTTTTGGTACTAAAGGCTAGAAATCAAGAAATTAGCAGAATAAACCAAAAGACAAAACGGTCTGTCTTTTATTGACACTACTCTTCTTCTTGTGTGAGTAAATGCATTAAAGGGGAAAGGGAATTTGAAGGGGTTTTTGTAGGACTGTAGAAACTTTGAATAAGAGAAAGAAGAAGTGATGGCGGCAAAATGGGAGGAGAATTTGTGCTTCAAAGGGGGGTTTTATATGAGAAAAAAAGATGGATAAAAAAAGAGGGAAAATGCTTACCCTAATAAGTGACGTTTGAAGGACTAATTGTATGGGAACAGCAGTTTATATGAGGCTCTACTGACCCATGATTGGTTGTGTGACTGTGTGGGAATTGGGAAGGGATGTTCTGAATCTGCCCGTCAAAATATCCGGGCAGCCGAAAATTTGCCATTGTGATTTTGGCGCCATTTTTTTGGTAGTTTGGATATCAACGGCTCTCGTTCCCGCCAATGTGTTGTATCCATTTTTCAGATTGTTATTTCTTCGCTTTTGAGCGTTATGGGCTGGGCTGGGCTGGGCTAATATCTCTGGGTTGGTGGGTTTTCTCTTCATTTTTAGGCTTTTCCATTAATGAAATCACTTCTCTACGAATAGTACAAATACTCAACTTCATATTTATGTCCCTTGTATGAAATTATGTCTTTTGCCAATCACTTCCCTCCATGAATCGATCACCATATTGCAGCTTTCCCATCAAAATTTCAATTTGGGAGTTTTTAATTTTGGGCCAGGCTTGCCAGTAGTAATTGGGTTGTAAGATTAGGCAATATGTTTGGGCCAAAGTTCGACTAAATTTTTGGGTTGTAGGAAAACTCAGGCAATCATGGGCTAGTGTCACTTCACCTAGCTTACGTTCTCAGACAATCATGCCCATTACCTCATTATTGGGCTTCAAAGTCCAACGTTTCTTTCGGGCTCAAGAAACTCGGTAACTGTTTTGTGTATTAAGCAGCAATTGATTAAAGTTTTCCTTATTCTTTTGGTTGATTTTGGAAAGGAGAAAACTGTTAATAGATGAAATCAGTACCCCGGAATCTCACAAGAAAAAGGTTCTCTGTTAATTTTGTTGAGGGAAATGATGGAGAAAATTAAAAAGCATAAGAAATAATATGTACAAAGTAGGAGAAACATATTTTCCTTTGTATTATATTCCTCACCAAACATAGTATTGGTGTGAATTCTAGTGAATTATAACTATACCTGCTCTATAGTTTTGATGATATATTTATGTCGGTGTATTTGTTGGCAAACAAATTTTTTGACGCAGGAATGATAGCATAGCTTATTCTACAGTTTGCAGTTTGCAGTTTGGTGGAATTTGAACTTCAAGACATTATGCTTATAAAATTTTAAGATCTCAATATTGACCATTAAGATAAGACCTCATTGTCATTATTTACAATTTGCTTGTTATTAGAGATAGTAAATATATAATGTCTATCTTCTCTAATAGTTTAATATTTTGGATGAAGTATCATTCAATATAATATCAGGCTAAATATAATTACTATTTAAATGAGATGTTCATTAGTATTTTCCTTGAGTGCATAGAAACTGTGAACAAGGTACCATAAATTAGTGAATTTATTGTAATCTGTCTTGTACACAGTTAATTGATCAATGAATTTGTCAAAAAATTTACCGGAGTCGATATATGTGTAAATTATGCAATTTGACTGCTTTACACATTTCACGTAATTCTCTTATCTGCTAAGCCTTTCTACACCCATTCCGGGCTTTTGGAGGGCACAATTGGTCTTTCAAGTCCTTTCTTTCTTTCTTGTCCCATATCATCTAAAAAAATAATTTAAAAATTGTTTTTGGGCTGAAAGCAAGTAAAATTATTCGATACTCAACTCAAATCGATTATTAAAAATTTATTTAAATTCAATTTGTTAATTTAACAAATTAAGTTTAAATATATTTTTTTAAACTCGTTTCGTACTCGACTCGAATAGTGAAAAAAGTAAAAAAATATGTGTAAAAAGATCAAACTCTCGAGCTCAATTCGTGTTCTATTCAATTAAATCTCATTCAAATTAACTAGATAAAAAATTAAACAAACTTAAATAATAACATTTTCAATTCGACTCAATTCGTTTACATCTTCGGTCTTCATTTATCTGTTCTTTCATTGCAAGTCAAGTGCATGCAACTGGTTTTCGAGGAGGCTTCATATGTGATCATCATAATTACACTATTATATGCCCCTGCAAACTTTTTGGCCTATAAGAAGGACATGCTCAAAGAACCTATAATCTAGAAGCCAAAATTCTTGTGCTCATGATAATGTAGCACCTATCTATGATTGCTTGAATAATATTTTAAATCTGCGACATTCGATGCTGCTGAAAAAGGCAGCACTTAGGTATCTGATTCAAATTATTCGACCACATAATTTAATCTCTTGATACTCCACGCGAAAATAAACAATTTTGCATACCCCATTGGATGTGAAAAAAAGAAAAAGAAATACACAAGCACAGGACGAATAATCGGCTTCCTAATCATTAGCAGCACACCTGCATTATTCCTCCACATTTTGATCGAAATCTAATTCGAATCCAGTGTATTAACCTAATTATGGAACTAAAGTCTGTTTCATGGAGCATAATATGTAGGAACGAAGTTAAAAAATTTAATTTTGGGGTGCAATATTGGATTTTCTTGGGGACAATAGGCAAATAAATTTTATAAACTTTTTTAGATATTTTTATTACAAAATTTTAAAAATTTTAAAAATTTATATTTAAAATCACTTGCTTCATTCCTTATAATATACATTGCTGTGGATTCAGTTGGCGGTATAAAAAAATGGGCTCATGCTTCATGATTGAATTGTATCCCATAATTTATACTTGCAAGCATGATTGCATAAATCTGTGATAAGATTTCAAAAGGTTGCTAGGTACATGTATCTCTCTATCATGAGAGCTGACTCTTTGTTATTATATATAAGGAAGAACTTTTTTTTTTTTTTTTAATAGGTATATAAAGAATAAATTGATCCTTATATAATCCACAGGTGTGGCGGATCACCAAGCCATGGATGATAAAGCTAAAGCTTGTTGAAAATCATATTTACCAAAATGTGATTAGTGTGCAAACTGCAGTACTTGCATTTAATCCACACACATAATAGCAGATCCATATAAAGATTAAAGGCTAAATATGTTTAATTACTATCTAGTATTCGTGTCAATTAAGGTTATGTTTAGTTTTTTTTTTTTTTTTTATTTTCAATGAGAAAAAATTTAAAGATTTTTTTTTCTTTCACTTTACATGATATTAAATGACAATTAAGTGTATAATATTTTACTATTTTTATTTTTATTTTAATTTATATTGTCTGAAATTCATGTTACAACATAATAATATTGAATTCAAAAAAATGAAAAATTCATTACCTGCTCTGAAACTTAATTATAAATCCAAGCACACCCACTCGAAGCGAATTTGAAAAGGATTATCTATCTATTACACTCCCCCTATTGCCAATATCGATTAAAGTCGGTCACAAAATGCCTGTTTGCAAGACGGATTCTTTATATTAAATAGTGTTTCATTTTTTAATTTAAAATTATTAATACATACTAAATGTATAAATGTATTTCATCAATATATAATTGATATATATTGATGGATTTAGAATATAACATAAAATACTATATGAGCGTGGTTGTCATATGAAGTATATCTTTGTATCTTCCTTTAATGACCACATTCATTACGTTCTTTTTTATTAGACAATGTCATGTTTAATTTGTGCAATTAATTTCTTTTAAAATTAAACCATCGTTTGGTTCCAAGCATATGACGATATGATTATATTTTGTTTAGAAAATAATAAAATTGTTAATGCCTTGTCGTCTCTCCCAAGGAACGTCGTATGCCATATATACAAAAGGCCAATCCTTAAAAAACGTCCAAAAAAAAAAAAGGAAAGAAAAAAAGAAAAAGAGAGAAAAGGAAGATGTTTGGTATTGGCTTTTATTACATTTTTATTCTTCATTTATTCTCTTAAAATAAAAATAAATATATATCTCATTTTTTAATATATTTTTCTTCATATATACACACAATTTTTGATATATTTTTTTAAAATACTCAAAATAATACTAAACATAACCGAAAAGTTGCTAAAACTTTTAATTGCGCCGAAAATAGCCTCTGAAATAGCATCCTCATCCGTGTCAAGCCATCAAGCAAAGAATCTTGACCTCCACGAATTCATTCCTTTACCGACACAAACTTTTTGAGGGCTCAAAATGTTTCTCAAATTGTTGGATTATATTCTCTCTTACAACTAACAAAATAATTAACATTCGGTTTTGGTCAAAATTCTAATTGCACAAATTTATTTTTTTCCTATTTACAGCCAAATCATATCAGCTAGCTTCATTATTATTTTTTTTTTCTTTCCAAAGTACCAACACTATTACTATACAGCATTATTTGTCCTTAAAATTCATTTTTCTGACACAATACTCATTACGTGCAACTTGTCGACATGTCGGCGAGGAACAAGAGAAAAAAATAAAGAGCAGTAAAGTGAAAAGGATGGATACTGCAACTATGTTTTCTGATCGTTTAATTATTCGTCGTTTGATCAAAGTGTTTTGAAACCATATATTGACATAGATTTACATGCATGGAAATCTTGTGTTGGCTGTCTATATGTGCTGACAGGCCCAGGACGGGGTGAGATGGGGAGAGGGGGTGGGATTCAATAATACAACTACACAGTGAAAGGCAATTTCAGGGATCTTCAGTTGGACAGTTCAATTCAATTATGAACACTGACACATTAAGACTTACAAAGGAATATATGCATGTCCATTCAAAACACACATCAATTTAAGGTATGGGGTGGATGACTTTTTGTCTCCTACATGTATTGGAATTTTTTATTTTTATTTTTATTTTTCATTTAACTACCGACGTAACTATAATCCAATTCGATTTATTTTATAAAAAATTACGAATATATAAGTTAATTACTTTTTGTACGGGGAAACACAGTTTGAATTCACGAAGCAAATAGAATCAAGAAGTTGATCATGATTTCTATCTACAGATGAAAGAATGTCGCGTGTCGATTGAATTCATGGTGCACTGAGTGTCAAAGGTTAGGCACAAGGCAATAACTAGCTAGGCTAATACTCCACTTGTCTGACTTTCTCATAGCCGAGACTTGTTGAAATTCAACGAGACACAAAAAGCTACTTTCACTACTTTGCCATGAGCAGACTGAGAAAAGAAAAAAAAAAAAAAATGGCTGGGAAAATAGATTTTTAATGATCTGTGCTAATGTAGATAATTAGGTAACTATTTTTTGAATTAAAAGTTATGACTTTTTTGAGTTCTACAAGATAAAATTCTATTTCTGTCAGTAAAAATGTTCAACTCATTATTCTCTGTCATAAATTGTTTGAAGCATATTCATGCATGTTATAGTGATTTTCAAGAAAGTAGTGATATGTTAAAAATGGAAACATTATGTAGAAGACGATTTGACAGTGTAAATTTAGTTTTTTGCGTTTTTGGGTTACTTTCTTTTTTTATTTTTATTTTTTCTCTTTTTGAGAAGAGGGTCAGAGTCAGCATTGTTTACTTATTTTTATAGCTATATTAATTATGGCAGAGGCTTTTGCTTTACATGCGTTCCACCATTCACTCCAATGCTCCTCTTCATTCTTCTCTCTCATCATATTCCTCACCTTTAGATATATTGCAGGTTACTATCTGTCTCCTGTCTCTTGCTTCTAGGGTTTTCCTTTTTGTATTCTATCAGCATTTATCACTGAAAAAACTAAGGAAAACATTCATATTTTCATCGCTGATTGGCTGGATCACCCTTAGAAGAATCATGGGGTAGGCTTGAAACGGCTTAAAGAGAAAGAAAGGAGAGGATCCAGATTAACTTGCAGTGTTTTCTTCTGAAATAAGAAACCCTTGTTTTTTTTTTTTCAGAATTTTAGACATCTTAATTTCCAGTAAAGGAAAAGTTCTTAGACTGTCTGATATTTGCAAAGTAAGATAGATCCACTAAAGGAGGTATGTATCCAGGGTCCTTTGAACTTTCCATATATGTATAATTCCATAGTTTTCCTATTTTGACTTGCATCCCTTTTGCAGGACAATTATAGTTGAAGCAAAGCAAGAGTACTAGTTTGGTTGCAGTATCTTCCTGACTTTTCCATGTATATGTTTGCTTAAAATGTTGGATTTTGATAACCCGAGACACCAAATTGAACATATAATCGAGTTTCTGTTCTCTGCACATTATAGTTAGACAAAATGTGGACTTTTATATGACATTCACATCATTCAAGTAATTTCTTAAAGATTTATGCAATTATACATCAAGCTTGATTCGTGTTCATCTTTGTAAAACTTCAGGGTATTACGAGAATATCTTTTTTCCTTGTGGTTTGCTTTAGTCATGTTTTCACTACAAAATTCCTAGTTCTTGAAAGTTTTAATTATGATTTTCCAATAATTCACAAGATTTATAGGTATCAAGTTGATGGAAGTGGAAGTAGACAAAACAGAAAACATTTAAGCATATTTCTTAAATTTTTTATTTTCCTCGCTCCTTGATAGCATTTGAAAGTTACTGTTTTTTCTTGGTTGATCCTAAATTTAGACCACGTTGATCAAGAAACGAGATGGATTTTCATATAACTTGCCCTTTGCTAAGCAGACTTCGTTAATATGAATATTATCTGCTTATCATCTGAATTTAATTTCTCAATTTCAATCTGATAGCAAAAACTGCTACAATTTTATTTAAGTGAAACTACTATATATATATATATATATATATTATTCACGGTTTTGAATTTTTCATCACTGCTACTTGAATCCAGTGCTATTTTAGACTAATAAAAATAATTACTAATTCTTGATATTAATTTGCAGTAGAATGGCTTCTTCCAGTAGCTATTCAAACCCTCCCTGTGCTGCCTGCAAGTTCCTAAGGAGAAAATGCCTGCCAGGCTGCATCTTTGCTCCCTATTTTCCTCCAGAGGAACCCACAAAATTTGCCAATGTACACAAAATCTTCGGCGCCAGCAACGTTAGCAAGCTGCTAAACGAAATCCTCCCTTATCAAAGAGAAGATGCAGTGAATTCTCTTGCATACGAAGCCGAGGCCCGATTAAAAGATCCCGTGTATGGCTGCGTTGGAGCCATTTCTGTACTTCAAAGGCAAGTCCTTCAACTTCAGAAAGAGTTGGACGCCACAAATGCTGATTTAATGCGTTACACGAGCAACGAAATGCCCACGAATGCGTATCCAGCCATGAACCTAATGTTGCATAATCAGCAGAGGAATGATGGACATAATTTTGGTAGGAGGGTGGTTTATGGAGGGGGATCTTTCGACCCGAATTCAGGATTTTCTCTTCCGTATTCTTCTCCATGGAGTCATGGTCCTCCAGGGGAAAACCCTGAGACAGGTGGAGATGGCAGCAGCTAATTAAATTAAGTACTAAGATCATCATCATGTGTATATACTTGGGGGTGATGAGTACTAATATATTGGGGCATCATCAGGAGGAAGTTCGAGATTTCATGACATGCTTGTTATAATTTTGATTTGAGGTTGACTCAATACTTGATTGTGAGTCACTATATATTTATTATCTTACATTTGTAAAATAATATGGTACTAAAACATTGGGTTTGGTTGTGGTCGTGTATGGGTGAACATTGTCATATGATCGATATATTGTTACGATAATAAAAGCGTGGTGATGGATCATTAATTGGTGTTGATATTATGTAAAAGTCGTGGTTGCCCTTATTCTTGCATGATTAGTTCAATTGATCATTTGCCTTTGGATATGCTTTAAACAAAGTTGCTTACTCCCTCTGTCTGCACAATGATGAAGGGGTTTTCTGAGATTTCATTGATAATATAAACTTATAAACCAAGGGTGAAGGAAATTGAAAAAAAAAATGTAATTTTATCACATCTTCTTTTTAGACAAAACAAATTCTATAAACTTCATAATCATAAAACACGAGTAAAATATGGAGGGTGAGGTTGGCGGCGGCGACCGACCGCCGCGCCTCAACTCATAAAATATTTAAATTAGTGTAAATTTTATATAAAATTATTTAATTTAAAAAATTAATCACTTCTAAAAAATAAAAATATTATTTATTTATTATTTTTAAGAAAAAATAAATTTTCCTAAAAATATACACTCATAAGCTAATATAGTATATCATAGTTATATATATACAAGTCTATTGTAATGCTCCAACATCTCACATCGTAAGGTAAAGGTTTCTTTGCCCCCTTATGCAGTGTAGTATCCTTCTTTAGAAATTATTTTTTAAGGGATGAACTAAGTCCGTAACAATATTCTCCTTTAACTTTTTGATAAAGACTAAATGAAGAAAAAATATTTTCTTTAATATTTATTTTTGTCCATCAAAATTCATAATCTAAATATAACGGAAATTAACTACAAATTACTCCACTTTTTTAACTTACTAATATTATTTTCTTTCCACATAATTGGCACTAAAAAATAAAAAATAAAAATCTAACTCCTCTAAGTCAAGTAATTAGCACAACAAAGATTTGCAGGATTCTAAAACCCCTAAGCATGAAATTTCCCTTTTCTTTTCTTTTCTTTTTTTTTTTTTTTGGTGAAAATCAGGAAGGAAAACTGTTGGAATATTCGCTTAACTTAAACTTTTTCAAGAATTTCAAAGGAGAAGAATAATTTGGGTATAGGCTAGGGAATATAATGGTGGGTGATTTTTGGGATCAGATTTCAAACATGTTCAGCTTTTGTTCTTATTTCTCTTGTGAAGAAGGAAGAAAAAAAAGACTTTTTCATGGTTTCAATTTTGTATGGAATTAAATTACCCTGTTGCTTAAGTTCTGAGCATCTCTCCCTCATATGATTGTCATTGTCTACAACAGTAAAAAAATCCAAAGAAGATTTTTCTCTCATGTGAACGAACGTGAACCTACAGAAACTTGCATGCACGTAATTACACACAAAAAAAAAAAAATTATTTATTTTTTTGTGAAATTTTTAATCTACTTAATTATATATATATATATAAGATTATGGTTCTAGACAGAAAAAAGTAGAGTTTAAGGTTTGAATTATGTCTTCATTTCGTAATATATAGTGGGAACAATAGCTATGTATAAGGAACTAATTATTAACTTATTTTAGGTTTAGTACATAAACAACTATCTTTTATTTCACTTTTTTTTTTATATTGCAGTAGGGGAAACTCTTTGTTCTATTTTAAATATAAATGATTAGCACAGAAGCCAACGAGAAATTCATTAGAAAATTTTAGTTTATTTGATTATAAGGCGAAAGAAAATTAATATAATAATTTTTTTTTAATGCAACCCTACCTTTGATAACAAAAATAAAAAATAAATCCCAACAGTGTGAAGGGAAAGTGGGAATAGTCAGGATGCAAACTTTGATCTTAATTGGGCACAAAAATGAGTGATTTATATTGAAAGGTACCATATCATGACCATGTCCAAGTTTAATAAGAGGGCCTATAAATGAACCCCCCCACCCCCACCCCCCGCTACAGAAAGAAAAGTGCATTTTGAATTAGCATTTTTTTTTTATTTAATGAGAATGTGTATAAGGATAAAACAATGGATGTCGATTAATATCGGGGCCCCATAGGGTGGTAGGCTAGTGGAGGGGGACTATGGGGGCCTTAATTTTGATGTAGGGCTTGTGAAGATGATTGAAGAGTGATGCTTCAAGAGGAAGAAAATTATTTGCACAAACTTTTACATCAATATATGTTGTCTGTCTCTCTTTGTCTCCATCTCTCATATAAAGTGATTCACGCGTGGTATAAATCAAAGTAAAAGTTCGATTTAAAAAAAATAAATAAAAATGTAAACATATATGTATTATCCAAATCCATTTTTAAAAAAAATATTTGAATCATAATAAACTTTTTAAGTATCATACTTCACAACCAACTAAAAACCCCTGAGAAAATTTTATAAAAATAAAGAGCAATAGCTATAGCATAAAAAAGCGAGCACCAAGAAATGTGTCTTTAAAATGTATGTTTAATGGTTGAATTTCATTAAGTTCATAGTAAATCAAAGCCTAATTAAATACTACTGACAATAAATTTTTAACACAAACAAAGAAACAATAATTTTTATTTTTTATTTTTTGCTCTATTGATCGTACATACTTTCGACTTTGAATAGGAGAATGATAATAATTTTTTTTTTAAAAAAAAAGCAATTAGAGAAAAAAAAATTAATACCTAACCATGAAAACCTACAACATTTCATTAAAAAAAATCAATAATAGAAAAATAGCCGAAAAAGAAAAAGAAAAAAAATCGTATGAGAGCCTCACTTTTATTCAGTAGGCCATTAACCATTAATTTTGGGTGCAACAATTACAATTACAAATACAAATAAAAAGTCCCATCAATCAGTCTCAAGAGATGGGCCATCGTAACCGTCCAGAAATCCCCGAGTCACGCATGTGGCCCAAGGCAAAAGGTCCCCTACAGCCCAAGTCCAAAGTTTTTCAATCCCAATGAATAGTGACTGATTGATTTGATGGGCTAAAAAGCCTTTTTAACACAGTTACAACTGTGCTCCACCAGGAGTTATACAACCGATTCTCTCTTTTTGTACCATATTATTTACCTTATTCCCTCTATCTTCATTTGTTGGCTTGTCGGAAGGGTGGGTTCATTGCGTTGATTTAGCACATTTATTTTATCTTTTTATTTGAGATGCCGTGGTTAGGAATAGTAATGCAACGGGTCTAAATTTGGAATCCCTGTAAATTAATTTTATTTTGGGTAAATTTTAATAGTATAAATAAATTTGAGTTGAATTTTGAGTTTTTTATTTTTAAAATTTTATCTATTTATTTTTTTATTTTTTATTATATATTTATATGATTTTTTTAGAAAAATATTTTTTTAAAATTTTTAATAATATTATTTTAAAAAATATATAATTTATAATTTTTTAAAATTATAAAATGGATACAATAGATCTACATATCGGGTCTAGATCTTTAAAAATTTTAAAAAATTAAAATTTCGAGTCCAAAAAATTCTATTCAAACCTGACTTATTTCATCCCTAGCCGGTGTTAAACTCAAGTTAATTTAAGGCATACCTGATTTTGTTAAACTCAAGTTAATTTTTTGTCATGTGAGTAAACAATTCTCTGATTATTGGTTCATGCTTAAAAAATATATATATAAAAATTGACCAATTGATATCACATATATGTTTATTCGAAAATACAACCACTTCTTTTGTGTTAAATATTTTGTGTTGAGAAGTTCAACTAATTACATGAAAATAATGAGCTAGTTTGTTTATATTTAAAAAAAAAAACATCTTTTTATTATTTTTTCTATTTAAATTTTGTTTATTTTTATTTTTATTTGTAAGGCTTTTAAGTTGAAGTTAAAAATTAGAAATGCTATATATGTCATTTTCAAATTTATAATTCCGATTTTGTCAAATTAGGACCCACATCATTAAAGTTTGATATAATATTCTACCAATTTAAAAATAGTTAAAATTCATTTAAAATGAAATATAATAATGGCACCCATATCAAATTAAATAATTATTCCCCCAATATAATGTGATTGATGGATATAAAGAATAATAACATTATCCACAATTTGAGAGTTTTATATTAAATAATAATTATCACATTAAATTATTATTTTGCAAATATTTTTCTAAAATCTCATCTTTTCTCACATAAAAACACTTAAAATCAAATATAATTTTATTTTAAACAGTATAAAATCCACATTTTCTATGTAACCAATCCAAATACATTTTTATTTTTCACGAAAATCTTGTAATACAAATTTCAATTCTAAAAAATACTAATATAGTTTTGAAAATATAAACGAATGGGTCAATGAGTTTCAGGCAAGAATATGACACGAAAATGTAATACATAATCAACATGAACTATATTATTAAATACTAATTACTGTTATTTTTTTACCTTCAAGTTATTTACAATAACAACCATATGTGAATTGCACACCAATTGAACCAAGTTCCCATTTTAAAATATGCTCGTCGCCAACCAATGAAGACGCGAATTAGTATTTAGCACTTTTACTTTGTGGGTAACTAGGACTTTCAAATCTTCAAAAGAAAAACTTCCACATATTTTTCAATAAGGCATTATTGGGCCGTCGTAAAGGCCCACATTTCGAGTTCAGGAGACCCAAAAATTGACTCCGAGGCCAATAGTGAATAATGATAGAAATGGGCTAATCTGATGGGCTCAAGACTTTGCTAATTGGGTCCAGGTTTCCATTGTTAAACTGAATTAGTGCGACCCGAATGAAACGAATTTGTGAGTTTCTTTTCTCTTCGTTTTTTATATTTTCTGAAGTTTATTTTTCTCTTATCAATTTTTTTTTAATTTCTAGTTATCTTATTTATTTGCTTTTACAAATCTATCTGATACTCTGCATTGAATGAAAAGAGACTTATATTATTGGAACTTATAGAGTATATTAACACTAACTGCTTCCTATCCTTGAACAAATTTTTGTCTCCACCAAAAGTTTTTTATATCCTATTTAGAAAGTCCAAGAACTTGATCTCTAGACAACAACATCAAGCCCACATAATTATCTGGGCTGGGCACCTAAAAATAACAGAATCCATCATAGGGAACTGATCCATCAAGTACCAAAACAAAATTTGAGGTATAAGACACCCAAGTTCTACTTGCTACAAATATGCTCATTAAATCTTTGTATATATCCCAAAAAACAAAACCAGACGAAGAAACAGAGCAGCATGCCGATGCTGCTGATCATCACTGCAAGAAAAAAGAAGAAATAAAATTTAATGTGGCAGCACAAAATGCAACTTGTATCTCATGCAAGGCCTCACCTCTTAACGTCACACATGCACTTCAACACGTTGCACTTTTCCTCCTCTTTTTATACCTCCACCTCTCCCCCATTATCCCTTCATCATCATCATCATCATCCCATTTCCCAATTCCTACCGACACAGCTGCATCAAATTTCTGACGATGGCCGACCGCGACCGTCCACAGCCGCACCAACTCCAAGTCCATCCTCAACAGCAACTCCGCTACGAAGGTGGCGTCAAAAGTCTCCTCCCTCAAAAAGGACCATCCGCCGGCCAAGTACTTGCTATAATCACCCTCCTCCCTGTCGGCGGCTCACTACTCGGCCTCGCTGGAATCACGCTTGTTGGGACCCTCATCGGGCTTGCAGTTGCCACCCCGATTTTTGTCATCTGTAGCCCGGTTTTGGTGCCGGCCGCCATCCTAATAGCCGGCGCAGTCACTGGATTCTTGACTTCAGGGGCTTTTGGACTTACGGGCCTTTCGTCGCTTTCTTGGGTTTTCAATTCATTCAGGCAGGCGACGGGGCAGGAGCCCTTGGAGTACGCGAAGCGGCGGATGCAAGAGGGAATTATTCAGGTGGGCGAGAAGACGAAGCAAGTCGGAGAAATGGTGGGCGAAAGGACGAAGCAAACCGGTGAAACGATGAAGACGAAAGCGCAGGAAGGCGGGCGAGAAGGTGGTGCTCGGACTTGAAGATGATGAAGCTCCAAGCAGATGCGTTGATAATAATGGCAGGACTTATATTTATTATCTACTTTTGTAAGTGTCTGATTTTGTGTGTGTGTTTGTGTTTAATTTTCTGCCTGGTGTAGAATGTGAATTTTCGATCAGTTCCATGGAGAATTTTTGCAAAACACTCTGTAAAATGCCAGATTACTTAATGTTTCGTTTCTGCTGTTCATCTTTTTGCCACACTTCATTTATTTGTGAAGTACTGCAATTTACCTAAAAACATGTAAAGTTCAGACAATCAGCATTGATTACTTCTTTGAAATATGCCCTTCTGTCGTTTTTAATTCCAAAGTTCCCGGTCAGGATGGAACTGGTTTTTTTAGCACAGGTTCTGTCAGTTGAGGAGTGGGTTTAGAATATTGATGGAAAAGAAGATTTTAAACCATTAACTGTGTTGGGGAGTTATTTCGTATGAACCTGCTTTTTTCAATGTTTTAGGAAGGAAGGAAAAGCCTCTAATCCTAATAATACGTAATCAATCAAACACTATTTCTCTTCAGAAACTATTTGATACCGGCTCCTATGCTCAGAAACGTATTCTTGTGTAGTGAAAATGTACAATTTGCGTAAAATTCAAGAAAAATGAAAATGTACAATTTGAGTAAACTTCAAAAAAAGAGAGGACGACGACGATTTATGAATGCTTGGGAAGTGCATTCTGATCGGAGGTAGAAGAGCAGATAGTGATTTACAAAGGGTAGGAATTGAAGTAGTTGAGCGGAGAGTGATTTGTTGGGCAGGATTCGTATGTTATTCGTTCATTTTGCAATTGTTGTCCAAACCCCATATATTTAATTCAGGTAATAAATATTACACTTGTTAATTAAGGAGTGAAAGAAATATGTTATACAGTTAAAGAGATAAGAGTGTGTTTAACCCAATTCTTAAGTATGAGATTTTGATAACTGCAATTTCTGTCGAAGAGCAACTACAGACAAGGGTTCAACAAGTCACCTGTTAAATAAAGGTGATCTCGCTAAATCATCCAAGCATATCAAGGATTCTCATTCATGGTTGAAATCTTTGCTAGCTATTTGTAGCAGATCCCATGCAACAAACGGTATCCGCTAATGAATTTCAATTATCGTTTCTTGTGACCAAAAATGAAAAAATAAAAGAAACAAAGAATCCGACTTGACAGGGGTGGGGTGGGTGGGTGGGGGTGTGATGGGTGATAGTTACCACATTACTGCAGATTTGAGCAAACATAATGCCAGGATCGACAATTCGGGTATTTAAATTACAAAAAGAATAACCATGTTCCTTGTTTTTTTCCAGGAAGATAAGATAACAAAAAAAGAAAGTACTTATATAATTACATCGTGTCAAATCAGCTTTCAGGGGCAGGGGCTCCGGATTCCACAGCAGGCTTGGCGTCGTCAGGAATCCAAAAGGTCAGAACTGAAGCAGCAGCAGCAGCAAACATGACCCTGCGGGGAGCCCACCTTAGGCACGACGGAACACCTATGTAGCTGTCCAAAGAGGCTATCTGTGGGCATATAAAAGGAATTTGCTCAGATCTACATGGAACTCGATGTGGAAAAATACTAGATTTAGTTAAAACATTTGTGTGTTAGCATCTCAAATGATGGCAACTGTCTTTCGCAATTAGCATTTCTAAATTGTTTCACAGCTGTTAAGGTAGCTATTTTCTACTATTTTTCTTTTTTTTTTTAAAAGATCTCTAGCATTATATCTGAACTTTCGGCCTTATATGCTCATAGCATCCAACTATCCATCTGCATATTCAAAGTGTCCATGGGGTTGTTGATTTACAGACAGTATGAAACAAGATTTGCATCATTATATTCAAAAGTAATGCTTTTATTTGGGTCTTATACAAAGGTTGCTATTATTGAACTCAAGTTGGGAATGAATTTGTTTTACTAATTGCCTGTGCTTTTTTATCCTCTATCGATGGCAGGAACAATTGGAGACTTTAGAATGAGACTTTAGCATGACATGAATTACTTTTGTTGTTATTTCTGATCTTTTAATCATGACTTGGAAGGTTTTGAAATATATTTTCCTAACCTATTTGCATGTCCTTTTCTCCTGTCTATTAGTACCAGGAACTCTGGTGATTCTAGAATATGTGAAATTATGCCCAGTGCCTAGTACCTAATCATGCTATTTTTGGTGTTTTTGGAGTGTTTTGAGATAAATGTTTGGAAAAATGTATTGGTAATGCGTACAAAATGAAAGGATGTTTGGTTTTGTTATTTAAGTTTTTGTTAGTTAGTGGTGCCATATTAATTTTTTTTTCTAATATATATTATTATATATATATTTATGTTAATATAATGATAAAAAAAATGTATATATATTAATATGTTTTATTGATATAATAATTGAAATATGTAGAAGGATATATACAAATAATATATATAATAATTAGAATATATATCCTATATATTATATAATAATTACTAGAGTATTTTCAAAATTTTGGGAAAAGAGATGCTTTTTGATTTATAAAATCCATTCTGTGAGTGAAAAAAACATTGCTTTTATTTCCAACAGCAACAAGCAAGAACTCTATAACCATTGCTATATTCTAAAGTTGCATTTGATAGATGATATTGCTGCCAACACTGCAGCATTGGTGATGCAACAGGTTCTGTATATTGCCTCTGTTGAATGGAGGCAATAAATGGCAATAGTAGAAAATTTTCATCATAACTACTTGATTAGATGGATCGAGAGGAGTGTCAGGTCTTCCCTCTTTCGTGTTGTTGGGGTGGGGGGTTGAGTGGAGAGAGGGTTTAATACCTTATTTGGCTCATCACTGATGTTCCATGCATGTATATTTCCATTCCCTGAACCTGGAACGAGGTTCAAGACCAATTTCAGTCACAATGTCAGAGACAAATCAACCAGAATCACATTCTGAAAACGATTTCAATTCATCAGAAGCAGATGATTCAACCTTCAAAACAAGACCTAGGCAGAAATAATGAACTTTGAGTTCCAAGAGAATGTGCACAAGCAAAGAGTAAGTTCAGAAAATGTGACTCATTCATAGGAATCTCAGGAAGAAAAGAATACAAAAAGCAGACATAACTGGTGCAGAAGGAAGATCAACTATAAGCTTATATATACGGATATGTGAACCTAGTAATCCAGAGAGTTCAGGACTAACATATCATCAGATGACTCCAATTTGATAATAAGGAGGCATCCATATGCAAACATCTAATTGAAAGAAATTTTAAAATGCAAATGATCAATCGCATGAAAAATCACTTTCAAAAGCAGCAACTCCAAAAGAGACATTTAATGAAAAGAAGTGACAATCAATCCATTTGAAACTCAGCCAATTAGCTATTATGGATTTAAATGTACAGTTTGGAAGAGAAGCTGTACCAGAGAGCACATATTGGCCATCAGGTGTGAAAGTTGCCTCTATGGTAGCATTTGGGGAAGAATCCATACTAAATCCACACTTCTGAAGGCGAAAGTTAAACATTTTAAGACTATTAGTTCAACATTCCCAAAGTCATAAAAACACTGTATCCCCAAATAAAACCAAATTCACAGTATTTGCTCTAGTGCAGAGGTGTTGAAAAACATGGTTCCAGGACAAAACTGACCTTCTCTCCATGATAAGCATCAAGGAGATAAACATTGTTGTTTGTTGTTGTCAAAAGCATTGATTTACCGTCATTGCTGAACTTAATATCACACACCTCAGCTGTATCGCCACCAACTAGAAAAGTATCAAAGGGACCCTAAACAAAAGCAAAAAATAATTATATTGTAAAAATATAAGGTTGTAACTTAACAACTTGTTGAAAAGTGCAAACCTTGTCATATGATCTAGAATCAAATAATTTGATTGCACCTCCTTCCATCGCCACTGCAAAGACCAGGCCTTGTTGATCATAAGCAACAGTAGGCCTACCTCGCAGATGTAAAATTCCCTGAAAGCTACATTAGTGAGCACACATCAGATCTGACATGCTCTTTTGAAGCAAAACAATCTTTCAAGAACTGTGCAACTCCAATAACCATAGCATGTTCTGTTATTCTTAGGTTTGATCAGAAATTTACTGTGGATGCAATTACGAGGACAAACAACATAAACTGCCACATCCAGGAGAAAGTGGAATCTTTTAAAGTTAACGTAAACATATTCACCAAAGTCATTTACTTAACCATTAAAGCAAAATCAACTTATAAAAATAACAGATATTCCAGTCAAATGTAGCATAAGTGCTGCATACCAACTCTTTTTGCTAAAACAATATGAAGCACAAATAGAATTGGAGCCACGAACAAGGAGACCAACCTGACAGGCATTCACACGAAGATCCCACATGCGGACACTGTGATCTAGAGAACCAGACATGAAGCCGTCATTGACTGGAGACATGCACAGAGACACCACCCTACAATCAACTCAGAAGCAAATTTTTAGAATGATCAGCATCACAAAATCATTATTTTCAAAACCTCAATATGAAACTTGACATACAGAACAAGGACATTGAATAGCTAAAACTCCAATTTATGTCCTAAGCACTAAAGTTCGAGGCACAGATGTGTCTCTTTCAAGATCAAATTTTGTTCAGAAATAACATCAAATACTTCTTATTCTTCCAACATGTGACGTACCCACTATTCAATTGATATAGCTCTATAGCTCTTTGCACTCAACTCTTTCATTGTACCTGTTTATTTATTTTCTGGGGAGGAGAGATTCGGCTAGTAGCGGTGAAGTTGAAGCATGGTTATGGTTGGCATAATTACCTGTTCCGATGATGAATATTCGCACACCAGAGTACAGGTTTACTTTTTGGGCACATGATAACCTAATCAGCACTTTCATTTATTCCACTTTTTTTAGGGACGGCACTGACTACTACTTCACCATTCAGATCATTTGTCTAAAGTGGTTCGTATTTTAGGGTAAAATACAACTATCAGCATGAAGTTTATAGGACACAGTAAACCAGTAGGACATGTGCTCCACATGACCTCTTGTGAAGCTAACAGAGGCAAATAAATGATGGAAGGATTTCTCTTATAGATTATAAGTCATCACAAAATGTGCAACACTTCCTGCAACTTTTAACATGGTAGACAAACCAAGCAAGTCACGCTTCCTTACCTCTCTTTGTGCCCCTTAAAGTATCGAAGGCACCTATTGTCGTACATAGACAGATACCTCAAAGATTCTGGCAACAAAATGAAGAAAAATAAATCAGCTTGTCATGTAATTAGGTAGACCATCAAAATGTAGCTAAAGCAAGTCACCTTCATGAGAATCCAAATTGTATTTCGAAGAGCATATAACAGAACTCGGGTGGTGGGTGAAACATATCCTGTCAGCCCCATGTTTCTTATGATATGTCGTCTTCAGCAATCTGAATTTAACAAAATGCATCAAAAGACAAAGGAGGAGAAGAAAGGGAGAGATGTCTATTTGCTAATTATGACAAGGTCTTACTTAGCACTAGTAATGTCATAGAATCGCACCGAATCATCATCACTTGATGTTACCAACAAATCAGCCGTCCGATGGAAATCAAGCGAATTAATATTCCCACCCTGAAAAGGCATGTAGATTCTCAAGAGTTAAAAGGCAATGCTTGAAACTCCAAAGCCTAACAATTCAACGTATTGTAAGACAGCCATTCTTCATTATAGAATTCTACTCATTACATTCTTAAGCAATGAATGCAATTACAGAAAATTAAATTCTCCGCTAACAGCTGCTTTTACAGACAACAAATTTTGGAACAGTATTTTTTACTTATTTTTTAATAATCGTGATTCAAACGTAGTGGCTCAAAGTTTATACCTTAAAAAAGCTAAAATTCAACAACAAAGAGAAACAGGTTAAGAAGAAAAGAACTGACGAAATCTGAGAAGACAGCACCGACTGACATGCTGCGAACGATGTCGTCATTGAGTTCGGAAAGTGTCGTCATCTCAATCGGCGATTGGTTCTCGAGACAGTGATGGAGAATTGAAAGGATTGCTGGATTAATAGAATAATGTAGCGATTCACAAAATAATCGGCAGAGAAATTGTACGCAAATATACTGTATTTTTGTGCTGCTGTAATTTGATTAGGGTTTATGTGTTGTATTTAGAGAAATTCAAATATTTTTGCTTTTCTTTCGTCTACTTGTTATTTATTTATATATTATTTATTTCTTTATTTTATTTTTTGGCATTTATCTTTTGGGCTTGCTAAAATGTAACAGGCCCCTCCCTCTCATTTATTTGGGCCATGGTTTAGAATATCTTTTTTATTTATATCACATATAAGTCATATTCCATTAAACTATATATTACTTTTTTTAATATTAGAATTTTAATTATTTGAGAAATAAAACCAAAATTTTCGTTAATATATGAAAAGTACAATCTGGATATTAAAACGCAAATATTTTACCTCGCAAGATTATACGGGACCAAATATTGTAATTTGAATTCAGAAAACAAATAAGTTTATCCAGAATTAATTAAATGTTCATCGGTAAAAAAATATTATAAACCAACTAGGCCTGTCCTTTTTATCAACGAAAGGGTTAACTTTCAATTTTTAGAATAATTATTTGTGAGATGGGTAGCATAATGTGTAGCTATTTTCTGTTTCCCCGAGAAATGCACCCGAAGTTGGAGCCATGAGGCAATTAGAGTGTATGCAAATTAATTTTGTTTGCTATTCTCCCAGTTCAATTTGGGTACGCCAGAACTTTTGGACAATTTTTGCCAGAAAGCTGATGTTGGGGGCCTGTAATGCTGCTTCTTCTTCTTTTTTTTTTTTTTTGAATAACTCAAATTCCAGGGTGGCATTGTTTGGAATCAGGGGTTCGGTCTCAATAGACGAGCTTCTGAACACTCAAACAGGCACACGACGCTCCTGTCACTAAATAAATTCGAACGTATGATCCTCACATTTTTTTCTCCTTATGTCATACCTCTGCGCCATGCCTGTAAGCACCTGTAATGCTTATTGCTTTCATTTCTACATGCGAACGACCAGGAGGTTCCATAGGATTCTGATGCTGAAGTGTAAATTGGCACGGAATATTGTCAGAAAGTCCCAAAATTTCAAATTCTGGAACAATCACAATTATTTTTATCATAGAATCCACACATGGTTCACTGGATGATTGCAATTGTACTAGAATCCAGATTCCTGAGGCTACCTAAGAGTTGCACGTTTGGCACAACGGAAGTAAGCTCACGTGTATTTATTCCTAGACCATTCATCTTGAGATAAAGAGAGCTTAAGTCGTGAAATAATTAAGGCTGATACATGACATTATAAGTACTAAATTATACTCGTACTATATCTAGACTCCGGTACCTATGAGATCCGCATAGTCTTTGAGCCTCAACTAATGACCTCTAAGACAGTAATCCTTTCATTAGCCAACATTTTATTTCTATAAATTCAAAGATTGGAAGATCATGGTCCAAAAATCATCTCAATCGTAACTTCACATATTGTGAGCAAACAAACCTAAAGAATTTGTTTCAAATAAGAAGATCACAGTTCCGGTAAATTTCCTAAATTCTGCAAGCAACTCAGCATGAGAATTTCTTGGCAGCTTAAAGAACTCAAAGAACAAAAACGCAATAAGAACTAGATGAGCATAAAAACCAGAAGTTCTGGATCAAAGATTAGAAGCATGTGTAATCATCTCAATCCACAAGAAAGCCAAGAAAAAGCAGCAAACTAAACACAATTTTCTTTCATGCCTTTTATGGTACGCTTCTTTCTTGACTATAAATGCCATAGTCCAGTCAACTGAAGGCACGTCATCTAGAAAGTCCTGAAATCATCAATCAAGTAAAATTTCTTTCCATCTTTTTCAAGTCACAATCCAATAAGCAGAAGCATTACTTAAGCACAAACGCAATAATAACATTTGAAAGCAAGTTGTTTCAGATAATAGCACAACAAAACCAGACAGAACCAAATGTTCAAAGGTGTCTCTTAGATAGAAATTTTCAATTATAATCTTTGTTCAGGAAAAACACAATGCATTACAAGTTATTAATGGCTAACAAACAAAAATTAGAGAATTTTCTCTTTACATTTCCCAAAAAATGAGCGAAAAAAATTTTGGCCACAATTTAGCTACAGCTAAAACATATGAAATCATATTTAATTTGACATGAGTATTACCTCACTGTACAACATGAACCAGCTCCGAGAACAAGAACTTCAAGACAACTGCTTTACGCTTGAATATGAAGTTGAAGTAGATTTAGAATCTTTGTCCTGGCTAACAGATAAGGCATCACTTTGTCTTATCAGGGTCTCAGGTTCACCACTTCCCAAGGCAGTACTTTTCTGAGAATGAGCAGAGGCAGCTTCTCTGATAGACTTAACATTAGCATCTGAAGGTATGGTAGAAGAAGCTGAAGGATTTCCCGAGATACCACCCTCTTTGCCAGAATTAGCAGGTGTGAGCCACATAAACTGCATATTGTGACCTTGCCAGCATTTACCATGCAAGAATGCCTTCTCAGCAGAATGTCGTGTCGTAAAAGAAACACGAGCTAAAACATCAGGTGTTACAGAAGCATCATTAGTCTCTTGAATCTCTGATTTTTCCAGTTCCACCAAAGAAAGATTACCATAAGTAGTGAAATGCTCCTCCAAAGTAGCAACCTAATAAACAGAACATCATTGTTTATAATCACGGATAAAAGTAAAACTGGCAGGAATTCCCAAAACCCAAGTTTGATGATCACTATCAAAATGCAGGATTTCATGCAAAAGCAACAGAAAATACCCCAAACCTGAATTGCATAATGATTGGATCCTGTAAATTCCCATACCCTGCTCCCCAGCCTCCACCTCCAACAGAAAATGATGACAAGAGGTAGTACTATAAATAGGGAATAAAATCATGACTTAACAGCCCAAAATAGAAATGCATGTAAACTAGCCATTTGATGCGCGCAGCTAACTGGAACAGAGCAGTATTCATCCAAAGAGGGGAAAATATAGCAATATATATGGTAAGAATGCCAGAAATTACATTTGCAAGGCCAGCTGGTAATGGTGAAACAATTCTGAATGCTGTTGGGCGATTGTCCAGTTTAAATCTGTTTACTGAAAAAGGTACCCCTAGAGGTTCCTGCACAGCCCCAGTAGGATTTGAGATTGAAGTATGTGTCACAGAATGCTCAGCAGATCTGCTACTCTCAGTAATTAAGTTAGCTCTTGGTGGTGACTTGGAAGTTTCAGCATTGGTATGATGAGGTGGCGTTTCAGCTTTAAGCCTTTTAGTAGCATGATCTGATAGTGTCACATCCTTGGAGCCCGCAGCCTGCACCATAGAGCATAAAAGGATAAAAGAAAATTTACAACAGAAAGAGGATCCAAAAACTGACAACTTAAACCATTTCTTTTATCTTAAGCAAATCAAAAACTTGGGAAATTACTTGTTTTTCGAGTTTGTCTAACTGGTGCCGGAACTCATTTCGTTTCTGATCAAGCATCTGTTGCTTCTTACGAAGTTCTTCCTTCAAAAGCTCTAAACTCTCCAGTTTTTTTTGTTGTACAAGTAGGGCACTGGGACCATTAGCAACCATGGGCTTGAGATGATCATATACTGGCAGTTGAGCAACTGAAGCATGAGCATTACATTCCTTGCCACTTGCAGGATCAGGATTTTCTTTTCCTTTGTCAGGAATAAATGGATGGGAAAGAGCAGAATCAACAGTCAATCCATGAGTAACTGGCACCCTATTAGTGCCACTTATCCCATCATCAGGAATATTATCTCTATTTGCCCACCAAAGCTTGATAAATCGATTGCCAATTACCGCATCAGGGGCCTTCAATGCAGCTTCTGCTGCTTCCCTTTTCGAAAATTGCACGAAAGCCCATTCACTGTTCGTGGGAATATAAATATCAATGACCTCACCAAATTTCTGAAAATGCGAAAGAAGAGCTTCCCTTATGTTGTCTTTCAGAGGAATGCCATTAACAAAGAGAGTGCGAAGTGCTTTCTGAGATGGTTTTCGGACATTACGAATAGAATCATCATGTGGCTTGAGAGACACTTCCTTAACTTTTGAACCATTTTCATCTACATTAATCCGCTTTCCTTGATGGGAAACATCTTGAAGACCAGTGCTCGGTGCCTCCTCACTTTTGATGTCCCGTTCAAGATAACTAGAGGATGTTCCTATAGAATTTATTTTATCTTCTAGTCCTAATCTATTTTTTGAACTACCTATTTTTCTCCAAAGAGACGAACTTTGAGATCCAGCAGTGGCTGCACTTCTGACTGGCCGCTCAGCATCAAATCCTTCAAATGATCCAACACTTTGCTGACTAGAGGGGTCCATCCTAAAAAAAGACTCTGTTTCATCAGCATTTAATTGATTGAGTGCTAGGAGTGCTGCTGATGATTCAGGGTTATCATGTGTCCACAGAGGTTGATCCGGATCATACACATCAGATCCCCCTGCCATTGAACCACCAAGCAGACTGTCATTCAGGCCCAGACCATCTTCAGTCATTCCACGCTTGCTACTTTTTGCATGAAAAGCTTTGCTATTCGCTAATGAGCCGGAGGAAGCGCTGATTACTGGCAAAGCTCCTTGTCCAGAAGATGTTCCAGGAAGCTGTGCGCTAGGAAGTGAAACAGGGAGATTGAATTGTGAAAGGCTCTGCAATTTCCAAGATAAAAGTTCATCAAGCAGTTCTAATATACCCAGCCAATAAAAAATCAGAATGGAGAAGTATGAGTAATTGCTGGCGAGGCATGACCATGTATCATAAGAGACTATTGTTTATCTAGAAGAGACTTTACAGTATAAAGTGTTAATCTGTCCAATTTCCAAAAAGCAAGAAATGCTAAATGCAGCAAGAGACTTGATACTTATTGCTAATTAGACGGCACGATAAATCCACAAACTGTCACAAACACAGATTGACATTGAGAGTAGCAGAGGAAGATTTTCTTCCGATTTTTGAATTCCCTTACCAAAAGATCATTGGCCCAGGTTACTACAACATCATAGCATGGCAACAACAGAATGGAGTAAATGAGCTGAATTTCCTCCTTTGGCCTTCTTCGTCATATCAAACTGAACATAGAAGCATTGTGAGAGTCTGCAGTCTCTCCCAATCTCTCATTTTTATTATAACACCCTAATAAAACTCTGTATTAATATTTGCTAAAATGCTTTTCCAATAAATATTTACTTCAATTGGATCTCGGACTTAGACTTATTCCCTTAGGGAAGAGTCTGAGAAGTAATAGTTACATTTATTCAGCAATAAGTTTGTTATCCACATTGAATGAGGTTGGTTGCTATACCAATTTCAAACCTATAAGGATTTAGCTTGTTTTCCAACTGTTATTTTACATCATTAGTTTCTTGCTCAGGCCACTGAACATTTGACAGCACTCACCTTTTTTTCAACAAGTGATTCGATAATGTATGTAACTGTAACTTTAATCTTTACAGTAGGTATGCAAAGTTTTGGGCAAATGCATGTTCCATTTTACCAATCTATTACCTGAAAAAATGAAAATCAAAGCTTATGGTATCCAAACTGCCAATTGCAAATTGGGAACAGCAATTTCATCTGTGTAATAAAAATTCCTCACGAATTCAATGCATTTGCATGGGTAGGCAGCAAATTGCATCAGAATTTGGATACATGAAACATCTGAATCAAATAATCAAATAAAATATCATTTCCACTATGGAATAATGAATCATCCAAGTCTAATTAGCTCAATTTTCAAAAATCACCAAAAGCATCCCACAAGACCGAACCAATTCACCATATTAAAGATTTATCAACTAGGTAATTCACATACCTGAACATCTTCAATAACGATACGATTAACACCATGTTCCATTGGGCACATGTCTCCTCTTAAGCAAAAACCACGCTCCTCAAAGTCTCCACACCGTTGCCGAGGTATTCCAATATTCATTGTGCCTTGCAGACCTAAGGGCTGAAGTGCATCCAGCCCACCACTAGGTACTCCAGGAACGAATCCAAATGCATTCCAAGATGTACCCTGTGCATTAGAAATGTTTGGCAGGCCCCTCCCCGTAAACAGACCAGAAGGGACAGGTCCAGGTCGAACCATTTGAGATGCAACATCAAACAAGCCATTCTTTGAATCATGCAAGCCCCAGGTAACAGGTTCCCTTCTCCTACCCTTAATGGGGCCAGCTTCACCTGACTGCATTTGGTTTCCCCTGATTCTTTGGTTCAAACCGAAGGGAGCTCTAGACAATGAGGTCTGGTTTGAACTTCTCTTCTCAAACCTCGAAGAAAAGTCTCTCTCTGAGACAAAGTTATAATTTTTCCAGGTTTGACCTGATTGAGGGTCACCTTCCCCGAAAGAGTGTCCATTTTCAAAAGGCTTATTCCTTTTCCTATATGGTCTTGTCAAAACTTGAACAAAAGAACCCCCCTCCAAAGATTGAGAATGTGTCTCCCTTCTACGATGCTTATGGTTACGATCATCATCCTCATCCTCACCTTCACTGATTTCTTTCTCCTCAGGATCACTGGCGGAATCGAAAGGTGAAAGGCCCAATTTTTGAGAAGAAACCTTCAGCTCCATGGATTGCTTGTAATGAAGCAAAATAGAACTGAATTGATATGCTGCGCCAAAAGGTCTATACTTCTGGGTTAGGTGATGGAGTAAATTATTTGCACATTCAATCTATGATAGCTCCACAACCTGGACGACGAAACACAATAACAAGGTGAAAGCCAATAAAGAAAACAGCAGGTTATTAGGGCCAAAAAATCTGACACATAACAACAAAGTACAACATTCAAACTGTCAGGAATTTCGACAACAATAACAACAACTGGCCAAGTAATCAACCAATTTCAAACTTTTATCATGATATTTATATGAAAATTAATACAATCAGATCAACTAGTTCAGACCATTTCAAAAACATTTGACCAGCTATCTGCCAACCAATTTGGTGTTTTTCAGTTCTTAAGTGAAAACGTAAGACAAGACCCAGATAATTTGTAAGGATAAAGTAACATTTGGATTAACTTAATCAGAACCATTTTGTACCATGAATTTTCAGTTTAAATTAAGTTTAAAAGTATATTATCTACCAGAATTTAACTGACTCCGACAAAATTTAGTCATGCGCAACAAAATAAAGAGGTAAAGCAAATCATATTTGTTCATCCATATTCCTTGGCCCTCCTGGCAGTCCTATCTTGCCATCTCTACAATTCACCCACTCTCTAGAAAGCTTCTCAACCTCTTATTCTCCACAGCTTGACTGATCCCAGAATTCTTTTTCTTGTACCCATTGTCATTATTATACGCTCATTTTTATCTTCTTTCTCAATACTTCACCACTCATATAGTCATATTAGCAAATCTCCAAGAACAAAACAAATGTGTCTAAGACTAACGATGGGCAAAGTAGTGTGTGATAGAAGAAACTCAGTTCCAAACTTCCTAGAATATCCATTAGATTAATGAGAAGTTAAAGTTTAAATTCAACATCTCGTTGAGTTCCATAAATTTATAGGGTTTTGCCAGCAAGTACCATTCCTAAATTCACCTTTTTTTTTTTAAGTATAAGCTATGAATGCCATATTTTTCAGTTTTATGGGTTGCATCCATAATTTTAAATAAGACTTACTATAATTACACATCTGATAACATTATCCAAAGCGCCAATTTAAGCCCTTGAATTGCTATCTTTTTTTTCTTTTAATTCAGAAAATAACAATCAAGAGAACCTTGATCAAGGTCAAGCTCATATATAAAAGGTAATTAAAAATTTCACAGTGTAAACAGACAAGAAAAAAATTCCTTGTAATCAAGATCCATAAGCATTTCATACTAGGTAAACTGATCAATTGCCAATTCAACAAAGTAAGCATTACAACTACTAAATCAAAAGAAAGAAACCCTTAGCAAGATTCAGAAATAAAAAATAAAAAAAAATAATAAAATATACCTTAAACAATTTTCAAAATCAACAACAAAAGGCAATAGGAGCTTCTCATCTTTCCAAATCATCTACAATAACAGCATAAGCTTCACATTTTATTGGAAGGGCAGATAGCCCAGATACACAAACCAACAATACGGCTACTAAAAAGGTAAATGAAGCTACCAGAACCAACGTTCCAGTGCATAAAAAAAAAGAGAAGATCATATCCAAATCAGGATATCAATAAACGTATTAATTGTTTTCAGCACACAAAATCTTGACCCAATTAGGTTATTAATGCTGCTTAATGAATGCTTTCAGCAATCCAAATGTTAACTGAAATTTTACATTAGCATATGTACAAAAATATTGATAAGAGAAAAACAAAAATCAATAGATCCAATAACATCTATTGCCGCAAGCCTACTTTCTATCTTTTCCCAATCCTCATGTTCTTATGCATAATATATGCTACGTACTTATGGCCAGACTAGAAAAATTACACTAATTATAAAAGCTAAAATAATGTCTCTTATCCCTCATTACTCCCGATCATATTTTAACTAAGTATCACTATTTCGTTCAAATATAGTTTGCTAATCACATGCATGCAATATATTCTTGTCATCTTGTATGAATATGATAAGAGCATCTTACTTTAGTGTATAATATACTTGAATCACATAGAAGTAGTATAGTTAACTATGATGCCAAATTAGATAAAAGAATGTTGTAGAATAACTAAATACTGTTTAACATGCATCTAGCTCATTTTTTGGGTAAGGTGCATGTCACACTTGTCCGCCACTTCTTTGAAATTTCTAATTTTACTTTTCATTTTGGTCACAACCAATGTACAGTCAAGGCATATATCCGAAAGTGACTATTCCTGGTACATATTCAACATAAATGCATAGTTTTCTTAAAAGCTTGTGCTCAGGTGAAATCTCCAACGCTGCTTTCAGATTTTTGAGCGGCAGTGAGATATGTAATAATACTTGTGCTTCCAATTGGGATCTCTTGAAACAAAAGGGGCTAATTAATGCAGATATTTTTTATGCTAACATTCTTAAAACAATCTTGAATAGATCGTACTAGAATAATTTTTTAAGCATAATAAAACCTTGTATAAACATCCTACTTACAAATTTGGGCTCCAATTGTAACTTATAAATTCCATGGAAAGAAGTTTCCATTTGCAATCATCATACTAACTCCTTTCTCTGCCCTCCTCCCCCAAGCCCCAAGAAAAAAAAAGCAAATAAATTAATAAATAAATAAAGTAAGCAAAACCGAAAACCAATATTAATCTCCGCAGCTACGCCAAATTAGACCCGAGATTTTGGTAAACCATGATTCATTATCTGCCCAAACAACTGAATGAAGGTGTTAAAAAATGTCCATGTTGATGATGAGAATTTTGACACAAAAAAGGTTGGAATGCTTGATTTGAAGCATTTCAGATCTCCTAGGACTTTAAGAATATGTTTGGTTAGGAGGGATTTGGAGGATGGATTGGAGAAGATAAGGGATTGAGGAAGGGGTGCGCACCTTTTTTATGATTTGGTAGAAAGGGCAGATGGAGGGAAAGGCCCGAAAGGGGAAGACAAGGATGATGCAACCCCAGGGCTCTACAATTTCCAACTCCGGTGGAGTTTGAGAAGGGAATGAATGTAAAATGCAAATGCATCTCCTTCCCCAAGTGATATCAGAAATAGAAGGGATTAGCTTCTCCTTACTGTACACAAATACCAAAAAAAAAAAACATGAAGGATTGACCGTACCCCTAAGGGAAGGATTTGAAATCTTGCCCTTTACCTTCCTCTCCCCCTCCTGCTCCCCTTTCTGATACCTTACATACCCTAAGTCCATTATCTTTTAACATAGCTGAAGTTTTTCAACACTTGGGATAAGAGAGTAGGAACAAAATCACTCCAGGTTTTTAAGACGCATAACATAGTTGAATTTAATTGAAAGGCAGGTAAAGTGGATTGTGCTTTAGGATAGTAAGATGTTTGAAAGATGACATATAAGAGTCAGAAAACAGAGAGGAATAAAATTGACAGGACCTAGATTGCAAAGGTATTATTAACGCGCAGCAATCAATTCGCGGACAACTGGCATCCTCAACTATAGCAAAGCATTAACTCAAACATAATATATACAATTAACGATGTGAAGTAAACTTCACAATACAATACAAAACACGTGGGTGCCATTCTATGGGTGAGGCATGGGTGTCATACACGTGTAGCACAAGCTCATTATATGAATTCATTTTCGCTTTCTATAAAGATGCCAAGCTCTAATCAAGAGGAAAACTTCAAAAAGCATGGGGCTGGCTGGTCAAGGGCCAGTTAACTAAAAAAGAAAAGGTGTGAAAGACAATTCCATATGCATAAATTCAATAGATTACAATCTCTATGTGGCTTTGAGGTGCCTATTTCCTTTTTCTCAGGAATTTTGATCTCTTTCTTATTCATTTCTTTCCAAAAGTATCATTTCACTCAATAAAAGTTAACAGCAAAATGAGAAGTCCTGCAGATTCAAGTGGGGATTTCTAATCTTAGACAGAGGAGGTACAAACCAGTGACTACAATATATAAATAATCTCTTAAGAACCTGTTTTCTTGCTAGCTAACCTATATGTGTTAAAAAATCTTACACTTGCTAAAATAAGATCTAAATATCTTCTAGCAGATGCCCACTGAATTTTCATCATTTTGAAGCTATAGGAACCTAAACATTCATCATGGTATTTTTTTGGCTTCTCAACTAGGATTGGCGTCAAAAATTACTACAATCACTCAGGCCAAACATACAATGTATTTCTAGCAAATGCTTACATGTGGACTAGTTGCATATTAATTTCCTATCAGAAATCTTTCTTGGAATCAGCAATTATTTACTGAATCTCAAAATATTTCCTCAAATCCCAAAAAATGTCTAAGTCAGTATCTTAACAGAGTGATGTGGGAAAGCCCAAAATAGCTGACATGCAGTGCACCTCAAACACCAATAAAATCACTTTGCTCAACGTCGTTAGGCAGTTAAACACGAAACTCCCAGCTCAATGCTAGAACAACTTAGCTCAAATATAAATATTTTCTTACTACAGAAATAGATTTCGGAGGCAGACAGAAATGCAGCGAACATTCGCCGGGACACCAATTAGCATCGGTTTCCATTCCATGTTATATCACATTAACACTGAAAAGTGAAACCCAAAAAATCAACAAATTATTACGAGAATCGTGTCTCAATTACAACTAATCACGGAAACATCCCACATTCACAAACCTTACATTCGGACATCTAAAAAATAAAAAATAAAATAAAGCACAAGGCAAAAACAGAAGCAAAAGAAAATGTATATAGGAATTCCAGACAACACACAAAAGCTTAACGATATAGTGCCAAAGAGTCAATTACACACAAGTAATCTCAAAGAAAAGGGTCTGATAGATAACTACGATAATAACTCACATGAAAAACAATTCAACATAAAAAAACAAAAATCAACTGAAATTGAAATGGCGAGGTACCGAAAGCGAACCTACCAAATGGGATTCGCCTAGGGTTTTGATTCCTTGTTTCTTTCTTCTATATTTGTATCCGCGTTTTACGTATATTTCTCTTGGATGAGCTTCAATTAATGGCCGACTCCAAATAATCTCCCCCCTTTTCTTTTTTATTTATAGGTTGTGTGCTTTTAGCTATGTCTTCTGTATGTGTATTGTCAGTTTTCTGCAAAATGAAAGCGGAAAAAAGCCTAAAAGGGTTTTACGGAGGAAGGATTGGTCTTCTATTTATTGATTTTGAGTGATATTGTAATTTGTCCCCTCTATGTGGGGTTTGCTACGTTGAGAAACAGAAATTCGTACTTAAGAAGACGAAAGAAATTTAATTTTACATTTTTGTCCATAAAAATTGTGAAGAAATGTATATTCTTTAGATACTTTTTAAAGATTTAGCTTATTTTTATTTTAAGTCCGACATTCTCAAAGTTAAAATTATGAAAAATGAAAAAGAATTCTATCAGCGTCCTCAAACTTCTCATGTGTTAAATATATGTCAATGTTTAAAGATATGTATTGTAAAAGACAGGTTATGGTCCGTGGTGCGCGTTTGGGAAAAATATAGTAGATCATGGGTTTAAATTCTTATTAAAAGCAGGAGCATTGTGTGTTCGCTGACTTTTTGGGGATCTCGTCCACGTTTAAGGTGAGTTTAGAAGGAAAGAATAATCAGTACGAACATTCGATCCGGATATAAACTGATCGTTCATCAAATTTATCAGAGGGTCAACCAAAAAAATGTCAATTCTCTATCATAATTAATATGGGACCCAAAGGACTGTGAAATCTGGATATAAAAAAATAAAAATATTTATTATAAAAATAAGTATGTAATTTATTTCGTACTTTTTAATAATGAAAATTTAAAGTATTTATAACATTGATAAAAAAAAAATAGATTTAAATTTTATGTTTTATTATAACTAGTCTAAGAATTATAGTCAAATTTATATATTTATCTTGTAAATTTATGAATTTAATCTATTAAATTTTATTTTTGTTCCGATTCATAATCCAAATAAAACTCTTAAACTTAACATTTTAAACTCATTTTGAATCATGGCTCATGATCCATCATGTACATATTTACATAAATTATAAGTGAGTAGTTGTATATATCAAAAATTTACCATCATTGAAATTTATATTACTTTATTAGTTAATCATGAAATTTCTGTTAGTTCTTTCTCTCGACCGTCTTGGGTGTTTGGAAACCATCATGGAGGATTATTGCTCGCGGCATTACTAGCAAACAAGAGTGACATTAGTGTCTATCAAAATGTCTGAATACTATAAGAGTGTGTGGATGATTTTATAAGCTATTTAAAATATTTTATAAATTATTTAAAATTTTATAATTTCTTATTTGATATTTTTTCTTGAAAGGGCTTATAAAATTAAAAAAGATATTTGATAATTTATAAACTTATAAAAAAATACATCTATTACAATTTATTTTTAAAATAAAATTTATTTTAATAAATTTCTTTAATTTTGATAATTTTAATTATAAAATTATCATTATTAATTTTTTAAAAGCCTCATAATTTTATTTCATTCAAACACATCAACAACTTATTTTTTAAAATAAGATCTAATATTTTATAAAATTTTAAAAAATAATATAAAATATAAAAATTTATAAAATCTTTTAAATAAATTTAATCAAACACCTTCAAACTTTGGATGGAATTTTTCTGGTGTTCCCCGTTTTGCCCTTAATCAACAGTTCCTGAAACCTTTTGGTACAAAAGTACCCTTCAAGACCCAGGACACTCTCATGTTTTTGCTGTTGAGGCAAAGTATCAAAATCAGGTGGGGGTTCCTAAAAAGAAATTACATAGCCGCTGACAAGTTGTATTCTGTAACCTCTCAAAATCTAATGGGAAATTTCATAGTAACCATATCAACCAATACTTCTTTCAGAAGTTAATTTTAAAGAGTTTTTTATTTTTTGGCTCGATTTTTCCATATAAATGAAAAACAATAACATCAATGAGAAGAAAAAACTAACATTACAATAAAACAAACAGTGATTAACTGCATCATACGCCCATCTGATTTTTCGAAAAGAACACTATATCCCTATAGTTTTCAAAATAATACCTTGACCTCCCCTTACGAGTTTCAGAACTTACATTAACATCCCCACAAGATTTCATTACTGCCACAATGATTAAAAACAGTAGATATTACTAGCATTACAGACAATAACTAACCACAACATTCATCTATTACATTAAGTGTGATTCGCCTAGTTCTTATAATGTGAGTCCACACAAATATATGGGCATCTAATGTACAGATCAGATTAGCACCCAATACTTTTTCAGGGGAAAAGAGGGCGTCTCTCTTTCCTCTGCATTCAACTTTTGACGACTTTTCAAGAGAGAAGAGAAGGCTGGCAAATGCCTGGCAAATCAAGATATATCCTGTTCAGAGATTCACCCCACCAAAGCCAGCACTTGCATGTTGCAATGCAAAGGGTTCCAAGATACTGTGAGAACCTTCTTCTCCACAGCCAACATTAATAACCCTCCACAAAAGATTAAGATGAAAATATAGAAGAGCTAAATAAGCAAACTTGTCTTCTCAAAAGAAACAATACACTGTTCATCAGTACACTATTCAGTTTGTAAGCTGACTTGCAAACCAAACACGATGGAAGGCAACGATACCCTTCAATTGGTCCAGTTTTACTAAAAGAACAATAAGAGATGGCAGATACACTCTAGAACATAGAAAATGCTAAGAACTTGTATAAAATGATGTACTGCGAAAATCTTAGAATAGGAGTTTCAAGGCTTGTAGGCATAGGGGTATTGTGTACAGATAACAGCCAGACAGAAGGTAAGAATATATACTGAAAAAAGAAAAAGAGAGGAAGCACAGTAACAAATCACTACCGTAAGTACAAAGGTTTCATAGCAACCTTTTATAAAAACTCCCCCCCCCCCCCCCCACCCACCCAAAAAAAAAAAAAAAATGAGAAAAAAAGCCAAGGATATAATCCAATAATGAGAAATTATCTTCCAGCAAAGTTAACCGTAAAACAAGAAATTCAAACTCTACATAATCATGAAGCAGAAGAAACCTGTTACCGGTCAAACCAACCTCGTGGAGCTTGGCCGTCCCCATCATTCATCAACTTGTCCAGTACTACATTCAAATCAACTGATTGTCCATTCTCTGTCAACTTTCGAACCATGGTCCTCACTTGGTCTCTTGGAAATCCCATGTTTGTGACCTTGTCAACCACATCATCAATAGGAACCTTATTCCCAGAACCACCAGAGCCAGACCCACCACCTGTCCCAGAGGCCGTAGGCAGTGCCTGAGGTAATATTCGAGTAGTAGGTAGCTGTGGATAACCACTTCCACCGCTCTGGCCCATAAGAGAATAAAGTTGTTGGGGTTTCACAGGGGAGCCATAAGGGTATGGTTCCCCATGCCCTGATGTTGGACCAAATGGACCAGAATATCCTGGACCAGGTTTGCTAGATGGAGCCTCATAAACATTTGGTAAAGGTCCATAAAATTGTTGAGAGGGAGCGTGAGGAACTCCGGAGGAGAGACGAGAGGAAGGTGGGCGAATGCCTGGAGGATAAGTTTGGGGAGGAGTATATGGCGCTTCATCAGGAGGATGACCTGATGGTAGCTGAGGTAGAGAGGGGTTAACACCTGTGAAAGAGGGGTGCAGTTGAGAAGGTGGAGGTGTCTGAGAGTACTCTGGTTGAGGATGTGACTGATATTGGTGCTGTGATGGAGGTGCGGGAGGGTGCTGGTGCTGGTGCGGTGGAGGTATTTGGTACTGCAGACTTGGGTTTTCTGGAGTTTGGCCAGGTGGGGGGAAGTAAGACTCTCGCTGAGGGACAGAAGGAACCTGCTTTTGAGGGAACTGGTTAGGAAGCTGAACCTGAGGCTGTAAGTTCTGCTGTGGAGGAGGAGCATTCGGTGGAGGGAGGGTTGGCGGTGGCTGTGTAAGAGAAACAGTGGAGAACTGCTGGTTAGCAGATGCACCAGGCTGGGCAGAATCGATATGTGGAGTATTCCGGCTTTCAACTTCTTGTTCTACCTTTGGAACTAGCTTAGCAACGTGAAGTTGAGCTTCAACTACTTCTTGTTTATCCCTTATAACCTGTACACCAGTTTGCACCTGCAGACAATTTTATGATAAGCAGGAAACATGGCAGAAGATTGATTAAGCATTTTCATATAAGTGAAAGGTTAAGCTAAAGCTCAAAACATTACACCCTTCAACCAATAATTGTTAATCTTACAAAATCTGAAGCCAAACTACACCCTCAAAAAAGATCTGGAGTACCTAACTCACTCTTTCCTTCCATTTCATGAATTTTTTTCTTATTATAATAAAAGTTGGAGAATTAAGCAGAACTAGATTCAAAAATGATCCGACTGACTTAATGCCTCCAATTTTCAGGAAATCTAGAAGAGAGGGTACTAGTAGAGGTTATGAGAACAGGTAGAAAACAAGCAATGCTTTAACTTAAAGCACTATGTTAACAAATTAATTAGAACAGCAGAAAAGCCAGACCTAGGCTCAAATACTCTATCTGCCAACTTTAGATGCAAATTCTGATAGATTGGATGCAAAGTACTAGAATTTTAATGGCCTACCCAATGTTTCTAAGTTTCAGATAATAAACTAAACATCAACAGTACAGTGTATCCATGTTAAGTTTCAGATCAGGCAAGTTGTCAAAAAGTTCAAGTCAACATGATTATGAAGCAAAGTAAGGAACTGGACACACTTCCCCCTCAATTTGATAATCACACATATCTACACCTTCGTAACTAAACAGGAAGACAGAAAGTACCTCTCTAAGAATATTCTCCACTTGTCTAATTTTCCCATCAGTGCTCCCATGGTTGTTCCCAAGAGACACCTTCAGATCATCCATGGAATTTTCGAGGTTGCGAGTCCTTGTTTCCAATTGTGATAATCGTGCACTCATACCATCCACGGCATGCATCAGATTATCCACATACTTCTTCATTGTCCTATCAATCTCCGAAACCAAAGACGCGTCCAAAGATGCATTGACAGGTTTGTGGCTCTTCCCCAAAATAAATTTGGCAGGTTCATTGGCATCAAGAGAACTGTAGTTCTAAACAATTAAGAAGAGCACCAGAAGAAAATTCTCATAAGATTGTATCTAAACTATACAGTAGCAAAGCCCGTAACAACAATAAAATACACTACTTAACAAGAAATAAAAAATAATGATATTACGTTAAGCAAAGAGTAAATCAATTCCCAAACAGCTCAGCAACAAATAACTAAAAAAATTAAACCATCCAGAAACCCCTGACATGAGCTCCGCATGAAACCAACCAAACTGCCAACCGTTATGATCAAATCACTACTATCATTCATCCATTCCAAATTCATAGAATAAGCACTAATAAAGTTAAATATTGCATCAACCCACCACACCATAGAAAAAAAAACAGAGAGATAGAGTGAAACAAGGGTTTAGAGAGAATACTCTGATTGGAGAGGCATTGGTTTTGGAGTCGAAGGAATTCCATGTCCTGAACGGAGCATCTTCTTCACCGAAATCGATATTCGACGACCGAGTAGCCGGGGGCGGAGGCGATGACGATCCGACGGCGGGCCGAATCGGCATAAAATCGTACCTCGGAAAGATGTCGTCTTTCTTCTCCGGAGGACGGTTCATGAAATCGATGAAGTCATTGTCACTGCTGTTGTTGCCAGTGGCAGTGCTTTGAAAATTGGATAGATCCATGATCTGCTTGTCCATGAACTGCGACGTCGTACTGCTATACATCTGATTGCAAGCAGAACACGGGTTGTGTGTATGTATCTGTAAGGGGAATAAAAATTTGAGGGTCGGGGGAGGGGATGGTGTTGATGCTTATTTATGGATATTTCATATTGTGAATTTTGTGATAAACTAAACTGGAGAAACTGGAGCAGTGGAAACTGGACAGTAGTTGCGATATGCCAAGGCCGTCAACTGGTTGGGCTTGGGTTAGAAATATTCGGATACTCTCCGGGCCATTATAGCCACAGTGGTTGATTCAAGAGTCTATTTAGGCCCGCCCATGAAACCACCCAAACAGGCCTAACTCAACCCTCAAAACTCGAAGGTGGAACCCCGCGAGGGGTGGTGTCTGGTTGGGCTTTGTCCCTTTTTTTAAAAACATTTACGCACCAGTTTGGCATTAAACAAATATTGAAGGGATTGAAATCTCAATTGTCTTTTAGCATTGCTCTATATCACCTACTAATTTTTAATTTTTAAATTGCATCATCTATATTTAGTAAGAAATTATTAATAAAGTAGGAAGGGACGACGGAATAGATTTGACAGGTGACATCCAATCCCTTACGAGTTTAAATTGAAAGATTTTTCCATTTATTTTTTTAAATTTTATAAAAAAAAAGTAAGGAAAGAGTTGATGATATATTATTTCTCAAAAACAAAGTAGAAAGGGCCAAAAAGAGTAATTATGGATGATAATAGAAATGGTGTGATTCGTAACTAGTTCAATACATTAATAATTTAAATTAGAAGAGTTTTTTTATAAAAAAAATATGAAATGAAATATTTATGGATGGTATATTTCGACTTACTTAGGTCTTATTATCATGAAAATGGAATCAATTGACAATCCTTGGTGTATGTATTTCCACCGGCTTGGAGAGTGAAATCCAGATTCTTTTCTTTTTAAAGGCATTTCACCGCTGTTCTCTGTGTTAATGAGCTGTTTTCCTATTGTTTAAAATTGTGCAAGTGATATTTACAATTCTACCCATAAGCAACATGCTTTGGTTCCAAGATGTTGGAAAAGCAAGGATAGAGAATTTAGCAGGTAAAGGAAGGTTTAAATGAATTCAGTCAAATCTTTTTTATCATAGTCACCTCATACGAGCTTTAATCAAGTTAAAAAGCTCCAACAGCATAATTTATTTTTCAAACTCTATTAAATACGTCTAAATTAACAATGGTGCAAAATTGAGTTTGTTTCCCAAAAAATTGGACATGTTCATTGTTAGTGACATAAAGTCGAGCAAAAGAATTAATGTTTGAAAGATAGACAAAAGAAAATTATGAAAATAACTTATTTAAACTTCATTATTTGGCAATACATTTTCTTGCTTCAAAGAAATACATTCCAATTAGTCATCATGGGGAAAAATTGAATTACCCCTGATTTATAACAAGCACACATAATTTTCAATTTGTTATCAAAACAAATACTCAATCACAGAAAGCCCAGAAGAGTTTGGCCATGGTACTTGAGTTATAACCATGTAATCCTCATACCCAAATGTCACACTTTTCCCATTAACTCTACAAGCCAACGGTCTGTCCGAAGCGTAGACCCTCATTTCTCCGGTTCCTTTCACTCCAATTCGAACTGAACTCGCATTAAACGCCAGTGATTGGATCGCGCCACCCGTGTTGAGCATGTTTACTAGACCAATTGGAGCAAATTGGATGGAATCTCTGGCCAAAACCGTGACAGGGGAGACTGTGATGAGCTCAAAATCAAAAGGCTCGAGTGATATCTCAATCGTGTCAGAGGGCTTAGAGAGGACCAGCTTCTTTTCATGAAACAAGTACATGGCAAGTATTTGAACTCCTTCCAAGGAGATTGGCTTTGTTCCATGTTTCCACTCTATGTCGTTTGGGCCAGCCACGGAGGAGACAACATGGGAGTATTCGGAGGCACACTTGTTGCGCCTTGTTTCCCGGCACCACCCTCCACCTTGGCAATTGAATGCTCCGAGCACTCCGGTGAACTGACCCAAATTTACAAAAATAGTGTTAATTACACAGCAATCGGAACTCAAACAAAAGATTTGTATGGTACTAATTTCATAATTTAGTACATTATTAAGGGAACAAGTTCGTGACATTAAATTAGAATTATATAAATATTTACAAAAAATAAATATAAATTAAATTAATAGAGAAAATTAATCTCACCTTGTTTAGGTTCCAAATTTTCAACATAGTCTTGCCATTATGGAGTGGATCCTCAAAGAGGCAGTCACGAGTGGGCAAAGCATAGTAGTCGCACCGTAGGATGGAGCCGTCGGGCAAGACCAGGCTCTTGAGCAGCTCAAAATTGTGCTTCCCGACTGAGTCACTCACGTAAATGGGTCCGCCCGAGATGGCTCGTGATGCGGCGTGGAATTCAGCACAAGGGTGCGTGGACTGGAACATGTCCCAATCGGGGTGGATAAAATTGCCCATCCATAAGCTGTTGTAGGCGCAGTGCACCATGTGGCACCCCTGGAGCCAGAATGTGCCGTTTGGATCGCCGGATGGATCAGTGCACCAAAAGTCATCTCCTGTTAAATCCACAGTTTTCTCTTAGTAAGATGTTGCTTGGCTAAGCTTACAATTGCTAAATTACTTTACCACAAATTTGGATTTAATTTCATAAATTTAGCAGTTGTAGCTGGCATAATTAATTGCTAAACAAAGTTCTAGAAATAATTTTTACTAAGACATACTATTTATAACTAGCTAAGTTTTTTTTATAAATTATATTTACATTGATTTGAAACATATCAATTTCTTTAATTTAATTAATATAATTAATTATAATTATTTCTTGGTAGTGGCGGCTGCCCCCTCAACTCCACAAAATTTTTAAATTAATATAAAATTTATATATGAAATTATTGAATTTTATAAATTTATCCTTAAAAAATTAATTTTTTTTATCTACTATTTTTAAGAAAAAATAAATATCAAGCCAAACGGTCATTTTATGGTTCCGTCTATATAATTCTTATAAGAAGTAAATGAAAGAAAAAAAAAAAAGAAGTGGTAAAAATTAGTTTGGAATTTAACATTGGTTGTTTTAAATTCTGTTACGTACCGACACGGCCGAGGGAAATGGCCTCGGTACCAAGGAACATGAAGTCATTGCAGTGCTCCATGCTTGCAATTACACCATTCCCTTTGAAATGGTTATTCACAGAAGATGTCAACGCCTTGTAGTAAGCTTTTGCTAGCTCCACTCTCCCACCGTACTCCTCGCACAGCATTTCCAACAACTGTATGTATGTATGTCCAAACGTAGATAACAAATTAGAATACTGTCCCAAAATATACATCCTACCCTCTTGATTTAAATTATGATTCTCCATTTTACATTTCTTCTATAATCATCTCTTTTTGGTCAACTCTTTTAATTTTAATTGAAATATAATACACTTAATTTTTTTTGAAAAAAAATAAAAAGTAGTCATCAAGTTTTGAAATAACAGAAACTTACGTGGATGACATCTACTTTGACTCCATCAATCCCGACGGACTCGAGATGGGAGTGTAGCCCTTCATACAACTGATCAGCAAGCTCCGGTGGGACCAGACCAACACCGTTATTCACAATCTTATCCACCGCCAAATCTTCCATTGTTGTCTGCAATCCAGGTGTCAGCTTCGGCGCCATCACCTTCGCCTCAGGCAGGCCCGAAACGTTGGGCCTAAGCCCTCCCCAATACCCACACAAGGCATGCCACACGTACACATAGTCCACACTTTTAAAGCTCTCCTTAAGGTCCCGAACAAAGGCCCCCATGCCAGCTTTCGGGCCTGGGCCAGATTTATTTGGGCTCTCGTACTCCCTGAACTTGTAGTTTTCTTGGAATTTTATCAGCCTGCATGGCATTTGCTCGCCGGCGGAGGTGCGGTTCATGCCCTCGGAGGTGATCGGATCTTCATCGTGGCAGATGGATTGCCAGCCGTCGTCGATCAGCACCAGACCCGGCGGACATCCGCCGTCCACCAGCCCCTTCACCCCCTCCCAGACGCCGCGGGGCTGGACAGTCAGGTAGAACGCGTCCCACGTGCACCACCCGAACTTGTCGACTATTCCCGGCGGAGTTTTCTCCTCCAGCAGCTTGAACGTTCCTAAGTGGGCACGAGCCACCTTAATGGCGTCTTTAACGAGGGTAAACGGATCGTCGCCTGCATGCATGTATAGGGAGGCCCGAAATGAGGATCCGGTAACTTTGGTTGACCCGCTTTCCACACAAATGTCTATGTAGTCATCAAGTCCGGGCTGGAGGGAGGCTCGAAACGGGCCCTCGAGAAGTGGAAGAAGCAAAACATAGGGTCTCTTGCCATCCCCAAGCTCGTCAGATTTGTCGAGAATGACTATTTGAGTTTCGCGCTCGAGGTCCGAACCGTTGGACCCGATCCAGTGGGTGGTCCACCACACCTTGAAACGGAAAATGGACATGAATTTGATGTTTTTAAGCTTGCCAATGGGAACGACGTGGTGGCTGCTGGGCTCTTTGGTGTCGAACCCCACGAAGCACCCCGGGGTGGTGGCGGACGGTGGCGCCGCCACCTTGTCTCCGGCGGTGTAGGGGGATACTGTGGCGACGATATTAGGTGGGACTTCAGAGAGAAAGACGTGATCATTGACAGTGAAATTTGATTCGTCTAGTGTTATTAAGGAGTTGGTGAACCCATCAACAAGAACTGTGGCGTTTGAACCACCTTTGCTCAAACTTGGAGCCATTGTTAATGGCGAAAACAAATAAAAATATACAAAAAGGTTAAAGAAAGAATGCCAGAAAGAAGAAAACAGAGAAACTATGAAGCTTTGATGGAGAAAAAGGAGAGCCCAAATGGAGTCTTATATAGATGATGAAGAAGCTGAAAGCTCACAGAATTTCGAATATTGGAATCTATAAAGATTTCTGGGTAGCTATTTTGGAGTGTGATCTCAAACAGAAAGTAACATACACCTAATTGCTTTTTTTTTTATTTAATTTATTTTGGGTTCTTTTTTTGAGTGAGTAGTTCTTGAATTGGATTTTCATGTTGGAAAATGGTGAATTTATAGGCAAGGATTATGGGGGTAATTAAGAAGAAGTGGAGGTTCAGAGGAAGGTGAGTTTTGGGCGGTTGGTTTTCGAAAAATGAGTTCTGCGGGGAAATTAATTATATTAATTAATAGTATTATCCAAAATGTCATTTTCATCGAGAAGATTTCTTATTACTCTTTCACGGGGAGCATGGCTACGTTTGCGTCAAGATTATGTGTTGGCTTAGTACAGACCCCTACAAGGACGTCTTGATTAGTGGAGATAATGAAGAACACATTTTGTAGGCTATAAATTCTTCAGTTATATCAAAACCTCAAACAATAAGGCAATAACAAGTGGCGAAACCATATTTATGACACCACTCTGTTAATTAGTTACCTCAGATATGCTACACTTTTATTCCCATTTTTATCGTAAAATTACATATAAATACAGTATTTACAGTTTAAAAACAAATTAAGTTATTCGATATTTTATTCGAAATTGATTATTAAAAGTTTTTTGAGTTCAATTTATTAACTTAACAAACAAAATTTAAATATATTTTTTTTTATATAAAATTTAAAATTTAACTCAATTAATAAAAATTAAAAAATATATATATATATAAATTATGCTATTTGAATTCGATTCACTTTCGACTCTTATAAAAAAAAATAGTGCAAAGTGCAAGTAAAGTTAATAAACTCTTATACTATTAAAAAATAAACCTTGAAGAATATTCAAACGAGAAGACGGGGAATACTAATGGGTCATTATAATGCCCGTGAACAATATTTGTCAGTCAAAGGAAATGAGAGGAGGATTTTCGAGTTCCAAATTGTGAAAGTGTTCTTTACAAAAAGCCAACTTTTTTTTCACTTATTCCCTTCACCCCCCCCACCCCTCGGTTCCTCTTCATTCTTCAAGAATCTCTCATCAGTCAGCGCCAAGCAATATGTTGCTCATAATCAAATTTATTTTTTGTTAAAAAAGATTTACGATTTATAGTTACTTTATTCCACAAGTTTTTTATCACTCATATAAAATATTTTATTGATAATTATATTTATTAGATTAGTTCACTTCTATTTTAGCCACAGCAGTGATGAAAATTAGTTCTTCGACCTCATAAATTGAAATTGAATTGCATAATTTTGGGGAGAAGGTAAATTAACAGGGAAAATATAAATTGGTATTTTAATTGCTTGACTGATTGAGCCTATATAGGTACTTCGATTTGCTTATACTTAAGCTAATCGTCATCTAATTAGGATAATTTAACTAAATTAAATGAAGTAAATAAGAAGCACAAAATTATATCTGTTCGAGTATTATTTATACGCGAAAAAAAAAGAATAATATACTAAAAATAACTATTATTATCAGAAACCTAAAACAAAGAAAGAATTTCAGAATATATATGAACAATCATCTTCATGACAAAAACTGAAGTACGAGTACTCCTTCGTACCAAGATTATATAGTTCCGGTTCAACTCGATAATTTCATAAATAAGAATTGTAAAAATAAAATTTTGTATATATTTTACATAATTATTCTCAAACATAATGGTTGAGATGAGAGATGAGAGTTAGTGATCTTGTCACAAAATATATATTTTTTTCTTCTAGAAAATGAACTTTTATTTTAGAACATTTTAGAATAATATAATAATCATAAATTTGAAATAAAAGAAGTATTAATATATTTGATTAATTGAATTATTAAATTGACGATTAAAAGGGCATAGTGGTGTTATACATCCCAAGCCAATCATGAGAAATATGTGTAAGTTGGAGATGGAATATGTGCATATATGATCCTAATATGATTCCAACCCACCTGCAACTAAAGCTGAATTCTCAAGATTCTGAGTCTTTGAATTTGAGTCCCATTAAAGTGTGTGTATTTATTTATATATTAGTTATTTATTAATAGTTAATTATTGTAATTTATTAATTTATGATTGTGAAGTATTGTTAATAAAATAATAATGTATTTGATTGTTTTATTTAATAAATAAATAAATAAACAATTTAGAATTGTGAGGCTCAAATTGTTCAAATGTTGGCCCTACCTAAACTCAATCCAACATACAAGTGGTTACATCTTCCTTTTTATCCCATGATAGCTTTCTGGTAGGCTAGATTCTATCTTTTCTTGTGGTACCTATTGTAGTACTATTAATTCTTAGATGGGAATGTGAATATTAATATTTCTCTGTTTTATGTTACTCAATGCTGTATTTTTTTATTTTTATTTTTTGGTTTTTATACTATTTATGTAAAAGAACAAATAGAGTTATGAAATATTGAATTACACACAATGATATTAAACTTTTACATTATCATATCATCGTGTACAAATCTTATAGCTCGTATATTCTATATGGATAATCATTAAAATATTATAGTAATCTAATTACGGAATTTATTTCAAAAGCTATGATATAAAAAGTTTTTGGAAATGTATAAATATTATTAGAGTTATTGCCAAGATTCATGAATTTGAAGAATCTACTATTGATAAATTAAATTAAGACATTAAATTTGATAAGGAAGGATTATAATCTAAGTTTAAGTATAAAAATTGAATGTACTTCCAAAGGCAGTGCAATGCTACATACATGAGCTAATTAGCAACCAAATATTTTGAACTTGACCACAAAAATGGCAATTATTTAAAACCTTTAATATATATGTTGAACAATTTTTTTTTTTATAAAATTTAACGTTTAATGAGAATTATTATTAACTCATAAGTTTAGGATATGTTCGTTCTAGTAATTCTCAAACTTAGCATTGTTCCTTGGTCAGGGACAGAGTCATAAAATAGATATCGAGATGAACAAGAATTATTCTTTTCTTAAAAATAATAAATAAATAAACATTTTCTATTTTGTAGGGAATAAATTTTTAAAAATTAATTATTTTATATATAAAATTTATATTAATTTAAAAAAAAAAATGGGAAATTGAAGGGGGCTGTCCCGGCTGCCCGCCCTGCTTCGTCCATTTACCTAGCTATCTCTTTAGAACGATCTAAATTTCTTTTTTTTAATATATAAGTTTTTCATTTTGTGCAGAAAGGGAGAGGGCATCAAGTAAAGACCTTAACCCCTACTTATCATTTCCACAAGAAAAATACAAATAAAAGTGGAATAAAGTGATCTCTCTTTGCTGCAAAAAGATTCAAGAAAAAAGTCATCTTTCTTCATATTCTCATACAATTAAATTCGTGGCAATTTGCCCATACTAGAGACCGTTTTCCTTTTTTTTTTTTCTTTCTTTTTGTATGTTTAGTTGTTGTTTTAATAAATCAGTAAAATATATAATTATATCATGCATGAAATCAATCAATAATTAATTAACAACGTACAATCAATAATTAACTTCAATTACAAAAATAAATACTGGTCCGGAACTCATGACCTCAAAATTTTAAGATATCAACTTTACTATTTCAATTATTATACTTCGTACTTTAGGTGGGAGAGTTTAGAAATTATAAAATAAGGTGTTATATTATTTTCTTATTTCCAGTGAATTGTTGAATTTTACTTTTTATGACATAATTAAATTCCTGCACATCTGCCAAAATTAGATAAACTTATGTTCTATTATTATATAATTAGGAAGATCCCTTTAAAAGTTATAGGTTTCTTTCAAATATTAATTTGAGTGCAATTAAGAATATAGTTTTCACTTAATTAATTAAAAGGTGATAAGTATTTGGAATAGTTTTCCAATACAAGCATTGACAAATAAGAGACTAATTTAGTTTATTTTCTTTTTATGTCCTAATAAAAGAAGGGTAGAAGTCAATTTTTTTAAAAAATAAAAATTGCAAAAGAAGTCAACAATGGCATATTTAGTTAGACAAAATTTGTTTGGATTTATTTTCTAACAACATATTTATTTTTCAACTCAAAATTGTGTTTTAGCGTTTAAAAATACTTTTCGTAAACACGGACTCATAATAAAATGTTAAATCACCAATTTAATTGAAAAAAAATTGCAACTCATTAATTAAGCCAAACATATTTCATATAAAAATTTTTATCGAATATTCTAAAATATTTTTTGCAAATCACTTCTAGAAATATATACAAAAATAAATCCAAACATTACCATAAAATTGTTAAGTACATAAATTACAGAAATACAAGGGTAATAATAATTCTAGTGGGGCCTTGGAAAGTTTTGCGAACGTTCTTGAGTAAAACTTATTTTGATACATGAACTTTACTTAATTTTCATATTAGTACATGAATTTTGAGAAATGGCTTAATTGGTATATCTTGACCAAATCCAGACCAATTTACGTATATTTAAAGAGATTAAAATAGTAATAATCAACAAAAGAAAAAAAATTAAAACAAATAATACCAATAATGCCGACCAATTTATTTTTGACACGTATTCTTAACAAAAACTTTTAAAATGTACACAATATTGACCAATTTTTTTCTAAAGCACGAGTCTTATTCCTATGTTCAAAGCTCATGTATCAATATGCCAATTTAGCAAAAAGTTATTTGGTGTTATTTCTTCGGAATCTTTTACTTCTCGTAGAAGAAAAATGGAATTGTTGTTTTGAGAACATACGTTTTAATTTTTATAAAATATTTATTAATATTTATTTTAAAATAATTATTATTATCTTATTATACCTGCATATTCAAATATTTATAATTAAAATTCCCAATCAAATTTTTTATTTTTTACAAATTCTCCAAATCCCACCGTTCAAAATTAGAGGTATAAACAAATCGAATCGAACCGAACATGCTATTGTTCAAACTTATTTGAATTTTTACCGAAATTCAAAAATTATGTTTGAATTTTGTTTAATTGTAATCGAATCAAATTGAATATAAACGTTCGAATAGTTTGATTTTTTATACATATTTTTTTACTTTTTTATTAATTGAGTAAAATTTGATTCGAGTTTCAAATGTTATAAAATATATATATATTCAAATGAGTTTTTAAATTTAATTTACTTTTTAAATAATTTAATTTAATTTGAATATCGAATAATTTAATTTATTTTTTAATTATTTTTTTTTTTTTCTCAAAGTATGAAAAACAACACGCCAAACAAAACTCATATACCAAAATGATTTCTACTCGTTATTAAATCCCGGCCGTCTTCCGGCGGGTCCGGGCGGTGGCTTGGCATTTTATTCTTGGGCCCCGCCCACCACCGACCAAGTGGAGGGCCTGGAGGCTCCATTCTTCTCCCCGAAGAAAAGAATAGGGGTGCCACGTGGAGGATGACTAGCTGGGGCATAGTGCCACGTGGAAGGCTGAGCAGACAAGTAATCAAAGATTTGGGGTAATTGCTCAAACATCAAGTACTAACTAATTACAACTACAAGAAGGGCCGAGGACCGTTGTGTTCAACTACCACCACAGTCCAGATGGGCCAATGGACTGCTCACACACGGCATGCATGCAATGTTTCATAATATTATTTGATCTTCTTAAATGGATTACGAAAAGTGACTATTACAATTTTCTTCAATTCTGTATTGGTTTTAGCAGACAACTGATTTGGTAGGAAACACACGAGTAGTTGGAAGTATCGAGGATTTGCCTATTTATAATTCTTCCTTCTTACACTAATTTTACGCCGAATTTATTACATTAAGTTTATTTGCAATGACATTGATGAGTGTTGTATGGAAGAAATATAGACAATTAATACTGATCGGGCGCTACAGTTGATTTCTTGAACGATTCATTTTCTCTTTTATCTAATGATCATAAATAAATTGAGATGCAATTTCTCTTTTATTTAATGATTATAAATAAATTGAGTGCCACTAATTTATTGAATATACCTTATAAAGGCCTTTTTCGACGTTCATACTGTTGGTATTAGGGGCAATTCAGCATTGACCACTAAATTATTATTCAATTATATATTGTATAAAAAATATATGAAATATTTTTTTATTTTGGCAACGCTCTTGGTGAATTTTGACCAAGTGAATTAATATTGGATAAATTGACTACATAAGCAAAAATTAGTATTTAAATAAAACATAAATAAATTGACTTTATGACAACCTTTTGGCGATTAAAAGTTTAAATGCTGCTCCAATGTTTTCCAAACTCGTTTTGAAATAGTTTTGGTATCCAAACGTGATTTTCGAACTCAAACAGTTGATCAAGCTTGTTTGCAAAGAACTTTCAATCTTTAGCCTTGAAACGAAGATTTAAGATATCTATTTATGTTTCCCTTAATGATGGGAGCTTAATACAGTACCAAAAGTCACGGACAATCTAGAAACTGTTTCTGAAATGCATAGGTTGCCCTATCTGAACAAGGGACTTGTACGAACCAATTTAATCTCATTTCTTTTTGGTTTGATATATGATAATTAGACGGCATGTTGCCTAAAAATGCACACGTGTATATATATTAAATGTAATATTTATAAAATATAAAATTTAAAAATAAATTAAATTATTCAATATTCGACTTGAGATTTATTTTTAAAAACTCGTTTAAATTCTATTCGTTAACTTAATAAATCAAACTTGAACTTATTTTTTCATTTGATAAAATTTAAAATTCAATTCGAACTCAACTGAATTAATAAAAAAAAAATACAAATATATATATGTTCAATTTATATTTGACTAAATTTATCAAATTAAATTCAAATATAATTTTTTAAAAATCAATAAAATATCAAATAAATATAAATTCAATTCAATTTGTTTACACCACTAAAAACACCCCAAATTACATACTTATGTGATTCGTAACATCTACACATTATATACTTTTGTGATACTTAACATCCACACGGACCAATTAGCAGTGCTCACGTACAACAAGAGAAACAGCTATAAAAACCTTGTGGCCAGGATGTTTCAAGAATTGAGTAGACAGTCGCATAACCACTCATTTTATTGTTACATGGACAGGGGGCATAAGATTTCTTCATATTGATATCATTGTCACATAAATTTGATCATAATATACAGGAAAATGAAAGATTTTAAAAAAGAAAATTCCATATTCTCTCATGGGCCAAGGTGGCCCAAGTTCTTCAAGGAGGAGATGTGTGGCCCAAATTGAGAATGTGATAAAATGAAACTCATTACAAAACTGTGGATTAACTCAAATATTTAACAAATAAGAAGAAACTAATGACCTAATATTCCTATCTAAAAGCAAAGAAATAAAATATCAATACAATAACATAACTACATATTTCCCATCTTCCATTTCTTCTTCTTGTTTTACAACTTCTCCTTTATTCATAATGCGTTTACAAATTCCCTGCTAAGTGATCCTCTGTTCCTCTATATCAGGCTCCATTTGTTGCTTGAATGAAAACTCCCAGAGCAGACTGCACCAGAGAGCAACACATTTTACATAGGAAAAGGAAGTTTTGGTAGTACGATTTCAATCATTATTAGGTTCCGGTTAACCTGTATAGTGTGACACCTTTAAAACTCATCATTTTAAGAAGGTACCGGACTCACCATATTAAGAAGCCGTAGAGCAGCAGGCCGTGTAAATTTCCTTGCAAAAAGGAAGCATCGAGACGGTTTCCCCTTGCTAGTGCACCATTCTCGTCTGTACTCAGTCTCATAATAGATGTTATCTATATCCTGAAGAAGTGAAAAAATTATAAGCCTTAAACATCATTTTTGTTAACATTAAATTTCCTCCTCCAGGGTCACAATGTAATGATTTCTCCAGGGATTCACTTCTTTTGACCTTCAAATGACTTTTAAGGTTTCTGACAAAATAGATCCCACGGAATAATAGCAGAAGTGGAACTAGGAAATACAAACTGGGTGGCCAAACCAAAATGTCTTATGTTTCAAAAATAAGTTTTAACACATCATATAAACACACATTCAAAAAGATATACATGTGATGAAAATTTTATGAAAAAATAGATCCCAAACATGTCTAAGTTTTTAAAGTTTTTAAACAATCAACTCGTTCAAAATTCTAATATGAAAAAATAGAAATTAAGTTCATAAATTTCAGGTTTTATTAACAAGATTGATTAGATAAAATAACAAATGCAGGAATTTCAATAAAGTATACATAGAATCTGTATGTATATATGTGTGTGCAAGATATACAATGTATGAAATTGTGAGAACTTAGTTGGGGCAGGGGGATGGCTCATGCCCTCCCTCTAGTTACACCTCTGCACAAAATGACACCTATAGTTCTCCACACGGACATGTAGGCTTCAAGTTAGTCTCAATATTTATTGCTGGTTCTCACCATTCGGCATCATAAATTGGGACGCATAAAAGTGAAAATATGGCAGCTCCAAACATACCTTGATGGATTGGATAAGTAGGGGAGTAGCATCAGCCAACTTGTAAGTCACAGGATGCCATCCTCGCCTTTCAGGGTCTCTGGAAGATGAAAGATCCCAGGAACTATGAGTCAGCGACCTCCTTGTAATTTCTCCTTCAAGACCTTTTTGCTGATCAGTTTGAAAAAAGAATAGGCATGGATAATCAGTGCAACTGACCATATTACAGGTAGTGTTGGCCGAATGGTTAGCTCATGTATATGAAAAAAACTCAACTTACAGCAAGCAAGGTTTGAACATAATGCTCATCTGGTATACAGTTATGCTCCTTAGATCCATCAGCAGGCTGCAGATGGCAGAATTAACAAAAGAACAAGTGAAACTTTGTTCCTATAAGTCACTCATTATTTGCAATTTCATGAAGATTACACAAGGCTAACCCATGCAATTTCAGCAATTTACATAGGTGAAAAAATCAGATGTTGCTTAAAGAAAAGTGACAGCAAGGAAACAAACAACAAAGAAAACACTTACAAGGGGACGGTCCCGCCAAAATTCGGGTAAAGACTTCTTCTGCTTTGGGGGAAAAAGAAGAACAGGTTACCAAAATTGTAAAACAAGAAATTAAATTCTCAATAAGATTGTATGCATGTCTGTTATGTGAATGCACACATGCATATGTTGTGTCACTTTGACTCGTGCAAGATTCAGGCTTGAATGAAATTGTCACTAGATTCTTCCTATGTGTATCAATAATGCTTTAGCTCCGGATGATCACGAAATATCTGTCTAAAATAGAGTTAAATGTTTTAAGCTTATAACGGAATTAAAATTTGTATTTTTCTTCACCAGCAAACTTTAGAAATTATGGGGTAGTGTGAGTGGAAACTAGAATATAACCCAATTAATGAATTCTTTCTTGATTATTATCATGCTTTTTGCATCAGACAAAGCCATTTAGAAAGTAACCCAGTATCGTAACTGGCAGAGCATCAAGTGGTCACTTACATTAATGAGCATAAAAAGACAAAAAGGAAAAACTTCACATTTCTACATATATTTATGACCAGTGGCAAGACTTGGGATTAGCTCATTGCAAAAACATTAACCTCTTGATCACAACATGACCGCACAACAGAACGATAAGACAACTTGCCTGGCAATGCCGCTCAAACATAGGGTATACTGTGTCGTCGTGAACTACAATCTCGGCATGCTTTCTGGTCAGAACAACCCACTGCGAGAGAACCAAACACAAAGATAGCAGGCTGGAACTGGATACAGCATGATATTTATTTTCTATTTTTCATTACCCGTTTTACTTTCTGTGAGGGTATCTCTAAACTAGTTTTACTCTGGGAAGCACGAAACGAAACAAATATAGATGTTACCTGAGATCCTTTCCTCCAGTTTTCAACAGGAATCACTGGATGCATTTTTGGATTGTATCGGTCTTCTTTTGTGTCAGCAAAGCTGCTTCCATTATTTCAAAAACATTAAATTCTCCTAAATAGACTGGGTGATCCAAACTTATCTTACATTGCTAGTAATCTAAACATAAGTTTTGGAAAAAAAAAAATTATAAAGGAGAAAAGTTCCAGAAAGAAACAGTGAAGAAGAATGACAGGAAAACTATTTCTTCAGAAAAAGATCCCAACGCTTGGTAATCACAGTATCAGATACTTCAGATGTGAATCATTATGCAAATGGAAAGAATGAGTTACATCCCCACTAACCTGTCCACAAAGCTAGTTGAGGCAGACATTAAATAGTCGTATGTGTAGCTGAAATTATATAAAGGTATGCAGCTGTAACAAGATAAAAACAATAGAAGAATATCAATTAAACAATTCGCTGATGACTGGAGAACACATGAGGCTAATGAATGAAATCTTCAGACTTCAATTACGATCAGACACACGAAGTTTATTTCAAAATTCCAGAAATGCAAAAGGAATAATAAAACTATCAGCGAGATCAAATTTTCACCTTTCTGAGAGGAAAATGAAGCGTTCATTAAATCGATCCATTAATGCATTTTGAAGCAATATACGTTCAGCCTGGATCATGCTAGCTTCTCCCCAATCTACCTGGAAATGAAGCATCGTTTGCTAAACATCAATTGCAGCACAAAGAATAAACTGCCTCCTAGGTTCAAATTTAAAATTACCCAACATATAGGTTGCAGTGAGAGAGAAAAAATATACAAGGGTTACAGATTGCCTCATTTTCATTCGAAATAATAACAATACTAAGACAAACATATCACCAAATGAGGGTTCAATAGATGAATCTGTCAAACAGTTGATAAAATCGGAAACAAACCTGTACACTGTCATTAATTTGACGATTTAAAAAGTACGTCGATCTTGTCGTTGCCGCGTTCAACAAGAACCCTGGCCTTGAATGAACGTAGACTGAAAATCTATCCTCTGCATCACCCTACAAAACAACAGAAGCATTTTGTGTGCATGAATCAATTATCAACAGATATTACAAAATGCTCATTTTTAAAGTACAATTTCACGATAGTGACACTAGGACGGAATGCTTTAATCCTTATATAAGCGTGAGTAGAGAGATGTGCTAAAAATAATAAGGATCACCAAACACTGCAGATAAACTACTGTTTACTGGTTCTCAAAGACATTATTCAGTTTACAACTAAAGGATTTAATACTGTAGAACCGAGTGCCCGCTGCACTAAACTTATATCTTTCAACAGTACATCAGCCCAAGCGCCATCAAAGGCCACTTTTTTAAAACTGTGTCCCGCAAAAGGACAATTGATGCCACACAAACCAACAAATACAATTAATGTCAGTTTTGATCATATTTCCATAAAAAATGCTCATACATCCAAGAGCCACCAATGCTATTATTAGTAAAAACAACAACGCACCCAACAGACAGAACGCCAATTGTCATGCTGCTAAAAATAGAATAGGAAGACAAAAGATCGAGGCTAAAATAACAGACAAGCAATTAATGACTTACAAACAGTTACAATTAATGTCATGAAACAAAACACTTAGAAAAGCCAAAAGAATACCCGAAAAAACACATCCCAAACCATGTCAAGTGGAATCCTATTCCTCGCAATAAAAAGAAAAGCAATTTTAGGCTTCCGAATCAACGGCGGAGATATCAAAGTCAGCATTTTGATTCTGCTGCACTGAGATTCCATCAACACAACAAAAATCACGAAACAGAATCCCAGCAAAAGCGTCGAGAATAGCTTCCTCTTCCATCTGTGATGAAATTTATGCGAATTCGACCTTCGCTTCATCTATTCTGCACCTCTTCCCTTCACTTGTCAACTATTTCGAGATAGTACAAGCAGGCTCAACGATTTCCGCAATTCTAATTTATCAGAAAATTTACTGCATTCACTCTATGAATCAGCCTCGGTTTCCATCTCATCGAGCCCATTAGTACACTTTTCACCATATAAATTACAACCCATATACATAAACTCCGCTTTGATTTTCTCTCACAATTTTTTCTGCAAACAAAAACAAAGATCCGAAGAAAGATTCAGAGCTAAAACTAACTTTGCAGTGCCTGGAATTTCGTCAAATTGGAGGAGTAGTAGTATTCACGAGTTACGAGAAAATAAGATGGCAAAGAAATCGGAAAGCTCGTGTGATTTCTTCGAGAAGAGAACCGGGCAAAAAATGAACTAAAATAGAAAAATGGATGAAAAAGGAGAGTGGCAGGGAAGAAGACTAGGGTTGGAAAGTGAGAATACTAGCTATGAGTGGAAGTAGGAGCAGCAGTGGCCAGTTGATTGTAGGATTTTCTACTACTCCATCTCAATTGTACGCAGATCCCAGCTTCCTTGCGTGTTTTGCCGGAAATTTGCCTCTTAATTTTTGAGTCGATTTTTTTTTAATGAAAAAAAACTATTTAAATAAATTTATATTTATTCTTTTTGTTTTTCAATTGCAGTTGAATTTTTATCGAGTAATGTTTCTTAAATGAAAGAAAAGCATCAATATTTTCTTAGGTTGCAATAATTATATGGTTCCTAACTATGACAACAATTGACTAACAAACCCGAATAAGTGTGTTTTATAGCAAATTTTCAAACATGTACCTACTAAGTAGTTTAACCCTGTGAATTGCCATGATTGCCACAGATTGAAAGGAAGGTGAAGAGTTGCATCATACATACACCATATCATTTGTCTTTTTAAAGTATAAAAGACTATGGAAATACGACCAATATAATAATTTTTTCTAACTTCGTCAAATGTTTACATTGAGTTATTGATATATTTCAAATGATTATATGTTTTTCAATATAGTTTCATCAAAATATCAATCGAATTTAAATTATCTAGCACATAAATTATTGCGTTATATGTTCATAGGCAACTTAAATTCAATTCGGTGCTAATGATCGTAATATAAATTTGCAAAGATAATTTCAAAGAGAGAAGAGAAAAGCTACACTATTATCACAAAATCAAACTATTTGTAACCAATGAAACTTGGATCTTGTGCTTGATGAGGCAAGAAAAGATTTCATAAAGGACATCATTTTATAATCTCAAAGCAAAATAGAAAATAAGGTAAAAGGGAATATATTTTTTTTTTTCAGAAAACTCATACTTGATATTTTTGCTAAGGAAGCCCCCTTTGGATCCACCGTGACAACTAGTTGAGCTTTATTTGTCGGGGATTGAAGCAAGTAGCTCTTTGGACCCGACCCAAAGATAGATGTACTAGTTTCCTTATAAAATGGGCCTGGGCTCCAAGCAACAAAATCATTGTGTAATGTCTAGGGAAACCCATGATCTATCTTTTCATTTAATTCGAATAAAATGCATTACTAAAGAAATTTAAGAAGGCTGGAGATGAAGAAAGCAAAAATGGAAGCATCATCTATGTTATCGAATTGTGACCAATTTTATACAAGCAAATTATAATAATCTTCTTGAGTGGGATGATGAGATTGTGTGGAAGGGCCACAGAACATTCCACCAGAGCCAGAGAAGTAGAGTAGGGTGAGTGGGAGTGTACAAAAAATCATCATAAGACCCATGAGAGAGATGCTTGTTTGGGTTGACATGTTCTTATTTGAGCCTGAAAATAGCAGCAGCTGTGTCACCACAGCACCCAGGGTACCCCCACTTCCTGTCATTCCTGAGACTACTCCAAGGGACCTGCAACCACGTTTTTTTAGGGTTACCATATAGTTACATGTGTCCAATCTTCTATTATAATTCTTATTTTAATTTTTATTGTAATATCATTTCATTTGCACGTATATTTATAATATGATATTATTCAATTAGCATGTATTAATATTATTACAATAAAAAATAAAAAATTAATTACACTGGAGATTCAAAATAAAGTCTTGTCACTTACTGAGGCGCCACAGGCTTCTTCTTCTCCTTGTGTTTTTCTCTAATTTTAATGTCATATTTTATTTTTCTTTTAAATATAAAGTTTTTGGTTAATTTGTGAGTATATAAAATAATTTAACTCTTCAATCTCGTTAAGAGCATGTTTCTTGCAACTAGATATGCATATCAACAAGAAATTTGATGCAATGAGAATTCGAATTTGTGATCATATTTTGTACTTCTCTCTCTCTCTCTCTCTCTCTCTCTCTCTCTCTCTCTCTCTCTCTCTCGTAAATAATCATTTTTCAATGTTTCAATGTGATAGAATAATATTATGAAGCTTTATTCTTCGTACAATCTTACTTTTGCTTTCAAACTATTTATTTTAAGTTGAAAATTTTTACTAGTATACACAGGTTTTAAAAAAATTGTCTTACATGTATGTGTATTTTATGAGTTATTATCTAAAAATATATATATTTATTTTATAATTCTTGTAAATCAACAAATTATATTTATTATGTAATTAATTTACTACAACCAATAATATTTTTTAATTTTAATTTGGTTTACAAAATAATAGAGTGAACAACAACTTGTACATAGTAAATAGAAATAGAAGCATATATATGAATGACAGATGCGACGTACCTCTTGGAAACAAAAGGAACAACTCCAAATGTAAGGCCAGAAGCAGCTTGCACAAATAACGAGAAACAACACATCACCAAAATGGAACCCCAAAGCGCGTTAATCCGACCAAGCGAAAAACACAGCAGCCCCGCCACCGTCTGCGCCGCCCACAAGCTCCACAACCGTCCTCTCATGCCGAATCTCCGCCCCATCGCGTCCGAAATAACCCCTCCCGCAGGCCGCGACACTATATTTGCGAATCCGAAGCTGGCGGCGATTGCACCCGCCGTCTCCATATCCAGGCTAAACCTCTCGTAGAAGTACTGCGCGATGATATTATCAGTCGTCAATTCGACTCCGAAGCAGAACCCATATGTCAATCCCAGAATCCACGCTCTGTAATTCTTGAGCCCGTTGAAGAGAATGCTGAAAGCATTTTCCTTCAATCTTTTGCCTGGTTTTGGCGTTCTTTTGTAATTTCCGTCTGGCAAGTCTTGGCCGAAGGCTAGAACCATGAGCGCAGTTACTGTCTGAAAAACTGCTGGAGCGATAAACGCGACGCGCCATGCAGTAGAGGATGTAAGGTTTACTATATTAACGAGGAAAGAATATATTAAGGGCATGACGAGCTGCGTTAAGCCAGAGCCCACATTAGCCCAGCCTGCAGAGACACCGTTTGCCACCCCAACAATGTCGCAGGAGAACATGGAGCTCATCCAGAATTGGCAAGCTACGAAGTTCGCGAGAGAAAAACCAATTAAAAAGCGAATTATAATGAAAGACCTGGCGGTTGATATGAATGAGGCAGAGAGGACTGCAGGGACAGTAAGAAGGGAGAAGGCGGCGGAGGCGGCGCGTGGGCCGACCAGGTCACAGGCGGGGCCCATGGCGAGGCGGGAGAATATAGAGCCCGCGAAGGAGGCGACTCCGGCTCTACCGACGTCTGCGGCGGTGAGGCTGAGGTCGTGGCGGATGGCAGGGAGCAGCGGGGGATGGAGAATGTGGAGAAGAAGCAGGAGAAGAGGGAAATCCAGGCCAGGTGGAAGGCACGCATGTGGGGCGGAGATATGGAGAATGGACGGAATTCTGTGGCTTTGTGATCGGAATCCACTTGCAGAGAGAAGGAGGGTTGATCAGTGGTTTTGGAGGGTGGTTCCATGGGAGTTTTCTAGCTATTTTCAGTCTGAATAGGCAGAAAAGTCGAGAAGAACTATAAAGTGATTAATTTTCTGAGAGGACCTTGCTTTTGGACTCGCTTTTGTTTGAATGGAAATGTGTGAATTTTTTATAGGAAAATGTCTACCTCACACCCCCATCCCCTTCCCTCAAATATGATCATTTTATCATATTATTCTTAACAATAATTTTTAAGAATTTTATCATTTCAAATTTAATTATTTTAATATTTTATTTATAATAATAAATTTAAAATATTTTTACCTCCTAAATTTACATTAATTATAGTAATTTTGCCTCAATGTTATTTTTAGATAATATTTTAGTTGGAATACTTTTCGTCAACCACATAGCATTTTTTTTCTTTCTTTTTTTTATGTAAAAATCAATAAAAATGTAATGCAATATTTTTTTATTATTGTTAATAGTAAAAATATGACAAATTATAATATTTTTTTTATAAATAATGATGGTACTTTTATCAACGGTACTGTAGTCGATATTATTTATAATAAATATATTATCGTTGATAATAAAAATATATATTATGATGTATTTTTTTTTTATTTTGCATGAAAAGACTGGAAAAAATACCCGATGGCTACTAACAAAGAATATTCTAATAAATTTGACAAAGTATTATATTAAATATAAGTTACAATAACAAAATGATTAAAGTTGTGAAATATCATTTACCCATCTTTATATGGATTCTATTAAATAGACTGTTGTTTTCACACCTTTGAATGAATTTTTGGGGTTGTGGACAGGACTCAAAATTGAACATGGAAGATTTTTACTCTTCCAGTTTGGATATGTAGAATTTGGATTTCAGTTAAAAAAAAAAAGAAGTTTTATTTTATTTTAATTTGCATAGAAATATGAAAAAATGTTTTAAGAATATATTTATAAGATGTAAATATTAGTTAAAATTTGCTTCATTTGTTTTAGTAATACTCAATTACAATAAACTTGTATTTGAAATACATACCTATTTTTGTCTAACATTTTACCTTTCCATACTTTTTCATTTTTCAACAAAAATCCTTGATCTGAACGTAATAAGTTAATTGAGAAGTGAGTTTTTGGCATTAGATAGAATTATAATTTATTATATATTTAAAATATAAAAACTTTAAATTTTCTTGTTAATGAGGAGTATTGCTTCATGCATAATAAGAAAATGATAATCATACTCACATGTTCTAAAATTCATAATGTCATCAATCCTTCTTTGTATGATAAATAAACCATATTGATATCAAAATAATTATGATATTAACTATATGTTTATTCTTTGTAAAATAATCTTTTCATTGTCATTTATATATTATGGAGTGTAATAAATGATTTTTTATAATTTGTTTGATAAATATGAATTAATATCTCAAAATGATAAATGTTGACGTATTTTATGCCTGTAACAATAAAATAATAATTGTTGTTGTTTTTTTTAATTCAATTTGAAAATAATAATTATTTTGTTTTTTATTTATTTATTTTTTTAAAGACAATTCTTTAAAGGAGCCACCCAGGTGGAGCCTCAATGATTTTTTTTTTCTTTTTTCTTTTTAATTCTTTTGGAAGGCGCCATACATGATATTACCTTCAATATGAAGGCTGACGCCTTGAATAAAAATGAAGGAAAGTTATATTTCAGACATTTAAAGAAAAAATATTGTTTATAATGTGGCATTTTGAAGTAACAAATTGATATTTTTAGAGAAATTTTGGGCCGAAATTTGTTCAATGCTATTTTTTTTTTCAAAATTTGAAATTTAGCGATTAAAATAATATTTTCTTCAAATCAAATAATACCATTTTGTAATTTATTTATTAATACTTCCAATATTATTTTTTCATTTTTCATAGCAGTAAAAGAAATTTTGGGCATTTGTCACTAAATCATTGGGAATAAGTCGTGTCTTTTCATCAAATGTAGCCAAAATAAAAGATAACCATGCGATTTATCTTTCATTTTGTTGCACGCAACTTGGGCAGTCCTCCACCAGGCAAATCCAACAGATATTTTATCTGGGATAGCTGCTGCCTACATCTGCTTTGGTCGCTTGTATGCAACAATCCTGGCATCACAAATCAACTTGAGTTTTGACAACTTTAACGTTAGAGAACACGACAATCGAAATGATAGTATTTTGGAGGAACCAGCAACACAGTTTGTCCATCCCTGAATTTTCACGATAACTTTTCTTGAAAGCATAATCACGTTATTAAACTAAGCAACCACGACTTAAGTCTTTTCCGCTCGTTTATGATTGAGTCGAGTTTAATTAAATATTGATAAATTTAAATTTAAATTTATAAATTAGACTTGAATAATTTGTTTTAGCGACGTTAAGGCATAACAAGGCTCAACCTCAATCTAAATTTCACTTGAAAAAAAGAAAACTCAATCTCGTCTCATTTATATTTTTGAAAACTCTAATTGCTTTTCACCTATTCATCAATTGAACTCTTTTTATAAATTGAAATTCTTCAAATTATGTCGCCTCAAATTAGAACATGGATCTTACTTTGCTAAAAAAAGTTCACAAGATTTGTATTTTAAAGATCATATTTAGTGACAAAGATAATAGTTTATTGATTTTTATTTTCTCCTTTATATATATATATATATATATATATTCGAATTACTCCATCCATTTTAAAATAAAAAATTTCTTTGATTCGAATCAAAATTTTAGACGAGAACATAAAATATAAAAATTTGGTGCATATTTATGTTATTGTTCTTAAAATAATTGTTAGTGTTACATCATTACTTTTATTTAGATAGTAATTTCCAAAAAAAAAAAATTACTTTACAAAATGAAGTATTATTTTGAATGTTCAAAAAAAAAAAAAAAATGGCGCCAGAAATAATTTTGGGACTATATATATTTACTAGCATACGTTATTCCGATAAGAATCATAATAGAATCTGTTGATAGTCAATTGATAGCTATATCCATGAATGCCATCACTGACAAATGACTGAAGTATAATTGGATTATTGAGCTTGAATTTCCCACCGTTGATATTTGTTTTGATGCGGGGTAGGTAGTTGCTACCCTGGAGAACTAGTGACCTGGTGGTGGTCTTATATGAAACCAAGTACTCGCCAATTTAGGCTCTTCTGGCTCATCAGTTAAGATCTGCGACTAGTCCTTTTTCATTTATAGTGATAATGCCACAGCTATTGTCCTAATGCAAAAGTTTATAATTTTAGGGCTCGTTTATTTTCGAATATTAGGCTAAATAAATTATTACATCTAACTTAGTCACCAGTGTCCCTTGTTGGATAGCTGCCCATGGGATGTCACTCGGCCCAATATTAAATTAATTTTTTTCAACTTATGAAACCAATAATCAGTCCGGCCTACTACTATGAATTGGGCCCAAATTATCATTTTTGTCTTTCGAAATTAAAATAAAATTACATTTAATGCCCTTGGGGTCCTCATATATGAAACCCATATTCCTAATTTTCCTCTACGTCATTGTTTCGATTCAAGCACAATTCTCACTAATTTTGGAATATTTTTGTTCTTCTAAATATTGATATCCTTGCAAAAATAAAGTTGGTCAAGTCCTTTGGAGCGTATGTTTTGTAGACCTTTGTTAGGATTAGGGCTAAGTGCTATACCGATCCCCTACTTCGTCTCCGTCAATTCGTATGGTCTTGGATAGAGAGTTGGTGGACTGTAGAAAAGACGAGCAAGGCTGGTGTTTGAGAAAAAATTTGGGAGCTCCATTGTAGAAAAGAAGAAAAAATTTAGAAGTTTAGATATTAATAATGTCTATTTGGCCTAACTTTATTAAGGGTTTTTTTCATCATATTATCATACTTACACTTAAAGTAAATATTTGATAAACAGATGTATTAGTACATAATTATTACAATCAATTCAAATACACACAATATTTATTGATAAATTAATTTATACCTCATAATTTATCATATTATTCATATTCAACTCACAAAATAAACGAGCCATAGGATCAAAATTTTATAACTCAAGGCTGCGTCGTAACCTTAAGCAGCCCTATATTTGATAACTTCCTTACGGAGTTTCAAACCATTGTCCAATATCCATGGGGTTTTGAAAAACCTCTTTTTTCCTAATTATTTACTGGTTCAATACACCAGAGTGAAAGAAAAATCAATGCAATAAAAAGATTTTATAGCCTCATCGTTTTTTTTTTTTATTTTAAAGCTACCTCTTCTATTTTATTTTCAAAGGGACCAGGCTAAGAAGAAGCCGAAGGAAGTTTTCTGTTTTCTCTTTTTCTTTTGAGTGACATAAGCAAATGACGGTTCATGCTTTTTCGACTGTTACCTTATCTCAAAATGTCAATTATATTTTCACATGTTGAAGATGAATACTATAAAAAATAACTAAAAATTAGGGATGGTAGAACAATGTCAACACTACTTTGTAATTTGTAAAGGATATCTTGAAATCAAATGGTGAAAAAAGATAATTCTTTTTCATTTGATTTTATATAATTAACTCATATTAGAGTTTTGTTCTAAAAAAAAAGAAAAAGACAAAACTTACTTGACAATGATGAATAAGTGTCACTTTGACAGCTCAAGTTTTAATTTCCTCACTTTAGTTCCTATTCTTATGATTTTGTAACCATTTGATCTTTTTTGTTAATTTTCTTTCACTAAATAGACATAATTTAAATTTTGAGAATGAGTACATTTGATAATAAAGAAATGTTGCTCAGTGGAAGAGTGATAAGTTATTATTGTTAATAATTAATAATATATTTATAACGAGAAGAGAGTGAAGATTATTATTAGGGTAATACAAAAATTATAGCCATTTAATATTTATTATTAGTGATAATATTGAAATTATTACTTAACATATTGCCATTGATATTTTTTTTATTTTCATATTGAGAGACCAATCTTGGTATTGCAGACACTGATTGTCTAAACCTATTAAAGTGCATTTAAGAAAATCATCTCTTATCAAAATTAAGAAACATGGTAAAAAAAACCTTAAAAGAGGAGTTAAAAAAGAAAAAAACCCAAAAAAGAAAGAAAGAAAAAAGAAACACGGCCTTCTCATTTTCTCGTCAACTTCTCATAAAATTCTCACCAACTAACTTAACGACCTCTGTTCAGAATGACGAATATGTTTAGCACTCTCTTTTCTATAAACTCAAGAAAAAGCCTAAAGGCATTCATTAGGAAAAGCGTTACTCTGCTAGAGAACTACACAAATGAGAGGTTAATCAACCATGGAAATGCCCTCCACTGCCATTTAATCAAAATGGGCCTCTCATCCCAGAAATACATAGCCGTTAAATTACTCATCATGTATTTAGACTCCAGGAAATCATTCGAAATTGACCAGATGTTGAAGGAATTTAATGGGTTCAACTTAGTTGTTCAGAATTGTTTGATTAATGCAAATCTTCAGTGGGGGAATGTAATTGATGCGTGTCGGTTGTTTGATGAAATGCCCGAAAGAAATGAGGTTTCTTGGACTTCACTGATTTCTGGTTTATTGAAACATGGGAAAGTGGATGAAGCGATGTTTTATTTTGGGAGAATCCCGTTTCTAAATGTTTTTTCGTGGACTGCAACAATTAGTGGGCTTGTCCAAAATAGGCTAAGTTTTCAAGCAATGAGGCTATACAAGAAAATGCTTCGATCAGGGGTTTTGCCTAATGATATTACTTTTACTTCTGTCATTAGGGCTTGTGTAGAGTTAAGTGATTTTGGATTAGGAAAGAGTGTTTTGGGGTTGATTATTAAGGTTGGTTTCGAGGATCATGTATGTGTTTCAAATTCTTTGGTTACACTTTTTCTGAGGTTGGGTGAAATTGATTCTGCAAGGAAAACATTTGATAGGATGGAGGAAAGGGATGTGGTTTCTTGGACCACAATCCTAGACATGTATGTTGAGATGGGTGACTTAAGAGAAGCTCGTCGGATCTTTGATGAGATGCCAGAAAGAAATGAAGTTACTTGGAGTGCAATAATAGCGAGGTTTAGTCAGAGTGGCAATGCAGAAGAGGCATTAAGGCTGTTTCAACAGATGGTTCAGCATAGCTTTAAACCGAATGTATCGTGCTATTCTAGTGTAATTAGTGCATTGGCCAGTCTGGAGGCTTTGCAAGCTGGAAGGAATATTCATGCTCATGTTTTGAAGATTGGCATGGAGATAAATGTGTTTGTTGGTAGCTCACTTGTTGACTTGTATTGCAAATGTGGAAATACTAAAGATGGACGCCTGGTGTTTGACTCGATTCCAGAGAAGAATGTTGTCTGTTGGAATTCGATGGTTGCCGGTTACAGTTTGACTGGCCGACTTGCAGAAGCTACGGAGCTGTTTAACCAGATACCTCAGAAAAATAACATATCCTGGAACTCGTTGATTGCTGGTCATTTAGGTATTGAGAATTTTGACGAGGCATTTGAAGTGTTCAATGGGATGATTTTGTCAGGAGAACAGCCAAATAAATCCACTTTTTCAAGTGTTTTCAAAGCTTGTGCAAGCTTAGCCTCATTAGAGAAAGGTAAGTACGCACACACAAAAGCTCTAAAACTCGGCTTTCAGCATGACATCTTTGTTGGCACTGCACTCGTAGATATGTATGCAAAATCTGGAAGTATCGAAGGTTCTAAAAAGATCTTTAATAGGATGCCCATAAAGAATGAGATTGTCTGGACAGCTATGATTCAAGGGCTAGCGGAAAATGGATTTGCAGAGGAATCACTGTGCCTGTTTGAAGAAATGGAACAGACCTCATCCATTGCACCGAATGAGCTCATCCTTTTGTCAGTTTTGTTTGCTTGCTCTCATTGTGGTTTAGTTGATAAAGGGCTCAGTTACTTCAATTCCATGGAGAAGGTTTACGGTATCAGGCCAAATGAGAGGCACTACACCAGTGTAGTGGACATGCTGTCTCGATCAGGACGCCTCTGTGAGGCAGAAAAGTTCATCACGGGCATGCCCTATGAACCTGAAGCAAATGCATGGGCTGCTCTACTCAGTGGTTGTAAAACATACGGTAACGAGACATTAGCTGAGAGGACAGCCGAAAAGCTCTCAGAACTTGCAGAGACAAAGCCTGGAGGCTATGTTCTCCTGTCAAATATTTATGCTTCAGGAGGGCGATGGCTTGAGGTGATGACTACAAGAAATTTGATGTACCAGAAAGGAATCAAGAAAAGCGGAGGTTGCAGTTGGATTGAGTTGAGAAATCAAGTCCATCTATTCTATTCCCAGGATGAAACTCACACTCAATCGACAGAAATTTATTGGGTTTTGCAACTATTCAACTCTGAAATACAATCCCACCTTACTTGAAAATAGCCCTTTTTTTTGTTGCAAAATTCATGGACATTTCTGCTACATTTATACCAAAGCCAATGCTCTCTTTCTGTATCTTGTGTGCATCTCACTCTTTAGTTGCATTGCAAGATAAATATTTTGTCAAGATAGTCATAAGAATTCAGCTAGTTGCACTATAACATATAATCTCTAGAGTATGTAAAACATGACAATTATTTCCAAAATTTAAGAATTCTTTCAAACTACCCATTCATGCTTATGCTCCCCAACAATGATGGTATTATGTTAAGATAGATAATTTCACCTGTCCTAGATTAAGTTCCACCAAAAATACAAACAATTTCCAGTCTCAAAATTAATTTGTGAAAGGAATTTACTAATTTGACCCCATAATGATGCATAATACTATAATAATTCAATGTGAACAATATCATTTTACCCAATTGGGTCGAATTCGGGTCTGGAGCACAGGCAGAGGGATTGCATCTGTGACTCTGTGCAGGTGATCTCTACCAGGCTATGGTCCCCAATGCCAAACTTCATAATCTACACTCCATTGGATGTAGTACCCTATGATCCCAAGTGCCAACTTCATAATTGTCGGGTGTCTGAAATATAACTAGGAGTGCATATCAGTTATCCATCTCTATTTGCTGGTTAAATTAGGTATATATTTAATGTGTTATATAGTCTAATTTTTGGATGGATCGTTTGCAATACATCCGATCGGTACTGAACATTAAATTTTATTTTCATCCAATTTTTTTGGATACACTTGTTGTTTCACTCGATTTATCAAACTACTATAAAAAACCCTTGTTACATACTAGGGCTAGTGAGACTAGAGCATCTCCATGTTAAATGTCTAATCTTGGTCTAGATTTTGACACTTGAATACTCTTTGCAATTATTCGGTCCCTTTAAAATTTCAACTAAATTGAAAGACACTTGTCAAATGCAAAAACTTAGTAGTAAAGAGTGATATTGATTTGTGATAGAATCTGATAATGAAATCTAACACACTCATTGCCTTGTTGAATCTGGCAAGTTCACCCAGGTTCGGATTCCATTTGTGCTTGCGAGTACTGAGCAGCCACCTTTCACTTCTCCTATGTATGTTTTTGATTATAAAAAATTTCGTGCCACCCAATTGGTGCTCAAAATAGGTCTATAAACCGTTGAACGTGTACATGATAATTTAGTTTTGAACGATTAACCACCTCCCTTAAATAATACTGAAAGAGAAGGCATTCAATGAGCCGGGAATTAGCTTGGCATTCCCACATGCCATTGACTTGTTCTTTCACATCACCAATTGGCTCAAAAGCTTAACTTAGATGAGACGTGTGTGATTAGAACAGCGACAAGTTTCTATTCTGTTCTAAATGTGAACATCCATTACGTTTGTCAAATTTTCATTCATAAATTTGACTACCATAGGCAGGCATATCATTGATTGACAACAAGCTCCTGAGTAGGAATAAGTGATTGTATAAACCAAATGGGGTCCGGCCAAACCGCCCACATTACCTACTCCTTGTGTGGCAAACTCGCACACAGCTAAAAAATTTATGCCACACCTTGTGCAAAAACCAAAAATTGACTTTCAAGATTACTAGTATTCCTTAATTTTATGGCAAATTTTAAAAAATCTAGGTAAAAGCTTTTCACATGTCTGAACTCTTCTGCTTAGATGATTGACAAAGACTTGCTCTTTCTATCCCTTTTGGGAAGTAACTATACTTCCACATCATGAAGCATTCATGTTTTGCTGGAATGCTTCATTCTGCTTCATTGAAGTATAAAATGGGCCTGAAAGAAGTTCAAATTCTACTTCCCCCTTATCTCTTGGCTTCTGGGTTGTCCATCAGAAGTCCGAATACTAGAAGACTCAGTGGAGGGGTAAGATGCTTCAAGTTTAGCAGCCGCGCTTGATGTTAAACTGTTTGAGCTGTAGGATGACCTAGTAGAGCCGGATGAAAGCACGGTAGTGTTTAGAAATGGCGGTTGATTTGGCTCAGGATTTTCACAATTTTCGTCGTTGAGCAGCATTTGAACAACTTCCACCATTGATGGTCTTTGAGCAGCATATGCCTGCGTGCACAGAAGCCCGATTCTTAGCACTTTGGACACTTCCATTGCTGGAAAATCACCTTTTAAACACGGATCAACTGATTCTGCCAATCTGTCAGTCTTGTAGAGCTTCCAAACCTGAAGCCAGAACAAGAAGATTAAGAAACAAGTGTCCATTAATCACAAGTTAGTGATGTTGAAGTATTGAGCCATGAAAAAGTTTGTAAATTACTATTTGTAGGAGAGATTCTGAACCCTCCACCAAGGCATTATTCTTCCTACCGCACACAATTTCAAGAACTAGCACACCAAAGCTATAGACATCAGCCTTCTCAGTAAGCTGTCCTTTTACTAGGTACTCAGGAGCCATGTATCCTCTGCACCAACAGCAATCATGCCATTACTAGATAGTTCAGATTATTCTGGAACTGAGTGCGCTTATATAACATACTTGGAACAACCATTTTGATGGAAGATTGAAAGTAAATTTCTTACAATGTGCCTGCAATTCCTGTGCTGAGATGAGTTTTGTCAGCAGCAAAACACCGAGCAAGACCAAAATCCGCGATCTTAGGATCAAGATTCTCATCAAGAAGAACATTGCTGCTCTTGATGTCCCTGTGAATTATTCTGAACTCAGAGCCAGCATGAAGGAAAGCAATCCCTTGAGCCGTTCCAACGATGATATTGTAGCGCTCCTTCCAACTTAAAATCTTAACCTTATTCTCTGCACAGGAAACAGAAAACTCCGACTACTGTCTGAAGACATCTTTAGGAAAGACTGCCATTTTTTTTTCCTTTAAGAAAAACGGTAATAATTTAAAGGGAAAAACTCACCAAAGAGGTACTGTTCAAGGCTCTTGTTACGTACAAATTCATAAACCAGCAGGCTTTCAGGGCCTTCAATGCTGCAGCCCAGAAGCTTCACAAGGTGCTTGTGCTCAATTCCACTGATCAGATTTATCTCATTGAAGAACTCATCTACCCATTGCCTGGTGCTAAAAAACAACCTCTTCACAGCCACAGTTTTCCCATTTGGCAGGGTTCCTCTATACACAGAACCAGCTCCTCCTTGGCCCAACTTTCTTGAAGAATCAAAATAATTCGTCGCCTTCTCCAGGGTTTCATACTTAAAATTTAAGTTGGACTTGTTGTATGAATACGAAATCTGGCCAAGATTATTACGCTCTGCATGGAGTCGAAATTACTGAAATGAGAAGATCACTACTAGACCTGAATTTTTTATATGTTTCTTTTTTAAACGTTTCTTTTTTAAACCTTTTATGGGTACAATACCTTGTTTTCGTTTTTTCCATCTTCCATAAACTGCATAACCAGCAAACAGGGAGAGCATACAGAAAGCCACCGCAGACAAAGGAATCGCTATTGATGCCCCTGTTCTTGAGACCCCTGAAAAAGATCAGAATCAAACAACGAGTAATAATGTGATGATGACAATCAATGAACATGTGCCAACAATTGAATAAACAAAAATAATCACTCTCTAATAATACAAAAAAGTCAAGAAAATCAACCTTCCAAACCACACATGAAGAGACTTGAAGAAAAGAAGAGAGAATTCTTTTACATGAAAGAGAAAGCTTGACTTGACTCAAACTCACCAGAGCTATGATTTATTTCCTGAGACTGATTAGCGAAAAACTTGTCAGTAGAATACCTCAAATAGCAACCAGCATTCAAAGCTCTACCTTCCTTGCTCGGCAAACAACCTTTCGCCTCTCTACTCGCCTTTGCCAAACACTCCCTGCATCCATCCATACTCACAGTATTCCAACACTCTGCCAATCCAAACACGCCCTTAATCCCCCTCACCGCGTAGCCCCCATTTATCACCGCACTCGCAGTCACACCGTCGACCAGCTCCCCGACATTCTTGCCGAATTCCAAGTCGACCCCACTCGCACCGCCGCCGATGGAACTATTGCAATTTACTTTATCCCAAACGGGGTCGATACTTTCATTAAAGAAACCATAGTTATCATAGCGCAAAAAACAGCCGTCGAGGAATATGCGGCCGGAGACGGAAGGGAGGCAGCGGGGGAGGCGCGTGCGGCTGGCGGCGTAGCACTGGAGGCAATCGTCGTGGGACAAATCGGCGTAGCATTGGGCCAGGCTGTATATGGAAATATTAGTGGAATTCACCGCGTAGTTACCCCATTTTTTGGCCGTGACGAGCTGCGAAAGGACTTCCATGTCTTGGACGAACAGAGGTATGTAGCTGGTGTTGGGCGGCGGCCGCGAGTGGCCGCAGAAGAGCCCGGCTTCGGAAATCCGGGGATCGGAAAGACAAAATGGGAATGTTTGGAGCAAGAAGATGAAAATGGTGACCCATGTTAGGTGGGGAAAGTACGAGGCTGATAAATGCATGTAAGAATTCAATGTAATGGGAAATGAGTGTAAAAGGAGAAGCATCATCACTTCTAATCCAATCCCAACTAAAAAGGAGAAGTGCTTCTTCTTCTTCTACTTCTATATTCTTCTTCTTTATTGGGAACAACTTAAAAGAGGCAGCCTGTACAAATTCAATTGGGTGTGAAGTGAATGAATGTCGGCCAGTTTGATCAGATGGCACCTTTTACAGAGTCTTTGACTTTTGAGAATTATAAATCTCTCCAAAATATTGAAGGTACCAACCTTTTACGAGTCTTTTGACTTTTGAGAATTTTAAATCTCTTAAAATTTTTGAAGATACCAACACTATGTTTGCATTTAAAAAAAAAATTAAAAATTAAAAATTAAAACAAATAATTTACGAAATGTGAAATTGTAGTAACAAAATTATTCGAATTTTTCAAAACAACTTGAATAAGACACAGATCTTTGGAATTCTGCACATATATTTCATAAATAATAATATGATAAAGTCTTCTGAATCTTATTATTAACATAGTGATTTATTTTTGAATTTTAATTTTATTTTAATAGCATTTTATTATAATAAGTTGTTTTTCTAGTTTTTCAATACATATATAAATTTACGATATAACATAATTTTTATTAACAATATTCACACGTAAATGCATTATTTTTATGCACTAATTAAAAATTTTGTGTTAATTTATTTTTGAATGAATCGAGAATTTTATTATGTAGGTGAGATTTTGTCAATTATTTTTAAATTTATTTTGAATAATATTCAAATTATGAGTTTTAAAAGGTAATGTTTAACTTTCAAATTCTAACTTTGTTACTATCGCTTAATGTGAGAAAAATATTTTTTCACACTAAAATATACTCCTAAGTAACATTTTGATAAGTTTTTTGTTGTATATTGCAAAAAAAAAAAAAAACATGCAAGTGTATGTGATCCATAATTAATATTTATTTAATTAAATATTTTTTATACTTGATATTTTTTATTTATATAAAATAGACGATGAAAGACTAATTCAAAAAAAAAAAAAACCTCAACGGCCTACGTATGTTCTTGGAATTCATAACTAATTTTAATCAAATCAATTCTCTTAAATTTTAACTCAAGAAATTTATTTTTTAGGATTATGAGTCCAACATTATGCAGCTAACCCATTTAGTGACAACATACATAATTTTTAATTAATACATTGTAATGCGCCTGCAGTGGTTGGGCCTGGACCTACCCATCTTTAAGCAATTAAAGAAAAATAAATGACAATAAATTAAAACGTTTTTAAGTAATTGAATCACTTGACTAATGCACCAAAAACAAAATGGTTGTTTTTGTTGATAATTATTTAATTCGACATTTTCGAGGGTTTAGGTATAGTATTATGTGTTGGTGACAATTATACGATTGATTTATCTTTCATTTTTCAGAAAATTTACATATTGAACAATAAATTGTTTAAATAAATGTGAACTACAAAATTACCCTGAGATTTAAGTTATTTATAAAAAAAATTATTTAAGTTTATAAATTATAATACAAATTGTACCTATTGAAGAGAGCATTTGTAAAATAAAGATAAATATCAAGGGTATTTATAATTTCAAAATATAATTGAATTTTTTTAATTAGGTTAAAGGTTAAGGGTAATTTTTATAATTTATTCTTCAAATAAATAATCAAATGTTTATGATACTAGTTCAAGGAATTCCTCATATATATTTCATAAATAGCAATGTGATAAAATTTTCTGAATTTTATTATTTACATAGCGATTTATTTTTGAATTTTATTCTTATTTTAATAAGATTATATTATACTAAGTTTTTTTCTATTTTTTTAAATACATATATATATAAGTTTATTGGATAATACAATTTCTGTTAACAATCTTCCCACATAATATTTTTATAAAATAATTAAAATTTTGGTATCGATATATTCTTGAATCAATTGATGATTTTAATGATGAATTTTATTATGTAGATGAGATTTTGCTGATTGTTTTTTAATTGGTCTTGAATAATACCTAAATTATAAATTTTAAAAGTTAACGCATAATTTTCAAGTTTCAAATTTGTTACTATGATTTAAAGTGAGAAAAATAATTTTCTCACTAAAATATACTCCTAAGTAATATTTTGATAAGTTTTCTATTTAATATTACAATGATACTTGAAAGTGTATATAATCTACAATCAATATTTATTCAATTAAATATTTTATATATTTGACATTTATCAACGATGCCACATAAAATATGAAACATTAATTTAAAATAAAAAAACGTAGGCAATATTTAAAGTTTAAACATAACAATTGCCTCTGTGTTGTGTTCCCCTAAGCGTTTGAGAATCTTCAAGTTACAAACCAAAAAATAAATTTCTAGCACTATTATGAAATACTTATGTCTTTAGAACTCGTACTAGTTTTAATTAAACAAATTTTCTTAAAATTTAACTCAATAAATATTTTTTTTACGATTATGATTCAAACATTATATGAAACTCACACATTTAGTGATCTCATACATTGAATACCAATATACATCTAATAGCAATTTTTTATTTTTTATTTTTTGAAATAAAATATATTAATTTTTCATCGTTTTTTAAATTCACTCATGTAATCCGTGTCCAAAAAATAAAATGGAAACATTTATCTCTTTTACCAATAGCATTGGTCCCAATAATTGAGAAAAATGGAGGAAAGCCTCATTTTTAATTAGCACATTGCAATGTGCCTGCAGTGGTTGGGCCTGGACCTACCCATCTTTAAGCAATTAAATAAAAATAAATAATAATAAATTAAAATGTTTTTAAAGTAATTGAATCACTTGACTAATGCACCAAAAACAAAATGGTTGTTTTTTGTTAATAATTGTTTAATTCAAAATTTTCAAGGGTTTAGGTATAGTCTTGGTGACAATTATAAGATTGATTTATCTTTAATTTTTAAATCAATTTATAGATTGAACAATAAATTGTCTAAATAAATAATAAAATATTTATATAGTAAAGACGAGACTCGAGGTCTTGGGTCAGAATTCAACTAAAAAGTGAGTGTTTGTATACTTTTTTATTAGTTGATTATTAATAGGTTATTGATTATTTGTTAATAATTAATATTGTCATATAAAGATATATAAAATATATTCACAAAAAAAAAATAAGAAACTAACCAAACTATGTGGCAACATAATTTATAGTTAGATTTTTGATAAATCATAAGTTAGTAATTTAAAGAAAATATTAGGCTCATGAGGACAAGAGTTTTTAGAACTATAGAGAGTATAGTAACTTTCACATATCTAGAGAGAAGGGACTTTAAAGATAAATGACTTCAAAAAATCATTATCCATTAAAATGATAACTCATATTAGAAAAATACAATAATTTCTATATAATTAAATATAAGAGAATTTTAAAGTATATATTTTATTGAAGTGGCAATTTGGTGGAAAATTAGGAAAAGTAACCTTAACAGAATATAAATTTTAAATTAATCACAAAAATAAAATTACATGTTTAAGAGATTGGCAAAATAAAATAAAAAATTAAAATGCAAATTTTAAATAGAAATATGTATACTGTGACTTGTAACATAAAATTTTATGTCACATTCTAACAAATTTATTCGACTAGATTTCATTTAAAAAAACTCACAACATACGAATAATTAACTTTTCAAATAATTAATTGATTACTTACACCAGAAAAATATTGACTATGTTTTATTCGTGAAAGTTAAAATCATATTCAATCATTAAAAAATTTAAAATAAAAAATACAATACTCTAAAAATGTGTATATATATATATACACATATAAAGATTTTGGTTAGTAAATAAAAACCTAAATAATCCTAATTCATAGTGTTAAAAAAAAAAAAAGTTCTTTAACCTACCATAATTTATAAAATAGCCAAAAAAATCTTATCTATTGTACTATTAGTTCTACATAAAAAGCCTATCACCAAACCAACATTACTACTAAAACTTACAAGTTTATGTTAAAAAGCTTTACATGTGAAAATTTAAAATAAAAAATATATCAAAACATGTTTTGATTTGGATTTTCCATTTATTTATTTTTCATTTCTTTTCATGCAACCAAAAGGAGAAGATATGAATTTTTTATGTAAAAGATATTTTAAATTTAATTCAAAGCAGTGTATATAAGTGACATTAACAAAAATATAATTTTCTATACAATATCATTATTTAAATACTTAACACACTTTAGTATATTTAAATACATTATTGTTAATGTAGTTTTAAAATTTTATGAGTTCCTACTTCCTTAATTCTAAATTTTCCCTAATCTTAATTTGGAACCAAACAGACTGCAAACATTTTACTAAACCATAGAGCAAAACAGTGCTTAGAATAATCCCTCCGGATTGGACAAAAGTTGGATGGCTCGACAAAACGCCGCGCATAAAACTCAACGGAGCAAGCTCAGTCCAATTTTCAAAACCCGTGGCGTTCTTATAAAGCCAAACACCGTCTAACAAATGCTCGCACTACGCCCCCGGCTGCTTCCCACCGCCATGATCAGCGCCACAGCTAATCTATCGTCACCATCATTGCTTGCCCTCCGAAAACCTAGATTAACAACCCCTCACAATCCTAAACTTTCCAATGAAATCTTTTTCACGAAACGCCTTTCTCTCTCCACTCGCTTCCCCGATGCTTCCATTCGCTGCTTCGCCGCCGCCGCCACCGAAAAGGTCCGAGTTCAGAACCCCATAGTCGAAATGGACGGTACTTTAAAAAAAAATAGTCATTGGACAATATTTGGTTGTTGTTGTTGATTTCTCGATGTTGATTTTGTTCGTTTTTGGTGAATTTAGGTGATGAGATGACGCGAGTTATATGGAAAATGATTAAAGACAAGGTCTGAACTACGAGCACTGACTTATCGTGTTTTTATTGTTTTATTGATGGTATAATTGGTACTAGTATTTAGTGGTTGTTTGTTTCTTGTATATGTGAATGCAGTTGATATTTCCGTATCTGGAATTGGATGTAAAGTATTTTGACTTAGGGATATTGAACCGCGATGCAACTGATGATAAAGTTACCGTAGAGAGTGCGGAAGCGGCCCTTAAGTAAGTATGTAGATTATTATTTTCCTGTGGAGCACTTATTTGCGAGTCAAAATTTGCATGTTTTGTAAGTATTGAGTTTGTTGTGCTAAGTTGGTCAACACAACGAGATTAGCGTGACATTATATAATCTTATTTCTTTCATAGTTGATGTTGGGAATGTCGAGTGTGGTTTGCAGCTAATAGTCATATTTAGAGTTACTGGCAGCTAACAGGTATATTTAGATTTTTTGGTAGGTTTGAGCTACTGGTGAAACCATTCTGAGAATGATCAAATGGTTTTGAATTTTTTTTGAATTACTGCACTTATTTCTTTCCTGTTCCAGTGATAGGAGATAGACAAATTGGAGGAGCATGTAACCAAAATTCAATTTGTGGGGGATCTAATGGTGCATTTTCGAAAAGCTGATTTGCAAATGACTTAGAATGGGAATACAATTTTTAAAATGCTACTAGGAGCTGTAGACTGCTGCTCGCCCTCTAGAGATAAGCTTTGAAAGTAAAAAAATAAACCATAGCTGCTTGTTTCTTTCTTTTTTACCCATGTAATACAATATTTCTGAGGGACATTTTTGAGGAACATTTCTTTGGCAACATCATATTACCGTTAAATGAGAGTCACACAGTAGTCGTGACTTTTAAAGGTGAAATTAACATTGGCCATCACAATTGCAAAATGACAGAAAATAAAACTGATTAAACAGTTATGTTACACTAGTAAGTATATTGTGTTTTATATTGCAAGACAGATGAATTTTGCCATAAAATATATATTTTTATTGTGTGTAAGAAAAGCTCATCTCCTCATTCTGTATTTTCTCCAGGTACAATGTTGCCATAAAATGTGCTACAATTACTCCAGGTTAATTGTACTTTTATGCTACATTTGATATTTTATGATAATTAGAAAAGAGAAAGAAGTTCAATCTTGTCGTTTCAGATGAGACCAGAGTAAAGGAATTTGGACTAAAAGCTATGTGGAGAAGTCCCAACGGCACAATCAGAAATATATTAAATGGTCTGTGTGTACAATTTGCTGTCATCCTGTTTCAGTATCAAGACATCATAGTTTCCACTTTTTCAAGTTGTATAACTGCAGGATAATGTATCTTATTCATTGGAGTTTTCGTATTACTCTTTTCTAGGAACTGTTTTCCGTGAACCTATCTTGTGCCGAAATATTCCCAGAATTGTTCCTGGTAACATTCTGATTCTTATTTTATGCATGAAAATGATATATTTGAAACATAGTTCAGCTATTGGGACCCCATTTTGCAGGCTGGAAGAAACCCATTTGTATTGGCAGACATGCGTTTGGTGATCAGTATCGTGCCACTGATGCAATAATAAAAGGATCTGGAAAGCTTAAAATGATTTTTGGTTAGCTGATTATGTTAAGTGGTTTTAATGAAATGTGGTTGAAACTTTATTCTTGGAACAAATGCATGCTTACAGAAGAAACTTTTCTTTTTGTTTCTCAGTGCCAGAAAATGGGGATGGACCCTTAGAACTGGATGTGTATGATTTTAAAGGTCCCGGCATTGCCCTTGCTATGTATAATGTTGATCAGGTTTGTCCATTTAGTGATCTACCAGCAAATTTGCTATATTCTGTTAATGTACATATTCAATTATTGGCCGCATTATCTAAATTATTGTGATAAATTATCAGTCCATTCGAGCATTTGCGGAATCATCAATGGCAATGGCATTTGGGAAAAAGTGGTCTCTCTACTTGAGTACCAAAAATACCATTCTTAAGAAGTATGATGGCAGGTAATATATTTTCACTTTTTTCGTAAACCACATAGCGTCTTATCATTTGTAACATGGAACATATGTCTCAGTATTCACATCACAATTTTCACTATTTCAGGTTCAAGGACATATTTCAGGAGGTATATGAAGAAAATTGGAAGGAAAAGTTTGAAGAACATTCTATATGGTTATTTTTACATGTCTGATTTGCTATAGCTTCATATGCATCTGTGTTGTTCTCTGGAATATTTACAGAGTGTTCTTTGCTTTTGTTTAGGTATGAGCATCGGTTGATTGATGACATGGTGGCCTATGCACTGAAGAGTGAGGGTGGATATGTTTGGGCTTGTAAAAACTATGATGGAGACGTCCTGAGTGATTTACTTGCTCAAGGTAATTTCATCTTGAAAATGAATTATACATGCCGAATAATATGGTCATATCCTCCATGCGGTTTCCAATTATTTTGGAGATTTTATTAACTCAATCATGTGGAGAAACCACAGGTTATTGCAATTAAAGTTACAATTATCAAGGTTTTGAGTACTCTGATGGTGTTTGGAAATTCTCAATCAGCAAAAGAAGTTCTTTTAATTTTTTGGGATTAGTTTATTGGGTGAACTACAGCCAGACCCCAGAGGTTTGGGCTAATTACAAATAAGCTTCTGCGGTTTTGGAAAACTATATCTACCTTCAAGTTTTGCTCTGTTGAGAAACCCAAACAGAATTGCCAAGATGACAAATTTTCCGCTGGGGAATCTATGATTAAAAAATTCCCCCCCAAAAGAAATTCAAAATTAAGAGAATATTTTTACGCCTAACCATACAGGGGGGTCTACGTAATATTTTAATATAATAAGGGGTATTAATGTACTATATCAAAAACATGTTTTTTTTTTTTTTTTTACTTCTTACCCTTGTTTGTAAAGAAACGTTTATGGTAATTTGACCTTTTTTTAGTTTTACATTTTTGCCCCTGACCATATATGGGGGTATATGTAATATTTTTGTATCATAAGGGGTCTAATGTTATGCATCAATAACAAACAATAATGTCCATATAATTTTTATATCATAAAAGGTGTACTTGCAACATATAGATGATATGATTTTTGCTATATTTGAACATAATCTTGGTTAGTTAAACTTATCCTTGTTCTCTAAATAGCTTCCATGTTACAAACATCCCTTGTGGTTGTCGTTTATTATAATTACCCCTGTGTGGGTGAAAGGGCTTATAGTCAAGCCACTTAAGCTGCTTAACCCTATGTGCAGTGTCTACCATCTTTCTAGACTTTTTTGAGTGAATCAGATCTTCTAACTTGAAATCTTCATTTGAATTATGTTAGTCTGTATAAAACTGCACTAACACATTATGTTACCCGTAGCATGATACTTGAAAATGACCGGGATTGAAGATTTGAAACTGAGAGACTGAATTTTGAAAAGAAATCTCCTATAGAATTGATCAAAGATCCAATTGCCCCAAATTTCACATTCATTCCCATCCGTGTCAAACTAAAAATCAGCAGTATGGTTGGAACTCTTTTGTTTAGTGCATCTTTATTTCAAAAGTGTCGATTAATTTCACTAAGTCAAAATTCACCAGAGTCCCGGAGTATCTCCAAATCAACAAAATTTCGAGTTTAAGATCTGTGTTTTTGAACCTTGATTATGATGTTGCAAGTTGCACTGCCGTTTCATAATTTGCATCAGAAAGGGATACGGAACCTAAGATGTTGGCAAGTTCCTCATGTTGTGATGTGACTTTGATTTCCTTACACAAAGGTTCATGCTTTGCAACTTAATAAAATATTGCAAGATTGGCTGATATTCCTTTGCTGTGTGCAGGATTTGGTTCTCTTGGACTCATGACTTCTGTTTTGGTTAGTCCTGATTTCGCATATCCATGATCTAGCTCATGATATCTGTTTGTTTTTATGACATTTGTACATCTGTCATGTCTGCTTTGCAGTTGTCGGGCGATGGTAAAACATTAGAAGCTGAGGCGGCTCATGGGACTGTAACCCGTCATTTTAGGCTGCATCAAAAGGGACAAGAAACCAGCACCAACAGTATTGCTTCCATATTTGCCTGGACACAAGGATTAGAACATAGGTTAGTTGTTGCTTTTGTTAATATATAAGTACATTTTTGGGGGTGAGATGCCTGTTTTTGAACTGTAACTTTGTGGATGAGCGAAGACTTAAGTTTATATCCTAAGCACCTGGAGACAAGCAGTTGCTGCAATTATTTAAACCAGAGTGGGAAACATTTTTTGAGCTTGATTCTGTGGGATATACTTTTTTCTACAGCCATCTTTGGACTTTGCAGTGGAAAAAAACCCATGATACAAGTCTATACATTGAACTCATATGTGAGGGCACATTCTGTGGGAGGATTGGCAAAATTGCCTTTATTTTTAGTTTCCCTGTTTACTTCAATTATTTGTCATTGTTGGTTCCTGATCTTGACTTTCACGTGCCGTGATTAATCCATTAATGTCTTTTTTCTAAAAAAATTCAGAACTCTAGTTCCAAGATTTTGTTCCATGCCTCAATTACAATTACATGCTTGATATTTATGTTTATTGCTAATAATCTCCTTGCTTACTTTAGTCTCTGTTATCATATTTCTTTTGGTTCTCAATCTGTAGTGTTGTATGCTTCTAGAACCTGAATTCTTGTGCTTGAATCTTTTGCATGTCAACATCTCTATCAGGGCGAAGCTTGACGGAAATGAAAAGCTGTTAGATTTTGCTCGCAAGCTAGAAGCAGCATGCATTGAGACAGTGGAATCTGGAAAGATGACTAAAGATCTTGCTATTTTGATTCACGGGCCAAAGTAAGTGGTGCTTTCTCGATTCTACTAAACTTTTCATGTTTTGACACCAGATGGCTACATAAACTAAATTTTAGTTCGAATTTTTATGTTATAATGCACTTTGGTGTTTGTCATTTGATTTCTATGCTTCACTGAAACTTGAAGTACCTAAGACTGTTTTTATACCCAAATAAAGAAATTGTTATGGGAATCCTGCCAAAGTGAAGCAATGTTGCGTTTATCTTGTTGGCATTCAATTGATACTAACTGATGACCACTTGGTCATATTGGACATAGCTGGAAGCACATTTTCAAGTTTCAGTCAAATTGTATTATCTGTCTTTACTAGTATTGCTTCTATGGTGTAACTAGTTTTCTGAAACCTGATGGTGTCATTCTTGTTGAGTGGTTCTCATAGTTTCCAGCGTAAATCATATCTGCTTGCAGTTTCTAAGCTTCAGGCTTATGTGCAGGGTATCAAGAGAGTTTTACTTGAACACCGAAGAATTCATTGATGCTGTTGCACAAAATCTTGAGTTAAAGCTTCCTGCTCCGGCACTTGTTTAAAGTTTGAACCTACACTCAGTTTTTGTGCCTGATACTAATGTGGGAAGTATAGAGTTAGAGAAGATGAAGTTGTGGGGGATTGTACAGCACCCACTTTCTTCCAAAGCAATACATCATACAGTAAACTTCAGAACCTTTTCTAACCAAGCTACCATTGATGTGTTAGGAGATATCAAATGGTTAGCCATTGCCAAGCACAGTCCTGATTGAGAATTTTTTTTTTTTTTTTTTGGTACTTTGTTTTATCTTGCTACTATATTTCCATTCTGAACTAGAATGGGATTATAGATCATAGAAGATGACGGATAATAGCCACAGATAATGAGATAAAACTTGCTTGTGTTTACCCATGCAATGTATGCCTTATTTTCTGGAGTTGGCACTGATTAAAAAAAGTGTGACAAGGAAGCTGTCCTTTTCCATTTATTTTTGGCGAATTTTAAATATTTCCTTTCCATAGCATCTAGTAGTAGTTTGCTATTTTTATATGTTCGCACTTCCCTCGTGCTCCAATACGCTAGGATGACATTAATTGCACACTATATGGTTCCATTGCCCTCATTCCTAACATCAAAATCTAAATTTTCATATTTAAATCAAGTCCAAACAGGCGAGGTATTGTCTAATCCCTCCAAAATTTCTACTGCCACTTTTCTCTTCATCACTTTTCATTCATCTTCCTCGGCTTGTCCAATCAAGATCCTCTGAACTAATGAGTGAGTGTTTATTTTATTTTACCTTAATTATGTATAGATTTATAATTACCTTGCCCAAACTGAGTACTTTTCAAATTCTACGGTCATAATTCACTTTTAATTTTTCCGTTTTTTCTCTCTAATGCAGATTACCTGGTTGAAAATTGGCAAAAATACCTAACAAACTACCAATTGATCTGATCAAAAATTTTTATTTTTTCTAATAGCTGCTTAACTGACGGGGATTTGTTTATATTAACGAGAGATACGCTAATATGAAGGCCGTAAAAGTTTCTGAAAATAGATGCAAATTTAAGCATTGAGATTGGATTGGGAAACGTTTGGCTCAGAAATGTCAGGAGTAAGGCTGGATTTATTTGCTTATTGCCTCCAACTTCTGAGCTATGTACACTGGTTTTGAGCTCCAACTCCCAAGTTATGTACATTGGTTTTGAGCCACAGAAAGTAGTGATAATGCATATATTTTTTTGCTTATCATCAAGTAATCTGCCAAAACGTGCAGTCATGGTGAAGGGATTGTTGATATTGGGGAATCTTGTATTGTATTGCACACTTGAAAAGAACTTTAGTAGTAGAGTGGATCATGTGTATCTTGATTTCAGGATTTAGCAGTTTGGTGACTGTCCATGAGAGAGATATACAGGGTTGAGTGTTTCCCTGATGAACTTTTAAGCAGGCAGATTTTGTTTTCTTTGACCTGCCTCAACCTTGGTTATCTGTTCCTTCTGCTGCAGAAATGTTGAAGCAAGATGGGGTCTTGTGCTCATTTTCACCGTGTAATGAGCTTGTACAAATGTCTCATGAAACGCCCAGATTGAATTTTACCGGTATGCTTTCCTTGTAAGATTTTGACAAGCTGATTTTATTGGATATTAAAGTGACTATTTTTCATGTTTAAGTATATTTTGTTAATTGCAGATTGCTTCTCCCTACACATGAAGTTTGTGAGGAGAACTTGGGGAGCTGGCAGAACAATGAAGTGGGTTCGGCAGCTCTTACAAGTAGAAAGAAGAGGGCAGCCTTGTATAAAACTTGTAGTCGTTGCAGCATCATGGCTAGAAGCAATGCAGGCTAGAGAGGTCTTCACAATTGCCAGACTCAACTGCACCATGTGAATTCACTATTCTACTATGTGGTTGATGATAGCTGAAGTTATGGCAGACTGAGGATTCTGTTTCAAAACGTTGTCTCTGTCCTATCACTAGATTATTCTTTGTTTTTCCTCCAAATTCTTACTGTCTGTAGACTGTTATTACGGAGGGGATCATGGATTCTGTCTGGAAAACAGTCATATTAGCTGCTTTATGCGTGAGATTCTGAAGGATATAGCCCAGTCTGATGGAGATTTTGAGGCTTGTATTGCAGAGAAACACACTCTTAACCTGCAGGACTAGTTTTTCCCGTCGGCTATAATGACAGGTTAAGCTCATCCAGACAATTATGGTTCTCAGGAGTAAGACTGATGACAGTTATGCAATGGTTATAAAATTACTTTTTCCTTGCAATGGGAGGTGAGAAATGTGAAGTGTTGATCTTTGAGTCCATGAGTAATTCTACGGTTAAGGTCATCTTCAAGGGAGTCGCAATCCTGCAAGTAGATTTTTCTTGTAGGACTGGACCACTTTGTACTTCTGATCATGAAAATGGTGGAAATCGTTGCAGAATGCAGACTGGTATATGCGAGGTCCACAATATGGCTGGCTGGTAGTTTGATTATCAGAGGAGCTTTGTTTGCCATACGTTTCTTTTTCTTTCTCAAGCTATTTGAGAACACATGATTGTCTGAAACCGCTCCATCCATACATTCCAAATACCTTGTGACTCATCACCACCACTCAACACAAAATCCAAATTCAACTCTTGAATTACAGTTTTAATCTTTGACTATATGTTAAAACCCCTTTTTTATCCAGTTCTTGAAATATTAGTTTTATCCTTGACTATAGGACAAAGCCCTTTCTTGATTCAAATTATACGTGTACGATGCACGAATGTTTAGCCCATAATAATTGTGTATCATGGATTCAAAACCACACGTGATTTAAGGAGTATTTTTCTAGCAACACTACTGAAGTTCGAATTCCCCACAATAACATTTTTTGGGTTCAGGAGAAATTGTCAATGAAGTACCCTTAATACCCTCAAAACCTTTGAGAAACTCACCACCTTTGAGCAGAATCAGTCATGGGGACCTATGCATTGGTTCTCTCCCTTTCTAAACCATTTTTCAGTTCTCTAAAACAACCATTTCAAAACTTCAACTGCAGATTCTGTGCCATTAACCGGTGCCATTTTCTGAAATCTTGTGATCAATCTTCGCATAACTACGGCCTTTCATTGCGTCCAAATTCAAGTTCTTATATCAGAACCAGTGCATATAAGTTGGCCAGCAAGAGATCATGTGACTTCAAAGTCAGGTCAGCAGCTGTTCCCGAAAGCAGAAATGAGGTAACGATTACCGATGAAAGGATCAGGACTTTGCAGCTTGGATCCATGTTTGCAATCTGGTATCTACTGAACATATACTTCAACATCTACAACAAACAGGTCCCTTTTCCTTCCTGTTTTTGCCTTTGTTTCTTACTGTTTAATTTCTCTTTCGTGTTTCTTGTTATGGAATAGTACCAGGAAATGTTAATCTTCTGCATGTGACCTTGTAAATTATAATGATATTAGCTTCTTGAATCTTCATGACAGGTTCTGAAGGTTTATCCATTCCCTGCAACGGTGACGGCCTTTCAGTTCGGTTGTGGGACAGTTCTGATATTTCTGATGTGGGCGCTGAATCTGCATCCAAAACCTAAAATTAGTAGGTCTCAGGTAATCTATTTTCAATGGTGTAAATGGCCGTTCTTCATGTTTTTGGCTTAGATATTTATTGTGGACATCAATGTTCAGTTTGCAGCAATCTTTCTACTCGCTCTTGGGCACACAGTAGGAAACCTTTTAACAAACATCAGTCTCGGGAAAGTCGCTGTTTCATTCACACACACAATCAAGGCAATGGAACCTTTCTTCACAGTCTTGCTTTCTGCCCTGTTCTTTGGAGAGGTACTGAATCTACTTTGATACATATGTGCGGGCATTGCGAGTGTGTGTTACGTCTGTGTTTTCATTTTTACACTTCAGAGTAACATAGGATAAATAGGACAAGTGCATTTGCACCCTATGTAGGATTTCTACTTCTCTCATTTTGTGGCCTGATAAGTTTCAATTGGCACTCCAATTCTTTGAACATCTGCATGCTCATTTATGAGCAGTTCTAGAAAGCATGTATTCTGATTTTTGGGCGGGAACGATTGTTGAAACTAAGATGGCTTTGGATTTTGGTCATTGGATTTTAAATAAAAAAATCATTCAAGCCCTTAGTTGATGCTTTTAATTGTTAAGATGCATTTTATCACTGAAGGTTTACATCATTCCAAACTTTTTATGTGAATGGTCTGAGGTTGATTTTGGCTATTACGTAGAACAGTTTACTGTTACTTCCAGAATGTCACTTAGAAAACGAATACACAAGAAAATGAAAAGTGAAAATTATGCAAGTTAAGCGTGAGGCACCCCTAAAATTACTCAAGTCAAACTTTTGTTTCTCCGCACTGTTGAAGCCATCCTTGGTATGGAGTAGAAACTTCAATTCAGTAGATTTGCGAGTGTTACATGATTTATTATTTGAAGTCATTTAACTTTCAGTCTGATGACACAGAGGCCCTCCCTATGGGTTGTTTCTTCTCTTGTGCCTATTGTTGGTGGCGTGGCATTGGCATCATTAACTGAGGTCTCTTTCAACTGGTATGAAGGCTGATTAAAAGTGAATATCATCAAATTATTTTCCAGTAAGTAGTTGTAGGCTGATGATGGATTTCTTTTAACAGGATAGGTTTTGGTAGTGCAATGGCTTCAAATCTTACCAACCAAACACGAAATGTGTTCAGTAAAAAGTTAATGGTTAGAAAGGAGGTGTGGTCCAGTTTTTTCAGCACCATCTTCATTCCCATCATCTGGGATAAAGCATTCCGCCACAGCTTTTACTTATCACTCATCATACATTATATTGAAAACTCTAAACTCTTCATCTTTTTTTCTTTTTTAATTGACAGGAAACTCTGGATAATATCAATCTCTTCTCCATTATAACAATCATATCATTTTTACTTCTGGCTCCTGCTGCCATTCTCTTGGAAGGTGTCAAGCTTAGTCCTTCACACTTGCAATATGCTGTAAGTACCAAATGAAATAGCTGTGTCTTAACTTTAAACGCTTCAAGAAATTTATTATGGATGGTTAATTCATCTACTTTGATTCAGGCAAGTCAAGGTCTGAATGTCAAAGAATTGTGTATAAAATCTCTTTTATCTGGTTTCTGCTTCCATACCTACCAACAGGTGAGGTCCCATATAAATCCACCCTATCTTTTTGCATTGTTTGAGTAACAGCATCTTTCAACCATCATTGATTTCCTGTCTTCTTCATATTAGACTCTATCAAGAATGATATTTCTTATTGTATTCTGAATAGCCACAATCTTAACTAAATTCTGCATATTCCATTTGTTAGATTAAAATTCAACAGAGTCTCGAGCCTCTGTCTTTTTTCCAATCTAAATGTTGGAGCCTTATCAGATACTGAAAGATATAGTTATGCACAATTACATGTATAACTTAAACCATGCAAGTTACTAACTTCATCTGTTTCTTATGGGCAGGTTTCGTATATGATATTACAAATGGTATCACCAGTGACACATGCGGTAGGGAACAGTGTGAAGAGAGTGGTGGTCATTGTATCCTCTGTAATCTTCTTTCAGACGCCTGTGTCACTGATAAACTCCCTAGGTAATCTACTCAACCTCCGATTTTAATTGTTTATTTCTCGTTCCATTTTTACATGCATATTTACACCTAGCAATCTCAGGAACTGCTTTGGCTCTTGTTGGAGTTTTCTTGTATTCAAAAGCAAAGAGGATCAAACCAAAAGCTGCTTGACTTATGGAGCCACAATTGCATTGATATTGAATCACTTTAACAAGTGTTAAGAGCTCCCAGAGGATGAATCACTTTAAGGGGCAGAAGTAACTGCAAGCTTTGGTTTCAGGCTCAATTTCAACTCATTTACCTCTCAGAGTGATCAGGGATACTCCAACTAGGCTTCATACACCTAGATAGTCACAGTTGCCAAGTATGTAGGCTTTCTTACACAGCTAAAATTTCTATCAATTTTCATGTTTTACTGTAAATGACAGAAATTATAAGATATTCTAAGCATTATTGAACTCAAGTTTTAACTTATACCTTAATCTTTTTTTATGCTATAATTAATGTGGCAGCTTGTACATTTCAGTCAGGTTAAAGTCTATTTGCTTTGCATAATAAGATATACGTCTCAGCTAAACTGATGTTAAGCTCATTGCCCATTATCTCTGCTATTTGGACAACGGTTTAAACTTCTTTTCCTTTTTATTTTCCCACATTCCATAAACATAATTTCTTCATTAAGTCTCTGAATTATTGGGTAGCACCATAAGTATGTGGTTTAGTGGATGTTATTTTCTATTTATGACTTCTAACAATTATTCATAATCCAAAATCAACATCCTAAATTGAGCTTTTAGCCTTTTATTCGTTTCCATATACAGTGATCAAAGAAATAAAAGAAGAAAGGGCACCGGCACATCTCAATTTCAAATGGCTCCATAACCATCAACTAAAAGATAATCTGAAGCAACAAAACATAATTTATCTATCAACCATAGATTTACATTTACAACAAAAAGAACTGTCCCAAGACCATCATCTATGGCAGTAGCATTTCTGTCTGACCCTGTAAGCTTGTATCTAGTACAGCAGAAAACATGTATAGCAAACATTGGCCAGCTTAGAAAAGTTCACTAGACATCTCTTTCAGGGGGAATATTCAACCACAGTACTTTAAGTTTTACTTACACAACATGAATCCCCTGCCAGCAGCTACAAAACTAAAAGCAAAAGTAGTTAGAATGTCAACCCATGGGAACAAATGCACCGTCAAAAGCAGGTCAGATGCAAAAAGATGTGGATCCTCACTTCGATGCATTATCCTGTTGAGTTATCGCACCCTCCTCTCTTTAATTCCAGTTTGATCCATGGGCAAATTGTTCATTTCCCGATTGCGTGGGGGATGATCTTCCCCATGCCTGCCCAGAATTGTCATGTGATCCTCCAACAACTTCCTTCTTGTTAACATCAGGAGGGGAGAGTGATTTCTCGCGATGACTCTGTGGGTCATCATCATAACTCTTACATTCTCTGGTATTAGGATTGCTCCAAGGTGAGGCTCGCTCATTCATAGATGGCGATGATCGAGCCCGCTCCATCATAGTTTCATGAAAACTGCGTGGGGCGGGGGCAACTCCATTAAATCTCTCAGAGCTACGGCTACGACTGCGACTACGGGCTCTGCCACGGTTCTCAACCCATCCTGAATTCTTGTTGGGGCTTCTGCTGCGACTTCTACCTCCATTCTTCGCAGCAGCCATCATGCTCTCATGAAAGCTCTTATAATGAAAGCTTCCAGTGGCATTTCTGTCGTCTCCAAAGGATCCAGAACCATGTCTGCGAGCATAAAAAGACAAAATCTTTAACCACACACACTACATACAAGAGCAAGCCAATCTAAAACCATCCTCATGCTGTAGATAACTGCCAAAGCAAAAGCATGAAGGGGGAAAAAAAGAAAAAAAAGAGGAGAAAACAAACCTATCATGCTGCTCACGGTCATAACCGGCACTGACACCCCTATCTGAATACGAAGACATTCCCCAACCTCCCCTTCCCCCGTCCCTTCCACTGTAGGAAGAATCATAACGTCCACTACCACCTACATCACGTCCACAAGGGTCCAAGCCCCACTGACGCCTTGCCCTTCCCATTCCACCACCACGTGCAGCCATTTCACGAACTTCAACAGGAACACTTTGATTTGCTCCTTCCAGAAGTTTGACAAGATCTGATGCATGTTTTGCATCCTGGTCACAGAAAAAAGTATAAGCTACTCCAGTGGCACCTGCCCGTCCAGTTCTTCCAATTCTGTGGACATAGTCCTCTATTCCTGTTGGGAAGTCATAATTTATCACCACCCTGTGACAAGATAGATACTATCATCACAACAGACGAATCACAATCAAAACATAACAACAATGGCAGATTGCCTGCTATTGCAAAAGAACTGGCAATCTTAATCATAATGTCGTATCCAGCAAAATCCTCACCATCAATAATAAAAGCTTATGTAATGGGATGGAGAACATGTAAATAATAGTAATAAACATGCTTGCAGCACTAACAAGAAAAAAAAAATATTAAAAATGAAAAAATCCATTACCAAGAAAAACATATTCAACATGTACCAAAACTATGAGCATACCCACATGGGCCATATCACTGCTGAAATTCTCCAAAAAACCATTTTTGTGTTCTCTTTTTTCATGTACGTGCTGTAGCCCAACCAAACAACTGAATTTAGGCCCATTGCACAACATCCACAAGACCAATTTTAACAGCCACCAACCTGATATCCTTAATGTCCAGTCCACGAGCAGCAACATCAGTGGCTACAAGCACAGGGGACCTTCCTGTGCGAAACTGATTCAACACATGATCCCTCTCACCCTGAGATTTGTCTCCGTGAATAGCAGCAGCTCCAAATTGCCGGGTCAGGTTACCTGCAAGTAGATCACACATTTTCTTTGTAGAGCAGAAAATAATTATCTTTGATCCTGGTTCTTGAGATCTCAATATCTGTTCCAGGCGCCGGCGCTTATCCATTGGTGACAAAACTTCAACATACTGTGACATAAAACTACTAAGTTAATTCAACACAAAACCTCCAATGCAGTAAAACAGGAGACATCTGAACACGTATTTAAGAAGATAAATCGAAGAGAAATTATTCAAAATATACCTGGGTTATTGCCTTGTTTGCAGCAAGCTCATCAACATTTCCAATGTTAACCTGAACAGGGTTTACCAGTAAATCAGCAGCAATTCTGCGCACCTCCTTCGGCCATGTTGCTGTGTACATCAGGGTTTGCCTACGAGAAGGCACCTCCTTCACAATTTTCCTTATCTGGGGTTCAAAACCCATGTCCAGCATCCTGTCTGCCTCATCTAATACCAAATATGATACTTGATGGAGGCTGACTCTCCTCATCTCCAAAATATCATTCAATCGACCAGGAGTAGCCACCACAACATCCACACCTCTATCTAGCTCTTTCAACTGAGGACCTTTAGGTGCACCTCCATATAAACACTGCATCAAACAAAGATCAAAACTAATATCAGCAAAAAACTCAGAGAAACATAAGAAAGATGACTACTCACAAGAACATGTGTTTACATTGTGTTTAAAATCAACACTGAAAAACAGGAAAAAAAAATGTTCATATAGACTGCAAACAAACACAAGGATGTTACTCAATCCCGAAAAGATATAACTAACAGGAATATATAAACAGTGAAGCAGTAGAGAAAGGAGATTTGCAGACATAAAATAGAAGAAATAATACACCACTCCAACACAGCAAGGTTAATGACTAAGCACAAGTAACAATCAACGTCATACCTGCACAAAAATCAAATTTTCAGAATACAACGAGGAAGGCATTGTTAGAATCATACCGTACAAGATATCTTAGATGATCTTCCAAACTTCCCAGCTTCATCTTGTATCTGAGTCGCCAACTCCCTTGTTGGTGAGAGCACCAAAACAGTTGGACCTAATTTAGGATTATTACGCCTTTCTTTCAGATGAATAAATCCAGGAATCAAGTAACCCAAAGTCTTCCCAGATCCTGTCTTGGCAATGGCTACTATATCACGACCTTGAAGAGCAACCGGCCATGATTGTGCCTGGATTGGAGTTGGAGCAGAAAAACCAGCATCTTGTACCTGGAAAATGTGTTAGGGACAAAAAAAAATAAAAAATAACCCACAATCCTTATAAGCGGAGGTAGCACTTCAATTTTATGACTGGCTTGTTTTAAACTTATGCCAGTGACCAAGGAAATAAGAAGTATCATCCTCCAATAAAGTTTGCACTCTTTGCTGATGCAAGCAAGAGTAGGAGGATGCCTCTTCTATTCAGACCAAGGGCAGACCGAATCACCACCAAGAAAATTTCTGGCTGAGCCTGGATGATTCGGCAAGCCCTTCACGTAAATTGGTCCACCAATAAGGGCACTCCAATTACATGAGAGCCCCCACAGCAGGGTGGCACAATGTACGAAATTTGGCTCCTCCTTGGAGCAAATATCGCACGTGTGACCGAAAGTAGAGACAGAAAAATTTCGAGCATGAGTTCTCAACTCCACACTGGAACTCCAGCTGTACTTGAAAATTGCAGAAAATTTATTTGATCCACAGTTCAAACTTAAGATATTACAAAGATACGATTGTGTTCATACCTCCCTTAAAATCTCTGAAGGAAAACCAGTGGCTCCAAATGAGGTGAAAGGTTGGGGCACCTTATCTCCCTAGCCAATTGAGTACAGCCAACCAATTAAAATTTATTAAAAAAATTAATAAATAATAGGTTAGAAAAACAAAGAGAGAAAGCAAGATATGTAGACAATATAACAAAAGGGAAGCATTAGATTTCCAAAGAGGAATAGAGGATTAACCCTAAAAAAATAGACAGAGTTAGACACTGAGATAACTTCAAGACAAAAATTAGACAGGCTTGAACAACATTTGGATTTTATAGGCTCAAAATTTGGCCGCAGGATAAAAGAAATCCAACTGAAGACCCATATAACTCCACAAAAGCATAAATAATATCACTAGAAAAACATTTGTGCTACTTCTGATATAGTCTCAGTTGACAGTTTTCAGAAAAATATATTCTCAAAAAAATGCATTATTAGACAGCAAAACCCTTTTAGTACAAAATTTCTCAGATCAAACCATATTAGTGGTTCAAACTCTAGGGTATTTTACTTTTCCTCAATAATTTACACCACCACATTGGATTCTAAGTCAACTACTACTACAGATATCCATCCTTAATTAAGCATGACTCCAACACTAAAGGGAGCCAGATTGAAGGTAAGTTCTCAGCGGCTTGGGTTGATCTAGCTCAAGAAATATCTGGTCTCCAGATGAACACACACCACTTCTTCAAAAATTGAAGCATACAAATACTAGGAATATATATATGGATGGAATGTTATAGACGCTTACAGTTACAGTAATTTCATGATGACGACAATAATACTCAGCAGACAAACCAGTTTCTGCACCTTTAGATGCATTAGGTCCATGTGCAGCACTGGTTTTCACATCTGGATCATTCAGTGAATAATCTGATCTGCTTCTGGCAGTCTAACACAAAGTAGAGGAAAGGAAAACACACCTTGTGAGTCTACACATAGACAAATTCTTGTGCAAGCATTACATATGTAATGTAAAAAATAACTATTCCAATTACATTAGAACTTCAAATATAAGTTCCACCAGATGCAAAAAAAAAAAATGGAAAAAAAAAAGGGCAACAATTACTTGTAGAACTCTTAAAAAAGTGAGATATAAGAGTGTGGAGCAATATTTCTTAACTCAATATGCAAAATTGATAAATAATAGATAAGAGAGCTATCAATTTTTTTGACAAACTTTGCATAAGCAGAACTTCATGAAAATGAAGAAAATTTATAAAAGAACCACTTGAGACACCTGATCAGTTCCTGCTCCAGAAGCAACCTTTGCAGAGCCACCATTGGTACCTTTGTTATATCTATCTTCATCATCATTTTCAGAGCGGTGTCCTGGGGACTTTTGAACAGATGAACCCAAAGATTTGTCAGACGGTACAGAGCTTGCATGCGAGGAGGCGACAGGTCTCTCATATTGGGTAATATTAGTCTCTGGATTCCAGAAGTAAAGATATCCAGTCTTACCATCAACCAGTCCTCTCCATGGTTTTGGGAGGGTAGAGTCCTCTGGCGCATACCGTACACTAGCAGACGAGGCAGTGGCATCAGCTGCCATATCAAGGATTCCCTCTTAAGTATCCTGTAGCATGAAAAATTGTCAATATCCCAATGCAAAGTAAACCAAAGTTCAGAAACCCATACGAAAATCATTAAAAGTTTATCACATTGGAAAAGAGCTATTACAAGAAGTAAAATATGCTATTTGGTTATTAGATTCTTTGTCAGAAGAAATACCAGAAACAATAGTCTCAAAACCACAAGACAACAGAACACAAATGGAATGCAAGCAGCGAATCCATATAAAGGGAAAAATATTTAATGATATAAGAGATTCTAATTCACATCTATGAAATGCAATTGCTTTCATTGGATAAAAAAACAAAAAAGAACAAATCATAATGGCATTCCTAAAAGCCAAATCACTAAAACAATAGTCCACCTATATATAAAACATAAATATAAAAACACTTACACTACGGCCTGCTTGCATTAACAGCAACGCCTAATACGCACATATTCTTAATTCAAATAGCTGCAGTAGGCAGCAAACGAGTCCGACTAACAGAGAAAACCTAAATAAAGAAAAAAAAAACTGCAAACATGTAGAAATTCAAAAGCTGAGCAGACATGAAAAGAAGCAGCATTGCATTTAAGATTCACATCCTAAACCCTAAAACATAGCATCATGAATGTGCTCACCGAATGCACATGCATTTCTCAAGCATTGCACTCAGATCTAGAGTAACTGCAAATCCACAACGGAAATTGTCAAAACAATACTAGAAAGTCAGGGCAAGGAGCAATAACGGTACCTTACGCCGTCCTTTTCCAAACAAAAGGACAGAACAGAAATGCTCCTCCACCCGGGCACTTTCCCAAAGACTGTTTCTTCTCTCTCTCTCTCTAAAAAGTGAGCAACAGCTAAGCTTATATACAAATGTGTAGTGCATATATACGTTAGAGAGAGAAAGAGCTACGCTTCCGAGAAACCAGAAGCGTGAGCAAGCGAAGAAAGAAATGGCTGAGGAGTATTAATACCAGCCTGAAAAAGAAAAGTTAACCCACGTATAATTTTAATTTTTGACCATGGTTAATGTTAGATGAACCGTTCCATAGTACCCATGGTATCGACTTAAAATTCTAATTTAATTATATTAGGAAAAGCAAAATTTGTTTAATTGAGTTTTTGTAAATCTTTATTTATCAAGTTATATATTTTAGTCTACATTATACAGGAAATTAATTTTAATAATATTGTGAGAAGCTAATATACAAATTAAACTATTTCGATGTCTCGTATCATTTGTTCGAATGAGAAAAAGAAAATTTATTGGGACGACAATAAAACGGATTTAAATTTGAATAGGATTCGCCTCATCTTGAATTTTTGTGTTCAAACATACCTAACACTGACTGTTTATTCTTTTTTTTTTTTTTAAATTTATTATATATATTTGAGTAATGTTTTATAAAAAAAATATATTTTTTAGAAAGGTTTAGTGTATTGTTTAAAAAAGTATATAATTTTTAATATTTTAAAATAATAAAATAGACATAGTCTAATTTATCAAGTCAAAATTTGAAACGTGTTCGGATCTTAGAATTATTGACGGGATGGATTTTGAATTTTGCATTTGTTATCTATAGAATTTATTCAAATAATATATTGGAATAATGTTTTGTAACTAAATTGAGTTAATTTACATAATTTGATGGAATCAATTATTATAAAACCAGTGTAATACTCTCAAATTAACAGCAATTTTACCTTTTGAATCAGCTAACTAAAATGCATTTATTTGTCACACTTACATTGAATCATCCTTACTTACAGTGAATATGACAGTAAACAGATTTTCTGCGCAGTGTTCTAATAATCGAATTTGGTTCCCAAATATTTATGCTGCTGATTTTTTTCATTTTTTATTTGTTTACTGCCTCTAATTTAATATGTACAAATAAATTAAATATCACACAAATTGACAATATTATCCTTTCATGAAAATGGAATGGCGTGAATGCCACTTGTGGTCACCAATTTTTTGTGGCTTTGGGGAAAACCACAAGGTAGCTAAAATTGGAAAATGGGAGATACGCTAGTGACTAAAATTGTGAGGTTTCTTGACTTTATTTTATAGTGAATTTTATAAAGATTTTAATAGCAATTAACAATTAACATTTAACAAATATTAATTTTTTTCAACAAAATAACTAACAAATAACTACATATAAGATTCAAATTCAAAACCTCAATAATCTTGAAGCATCAACCTTACTATATTTAAAAAAAAAAAGCACTTGAAAATAAAATAAAATAAAATTCGAAGTGTCAATATCATTGATATAGTTATTTAACTTATATAACCTTTCTAAAACGCCAAAAAAAACCCAAATATTGGATTTAATTTTCCATATATTATTTTTGGAAATTATAATAAGGGAACACAGGTTGAACTATAGTGCCAATAAAAACATTTTTGGAACTATAGTACAGTTCTCAGACTGCACTCAAAATAGAAAAAAATGGAGTAGGCTGCAATTAAGCAATTACGGGCGGGGGGTCAAAAAAAATACAGAAATAATTGAGATTTAGCTAAAAGTGCAAAAACAATCTCTGTTTTCAATTGAAGTTACAGCTGCCTACTACGCATGATACACTTGACTAAATCCAATATACGAAAATAATCATAGAAAAGTGAGGATTCTTTACCCTCCAACCCATCCCTGCTGACCCTGTTGCTTCCCGCGAGATTGTTGCAAGGGCTTCCACCAACAATCAGATCAAAACCACCTATTGTGTTCATTATCTGCTCTAATCTCTCACCGTCAAACTGTTGAACATCATCAAAATCGATCAGATTCCCCGTCTGGTTAGTCTGCTCCCACCAACTCCTTACAATATCTCTATTCACTTTGGATTTCTCAACAGAAACTACATCCTTCAATTTGATGCCCAGTCGGTGAAGTGCAACTTCTGCGCCACCAATTCCAGAGAAAAGGGATAAGAGGTTTATGCCATTTGGGAAAAGGTCCTTCAGGACAGACAGATGATAAGCCACTGTGTCAACCTAATTTAAAATCCAAGGCAATGTATCAGAATCATGACTACAGATTTTGCTATTGAACTATGAAAATCCAAATGATTTGCAACAAGATGGACTTCAGTAGACAATATATGCGGCTCATTTATTGCAGGAATTCAAAGTCCCGACAGTCTGCGATCTTCAAATAAAGGGGTTAAGAAAGAAAACGGCATGGGGAAAGCGGGGATTTTTTTATTAAAAAATAGCTGGAAAAACAGCTGACCTGGAAAGAGTTTCCAAGAGATTTATATCTGTCAGTCCTACTTATACCACCACCTCTAGTGTGGTTTTTTGGGAAGCCCAACAACATTTCCACTTCATCTGGCTCCAGAGGGGCAACCTTGTTCCTCCCTACCCAAACCAAATTCCATTTGCGGCACTGTTCAAGAACAAATTTTTGGACTGATTCAGGTGGGTCACCATCATACCTCTCTAGAGCGCTGCGGATTCTCTCTGACAGTTTTGCACTCCCAATAGCAGTTTGAATGCAATTCAGTTTATCTCGTGTATCCCAGGAAGGCCACCACTTTCTTGACAATGGAAATGCTTGATGGATAGTAAGAGGTGGAAGGGGAATGAGAGGAAATCTGTTTTGAGTAGGCAGATTATGAACATAGCCTCTTTTCCTAGCAGTAGCACAGAAATACTTCGAGTCAACAAACTCCGGTTCAATCTCATAGAGAAATCGGGATATAGTGTCCCAGACTCCCTTAGGGGCAAGGGCCACATTTTCATAATAAAAATATGGCGGACCTCTCGCTATTTCTGGCAAAGAACGATGAACATGTTCAGGCTGCTGAGAAGGAACACCAAACCCTATCATTGGGTTAGGCAGACGAATTGTCTCCTCAATGACATTTTTCCTTTTACAGATCTCATAAAACTTTCTCTTTTTGTTTTTGCTGTTTCCATTATACATATGCTTTGGCTGTGAGACATGGTAAAATGTTGTCAGGTTAAATTCTCCAAAAATAATTGATGCTGAAATATCAGATCTAAAATAAGTTACCCTTAGTCTTCATGGAGTTTAAATATATATTAAATAAATAAGAAAGTTAACCTTGAGATTGTCTTCATGCAAATAACAGTCTTCCTCTCTAGCCATTTGAGCAGCACATATAAAATCAGTTAAAACAGCAACTGAGGCTTCTGGGCCTGAAACAATGACATAGCAAGAAAATGATTTTCAAGGTTGCTTAGCCTTACGAAGTGTCACTCCATTTCTTGTTAAATTGAGCCTGTGAATATGCATGTCACTCTATATATGTGTGTCTAACAAGGGTCAAAATCATGCCTCTGACAATTTAAGAACGATTAAGATTTTTCACAGCAATATTATGCCTGAATCTGCATAGGTCTAATGAATACTGAGTGCAATTGTTAGGGGTTAAGGAGAAGAAAGAAGTAAGACTTAATCTTCAAGACCACAAGACTGGCCGTGGCTCCATCTTGCCTTATAGATTCAGCATTGGAACCTAACCAACTAGTTCAAAGACGTCTGCACAATTTACTTTATTTTGCCAGATTAAAATGCAATAATCACACTGCAAGATAAAACATCCATCTCAATCATTCCAAGATGTGTTTATGGAAAAATTCATAAAGCAAGCAAATTGCAAAAAAATTTACATCAAGAGCCATAAGAAACACACAAGATATATTATGTGCTAACCAATGAAGCGACCAACACATATGAATGCAGAAGCAATTCAAAAGAAGTCAACTGTTCATGCAGCAGAAGCCACCTGCTAAGAGTACACATAATTATAGGGATAACGAGATATAAAGAAAGTAAAATTGAAATGAACATAACTTTTGATTGCAAAAAGGCATTAGCCAATAATATGTTGAGCCAATTCCAGGTAAAAAGAAATACAGAAGAGGAAAAGTGAAATCAGGGCCGGGGAAAAAAGAAACTGAGGTTGGTCAGCATAGCTTCTCAAATATCAGGGCAAGAATAATGATAAACTCCTTTAGGTACACACAAATAGCCCACCCATGCAATACGTGTGTATAAAAGTATATAGTAACTATTAAAAAAGATAAATGATTGAGAAGAAGAGGCGTATATGAACATAACATCTGCCAAATACTCTCTTCATCCGTCATTGTCAAAGTTCCATTTTTAGAACTGCCCCAGATTATTACCACCTTCCCTAAAATGTAATCTCCATTCTTCACAGACTAACCTTATATAGAAGCATTCATTTCAAAAAATGAGGCCTAATTTCAGTAAAAATAAATAACAACAGAACAATGGATAACTATTGTGAACAAGCATTTAATGTATGGAACCATATTAATGCATTTTTATAACACAAATCATTCTTCGTAATAGTATATGATGAACAATTCTATGACTTTGTAATTTCCCAAACTATCACTCAAACCTCATGCCACAACTAGGGTGAGACTATTGTGCAATAGAGAAAATTGATAAGTTCAAATCCTCAGTCATTACCTCCCACAATTAAAAAAATAATAATCAGAAAATGAGAAGTAAAATTTCAAACAGGTCATGCGGTAAAAGGAAATGTACATCAAAGCATAATATATAATCACGGATGACAGCCCAAAAATAAGAAACATTTACTAGCATTTTATGTACTCACCACATCTGTCCATAGCTATTGAAGCCTCTTCCACAGTGTATCCCATATTTGCTAAGGATAGCAATTTTTTCTCTTTCTCGGACAAAGATCCCGTATTTTCCAAGGATAACAACATTTTATGCTTCTCAGACATGGAATCAGTTTTGTCCTGCAAGGGAAAATTCTTATTCAATCCTACAAGCCAGGGGTAGAAAAATTGACTAAAATCATCGTGGATGGTATTCTAGATTACTAATTGTTGATGATTACATTGAACATAGAGTAAACATTTCAATAAACGTGCAGACCTCCATGAGCCAAAATAAGAAACTGTCAAAGCAAAACATTTCAAAGTGAGATCACAGAGAACAATAATCAAGAATTCAAGACCGCAAGGGTAGATTTTCTGGTCTTGGACTACAAAAATTACCAATACTCAGTTCCAATATTACCAGTTCACATTGTGTGAGGGTATCTGAATTTGTGAACAATTTTCCATTTATATTTGGTCAGTAAATACAAGTTCATACTTTTGTTCGCACAGCAAATTGTGGACACTGGTAGCAAATAACATACATATTTATTCAAAGCATTCAACAAATCAGCATCATGTTGTAAACAAAATTAAAAGATGGACTGACCCTTCAGTTCTATGATAAATAATTTATTGTTATTGAGAAGATAACTGATATTACCCTAGATTATTAGTTACCGTATAAAAGGAGGGGGAACAAAATGAAGTCATGATATCAAATGCATCCTAACTGAAGCGGCAGATACACAATATACCAATGACAGCTTATGGTCTTTCATTATTATATGGCAAATTATGTCCATATCCAAAAGAAAGGAACTAACGAATGATGTGTTTTCTGGTTAGGATGTATTTGCGTTGCAACAAACCTAAATAAAACATAAAGCAGTAAAGAATGCACTAAGCTTTAAACTGCTAAAAATATTCCCTCACGCATGCACCGGAAAACGTAAGAAAAGAATGTGGGAAATGAAAGGATTAGTAAAGCTTCACATACTTCTATTTCATTTTCGGACCAGCTGTCCATGTCTGAAAGATCATCCAGAAGGGTCTCATTGTAATCGGAAGAGCTTGGATCAGAATTTATGCTCAACTGTTGTTGAGGAGAGTCTTCAAGAGTCTGCAAAACAAAACGAAGATTATAAATGCTCACTGATTCCTAAAAGAAAGTTTAAAAAAGTTCACCTAAATACAAAATTGGGAGAACTGATTTGTGTGGTGAAGAATGAAAGCCCAGTAAAATTAAGAGCCTATTTGATAACATCCTCAATCTCTATATTTATTCATGAACAATGCAACAGAAAGTAAATTTGCTTACGTTATTTTGAAAACATTTTAGGGAAATACTAAGCATTGTATATTGCCACAGAAATCATTTACTGTTTCTTACAGCCAAAAAGTATCTTAAAGTCTAACAGTGAGAAATGAGGATGTCATTTTCTGTTTTTAAAAATAAGGAGGCCACAAACCATAAATTATGAAAACACTTTTTCAAAACCTTAAAGCATAAATTAAAAGCACAGAAGGCACGTGTTCCCATGAAAACTTATAGTAATAGCTCCAAAGATATCATGTTGAGGGACGCCAAACCATAGGAAAGAGGTGATAACAGAATGAAAGCTGTAAACGGACCATAGGCACCTCCAGTGCAAAAATCTCTTATATTAATAATCCATTAAGCCATGACTCGAGCATAATTATTCAACCACCCAACACCATCTTAAATATCAGTGTAAGGCTTGAACCAAAATGACTAGCTTTTCATCACGAGTATTGTTATGATCCATCTGGCAAGTGGTGTATCATATCATGTCAAGATCAGACAATGAGACAATGATTGAATAATTATTGAGGTATCAATTGGTGTAAAAAAAAAAATGGTGCTATTCACCATTCCAAAAATCTATGTGGTTGAAGATGATTTCTGAATGCCAAGTCACTATTCTACTGCAGTCTGACCCTGTCCAACTTGCCACCCGCTCTAGTTCTGGTTCTGGTAATTGTAGTAAACACAAATCTCAGATTAACTGAATCTGCTCATTGATACATGGAGATGTGGCAACATCTTTGCAGTTATTAACTGTTCAAACTTCTCCAGTTCTGTAAGATGGATCTTTTCGGGCAATATAAAGTGGAGAACAGGTAAAAATCTCTGTATAATTAGTTAGGTGGATGAACTGCCTATGTTGTATTCTTAAATTATTAATCCATGCAAAATAGCAGACATACAATGAGTGTCCAACACTGGTATATTAGTTTTAGCCAAGTTTATGTTAAGTAGCTAGGTTAAAAAAAACATCAGTTTTGCCTGGCTGAATTGATAAAAGCCACCAAAAAAAAGTGACTGGTGTTGTTTTGGCTGCACCTCGACACTGTTGTCACCAAGCTCCTAATTCATACTAATATGGTACTTCTAGTAGAAATCCCTTCATGAAATTAACTAATTATGTGCAAATGTAAAAAAGATATGAAAGTTGTTTGATGCTTAGCAATATAGTGCCTCTCAATGAAAGCAGCTGTTATAGTACATAGAGCCTATTTTACTTTAAAATGTTTCCATCTGCAATAGAAAAGGGAGGGAGCATAATAAATCTCAAAAGAGGATGGATTTCCGTCCTATGGAGCAACAAGCACCGGAAAAATACAACTTCTTAACCATGCCTAAAAAAACAAAATCATTCACACTACATGTGAGAGTAATATGCAGACATTACTCACCGAATATGTTAAAAGGGTGTTCAGTATTGATTCCGTATCTCCTTCTCCTGCAAGATAATCAGATATATTAGACACCACTGTTATCTCAAACAAAGCATTCTTCAAACATATGACAGTGTCTCTACCATTTTCCTCAATGGCCTTTGAGACCAATTTTTCTGAAAACCCCATTCCAACAAAATGATTGATCAGCTTGAAACGAGAAACACCTGCAGATGAGCTTGCCTTCATACAGAACAAGTAGTTACTTAATCAATCATAATATCCAAGGAGATGTGCAGCAAAGCTAAAAACCATCAGTTTTTTGCTCCTGTTATACTAGCAGCATTTGGCTATTGGTCAATCATAAGGAAAAAGAAAAGGGATTTCAATCTAATAAGTCTATTTCAATGGCAATCATATTAATGTTACTACTGATGGAGTATAAAGAATGGAGTTCAAAAGCTCAATTATGTTTTAGAACAGTCATGATAGTGAAAATGTCTGTACTCACGGTGTCTTTCATAGGCGGGAAGCAATATAAAAAATTCAATAAGCTAACTTTTCATAATGATAGTGAATTTGTGCAATAGTGAGCAGAGTAAGTGGGAGATAATCTTTTGAAGTTTCTCTAGTTATCATATGGTTTAGGATTGGCCACATGTTACTTGAAATCAAACGAGATATATCCTTTTTTCAGTCTTCTATTTTAAGTTTTCTTTCCAACTAAAGAAAGACGAGTTTCCATTTTACTTTCAACAACCTCCTTTCCTTTTGCCCAACTTCCCATATATGTCAAATGATTGAAAAAATATCAGATGGAAACAAAAGGGTCCATGTCAAAATTTCAGTAGTCCGTATGAGATTAAGCTCTCAAACACAATTAGAAACAATATGGGCATAGAGGATTTCTGCAATATATTTTTCTGCCAGGTCAAAAAACATAAGAATTGACTTTTTTTGTTACATGCAGACATGAGATCTAAGAAGTAAGACAGCTGCAAAAAGATAAGATACACAATTCCATTGGGATTTTGAAGAGCAGTCACAACTGACTGAATGAAATGCTATGCATTTTGAGAAAGGAGCTGAATGGAAATTTTTTAATAGATGTCAAAGTCAGCTACTGAAAGTCAATGAACATAAGATAGATGGAAGGGATAGCCCTTAGAGTCATGAAACTAATTGGCCCACTGATCAATACATCCCAAGCATTTAGAGCCATCAATATAAGCCTGCAGCTTTACCTCCCCATTGCCGGTAATAGCTTCACTACAAGTTGTTAGAGTTGGCTGAGAAGATGTTACTGTTTCCGCAAGAATGTCCAGTTCGTCATCCGTAGTCCAATCAACATTCGCGCTTTCCTCTCCAGAGCCATTTCCATCCTGCATTTGGACAGTAGGCACATACAACAGGGTAAAATAAACAAGTTAAAACTGATAGCAAAAGCCATTACTATCACATTTATATGAAAAGAATATGCCAAATATTTGAAATCTCCGGGTTATCTAAAGAAAATGTAAGAAAGAAAAACAGGGAAAAGAAATACCATGTCTTCCCCAAGTTTTGACCAGGCAAAGGACCTCAACCTGTTCAATGAAGCATATATCATATTTAACATCTATTTTTAAGAAGATAAAAGCATTGAATCTTACACATTAAAGTAACAAAGACATGTTTCTCAATGAAGCCAGGCCAACAACATAAAAAATTGCCAAAATCTTCATATACAGAAGAATCCAGAAGACTTTCCCTTTTGATCTAGAAAAGGGTCTCCAAATTAAGAATTACTTAGAAAAACCGACAATCCTCGTACAGCCTAGTCAAATAACAAAAAATAAAAGAAAATGGATAGCATAAGCTATAGCAGCCATCTAATCCTTAATTACTTAAATCAACTTCAATTTAACTCCCCCGAACTCACTAAACCCCCAATAATATCATGGAATTAAAGCAGAACCCTAAGTCGTTCCCCCATGGATTTCACTCAAAGCACAGAACGAATCAAATTTAACATTCTCACCCTTTGCATGGTCGTTATTATATTTCAATTATCAATTAAAATGCGTCAAAAGTAAAATCACAAAATCGAGCAATTCTCATGGAGAAAGAAAGTCAAAAGAAACACACAGAATTCAGATGATCCTCACAAAATCACTTCAAGTGCTACGTTCAACGCCAATCCTTAACCTATCTTCAAACAAAAACCAAAATGTACTATTTCCTGTTAAAAAAATCGAAACACAATTAATAAAAAATAACAGAACTAGATTAATTCAAGAAGAATGAAACGGCTGATAATCACAACGGGAACAAAGGATAAAAACAAAACAAAAGTAGCCCGTCGACATATAGAAAAGATGTACATACCTATAAATTCCAAAGAAAGAAACAAAAGAAGAGAAAAGAATAAAAAGAGAAATCTGAGTGCAGAGGTTTTCGGGGAGGAAGTGAAATAAGAGAAAAAGAAGAGATTCCTCCCCAGCACCAAGCAGAATGACCCCGTTCCCTCTGTTTTAGCGTAATATATATGCAATTTCAGTAACAGTAAAAACAAAAATATATTAAAACCTACGCGCCAAGTGAGTGATTTTGATTAATATTTATTTAATTTTATAATTTTAATTTAACTAGTAAATTGAATATAGTTTTATGAGTGATTTAAAGTGACCTTTGTGGGTTGACTTAGGTCGACTACCAGGAAATAATGGGAAATATGGGTGATGGTATAGAGCGGTAGTGGTGGGAATACCGGAGAGCAAGTAGCATGAATTTTATACACTCGAGTGTAGGCAAGTTATTTTTTGATATTGATGCAAAAATAAAAGTGATTGGTATTTTATTCTTTAGAATTAATTTTTAAAGGGTATTTTGGATTTATTACTTTGATGACTCTAGATTTTACATAATAGCAGTTGAACACACTCGTAATTAAAAAATAATTTTATTTGTAGATTTTTAAAATCTTAAATTATTATTTAAAAAAAAAAACAAATAACCCTAATTGATGACGATAATAGTAAATTGATGATTTAATATTTTTAACAATTGATTAATTACCCAGAATAATAAATCAAATTGATCAAATTCATAACTAAATAAGGAGGCCTATACATAAAATAAACGCATTAACCTAAACATCAGTTTGCACATTTCTTGTAGTATACAATCTTAAAAGGTGAAAATTAATACACTTGTTCATTGAGGTAATGATTCATGTCTTAAAACACGATCACTATGATCACTTGTTTTAAAAAATAATACTAGCAATGAATCTTGTCATCAAGTAAAAAGTCTTTGCAATTATAATTTGACCATGTTGCCACATAGAAAGGGATGGTGTGCACATTTCTGCTTCTGAGTGCCATGCTCTTCAAGGTTCCAACGATTTTCCAAGTTGGGCAATGTTTGGAAAATTTTCAGATAAGAAGCTTGATTGATCACAGGCAAAACTGATAGGAATTAAATATGAGATTCTTATACTTTTCATTCACTGAATTAAGCTATGCAGTTGAGCCTCATCATTTGAATTCACTATCAAAATTATTAATTTTTAAAATGCTACTAGTAAATAATATATTAAGTATGTAGATAATAAATAAATATTTTATTTTTTATAAAATAAAATACTTAAAACCAATATATACACCTCAATTTTTTATGAAATAAGATATTTGTCATCATTTACACCGGGTGTAGCAAGATACTAGTGAGAGTTTTGGGGCAAGTTCCGCACTCATCCGGACTGTGCCTTCCAGAAGGATTCAAGATGAAGTCCTATACCAGCAGGAAAATGCAACCACCGCATAAAGAGACCTGCTAAAATCGACACAGATTTACACCATTTGATGCTTACCAAGATTCCAAACACGGGGACAGCTCAAGCCAAATTTCAATCTTTCTTCCCAGATTTATGGTACCTAATGGTGCAGCAGAGTCTAATTACACGAGAGAAATAACCAACTTTCATGCCATGCTGCAGCCCAAAGATTGGAGCCCGAATGAGATAAAATGATGGGTTATAATAATCCCTTGGTTAGGCTTCAAAAAAGAAGAAAAATCAAATTGCAGAACCCACAAGTTATATACTAGATAGAAACAAATGAAATGCGGGAATACATTTTCTCCAAATTTGATGCAATGTATGAACAAAATATGAATTAGAAGATTATAAGTGAAGGTCAAACATTAGATAGGCAAACAATACAAAAGGAGGTCCTGGTTCTTCTGTCAGCATAAAAAAAATTAACACAAACACACAAATCATTCTTTTCAGTCTACACATGGTACATCAGCATTTCCAGAAACCTTAGGAACCAAGGAATGGAAACTGCTTCCTAGCATGCTCCGGTATCAGTTTGGAGAGTAGTTCCAGAGATGCTCCTTTCAACTCTGAAAATGCAGAACTCGACTCAGAACCAAAAAAGATAATAAAAAACAACGTGATTACGCTAAGAAAATAACAATGGGGCAAGAAATAAGAGGGAAAGACCTGGAGGTTTGAAGTTGAAAAGAGGTGGCAATGGACGACCATTAGGAAGCCGAGTATTAGGATCACGGAGTTCATCGAAAAATGGGTGTATACAAGCTTCCAACTGAAAAAACACATAAAAGAAATTACTATAAGAAATACAGAAATACTTGATATGTAGATTAAAATTAGATTTACTTGAGCTACAGTAGCCACACTGTAAAAGTGAGGCGTCTAAAAATCAACTCAATCTGGCTTTTAAGCACTGCAATACCAACATAGAATGAGATGACAAAGCCACAAATGGTACATCAACAAGAAGAATACTCACAGCAGAGTATCTTAAGTTTGGAGAGTACTGAAGAAGTCTGGACACAAGATCAACAGCTTCCGGAGGTGTCCGTTTGTGAAAAATCTGCAAGAACAGAAACAAAAACATAATCAACATACAAACAGGTAAAAGGATTACAAGCAGTGTGCATCAACCGGGAGATACAGATCCCAACCTTGTGCCATGGATGGGCCTTGATTTGGGGGAACTTGAACTCTGTGTAATTCGGATTCATACATTTTATTTCCTCACGAGTTGGTGTTCCCAGTACCTATATAACAAGTATCAAATCAGCTTTAAATTTATTCATATCAAATCACGCAGAAACAAAACATAGTATCAAGATATTTTCCTAAAGTAATTAGGCACAGGTTACCTTGATAATTTCCACAAGCTGATCAACTCCACTCTCACCAGGAAACAGAGGCTACAGGACCAATAATAAATGGTCAAAAAGAAAGGAGCCAGACACCATCATTTTTTCCTACAATTTTTCTTTATTTCCAAATAGAATTGTTTTAGGCTTGTTAAGAACCTGTCCAAGAAGAAGTTCAGCGAGGACGCAACCCACAGACCAGATGTCAATTGCACTAGTGTATTCAGTTGCCCCAAATATCAGTTCCGGTGCTCGATAGTACCGAGAACAGATATAAGATATATTTGGCTCACCTTTCACCTGTTACATGTGACGGAATATTTCAGACTTGTTTCCAATGGGTATATCTGATCCACTGGAATAATATGATCAAGCAAGATTATTCTATTCAAATTTGAAGAAAGTTTGTTCTCTTTCCCAATAAAATATTTGCATAGAAAACTTGTAGCCTAATGAAATTTCATCCACTCATTTAAATTGTTCCCAGCAAGAACAAACTCTAACAGCTTTGAGTTGATGAGGATGGGGATTGACATAATAAACATCAGTCCCAGTATCACAATTACAAGGATAAACTAAAGTCAATACCAAAACTTTTGCACTTCCAAAATCACAGAGTTTGAGCTGATGGGTATGGGGATTGACCTGCAACAATAGAATGTATTGGTCAAATTGTAGAATCAGAATCTGTTCAGCTACTTATGCATTAAGTGCATACCAAAAGGTTTTGAGGTTTGATGTCCCTGTGGCAGACTCCTATGCCATGAATATATGCCAAAGCTCTAAAAATCTGAGTAGCCCAAAAAGTCATGAGATAAGACACTGTCAGAGACTGCAGCTAATCTTTTCATAATATTCAACTCATGGCAATAAATACACAGTATAATTTTCTCAACAGCTGGGTATAAGTAACCTCATCAAGCAATATATATCAGAAAAAATGGAAATTGAGATAGAATATTTGGAAAAATGATAAGAACTTGAAAGCAAAAAACAAGTGCTATTGTACTATAGTTCAGAATAAATAAGTTACTATAATAAGTTCAAATTACTAAAAGAGCAAAATTGCAAACATACTAGCCATGGTCTAAACAAACAAAATTCTATTTTATCAAGGTATGAACAGATAAGAAGTAGACAAGATTCTGAAACCCTCAACCTATCCAAGTTGGCTGACCTGATATGTGTAGAGCTTGACATATATCATAGGCATTCGTTGGTTTGCTTTGCTATAGTGTCTAGCCACGCGGTAGACTGTCTCAGGCACGTATTCAAGAACTAAATTGAGGTAAAGCTCATCCTTATCAGTAGTCGAAAAGAAGCAGTGCTTAAGAGAAACAACATTAGGGTGATCAAGAAGGCGCATTGTTTGCAGTTCACGGTTTTTATATCGCTTATCCTGCAAAACTTTTTTGATCGCAACTGTTTCACCAGTTTCAAGACACTTGGCCTGCAATATAACAAGCATGGCTTTGAAAATTTCTGTTTCTCAGATATATCCAAACTCAATATATCCAATTTGAACAAAAATATACATATGGGAGGCTTCCTTTTTTTAATTCATTAAAACAAGTTAGAATTGAATCCATTCAACAGCGCTCACTAAAAAGCTGAAAGTTCATTCAGTAACAAAAAATTAATGTGTCACAGAAAATATATAAAAGAATAGAACTCACCTGAAACACAATCCCAAAAGATCCCTGTCCTACAATACGCTCTGCCATATAACTTATAGTCTGATAAAAAAGAAATAGAAACAACAAATAAGTGAGACAAAATTAATCAGCCAGATAACATAAAACAGACAAAAAAAATAGAATAGTGTTGCAATAACAGATATATGAAAACAGCAGTCAGCGGCACTTATAAGGACACCCACTCCCCCTGACACACACACACATACTTAACAAGAAAATGAAATAACAACAACAAAGAAAGCCCATATTCCAACCTAAGTGTTTATCCATATCCACTCAAAGAAGACCATTTGTTGTCAAAGTGAGGAAGCTGAAAGATTAAATGCAAGGGCAATGTAAACTGATTGTCTTTTAGGATATGCAGTTAAACATGAGCATGACATTCATAGAGCTCAGTAAAACAGAAACCTAGAAGCTGAAACCACAGGATTGCAGAATAAATTAAGGCTTGATCAATTGGACTATACTCTATGTTTACATTGGAAAAGGAAAATTTTACTGGCATTCTCCACAGAGAGACTGACAAAACAAGAAATATTCAGTATAAAGACAAAAAAATATACAAACTTACTACAGTATATAACCATGAAAATATAATCTTGTACACATAATTAAAAAACACACAAATTTGCTTCAGCGTACAACTGTGAAGATTTAACCTAGCATACACTATGACAGTAACAAACAAATTTTCTCTAATGGCATACCATAAAACTTTTTTACATTTTCTCTACCTACATACCATAAAGGCAATCCTTCAAACTTCATTGTTAACCAAGACAACAACAATACGCATAAAGACAACTTTGATTGCAAGAAAGTCCACAAAAACACCATCCCAGCCATATAATTGCTATTTCTAATTATATTAAAATTTCAGTCTCTACAGCATCTAATCATATGAAGTAATTCGCCACTTCCAAAACAAAAACTTCACAGACCAAAATATTTCCACCATATTACCTGCTTCGGCTGACCGTTTTTACCACCAATAGTTGTCACAATTATGTGTCCTGTCTCAGTCCCATTTCCATCTACTACTGCTGCTTCCATTTCCTGCAACCAAAACCAAAGGTACAATGAATAAATAGCCAGCAACTAGAAGGGATACCAAAGTACGCAAAAACATACACCAAATCGACAAAATATTCCACACAAGAAAACCAACCTTTTCCACTTTTTCATCCTTGATTTTCATCTCATTGATTTCCTCCGGAAGTTTGTCCACGAGCATCGCATCACATTTCGGCTTGTCAGCCGCAACACCAACCGAAGTCATACTCAAAGACGCAAAAAATTAAACACCTACAAGTGAGCTTAAGAATAAAACACTCCTCAGCTTTCAAACCCTGACAAGAACCAAAAATGAAGAAAACAAAAGGAAAAAAAACAAACAAGTCAGAGACAACATCCCACAAATTAATCTTCTAAAATTGTATCACCAAAAATGACACAATAGTAGCATTTCATGAAGAAACTTTAGGAAAACATACCTACAGCTACGGATCGGTCATATTTTGCGAACCCCGAAGCTTGAGATTAACACAGCTCTTACTAAGAAGAAATGAACCCTAGAAATTTCGAGAAAAACTAGAAAAAACGAAAAGAGCGGTGAAAAATGGGTGGGGGAGGGGGCTTGCGAGTATTTCAGAGAGCTTTCGTTTTCCAAGCTTTGACTAGTGGAGACTCCCTCTCTCTCTTTCTCTCTCTAGACTATACACCTCTCTCTCTCTCTCTCTCACTGATGCTCTATGTATCTGATGTGAAGCAAAATTTCTGGCGGACCCCAAAGGATTTCATCAAATCCAGTTCAGAGGGAGTTTCCGAGTTCGGGAAGCTGGACAGAGTGACACGTGTCGTCACGTGGTTGGGAAGTAAGCGGACGTACGTCATAGTGTTGACTCGACTGGAATCTTATGCGATGTTGATATCTGGGCCGAGATCTGTATTAGTTGTTACAGGTTTAGAGCAAATGGGCCTAAAGTGGGCCGTTAAATGAATAATGGCACCATTCATTAAATTAGATTATATGTAGAATGGTGCTTAAACGTTGTTTATTGGGCCAAGCGGAGACCCAGAACGCTGTCACCATTTCTATGAATTCTAAGTACTTTATAAAATTGCTCGGAGAGGCTTGTGAAGACAAAGTAATAGCAACTGCTTAAAATATATTAGAAGAATATATACACGTATATCTGTCCCTTATGTGCAGAGAGTACACGCCTATCAAAAACTTAATGGCAGCCACGATTGACCCAAAACCCTTAGAAGAGAATGGCCAACAGGGACAAAGTGATGAAAATGGTCCAAGCTTTGAAAGGGTAAATGGCATAAGTAGTTTCTTTCACAGAAAAAGTGTGCACCTAGCTGAACTTCAATCCACAATTACTTGCTTGAAAACCAATACTGTCTTCTTGTAGCAGTCCATGTATTTGCAGATCCCTGAGAGCACACAATACGATAACCATAGTATCCAAACAATTATAATTTTAACAACCGAATGCAATCGGTAGATTGACTGCATTTCGTAAAATAAATGACCATATGATGCCATCAGCACCAATAGAATTGCAGAACTTGTATAGTCAGCTTCTTCACTTGTGCCAAGCAGCAGCTGGAATCAGCAACTGTTTGATGTGGCACCAAAAAGGAAAAGCAGATAACTAATTCAAACATGCCGATCTAGAATTCCATTATGGGTAAAATCATGATTTTCCAAACCCAACAGCTTTCTTCCTTCTTCTGCGTGCATCAATCCTTTCAGGACTTGACAATCCAGTCCTCTCCTCATATTTCTTTTCCAAGGCCTGCCAAGCAAGAGCATCCAGCAACAAAGATTTTTTTGCGAATATGACAACCATGATCACCGTGTATTTCACACAAAACTAAATGAGAATGAATGCCAATTGTAAGGATCACTTGCCTGTAACTCTGCACGAATACTGTCAAGAACTTCATCACTCATCCGATCAAAAAAAAGAATTCCCTGCAATTAACTACATAAATTAGAATGCTGTAATAGGGTGCAGAAGAGGAAGTGGCATTTGAGTCGAGAATTCCAGTCTCAGTCAATTTGACTAAATATATTTCAAATGTGGAACTAATCCTGATTAACATTCTGGAACGTTCATCAAAAACCCTGTTAGCACCTGGATTTGGCCTCTTAACATCTACACAATAATGCTCAGCCAGACCAGGCCAGGTGTGAGTTGCTGAATCATGGTGTGTTAATTGCAAAGTTGATGCCATTACTTAGAGTAGGTTTCTCAAGAAAAGTGAATAGTAGAATAGAATAGGTAACATTGCAAACCCCTTCGGTAAACTATTTGCGGCCAAGAAATTTTAGGCTTGGTTTTCTGCTTCACAAGCAACAATAAAATTATGACATTGCTGAATAAGAACCTGCAGATGATCATATTCATGCTGAAACACCCGTGCAGGAAGTCCAGTCAAGTTAACTTCAAATCTTGCACCAGTAATATCCTGTGCATCAACCTTCAATGAATCTGGTCTCTGCAGAGTAAGAAGAAAAAGGAAGACCAAATTAAATGAAGATTAAATTCTGCTGGGAAGGGACTTTCAGAATGGAATGATAAATATAAGTTGGCAAAAACAGAGCAATGATTAATTATATGGTGGAGGGAAATGTAATGTTAATTATCTCATACTATAAAGTGTGACTTTTGCTGGATGCAAGAATAAGAGAGAAGTGAATCTGATGACCCAAAAAAAGTTCTTCAAAACCATTGGCAGCTTAAGGAATAAGCCAGTAAATTTATTTTTATTAAGTACAATGTCATGGTAAGGTGTACCTCGACATCAGCATAAATCCCAGGGAAGGATAAACAACCCTCATTAAAAGGCACTATCTTTCTCGAATATCTATTAATGCGTGGATTCACAAGAACAATCTCCTCTCCTTCACCACGCTCACCAACTGGATTAAACACCATAAGCTGAACATTAATCCCAACTTGGGGTGCTGAGAGTCCAATGCCATCAGTTCTGTGGAAAAGGAAGCCAACAAGTATTGTTCACATTCCTGTAATTACCAAGAATATCCAATAAGAAAAAACTGGAAAAAAATAGCAAGTCCATTATAGCAGCAGTACTGCAGGACTACTTCTTCGATGACTCTGACAACTTTTGAAAGAGATTCCAAATAAAGACAATTTCTAAAAATAACTTTCAGGAGAACAGATTTGCAAAAGTTAAACGTAAAAAAAAAAAGAAAAAAGAAAAACAGAACAAAGATATGAAGTAAGAGTAAAATCAATGTCTTAGCTGATGTTGACATAACGCTATTTCCAACCTTTACCGCTCAAAATCTAATACAATTACAGCTGCCAAACAAATTTCATAGTATCGTTCTACATAGAAATGTGATTTGTGATATCTCAAATACTAGGCCGAGCATCCGCTTAATCTGATATTCAACATGAACTAATTTCGAGCCTCCACTGCTAAACGATCATAAAAATACAACTTATGAAATTTATTACGTAAATTAACTTCGAGCCCCTAGTGATAAATGACCTTAACATATACAACATCTGAAATTTATTCTGACTGTGACCCAAATTAAAGAAAAACTCACCTGTACATCACATCAAACATCTCGTCCACAAGCTTTTTCAAGCTCTCATCAAAGGTGTTAACTCGCTTGTTCTTGGCTCTCAATATTGGGTCTGGGTACTCCACTACTTTAAGCGGCCCCTCAAATTGCAAATCAGCCGCTATTCAAAAGCATAAAAACCAGCAAAAAAAATAAAATAGCTATCAATCTCACTTCTATAATTCTGCAGATAACTTAGCAGTACTGGAAGTATAAGACGCGGAAATGATTTTTTTTCGTTTTCCTTTGAATGGGTTCTGCACTTACGAGAGGCCACTGCTTCTTCTTTAGCCACGGGAGAAAAGCTTCGCCGAGCCTGCGCAAAAACCGGCTGAACCAGACATTTATAGCGGTTGGAGGGTAAAGAAAACAAACCGGCTGAGGTGAGGAGACGGCGGAAGTGAGAGTGGATAAGAGGGGTTCGGCGGTGAAGAAAGGGCAGCAACGTGTGAGAGAGGGCGGTAGAGTAGAGGCAAGTCGCGCAAGCCATTACCACATATGGGCGCAAAGGACACAGCACCAATTGCGTGTGCGCGTTTGAGATTTGTTTTGCAACAAATAGAAAGTATTTCCCAATTTACCATTTCTAATTTTGATATTTGTCTCAAACCTCAATTCTTGATTTTCGTTTTTAATTTATATTTTTTTACATTTCTTTTGGTTTTTCCATTTTTCTGTTAATATTTTTTAATTGTTCGGCCAAACTCATACTTATAATATGCATTTTTTAATATTGTTTAAAGATGTTTTCTTAACAAATATATATAATATGTCACTGTTAGTATACAATTGTTTGGGTCATTTACGAAAATCAAGCCCCTTTCAATTATAGAAATCAAATGGGCCGGATTACTCCATAACCCAATAGGTCTGACATTATAAGTTGTCGCTTCAGCCCACTGGTCCCACCTCGGCTTTTCAAAAGGCCGAATATTAAGCCCGTCGAAGGCCTAAAAACTGATAGGCCGGGCCGACCCAAATATCTTTTTATTTTATAATATTAAAATCAAGATTTCTCATGATTGATTATTGAAAACCTATTTACTTTTGTTCATTCTACATTTATTTTCCCAAATTTGATTTTGAATTTTTATTTTTCATTGTAAATTTATTTTTCTAAGTTCTGTTTTGAATTTTTCATGGATTATTCTAAATTTAAATTTAGTTTATTTTCTAAATTTTGTTTTGTTTGAATTTTCATTTTATTATAGTAAAATTATTTTCATTGTTTGAATTTCAACTTTCCTTTGTTGAGTAATATTAAAATTGCTTCAAGCAAAAAACATTCACGTGACCTCAATCTCAGATTTTCAATCGATGAATTAGTCAATCTTGAATCTTGAAAATCAGAATCTTCAATCTGGATAATTATTTGTTGAATCTTGAATTATTAAGTTTTGATTGTCCAATCTACAAAAGACAACTCTTCTATGACAATTGATCGCTACTCCTTGTTATGATTTGAATAAAGCATGAAAAGGAAAGGAACTATAAAAAAATTGAAATTTGTTCACAAGGTAATTGATGATTATGAATTCAAAATAAATTCAGAAGCCCAAGATTATGGGTCGAAATAAAAATAAAATTTAATAGATCAAATTCATAAACTCCACAAAATAATAAATAAATTAAAATATAATACTTAGAATAAATCAGTTATGCCATAAAATTCAATTTTATAAAAAATTTCATATCAACATTATAAATACTTACAATATTTATTATTAAAATATATACGATTAATTACACATTTATATATTATTAAGGTTTTCTGTTCTACATCTACTTATTATGAAACTGATTTAAGCGTTTGAAAATATTCATTAGGTCAACTCTCGACATTTCTAATATTTTTTTATAAAATAAATAATAACTCACTCAACAACACCTGCTCAACAAAAATAAAACTGAAAACGTGATATTACATCAATAATTATACTTATAACATAAATCTTGTTAGTGCTCCACCACCCGTAACTTTCCTATCACTTATTCTTGCAAAACTCTATTTTTTTTTTTTTTTGTGTCCAAACCCACTTCATATTTGTTGCCCAAACGTTTCAACCATCCTCTTACCAATAAGCATTCAACACGAAACTTTATGATTTTTTTTTGCACTTAACCAGCTTCTTATATAAATTACAATTCATCAGACTTACACTGAAAATACTGTCAACACTAAAATATATGTATATATATGTGTGTGTAAATGGTTAAAACAATCAATAATGATGATTATTATATGAATTGATATTTTTCTATTTGTTATTATGTTGTTATTTGTTGTCAATAACTGTTGTTGTGATAAATGATTAACTAGTTTTAATATGAATTATTATTATAAATTTTCAATGTTGAACTAAGTATTTAATAATATAATTATATATGTATATATAAGGTCACTGTATATTATAAGGGCATTTGCCATTCTATATTCGCGAAACTAAATTAAAATATATATTTAATTTTTCTGCCGAGATTGCTTACTCAACTCAAATATCACAATTGAATAAGATTTTGAGAAATTAAATTTCTAAAAGCTAAACAACACAATTTGAAGGAGAAGAAAAAAAAAAAAAAAAAGCGAGATTCATCTACAATTATCGCATGGAGGTCGCATGTTAACTCTTTTGGTAGAGCTATGATGATAATGGACAAGTTTGTTAAAAAATTTCGAGGCCTTATTCTGTTTGTAGATCCGTCCGGTCAAGATTAAAAAATGATATAATTTTTAAAAAGATAATATTATATAAATTAAAATAAAAAATAAATAAAATTTTAAATAAGATGAATTCAAAACATATATAAGTTTGAATCTATCTATTTACCATTATTAGTGGAGCTAAGAAGACTTTGTTTCGTAAAGAAAAATGTCAAATGTCGTGAAATATAACTAAATTTGTGATGGAATAATTGATTGACGCAACCACTCTAAACCTGCCATAAAATTAGGTCTGCTAAAATTCGTGGCTAAAATTCCAGGTTCATGGTCAAGGCCCACTTAATCCACTTTTTAGCCACAAAATGGGCTTGTAGTCACTAATGGATCAAGTAGCAATACAAGGTAATGGGGCCTTTCGCTTTACTAAAGTGCAATTATTCACTACTTAAAGCCCATAATCTCAGTCCAATTTTTATCCATTTATGGAAAAGAGAGTGGACCAATTAGTCATAAAAGTGGTCTCTAATTTGAAAATCTATGTACTAAAAATAGTAGCACAATTAAACTCATAATACAATGTACTCTTGCTTGGCTACATTGCATGTGACAAACACTTGAAAGAGATAATAAGCTAGGATTGTTAATGGCCCATCGAAAAATCTTTATTTTTGACTTAGTATTTTTTGATGAAAAAAAAAAAAGATTTTTTAATGCATGAATTGTATGTTTTTAAATATTTGTCAATTGCAATTTTTTAATATGATAAATTCATTTAATGGTCGATTTTGTGGATTTCATGCGATGAAATGGTTTGGATGACTAATATTTCTCCCACTTTTCACATGATTGATTTGTAATTCAAGAATCATGTTTTAATAAGTATAAAATAAAGGATAATAGATTTGCATATAATATTGGCAGGAATATTTGGATTTGATTTCGAATCAAGTTCAAATAAAAATAAAAGAAAAAAAAAACCCACATAAAATTAAAAAATAAAAAACAAAAAACAAAATGAACCTTACCTATTTAGAAAACACTTCATTGACTTAATTCTAATTTGTGGCTTGCATATATTTGCAACTCATCCTTATCTTTTTCTCTTCTAATATGTATAAAAGCTGAAGTTCATATTTGCTTGCTGCAATTAAATCCCTGTATTTTTAAAATGCTAAAAGCGCAACTTTGTGACTTTGATAGATGAAAAAGTGCTTTTATAAAGACTTAAAAAGCGCAATCATCCAAGTTGCTAGAATCCACGAATATGTCCTTGTTAGTACAGAAAATTAACTCCTTCCAAATTCTTAATCATTTCCTTAAGTTGCTGCCGTTTTTCTCTTCTTATTCTTTTAAATCAGTATATACCACAAGGACAAAAAGTACAAGATTCACACTAAATAAGAATTAACCTTAATTCTTTAGTCACATTCCTAAAAAAGTATTCCTTCGGTTATACTTTTGCAACAATTGCTAGAAAATTATTGGGAAGTCCGAGTCTTTGGACCGATTCTTTCATATTAATGTGAGTCTATTTATAAATCAAGTACATTCCGTGTATTTCACCATCATACAATGTTCTAAAAATTGGAATGAATGGTTGATTGGATATAGTTAGTCTTTATTTAAATATAAAAAATAAAAAAATTTGTCAAACTAATCAAAATTAAATTGAACCGGTCGAATAGATCAAATTTTTTTTTTATTTTTTTAGAAAGTTTAAACTTATTATTTAATTATTTGAATTTTAAATTTTATTAAATATATTTTTTTATTTTTTATTTATAATAATTAGTTTATGGTATTACTATTTTATATAATATAATAAAAATATGTAGTTAATTTTTATTAAACTGATAGGACTGATGTTTGAATTAATTCGATCGATTGAACTACGAACTGACAACAAAATCGATTTGATCATATTATGAAAGGGCTGTTATGCAACGACTATTCCAAAATCCAACCTAATAAATTTGAAATTTCTATTATAATTTTGTATTGAATCTTATATTGTATATCATACATACACGTTATGTGTATAAAATATTTTTTTAAATATACATATAAAATTTATCATATACACGTTGACTGTATATGATATATACAATACAAAATGCAATAATAAATTATAATAAAAAATTTAAAATGCAATAAATTTAGCGTTCCCAGTAAAAGCCCACCAATTACAGCTGTAAAATCAGGATGTAAGAGAGATGGGGGATATTGAAAAAGGACATGTTCGGAATCGGTCATTGAACACTTGATTTATTCTTAATTACTAAAGTCTAGACAACATATCCTAATCCAATATAAGTGATTTTGTCCCTTCCTCTATTTCCCTGTTAGACTTTTGAGTGGATAACAACTGTTCCGTCTTCCGACCTAATTCGACATGCTATTATTTCATTTAATCACTTGTCCATTTCTCTCTTTAAGTCTTCATAGATTTTTTATACAAACAGCTAATACTCTTACCTCAACCACATATTTTCGTAGTAGGATTATTATTAATAATGATTTGTTTATAAAAAAAAATTAAGTGGTAAATTGAACTTGTCACTAATAATATATATTAAGTAATAATAAATTTTATTTTGTCACTAATGACATATATTAAGTGATAATGATTTTTATTTTGCCACAATAATAGTTTAATATTAATAAAAATTAATATTTTAAATTATTATTATTGATAATTAGTGACTTATGTAAAGTAACAATTTAGTCATAACAAAAATTATCACTATTATATATGATAATATTTCTATTGTCACTATACATATATCACAAATTATCTGCAATAACAATTTCAAATATAAAATTTTGTCACTATTTAACTTTATAAAAATGAATATTACGTAAAATAAAAAAATTATCACTCCATATATGTAACTAATGACAACTTTCATATTGTCACTTAATATATAGTCACAATATTTTTTTTCCTTACAGTGAGTCTAAAAAGTTCTCGATATATATGATTACAATTATAAGAGTTTATTGTAAGTATTTTCTCACTTTATGGGATAATTTGACATAAAAGTTTCTCGCTAACTACTTTCCATCTTTAAAAACTATTTAAATTAAATTACTCTCACGATAATTAAATTTAAATTATTCTGAAATTCGACATGTGTAATACACATCAAAATCCTTATACCATGATATATCTAATGTAATACATTTGATCCAACACGAATGAAATGAAAATTTAATTCACTTCAAAAAGGCATTGAACTGCACAAACTTTTATCAGTTTTTCTATTTAAAGTTTTGAGCTTGAGCATCAATCCGCCTAATTTTACATCAAAAGATACATACTTGGTGACTATGTGGCACTATTAGTTCAATGCATGTAGTTTAGTTCATTCGAATCAAAGACAAAGTTTGCCACACAATTTGACGCGACTATTGACTATTTGCAGCACTTTTTAGCTATGGATTGTCTGTCTGGACTTGCCTTCCGACCAAGTGTGTGCATGCATGATCATTGTTGTAGAGTAAAACCTTTTTATAACAATTAACTGCGTTAATTACGTTTTTATCTACCTCTCTGACCACCCTCAAAATGAGCAACAAGCTGATAACCTAGCTATTACTATTTCTTAAGATTAGATGCCACAGGTGATACATTTAACTTAGTCAAGTTATTGGTCCCTGATTTGTTTAACATTAATGCACCCATTATTTGAGTCGTGGGCAGTTTATCTCTATGCTATGCAATTGAACAACTGGGGTTCAAAAAAAATATTAAGAAAATTTGATGGGTATAAACTCGGATCTGCTTCGGCCCTCCTACTTAAGATGGTTTTAACATTGTAAATAAGATTGAGTCGATATTAGATTTTTATTTTCAAACCGACATAATCCAGACGCAGCCCATTTTTTTATTTTTCTAAATATATTATATATATATATATATTTATATGATATTTTTTAGAAAAGTATTTTTTTTTTAATTTTTAATAATATTAAATTTTAAAAATATAATTTTTAATATTTTTAAAATAATAAAATGAATCTAACGGATTTACCTACCTGGTCTGAATTTGAGTCCTTAAAAACCTTAGTATGTCAAGTATTGGGTTGAGGTGGTTGAAACAAACTCGAACTAAACCCAATCCGTAATCATCATTAGTATTACACATAATTATATTATTAGAACAACTTAAATACTACATAACAAGTGAGTAGTATGACATTTCATGTTATTAATATAGCATATTGCATCGATGCAGGATTTTCATTATTTGTTCTTATGGTATAGCACTTACATGAATTAACCATATTTTGATCTAAATGCATTTGTCACTACATAAAAATATGTTGGTAATGTTATGTCGGTTTCTAAACCATTTCGGCTATATGATTATTGACTGGATCCTTGACATTCTTTAACGTTGCATTTGAATGAAAAAATTTGAATTTAAGTGGAGAATTTTGTGAAAAAATTTCAAATAACTCTATATAAGATTAATTTGAAATCCACCATAATAATTTAAAAAATAATTTAAAATACATGCTCAAAAAATTAAAATTCATTGTATCATGAGATTATTCAAATAAGTTCAATTATATAATAATTGAATATGGCTACCTTTTGGAAAACTTTCATTTAAAAAAAATAAAACCATGAACTTCCTTTTTTTTTTTTTTTAAATGAGTTAATAACAATTCCACTCACAAATTTTCGGGAAATTAATGACATCAAGAACTGCCTCTAATTTATTCTCATAAATATTAAGCTTGATTTTTTTCCATATTGAAAAAGTTATTTTATTTTTTTAACCCAATATCTCTAAATGCCTCTCAACTCGTAGGACATCGAATATGCTATATATACCTGCATATGCTCTCCCTGTAATTTATGTTTTAAAAAAATAAAATTCATTTTATAGCATGTTACCTGATATTTTTTCCAAGGTAGGGCTAACCGTGGTATATAACTTGTCCATGCATGCTCGTATCATTGTTTGTCATGTAAATATATATAGCATGCATGCTTAATATTGCATAATTATCATATTAAGATCCTAATTAAAAATTATAAAGCAAAGTTAGGCTAAAAGCTCTTCGTTCTGACGTCAACTCATAGCTCATATAACTGGGAAAATATTTATCTCTTAGCCAAGCTCTATAAATTGAGCACCACCTCCATTATTTTCTTCTTACATCTACAATATACATCCTCTCTCTCTCTCTCTTTCTCTCTCTCTCTCTCTCTCTCTAGAAAGATGGATAAGAAACCATGCAACTCTCAAGATGCTGAAGTGAGGAAAGGGCCATGGACTATGGAAGAAGATCTGATTCTCATCAACTACATTGCTAACCACGGCGAAGGCGTTTGGAATTCACTAGCTAAATCTGCTGGTAAGTGTACGATTTTGTTCTTCTTTTTAATACATAGAGAGAAAACCCTAATAAACATGTCGATTCTTCTTCTTCTTCTTCTTCTTCTGTGTTCTAGGGCTAAAGCGCACCGGAAAAAGCTGTCGACTACGGTGGCTTAATTACCTCCGGCCGGACGTTAGAAGGGGAAATATCACACCGGAGGAGCAGCTTTTGATTATGGAGCTACATGCTAAGTGGGGAAACAGGTAAGTTATTCATTAATAACATTCCATTTGTCCCAAAAATATGAAAAATAAAAATAAAAATAAAAAATTGATGAAAATAACAAAATTTAAATGAAAAAAAAAAAACACCAAAAATGGTGGTTTATGTCTTCATTCTCCTCCAAGAAATTGATTCACCGTATCATTCTTGATGTATGTGTGGAGAAAGAGGAGCCACTATTTGTTGTTGCTCCTTTCTTTTGTGTTCTTGTAGCACATAGGACTAGATTTGGAGAGAGAGAGTTCTTTCGGCTGTACGAACCTGCAATTTCCCAAGGTGGGGAATACAAATCATTGGGTGCAAAGGAATCATGAAGAAAAGATGTGACTTTGTAGTTTATAGCCACCAAAATTTCTCTCTCTCTCTTTTTTTTTTATTTCTTGATTAAAAAATTAAAATTTGATTTACTTGCATTATGAATATATATCTTCTAAAAAAGAAAATTATTTTTGTGACATCCTTATATTACACCATCAATACGTATCAACCGGGCTTCCTCTTTGCTTCTCTCATAAGTGTTATATTGATGGATCTGGGCCATGTGAAATTGATGATCCCATATCCATAAATTTACCAAGGTCATTTTTACGCAAAAATATTTTTTAAATAAAATATAAATTCATATTAACATCGAAACAACCTAAATCAATATTTTAAAAATTTGTGGAAGTTCATTGGTCCTAGACCTATAGTTGATTAGTTGTGTTTCTCTAGTTTGGCTGGGAAAAAAAACTATCTCGTAGTACTTTATTATCCTTTTTTTCTCACTTTAAAATTTTCAAAAGTACAAACTATTATGTACTCTAAAAGGGAATTTTTTTTAAAAAATAACATATAAAAAGTATGGCACAAACACTTTGTGAACAAGCACCAAAAGGATTGGGGCTATGGAAGTTTCCATTTATAGAAGAACTCATTTCAATAAGGCGCATGTTAACACCTACTATTAGTTAACCACCGTCTCTTTTGATATGATGGTACTTAACCTCACATCTTATTCTTAAGGTCAGTACTTCAGACACATTCCATGCCCTCCTTCCCCATATATTAGTGTTTGAATTTTAAGAAACAATAATTTAAAAAAAAAAAAAAACACCTCTATCAGTTGATAGGGCAACTCCCAATTGCTAGTTAGTTATGTTGAAGTAGACAGCTACCATAATGTTTTGGCTTTTCAGGATAAAAGGGCCCCTTGCGCATTTGATTTTTGATGCAATGAAGTATGGTAAAAAATAACTTAAATTAATTTAAATTTTAAACCATTTAAAAATTTTCAACTTGAATAATTTTTGAATTTAGGTCAATACTGTATTACGAAGTAGATAATTATTGGTCAAGATTAATGGTAACATTTAAAGTATAATAATCAGGATAATAACGAAGTTAATAAAAGATAAATAATCGTACTTTTTTTCCACTAGTCTTATAGAAAAGCAGAAGTCTGAAATAGGCAAAAAACCATTGAGTTGTAGCCCTTGAAGGACAGGAACCATGTTTGATCATATACCTTTGATGTGTGCACAATTCTTTTAACATAGTCCTACATATAAGATAATGTCGTACTATATAGGGATGTATGATTAAGAAAAATAGACCCTTTTTCATGCTTGTATTATTATCACGCTAATTTAATGTTGGATATCTAATGAGAAAACAGAAATTAAAAGTAATTTAAATAAATTTTAATTATTTTTAACTTGAAATTTTTAACTGTAAATATTTTGTATTTCCAATTGGACCTTGTGACAATATACAAAAAATTACCAAACCTCTGATAATTGTTGATCTAGTGGGATGCATGCCATCTTTTGCTCCTTTTTCTTCAAAAAAAAATTATCGAAGCATAAGCAAAACCGTCGCCATATAATCAAATAACACAGGATTTTGTGTTTGGAAAATGATCTGAGCCTGTCTATTGATAGTGAGAGTGGTGCTATGATTTTGAACCACAAAAACGTGATTGAACAAATTTAATGTAGTGATTCGGAAAATGAATTGTGTAAGAAGATATAGAGGGAAATCGTGCTATATGTTTTGATATTTTTAATTACTGTTTTGGTGAAATATTATTTATGAGATCATCATTCTATGTCACACTTTGTTTTTATGCAGTAAAAAGTCGATTTTACTCAGCTCAATTTTCTGCTGTTAATCTGTCTCAACTCTACCTTTCCTTCCACAGGCTAAATTTTCCTTTTTTTTTTTTTGTCTTGAAATGCTAAATTGAAGTGATTTTCCATTAATATTTACATATACGGAAAAATTAATGTTTGGATCAGATTCAACTAATAATAAGTATTATTTCACTTATTATGCGATTGGACAATCTTTCTTGGATTGTTCACTAATCTAACAAATATTGTAGTTCATTTGTGATTAGCTTAATCTAATTAGGGCTAAAAAAAAAAAATTCACCTCCCCTTAATTCGAAAAAATATTAATTTATAAGATCGGAATATTAGTTTATACCATCTACATAAAGGAATGAAAAAATTTACTCCTTGGAAAAGTTAGTAACTGAGCCTTTCTTTTCTATACATGAAAAAAGAAGAAAAAGAAAAAGAAAAAACCCTTCACTATTCAAATAAAAATCAATATGATTAAACAAAAGGCACAAACTTTCTTTCCTTAACGCATGCGCAGGTGGTCGAAAATTGCAAAGCATCTGCCTGGAAGAACAGACAATGAGATCAAGAATTACTGGAGGACTCGAATTCAAAAGCATATCAAACAAGCTGATCAAAACTTGACAGGCCAAACTTCAGAGCACAGCAATGATCAAGCCAGCTGCACAAACCAAATGTCCAGTTGTGGCCCTGCGAATCATGCAGTTCATCAATCATACTCCCCCACCACTTCCTTTAATGGAAATATGGAAACTTTTCAAGGCCCTTTTCCCACTGAATCAAATGATAACATTTGGAGCATGGAGGATCTTTGGTCCATGCACTTACTTAATGGCGACTAAATTTATTGTTAATATTACCTTAATTAGTTAATTCTGTACTGCATGGATCTCTAGTTCTTGAATTATGTGTTTCCACTGTAATTTATGTGATGATGAATATATTTATATAAATTACCTATACGTCTGTTTATATGCTAAATTGAAACAATTATCTTGGGAATAAATTAATTTTATTTTACTCAAAATAATACAATTTTTTTTTTCGCTGTTTTCTTTTTCTTCTCTTCACTAAAAATCACTGTCAAACATAGAACATATATTCGAATCAATTGGTAATAGAAACTTTTCTAGATTTGGTTCACATAAAGGACAAGTGCGTACTTAAATACTTAAGTACATGTTCAAAGGCTGATTGTTTTGTCTTAATTTAAATGATTAATCCCGAAATCTCAGGATTGGAACTTCTTGATGACAGAGAGTTTGATACTTGGAAATTCATGTGACAAAGACGTCGCAGTAATTATCATCACCCCATCTTAAGTACTGTCATAATCAACTTTTAAAGTGCCCTTTTTGCTGTTCTTTTCTATATATATTGTGAATCAAACTGATGGAAAGTTTACTGTATCTGCATCTTCTAGGGTTTTCTTCTCACACACGACTGCCCTCTCGGTGCGTGTTAGTGTGTGGGTTTTTGTGCATCTAACTGTGTAAGTTATATGCACGATCTCATATATATGTCTGTGCGTGTGTGTGTGTGTTTGTAGGGATTACATCTATACCTGTATATATATGTGTGTGTGCATGTAAGTCATATGCAGAGCTCATGCATGTGCATAAACATGCATGTATATACATTAGTACATATTATCCATAAAGACATGTCTATGTAAGATAAGATGATTTTCCATGTGTCGGCTGGTGTTGTCTTAAGACGTCTCGCCCTATTGGGCTGAAAGTTCATAACATGTTAGATCATCTGAGTTCAATGGATATGAGTATTTTATATACATGAACACAATTCATACACATCATCGATGTGCATGCATGTAAAATGTAATGAATACTTTTTTTTATTTTTATTTATTTTCCATGAGACAAGTGGGATGCAAGATTCATGCAGGAAGCAAATACCGAACTGAAAGTTTGGATGAATAGGCACGTGGAAATTAAAGGTGGTAGAGCTATTTATGGAAAAATTCAATATTTGCTTTATATATTGGACTATATTTGCGAATGGCACTGCAAGTATGGAGTTCGACGGGTGCCTAACTCTTTAAGTGCTCATATGGAAATCTTCACGTGGTCCGGCTGGATATAAATTCTCACACACACTTTGCAACGTTACTTTACAGCATTCCTAGACTTCCACCACTTTCTAATGTATGATAATTGTTTTTCAAAGCATTTTACTTTTTAAAAAATAACATAAATCAATTTTACTTTCACAATGTAAATTTATTATAGCACTTTGTGGTTTTTTAACAATATTTTTTTTGATTAATTTTTACTAAAAAGCTCTTTAAAATATTTTCCTTCTTTTTTTTTCACCTAAAAGCCAAATAAAATATTTTGTAATATTTTTTTTTTTTGCTACTAATAATGATCAAAGCATGATAAACTAGAATTTTGATACAAATAGTGTCGGTAGTTGTACGAAATAGAAAAAGACCAAGTGGTCGCGAATAATAATGATAGAAAACGTAGCGCATATTTAATTATAAAATGGTTGAAATATACAACCACTTCACATGTTTTTCGGACACCGACTAAACTTATTTAAAGTAAAAGTACTATCTTTTGTTTTGCATAAAAATATTACAAGTCTTTTGCTTGGCTTTTGAGAGGGAAGAAAGAGAAAAGAAGTATGAATGTGGTAGGAGAAGAGCGTTTCGATGAACATTTAATCTGAAAATGTTATTAAGAGATGAAATATTATAATAATTATAAATTGAATGTAAAAAAATATTTTTAAATTGTTTTTAAGAATAAAATGTCAAAATAATAAAATTTGAAAAAGTAAATGTCCTTTACCCTTTAAATAATATATTCACTGTGAAATTCGTGTAGTACTAACAAGAAGACAATCAAATTCTGTCGAATCTTTGGAGTAGCAAAGAAGAAATTTCGTTGTGGGCTTTCATAGTACCAAAGTCATACGAAATAAACTCTCTCAAATTTCGGCCACTCGTCGTTCATATTTCTTTAGCTCACATGTTTCAAGTGCAAAATCATAATGGGGCCGCGTCAAAGATAAATAACTATCACATGGCGGGTCGGAAATGAGTGCATGGAAAATAGTCAAAATACTACTACTAGAAATCTTTGACATGGTAACAACTTTATTTTTTTCAAGAAAAAAAAATCAATTGGTTAAATAAAAACAATGAAAAAATACATAATCTTGGCCTCACTGTCCAAATCTAGTTCAAGTGACACCCATAGATGCTACAAACCTGCAGGTTTCCAATGAAAACATATAGAATCAGAGGCCATTAAAGAATCGCTGAAATGTTTTACTTGGGTCCACTTTAATTAAGTTTTTGTTGTTAAATCTTTTTTTGATTAGTTCTTAGTAATAAAAATAATGGGCACTAGTTGACAAATATTAGGGTTGTTAAATGTGTTTGCTATAGTACAGAAGCATGGGTTATGGACAGAAGGCCCATTAAATCTAGTTTCCATTATTCCAATGCTTTAGTTAAGAATACATGTGATTTTGGGTCGTGGTCGTGAATTGATTCGAGTAAAATATATTATTGTTTAAATTTATTTATTAAATTTTAAAAATTATATTTGAATTTGATTTAATTATTAATTAAATTAATTTAGAATGAATTTTAATTAAATCAAACATGAATCGAGTTTAAATAATTTAATTTTTATATATATATTTTTTATTTTTTTACTAGTCGAGGCTCAAACAACTTCATATTTCATCGAACGAAAAAAATATATTTATGTTTAGTTTATTAAATTAACTAATCGATTTTAAATGAATTTTTAATAATTAATTTCGAATTAATTATCAAATAATTTAATTTATTTTTTGTCACAGTGTCGGTGACTAGAGCTACTAGTCAAGCCATGGGGTTCCACCATCTACACATGAATTAATGAAAAAGGCCTATTATTTAGAGCAGATATTGGATGGAATCAAATACTATGGGCTAATAGATAGTACTTGTGACTGATGAGCTTAGTGCAATTATTTATTATTTTATCTTTTTGTATAACAATTTTTCCCCCACTCCTTTCACAATTAAATTTAGGAATAGATTGGACAAGTGGGACTGCCAAAAGTTTATTTATTTTCCAAAATTTAAAGTCTGAACTTGCAAAAAATGGTTATTTCATTTGGCTTTAAATTAAGTTTACTAAACAGAGAGAGATTACCTCCGCAATTCAATTCAGAATAACAAGTATAACTTCTACATTTTATTGGATAAAAGAATAAGAAAGTGGTTTTTAATTTTTTCCAATTTATTTTTTGTACACATATATATTGAATTAAATGATCGCCCTATGTTTGCATTAATTAATAATGACTAATATAATATTAGTGACAATATATTAAGTAATAATATAAAAAATTTCACTAATGATATATATTAAGTAATAATAATTTTTATATATATAACAATAATGAGTCGCAAATTTAATAGTGATAAAAAGCTTATTTTTAAGTTGTCACTACTATATATTAGTAACAAATATAAATATTTATATTATTACTATCGACAATTAAGAATATATGACAATATTATTGTTGTAGTAACTGTACACGTGTTAATTATTGTAAATAATGACAATTTAAATATAATTTTTACTACTATTTAATTTGTGAAAATTTTTATTTTAACAAAATAAATTTTTTGTCATATTATATGTAATTAACATTAATTTTCATATTATCACTTAATATCTTGTTATTATTATTCTTCCTTTTTATAGAGCCAGTGTGTTTACATGGACCTTTTATGTTATAAATCTTTTGTTAATTGGGAGTGAGTGACTAAGAAATTATTTTATTTAATATAGTGACAGGTAGCTAGAAAATAAAATGTCTAATTAATACCAAATAATGAACCAAATAAGTTGTGTTTAATTTCATTTCTGAACTGAGAAAAAAGGATAATATCCAAACATAATGAAGAATATGGGTGGCAGAGACGCAAAGCCTCATCCAGAATTTAGCCGCACGAGATGCCACATGTACGCCGTTGGGCTCCGACACAATAGCAATCTTCTAATGAAAAGACAATTCCAGGCCATGATTGTTTTATCCCGGACCCATTACATGGTCCTACCTGGGTTTTCATTAGTGGGTTCCAAGTTCTATCCCATCACAAATATTAAATAATATATATATATTATTTTATAAAATTATTTTTTATGAATAAAAAACTAACATAATAATTAGCAAGAGTACACAATCCTAGTATTTATGTTTTCCCAATTGATATTGAATTATATATAAACATCGTCATGACATTTATCCAAGTACTAAATAGCACGTGGAATAAGCCTTATTGTCCTCATTATTTGAGTTGAAAAAATTTAAATTCTTAATTTTGGTAACTCTCAAATTTAAGCACAAAATAAAATTTAAATATTAAATACTCCACTAAATCACTTTGCTGCATTTTGGGTTCCTTCCCTATCACTCAACCCCTACTACTTAAAGGCACCAGCCCAAAATCACATAACAAATATTTTTCATAAACACACACACACACACACACACATATATATAATGAAAAAAACATTTCAGTTTGAATGATATTTTTACAGAGATGTGTGTGTGAAATTTATTTTTCACAAATATAATTAATTAATGAATTAATACTAATTCAAAATCGTGATCTCCAAAAAAATAATAAATTATACAAACTAATTGTCCCTGTTTTACACGTCATTGAAAGAAAGGGTAAAATAGTAAATCAATTGCGAATCTCGCCAAAGCCCCACATTTTGTTCACACTGCGGGATTGAAGGATTGAGAATTAATGATCCCTGTTTTTAGTCCTATTCCATTCTTTTATTTTTTTCTTTTTCCTCTTCAAAATCCATTACAGAAAAAAGAAAAGAAAAGTCAATTTGGTAGTTATTTTGGTAAGTGGCTCAAGTCTAGGAGGTGGCTCAACTCTCAAGGAAGGATGAAATTCAAGTCTTGCGTACAATAGATTATCGTATATATACGTAGAGAGAGACAGAGAGAGAAGGATAGAGTGGAGTTGGGTTGGGTGCAGGAGCACCAAATGGGGAGAGCGTTTGTGCACGTAATAATTGGAGGAGGGGTGGCAGCTGGCTACGCCGCCCATGAATTTGTTAAGAGAGGCGTCTCTCATGGTGAACTCTGCATCATCTCCGAAGAGCCTGTAATCTCTCTCTCTCCCAACTTACTCACTCAGTCTCTCCGTCTCTGTGTGTGCGTGTTTGTTTTTATATCCGTGTAGTGCGACTCTCAGTCGATATTATTAATTGTAGCCTACATTTATTATCGCAATTGGTTTTGCGTTTACTGAATCCGATTTTTTTTTTTAAGTTTGCTTCCAGTTATGATATTAGTGTATACTACCATTTAGTTCAAAGGTTGCAACTGGAATTTGAAGGATATAATTTGAATTTGATTGTGATGTCATTTAATTCCAGCTTTAGAGACCTGATTGAGTGCGGGAAAACAGAGAGTTTTCTAGATTTTTTTTACTAAGCCAGTTCAAGGTGTTCAAGTAATTGAGTTCTCCAAGTAATTTTCTTCTCATCAACTTGGCATAGAGGAATTTTACGGTTTTTGTTATAGTTTGCCATTCATACAAATTATTCTGTTGTTTGAAATATCCAATTCAATTCCTAGTGGTTTTTAGTGATCCCTTCATTAATTTGCTCTGGAATGTGTTAGGCATCACAATAATTTGCATTTTTGCAACCCAGCTAGAAAGGTCTTAAGATATTATGTTACTCCTCCTCTACAGCTAGTTAATATTAGGTGCGAATCTCATATTCTTTGTCAAGAGCATCGGATAAAAACTTGGCATTTTAGTTATAATAAAATCACATTCAAGTTCCAATTCCCCTACTTGTCAGAATTTTATTTGAACTCTAACAGCAAGGGATGAGTAAAAGTTCGTACACATTATGTATTGTTCTTTTTGACTTCCATCTCAGGAACTAGAGAATTCTTGAACTCCAGAAATTTCAGTAATGGCGTGGCTTTGGGCACCAAGTAATGTGAAATAAGCAATCATTATGTGTACTTATGCCCTGGCTCATTTTCCAATTGCTCATTGAATCTTAATGTGGGCATTTCATCCTTAGTCTATTAGTTCCTTACATTCAGATGAGGGTATTATTTGATTATTGATCTTGTTTCTGGGTTTGAGACATTGTATTATGCTATTTGAATAGCTATGAAGTTCTTTTATGAGGTAAGACCAAGGTTAGGTTAATGATAATAATATTTGTTAATGCACATAGTGTTTGATGCTATTTTTTTTTTGTTTAACTGGTATCTATATTTAATACACTTTGATATGCTATTCATGCTGGTACAACTTTGCAGGTTGCACCTTATGAAAGGCCTGCATTGAGCAAAGGTTACTTACTTCCAGAAGGTATTTATTCCCTCAGCACTTGCAGATCAGTTGTCTCAAATTTCCTTCATGATGTACTGTGCATTGCGCTCTTAACATGCAATATGTTTACCTTGTGCCATGGGCTGAATGCCAAATATGAGCATCTGCAGTCAAAACAATGGGAAAAACTGAATGGGTGGTTGGAGATAAAAGAAATTTTTGCGTGTCTGGGATCATAAATATGACTTCTGTTTCAACACGTAGAACCCTCTGTTAAAGTTAAATTTGTAACATATTGTATATTTGATATTGTTAAGGCATTATACTGCCGCATAATAGAGAACTATTTCCTTAAGCTTGCACAAAAGGAACTTATGCAATGATTATTTTTCAGATTATTCGAAGCATTTGCATTGATTCCTTTCGTTAGATATATTGCACCTTTTACTTTTGCACATCTCTGTTTCTTAGATGCTTCGGAAGTTATTATTATCCTTCACTTATGTTAATCTGTGTGAGAACGAGGGTTTGAATGTTTTATGTGATTTAACTCTTTGTGTTTGCTATACATGCAGCTCCTGCACGCCTCCCTTCATTTCACTGTTGTGTAGGTACCAATGAGGAAAGATTGGCTCCAAAATGGTACAAGGAAAATGGTAATTTTTTGTTAGCAATATAGCAATTATTTTTGGACTTTTCATTTGGTTAAATGGGCAGTTATTTTGAGCGAATGTTGCTATCAGATAGTCATTGCTATGTTACCTGGTGGTTAAACAAGGCACACAAAGTTAATTACACAAAATAAAATTTATAACATGCATGTATTTAATTTTTGGTCGGACGTTTTTCTGGATATAATATCCTTCTATTTTCATAAATCAATGGAAATGATCTTACTAGAAAGTCGTTTTTAAACTTGTCAGAAAAATACGCATCTATTGAAGGAGATATTAAGTCTATTACTATGATTGCTAGCTAGTTTAGTAAGGGTTTTCAAACATGTGCTTCAAATGCATGTCATTTGAAATTCCCTTTGTTTGATCCCTGAAATCTGAATTCTTCAATCCAACACAACCTTAAAGCTGATACACTTGAATCTGCTCATATATTAACATGGGGATCATTTTGAAGTTTCTTGATAGGAATCCATCCACTAATCCCTTATCCTTATTCTTGGATCCAACAGAACCGTAAACTATATACAATAAGATCAGATCATATTTACATGAGGATAATTTTCTTTTGTCACTTGATTCATCAAATAAAATGCTTCCCAACTCCCTTAGATTTGTCTGGGATTGCCTGGCATACAATGCCGGCCTTGTGGCAATTTTTTACTTGAAGTGGTAGAAAAACTAAGACTTTGTTTGGTTTTGTTTGGAGTTGTTTTGGTGAAAATGTTTTTATTCAATGTTTGGTTTCATTTCTAGGAGAATGAAAACATTCCTCCAAAATAAAACTAAACAAAGCATAAAATTTGGAGATTAGCTCCAATGCTGATAAAATCTTATGTTGCTTTGAGTTTCTCTAGAAATTGTTTTAATTGGGCAATATATTATAATTAACATTTGGTATTATTTACTTTCCCCTATGTGATTCTTCAGGTATTGAATTGATTCTTGGAACTCAAGTCAAGTCTGCTGATGTTAGGCGGAAGACACTGCTAACTGCAACAGGAGAAACCATAAGCTACAAATATCTCATTGTTGCAACAGGTGCTCGGGTACTGAAGCTAATCTTTTTTGGTATTCTGGTACTGTTGTGCTTGATAAAATGTTTAATTTATTCTTTCTTGATATATAGTGTCTGGGGGTTGATTTTCCCTCTGAAACCGAAAGAAATGGATAAAAAATTTCCACCTATTTTGCTTTTTGTGCCTCAAGCTGTTTTAGCAGAATGCCCGTACTTGATGCTTGATAAGAAGGAGGTGTATTTAGTTCTTTTCAATATGTGGGAAGTAGTGTAAAACCTTCCCCAGTATAACCAGGCTATGGGATGGTTCAACGTCGATGACAGAGCATATACAATAGAGTCTGAATGTGTTCTTGAAATTAATGTTTTCTAAGCTAGTTGTTTGTTATCCAATTTTTGAGACTTGTATGATGTAACTTATTGCACTGAGTTATCCCTTGGTTTGCCAAGTGCAGTTCAATATTGTGACGAGAATCTGAAGCATATGCAGCAGGCACAACAATTAAACATTTTGTGTTGATTTCAGAACTTACATTCAAGCATATTGTTGAAATTGACCAATGAAAAATCAAAGCATAATGAAAGAGACTAACATGGTTCCAAAGTCCACTGTGTGGTACAACTTATCATGGACCAACTTCAACTTTAAACCCCCATTTTGGGTGGAAATAGCTTTCACAGAACTTCACATAATTAAAACAAAGAAAACAACAAAGTTCATGACTCTGATTTGGTAGCTCATCATTTGTAGGCTTTGAAGCTTGAAGAATTTGGAGTAAATGGATTAGATGCAGCTAATGTATGTTACTTACGAGACTTGGCTGATGCGGACAGACTTGTAGATGTGATGCAATCTTGTAGTGGTGGAAATGCTGTTGTTATCGGAGGCGGCTATATAGGAATGGAATGTGCTGCATCTTTAGTGATAAATAAATTAAACGTGACTATGGTTTTTCCAGAGGCGCAATGTAGTAAGTAATTTTATTAAACTTCTTTTGTTCTTCATTTCCATTTTCATGCTTTAAATTTTATATTTTGGTCAGACTGCTGATAGATATGTTATGATAGAATACATTTCTATGCAGCCATGGATTGTGATGCAACCTATTATTATGCTGCTGCTTTCTGCGACTACTTGTAGTACTATGATTATTGTTGTTTATTATTATCTCTCTCTATTGTTATCATGATTATTGTTACCATTATCTCTCTCTATCTCTCTCTCTCCATTGTACTGACTATTTTCAAGTCAGAAAACTCATCTTAGTTATACTAATTGGAGATCTATGTTCATTAATCTTTCTGTGCATTCTTTTGGACATTTTGGTTTCTGCAGTGGCCCGCTTATTTACCTCCAGGATTGCTAGTTACTATGAAGAATTTTATCAGTCCAAAGGGGTGAAGTTTATCAAAGGAACTGTTTTAACATCATTTGATTTTAGCTCTGATGGGAAGGTAAAATTGTTCATCCCCCTGACCTATTTAAATATGTAATGCTCTGTAACTTCTAACATACTCAGGGTAATACTCCCTCCGTCCCACATTTATGTATCCACTTTGACGTGACGCGGAGTTTTACATGAAAATGAAAGTTGAAAAAGTGAGGCTTTGTTTGGTTTTATTTTCGATTATGTTGAAAAAATTATTTTGAGAGTATTTATTTTGGTAGTGGGATTGGAGAATGTGTGGAGAATAAAAATATTTTTGAATGTTTTGTTGGATAGAAATGATGTGGTGTATTTTTGGGGACATTTTTTTACTGTAGATGCCTTATAAATGTTATTAATTATAGTTGATAGGAGATATTTTCAATTGTAGATGTTGTGTCAATTGTTTGTTTGTTTTTTTTCTTTTTTCTTTTTAAGTTATTTTGTTATAGATAGTGGGGGTATAGTAGAGTATAAAATTATCTAAATGTTGTAATGGATGATTGGTATTTTTAGGGAATGAAAATATCATTTCTAGAAAATACAAGTGGCAAATGAGTTTTTGTTTCCGGAGACGGAAAATGCTAGAATGGAAATGAAACCAAGCAAAGCCTGAAAATTTTGTGTTTATTTACATTATTGCCGTTAAAAGTAGTAGTTGGGAGTTAGGGGAGTCACGTCATTACTTTAGGTGCGAGGGTATTTTGGGAAAAAAAATCAAGTTAGAAATTTGAATATTACTATTTGACGTCCCTAAAAGGAAATAGGAGTTAGTATTTGTTGCAAAATCGTATCACTTATTCGGTTAACCCAATGTTATGAACCCAAATTATAAAGCACTTCCAGTTGGGCTATGAGCCAGTGACTGCTATTTTAGAAACATCTCAAAGAAATCCATGCTTTCATAGCCATTTCAATGAACCAAAATAGCATTTATTGCTCTCCTTTTTCTGAAGAAATATAGTGACACCTGATCCAGTTAGGAGTATTTATCTCTTATAGTGCCCTTGCATTAGGATTTCAATTCTAGTCTTACATTTAACGTGTATGATCTGCATCGTTTCTTCTAGTTTGAAAGGTGCATCTTAATGTAGTTAATGAGTTGCTTCTATGATTTTTAAAATGCTTTAAACTGAAAATGAATTAGATAGGAGAAAGACTTCTATCTTTTCCCTGTACCAATATGCTAAGAAGCTTCATGCCATCTTGTGAGGATGGAGACTATTATTGATATTGAAAATGATAGTACAGATCGGTTGTAGACTATCTTGATTCCAATTGAGTCCTTGATGGGGAGATATTGGCTTCTTTATGACAACAATTACATATTCTTATCCTTTTGAATTATTCAACACACGCTCTAATTGTTTTAATTGACCAACTTTTCTCACAGGTCACTGCTGTTAATCTTCGAGATGGGAGCAAGCTTCCCGCGGATATGGTTGTGATCGGTATAGGGATTCGTCCTAACACAGTTCTGTTTGAAGGCCAATTAACCATGGAGAAGGGAGGAATCAAAGTTAATGGCAAAATGCAATCAAGCAACAGCTCGGTCTATGCAATTGGAGATGTTGCTGCTTTTCCAGTCAAAATAGTAGGAGAGACACGCCGGCTCGAGCATGTTGACTCTGCACGAAAGTCGGCAAGGCATGCAGTTGCAGCTATCATGGAACCTGAAAAGACCGGTGAATTTGACTGTTTGCCATTCTTCTACTCTAGAGTCTTCACATTGTCTTGGCAGTTTTATGGGGACAATGCAGGGGAAGTTGTCCATTTCGGGGATTTCTCTGGACATACTTTTGGGGCTTACTGGATAAATAAGGGCCATCTTGTTGGGTCTTTCCTCGAGGGTGGAACTAAAGAACAGTACGAGGCAATAGCCCAGGCCACAAGGCTTAAACCAAAAATTGAAGATTTGGCTGAGCTTGAGAGGCAGGGTTTGGGATTTGCCTTGTCCGTGAGCCTGAAACCTGCATCTTCACGGCCAACCGATGGTGGTGGTTCTAGTATCATCCTGGAGAAACCACTATACGCCTGGCATGCTACTGCTGGTGTTATTGTTGCTGCGTCAATAGCAGCCTTTGCATACTGGTATGGTAGAAGGCGCAGAAGGTGGTGAGATGTTAGTTTGGGATCTGATAGGATCTTATCAGATTCATGATTGTATAATACAGTGCCCCTGTTGTAGCATTCTTAGGGCAAGTAGAGCTGAAAACTCTACTCTTTACACAATTTATTTTCAGCAGAAAAAAAGGATCAAAGCATTGTTCTCTGACTAAAATTTGTTAAGACAATCTCAGGGATCTTTTTTCAGGCTGCATATGTATTGAAGTCCTTATCAAGAATAAATTATTTTCTTGTAGTGATAAGTGACTAATGAGATTTTGAATTTGAATCCTAAAAGGTTTTCCAAATTAAGAGTTGCATATTTAAATCATCTCTTTAAAATTGTGTGAACTTTGCCTTAAGATAAAGCAAAGGTGAAACTAGTTGTGTCATTAAGTTACAAAATCATCTCCTTTAGATCATGCATAATTAGGCTTGGGGCGAAAGAATCAATATTTCTGGCTTGAGGATCCATCTAAACTAAAAGCACAGGATTAACCATTTTATTGATTTCTTATAAATAAATAAGAATAACCACAACAAGCTGGGCATTTGGTCTAGTGGTATGATTCTCGCTTTGGGTGCGAGAGGTCCCGAGTTCGATTCTCGGAATGCCCCTTTTTTCAAACTTCCTGAACCTTTCCCCACAAATTTATTTTGCTTTGGGCTCAAGAAAAGATCTTGGGCTAGGCCGTCTGAGCCCATATTCGTTGGGCCTCATTAAACACGCCAGCCCAATCCCATCCATTTTTGACAAAACTAAAGGGCATTTATGTCAATACACAATCGGAATTCCAAAAGTCCAATTAAATATTCATCCCGGCTACCCTTATCCTATCTTCTTTCCTTTTCTTCTCCTTGTTCACTACTCTCCCACTCACTCAATCACTCCATCTCTGAAATTCGGTATGGCTTCGACGCTATCCTCTGCTACCCTCCGTTCTCCCTCTTACTCGACAACCTCCGCCGCTTATCCTGCGCTCCCATCTGCCACCTTCCCCAAACAACACCTCGAATTCCCCCTCAAATCCTCCCCCAAACTCGTCCGCCGTCGCGCGCCCTTCCTCCGTCCCCTCGCTGCTGTCGATGCCCCGAAAAAGTCGTCCAACTCGGCGACGAGATCTCAAACTTAACCCTCTCCGACGCACAGAAGCTCGTCGAGTACCTCCAAGACAAGCTCGGAGTATCCGCCGCGTCATTCGCCCCCGTCGCCGCCGTAGCTGCGGCTCCGGCTGCTGGTGACGCGCCCGCTGCTGTGGAGGAGAAGACAGAGTTCGATGTTGTCATCGAGGATGTGCCGAGCAACGCGAGAATCGCCACCATTAAGGTGGTTAGGGCTTTGACTAGCTTGGCATTGAAGGAGGCGAAGGAATTGATTGAAGGATTGCCGAAGAAATTCAAGGAGGCAGTGTCGAAGGAGGAAGCCGAGGAAGCGAAGAAGCAGCTCGAAGAGGCCGGCGCGAAGGTCGCCATTGTCTAATATTGCAGCTTATTCATCATACGCGGTAAAAAAAAAAAAAAAAAAAAAAAACGAAAATCCGAGTAATTTTGATTCATAGAAATTGGATATTTTTATTTGGTTGCTTTATTTTTTGTTCATCTGGAGTTGTAGATGCAGTCATATTATGGATTTGCAATCAATTTAGACCAACTTTTTTTTATTCCAAAATGAAGTTATCTGTTTACTAGTAATTTCTAAATTTGGGTATTTGAAAATTGAGAATGCGTAAACAGATTAATTAAATTTAGTTATTAAAAAGGAATAAAAAAATTCAATAAAGTTAAAATTTGGAAAATCTTATTGAATTGTCATTGGAATAGTTCCTACTTCCTAGTTTGAAGATAGTTGAACTTTGGAAAATCTCATTGATGTTTAATTGATGAGTTGTTTGTTGCTTGACCTTACTAGATGCTCTGAGTTTTTTCCCCAATTTATTTATTTATTTTTGTTTTGTGTATTGTGTTCACTATAGTAATTCCGTTGTGCATGGTTTTATATTTCTGTGTATATAATTTGAAACTTTTCCTTTCACAAGAAGTCATATATTTTTCAATTCCTCCTTGATTGAACATAAGATAGCAACTAATAAATCTTTGATTGGCTTGCTCTAGATTTTGTGATCCTTTTGAAATGAGTTGTGCATATTAATCAATATCTTCAATTTGGGGTGGGTTTTTATTTGGTAAAATTGATTCGAATTGAAAATTTGACAGGCCAAAATGTGATACGAAAATAATATGTTCGGCTTAGTTATTACCGTACTTTTTATTCGGTAATTCAGTAAACCAATTTTCTTAAAATAAAAATAAAAATAAAAAAATAGTTAAAAAAAATAAATGTTACGTATTTTTTATTTTTTATTTTTTATTTTTTTTTATGATTTTGGTATGTATTTAGTTTTCGTTTTCGTTTTTGATTTTGCTTGATTAGTTTATTGAATTGTGAGCACCCTATTATCAACAATTGCAAACTTTTTTTTTGGGGGGGGGGGGGGGATAAATTCATTTTGCCTCCTTAGTAAGACGTTGATATCAGTTACTCCATGTACAAATTAAAACACGACTTACTCCAATGATCTTAAAAAAAATAATTGAATAGACAAGAACAGCTCTAACCTTTTTGCAAAGATAAATTTACATTACCCATATTGTAGTCAATATAACATTTTATCCCCTTGTCAATCTAAATAGTAACCAGTTTAACCCAATACTTTATTCAATATAAAAAATTAATTAGATAATATATTATTTTTATTTAACATAAGTTTAAACAAATATTTTGAATATTATTAAGTAAACATTAAAATAAATATAATCATGCATATTAAAAATAAACATGAAAGAATATTTTGAAATACGAAAGTTTTAAATATGAAAAAACATTCAAAAATAAATTCTTAAGGGGAAAAAACACCCTTTATAAATAAATATTTCAATAAATGTAAATCCAAACTTTGATCCATTAAAAAAATTAATTGAATAATGTATTAATAAATACAATTTCAAACAACCACAAAAATATTACTAAATTATCATACTAACAAATTAGAATAAATATATTATTTAAATAAATAAACATAAACAAAAAAAAACACTTCAAATGATAAGTCTCAAAGAAGGAAAATACTCAAGAAATTAATTCTTAAGAGAGAAAAAAAGGACAATTTTTAAATTAAATATATCAACTAATTTGACCCAAAAATTTGTTGAACATGAAAATTGTCAATCTTTTATGTTTTAAATATGTTTAATCAAATATGTTCATTTTAATATTTAGTATGATATCTTAATAATATTTAAAATATTTGTTTAAAATTTACGTAAAATAAAAATGAAGTATCATTTAATTAGTTTTTTATATTGAATAAAATGTTGGGTCAATTTGATTATTATGTTGATTGTAGAATGGGTAAAATACAATATGGATCATAATAGGAATAAAGTAAATATTATTTTTTTTACAAAGCATACAATATATTTTTGTTCATTTAATTAAATTTTCTAAGGTCAGAGGGGGTAAGTGATGTTTTAATTTGTACATGGATACTTGATACTATGATGCTAGTATAGGGGTAAAATAAATTTAACTATTTATTTTTTCCAAAAGGTATCAAGTTATGGACATTGATACAAATTGATGTGCATATTATTTTTTAATTTTTTAATTTTTTAATTTAGTAATGACTTCCGAATTCATGTCAAATCGTCAATGCGAACACAAACAAAATCTTAAATTTACGTATAAAAATAATATGAAATACTTTTATTATTAAACTGAAATATATGAAAAATGAATATTTGATATCTTTTTATCCAATGGTTAGGATGTCGTCATTTTATGTCGAGACATGGTTTCAATTCACATAAGAGATGTTCTTATTCCTAGTAACTTTGAATTATTGTTCATTATATATGTCGTTGTGCCTTGATTATAAGGGTTTTTAACAATATATATTAGATCAAAGTATTCATTCACGCCTAACTTTCAAAATAAATTATGTATTACATATAAGCATAGTGTAATCGGAATGATCAATTTGGCTAGCTAGAAATAATTTGAAACATTAAAACATTCCAATGCATCATAATCGGATCATTAAAAACATTCTCCACCATATTAAGAGGGTTCATAACATCAAGGTGGTGGATCATTTTTTTTAGATGGGAGACTCGTATATTACTTTAATTTGGGGTTTTATTACACCTTGTAAATAACAACCTTTAATCCGACTAATTAGATGGTTGACACTGTTTCCTAGTTGGTACAAGCTTAATTGTGATGGCACATATCGTGGAAACCTGGGGAGCTCAACAGCTGGGGGGTATTGTACAGCATTCTAATGGCATTCTAGTTTTTGTTCACTTTGATTATATTGGTATTTCGATTAATATGTTTGTAGAGCTTTCAAGAGATAGTGAAAAAGGTTGATTTTTTTGCTTAGAAATGAATTTGCTTAATGTTTGGGTGGAGGTTGACGCAAAAGTTGTCTTGTAGATCGTGCCGGATAATTATCCACGACATTAGCAGCTTCAATTCCTTCTTGCTTCATTTCATTCGATTTATGCTCAGACGAATGTTAAACTTTTGCATATATTAAGAGAAGGAAACTAAGTTGTAGATTTTCTTACTAACCTTAGATGTGATCATTCCGTTTATATATGCAATATTGAATTGTTGTTGCATATTCATCTCCTATTGTAATTACTACAACTATTATTGTGTTAATTGATTTAATGATTATATATGATAACTGCAAATAAAATTAATTTATTGAATAATAATTAAGTTTTATAGTAAAATGAGTACAAAAAAGGCAAAATATATTACATGGAGTAACGGTTCTATAGAAATATATATATATATATATATATATATATAAATAAAAGAAACCAAATGTTATCAGGAAGTGTGTGGAGGCCACGCTTTTTGTTAAATTTTGTTGCCTCTGTAGAAAAATTTAAAAATAAAAAATAATTGTAAACTTTCTGCTCAAAAGGGAGACGGTCAATCTTTTATATAGTATTACTATATAAGAATGGAATGATCACATATATTTAAGGAATTCCAGAAATTGGTAAATGTTGTTAGGGCACTTGTCATGCAAATTTCACCATGATTGGTCAATGCTAATATCAATGAATGGTGTTAAAAATTACAGAAGAACAACAGGATGCTTGTATATTATTGTAGGTATTATATGATTCAGCTAACACACATCGATGTGAGATTTATAATATATTAATTCATCATTTTTGTAAGTCGGATTATTACATGTAGAAAAAAAGATGAGTAAATCATATTGTTTCAAAATTAATGATCATCTCAAATTTATATTTGTTATTATCAAATAAAAATTTTCGTTGTCAACGTAATTCTATTATTTCAGTATTAATTGATATCTCATTTTATATATTTTATTATTAAATATTTTTTTAATAATTTTTTCGTTAACACTTCTATTTTTAAATAAATTTAAATTTAAATTTAAATAGAAACTATGAACAGATTCACACTTTCTTTAATTAATATAAGATTAATAAAAATGAAAAGCATGAACTAACTCTACCTTCTTCCAGGCTGATCTCTCTCCCTCTCTCTCAAAATATAAAAGCTTGGGTCCCCCGGGGCACAGCTCAACTGGCGGAACAATTGACTTGAATTTGCTTCCAGCGGCAGGGTGGGGGTTCGAATCCTGGTGGGACCTGCGGATTCATTTCAGTATGAAGCAATTACTGGGCTGTCAGTGGGACCCTGCGACTGAGGTGTTTCGAGCGATCACTGTGGGTTGGGCTCCTTGTGCGCAGAAGTGTACAGTTCTTGTTGGGAACCTGGGTGTTGGTTGAGGCATATCCCGCGATTTACCCCTTCTAGGTGCTAGGGACATGTGTCTAGGAGGTCCAGAATTAGTCTGGCGCAAGCTAGGAATCTGGGTTATCAAAAAAAAAAAAAAAAAAATAAAAAAAAAAATATAAAAGCTTGGATGTAATACACGTTCTCTTTTAAGTTATATTAATAAAATAAACTTAAAGCTAGAGATCAAGTCCACACTTCTTCTTTAAATTAAAATAAAAAAAAGATAAAATGTGACATTTTTTATTTTTAATAATAAAAGTGTGATTATATCCACATTTCTGGAATTTCTGGAAAAAACAGAAGAATACCTTTGAAAGTGTGCTTTGAACCCACGTTTTTTGTTTCTAAAAAAAGAAGGAAAAAAAAAAAAAAAAGAACTTTGAAAGCGTACACAAAATTGAAATGTTTTACTCATACAAAATCCAATAATTTAATAAATTATTAAAAAAAAACCTTTCATAAAACTTACTTTAAAATCACCACGTCTAACCATATCCTTACCGGCTTAGTGAATATATGAAAACATTAAATTATATAAAATGTGTAGTGAAATATATATTTAATTTATATTATTGATATTTTATTATTTTTTTAATGATATTTGGACATAAGATGCGTCCATATCTTCGATAGAATTCCACATCCATGATACTCGCGTTCTCTGCCTGACACGTCAACCCAGATGCCCGTTCTGTTGCAAAACACAAAATATGGCGAGTAGAATCAAATCTTCTACTCTCGCCAAATAAATAAAATATTTCAAAAACACTATAATTAATAGATATGAACACCACCACCAGGTTAAAAAGGGTTTTTATAGTGCAAAGGGTGTAATACACCTGGTTACTGTGAGATAACATCAAAAAGGGTGGTTTTCTTATCGGCGGTTTTGGAGGACTAGGAGTGTTGCATCCGGTGCATGCAGAAATTTCACGCGCTGCTCAGCATTTACTTTCGTAATAATTACTTCTTTTTCGAAAATAGAAAAGTACTATCCCCTAGTACTCGCATTTTAGCTATCAGTCAGTTCAACTGTCCGAAATCAATTCTCAAACCCTAAATTCCTGGCTGCACTCATAGAAATTCTGTGTTTTTTCTGCGGATAAAATTTGAAGAAGATGCTTCCGAAAGAAAAATATGGCGTAAATTATTAGTGGAAAATTTTTCTCTTTTGTTTTTCGGTATATTTCTTGTGCTCTCCACTTCGTATCTTTGTATTTAACTCGTATTTATTTCGATTTCGTTGTTATTAATTGTTTTTCGTTTTACTTCTGAGTGTCTATTATGTTTCGTGTTTTTTCCTGGTCTTTAAACGAAATTTATAGTTGATGTTTATTTATTTATTTGTTTTATTCTTTAATCTTTGCTAGCTAATGTTTAGTTGATAAATACTCCTTGCTGTTACTTACTGAGTTTTGCTTTTTCTTTCTTTTTTTTTCTTTTTTTGGGTGTTTTACAGTTTTAAATATCCGAAAACTTTGGGTAACATAATTAAAGAAAAGGAAATTTTCGGGGATTTTTTTGCTATATAAATGGCAACTCTGGAAGATATCGTAGCTGCGACAAAAATTCTTTCTGAGGATCCTGAAACCATAATGGGCGGTTCGGGTTCTAAACCGAAAGAAAGTCGGGCTAGGGCTTCTGATGTGAGGAAAGATGATGGTGGTTCTACTGCTGGTGCTGCTGTTGTTAGTGAACGAGTTGCTGAGACTGAAACTGTTGTAGAGTCTACTTTTGATGGTGAGAGTGCGTTGGATTGTGGTTTGGGTGATCAGGAGAAAGAGAAAATTGGCGTTGAAAATTTGAGCAGTGTATCTTATGGTGGTACAAGTGTTTGGGTCAAGGGGATTGATGCTGGGGTGGGTGTTAATGGTTCTTGGGACGGAGTTGTTGGAAGTGACGGAAAGAATAAAGATGGTGAGGGTTCTTGGGCAGATAATGGGGAAGGTAAGTGTACTGGTTATAAGCAATCGAATGGAAGTGGGATAGACAGTTTGTATCTGGATGTGGATGGAGATGGAAAAGGAGAAGGGAATGGTGAGAAGTTGAACGATCAGGATAATAGGTTTTGTGTGGGGGATTTTGTTTGGGGTAAAATTAGAAGTCATCCATGGTGGCCGGGACAGGTTTATGATCCGAAAGATGCTTCAGAATTTGCCATGAAACATAGGCAGGAGGGTCGTCTCCTGGTGGCCTTTTTCGGTGATGGTTCTTGTTCTTGGTGCTTGCCATCACAGCTGATACCCTTTGTGGAGAATTTTCCAGAGATGTCTACAATTAGTAGTTCTAAGACCTTTCTCAATGCTGTAGAGAGGGCCATTGATGAGGTTGGTAGGCTTGTGGAGTCAGAACTGACTTGTAACTGTATAGCAGAGGAGAAAAAAGATGACCTTGCTAGGCCGATGATGGCAAATGCCGGATTGAAAGCAGGAGTTATCATGTCAGAGGTGGATGTTCATCGCATTTCTATCCCTAAATATGAACCTGCGGAATTACTTGAAAAAGTGAGGCAGTTAGCGAAGGCAGTTTCTGTTGGCAGTGCTCTTGACCTTGCAGTCTTGAGAAGTTGGTTGTCTGCCTTTTATTATTTTAAAGGTGGTTATCTGTTGCCTGCATATCACGAACCCCTTCACATTGAAGGTCTGGAAGACGAGAATAAAAATGTGAATGAGGTTGCAAATGATTTCAGTGTTCCAATTGAAGTCCCTATCCTGGGCCCACTGGATGACGACTGGCTCTCTTCACCCACAGCTGGTACTGTAAACTCCCAGGGCCCCTCAGACAATAAGATTTTTCATAAAAGGAAACAGAAAAGTGTCGCTGAGCTTATGGGAGAAAACAAGAATATCAAGCCTGAATCTCTGAAGAGAGCTACAGTCAAAGAGGGAACAGAATTTGAGAAGTCTGCATCCTCCCTGAAGAGGAAGAAGAATAATGATGGAGATGTAGAGGGAGCTGGAAGTCAAGCGGTTTCTTCAACATGGAAGACAGGTAGGAAGAGAAAGGTTGAGGCTTCTGAATCCCCTAAAATAACAAACACAAAGGTTTTAAATGCTGAAAATGGTGGTTTTGGGGGTGTGGATAGCGTAAATTCAGGTCCTTTGTTAGGAAAACCGAAGGAAATTGAAGTTGCTGATGCTGAAAATACTTCTGGTGAAGCCAAAGAGGAATCAGAACAGGTGTCTACCCCAAGGGAAAGGAAGAAGAGTAAATACTTATCTCCTCCATATACAAATCTTACATGGAGAATTGGAAATTCAAGCTCTAGGATAGAGTCAGAAGTTGAATATGATAAAATTACCAAGATAGCTCGGGTGGGAGAGTGCACAACAAAGGCTACTGGAGACCTTTCTGAATCTCAGCCTGTTTCAAAGTCTGTTGATAAGGCATCTGAGGAAAAACTGCCTAATGGGCAGCTGGAAAGGCTCGACATATCTGTTGATACAAGTCAGCAGACAGTCAAGAATGATGAGAAAATGGCTATTTCTGTATCTGATGCTGATGCTCCAGTTAATGGATTGTTATCAGAGATACAGCTTGCAGCTCTTGATCCTTTTTACTTGAGCAAGCAGGGTTCCCTTGATATGGTCTGGGCATTTGTTTATGCACTCAGAAGCTCAACCTATTTACACGGACCAAACTATAAAATTCATTGCAAATGCAAAACAGGTGGGAAGAGAAAATCACTGCCCTCTCAGCTAGGAAATGACCTCACCCAGAAAAAGTCTAAATCACCTGACCAGAGCACTCCCAAAGCATTGACAACTGAAGGAAAGTCAGATGCATCCAAGTCCAAGAAAGCTACCGAGACTTCTGACGCTAAAAGTACTGCAGAGAAAGTAGAAGGAAAAACTTTGCCGTGCCTTATTCTCGCATTCACCCCTGGATTTCCTTTGCCTTCAAAGGAAGATATTGTGAGGCTGTTTGGCAAGTTTGGGAGCCTGAATATAAAGGAAACAAAGGTGGTGACAGATTCTCACTCGATCCAGATTGTCTATATGAAGGACTCTGATGCAGAAGCAGCCTTCAAAACATCATTAAGCCAGAGTCCATTTGGTTCAGAGGATGTTAATTATAGGTTGCAGCGTTCTTCAGCTAGTTCAAGGTCTCGTAGAACTCATCCAAAAGTTTCTTCACCTCTTAAAGGGGCTCCTGACAAACGAGACTCTTCCCATCCTGCCGATGACTTGATTTCAGATGTCAGTGTAATCAGGCAAAAACTCGAGATAATGACGGCTATTCTGGAAAATTACCATTCCAAATTTTCACCTGAGGACAAATCTAGCGTGAAGGATGAAATGAAACATCTTATGGAGAAAGTTGAAACAATTAGTGAGAAGGTAAGAGTCATGGCTGAGAATACCTCATCTTAAAGAATATCTGAGTACGATATGGGGTGTGAGTCAATCAACTGGTGTTTGCATTTGTTGAAGTAGGATATTTGTTTTTGGTTGACGTTTATGAGGACTAGTACTAATTCCTTTTCTTCTCTATAGCACTCTTGTATATTGGTAAAAGGATAAGCAGTGGTATTGTAACTTGATAGTAGTGGATAAGCCTACTAGTTCATTATACACTTGCACCTGCTGTATGATTCAACTCTGGCAAACATTTGGCCTGACTTATAGCTGTTATTTAGGTTGTAATTGGGTTTTCTGGAAATGGTTGCTACACCTTGTTTGGTACAAGGATTTTGGTGAGGAAAGAAAATAAATTGCTAACAATTTTGGTTGTGTTGCTATGGAAAATACAAGGGGGAAAGAAAACATAATGGAAAACATAATTTAATTAAGAAAAACTCATTTTGAGGTGACAAAAAGTCTATATGGTCCTTTGTGCCTCTTCAACTCATTCACTATCTCCCTCCTCTATATCATGGTCATTATTTTTCCCAGACCACCTAACAAGCCAGGAATTTTGAATATTTTTTTTTTTATTTTGTTTTCCTTTTTCCTATGATTTTCATTTCCTCATCAAAATCATATAATTTTCTATTTCCATGAATGTTTAGTGTTCCCAAGTACCCCAACTGGTAGTAGCAACGTTTAATAGCTGTGAAATGGTACTCAATTCTGCATCAAAGTCTTTCTCGGTGAACCTAAGTTATGAGATAATTGCCTACTTCCGTTCGGGTGCTGTCATTTGCATCAGATTTCAGTATGTTAAAATAGAAATTGGATTAGTTTACCAGGTTTATCTAATGAGATTAATTAGTCGCATCCTGGTCTATCCGATGGTAAAATACTGTATTTCCAATTCTTGAGCTCTCATCTAGTCAAAAAGTGGCTGCTTATGGTATATAAGATTAGCATTAAGCTTTCCTTGGGTTTAATGTCATCATTAACGAGTCAAGAAGAATCATTGCCCTCCCTTCCACTTCCCATTTCAAAAATTTCAAAATCAATGCATAGGCTCAGGTGGTAGCTTTTGAGAAGCTCCAACTCAGGTACTTTGTTTTCCCAGCTGTCTTGAAGTAAACCAGAGGTAACGACAACTAGAGTATACTATAAGAAGAATTGCTATGATAGATTGGAACACAGGAAATCCCAGGTTCTACTACGCACGACATGCCAATAATAATTTTAACAGGTGAATATGCAGCAAGAAAAAAAGCCCAAATTCATCTTCCAGAGAAATGGAGCAAAAGATAAATTTGCACAAAGACACGAAAGAATATTTTTCACATCTGTTACTAAAACTGGTATCACTACTACTTACAATGCAGTGGCACTCCAGGTACGTGGGATAGCTAAAATAGGTTTAAAACGGATTACATTAAAATATTAGGCAGCATAAACTTGTCCAAACTCCATTCATTTCAGAAAAAGTGAAAGAAAAGAGAGCAATGTTGATCCACTGACATCAAACACAAGAGGAGAGCCCCATTGAAGATCAACAGGTCGCAGCATCAATCAGTCATCAACAGGGTCCTGAGGGGTCTGAGCTGCACTGCGCTTAATTGCAATTACGGGGCAATCAGCATGCTTTACACAGAATTCACTCACAGTTCCCACAAAAACCCTACAAAATTAATCAGAAATTTCAATGCTATCTAAATCAAAACATTAAGAGCAGCTCAAACTTCAAACTAATATGAGTCTTCTCTATAATTTCTCATTTGTGTCCAACCATCATAACCATAACAGGGCCAATTTCAAACTTAATATTCGTAAAAAACATATTAACCAAGGGCAGGTACAAAATGAAAGTTCAAAAGCACACATACTTCTGAAAAGGACCGAGGCCCCTGCTTCCGACAACAAGAAAATCTGCCTGGACACGTTTCACCTCGTAGCAAATGATTTCTTTAGGATCACCTCTCTTGACCCATGCTTCACAAGCAACCTACAAACATATTAATATTTGGTTGAATGTATATTAGAGAAAAATATATTGAAAAGTGCTGCTGTCTTCTCCATGAATGACTGGCCAGATTAATTGCTTCGGATATAGATGAAGTTGCATGAAGTTGTTCTTTGTGCATGTGTGCCCAAATTCACACAAGCGAATCAATATGGAAGAGGGGAGGACTGCAAGAGCCAGAGCAGGAGTCTTTTTATACCCCAATTTCATGACATTGCTTCACAAAGTACTCCAAAAGATGAAGTCCCCTTATCTTGTCTCTATGCTTCATGTTCTTGAAATCTTCAGGAGAGGCAAATACACTATCCATATCATCAAAACCTAGACAAGTTGGGTAATTTAGTATTTTCCACCTATCTGCGTAGAAATTAAACACCAAGCATCTAACAGGAAAAAAGAATTGCAGAAAATGAAACTTTAGATGAATGTAAAGGAATGAATTACATGAATTTATCCCTTTGATGAGAAAACTGAGAGCATTCGGGTAAACATCCAAGTCAGACAAGTTGAGCAAGTAAATGAGGAATAATATATGCAATCCAATAAAGGTACCAAGAATGGCTGGAAGTCATTTACTCATTAGTCCATCTACAAATAGTTGATACCATATAAAGATCTATATAAAATATTTAACAGCAACAGTGATGCAGGTAAGTAACAATTACTCTGTTGGAAATTAATTTTTTTTTTTTAAAAGTAGAGAACTGGCTTAGACACCAGCATAGGTTAAGCAGAAAACAAGGTTGAGAGGTAAAATAGATAACTTCGTGTCCAGTTTTATCTATAAGAGCCATCACAATGATAAATGATCCAACACCTGGAATTGCACACATCTGCAATCCAACAGATAAACCAAACTCTCATGTGCAATTCACTGAAAAATAATCTGAAAGTTGTGGCAATGGAAAATCAATAAATACAAGCATCATTTTTGCAAAGAAAACAGATAAATCTCCAAATAACAGAAATTAAATGACAGCGAAAAGCTCATACCACATATTCAGTTATTCAAATTCCCGTGGAAGTTGCTTAACTTTGCCTTCCCCAAAAAAATAAAAATCCGAACAGAAATACTCGAATTTCCACACATTAAACAAATCATTGTCCAATTCTACAATCTCCTTAAAATATACACAGAAATAAAGAAAAGAAATCAAACCTAGAAAAACCCTAACGAACACTCCAAAGAACCTGACACGTAATATCATACATGTAAGCAATAATCACATAATCACAACAGCTACAAGCACGAGTACTTGAAAATACAATAACACATACGCAAAATTTCAAGTGTTTATACCGTCTTCATCGGGTACTTGAACATGAAGAAAGAGGAGTTTGAAACCAGCGGTATTAGTGCGAATAATTTTCTTCAATGTCCATTCGAATGCTCCTCTACTGCTTATCGATGCGTGGGGATAACCCTTGATGGTTGACTCATTGACCGCCACCATTATGCGAGTCGGCTCACCGCCCTCCACCGCTGCCATCTCCATGATTCTGTGTCGACTCAGTCTTCTCTCTCTTACAAGCCTCTCGAATAGTCTAGAGTCTAGAGTGTGTACAGTAAAACACTCGGTTTTTCCCTTTTTAAGTTTTATAGTAATTTCGTTGGCTTAAGGGCGTATTTGGATTTGCATTGGGAGTATGAATTTTGTCTTTCTATCAAAATTTGTAGGGATTTAAACTAGTATTTTTATAATTAGGTAAGTCAATAAATCGGTCTTCCTCTCCAAATTTAATTTAATTGACGATCACATCAGTTTAATTAAAATTAATTTTAATTTATATTATATTATTAAAATAATAATTTATTATATTAATTATTATGTATAATATAAAAAATATAAATAATTAACTAAAAATATATTAAATGACCCTCAAAATTTTAATATTCACACACACACACACACACACATATATATATAACTAAATATTAAGTTTAAATTTTTAAAAAATTAAAAATTAAAAATAGAGCAAAACAAAAAAAGTTTTTGATCAGTTCAACATATTTTTTGATCAGCTTTATTGGTTTAACCGATTTGATCGAATTTATGATTTTTCACACCCAAACCAATCTATCAACCATCTATTTATGAGTGGATCCATCCAAACGTCGTCCTAACACAATGGGTTTGGGGTGAGCAACCCTTGCATGATGTGGTCGGAGTATGTGGGTCTATTTCTCTCGTAAGCCCACCTCGCAATCATATAGACACAGCATATACCCCAATGGGCTCCCAATTGTTGGTTTGGGCCCATTCCTTTTCAAGAGGTCCCTCATATACAGATCGCTTCTGCCCAGACGGACCCCCAATATTTGAAACTTATGGATATATGATTTTGAAGTTTAATAAATTTGAGAAATATTTACTCGTCACACATAAAGCATCTTGGAATGCCTCAAACAATCCCAAGAGATGATAATATTGCAATAGTGTTGTTCCACGCAGATGGGCAACGGTTAGAATTTAATAGAGAGTATTGAAATTTAAATTATGATGGATGCAAAGATTATGACACGTTTGTATATTGCCCTTCAAGGAGTCTTTGTCGCGTGACGTAAATGAGAATTTATTGGGTAGGTTGATCTTAAGTGAAAATTCTGCTCTGACTATATATAAATTGTGATTACATTTGAATTTATTTTGAGATCGGACCAAGATGAAAGACCGACTTTTTCTAAAATTAGTCGGGTGTAAGCCTTAAACCTGATTTATGAAAAAAAAATATTTTACAATAGTGTTATTTCATCATACTATAATTCTTAAAATGTTGCAAGTCCATTTTTCAACTTTTATCCAAAAATTTGATAGTTTTATCATGTGCGATATAATATAAATGTAATTTTATTGAAATGTAATTTAGATGTACATTACTCATTGTTGACACCAATCGGCATAAAAAAATTTCCTTTTCTTTTTCTCTCAAAATCAAGAGAAAATATATCAATACGACATCACAACTTGAGGGTAATTTCATCTTCTAACTGTTACAATTTTAGAAACGGGGGTTAAGATTAAAAATTGAAGTGCTAATGTCATTGTCCTAAATAACTACTCAATTAATTTTATAGCTGAAAAAGGCTATGAATTTCTAAGTAAGGTTATGATTTTACAATAAAAACATTGATTAAATAGCCCGTTCATTACAATCCACCGTTAACAACTACCAACAATTGACAATTAACAATAAATTGACCAAATATAATAAAAAATATACAAACACATATACTTTTAACTAGATTTAAACCCAAAATCGTAATCTCATGATTATGCCAGTTAACGAATTAAATGGAGTCAAACATATTAGTATCCAAATTTATTTGAATTTTTATCAAGTTTCAAAATTTGTTTTTGAACTTAGTTTGATGTTAAATGAATTAATCTTAAACAAACTTTAATAGAATAGAACACAGATCAAAATCGAATAGTTTATTCTTTTTATATACATATTTTTATTTTTTCACTAATAGATTCGAGTTCAAGTCGAATTTTAAATTTAATTGAATAAAAAAATTTGTTAAAATTTGATTTGGTAAGTTAATTAACCAAAATTTAAAAAACTTTTAACAATTTATTTTAATCAAATATCGAGTAATTTGATTTATTTTTCATTCATACTCCTCAGAGTTCTTGGACATCAATTTGGCCACTTCAATTAGGTCTTATTGATAATAGGTCGGGACGAACTTTGTTTATCAATAATTAGATCAGCTAATATAAGATACATTTCTACACAAAATTCTAAAAAATATGGTGTTACCCCTAAAAAAAAAAAAACCAAATCTAATCCATATCCACTAAACAAAGATATCCCTTTCATGATTTGCCGACATAAACATGAGAAATTCTTAAGTGACAACTAAGCATTAACACACAAATACAAACCGGTTCACACTTCAGACACAAGTTAATTTTAATGGGAACATCAATTGATTCGATCGAAGGGGTATATATGGTTACTAAATATATATATTATTCTTGGAGGGGGTTGGTTAAATTTAACTCAATGGTATAAAATAATAAACAAATAGGTCAACCTGAATTAACCATTATATTTTAATTAATGTGGCTTTCGAGATCACAAAAGGGCCTCTAATTTAATAATGTGAGAAGATAATTTTCTTGATTAAGATTTAATTTGGTGATTTTTGAAAACAAAATGTGTCAATCAAATTAAAACAATTCCACTATAGTGTTAGCAATAAATTATTTAATCCAAGCTCTTAATTACAAGCATATGAAGGGGAAGAAAAGCTTGATTGCTACTACGTGGGACACCAAAAAGTTTCAAAGGTGAGGCTTTTTTGAGAGAAATGATAATTAATTTTAGGATATTATTATGTCAATTTATTAATTAATAATTGATTTAATATTTATTATTAATCAATAAACTATTATGAATTATAAAATAACAAACTTGTATGTATGACGAATAATTATAAAATTTTGGGACTTTAGTTTCTATGGATAGGCCAAAACCTCATCCACCAAAATTGAGGCCTTATCTTTATATAATTTTTTAGAATCACAAAAATTGCCACTTCCCAAAATTGAGTATTTAGTGTTTTTATAATTGGATTGGGTCAATAATTCAATAAGTCGGATCAATTCAACTGTCAATCTAATTAATCTAATAAAAATTAATTATATATATTTTATTTTAAAAATAATAATATAATAAATTAATTATTATATAATATATTTTAAAGGTAAAAAAATTAATAGTCAACTAAAAATATATATAATAAAGTTTAAAATTCAAATAATTACATAGATATGATAAAATACTAAATTTAAGGTTTAATTTTTTTTAAAAAAAAATCAATTTAACTGATTTTTGATTGATTGAATTAAAAAATATTATTTAAAATTAATATCAGAACGGACCACTATCGATTCATGATTAAACTAGTGTTCCAAAACATTACTTTTAGGATTATGACAAAATTAATAAAACACACACAAAATATATCAAAATAAATAACTATAGAAAAAGTGGGTGATTTTTGGTAATTAACATTACAAACTAAATACGGGCTACACTTTTTAATTTTTGTCTACCAATTCAAAGCATTGAAGTCTTTAAAAAAACTAGAAATTAAAAATGGGGGAGTGAAAACGTGTGAGCAAGTCTTAAATTGATTGTCCCAAAAAAAAAGAAAAAAAAACAGAATTTAGGATTATGATTATTACTAAAGTCCCTGTAATTAAATAGCTATAATCATGATACTCTTTGACATTGCGTGAGTTGTTAGATTATATTAAACGAAATCAATATTTCATACAATACCACTAAAGATTTATTACAACCTAATTAAAAACTAGTAGATAATACTGAAATAAATAATTTAATATGTATTCCTAAATGATGAAGAGTAATTAAGAAAGTCGAAATTGGACGTTTTCAGAGCAAGTAAACCTCTAAAATTATGTCTGATTCTTGAATTTTAGTGAAAAAAACATAAAAAAAAAAGTTATTTTCTTCAAATAATAATACCTTATGATTTAATTTTTTGATGACCATTTTCTTTTTTTTTTTCTCATTAAAATCTAAAATTCAAACATGGTGTGACACAAAAATGGGAGATCCACACAAAGAAGAATTTGGAATAAGGAACAAAGAGAGGGAATTCTTCAATTTTTACTTCACTGATGGCCCGTACATCTTTCATCAATCCAACTTCACAAGCCAAAGGGCAAAATGGACATTTAATACTCACCCCTTTGTTTTGAAGCCAAAAATAGCCAAAAAATTAAAAATAAAAAGTTTTGCCGAGGAAGAAATGTAAAAAGAAAAAAGGAAATTTCCTTAATTGCCCTTGTTGTGAAAAGGAATTCCAGTAAAAGAAACCCTACCAAAACCCAAATGGCCAACCTCATACAACTCTAACCAAACATCCTCTGCCTTAAACTCAGCACTAAAATCGTCATTTAGCTCTTCACCAATCACAGCCCCACGGCATGATAATACAGTATCCGACGTCCCCGCTTCTACCCTTCCCCTGTCTGAAATTCCATCTCTATCCCCTCACAGCATTTCCTCTTCTCCTCCAACACCTTCCGGCGGCTCTTCTTTTTCCGGCGTCCGAGGCATTTACGGGCCACCGCCCACGGGAGCTTGACAAACGCCAGGGCTAAAATGTTCACCACCGCGCACGGGCAGCAGCAAACCGCAACGCAGTCCGCGATCACCCCAGCCGTGCAAGACTGGCACGACTTCCCCGTGCACGCCACCGGATCTCCTTCGTCTTCCTCCACCAAGTGCCGCCGGAGGCGACGGCAGTGTTTCCCACCGGCGGCGCTCGACGAGGAAGAAGCTGGAGATGGGTTCTGATCGTCCATTTGATTTTGCTCTAAAATGGGACACAAACGCCTGCAAGAAATAATACACACATTTACGCTATCGTCTCTTTTTTTTTTTTTTTCTCTATAAATAGAAACTAAGGTAATTCTTGCAGTGGCTCAGGCCCAGACAAGAATTTTTCTGGCTCTAAGCTGTAAAAGAAAATCAAGGAATTATGTTTTTACTGGCGAACGATGGATATGACATAAAACTTAGCTCACATATCATATAGAAAAGTTCTTCATTTCTGGACAAGAATGCATATATAAGATATATGCTCAGATCAGTAAAAAAATGTTAAAATCACGGGGTGAAAACAGTGGAGTTCCCGCCGGGGGGGGGGGGGGGGGGGGCGAGAGGGTAGTGAGGGGTTTTCCCATGCAATTATTCTTGTAATTCCAGAGAAGTGCAGAGGTCCATGTATTTAGTGTTGTGAGACTTGAAATATTTGCTGAAAAAAGAAAAGGGCACCGGAAAATCTCACACGCACTCCGGACCGCGTGGAAAGCACTAGAAAAACAAAATTCCTTTTTTAAAGAATATTGACTTAAATCTCTGATTTAACAAGGTTGTAGGTTTAAGACATTCGAATTCATGATTTAATAAAGATGTATGATTTAACGGTGTGAGAAATTTTGAACCCATTATTTATTAAAGTCGTAATTGTAAGAAATTTATCAACAAGTTTGGCTCATCCAATAACGAGATATAGACTAGGACAGAAATTAGATTAGAAGTAGCCTTACCTGAGAACTGTTTATTGTAGCTTGTTAAAATATCTATGGTGTAGATTTTACAGAGAAAACGTAGTAGAACATATTCCTACTTTAGAAGCCAGTGATGATGATGATAAGAACATCACATCTTGTTAAGTAGTAAAGAGGTGAAAACAATGTAAGAATTTTACCATAATCAGAAAGGGTTGAAATTGAGTTATACATAGGGTGAGTGGAAAAGGGTGGCCTGGATGGCTAAATGTGATGTGATTGGTGGGTGGATTTTATTATCTTATGGGCTAAAACATGGAATATGAGGTTCTAAGGGGAAGGGCAAGGGATGTGAGAGAGAGAGAGAGTAGAGAGACACAGAGATGACAGGACCCAAATTTGTGAAAAAATTTCATCCATTTAGAATGTCGTAAAACCGTGTCATCCCTTCATATGTCTTCTGCCAATACAAGCTTTTCAAGCTGTTCATACTTTGTCTTGGGCGCAAAAAAAGACACTTCTATCTCATCAATAGCATGCTATTCAACTATATATTAATTACTATACCTGTGAAAGTAACTTGGATGATCCTATATAGTAATTTTACCTAGCTATTTTTACTACTAATATTATTGGAGGTGTGAAATATGAAGGGTTAAATTTGTTGAATATTATTTTTTGTAGTATGTATTGTTGTTTAACTCTTAATGTTAGTTTTTCTTTTCTGAATCATATTATAAGAAAAAATAATATTTGTTATACTATTAAATTTGTGAGAGCCATCACTGTGGCAAAAGTATTAATTTTCACATTTTTAATTAATATTTGTTACTAATATTTTATTTTTTTTATAGTGAATGCAAAGAATGATTTTATTAATTATAAACTAAATAAAGGATCTTTCACCAACACCCATATTCATATGGAGTTGATATCTTGGTGCTTATTTAATGGAGATTTTGGCACTAGAAGATGTCCATTTTTAATTATTATCTTTCTTCAAGGGAGAGTTACAAGTATATTATATTAAAAACCACACAGAAATCTGTAAGATCCAGACTCTAGAGTTAATCAAAGATGCTACTGTAGTAAATTCTTCACCAAGCTTTGAGCAAGGAATCCCATATTGACTTCTTGATGGTACATAAGTTTAACCTTTTTTATAGGGGAATGGGGAGATCAAACATTAATTACTTGTATTGTAACATTAATTAGTTCATATATAGTACACACACACACACAGTCACTCTAGGAAGAAGTAAACTAGCTCCAAAGTCCAATAAATACCTATTGATCTGTCTCTTTTTTATTTTTTTATTTTGATTGTTAAGGTTAATTTTTATTGGGGGAAAACCCATAAGAATGCAGATAAAAAAATAAAACAAGTTCCAAAGAAATCATGGAGATTCCACATGGGGTGTTACCTAGAGTTAATCTTGGCTTGTGGTTTTATGGTCCATGCTGGGCTGGCCAGTTCTTGATGCTAGATTTTTATAATTCTTCTGCTGACCAAGGGACCTGACATCAGGACAAAAATTAACAGCTTAATAAAAAAAAAAAAACAGATAAATCAGACCCTATATTTAATTAATACAGGAAGATGCAAATTTTAAAAAGAAAATTAGCTTCTTTTTTGTTTAGTTATTTTATCTTAACTTTAATGTGTTACTTTTCTTTTTGGTTTATGAGCCGAAAGGTAGACTGATGACTCTTATTCATGTAATCACTTCTGATAAAAATATAACTTTTAAAATTATTAGATAAATTAAGTGCAACAAAAGTGGTGAAAATCACGCACCTCCTCTGTGATTGAATTGTTGAACAAAACCCTTCTTTTTATTTTAGCTTTTGCATGAAGATTTCAGTGATATTAGTTTCGAAACATTTCAATGTAGTTAGATCATGCTGGCTCAAATTCACATGGAAATTAGATCACTAAAATCTTGATATGGCTAAGAAAAGCTGTATATGGGCAGTGAGTAAAAACTTGCAATTTCATAATATTATTCTTCTTTTTATTTATGCAACATCTATATTTTAAAAAGCCCCATAGAGTATAGTCAATTACATTGAATTGTACACAAAACTTTTAATAAATTTAAATTTCATTAAAATAATAAAACCACATTCTTCATTTTCAAACAAAGAAATAAAAAAAAATCTATATTCTTGTATTTATTGATATATATTTTTTTATTTTCTTTAATGTGAAGAAATTTGCTCAACGTGCAACCCAATTAAGCGTGAAATTTTTTGGATGGAACAAAAGTAGGAGAAGACGGCAAGACTCGCACTCCTAACATGCAGCTTATGGGCATTAACTGTCTGAACTGAAAGTGATAGTACTCATTGCAGAACTGTTCAAACTTCAAAACTATATCATGTTTTTTCATCAAAGGGAAAGTGATGGCATCAATCCAAACTCTTAAGGCCACCGAACCCCACCCCACCCCACCCCGCCCCCAAACTACAAGATTCAACATCACTGCTTTAAATGCAGAAATGAAATAATTACTCCTGCTTCGTTGGAATATTGAATGTCAATCTCAAAGTCTTATGGCATATTCACTTTACATTTACTTTAATGCTTAAAAGAAAAAAAGAAAAAATAAAGAGGGAAGAAGAAAGAGAACCACCCTCCTTATTGCTTGTTTTACTTATTTATTTATTTTTATCTATTATTCTCCAATTTCTTGGGACCTTCGTTTTGAAATCCACAAACACTTTGAAGCTGCAGATTTGACAAAATTACACACACACACACACACACACATTCCCAGCCTAATCTTGGTAGTGAAAACGTTATTTCCAACTAAAAGCAAGAACCGTCCCTTTGATCTACTCTTCTCAAATTAGTGATAACAAACACCTGACAAATATATTAATCAAACCTCAATTAACCAGAAAATTCTTGTTTCCATTTACTAAATCTAAAATAAATTTGCACATGCATATTACTCGTTTATGCATGACAAAAAAAATAAAAAAAGGAAAATAATACGTACCTCGGATATGTAGCAGATGGTAGCAGATTTTCATTCGATGTTGCCTCTTCAAAATGCCTGTAAAAGCTCTTGATTCTGATAAACGCAGGTGTTTGGCCCTTTGGCATCAATATCAAGATTTTCAATTTTAAATCACAAATTTGTAAATATATGTATATTTATCTCTTTTAAGCAGAGAGAGTTTTGATCCCGAGTAAGATGCTTATAATTTGAATACCAGTACTTGTGGTTTGTGTAGAATTTCTACCCTGTATATATATACGTATAAATATACTGCCCCTTCGTGTCTCTGCGCAGTGAGGTTTGAAATTATATTATAATGATTTGTAAATCTTGACTACAGCAAAGCAATTCTATGATAATTTAATACATAAATATATGTTATCCAGAGAGAGGGGTAAAATGTATATTATTGGAGACCATAACTCAAGGCTATACATGCGACCTTTAATTCATAGTAGAAAATTAATTCATTACACGTTTCCACTGTCAGTTAAAGAAGGAAAAATGTCTCTGGTCGTCCAAGCATTTTTATTTTTTTTTCTTTTTGGGTGGGGGTGGGGGCGGGGGTGCGGGGGTTAGGTAGTGGAGAAAATTCAGTTTAATTTTTCTATTTTTTGATATTCGACGTGAGAGATATTATTTGATCTGAATAAGACGGCTAACCAGTTTTGTTCAATATTTCTCGCTTCCACGTATATGCAGACACTATTTATAGTGTTGCAGTTTATTTATTCATTAAGTGTGGACACTATAGGTGATGTGATGCAGTCAATTTCCTTATTGGTGATGTGGATCATACATGTTTGGAAAATCCTTAATCCTTTAAATGGAAGAGTTAATCGTAGAGTAGAAGGAATTTTTGCTTTCTTTCTGTCCGCTAGTCAGGAACGGAATCGAACGCTAACATAGAATAATTGAATGGGGAACCATTTAACCCTTTCTTGGCAATGGCCCGTACGGATTTTTATGGGCCATGTCTAATAAGTTTTGAATTTAAACAACGCGAAATAGCTATTGACATATGGATATTTCTATATGTTCTCTAGCCGAAACCCAATTGAGAGGCCCATTCAGGCCCATAATTAGTAATAGATGGGCTACATTGGGAAGGAAGCCAAGTGGACCTCGAGTCGATATGGATAGCCCATATGACAAGCTTCGCCTACCTATCCAGTAATAGTGAGGTTGGGCTTTATACTATCCACTAACAAAAGGCTTTTCAATGTATATATACACTTTTAGTTATTATTATTGACTCAGATTTTAGCTTCTGTCTCCAATAAGTTACACCCAGACAGATTCATCACTCCAGCTTGCGGTCAATTAGGCGTAGAATGAGCCTTAAACTGCCTAAGTATGGGGGAAGAGTTGTAAATGACCCTTAAACTGCCTAAGTATGATCACTCGTATAGCCAATAAAACTATCATGGATTTTAATGACAATCCTGGTCGTGACGTACGAAATGAGATGATGCGTTATGTATAAAGGACTAGAGCTCCAAAATGAGTCGACAATAACAACCATGACAAAAGGGACTCATCTGAATTCTCCTGAAGCATGCTCATTTTTATTTCTTGATATATAAACAGTTTGGACTCATTTGATTTACACCCATAATGAATGATTGCAGCACTAAGCCATAACGTACTCAATATTGGCTCAATGATAGCATTTGGAGGACAAGAATAATGTATAATAAAATAAATTAATTACAATAATGGATCATCGAGTTAAAATACACAACACATGCCACTGAAACTAGGAATAACAACTCGAAAATGGGCACCTGCTTACATTCACACTATGCTATACAAAAAATTTAACCCACATATCCCCGGAAAATATACGTTGATATGCTGAAAACACGATTCCATATGGGAGATGTGCAGGAAAAAAGGGGCTCCCAAGTAAAAAGGGAAAGGAAAAAGAGAGGCCGGAAAAGAAATTATGAGGCAGGAGAAGTATCATAAGCTATGGTGCGCCATCCTCATTTCCTTGCCCTTTTTCCTTGAAACTCATCATTCTCGTAACTTGTCGTCTTGCTTGAGTACTGCATTTAATTTTCTTTCCAACTGCAAACCAAAAGAGATGGATAATGTCATTTGATATACATAACTAAACAGTCACTCAGGAGTAATCTAGGTAGAAAGCAAGTATAAGAAGATAAATGATGCCATTCATGAAAAGAACTAGCCATTGCAATATGGCAACTCAAAGACAAACCTGAGAATTTTGTGTCTTCAGTCTCTGGAGTTCTTCAACCAGACTTCCAATGCTGACATTTTGAAACTCGTTTTAGCACGGTAGGACATAAAATTAATAAGAACCCAGCCTATACAAGGATTTTATTTCATACCATTGTTGCATTTGAATCACCTGAGCTTGCAACTCTCGCTCCTTGACAGAAGTAGGGGTTATCTGCAACAAGTAACAAGCAGAATGTTTAACATTGTTTCTTCTGAAATAGTGATAAATTCGTATTGCAAAGCATCATAAAACTCCTTCAGACTTGGCAAAGAGGAAGAGATCACAACACTTTCTGACTAGAACAGAGGAAACTCAATTGGTTTTCACAACAAAAGCAACTATACCTGCAAAAGGTCATTTGTTCCTGCCTCCGTTAACTCAGTAGCTTTGCCTGCACACAGGAAAAATCAACAATTGAGATACTAAGTTGAGGCAAAACACTCAAATGGCTTCAGCCTGTAAACCCCACCCACCCACCCCCACCCAGCCCCAGGCTCCATCTTTTCATGAATTCAGGAGAGAAAAGGTCCAAGAAACAATAGAAGCAAGAGTACTGGAAAAAAAGGGGAAGTAGGAAAGAAATTAGCTAGATCCAACTAAGCACGTAAATAAAAAGCAAAGAGTAGATGGCATGCTAGAGATCAAGTAAAAAAGGCATTACCAGAGGTTTGCTCCACAAACTTGATCAATTTAAGTATCTCTTCCTGACAAGATGAATAGGCACAGATCAGCAACAACTAATCATGGAAGATGAGACAGATTTAAGCAGTGCTTACTCTTTGTGCAGTGTTCTGCTGCAGGATGTATTGCAATGATGGGAGAACTGAAGCAGCTGAAAGGCTTGGCATCGTTGGGATTGTGGAACCACCAGAAATTGGGTTAAAGAAGTTCATAGGACCCTGTATAAGAGAGAGCTAAGTTTCATACAAATGTTAATTTGAGTTAAGGATAGATTAGGGCAAGCATCATAGAACAAAAGGAGTTTTTCAAGACCAAAAACAAATTATTAGGAGTTCAAAAGTCATACTACAAGGAATACTGGGAAACTATTTTTGCATAAGGAATGTTTGCATAATTTAAGGTGTGCACCCATTTTAAACCAAGTAATTCGTCAGTGTATCTAGGCAGCTGTCCATAACATAATCAATGGATGTGGAAAGTTAATACTTGCATATGGAGCCTTTTATGTGGGTCTATATTAGTTCTAAGTTTCAAGATGATTAAACATTGTGGTCCAGTCAAATTTAAGATCCCAGACAGGCAGGGAAAGCTTCTTTATTTGGGTAATATGAGCAGAATACATTTGGAAACGTGCAACAAAAATCAATGTAAAATGTAGCAGATAGTAAACACAGAGAAGCGACAAGGCCTAACCAGGTACAGCCAAGGAGTCAAATCCACAGACATCAGAAACACATTCCACAAGTAATTTTTATGATGGGGATAAGAAAATATTTACTGATTTGACACAGAAGGACGTGAACTATATTATACCATATGCTTTTCGCACAAAAAACAAAAAACAGAAAGAAAAAAAAAAAAGAAAAGGGAAAAAAGGAGAAAAGGAAAAAGAAAAATAACAAACAAACAAACAAAAAATTCAAAAACAGAAACAAAATCAAAAAAACAAACAAACAGGTACCGCAGCTGACACCAACATAGGAGTTCAAATTATACCTTGGGACTCAGATCTGCTGAAGTGACTTTAAATCGTCCTCTACATTCAACGACAGCACCTTCTGATGCATCCTCCCCTAAAATGCAAGTCTCAACATGTTTAGAACATACACATATAATCAAATAAAAAACTACAAGAAAAGGTGAGGTCCATTTAGATTAGAAAATAACGTGGCAGTTTTTACTCTAAATGCATTACCAGCATTAGAATTACTAAAATCCTTCTTTAGATGATACTGCAGTGGACCACTATAATTCCGTTCTGACTGATATCTTGATTGCAGATATTCCCTTCATTTAAATCAAAACCACATTACTCCAACAAATTTGCTAAAAATACATGCAAGCAAAAGCAAGAATTAATATAGGTAACGTATTACAAACAGAACAATGGCAATGTAGGATGACAATCTCCTCCCAACTAATAGAACACATTGCACAATACCATAAAAGCTCTCCAATAAACATATTTCAACTGGCAGACATTGAGACTTTTTTGGATCAATTTCCTCATTTTTTAGTTAAAAAAGATTCATGTATGGTACACGTGGTGCCTATCACCTTAAAGAATAAATAAATTGACTAATATAGGTCTTGGGACTTGGAACTTGCAAATTAATCAGCTTGTTTCCATAGTATCATAGAATCTCTGCCAAAGTACATTTAGGAGTAAATCATGGACGACAGGTTAAAATCCTCCATAAAATCTTTCAGCAATGCAGTAAGTCATGGGTGCCGGACAGGTTCAGATCCTCCATAAAACCTTTCAGCAATGCAGCAATTCAATTTCTTTACCAGTAAGAGGTTATTCAAAATTTTATCTCTCACAAACCAATTTGTTCTCTAAAGATTTGAGAAGACAAAAAGGAAAGCTAGGGCCTTTGAAGAAAAAGAAAGCAAGTGCAATAGAAAACATTGTATATACTCAAAACATATACATCTTTAAACAAGATCGGCTCCATGAACTGGGGAACCAAAGCAGAGTTTGCAGAAGATCTTAACAGAAATTAAAATTCTTACAAGAGAAAAATCAGAAGTTAACATTGTGGAGGCAACCCCTGTCCATCCCAGCTTAACTACCAAAAGACAGGTGTTTTACCTTCTCAAAATAGAATTATGTAATATAGACCTTAAAGAAGAAAATATACCTATCTCCATCACCAATAAATTTTTTAGGGGAGAGAACATTATCCTGTAGCAGCGAGCCACTGGAAAATTTTCTACGCCCTGCAATGACAGAATGTGGCAAGGAGCTACTTTGACCAGAATCCCTGCCATCATCCCTTCCTGCTTCTCGATCCACAGCACTTGCCAATGACTGTTGTTGATTTTGTTGTTCAGAATCTCTCGAACTTGGACTACCAGCAGCAATATCATCTTCACAAACATCAAAACAACCCCTGCATTAATTACAAGTTAGGTAAGGTGGTCAAACGTTGTCATACGCGGCAAGCAAGTGAAGACAGGTGATCAAAATTATGGCTGTCAGCACAGAAATTGACAAAAGGAAAAAAAAAAAAATGCATTCGGATCAATGTACAGGTCACCAGTTATCCAGAAGTTCTTCTCTTCAATAGGTTGGTTCAAGCATATAGATGTCAACACATGAATAGTTCAACTTCAGAATACATCATAGAAACAAGAAAGGCAAGGCATTATTAAGTTCTCCCTAGAAGAAAATTAAGAGTCAATTATATCATTTCACTTTATTAAGAAGAGAATTAAGAGGTTCCAATAAATACAATTAAGATTCGATGCTATCCTTCCACTTTCTCCCTTCTGACATCATTTTTGAGAGAACCTTTTTGCTATCACAAAACATAAAGTATCATGTCACTCCAGTTATTGGTTAAAAAGGTTAGATAGATATCATGATCTTGGGTCCTAACAAAATTGACATATTAGTGACTAGCTAGCAAATTGACACACGAAGTTACTAAGCATTCTCACAGCATAGAAACAAGAGCAGAAACAAAAAGGTTAACAGGTTATGATAGCATACTTGAGAGCCTGAAGAGGTTTCATAGGAAATGCAGCAAGCGAATTCTCCAAATTATGTATATCATTGAGCTCATCCTAAGGAAATAAGAAACAAACTATACAGATCAGGGGAATGGAAACGAGGAGCTATATAATACAGAAACAAAAACTGGGAAAAAAACTGAGGGAGCAATACTACAGCTCTAGCTGCAACTCTTACCTCCAACTGAGATGCAGCTTTAGAATGATTAGCCCTCTCGGAATACGACCTCTCCTGCCCGTTCGCGTGCTTCCCACTCACACTCGAATCCTCTGAATTCGACATAAGATCATCTTGAATCTGCAAGCGACAAAAGACCTTATAGAAGCTGACATTAATAAGAATTCAACCAATATCACCAACTCATCAGTGGACTATGGCATACAAGGGCAGCTTGATTCTTCAGATCCTCCAAATTAAAATTCCAGGCGCTGATTCCTCGAATGTACTCTTGCTGCACATAGCAACAGCTCATGATAAGGGCTGGCTAGAATATTCATATACGTGCATAATAATGCTGGAAAGAAAATATGTGATTTTATCTACAACAAGCTTATCATGGTATTGTAAAATACATGCTCAATCAATTATAAAATAGAACTCAAAACCCAAGCCACCCAACATGCATAAATTACATAACAAGAAAAGTAACATTAGGTTTCCATATAAAATACTGTCTATATGCATACTTCTCTTTTTAAACAAATTGGAAGATCTGACATGGTTGACTTCCCACCTGTGACAACTGTTCCTTGTCCTCATATGATGCCTTATTTTGTACAAGCATATCAGCTTCTTTTGCCTGAAATGGCAATTCGGTTTAGAGAAATTCAGACAGTCAAAAACGTAATCAAACAAAATGATTTTTTTGGTAAAAGCAAAAGTAAACAAACAAATAACGGAAAGAGCACAAGACCTTAAGCATCCTAAAACGTTCTCCTAGAGGGGACAGTCCAGTAAGGATAGTACGGTCCAAGTATTCATTTGAGCGTGCATGTTTAAAGAAAGGGTGCTTCAAAAGCTTTTCTGAGGTGGGACGTTTTTTAGGATCCTTCACCAAGCAAGCAGCAACCATATCTTTGAAAAACTGCAAAAAAGTTGTGTTTTAGCAACAACACACAAGATTTAGTATCAAAATTCCAGCAAAACAGGATAAACCTTAGAGAATCGTTTGTCTCTTTCATAATCCAGCCCCGGCGGTGCATTTTGAAGCGTCATTAGTAGAACCTGCATTTAGGGAAAAATGTTAAGACCAATTATTTCAGCATACTTAAGATGCAAATAAAAGATTTATGTAAATGAAATATTATCAACCTTCATTGGCGGGTACTTGGAGAACGGTGCATGACCATGAGCAAGTTCAAGTGCTGTGATTCCAAATGACCAGATATCTGCTCTGTAAATGCCAAATAAATTACAAATCAATTGAGAAGGATATATACAATAAGAAATAGATAGAATAAAACTTCTTCATCAGATACTCACTTAAAATCATATCCATGTAATTGCTGCATGACTTCAGGAGCCATCCTGTTATATTATACATGTTCAGTTAAGCAAAAGAAAAATTCCAAGTAACAAATAATTAGTCCATATCGAAAACACCTAAAAGGATAAAATTGCCATTCATTCAAGATAAATTTACCAGCATGGGGTTCCGACAAAAGTATTTCTTGCACGCTGACGATCACCAGTATCATACATGCATGCAGCGACTCCAAAGTCTGCTAATTTAACGGCACCATTAGAATCAATCAGTATGTTCCCAGCCTGTAGTATCATATGAAGAGAGAGAAGTAAATAAAGTGACACAGCTGTTGGCAAAAACAAAGCAGCATGAGACACATTTATTGACTCCATAAATTGTGTGAAGAGAATAAAAACAGCCAAAGCCAGATTAATACACAATATTATTACAGGAAGCTTAAACATTCAGAGGTCCTGTCAGAATACCAGAGTACAATATAATTCCAAGTGGGAAAGCAGAACACAGTTTCAACTCAAAAATTATTAAATCAAACATAAAATAGCACGCAATGAAAAAGCTAAAATAGCAGTTAAGTCAAGCAAACAATGACAGTCATACCTTCACATCTCTGTGGATATGCCCATGGGCGTGGAGATATACAAGAGCTTTGAGGACCTCACATAATAATGTAGCAATAACAGGCTCCTCAAAACCTTCCGGATAAGCTGATTTCATAATGTGTAGGCAAGATCCACCAGCCATGTAAGGCATTACAACCCATAAATTATGACCAGTGGTGAAGGAGCAGTGTGCCCGCAAGAGATTTGGATGGTCAATCAAAATCATTGTTTGCACCTCTCGCCGAATGCTATCCTATTCACATGACAACCCAACAGAAAAATTTAAAAGAGAGGTGGAGAGGGTTGGGGAGAAAACCTAGCAGCAATTGGAAGTACCATATTGCAAACAAGATTGTAACAATTAAGACAATAGTTGGTAGGTCTTGCAGATATTGAGACCTTACCCACAAGCACAACCAGGAGTAAACAGAAAATTCATCAAATCAACAAATTATCAAATCATCAAGTGGGTAGCCTCCCAATTTTTATCATTTGGACATCTTCTAAAATTTCTCTCTGGTTGCAAATTGATTATTTTTAAATCCTTGCTTCTCAAAAGCACTCCACCAATGTCTTTACTCCCCATTTCTTCTCATTTAGAGACATATGTCTCCAAAAAGTAACAGTCTACTACAGAAAATTTAACAATTCTCAGATAAAGTTGTTCTATGTAGAGCATATCACTCTTGAATATAAGCTTTCTAAATAAATATGTTAAGCTACAACACATTTCTTCAAAACTTGACATGCATTCTTTCCATAAAATGAGTTCTGCAGATACATATATTTTCAGAGATTAAATGAAAAACCAAATTATGAGACCTATTTGAACATGAATAATCTACTATTTCTAACTCAGGCAGCAAATGCAAGAAAGCAACAAAGCATTCATAACTCAAAAACTTATCAAGGCAAGCAAGCAGAAAAATGTTGATGAATTCAAAGGTTTCACCTGGTACAACGGGCAACAGAAAATTTAGATTACTATCCAATTTCAAACTAGTATAAATTCACAAAAGAGGCACTTTCTATAATACATTAGAAGAAGATGACATACCAAGTCATTATTGCACTTCTCAAGATCAAGAACCTTGATTGCAACAATCTCATTAAGTGGAACACAAAGAGCTCTGTATACAGTAGCACTGACACCTTCTCCAACTTCCTCGTATAACTTGTAATCTTTAGCGGTAAGGGGAAATTTTTTCTCTGACGCCTGTTCCATGATTTCCTTATACTATAATGTCAACTCTCCTACACATTGATGTCCCAGTATACATCAACTGGTTATAAACATAGGATGCTGGTGTCGAAATACTGTGATGCTTTATTCCAATAATATAACATTGTCCCTTTTCTACAAAATGTCCACAGCTGTAACAACCTCACAAACAGATATTTTAACCCCAATGTTTTTCTAAAACCGATCTCCAATCATTGACCTTCCAAGAGAACAAATAGAAAAGATAAATCAGCCACTGAAATTCCCCATGTCGTCAAGCCGAGCCTCCCTAGATACCTGTAGATAAGTAACAATGATGTATTTCAACACTTACAGAAGTGATTATATATCCAGTCATATAAATGACATGTGAGGTTAATCAGGTCCATGCTCCAAACTTCTCAGAAAACTTCTATAGGAGTTTAACAAAATGCAAATGACCAAACTTAGCTAAAGCTGATGCAACAATATATCTGCCCAAATGAAATAATAACTGTTAAGTGGAGATCATGTTATGCAAGTGGAAAACAGGAATGGCAAAGGTAAGTGCGTACATGCAGGAATGTGGTTACTATCCAAATTAGGTGTTCCCAATGAGTTGAAATATGTAACTTCAGCAGGAAGACATCTAAGCAAAGGATTTTAAATTTCTGTGAATTTTATATCAAAATTCAAAGTTTCAAGTTTTAATTTGTCCATTGACTCCAAAATCTATAACTCACATCTCAAAAAAACTCACTCAGTTAGACAAATTTCCAGTTTCCATACTTTGTTTTCAATTGCTATGAGAGATCAAAATTTTACCATTATTAAGCACCATCTCACAGATTGTAGCCAAATCATATAAACTATTTTATTCATATGCCTAAACTCAATAAAGCTTATAACCTGTTAAGAAGTTTGTATACCTAAATGTTGTTAGCATACAATTTCTTCATTCTCTCACCAGAACACCATCAAATATTCACAACTGCAAGTTGCATATCTTTCATTTAATCCTAAAAGGAGGTGGCACAGGTGCTAAGTAGATATTTATGCAGAGGCATATGAGATTATAACTCAATCTTCTCATATTCATATAAACTGAACTGAGGAAAAGATTAAACACGACATTCACATATTTGCCTTCTCATATGCCAATGAAGTATCTGGTTTCCCGTAAAATGGGAAACGCAGTTTGTTGCCATCTAAAAATTATTCAATTGCCCCCAATTGAGACTCAGATACTTCTTTGGCATATATATTCATTTCTCTAAATCTATTTCTTCTAACATATTTGCCTTCTTTTCCACCATGAAATTGCCAAAAAATGCTTACGTAGCAGAACAAAACATTCACGAATTGCCAAAAAATTGCTTAAGTTTCTGAATTGAAAAAAAAATAAAAATATCTGAGTCCAACAATGTCAGTTTTACATCAAAAGCACTGTCACTCATATGCTGATGCCCAAAGGCAACACGACTATACATCAACATTCATAATAAAAGCCAAAATTTTCTCGAATGCAAAAATTACAACCGCATGAGTGTTCAACGAGCAACAAATACCTTTGTCCATTAGAAGAGCTTCTAACATCACAACTGAATAAATCCTACTCCAATAGAAAACTGTTATTCAAACTAAAAATTCAAATAATATAATCTCTAATATCCACGAAGCATCAATCCGGATTGCAGAAACTAGAACATAGCCTAATCACAACACCACCAATTGAAGAACTCTAACAAAAAGATAAAAAAAACAATGCAGTTTTCCACCAACACCTGATAAAAAGATTTAATTCCTGCAGTTCAATCAAACGAAGCACATCTAAAATGACAAATAAACAACAAAACTAACTACAACATCAATGAACAACCATCAATTCATGGGCAACTCTCATGTAACAGGGATTATTGCCAATGGACCTAGGGTTTCCACGCCGGACAATTACCGGAAGAGAAGTGAAAAGTTAAATAGGGTCCGATTAACGAGAGAGCGAAAGAGGAAGAGAGGAGGCACGGACGACGTCGTCTCTCTCGTCACGATTACCCCGCCATAGGTGATGTCAGGAGAATCATCATTAGATATAAGCTCTTCCGTCTGCGGGTCTAAGGTGGAATCTTCACCATGTAGTTTTACGATTGAATTGAAATGGAATAAATTATTATAAATTTAAATATCTTTTTTCACCTGGAATTGTCCCTTTTTTTTTCCTTTTTTTTGGTGTATCAGTTCGGCACCATGGAGATGAATACAGTGAAATACTAGGTTTATCTTTACTCCTCCTTTTTAAATACAAATTAATTAAAAATCAAGGAAATTTGTGAATTGGGTTTTTTTTTTTTTTCTTTGGTCATTTAGGATAGAAATAATGTTATCTTTTTTCCATGGTAGAATTTATTTGTGGAGTAAAAGAGTTGGATGAAGCTGAAAATTAAATTATCTATTTATAAGGTGAAAATTGAGGGAGAAAATAAATAAATAGAAACAAGAAGTACAGGACAACAGCAAAGCATATTGCAGTGGTCTCAAAGAAGGTGGGACTGGGTTGAATATTTAAGTCATGGAGATAGAACGACGACGTAGTGAGTGGTAGGTATCTTAGGGGAACAAGATAGAGAGAGATGACTGAGTCACATGAAAGGGACCAATGATTGGGCAACTATCAATGTGATTGGATCAGGATAACCGACTATAGTTTGATTTCCATATTTGATATTCTTATTCTTTTATTTTTCTCCCTTTTACGAATCAACTTTCTTTTGAATAAAAGAAAGAAAAAAAAATCCCTCTTTCCTTTTTGTTTTTAAAGTCACGATATTTGATGCATATTTAGGTCTATTTAAGGCTAAATTGGGTGTCCAAATGGGACCCAAACAAGACAATTGAAATTGGGCCTAGCAGTTACAATTATAAGGGTCCAATTCCAACTTATAAGCATCCAAAAACACACTCAGAGTTTTTTGATTCTATTAATTGAAAATCTAGACAGGCCCAAATTTATCAAAACATTGTTTTCGTAAGTTGAGTTACAATGTGGCTCGGGTGTCCTAAGAGTTGGAGTCCCAAATAAAACTAATAGTATATATATATATATATATATATAATGATTAACAAAAAAATGATTACTTCTACTATCACTTCCTTTAGCAGTTTCAGAATATTTATAGTATGTTGGGAATGGATCCCCATTCCCTAGTTTATTTATTACTATTATTTGATATTCAAGTTCACCTTACTTACCAATATTTGCCCTATTTTGGTAAATTACATTGAATGATGAGTATTATATCATGTTAGTATAATATACTGTTAATCTATTATCATGGACACATGTAAAAAAAAAAAATGATTTTCTTTTGTATATAATAAAGTTATGTTATCAATTCCTTGGTTCTATTTATTTGACTTATTTGCATGTCAAAACTAGGAAAATGAATATTCTAAATACTACTAAAGTATTTTTCTCCTTTGCTTTTTATAATACTCTGGGGGGGGGGGGGGGGGGAATGGCACAAGACTTGAAGTCTAGGATAAAACTAATTAAGAAATAATTAATTGGTATCTCTGCAGCCATAAACAACGTCATGCGTGGGGTGGGATTTTGGTCATTCTTCTAGAAAGTCTACGATCTTCCTGTTCAAGAAAATAATGCTGCACTTAAATTCAGTGATGTGTATCTGAAAAGTGAAGTGTTGTATGGATAATTTGGATTTTCACATTATTAGGTTTTAATTTTGAATCTGCTCTTTTATTTTGGCTTAGGGGGTCATTAATAGAAGCGTCTAAAAGGCGGCTTTTACAGCTCTTTAGTTATTACACGGTGTCATCGTATTCAATGACTGATCCAGACTTAGAGCTATTGTGAAATCCCGAGGCTAAATTTGGTTGTATTTTAGGTGTGTCGAAAGGAGGTTGAGAAAGAAAGTAATATTTGATTATGCTTTGGATTGTTATTATAAATATAAATATTATGTTTTATAAAATTTTGTTTTACTAGTAATGTCACATTAAATTTTTTTAATAATATATATGATATTTTTTAATGTAAAAATATTTATATTTATAATAATATCGAAATTGAATAAAGTAATGATATTGATGTATAATGGGTTCATTTTATTTTGGATGAATAATAATTTTTTTGGGGGGAATAAGAAGATAAGCACAATCTTATTTAAGGCAAAGAAATTTTTTCATCAGATCACAACCAAATATAATCTTATTTAGTGAGGATTTTGATTTCCTAAATTTCAAATTTAAAGAGCTCATATCAATTTTTAGCTTTAACATGTGAGAATTCTATGATCAATTCTCACATTTGTTTGAAACACTAATTTCTTGATAAAGAGTGAAGATATTTGCCCATTGTTTGATCAGTTTTCTCAATTACATGTTGGTTTTGTAAACTCTTATGTCAAAGTGTTAAGGAAATATTTGGTATTATTTTGGGTGTTTTGATGAAAGATGTTTTGAAAAAATAAATTGAGAAATATGTAGTATGTATGGTTTTGTTTTTAAAATATTTTTGGAGTGTAATAATTAAAATATTTTGAAATATTTTGGGGGAAGGAATATTGTTTTGAAGAGAAATATACCATAGTGATATGTTTGATTTTATTTTAAATAATGAAAACAAGGTTTGAAAAACAAAACCTAATGTTTTCATGATTTTCTTTATGATTTTGGTGCACAATTTAAGATTGCAAGCAATATATTAGCTTTTAAATAGAAGTACGAAAAATCAAATTTAAATTCGATTTTATTACATTCAAACACATAAATAATATAATCATATTCATTCTTAAAATATATATATATATAAATTACAAAATAAATATAATGGCACAATATGATTGATCCAATGTGACCAAATTGAATATGAACTGCAATTTTGCAATAAAAGTAACACAAATTATGAACGTCCACTTAGTAAATTAAATTTGGATTTTAAATTTAAATTGACTGACATCTTATCTTTCGGTAAGTGAAAAAAATAAATAAAATCAGGTAAAGGTAAATATTACCTTATCCCCAGTGGCGTAGACGCGGGGCCTTACTTCAGTTCTGGAAGCCCACGTGTGAGCTGACAGCATCAGTCGTGTGAGCCAAGTAAACACAGCTCACCCCGTTCCTCTAGAAGCCCATGTATATAAGAACCCCTGGCCCCCAACCGAACCCCTCGTCTCCATCCTCATCTTTCTCTGCCCCTCTTTCTCTCTGAAATACTCTTTTTCTCTCTCTCAACATATACATACAAGCTTTTATATATAGGCCAACAAATTGAATTGAGCTGATTGAGATTAGTACTACAATGAACAACAGCCAAGAGGATGTTTACATTTGCCCAAGCTTTAACAGCTATTCATCCGATAGATTAGCAGAAATCGCCGTAAGAGTCACCGTGGAGAGGTCGAACGACGCTGCCGGGAACGAAGGCTACGCCGGCGATGACGATTTTGAGTTCGCTTTAGTGCGCCAAGACGAAGAGGTTTTGACGACCGAGGAATTCTTCTACAACCGCCAAAGCGGACCGGTTTTCCCCGTATTTAACCGCGATCTTTTGCTAAATAACGACGGTGAGTTAAGCACGAGCAGCGAAAAGAAGATGTTGGAGTCGAGTATTGCGATTCCGTTGAGTAAACTTTTCATTGAAGAGGATCACGAGCGTGATTATCCTCCGTCGTGTTCCTCATCGGAAGCCGATGAATTGGAGAATATCCCAGCGGGTACGTACTGCGTTTGGCGGCCGAAAATGGCTGAGTCGCCGCTGCCGAGCCAGTGCAAGAAGAGCAAGTCCACCGGATCGGCGTCGAAGCGGTGGAAGCTTCGCGATTTGCTAAGGCGGAGCAAAAGCGACGGGAAGGAGAGTTTCGTCTTTCTAACTCCGAAGCACCGGGAAGAAAAATCGGACAAATCAATCCAGCCTTCGAAAAAAGCAAATGAAAAAGGATCCAGCTCTGTCTCCGGCGGCGGGCCGGGATCGACGTCTGCGCACGAGGCTTTTTACGTAAGGAATAGAGCGATGAAGGAAGGGGATAAGAAGAAATCATATCTACCGTACAGGCAAGACCTTGTAGGGTTTTTCGCTAATGTCAACGGTTTGCGCAGGAGTTTCCCGCACTTCTAGAGGTCTGGATGGAAGTATTGTACCGCCTGTTCATAGGGTGGTACGCCAACTGGATTTTAATTTGTTTTCTTATTTTATACCTAATTATTATACTATTTAAATAAATTTAGTTTTTCTAAGCAACAATTGTACAGATTCATGCTTTTTAGTGCCTATTATTACTGCACTCACTTCGAAATTTGCGTCTTCCATGTCCTTTCCTTGTGCTTTCTGCAATTAAGGTTGAAACGAAACGATAATGATACGTTTTGTATAATAGTTATTTCTAGCAAAACAGGGAAAGGAATCATGTGCAATGATGAAGTGACAACAATTAATGCTCAAGAGTTCAGAGGTTGTTTCTTTGCTGTTTCTCAAAATGGTCGGTGTAATATGCAAGCATTTAAAGCAACTTACAATTGTTTCGAGGCATCATTTATTTGTGTCTTTTGGTGAGAGGCTGAGAGCACAACTTATTTACAGATGGGTTGGCCTTATTTTTATAAGATTCAAATATAATTTTATTTTTTTTTAAAAAATAAAATATTTTTAAAAATTTATAAACTTTTAAACATCTATACTATTATAAACTCAATCGGACAACCTAACAAATCTTAGCTTAAGTTCACCTAATCTAGACAGCTGAACGAGTATTATAATTATTGGGGCGAATTGATAGTTGGGACATCAAGCATTGCTTGGATAAACTTCCTTATGGTCTTTCTAGCAGGATAGATTAAGTATATATCTACCATTTGAGTTTAAAATTTCAGTTTTTAAGGCAAGATAGGTGATGTGTCACAGTTGTGATGTTTGAAAGGACTGTTCATTCGACGATGGTTTGAGTTAGGACCAAACAGTACCTATTTGCTACCTACCTGACAAAAGTGGTCCTCTCCTCAGAAAGGGATTTCTTTAGAATGTTGGATTTTTGGCATCTTGTGGTGGACAAAGAAGTTAGATATGAAGTATAGATTCTTGGATACAAATAAGAATCACAATAAACCAGATTTAATTCGGACTTGTATCATACCCATCCAAGCAAAGAAGGTAGATATGAATTATAGGTTCATAAATAAAAATAGAAATGGTAATTGGTTGATCCAAATTCAAATTTTTCTAGACCCATTTCATTTGGAGTTAGTATTAATGGGTTTGAGTTTGAATTGGATTCTGAGTTTTCTATTTTCAGATTTATCCGACCTATTTTTTTTTTTTACTTTTAAAAATATTTATTACATATATTATATGATTATTTTTTTGGAATTTTTTTTTAGAAAATTTTAATATTATTATTTTTAAAAATATATATTTTTTAATACATTTAAATTATCTAACAGTTATAATAAATCTACCCATCGAATTTGAATTTGGGGCAGATTTGAGTATGAACCCTTAAAAATTTTAGTAGATCAAATCTCAAATTCAAATAGAGTCGATCTAAACTCGACCCATTATTATTCCTAGATACAAAAATATCGTAAAACTAAAGTAATTAATATACAATAATTTGAAAATTCCTGGGCATGAATTATTGGATGCGTTGGACACTTCTTGTCTTATGCATCATAGTTGACATGAACAATCCTTGTAATCTTGTTAATGTTTAATAGATTAAAAGCGTCAAGAATGCTTCTAAATACTACTATAGTTAGGCGTAGCTAATTGTATCATGACATTTATTTAGACAATGTGGCAATCATAACTTACATAAAAATTTGATTGAGTTGTTTCATTTGCAAGAAAGGACCTTTTTCCTTCTATTCCTGCTCACTCTAAAAAAAACTTAGCATTTCATTTATTTTAAATATGGATATATTTTTTGGAATAGTATATAATATAATGATTATAATTAATAAAAATGTGTCGTGGAAATTATTTTGAAAAAACCCACAAACAAACACATATTTGTGGAAAAAATGTATTCTGAGATTGATTTTTTTGAAATTATTTGATAAGCTATCGTTACTTTAACTTCTCACCGAAATTTTAAGTTTGAATCCTCGTTTTTCCCCTCTTTTTTCATATATAAGGGTTCGAATTAAAAAAAAAAACAAACTTGAGAATATAAATCCCAGCAATATATTTGAATAGGATATCAAAGTCTCAAGAATTGAAGTTTCACCACTGATGATCATTGCCTTGAATTATAGGAATTGGAGTATTGATTAAGGATCGCTGCGATTACAAGGGAAGGGAGTGTTGAAAACGTGGATGTACAGAATTGTTGTTAAGTGGATTCGCTATTTGACTCGACATCATTAACATAATTAGTGCTGAATGGGGAAGATATTGCTGTCAGTTTTTGCCTAATTGTTTCAAGATTTTAAGGAATTTGCTTCTTCTTTACTGTTCTGGTTTATGATTTTCCTGTCGGTACATCTGGAAATCACCAGCTCTTTTCCTTACTATCCTTACAAAATATGCTCTTTCGGCCAAAAATTGAAGCTTTAGAATTAACTGGAATTAATAATCTTGCATTGAAATACTAATGCATTATATTTCTCAATAATTCCAGTTCCAGAGGCCCATTATAAACTCCAATATCTTCCAGTTTACTTATCCCAGAATTTCATTTGCAAGGAGAATTATAAAGGGCAAATATCTCTGAAGCAATAACACTTCTAATTAACAAATTAAAATAAAAAAAAAAAAAGATATTTTGTGTTCATTATAATTTATTTACTCAATTAGTTTTATATGTAATGAGTAAATATTAAGTTATTCACTTATTGGCCAAATAGTAATTTTCATGCCAGCCTGTCCACAAATGGCGTGTTTATTCCAACTTTCTCCTCATTTCATATAGGCTTTATTTTGTCCACATAGGATAACTTCGCTGGAGAAAAATTCAATTTTTGACAATTTATCCTCAATGCGCGAAAATTTCAAATTAGTGTATATAAAAAGGATTAAAATTGCCAACCTTTATATTTCGGGGCGAATTAAACCTTATATTCTTTGCTGAATTAGACCTCCGCCGAACATATTAGTAACTTGGACTGTCCTACGTTTTCATGGATATAATAACAAGAATGTCGAAAGGATGGCAAAATGATGTGCACATGATGAAACTACTCGAGAGGCCTTGAAATACAAGTCCCCCAACATTCTTCTTCACCTATACATTTTTTCTTTTTCCCTTAACTACTCCATTAATTTCTCTTTGAAGCTTGATGTACTACCACAAGATGAAACCTGGTTTTGAGGATTGGCCTATAATTAATTTCCAAAAACCCATTCTGGTAAAAAAAGAAAAAAAAAAAAAGAAAAACCCTTCTGCTCAAGCAAAATGTGATGTCAACCTATTTCATTGATTTAGTGATGAAGTTAGGACTACCCACAAGTGGATAATAGCAAAAAATGTGCCATCTATCTTCAACCATGGACCGAGCGATCTTGAGCGACGAAGAAGGAATCAAGTGTAAGTATCAACTAATTCTTGCTGGTATAATTTAACTTTGTAAGTCATGATTGTATTTTATCTTGAATTTATAGTCCCTCTTATATAATATAAAACGAAATATTGATGTACTAAGTACTAAAATTATATTAGTATTCTTAAAATATCATTAAAATATCAAAAAGTTTGTGTATTTTTTACCTCGATTCGACTTGATCTGGTCTCGAGTTCGAGTTGACCCGAGCTCCACCGTTGATGAAAACGAATCGATGTGACGTATCAGTCAACCAAATAATGATATTTGGACCCTAAACTATACGGCTTATGAGAACCGATTAGTATAAATATTCGGTGCACAGTTTTCATAAAATAACTTTTATATTATTTACTCATTTCACATACCAGTTATTCTCGACCTCAAGAGCTGACTAACTTAAGTGTTAAAGAGTTTTAGTCAGGATCATGCCAACGAATCTAATATGTGTTATCCTTTTATATTATCCCGACCTCAAATAATCGACTTCAGAAATCAAGTACATTAATTTTCTAGCTATATCAAACATAAAATTATAATATATATGTCATGAGTTTACTGGTTGGAATTTATAGATTTTGGGGTCTATAGTTTTGGAACCAAGTTTTAGAGATAGGGCCTTATCTTTGTATCATCCTTCACCCATCATATGTCCAATGCCGCTCCACCACATATTTTCTCCAATTTTATTATCATCTCTCTCATTCCTCCACATATTCAAGGAGGCTAGCTTGGACTTTGTGTGGAGAATATAGGTTTTTGGCCCTAGATATTTTACCTTTCATTTTCCTAATTTTTCAAGAATCTTAATTATGTGACAAAAACATGTTTTCCTAATGTAAAAGTCAAGTCAAAACACATGATAAGTCAGTAATCTTCTTGAAAAAACCAGTTCCTTCCAAGAGGAAATTAACCTACAACCATATTTAATGCAATGCAAGAAAACCTGTACTACAATTTTCGTTTGCGTACAGTATAAGCGCAAGACTTTTTATGTGATTACTATACGTACTAATACAATTTATATAGCAATTAAAAGGGGAAAAATATTCTTGGGTTTCATGGTAAACAGTAATCTTTTGGGTTGGGGGGAGGGTGGTAGGAGCAATCGGCCATTTAAATTTATATTAAAATTTAAAATATTATCCCCATAAAAATAATAAAATTATCATTTATATTATTAAAAATATCTTTTTATTTATTATTCCTAAAAAATAATTTAATATCGCCCTCAAATTTAAAATTTATCGCTTCTTTCCAAGCAAATTAGAGAACCCATAATATCAAGACCCAAATTAAAAGCATTTCTCACTCCTTTCTTGATTCTAGCATGAGAAACTATCTAATATTGGCTCTAAAGTTAAAATTTCTTGCTCCGTCCTGATTCCATGCATGGACGTGCTAGAAGAATGAAATAATTAAGACATTCCTTTTCTTCCTTTGATCAAAAGTCACCAATTTCTTTTTTCCTATTTTTTCTCGATAGAAAAATGAGGCAGAACATAAAATCTCCAACGTTGAAATCTGATCTGCAAGTGTAGAAGCTGTGGTTTAACTAGCTTTCGCTTTCCTTATCCCATGCATGTGTTTGCATGCATGCATGTCGGGGTAATTGTTTCATACATATAAAGAGAGTGAACTCTATGGCCCATTGCGCAATGTCGACCATTAACGGGTTCCTCACTGCACCCAGCGCCCAATTATCTAGACCAGTTGCCGCATTACGCCCCGCCGCCGCCGCGAGGCTTAACTCTTCCGCCGCTTCTCCGCCGCCCAGTCTCATCCGAAACGAGCCCGTTTTCGCTGCTCCCGTTCCCATCATCCACCCCCTTTTGGTACACCCCCATCTCACAAGCTAGACTTGTTAGACTCGTACATCAATTATTTAATAATTTAGAACTGTTGAATCATTTACAATTATTCATAAACTTACCCATTGTGGTATGGACTATGGACACTTAACCAGTCCTTTTTTAAAAAATTCAACTTTTTATGTATAGTTTCAACAGTTGGAAACCTCGTACGTGGACTCTCCTACATTTCATGACTACCTAGACTCGTCAGCATGGAGGTTTAGTCAGCAACTTTAGGCTGTCTGAAAATTTTTTGCAGTTTGTTCTTTCCTTCCTTTTGCACATAAATTTTATCTTTATTTCTTATGATTTTTCTTTATGATATGTTTGTAACTTGGTGAGAACAAGTACCAAAATATGAAAAAAAAAAAAAAAAAATGTACTATCATTTGAAGCGAAACAAATACTTTCTTTAGTATTTATTTCAAGAACCAAACATTGTGTTAATATTGAATTTGAAGAAAATCCGAAAAGAAACTAATGAATTAATATCAAACTTGAAATTGGTGGCTTAATTTGCCGCGAGAAACTCATTCATATATGTTTTCACTTTCTGAGGCATTGGAAAATTGCAGAGAGAAGACATGGGAAAGGACTCGTACGAGGAAGCCATAGCTGGACTCCAGAAGCTTCTAAGGTTTAATTTCGTAATTAAACTCTATTTCAGTTTATGGGACTTCCTGGGCATTCGTTAAGTAGGAACTTTAACATTTTATGTTTGTTAGATAAGAGTACTTGTGTAAATTAAGATGGAATATCGGTTGCATGCAGTGAGAAGGGAGAACTAGGACCAGTGGCTGCGGCAAAAATTGATGAAATCACAGCAGAGTTGCAAACAGCTAATGCCAGTGCCTCCCTTTCAGCCTCTGTTGAGAGGTTGAAGACTGGCTTCATCACCTTCAAACGAGAGAAATACGAGTAAGTCACCATACGAAACTTTTAAATTACGACACATACAAACACAAAAAGAAGAAGAAGAAGAAGAAATAAATATGAATTCTAACTTGCATTGTCTCCACAATTCAGGAAAAAACCAGGTTTGTACAGTGAACTTGCCAGAGGCCAGAGTCCCAAGGTACAAGATTGTAGTGGATCATTGACTATTTTACTTTTCATCTTGGAACTCTACTTTCTTGATTCTCTTATTATGTTGAAAAATTTGATATAAGCAGTTGTTCATGGACAGTATATGGTGTTTGCATGTTCGGACTCGCGCGTGTGTCCGTCGCATGTGTTGGATTTCCAACCAGGGGAGGCATTCGTGGTCCGAAACATTGCTAACATGGTCCCTGCATACGATAAGGTATTATAAAAAATAAATGCCAATTTTTTTAGCTATTATGTTGGAGATCAATGATTCATAACATTCTGTTTTTGAAATGGGGTCTTCCCAAATATTTCTGCTGCTACAGACCAAATACTCTGGAGTTGGGGCTGCTATTGAGTATGCTGTTCTGCACCTGAAGGTGAAATTACAAGATTTCTTTCAGCTCTTTTTAAAATTTCTAAGTTGGTTAATTCTGAAAATTGTAGTTCAAGAAATGGAATGGAGTAGCATTGTGTGAGTGACATTAATGCAAATGAATATTTCACAGGTACAAGAAATTGTAGTGATTGGGCACAGCGCCTGCGGTGGAATTAAGGGGCTCATGTCCTTCCCATACGATGGATCCTCCTCCACGTAAGCCACTTGCTTTCTTTCTTTCACAAGTCCAAACTTCACGTTGATTGTTGGTTTGTGAGATGCTACATTTGATGAGCAATACATACATGTGTAAATGATTAAAAAATCGGGACATTTGTTCTAAACATCCGGTGGACAATACACCTGGTGTACCACGTATTACACCTTATTAGGCACAGTGAAAATTCAGGCTCATTAAGAATTTCAATTTGTTGTAGAGAAAAAAAGACAGATAACAGATTACGACAATTTGGTAACAAATTGTGCTGTCTTCTTGAGGTGTACAGTGACTTCATTGAGGACTGGGTGAAAATTTGTTTACCTGCCAAGGCCAAGGTGATAGCTGACCATGGAGATACACCTTTTGGTGATCAGTGCGCGTTGTGTGAAAAGGTCAAAAACTCTTTTAACTTTTACCAGACAATGGCAAAGACAAAAACTTGAGGTAGAATGATTTCTCAAAATATTCAATGATAATTAATCTAACTGTTATGCATTACTATGCCCTGACTGCAACAGGAGGCAGTGAATGTTTCACTTGGAAACCTGATATCATATCCATTTGTTAGAGAAGGGTTGGTGAAGAAAAGTCTTGCCCTTAAGGGTGGCTACTATGATTTTGTCAAAGGAAGTTTCGAGCTCTGGGGGCTTGAGTTCAGCCTTTCTCCATCTCTCTCTGTGTGAAACCTGAAACCATTACCAATATGTGACATTTTTTACTCTGTTCCCTAGTACTTTCTGATCCAAAAATGTAAGACCGATGGTGAGTCCTTTTGTTGTACAATAGCCAGTTTTTTTTTTTTTTGTGTTTCTGGAATTGTTATCTGATTATAATTAAGCGTGCTTATAATGTAAAGAATTATATCAATTGCAAGAGATTCAAATCCTTGATAATCATCTCCATCTTCTTGTTCCGAAGTAACTTTGGAATGACCATCAAGTTCTTTAAGACTTTAAAACTTTGAAAAATATGAAATTTACATGATAGCTCAAAAAACTAAGTTGACAGGCAGTTACCCTGTTTCAAGCTTCATGCCACTCGGACTCAAACTCCAACTCCATGCTAACAGAAAACTAGTACATAGTAATAGTAAATATTGATGTTGAGCGGCTTTGAGCCTGTATTATCATGCTCACACGATCATATGCCTAACTACGCTAAGATATTCTCATAAGTGAAGAATATGCATCAATGGCATCAACAATTTACCTAATTTCTCGCATTATTTGTAGCTCAATCCTTTTCATTAAGATCAACAAAGAGGTATTCTTTTATTTCTCGTGCTACAATACCCATAGAGATATTGGATAAATTTATAGTCAAGCACAAGTAATAAAATCAGCAATATACAAACCAATTTATACAAAAGCGGACACTGTGCAATTGAACGTCAATCAAACCTAATACAAGATAAATCCAAGCAAAACCTAAAACCAGTAGGAAACTGGTTTATGATACATAGGAAACTGCTTTATGATACAGTCTCCATTCGGGGACTATGTACAATGTTGAAAACTATCAAGTATATAATAGAGAAAACAATAGCCATTTCCGCCATGAATTTGAATAAGAATTACAATTTACAATAATTGTTGCATTAGGATTCGTCCGGCTTTGGTTCGAGGAATACAGGGATTTTTTCCAGTTGATCACCACGCAGCACTTCTACAATAACCTGCGAAGCAAAGGATTAGAAAACTCGATTTGTTATCTTTGTTTCATTAGAAATAAGCTGTAAATGCCTCTGTGTGGTTCATTTGCCAAAAAAATTGGTTCTACCAACATCAGTTTGCATACAAGCACTCTGAATCAATTCCAGAGAACAATGCTTTTTCATTTCAGAAATTTCCTTAGCTAAGACTCTGCATATGTACGATACTTCATTTAACTCAGAAAAACAAATGGCCGCAGGCTGTAATATATTCCAATAACAGGTAACAAAGACAATTTATCTTTAGAAAATGTGGTTTAGAATTTGATAATAGCACTTACCTTATCGCCTACTTTGCATTGGTCAAGGATTCTGTACAAATCACTACCATTTGAAACCTTCTTTCCATTAACAGATGTAATTATATCACCCAAAATAAGTCTTCCATAGGCATCACGTTTGGTGGATTGAAGACCCTGCAGGACCAAGATTATCGCAGCTAATTTCAGCACTACATGATTTTAAGTTGTCAACTTTCAATATTAAATGCTTTAAGCAAAATAAAATTTCAAATATCTGAGCCATAAGTGCATTAAACGAAAACTAGTAAAGGATACAACAATAGACATACTGCTTTGCCTGCTGGCCCATTCAAAGGAGCATCCAAGACAAGAACCCCACTAACTCCAAGTTGCTCCACTGACTGATCAGGTGCAAACTTAATCCCCAATATAGGTCTGGTGACTTTCCCAAACTTCACCAATTGATCAACAATGCCACTTACCTGGACATAACGGAAAAATGCAGTAAGATCTCTTTAAAAGCTAAAATGGTCAGCATTAAATATCACACCAAATAGAATAGTCCAGAGTTACTCACAGTGTCAACTGGAATAGAAAAGCCCACACCAGATGAAGCACCAGAAGGAGAGTATATAGCTGTGTTTATCCCAATAAGATTGCCTGAACTATCAAGAAGTGGTCCTCCACTATTGCCTGGATTAATTGCAGCATCAGTCTGGATGACATCCTGGATTGGACGGCCAGTTGCAGCCGAACTGATTTCCCTCCGAAGCCCACTAAAAACACCTTGAACCTGTTACAATACCATCCTGGTACAAGAATGCTGATACAATACTAGCCAATTTTAATAATTCTTGATCATCTTTATACTTTGACGATCCGATAATGGATAGAATCCAGAAAAGAGAGACTTTTTGTTCGAAGGTTGGAAAAACCACTGATTCAGGCTAGTGATTATATAAATCTCAATCATGTTCTTATAATTAAAATGACAAAGCAAAAAAGAATGAGCCCTTCTTTTTTTTTCATATTTATGCATTCAATTAGTTTGAGGTATCATAATAGCCAGAAAAGCTATGTCATAGGAAGTGAAATCTATAAATATAATTGAACTTTCTAAACTTGTTCACTAGAACATACCACTGGTCTTCAGCAATATAATCACCCACAAGTGCAATAATACAGATACTATCAAGTTGCGGAATTAGTAAATATAATGTTTAATACCTGATGACACCGGTTGTAAGCGTATGGTCAAGTCCAAACTGTAGAGAAAAATAAATTGAAACACGGATATTGTCAAAAAAAGGTAAATGATATCTCCAAAATAAATGAACCTTGTCCTTTTGATGCCATAAATACCATATCAATCTCGCATTTACAGGGACACAATAATCAAAGTAGACAGACACATGCAGTTAAAACTTGGAAACGAATTTGAAAAGTATCACTCCCAACCTTTGCCAGACTTATCATCCTGTTGTTCATAAGAATTCATTATTATGAGATTGAAGAACGGAAGACAGGACTTGGTTTTGGCACAAGACACCATGGGGCATCGGTAATAGACAGGACTTTTTTGGGTGATTTGGCAAGTGCCTGAGAGCATCTTTAACATGAAAAATGAAGTTTACTGAAAAAATTTCAATCAGTTGAAAACAGCCATGATACCAGATTGGGTTATATGGGAATGAGCATGATGATGGACTTCTTCAAAACAGGAGATCAGGAATGAGCTGTGCAAAAGCCACATGCATACAATTTACACAATCGAAACCCATTGTTGACAATTTTTCACCCTCGTCTATGCATGGAAATTCATACTTGATAAGAAGACAAAAATTGAAAAAAAAAGGGAAAAAATCCTGCAAAAAGGAAGACAATTATTTGAGAGAAGAAAGAAAATGGGCTTCCTTGCACTTACAGGATTTCCGATTGCGTATACTTTTTGACCAACAAGCAAGTCTGCGGATACGCCAATTGGTATTGGTCTCAACTTGTCTTTTGGCCCGTCAATACTCAGAACAGCAACATCTTTATCCTGATCAAATCCAACAACTTTTGCATCATATGTGCTCTGGTCTGCAAGAGTGACCCTGAACACAGCCAGTATTAAATTCTCAGAAATTTTAAAATAGCTTATTCTGAAAGACAAATTCCAGAAACTCGTGGACAAATATATGACGGATACAATGGTTTAATGATCATTAACATGGCCAAGTTACTCATGCCACAAACTCTTACCTAACTCCACATAAAATAAGTTAACAAGCTTCCTACTTGGAGATTGCATCTTGAGGATGGATTATCAAACTTTAGGTCATCAAGGGAACTTTGTAATTATTTCCCAAAAAAGTGGCCTTTATAGTATGAACAGTAACCCTTTGTGCAGACATGGGGAGTATCTAGCACATTGATACTAATATAGCCATGACTTCAGAAGATTTTCTAAGTGATCAAACAAATCATTTTATTTTTGTCCTGAACATGTAAAAATCTGGGAGCACAGCAATCACGAAGGAACAAGATAACTAAAAGCACACATTTGCTGAACTAGTCAACACAAGTACCATGAACCATTCAAAAGAGAAAGCCATCAAACAACACAAATCCAGCCCAGAGGGCTCTGATAGCAGACAAATAATTAAACAACTGCACCATAACAACAAAAGGAAAGAATAAAAATACTTGAGATCAGATGCACCCCGAATCACATGATAATTTGTAACAATGTGTCCCTGCGTATCCCATACAAATCCAGATCCTGATCCTTGTGGCACCTCCAACACATCCAGTGTAAACGCATCCTGCCTAAAACAAAATGTACCATATCAATTCCAATTTCCACAACTAAGATTAAATTAGAATTTCTTAAATGAATGCATGCTATTTATCAGTCACCTCAGCCATTACACTAGCTGCTATAATACGCAACTAAGTTTTTGTATTTAAAACATAGTTGATAATCTAAGCAGCGTAAAGAAATATTTTTTGATTGAAAGTTTTGCAGCATCAAAATTTGTTTTGACTTAATAGTACAAAGTTAATCAAAATTAGACAGTTGGAATATGTAGCATTCATTCTCGATGGAGAAACAACTACTAAAATTTGAAAGTTTTACAGCATCATAACTATTCAAGAATCGAATATAATAAACTTAGTTAAAAACTGACTTTGCAACATCCATTTCTGGGCGGCCAGAGTATTGAAAGAGAAAAATAAACTACTGTCAATACCTGCTAAAGTTCACGGAAAAAAAATAAAAATAAAAATGCAAACTAATGAGTACCTGGCAGCGAGATTAGTAATGTAGACAACAGAGGGAGTGTTCTCTTGAAACAGACGAACTGTAGCAAGCTCATCGGACTGCAATTTCCTCGGACTAGTGACTACGAAAGCCAACGCAGAATCAACATCAGCAAGTAACAAAGTTGCCGATAAAGCGACCGAAGCGCAGAGCACAAACAACGAATCTACCAGTTTCTTCAATCCGTCATGCGAATCGAGCTGCGAAGCGAAATCGTTTCGAATAAATTTGTCGCGGAGAGCGGAAACGACGATCGGAGCGATCAAATTAGTGCGATTCAATTGGGACAGAGATTTTGAGAGCGAGAATTTGGGGATTGAATTGGCAGTTGAGGAGAGCGAGACTTTTGGAGTGGAAGAGAAGAATGCGGAAGTGAGTGCAGCCATTCCTCTGCAAAGAAGTGAGAACAGAGCGAGATTTCTCTAATTGGTCAAATTTTAGAGTTTTTCTTTTATTTTTTATTTTTTATTTTTTATTGTTTATATTTTATTTTTTATTTTGTGTGGATGTGTTTGAAACGGGTCTAGAATTCATTGTGGTGGCCTGCATTAATTGTTGGCGGGCCATGGGTTAATGGGCCTATTTGTAGGGAGTTTGGGCCTGGGATAAGTGGACATCTACTTGACTTGATGTTAGAAGAAATTAATGTGCAGCTTAAAAAAACTACTCCAAGTTACAGGCATTACAACAAAAACTAATAGCCATTGACTTCTCGTACTTTTGGCTTTTACTTGTACTTCCTAAGTAAGTGATTGGCACAAATAAAGTTTAATTCAAGTGCCAAAAATTATGAATTTAAAGTTATATTTGGAGTTATTTTGAATGTTTTTGGAGAAATATTTTGCATTTTAGGGATTATATGGGAGAATTTGTGGAATATGAAAATATTTTGATTTTATTTTGAAAACAGTTGATATGGCGTATTTTTATTGAAAAATATACATGGTTTTATTATCATAGTTTTTTTTTTTATTATTGTACTTGTTACATTAGTATGTTGAGTAGCCATAAAAATTTTAGGCCATTTCCAACTCATTGCTCTAGTTTAGCGCAATTTATATACTAAAATGATGTAACTTTTACATTAAATTTAAATTTCAAATTCAACCCATCTACTTCAAATTTTACTCTAAAAAAAAATAATCTATGTATATTTCTTATTATTTTTATTTACAATAATTATTTTTATTTTATTAAATATCTACTTATAATTTTGTTAACATATTATAAAATTACACATTCAATTTGTAATAATGTGCTTATTTTAATCAAAAGTTTTATTTATACAAAAACATAATTAATGATAAAACTTAAACAAAAAAGATTATATATATTTAAAAAAAAAAAAGGAATAAGAAGAAGAACATAGTGCTGAATACTGTTGCTATTCAAAACTTCAAAATAACGCTAGTAACGGCCAAGTGTTGGAGTCAATTTTTTTGCTCCAAATTGGCGCCCAACTCCTGATTTAGCACAGGGTTGGGCTTGGCATTATCAAGTTATTTATGAAGAATGTTACGGCATTTATTCATAACTTGAAAGTTTAAACTGGCAAAGTCATAGTTACTTCAAAATTGTACAAGTCTATGATTCATTTCATATATCTGTCATAGATTTTAGGTAATTGTTAATTAAAATAAATTAATAAATATTAATTATTTCCTGACAATTGATATTAATAATAAAATGATAAATTTAACTATTGACTAAAAAAAAACAGTTCGAGAAAATAAAAAGAAAATAAAAAGAAAAACAAAAGAGAGAAAATAACAAGCATAAACAAAAGAAAAAAAAAGAAAAGAGCGGCGGGGAGAAGGATTAAGAAGTTGGGAGAGGGTATGGCGCGAAGTTCAACGATGCTTCTTCAATATTCTTGACTCTAAACTCAGCTGTGGCGCCTCGGAACTGTCGGCCCCTCCTTACTTTCCTTCTCTTTTCTTTCTCTGCGTAGAATTTCTATTTACGGATTCATCTCAACGAGAGAGATTCTCGGAATTCCTGCATTCTCGTTTCGGATTCTTCTTTGAATTGAATACCTGGAAAAAAGATCCACAACCCAAAAACCAACCTCGTATTTTGGTTCGCCTAGAATTTGATCAAGGGCCGCTTCCGAACGTCAAAAAGATCAATTGTATGTCCATAGCTTTGACAACTATGCGTGTTTTTTTAATTTCTTTTTCTGGGTTTATTGTTAAGATTTTGCATGACAAGGTTTCAAGTTTCAACAAAAGGATGGTTGAATAACTTGTGCTTTTTTTATGTGAATCCTCTGCTTTCCATAATGTATATGTTTGGGTTAGTTGGTTGATCCCTGCAAATGCTGTCTTCTTTCTTTTCTTTTTCTCTTTCTATGGTTTCAAGTTTTCTAGCTCTTTTCTGTGACTGGTGTATTACTATTTTCTTATCTTTCATCCCTCTGAAGATTGAATTCTTGCCTACTATATCGAGATCTGATTCCAAGGGAGGTACTAAAAGAGAGAGCACACTTCTAATTTTTGGCTTCTCTGTCATATTTGAGTACTTTCATGTTTGATACAATGGTAGTTGATACTTATGGAGCAAATTCTTGTCAAATTATTTTTGTTTTGTGAATCAAGTAGTATCCCCTTCATCCCATTTGTGTTGTCTATGTTGACTCAAAAAGTTTCTTTGTGGAAGTGGCTGATCAGAGATCAAGTGGTTAATGACTTTATTTGATGCCAGGTTTGTGCATTTCCATCCAACTGCTTTGGCTGATGAAGGGCTTCCTATTCGACCGAGAAAGGCACGAGAAAATGCCTTTCTGATAACTGAAGCTGTGAGAGGAGATGGGGTATCCTGTACAACCTAGGCATGGAGAGATTCATGCCCTTGTACGATGAGAGGGCAGAGCTTGCCCCTAGGGATGTTGTAGCAAGGAGCATAGATGATCAGCTCAAGAAGCGTAACGAAAAGTATGTGCTTCTTGACATCAGTCACAAGCCCAAAGAAAAAATTCTCTCATTTTCCCAACATTGCTGCTGAGTGTCTCCGGTATGGCCTAGACATAACCCGACAACTGATTCCTGTGGTTCCTGCTGCTCATTATTTGTGTGGCGGAGTTCGTGCTGGGCTGGGCTCCAAGGGGAAACAAATGTCAGAGGTCTCTACGTGGCTGGTGAAGTTGCATGTATTGGATTGCATGGAGCAAACAGGCTCACTAGCAACTCGCTGCTGGAGGCTTGTGTTTGCACGAAGGGCTGTGCAGCCTTCAATTGATCATATGAAGAGCTCTCCAATTGATCGTGGGGCTTCACATTCATGGGCTCGGCCTATAATGCCTCAGTCACTTGGAAACATTGTATTGAGCAACATTGTAAGTAGGACAAGGGAAGTGAGGAGAGAGCTGCAGTTGATCAAGTGGGAGTATGTCAGAATTGTCCGATCAACAACTCGGCTGCAGACTGCTGAGAAGAGGATTAGTGAGTTGGAATTGGAATGGGAAGCATACTTGTTCCAGCAGGGGTGGGAACCGACAATGGTTGGGCTCTTGTGAGATGAGAAACCTGTTTTGCTGCGCCAAACTGGTGGTGAGCAGTGCTCTCGCAAGGCACGAAAGCGGGCTACACTATACCATCGAATTCCCATATGTGGAGGAAAGCAAGAGGTTGCCTACAATTATTTTTCTAGGTTCCCCTGTAAATAGTACATGGAGTTCACGGCAACTCCACAGGCAACAAATATGTTAGAAGCAAACATTGATTTATCAATTTTTCCTGCCAAAAGTTGAGGTGGGGTAAGTTTGGTTTCTTATTGAAAAACTAAATTTCAGAAAATCTTTTGCAAGATTGGGATTTTGTGCAGCAATTTACAGTTTCTGTAGAGATCTATATTGCTTTTATTCTAGAATTTTCTGGGTGCAATAATTCAGGTCCAACTAGGTAGGGCCCTTGCCATACAAATCAACAAATGAAGACGGGTCCGAGTAAAGGGATTGAAATTAGAAATACCTCGAATGACATTTACATTAATTCTCAAGTATACAATGGACAGACCACCTCAAAAACCCCAGTTGAAAATCATTGTTTGTCTGTATTTTTTTTTCTCCAATTCACTTCTCAAATTTACAAACAGAAAAATGTAAGGGAATCAAACAACTAAAACCTGTCTAATCAACTTGTACATTTGAAAAAGAACCAACAAAGAAAAAGAAAGAACATCCGAGTATTTTCATGATACCTCTATGTGCATAAGCTCTAATGGTGTGAGTTATTCTCAAGTAATGTTTCCAGTGATCTTCATTTTCTGTTCCTGGCCATTCCTGCTTCTTTTAATAACTCAGCCAGTCTGCGTTTCTCATCTTCCACATCAGGATTTGCTGTACCAAGCTTCTCCCCTCTCATCTCGATAATGTCTTCCAAGATTTCGATTGCATTAGCAGTCCTGCATAAATTGAGTTCACAAAGATTCAAAGATTGCGTTTAGTCAATTATAAGTTCAGAGTTAAAGTTATGGAATTATCAAAATGCATGACCCTTCCGATTTTAGACAAAAATGTACAAAAAGGAAGTAAGAGAAACATTACTTCATGAAAAATGAGTTGGATCAAAAAACTTGAGGAACTTAAATCTGTATAAATTTGGTTGAGGACCCTTATATATGCCCCTTGCAAGTATATGGACAACTATAACAAGATCAAGGCTACGAGCATAATATCTTTATTATAGCAATATAACGTTAAACAGTATCAGCAGTCACCTGCCCATTGCATCATAGGTTCCTGCAAGATTGCTGTAAACTCCTAAGGTGTCAGCATAGTATGGTCCACATTCCGCCTCCAGGATACTCCTAGCTTCCTCAAACAAATCAGCAGCCTCATTTATTAAGAAGAGTTGCAAGCAGGCAAGGCCCATTTGGTTCAGAGCAATACCAAAAAGTGCAGATTTCCTTTCTCCAGTTGCCAGGAATTTTGAAGTGGCATTCTTCAGAGAGTTGCAAGACTCAGAATAACTTCCCAGAATATAGTACAAGACCCCCATCTGGGCTTCAATTCCAGCAATCGTGCTCTGATTTCCTGGTGCATCGCCATATACCTTTATGGCCTTCTGTAGTAGCTGTAGTGCCCGATCAGGTTCGTTCATAGACTCATAGATAGCAGAAACATCCACTAATCCACTGGCAATCTCTTCTGAGGGGCTTCCGGGCATTCGCTTAGCATAAATTCGAAGAGCATTTTCAGAGTAAGATTTGGATTCACTGATTTTTCCTGTCTTATTGTACAAATCAGCCAAACGAACAAAGACTGAAGCAACTGATGAATGATTCTCTCCTTTACTTGACTTAAGCGTGTTGAGAGCTTTCTGATACGCAAAAATAGCTTCATCATATAGGGCCAAAGACAAATACGCATCCCCAATATTGCAGTCTATGGCAGCCACATCTTCATTTTGTCCATTAGCAGCCATGGCCATGCTTGCAAGAGCATAATGCTCAAGTGCACCTTCATAATCTCCTTTGGAATCGCAAATAAGTCCCAGTAGTCTCCTATCTGCTGCTTCCTCTGGAGAAGCTGATGAGCCATTTTCTTTATGGATGTCGAGAGCCATCAGACAAAGCTTCTCAGCCTCATCAAATTGCAAAGCTTGAACATGGGCTTCTGCTAGATACCTGCAAGTCTCACCAAAACGAGGGTCTTTTTCTCCCAAAACTTGTCGTTGTATCTCTAAACCTGCTGTGTAAAACAGAATAGAATTCTCAGTCTGCCCGAGCATTGCATACGTATCACCCAACTGCATGCACCCTGCAAATTTAGCGAGTGCATGATTTTGGCCTAAATCTATTACTGGAATATCAATTGATCTCTCAAGAACAGGAATTGCCTCAATGTACCGGCCAAGCCTGCAATATAATGCTGCCACAACATGCAGACACACAACAAAATCTAAATTACTCTTGGCACCTACTGAAATCTCAAATGATTTCATTGCTCGAAGAGCCAATTCAAGAGCCTTTTGAGAGTTATCCCCGACACTATCATGCCCCTTGCCTGTTTGAGTAAATATGGTCCAAGGTATCCTGCTTCAGCATGATCCTTGGTTCCATTCTGAAATTTTGTCCCTACAAAAGGAGGCCTCTTCTCATTTTTCATGGATGAAACTACACCCAACTTTTTTAAACCCTTCACAGTCTGCTTCCCATTTGGAGGTCTACCATGAAAACTTTTGCTTCTTAAACTAGCCTTTCGTGAGGCTTCAGAGTCCAACTTCAAGTGAGAAAGTCTTTTCCCCTGTGTTGGAGAAATAGACTTAATACCTACAAAATGGATTTTATTTGTATCTCGAAAACTGTCATCTTTAGATATTTTTTCCCCCTTAGGAGGACTATCTCCTCTATTTTGTTCCGTCACAACCTCTTTTTTGATCTCCACCATCCAATAATCTCCTCCAGCAAGGAACCTCAATTCAGAATCAATTCGTGACTCTTCACCATATGATAAAAAACTACACCTTGATGGTGACTGATCCGAGCTCTGCATCTCACAGACATTTTGATACAGTTGCTCAATCGAGGTATCAACAACCCCATCTATGGCTAGATCAAGAGAGCCAATCTCAGGACTCGGTGTGCTACAGGGTGGACTGTGTGTGCTCAAAGGGCTTCTTGGGAACCTCTCAGTGAAAATTTCTTTGTTAGGAACAAAATGTCCCTCTAGTTGCTTGGCGAAATTCATACTATCTAGTCCATCCACGATGTAATTAGGCATTATAACACTGCTTGAATCAATGCAATATCTGATTATATTTGCTTTTGCCTGTACATGTGAAAAAAAATAATGTTGAATTATACTTTCATTAGAAATGAAGCCTAAAAGATCTAACAGCCTATAAACACAAAGAACTAGAGAAACTTAGTCCCTAATCCCAATACCCGGCCACCCCACAACTTCCTATCCACATCATGCATTATAGATAAAGAAATATAAAAGGAACTTGATTACATTCAAACCATTCTAGTGATGATGCATTTCTCCACCGACAATTTCGCAAAACTTAATAAATCCAGGGTCAACTTTTAGTTGGACTATTAGTGAGATACACACAAGTATATGTAACAACAACGTTGAAAATCTCCAACATAACAAAAAATTCATTTCCGGTTATTCAGTTTCTCAGTTTGCAATATATAAAAAGTTAGCAACCAAGCGGCGAAAAAACAGAAAAAAGTAATCATATCTTTCTAAGTTCCATGAACAAGAAGTTTACTAAAATACACAATGCACCAGTTAAAACAAAATTAACAATAAGTCAAAATAATAACTGGACAAGTGTAGCAAAATCATTCAAGAACTTATTACATGAAGATTATCATAGGTAAAAACAAAATCATGATCATACCTTGATAACCCTCCAAGAAAAGATCGCTAATATGTTAAGCTATGTATATTTTGTGTCTCCAACCTTTAGCTTTCTCGTACATGGATATCTATATGTGATGTATATTTATATACACACATATATAATATATATGTATATAGGTTGATTGGCAGAGATGATGAAGAGAAATGCAGGGGTGGTTGGCTGAAGAAGAGAGTGGGGGCATAATTGTATAATCAAGAATCAATATGTTTAATGAGAACAGAATTAGTCTGATGATTGAAAGTATAGAAAAATGTAGAAAAGTACATATATTTACATGTGAATGCATGTATAGGTGGGGTGCAGAGAAGTTGGAATTTTTGAGCATGAAGGGGACTTGTCATCTTCCGCCAATGCCTCCACCTTCTGCAACAGCTTATCACAATTTCTTTTCGGCGTTTTCTTGTCTTTTTCTTTGATTTTTGGGATTTTCTTTTTCTTTTCTTTTTTGTGTGCTAACATTATTTGCAAATAACAGGGAAATAATTTTGAGATTATATGTCATATATGTTGTAAGGTACTTGCTTGGAACATGAAAGCATACACTCAAAAATTTAAAATTTGAGCCTGTGTTTTGAAATTAATCTTTTAATGCCAATAATAATTGCATAATGTTAAAAGCGTTATTTCTTGGATAAAATATGATGATTAACGTTTTTAACTTTCTGAGTTTGCTTTCCAAATTGGGATAGTTCTAAAAGCTCTTGATTTTGTTTAAGCAGAGTCTGGCAACAATAAATTTGAAATTAAAAGAAAAAAAAAGAAATGGAATGAAAAAGAAATTCTATATGGTAACGTGCTTTATAGAACACGCTTTAAGCACAAATATGACCGACGGCCAAGATTCGCTGAGGGAATGTGGAAGATCAACGGTCATAAACTTAATGAAGTGCCATTCAAAACGCGATCTCGACGGTCGCCTCAACAAAAACAATTCACCCGCAAAACACAAGTCGATTAAATAACATAACCTTTCGCCCCAAACTTCCTGAGTTCTCTGTTATTGTTCTATCCAACGGTACCAAAGGTAATCCAAATTTCTCAATTATTAGATCCGTCTGTTGATGTATATTTTTTTATGGTCTGAAGAGATTTTTCATTCTCCTCGGAGTTCGATCTGATGATTAGGGTTTTGATTTTTATTGTTCGGTTTCACTATCGCTGGTTTATTGTGAGTTCAATTATTAAAGGGATAGTTGTATTGAGATAATTCTTTATTATCACGTTCACATTTAATATATGTAATTGGTGGATGATGGTTTTCTGGATAGTTTATGGGTATCAACTTTCTGTTCTCTGTGATTCTGATTAGTCGTTATTTTTTTTTATATTACATAGCGTCAAATGTTTTTATCTGTGATGGGTGACGGGGTGATGGATTTATGTGAGCATACCTGTCCAGTTGAATTTCAGCTTCTAAATATTTTGCTGTGGAGATTTTGCTGATTTCATAATGTTGAGGAAAATTTATGAATGTGGGAAGACTTACTATCCCTGATTGTGGGGCTAATAGATTTTATTTTGTAGGTTTTGTTTAAATGGCTGAAACAAAATCAGCTATGAGAAAGCCAGTTTTCACCAAGGTTGATCAGCTGCGCCCTGGCACAAATGGACACAATCTTGTAGTAAAGGTTGTGAGTTCCAAGATGGTATTGCGAAAGGGCAGGCCTGATGGGCCTCAAGTTCATCAAATGCGAATTGCTGAGTGTATGGTGGGAGATGAAACTGGGACAATTTTGTTTACTGCAAGGAATGAGCAAGGTATGGTGCTATATATACACGTGCGTGCGTGCGTGCGTGCGTGCGTGCGTGTGTGTGTGAGAGAGAGAGAGAGAGAGAGAGAGAGAGAGAGAGAGACATGATACATTCATCAGTTTTTGAGTACACTCTACTTTGTGGCAATCTGCAATGCCGATGTACTGGTGGATTCATTTATGCTAGCCAGGGCATAGTGACTGAAATAAAACGTGGAAAATTGTGTTTTTTGTTTATATTTTATTTGAATGAAAAAGTAGCTAATATCTTATGGAGTGTTGGATTGTGGATATGATTGAATTGGATGCAATTTGGCTTTATGATTCCTAACACATTATTGCTACCCATACTTGTAAAATTGTCATGACTTGTACACATACATCACAAAATTATACATTGCACATTAACAGGGTGTCTTTTTTGAAAATTTTCTTATATGTTACTTGTTCCAACCATTTCTCCCGTTTTCATCAGAGCACACAGGCGTTTCTTGTGTGTGTGTGTGTATTCATTTTTCTAAGTTAATTGTGTGGACTTGGTTTTGAGAGAAAATTATTTAATAAAGATGAGAAAAATTGAAGAGACGGAAAATCCTGTATCTGTTTATGGTTCAATATCTTGTTGCATATTCACAAAAGTTGTTCAGTAAAATGTGGTAAGGTATGGTATCTTGTATTTGTGGGACATTCTGGCTTTACTTTGCATACCAATTTACTTTTATTGTGTATGGTATGGTATAGTGTCAATAGAAGGAAAATGACGAACACCCCTGTACGTGTGTGTATGCGTAGTCTTGAGGTAAAAATATTTAAGAAGCATGAGGGGAAATGCATGACACTCATTAATACTGAAAATCTTTTTTTCTTTTCAATTTTCTGGCTCAATATCTTGTTAGATTAATTAAGTATGGTATCTTGAATATTTTTGGTGGTCGTCTACTTTTATATGGTAAGTTACTTTTTCTAGTCTATGATAGGGCATGGTGTAATTTGAAGGAAAATGACAAATACCATGTAGTCTTGTTTTAAGAAATAAGAGAGGAAATGGACATTATGACTGATCCCAGACTGGTCTGACCAAATTGGTTGTTGTTTAGTTCTGTTTTAGAAGTTTAGTGCAGTTTTGACCCCACCATTTTATTATTGGGTACAGCAGTCCTTTTTGGTAGCTACGTTGTTAAATTCAAATGGTTGCTTCCCTTTTGTTAGAAATTGAGATGATTTTGAATTGATTTTTATGTGACTTCTAATGTGCAGTGGAAATGATGAAGCCTGATACTACCGTAATTCTCAGAAATGCCAAAATTGACATGTTCAAAGGATCAATGAGGCTTGCTGTGGACAAATGGGGGCGTGTAGAAGTGACTGAACCTGCCAGCTTCACTGTCAAAGAAGATAATAATCTCTCGCTGGTTGAGTATGAATTAGTCAATGTTGTTGAGGAGTGAAGCTGCTGTGTATTCTCCTCTGCTTTCATGGGGGCTAAATTGTATGAAGAAAAGCAGAAAGTGGATTTTGTTTAGGAGATTGCCAAGGTGATAATTTGTTGTTTTTGAAGTCCTCTTGTTTGTGTGATTCAGAGCAAAGTTATGGTTTAGGGAGAAGCATATTGAAGCCGTCTTTATGGAAGGGGCTCTAATTATTACTTGGTGGTAAGCATTGTAGCTGGAGGTGGAAGGATCATCGCAGCTGGTATAAATAGACAGGATCAAATGGTTCAAACTACTTGCTTTGGTTTGTCTATTCTAAAGACATAAGTTAAGTTTCACCTGTAATGAATATATGATGCAGTAAGAATATTTAGCCGAGTGCCGATCCTTCAAGACCTTTCAGTTTAATTTTAATATTGTTTATGTGCTCTTGTATGGATCAAGGGAGAAACTTGTTTTTCTTATAAAATTAACTACTATTATATGTCTGCTTATTCTAGATTGTGTGTTTAAATAAATGTATGTATGCGTTTCTGTTTTTGTCTATGTATGCATATATTATTGCATTTCCTTTCACATGCCTCTTCGTAAGCGGCAAGCAAATGAGGCTCTGTGACTTGCTTTTTAACTCGAAATATTTTATATTCGGTGCATGTTAATATGCTCTATTTTCAACAAAAAAGATTGTGGCTTAGCCATATAAACCGTAGTCACATGTTCGATTTGTTAACTCATATGCGCATCCTAGATAGTTAGATATGGATTGGAAAAGATTGAGAATTTAATGAATGAGTATGTTATAAATTTTTATTTGAAGTTATGGTGTAAAAATTAGATAAAAATACAAAAATGGATAATGTGTGAATTTGTAGAACATAGGGATAAAATGTGATTGTAAAGAATTATTCGAAAGTAAAAACATAGGGATAAAATGGATTATGCTTGTATTTATTTTTAAGTAATGCAAAAATTATTTCAAGCAATTATATTTTTACTTTATAATTTTGCTGTAATTTAAGATAATCATTCAACAATAATTAGATTTTTTATAAATTTTCAGAGTTTTTATATTCAATTATAATTAAATATTATAAATATATATTAAAATGGAGTAAATAAATACAATATATATATATATTAAATGTTTCACTTCATATTCATTAAATTTACAATGTGTACGAAAAATAAAATAGGTTTTAAAGATTCACACATAAGCCTTTAAAGAGAAGATTCGAATTGTTCCTTTTTTTTTTTTTTTTAACAAATCTCCTCCGTGGTCCATTAGCATAGAAATTTACAGGCCCATAAAGCCCATTAGTGTTAACCCCTAGGCGCTCACCAATTCGAAAGAGTAAATATGGGTTTAAGAATATAGAGTTTTTGAATGAACCAACAGAAATGGCGTACCATTGTGCTAGAACTCTAGTCCATCGATCCACTTCTTCCGCAAAAACCTTGTTGTCTCGCGTCCAATCACCGCATTCATTTGCCTCGGGACCATCGAAGCTCAGTGGACTCGAGCGCACAGTCCCCCGCCTCTCAACTCGCCACCGCCCGTTCTTCTCCTCCAGGTTCACCTGAAAATGATTATCGCTTTCATTTAAAAGCTAATTCTCATTATTGATGTTATCACAATCGAATTATTATGAAAAAACTAGGGTTTCTGATGTTTTAGGCTACCGGTTGAGCTAGGATGTGGCGAATCATTGATGCCTCTGCATTCAGTGACTGCATCCGCATTGCTGAAGTCAATGTTGGCTTCCAAGGTTGGCCAATGGGGTTTTATATCTGAAGGTATGCGTGCAATTTCTTTTATTTGCGCTCCTGGTTTTGGTTTCATTTTCATTTTACTTGGTTTTTGCATCTACAATATAATGCTCCTCGTGTTTCAGACAAATGATGGGCAATTAATTCTTTGTAAAAACAAGAAATCCAGTAAACAACGGTCCCTTTCCCTTCTTTTCCTTTTTATCCATGTGGTTGATCGGATATGTCTCAGTGCTCTACAAGATGTAGAAGTATTATTCTTTTGCTGCTTTACAGTTTTGATTGCTAGTCAGCAATTGCAGTGTGATAAAGTCCTCTGAATATTAGCTTTCATGGATGTAGGCAGCATGTCTGTACTAAAGCAGGAGAGATTGAACAAAAAATACAGTTGCTAGAATCAGTCTGTGATGGTTTATTTCGCATGAAGCTGATTGCATCATGCGAATGCAATAATACTAATAAAAATGCAATCAAATCAATGTCAACAGTATGAACATATGATTGTAATGCGCCCTTATATTCAAGGTTAAAATGATGAAACATGGTTCATTTTTTCAAATTTTTGGTCATTCAGGTTTTGCGACGCCTCTATAACAGGGCCTTGCGAAAGCCTCAAAGAAAGAGATTATGGAAGACCCCCACAGATGATTACATCCTTGGTTTTCGTTATACAAGAACACATGTAATGCCAAAATGGATATGTTGTTGGTAGATTAGGACTTGTCCTTGCTCCTTAATTTAAAATATTATGTCTCCATATTTAAGTTACTTCGAAGGAGAGCGTATTTAGCTCATTGTTTCTGTTGTCGATGCACTTAGTTCTCCTTGCTATATTCAAATATGTTGGCTGGTTTGTTGAGTAGATTTTATTGACAGATTTTTGCTTATTATTGGAGATTATGTGGATATTGATTTTTAGGTGATCTGTTGCATTGGGATTTTGAAATGATAATGAGAGTCTCAAATGCTAAGTTTCCTTGTTTTTTTACAACAGGCTGTTTTCCTTGTTTCTTTACAACAGGCTGTTTTCCTTGTTTCTTCATGCAATATTTTAGCTACAAGCATGAGCGGCTAGCTGTTTCGAGATTTCACATGATTTGTGTAGTAACCTCTTCCTTGCTGGTCATGTTACCCTCCAAAATGGAGCTGGGGGTCTTTAGATTTCATATGGTAGTGTCAATACTTCGTGGACATATAATGACTCACACTAGCATGAAGCTTATGGATGAAGTCATTTTGTTGAAGATGTCTTATATGTCATAATGTCAAAAATTAACGGAAATGTTGTAGGCTTTCTTCAGTTCTCAGTTCCACTTTTTAGTGCCTAAACCATAGCGTGTCATTGATTTTCAACAGCATTTTTTTCTTTAACATCAAGACCAGGCAAAATAAAAGATGTCTAAGGTGCATCGCCTCCTTTCTTGAGAAATTGCAAGTCTTTCATTTGCAGCTGCACAGCTTCTTTTGGTAAGGGCTTAGGCTCTGGAATTTTGATTTCATCAGTTCCTTCTGCCACTCTCTTTGCTTTCTCTTTTACAATACTTTCTATCTCAGGCTTTCCCACAGTGGGGAAGACAGCATTAAGGATGATGGACAGCAGTTCCTCATCTTCTTCGTCTATCAGATCCCTCCCGAAGCAACAGACGTAAATAGCTTCAAGAGCTTTTTCAGCTCGAATTTCCATTGGAATAGTAGGGGCAGGAGCTTTCAGCTTCGCTCGCCTCTGCAAGTGAATACGATCAACAAAATCTTGTTGAGTGCACCAAATAAGATGTAAACAAGAAACGCCTCACAGTACCTATAATTTTTACCCGAAATATCACTTTTTATAGCATGCGTATGATAGTGAAATCAAAGTTTAGAGTCCATAAAGTTGAGGGATCATTTTTAGCACACTTCCATGTCGATAATAGTATCTGCCAATGTTACCAACTGACCATATTCTTAGCATGATTATCCGATAGAGCAAATGCAGATAGATAGCACTAGGGTCAACCTCTAATCAACTAACCTCTCTTGATTCATTCATCATAGCAATGAAATTTTCTTCCTCAAACTCAATATCATTCGATATCCGAAGCCTGGCCACTCCTTCCAATATCTCCTCAGATTTGAGTAGACCAGCACCAAGTGCAGCTACCCAACAACATAGCAGCACATACAGAGGATCCCCTGCCTGTTCACAAACAAAACCCCATCTCAGACCCCTTTATTCCAACCACTTTCAAAGAGCAAAAGTACTTTATCATCAGAAGACTAAGGCATAATTGTTAGAGTTGTTAAATGTTAAATGGTTAAACTTTTTTATTAGAGTATTCGAATCTCACATTTAATAGAAAAAAGTTCAACGTGCAAGGATTCAGTAAAGTAGTTTGCCTGCACTGAGAGATCGTGTTAAGCTTAAACTTTTACATAAGGTAATTATTTAACAATAATATTCGGATTTACTTGTAAAATTGAACAAATTCAAACATGCAGTATCCATTAATCAAATCATTAACCATTGCAGATAGCACAAAAATATAACTTAAAAGATAAAATTTAGAGTGTGCGGTGTACAGAGATGAACACATACAATTTTGTGAAGAGAAAATACCTTCCACGTCGATCTTGAAACTCAAAAAGAGCCCTGGAATCATTGACGGAACACTTGTTTCCCACTCTCCTCCTGAATTCCGCAAAGTCAATAATATCTCCTCCGACACCTCCTTCGTCGCTGAAAATCCTGGCCACCAGCCCAATCACGGGAAGCGAGCCGATGACTTTATTCGCGAAACCGGAGATGGAGTTGGATTCTTCCATGTAAGCTCTAACGAGAAGACACCCGCCATTGGGCTTGCGCCGGCTCCGGGGAGTTCGGTAGAGTTGGCGCAAGTAGAGTAGAGATGGTGGACTTGGCTTGCAAGTGATGGTGTAGATATGGGAGGAATAGGGGTTTGTTTGGAGGGAGGAGAGTACCGCCATAATTGGTTTGTTGGTGGTGCTCGACGTTGGGCGGTTGAATTCTGACCTCTCGTTTAGAGGGGTGGGCGTATGGTAAGATTTGTTCTTATTTTCTTCTTCTTTTTGCCTTTTCCTTTTTGGTTCTTTCTTTTTTGATTGAGAAAATCAAAACACTTTGGTTTATCCTTTTGTAGTTGTATATCATGAATTTATGTATTTTTTCTAAAATAATATCTCATTTATATTAGTATTATCTTCTTATTTTTTCTAAAGAATTATACTATCAAAATATTGATCTCAAGGATGGCAACAGGGCTGTTTTGGCCAAATATTAGATCTATTTCATAAAAAAAAATTAGAATTCATATTCGTTTCGACAAATTAAATTCGTTAGATTTGTTTTATTATTTTAATATATTAAAAAATATATTTTTTAAAAAATAATAAATTAAAACTTTCTAAAAATAAATACATTTTCAAAAAAAATATTACATAAGTATATATAATAAATTTTTTAAGAAAAAATGAAAGGGACAAGTTCCGAATGAAATGAGTTTGAAAAAAAATTCAAGATCCACGTCGAATTCATTTCTAATAGTAAAACTCATATCAAACGTGGCGAATTCAGATTTAAATTTGTCCTATTAATATTTATGGATGTCAATGGGATGGGTTTGGTATGGATTTGTTAAAATCTAAGATGCGCCTCACCAAGATTTTTGAAGATCCGAACCCGCCGGGTCTTGGTTATTATTTTAAAAATATTAAAAAAATAATACCACTAAATTTTTTAAAATATATTTTTTAAAATATTATATTATATAAATACATATATATTAAAATAATAAATAAATAAATAATTTAAACAGGGTGGGTTTGGGGTGGGGCGGGTTTAAAAATTAAAAATCAAAACCCACTTCATACCTGCTTATATCTTCTCAAACCCGTCAAAAGATGGTAAGTACGGGTTCAACTCGAACTCATTACTATCTCTATTAATATCCCTAAATGTTATTTAGATAATGGATGAGAGTATGTGATTTGTGTGGGATAGACCCAAGATTTCTTATTTAAATTTTAGTTATAATAATTTATTGAGTTCGAACTACAAATGAATTTGTAGCATGAAAATATATTGTATTTTTTTCAAATGGATAAAATAATTATGTGTCCCTAAAAAGGAGTTATTTGATGTTAAGAAAAGCCTTCTAATGTTACAAAAGAAGGTGAGAGATTTATTTAATGGAGGCAACTTAAATAACAACCACTGTTGTGTATATAAATTGTTTAAGGTTGTATCTAGATTGAATAATTTGAATTTGACGAGAGAATTTAAAGAAATAATTTCAAACGACTCCATATAAAATAAATTTGAAATTCACCACAATAATTTAAAAAATAATTAAAAATAGAAGGTTAAAGATTTGAAATATATTATATTAAGAAATTATTCAAATAAATTTAATGAATTTGTTATTATAAATTTAAAATTCTTAATTTCAAATTCATCAATTCAAATGAAATTTAAAATAAAAAATACGGATTGAATTAGCCAAAACAGAACAAAATAATTGCAATTGAAATCCCAAAATTTAGGGGCTGGCATGCCACGGACCAAAAGTAAAAGGGAGTTATAACGAAATTCCCAAAAAAATGAGGCCCTTCCTAACGCAATAAAATCTAGTGTCCCACGAGCAAGTGGAGAATCCAGTCTTAGCCTTAAAAAAACAGTGCTCCATATACAAAAGTGGAAACCTCACTGTTCTGGCGGCAGTACGTTGTCATTTCTGCATAAGTTCGGATTTTTTATTTTAATTCAATACTTTATTTCGTATATTACAATAACATATTAAATATATAATTTTTTTAAATATATATTTAACTTGAATCCTATGCACTTAAAGAATGGGAATTGTAAAGAAGAAATAGACAAAAAAAACTTGCTAAAAAATATGAAAAAATAGTTTTGTTTGAATATCTAAACCTCAACCTAATTCGAACTTCTGAAAATTGAGAGCTCTATTCAGCTATTGATACAAGACAGCACACTGAATGCAAAGAATTGGAATCTTCCATGGAGCTATCTGCACTGACCCCGAGAATTTTAGATCCTTAAAAACCAATATCCCAAACCAGGTATCTAACCAGTAATCTTGTACCTGGAAATGGCAAGATTATCCCAAGCCTGCTATAGTGCTTTTTACAAGCTTACTTCAAGAGTTTCTCCATAGAAGGTTGCCTTTTCTTCATCCACCATAATATCCAGAGGAACTGTCCGAGTTTTTTCTGTACTGGGGTCGATTCAACCCTCAGAGGGACCTTCAGGATCTCCTGTTTGAACCACGAAGCCATCATCTAGACAAGAACCATTAACACAATGTGCAAGCATCATTAAATTGTATGCCGGCTAAGGATGTGTGCTTGTCAATAAGCAAACCTCAGGGATGGTGTGGAAATTTTCAAGTCAATTTCTTCATCTCAACAGTTGCTCTCCCCTTCGGCAATGACATATTTCTGTGCTCTTCAGGCACTTCATAGGAAAAGCCATCTACCATATCATAACCTCTTCAACACTGCAGAAGTCTAAGTCCCCAGGAAGATCTCAACTGCAGTCAATGATGAGAATAGCATATCTTAGGAAGACTAAATTTTTAAGGTTCTTTCAATTCTCTTGGACTAAAGAGGATTCTCGTCATCAACGTCTTCCGTTTTGCTGTAGCATGAAAAGCCATACTGTCTAGTTTTTGACCAATTTAATTTGACAATGTCAATATTATCAAACTTTTAAATTACAGTACTTGTTATATTCCATTGAAAAATACACCCGAAGTATAGATCCTTTATCATTCAAGAGTGAATATAAATACCAAAAACAGGGTCATAATACAATACAACCTGAGGAATGTTTAGAGCCAGTCCTTGGAGGCTCTCGTCGCCCCCAAGGCTTTGCTCGCTTGGTCCTCGTAGCACGGGGAAGGCTGGCTGATGCTCACCATGCATAGTCCCTCATAATAGACTTAGCAACAAAAAGTCAAGTTACAAACAGTAGACATTGAAAAAATCGAAGAAGCACACACTCCATTTCTTTCTCGAGAATAATAATATCAAACATTATATGTAATCAACGAAATATTATAGCTAATATTGCCCACAACACGATATCCTTCTAGTTTGGATACTCTTCAAACAAATTTTGAGTCATTAAACATACAAATGATCATAATTATCATTATGCGCGTATTCAAATAACCCATGATTCAATATTCAAATGGATAATATAAATATTTTGTGTGTGTGTGTGTGTGTGTGTCAAATATAGGGAATTAGTGGGTGTTAAGAGAGTGACATGAGGGTAGTAAAACAAATACAGGAGGGCAAAGGCAAAGGCAAAGTCAGTGTATCAGCCCCACTACCAAAAAGAGAGAAAGCAGCACTAATATCCTTTGCAATCCCACCAAGCACAAACATATCTCAAAAAGCATTGTTCCATCTCAGGTCCCTTTGCTTTTCAATCTCTCTCAGCTACCTTCACCATTACCCCAGACCCTTTAAAGTTATGGAGTTCAAAACTTTGCATAAAGCTATCACCCCAATTACCATAAAGAAACTTCATTAAAAATTTCAAACCTTTTCTTTTAGTCAAAAGATACTCACAAGCACTCTTTTTTTTTTAACTTGCCTTAGCAAATAAGGAATTGAAAACATTAAAAGATTCAAGGTTATTGAGAAAAGTTGTGTATTAAGAATATATTCTTATCAATTCAATGTTTTACCCACAAGTGAGTAAATTGCATATTGTTTTATTCATCTTCATCTTCATCTTCATCTTCAAAGAATCGAATATATCCTATTTAATTTATGAAGACCCTTTATTTATTTATTTTTAACTTCGAAACATATATTTACTTTGAGCTACAATTTTACCTTTATTAGTAACTAATAAAAAAAATAAGTTTTGTGGTTTAAGTCATAGGGATCTTAAAACTCATATAAGAAAGAATTTTCATTTTCATATAATTGGAGAATGTGCCACTTGAAAAATAAATAAATATACATAAATCTTGAGTAAAATTGAAGTTTAATTAAGGAAAAAGGTTCTTGAAAGAAGTGCAATGCGTTGGAAGACAAAGGGACATGATTGGCTGTCCCCTTGATTCCCCTAATAATCCCTAATGAATGAGTGAGAAATTATGCTTTCTAGATGATAATTTGTTTAAAACTAGTCAATCTTTTCCAAAAGAGAGAGATTCTTGAATTAGCTATATTTTTTCTTTTAGGGGAAAGTGAAGTTCATTTCCTTCTTTGGGTGGAAAAAATCTTTTACTTATTCTTGAAATTTTGGATTATTTTAAAATATTAACAAAATATTATTATTATTCCTACACATGCAAACAACTGGCCAACACATGCAATGTGGAAGTAGAATTTTTTTTTTTTTCAAGTACTTGATTTTTCTATTTCTTCAACTAGAGAGAAAGTTTATTCTTACTTGCAATGTATATATATATATACATATATATATATATATGTATCTATGTGTGTGTGTGTGTGTGTGTTGTTATTCCCACTAAAATATGCTTTCATGTGCTAGCAACCTGTTACACATGCCAATGCCTCTTGCATGAGACCCTACATACAAATTTCTATGCAAAATAAGTCTCATTTTAATTAAAGATTCATCCTCTTCTGACCAATTGATCAAATTGATGGCATACACATGCATAGTCTTAACCACTTTGAACAAAATTATGCTTGATCCAAAAAGTGGGTGCATTGTTGGAGGTTTTTTTTTTTGGGTTGAGTTTATAATAAAATTTCATAAACTCTAATTAAGATTTATTTATAAGATGTTTTTAATATAGAACTTATAAAATGTTAGAATTTTATTTTTAAAATTATTTTTTAATTAATTAATAATGATAATATTATAATTTATATGTGATCAAATGTCATACTGGGAAATTGCTTCCTAATTCAAGAAATTAGTGGTGGCATGAGGTGGTTGAGCCCGGTTTCAAATTACTATCCTCGATTTACTAAATTCATTCAACTAAAAATAATTTTATCTTCTTTTTCAAGTGAAACAAATATTAATTTATGATAACAACATGTCAACAATAATCAATTAATAATTTATAAATAATTATTAATAATAAACTAATATAAAAATAAATAAATATAATGCCGACACATATAAATTAATTCGAACCCAAAACCCACAATAAAAAAATAATAATTTTCTGGGTCTGATTCTCATGCAACTGAAACAATATATACTCTATGAAAATTTAAGATTATTAAAATTTCATTTGCACTAGATGTTACTTTTTTCTCATTTCCACATATTTTATTTTATGATATTACATATATATATTTAACAATTTATAATTCCATTTAAGTGCTAACCAAGTGTCACCAACAAAAAGATGGTTGAAGAATCTTGATAGCTTGATGATGCTTCAATTTAAAAGTCAAAAAGCGTTGACTGTAAAAGCTAACAGTTCTCAACTGCAGCCACTGCAGAGTGGCAACCGCATCCGACAGCTCCCCGACCGTAGAAAATGGCTAAATTTTCCTCTCTCCACATCTGGCCCAATCCAGAATTCCCCGCTGGCTCCGACGGCCCAGATCCAGTCCACATACCCCCGGCGCAAGTTAGTCATTCCCCATTAAATCATCCCTCATTCAACCTGAAATTCCCAAATCACCCACCCCCAATCATACACTCCACCAGACAACATTCCAAAGTCCACTTGTCTAATATGGTAATTTCACCGCAAACATACCAGTACAAAAATCCGCGGCATCACCCGATCAACTTTAGCTGCAAAAAACACCACACTGTGAAATTAACAAACAGTCCTCGCCGGCATCCCTCCGCCGCCGCCTAAACTTCTCCACGCCACAGGTTATTAATTTTTAGCCTCTGATTTTAGTGAAGCAAAAGTCCCCTGCCAGCCTGATATTGATTCTTTCCACTGAAAAAATAGTATATTTACTGCGCTGGAAAATCAATAACCGGAGCTGGATAAGGCGGTGCTTCGCATGATGGGATTTTGCATCTGCCCGTTGGAAACTCCGGCGAGGTTGCTCTGGAGCACTAGTTTCTTCCGCCACAAGCTCATGCTATTCTAATACTTATACTTGTAATACCCAATTAACATCATATATTATAGAGCATTTAAAACTCTGTAGTTGAGTTTCAGAGAGAATCATATATACATACACTGACCGACGGGTCTATTGGGTCGATCGCCGGAGATCTGAGACAAGAAATGGAATCGGGGCGTATTTTCTTTGACCCTTCGTACCAGGGCAACATGTTGTTTCTTGGAAACGGAGACTCTGTTTTTCGAGGTACATATTCACTGATAATTTTGCCTTTCTTCCCTTAGAAACTTTTTGCCTTAATCATTGATTCATAGTATATCAAAGTTAGTGTTTTTCGTTTGATTAATGATATTCTGATGTTAGCAGAATTTTATGATTTTTTCGAATGTGAAAAATATAGTAGGAGCAAGAACGGTGATGAATGAGGAAACCTCCAAGAGGCGACCTTTTTTCAGCACCCCGGAAGAATTGTGTGATGAAGAATATTACGACGAGCAGTCGCCGGAGAAGAAGCGCCGTCTCACCCCTGAGCAGGTCCATTGAATCCCCTCGTTTTTTCCGTTTTTTGTCATATAAAATACTTGAAATTAATAATAGACGATGATTTGCATATATATTTTATATGGAATATAAGAACTTTTTTCAGATTAGGGATTAATAGAGAAATAATTTGAATCTGTAGTATGTTTATTGCTATGTAAATAAGCTTTTCTTGATTAGTGGTGTGGTGGGATGTAGGTGCACTTGCTGGAGAAGAGCTTTGAGGAGGAGAACAAGCTGGAGCCGGAGCGCAAGACTCAGCTGGCTAAGAAGCTGGGCTTGCAACCGAGGCAGGTGGCGGTTTGGTTCCAAAACCGCCGTGCGCGGTGGAAGACCAAGCAGCTCGAGAGGGATTACGATCAGCTCAAATCCTCTTATGACTCCCTCGTCTCCAACTACGACTCCATTCTCAAGGAAAATGACAAGCTCAAAGCTGAGGTAAAAAATCAGACTTCACAATTAGATTGTGTATGTTGAGATCTAATTTCTTTGTTATTTGTTTGTTTTTTTCAATCTTGACTAGAACTGTAGGTCATTTCTTAATCTCAATTTATTAAGAAATAGTTGTTTTAAATGTACAAGGATGAATTTAAAACATTAAAAACCAAAAAATAGTGGGATGCTTTGCTATATTGGAGGGGAATGATAAAATTGATGAAAGATTGAGTATCATTTCCCTTTAATTTCTGTGTGTTCTTTTACTCTTTAATCTCAAATGTTTCATGTTACATATATAAAAAAATTTAGTATGCACGTATATTAAAAAAATATGTTTTATATTTATTATGCATTTATAAAATAAAATACTAAGATCAAATATCAAATTGAAGGAGAGTATTGAAACTACGGCAATCGTAATCTCATGAGCACCTGGGCCGTGAAGATAGAAGATGATGGGGACCTGTTGGGCCGGGTCCTACCCACAAGATTCGTTCTTAGCTATAAAAATACATTATCTGTCAAGCTCACCAATTTTATTCTTGCATCGGTCAAATCTAATATACATCGTCTCTCCTAAACCCCACCTAGAAAAGAAATATTTATGAATTTTCAATTCTAAAAAGAGAATATACCTTCTAAGTTCCTAAATATACCCGATTCCAAATTGGTAAAATTTTGAATTAATAATACTACGTTTGTATCCCTCCAAGATCATATCTATAGGTGAAAATAGATATAGTAGATTTTACATTCGATGTCATTGCATAAAATGTACGTTATATCATATATTTACATACATGAATGTATGTTAGATGAATGATGAAATATATACTCGATATATATCATCGATTATTATGTATTACAATATGAAAAAGGTGTAGAATAATGAAAAAGGAAAATAGCTTTAATTATGCGTTCATGCATGTGGAACACTGCATGGAATACCTGATTCATTTATGGCATTACAATGCAGCTCCTTTCCTTTACTGAGAAGTTGCAACCCAAAGAACCGGCACAGCATCAGAAACCCGATCCACTCCCGGCGGACGAGTCACCGTGCCTCCAGCTCATTGTGAAGGTGGAGGACCGCCTCAGCACCGGCAGCAACGGCAGCGCCATCGTGGATGACGACGGCCCTCTGCTTCTTGACAGTGGCGACTCCTACTTCCTAAATAACGATTATCGCGGCTGCGTGGCCGCGGTTGATGGAGTCAACTCAGAGGTAGATGACGGGAGTGATGACGGGGGAAGCTACTTTTCCGACGTGTTCGCGGCCGCGGAGCCGCAGGAGCCGGTCGGCTGGTTTATATGGTCTTAATTTAGATTAGTTTATTAATTAAGTAATTAAGTTCCTTGTCTGAAAATAATGTGTTTTGGTTTCTCTTTTGTAATGTGGCAAGTTGTATCATATATGTTTGATATATGTCCCCATGTTCGCATATAAAAAAGGATGACTCCTTTTTTTTTCTTTTTTTTTCTTTTGTATGGACACCACTGAAATTAATTAGAAAATTGATTAGGAAAAAATAATTATTTGGAAAGTTGATAATCCAAAAAAGTTAATTACAAATAGACAAGAAAATAAATTTCCAAAGCTGCACTAAAACGTGCTTTGATAAGCCAAAGTAGTGGAGGGTTGTTAAAAAAAAATGATTTATTTTATTTTTTAAAGTAATTATATGTCTGAAAAGTGTTTTTTCAAATTTATTTGGATCTTATCCCCAATATAAATTACTGTACTTAATAAAGAAATCAAATATTTATGTTATTGTTTTTTATATCAAATAAATAGCGTTTAAATAGATAATTAACTTTGTCAGGAAATAATTAAACCACGAGTCCAAGAAGATAAACAATTCACTTTTGATTTGAATTTACAATGATGTGGTTCATCTTGGCTTTGAGCTCACATAATTCAGGATGATAACTCAGCAGTGAATTCGAATTTGGATCTAAACGAATTTTTAAAATTATAGATTAGTTCAAAGCAAATTTTAACTTTTTATTTTTAAGTTTGTCCACTTCAAATTTGTACCATTTAATTTTTATTTTTTTATTTTATCTCATGTATATTTATAAAATATTATTTTTTTTAAAATATATTTTTAAAATATTTTGGTGATATTATTTATTAAAAAATATTTTTTAATATTTTTAAAATTACAAAGCGGTCTAACGATCTATCGAGTTTAATCCGAATTCAGTAGATTTACGATGAACCCGAATTCAAGTCCATAAAAATTTTAGAGGGTTAGTCTTGAATTTTAACAAACATACTTATTGTAATCTCTATACTTGATAGAATTTCAATTTAAACTTGATGAAGAATTCTTCTTCTTCTTTTTTTTTTCACTCGTTCTTGTCATCTTTAACAACGAATTACACACAAAATGTGCGTAATATTTTGGATGCATGATCAAAATTTTCTAGTATGTTGGATCCTCGTCTCATCAAATTTAAAGAAATTCTTAAATTAATTATAATCCCTTTGAAATCCTTCTATACACTATATAGCTAATTCAAGAAACACACTAAATATATTTATCTAACAAAAGCCCAATACCTAAACCAAGGAAGTTGCAGTGTATATGTTTTGGTTGAGAAAGACATAAAAAAAAAGGGAAAATACGATAAATAATCTATCCAAATTTTGACTTCCTAGGTTCATTTGGCCACAAACATTACAAAAAAAAATATATAACAAAGAGTTGACGATCAATTCCCTTTTTTTTTTGTTGGGGGGGGGGGGGGGGGTGAGGGATTGGTGTTTCACAATAAAAGGTCACTAATTCGTAATTATTTATTTAATTACAATCACATATTTTTACATTTATTGTCACATATTATTTAGCTGTTGCGAAGAGTCAAAATTATAAGTGATCATTCAACAACGTATTGAGCCATGTGAGTTTTATTTTATGATTTATTTGGAAGTATAATTTAAAAGTTTGAAAATGAAATTTTATTAATTTTTCCTTGGATGTGAGGGCATCAAGTGGGGACTAAATTTGGATTCAATGACATTTTCATGTGATGGGTACCCACGGCACAAACCACAACCTATATTAGCTAGCAACACTATAATCTGTCTTTTTCACTTCCATGAATCCATTAAAGTTGCCTCTTGTAGGATGATGCGAGTTCAAAATTCGAATTAAATTCTCATTTGTCTTATGAATTTTGAATTTTTATTTTCGAACTCGTCTTGATGTGAATTTGATTTATTTAATTATTTTATTTTTTAAAATTTATTATATGTGATATTTGTTTAATATATATATATATTTAAAAAAATTAATATACTATTTTTAAAATATATTTATTAATAATTTAAAATTAATAAAATGAGTATGATATGAACTCATCATATCAAATTCTAAAAAATCTTAACAAAAACGAATATATTCGACCGTACCTGTGTTTTTGGCATTCATCCGCATCTATCCCACCAACACTTACCAACTAAAAATGAATGTCTGCGTCCACACTTCACATATATATAGAGGTTATTTGGAAATTTATAACAAATGAACTTTTAGATATGAAAGTTCATTTGTAAAAAAATTATGTGTTTTGTAATTATTTTTGAATGAACTTTTAAAATAAGTAATTTCTCTAAAAGTTTATTTTAGAGAAGTGTGAAATTGTGATTTTTTAATTTATTTTCTTACACTTTTACTAAATATAGACATTAAATTACTTTTTTACTAAATACTTAACAATATTTATAAAAAAAATTAAAAAAATTTATATTAAAAAGTCTATAGTATTATCTATTATCTATTTCCCATGCATTAAGTTTATCACAATTGTGTATGTGCATGTCTCAAAACTATTGGATGGGATTCAAAATGTATTTATGATAGAGGCTACATCAGGCTAAGAGTATGAGTCACAATTGAAACATATTACTTTAAAGTGAGTGTGAAAATTTGAAAATACTATCTTAAGTCAATGTTGTGAGTTCATTTTGCCATATATGTGAGCATTAATAATGATTTTCATGATTTTAATAATGACAAGAATAATATAAAAAATATTAATAATCATCAATGTAATAAATTATTTATAAGGTTGTCATTGTACAATTAAGGGCATTTAAGTTTTGCATCAATTACTCATTTTTATTAATAAAATCTTCAAATACGAACAACAAAATTTATATTGATGGACGAAAATATTTGAACCCTATTTTATTTCACACTAATTATATTAAATAAATTAATTTTTAATTAAATAAAAAATAAATAAACATCAACAATATAATTTTTATAATATAGATAAGACACATTAAATTTTTAGAAAAATATGTCACATACATTTATATTGCTACCATTTTATATAAATTATTTTATTAAGTAAATATTATAATTTAGGGTTAATTAATTGATATTATTAATGTCTAAATATTTTTATTATGTAAGGTGGGCTGTGTAAGTCAAACATATAAACTAATCTAACTTCAATATATGGTTATTTATTTGTGAAATAAAAAATAAAAATAAAAATAAAAAACAAACAATATTATAAATTATACTTTACTCACTTGACAATCAAATGCCAATTAATTTGACTCTAAATTTTATTCAATACTAGCTTTATTAAATTAATTAACCTTCAATTAAATTTAAAATTAAGAATAGCAAAATATAATTTTAGTAATATAGAAAAGGCACATTAAATTTAAATAAATAATCTCACATAAATTTATATTACTAATATTTTATATATGTTGTTTTAGAAAACATCTCTTAGTTTATTTTTTATATTTTCACTCAAAATTTCTTAATTGCATTAATATACTTTATGAGATTTTTTATTTTTTATTTTTTAATTTTAATTTTTCTTTAACAAATAAATAAATACACATTTAAATTAGATTTGTTAATATATTTGACCTACAAATGTCCACCTTAGGTAATAGAATTATTTATATCCTTAAATGTTATCAACTAATGTGATTCTAAATTTTAATTATATCTCATTAAAAAAATATATAAATAAATGGTAGTTGTATAATTTATGTGATATGTTTATTTTAAATTTAATATGTCTTATTTCAATTTGATACTTATTTATTTTAAATTTAATTGAATGTTAATTTATTTAATAAAGTTAATATTAAATAAAATATGGGATCAAATAATTATAAATGGGGTAAAATACTATATAATTTATAAGAGAGTGGACAAAGTGAATTTAACTTTTTATTTAACATAAAAGTACTTTTATCCATCAATATAAATTTTACTGTTTTAGAGGGTATTTGAAAGTTTTATTAATAGAGGGGGTAATTATTAGAATGGGGTAATTGATGCAAAACTAATAATACAAAGATAAAATATATTTAACCCTATAATTAATGATACATGACTTATATATATATATATATATATATATATATATATATATATATATGTTAACTCACGCACGTATGATTATATATAGTGGGGTCGAATTCCTAACTTTCCACACAAATGAGTGGTTAGTAATTACTATATATATTGAAATTGACATTGAATTGTTATTATACATGTATCACAAATCATATACACAATTATCATCACTATTAGATTTTTAAAATTATATTATGGCAAAATAATAAAAAACAATTGTTACTTAATATATATATTTTGTGAGAACATTGATATAATTGTCAATAATATTATTATTTTCTTGTAGTTCTATCTTGTTCTTCATTTAACTAAAACAGTATAAGTTACACTTTAATCGCTATATAATGCTAACTTGAGTAGTTTACAAAAATAAAATAAAATGGATTTCTCACTTTTAATTTACTTAGTTTCTGTTACATAAGAGTATATCATTTTTTACCAAATCAAGACAAATATTAAGTAAATGGATAATAATCTTTTCACTAACTTGAACACATTAAAGATTACATGTCTTAAATTTCCTTATATTTTGTATTAATCAAACAAATTTGTAATAAACTATATATATATATAATCGTAATATATACAATTTAATATTCAAAGATATGTTACACCACCACATATTTTATATACACCTATATATATATGAATAATATTTATAAATATAGTAAAATATATACCTAATACATACAGATATAACATTTATTCAGATATAACATTTATAGAAACTATTCAATTGCATATCAATAATTCCCAATTAATTATATCTGTTGTCCCGAAGAATATGTGGGGGGATAGATGCACATAGTAGCAGCTGGCACTCTATCAACCCATGTGGTGCAACTGTGACCCATTTTATTTTATCAAGTGGGTAATGTCGCGTTATCCGATTTCTGATCCCTTCAACATAACAGCTTTACACTTGTGCATATATTATATATTCAACTGCACATCAACTTCTTTTTGTATTACACTGATGCAGAAAATTCCAAACAAAAAATACACCTTTTTATTACAGTTTTACCAGAGGGCCTGAGACTGAGGCGGGGGCGAACAACTCTATAATTTTTTTTAAATTAGTGTTAATTTTATATAAAAAATTATTAAATCTTAAAATTTTGTTCCAAAAAAAAATTAAAATATTTTTTTATCTATTATTTTAAAAAATAAATAAATTATGCCTACCAATCTTCATTTTCTTACTCCGTCCCCAATGACCATGCACGGACGGTGTTTCGCACTTGAACTAATTAAAATTAGTCAAAATCCTACTAGAGTATACCACAAAAAGAGTTATATATTTTACTCTTTTTTTAAATTAAAATTCTATATATGTAACTCTATAATTTACAATGTAGAATTAAAGGATAATTTTTTTAAAATTTTGAAACTTTTTTCATTCACACCAAACTTTAAAAAATAAATCCACTTTCCAACGCTATCATAATGATATTTTCTCATCAAAAGTGCACTTTACTTTGAAATCATTAATTATATTTAATTAATTTATGATACGGTGATATATTGATTGTGAAAAATAAACCCATGAAGTTGGATACCTTGTATTATTTTATGATATTATTTTAAAAAAACTCTTTACAAATGTTCGATAATAACAAAGACAACAATGGCACAATCGAAAAAACTATGAACATTAAAACGCACAATGATTCCTCCACAGGCTTAATTAATAACCTAAACAGTGCAACAGTCCAATTCAAAATTGCCTTTGCTGCGTTGAATCGTCACTTCAAAAAAATTTGAACCCCTCAACTCTTAGAAATTACACACTGTTCACTTGCCTTAGTAAGAACGTTAAGAATAAGACCACAGTAGTGGCAGATTTGACTTTTGGGAGAAAAGCTAGGGGCAATCCCGGGCATTCCATATTCTCCGCCCGGCGATCGCATGTTGGTATTTACCTGAGGGGGGGGCGGCCTAGGTTCGGGCAGCAAAACAAGCCGTCCCTTTTACCCCTTCCGCCAGTTATCAAAAAATATATTTCTCTCATTCTACAGTCATACGTTTTTTTTTGCCCTTTTTTTTCGGTATATATATATATATATATATATATATATATATATTATATATATATATATATATATATATATATATATATAGTCTCGCTTTCATTGACGCATTTTTACATTGAGAACTGAGAAGGTTTGCAATAAGTATTTTCACAGTTTTCCCGTTGTTGCGGCGGCTATATTTGGATTCCTTTTCTCGTGGTAATTTCTCTCCTCTGTCTGCGCATTTGAAGTATTAAGTGAAATTTCATGGCGTAGAACTTTGAGTCGGCTTAAGAATAGATTGAAATTGACGGTTTGAAGTTAATGGTAGTGAATGAGTGAGATCTTAATGCGATTATACTTGTATTGTGTTAATGTATTTGTTCATTTGACTGTTTCTTTGTTACATTCTTGCTGCTGTACTTTATTATTTTGTTTTTTTTTTTTGGAATTTTGAGTGCTGGATCGCTGTGTTAGAAATTGGTTTGCTAGTGTCAGTGATTTGCACTAATGACTTGGTTAGTTTGTTTTTCTTTTTTAATTTGTTTTCGTTTTGGGTAGTGGTGGGGTTTGAAGTTCAAATTTGAGTGATCTACAATTTTTTGTTGATCTGTTTGACATGATGGATATGGATTAAACAAGCCCATTTGTTTTCGTGGGTTTAGCGGAAAACTGGGTGAGAATTAGGGTTTGATGTAGGTTTTTAATAGAGAGTTTTTCAACATTAGATTATGCGCCCATATACATGCATGTCCTGCTTCCGTGGCTGAGTTTGCTTGATCTAGTGCCTTTGCTGTTTATTGCTCGTTCATGATTATTTATTACCAGTAGGAAGCTTAGATATAACTCAGAGTTGGTATATTCTGTGTATCTATGGTGAGGAGAGAATGAGAACATTAGTGTGTTGTAAAATTTGGCCCTGATAAATTCTGGTACTGAAACTTGTGTTCCGAATGATTACAGAGTGCCGGTTGACTTGATGCATGTACAGTTTACCCTGCCACTTGAATTTGAAGAAAAAACTTTGCCTTTCTGACACAATTTTTGCAACAGATTCTGTTATTGCCTACTTAATCACTTATGGCCTATTTAATCACTAGCAATGAGCATGAGATTGTTGAGATAGAATGATGAAGAAATTGAGGAAAGCAATATAGATTTGAGCTCCTAGAAATTTGTAGCAAACTTATTTAATTGTTGCACCGGGTTTAGGGTCCCAAGAGGCCATTTTCAAGGCCATGCATTATTATCATATCTGACTCTTTAGTACCACTATGTTTTTTGGACATTTGATGCTCAATTGAGTTTTGGAAAAGAATTATTGTTAAAAAATATGTCCAAGTGGGAAAGTTTTTTACCTCATTAACTCTGTAGAAATAGAGCTTGTTTTACATGTGGATGATGTTGCTGTATAATCTTACTCATACAAAGCACTCTTGTAGGTTAATAGATACATAGATTCAAATCTGGTTTGCATAGTGCCTGAGCAATTAATATTAGTTCATTTATCTTCCTTTTTGCCTATAATTGTTTACACTATTATTTTGTCAAACCTCTGGAACTCTGACCCAGTATAAGTCAGGTAAAAAAATACTAATATAGACATCTATTGGTTTTATTAAGTACTATTTTTGCGCTAAAATGCGAAACAGATTTCATCTCCGCTTTGGCTTGCTTACCTGTTGATATATCAACAAATAAATTTGTAACAGATTATCTTTGCTGAAATTTCAACTACTTCTTACTATGTTCTTATCATTTTTGCTTCAGATTTCCACAATGTCCGAGATAGCTATCAGAGATAATAAAATACCTGAGTCTGAGAGGATGAATGGAAGCTCCAGTAATGGAAACTTTATAAAACCTCAGGTTGAAAGCATGGATGAAAATGCTGAAGGAAGGCAAAAGAAAGGAATGGCCTCACTGGTTGGCACTCCCATTAAGCCAGATGAAACAGAAAATTCTGGAGCACCATTGGCAAATTCAGAAGTAGAGTACATTCAATCTGAGGATTTGAAGGATGTAGAAGATGTGGAGGATTGTGTGAAGGTAGTAATGTTTTCTGTGTACCTATATAGGTTTTACCAACATTTTCTCCTGATTCTTGATGTGGATGTGAGTTTCTGAAATGTCTCTGTATCATGATGGCATCCTTGAACCAATAGTGGGGCACAGTACTTACACATCTCTTGCACTCTTGTTCCAGACATTATTATCAGGACTAGGCTCCAAAGACTGGGTTTCAGTGTGTGATGCACTCAACAATGTACGCCGATTGTCTATATTTCACAAGGAAGCCATTGTTAGCATGTTGTAAGTATCAGATTGAATTTGTTTTTTTTTTTTTTTGACAGAAATTATGTGATCCCATTGTTTAAGCTGCATTTGTTGAATTTCCTATCTTGTGACTCCTAGATTCTTATGACCAGGAGTGATGTGATCTCCTTAGTTGTGAAATCCTTAAAGAATCCAAGAAGTGCAGTTTGTAAAACTGCAATTATGACTTCTGCTGACATTTTCAAAGCATATAATGATGACATCATTGATTCATTGGATCCACTGGTAATATGTTATATTAGGAACTCAGTAATGCTTTTACTCTCCACTTTCTCTGTTATGCGCTTTTCCAATTTTCAGATATAATTTTCACTTTCTATGTTTCAACTACATTTTTGTATTTTTTGTTTAGCTTGTACAACTTCTTCTCAAATCTTCACAAGACAAGAGATTTGTATGCGAGGCAGCTGAAAGTGCATTAATAGCCCTGACGAGCTGGGTTTCTCCTCTTCTATTGTTGCCCAAGTTGCAACCTTATATTAAGAACAGGAATCCTCGAATTCGAGCTAAGGCTTCTATGTGCATTTCTCGAAGTGTGCAACGGCTGGTAAGAACTCTTAGATAGGTTGTGCTCTTCCGTTTTGTTTTTTTTTTGGCTTAACTCTTTGATTGTAACTTTCAAGTTATGTGTGCGGTTTCTTCAGGACTTGCAGTTTCCAATTTAAAATTAATCTCATTTGACTAGTACTATTCCAATCTTTCCATTTTTCGCTTCAATTTGCTATTGTTTCTTTTTCCTTTATTGAGAAATGTTCAATTGTCTTCTTGTGGCATCTCAATTGTCTTCATGTGGAATCCTTTGCAGGGAGTTGATGGAATTGAAGCATTTGGTATAGACAAACTGATCCAAATAGGTGCATCCCAGCTTAGTGACCAGCTTCCTGAGTCTAGGGATGCAGCTCGTACTCTGTTGTTGGAGTTGCAATCTGCCTACGTAAAATCTCATGTCCCAGAACCAACTGTTGTATCTGAGGAACCTGTTATAGCATCTTGGGAGCATTTCTGCCAATCAAAGCTTTCACCGTTGAGTGCTCAAGCTGTCCTTCGTGTGACCAATATTGCTCGGGAGGGACTTGTTTTGGGCTCATAGCATAAGCACGTGCTTCACACATGGGCTTTAGTGGATAACTATTTTTCCATTTCGCTTGTCTTGGTCTGATTCGAAAGTTTATACTTGTATATACCATGAAAGCTTGAGGTGTTTGGAGAGGCAGTTGAAGAAGGTATTGAGCTATAGACCCTACAGTATTGGATAATACATGACCATTTGCTGCTAGTTGTGGCCATATTAAGATGAGAGACATTTCCCATATTAGTTTTGACTTTGTGTATTTTTCTTTTTGAATTATTTGTGCGTGCTTGTAATTATTGCTCCGAATTGCTATAATATGGGACCAAAACCTAGCATATAATACTTTTAGCATGCCTTCCTGCAGAAATTCAAGCCAAAACACAAGTATAACCTGTCCAATTTTCAGGAATTATTTTCTGATCATAAAGCTGGTTTTTTTTTTTCTTCAATGTGTGTGCAAAACTATATGTTCCACATTACGCATCGTACAAGTACTTGGACAACTTTTGGGAGTTTTGTATTTTTCTCGATTCTCGGTTGGCAATCTAGTAAACCTAAAGCAAGTAATTTCTGGACGTATTTGTTACGCGAGGTGCATATTTGTGGATGCCTTAGCCATTCATATTTATGCTACTCCTACACTATCATAACGCAATGTACGAGTTGTTGCTTCAACCATTTGCAAACATAAAATTTCAAACATCATGATTTAAATATATGTCTAAATCAATTTTGGGAGTAGAAATATACCAAAAAGCGAAATTTAATGACAACTTTCCCCTCCAAGATAGGTGCAATACAACAGTTACATGTTTAGCAAATTTTAGAATCCACGAGTCTTAGGATATCATAATTATTCATAATGTAAGATCCATCGCATGTAGACATAATGACATTTTTTTCCTCCGAGACGGGAATGTCCCGAGACTTGTGGGTCCTCGCCCGATAAGAATTGCATGTAGAGCGCACCCATTTCACCCCTGTAGTGTTGACCCATAAACTACGAGGTGGGTCTGCAAATAGTTCCGTCACTATATATTGTTATGCTTCCATTTGAATATTCCGAACTGATGAATTGCTGCCAAAACTACTGACGTAAATCCAACAAATTATGACAGGAAAGAAAAAAAAAAAGAGAAAAGTTTCTTATATCCACTTTGCAAGAGCTATAATTATTTTTCCTTCCCATTTCCACCCACTCCATGAAATGGACTACCTCTAAGGCCCTAACCCCACTAAAATTTGAATTATTACTTAAATTACTAAACTAACGGTGTCATTGCTCTGGCTGCTTCTTTTAGATTACTTTCTTTATAAAACTTTTGCAGAAGACATTCTTCTCAACATTCTACCACTCCTCTGCATTGTCCCACTCCAATTTCTTGAATACACAGCACAAGTTTGAATTTAGATCAGTTCTTTTTTCCATTTTTTCGATTCTTTTTTTTAGATATTCTTCTTTTGAAGCTTTATCACCAATATAAAATCAAAAAAACATGGATTCTGTTCGTAGCTGTCATCTTAGTTTTGCACCATGATAAGTTATCTGAATTATTGTTTGAGCTGGCGAACCGTGCTTTAGGAATTGATAACGCAGGTTATATCCCGATGGCAATAGTGATTTCAGTGATTTTGCTATTCGTGGGTATCGGGGTTTTAATCCTGATCCATGTCTGGATTGTTGGGAGGACACTGAGAAGAGGGTTAACTTACAACAACGTTAACATGGTGGAGAGGGGCAGTTTCGGGAGCACGAGCATGTCACAAGATGACATCGAGAAGCTGCCCTGCTTTGATTTCAAGGAGAAGGAGAAAGGGACCAGCCTCCTGCAGATTGCGCGGTTTGCCTGGAGAATTTCAGGGTGGGAGAAAAGTGCAGGCTTTTGCCTTCATGCAATCACAGTTTTCACGCAGAGTGTGTGGATTTATGGCTTTTGAGGAGTCCCATTTGCCCAATCTGTAGGGCCGGCGCAGATATTATGAAAAGTGGATCGTTATTTGGGGAAGAAAGCAATAGCTTTAGGGAAAGTGGGATTGAGTTCAGAGATGGCCAAACAACAGAAACTAGCCTTGGAAATGAGGCTGTGGTTCACATTGCTGGGATCCAAGCAGGAGAAAGTGGCAATTCTGATAGTACTGGTGCTGATTTAGAAGTGAGCCAAGCAGTGGGAATTGTTGATTATTTTCCAGGGAGCCAAACAGGGGGGAACTTGGAGTTCCAGTGAGACAGTGATTGAGGTGAGAGAGCCAAGAAGCGAAACCGACAATTTAACTGAGATGGCAATTGATGTTGAGGTCAGAGGAAATGGATTAAGGGACAGAATTACATTGTTAAAATCTACTGTTATTCTGATTAACCAAATTCTCTTTGTACATGGATTTGCTATATGTTGATACATCAGTGTTTTCTTGTTGCTGTGTGTATAATTAAAACCCAAGACTTACCAATTAGCTCGTTAACCCGAAATGACTGTGGGATCTGAATTGGGTCATTGGTTTTGGACGATTTCGCAATTTTGTTGTACACCCCTAGTAAGTAGTAACCCTACACAAAATCTCATTACTCTTTTCTTTTACCTTCACTTTTGTGATTCTCTCTCACAATTTTCATAATAACTAAACTTCTTCAGAGAAATCTGGCTCTTCTGGCTTAAACAATTTTGGCATCTTTAAGCTGGAAGATGCAGCATCAACTACCTGAACCTTCTGAGCAACTCCTCTTTTAGTGTTAGCAGCAAATCTTGAAGCCAAAATTGTGGCTCCAAAGTTCTGAGCATTATGATCAGGCCTGTTAACTAGTGAATTCTCACCAATTCCATCATCTGAATCTCTGCCATCTTCCTCCCCTTCTTGGCCAGGGATTGACATATAGTATAAGCTCTCTTGTGCAGCCAATTCCCTTGCCAATTTCTTCCTCTTGCACCTTCTCCACGCTGCTTCTATGAAGCAAGCAGCCCATGTCCTCCACTGGTGAGAGTAGTACCTGAATGCATGCTGCAGCTGCTTGCTGTGATGGCGCTTAAATTGCATGGCAACAAATTTAAGGTCATCGCTCGAAGTGCAAAAGCTTCAACTTCGGTAAGAGTTTTGACAGTTCGAGTGGAAGAGGGCACGTTCCTAGATGAATTAGGTACTAAAGCCCATGTCAGTAATTCCTCCCCACAAAAGTCACCTGGTCGGAGGGTGATCGAGTTGAAGAATCCAGACCTTCCTCCGTTAGTTGTGGAGCTCTCGAGTTGTCCCCTAATGATGAACAGAATCTCATTCACTGGATCACCTTCTCGAACAATGTAGCTGCTTTCTGTGCTCAAGGATTACACTAAGCGTTCACATATGGCATCAAGAAGTTGGTCATCCATCTGTGAGAAGAATGGAACCTGCACCAGTGGAACAAGTTAAGTTTTCAAATCTTAATAAACCAATGGGCAATGGTTCCTCCTTCTACATAAAAAGGAAAATAAGGCCAAAAACCTATATTCAAATTGTATTCACATTTATAGTGATAAACAAAGCCCGGTACTTGTGATTATATGTTTCAAAAGATGCAGTATTTTTGAAGAATGACATACTCTGCGAACAAGGTTAAGACATAGATGCCTCTGAATTTCACGACGAAGGTCCAGAGGCAATGACCATAGAATAGATTCCTCATTGACTCCTCGTGTGGTAAGCCATTTATATTGATCAAACCGCCAAACACGTTCTTGCAGATCTGGAGGCAACTGGCGACGCCTCATCCATTCTTCAGTATCTCTTCTCTTAATTCTCCACTCTTCAACTCTCACAGTCATTGATTGCAAGTAAGTCTTCACTTGAGAAATGGAAAACTTATAAATTACTATATCTTATAACTACTAACCTCAACAACTCAAAAAAAAAAAAAACAAGGATAATTATAACTTACAAACACCACCAAAAAGAAGAAAAAGAAGTTTGTGAAGGAATGAACCTTTCGGTGCATATGAAAAACACATGTATAATGCCCCTGAACGAAGAATCAGAAAGTGATCCCAACCCAAGAGAGCTAAAATTACAAGCAAATAAAACCCCATCTACACCTCACTGTCTTTAAAAGTGATGGAGCAGAATTTGGTGAGCCATACAGAAGTGAGGAACTGCCTATTTTTTATTAAATGGAGAAAGATATTACATCAGAATTATTGTTCTTGTTATTCTTCTTCACTTTTCAACTTCCCTGAGAAACTCCTGTTTGCATCTATTGCTCTTGCAAATCAAACTACAAGTTCAATAATTAACTACAAATCAAATAAATAGAAATTTAGGGCTATTATGAAGTGATAGAAACCAAGTTACTTCATGCGGAAAGCCTGAATTGACATATCATATCAACTAACCGACGGCAATAGTTTCCAACCTATAGAAAACATTGGTGGTGAAATAAATCCAGTTGATAGCCTGTATTGATACCTGCATGTTGCCTATCAACTGCGCAAATAGAACCAGACCACCAACGCATAACATAATGCAGAATGTTGTCTCACCAAGATAAGTACTTGTCGACAAATTCTGTCCATACGAACTGCAAAAAATATTATATGCTATATCAGCATGAATAGATCATGAAAAACACTTAACCAGGCAGTGATAAAATAGTTTAAAATTTCACAAGACCAAATAAACTCAGTGTCGTAACTCCAGCGCTGATGAAGCCAGTAGAAGAAAGTCACTTAGAATTGGTGAAATGATTCTGTCAAAAGTAAGTTTCTATGAAATCAATTGAGGCAAAGAAGGTAAAATAGATCAAGATCAACGAAAAAAGGAAGAGCACCATCTCTCATAAGCGGAATCCTTCTGGAAAAATAAAGAAACAGAATCTATTGTGTTTGACTTTATGCAGCTTAAAAACTGTTGGAGTGTTCTGTAAAAATTATTGCAGTAGTTCAACCAAGCTTTGCACTGGTTATATTGGATGACAATGAAGTCAAAGAACCCAAAACCAATGATATTTTTCAAGGGAAAAAATATATAAAGCACTTAAAAAGTCACTGGAGCAAAGTTTTGAATTATAAGTCAAATTTAATAACAGATGAAATGATCAACCAAGCTACAGCCTCCAAGACAAAAATTGAATAAGACGAAGAATAGAAGAGAAAAGATCAAAAGTCAAAATCAGAACCAAAACACGTGCTTCTAAATGATCACACCTTAAATTTCTTAAGCCCCACCAAAGGCAGTAAAGATACTTCTCAATGAATCGTGATGAAGCAACTTCGCTAGTAAAAGCATCAGCAAACATCCCAAACTTGAAATCAGAATCATCATTTCCAGCGTCACAGTGAGAAAGCACATGAGTCAAGTTCAGCCAATACTGCCGATCAAGTCCTCCCATTTCTGGACTGTCACATTCAAGGAATTTCAAATTACATGGTGGGATAGTGGCAAATTCCTCTACACACCCTTGTTCCCAGCAAGTGTGTTGGCGCCCTATAGATGCCAGGTACCATGAAGCTCCTAATACCTATACCAATGGTAATCAACGGAGGTCAACTGGTACACAGAGGTGATGGATTCATAATGGAAAATAAGTCAAAACGAAAAGGCGAGACTCATCAAGTTGAAGGCAAGATGTGCCTATCTACTCACATGACTGGCTAGCATGTAAAGAAGCAGATTATATGCAGCTCCTGCCCAAGCTGTCTTAGCAATGAACCCTGTGGTTTTAATTATCCGCTGATTCAAGGGGAAAATGACAAATAACCTTGGAATATACTGGATGAGGACGATAAGAGCAAGAGTGTTGTTAGAATGACCATTTCCATTTGTTTTCGTTGCTGGAATTACATACCAGTTGACGATCTGCAAGAACAACCCAAGTTCTAGAAAGCTGTGGTTTAAGACCTTTATAAATTCACATATCATGGAAAAGGTTTGGACAGATTTTTTTAATTACAAACTAGATTGTATATTAGATAGTACAGCTGCAGTATTCAGAATCCCTGATCCCAAAAGCTCTAGTAGTCAGAATCCTTGATACCAGATTCGGCACCGTGCACAACAACTACAAGTATAAACAGGCATCATAAGCAAATCACTAATGGTGTATATGTAGTTACAAGTCAATTAGTGATTCATGTATTCCTTTCAAGAAAATAAATGATTCCCATTGTGACAGCAGCACGCTGCATGGTTGAGCATCGTAGTAAGTGAAAAACTTTGCAGCTACAACATATCATTTTCATGTTTCTTCATGGTCGAGCATATAACCACACTCTTCTGCAAATAATTTAATTAATAGGATTCACATTTACCAATTGCCACTGCAAGCCCACCCCCAGCCACCCACACACGTCAAGTCTACAGCACCAGTAACCAACATCTCACACATGCAAGTGGCACCAGGCTACCATACTTTGACCTCTTCCTGTCAGCTCAGTGGGGGCATAACAGTGGCATTAACTAGAAGTAAACTAGAGTCCCATCACAAAGGCCAGCAATAAAAGTGACCAAACACGGGAATATACGAGCCTCTTTAGCTAGTTAAGTACTCAACAAATCGGTAACCTTTTATACTACGAACAGAAAAAGACCAAACCAAGCACACATTGATAGAGAAATATTCCCTTTCTAAATTAGGTAATTAATTAATTAATTAACTAAGACATACAAATTGAATTGAGATTCAGATACTTTAAATTATTGACCTTCAACTTTACGCCAATAAAACAGTTTGCTTGGAGTAAGTTGCTTAAATCAAACTCTCATATTCTTTTGATATCTTCCCATCTAGAGCTCATTAACACAATGCGCACATAAATTCTCAATAAAATCATAAGTTGAACCAAAAACATCAAAAAACTCGGATTAGTTTTACCTGAGGCAACGGAAGCGTGGCAGCTAGATCAACAATAAAATCGGACTTAAGATACCTCATGGTGATTTCTTGAGGATCTTTGACAAGTTCCCCACGCCCAAAAACCCGTGAACTAGGAGCCACAAACGCCATACGGAACTTCATTATCATATGGAGAAGGTAAAATAAATCAGCAAGCGTTCGGAAATATGTGATCACGATAGACGCTTTGTTATCGGTGGACATACAAGCCTCGCCGCCGACATAGGGGAGATAAAAGTAGAGGGGGTCGATAAAGAGAGATATTAAACAGGTAATCAAGAAAATGTGGTTCCAGAGATTGACAATGTCGCTGTTGGGATCGAGGATTTGGTTGTGCCATAGGATGCTGAGGGAATTGAGCTCGGCGGCGGCGACGGTGGCAGATGAGTGGTGGGTTAGAGTTCGCCGAATGTGGCGGAGGTGGGATGATGGCTTGTTGAATATTCTATTCATCTTCCATGGCGGAGCCCGATTCTTCTCGTATTCTCCGCGGGATCTTTTCTTTGTCCGGAATTTCAAGAATTCTTGTTGCACATATATTTCACCCCTGATGCGTGTAAGAAAAACGCAATAAAAATATTTGCATGGAGAAGGGTTCTCTTGAAATCAAGAAAGAAATTCAAGAATGGCTGAGTTTGAGGATAATAATTTGAGTATACACAGGACAGTGGCAAGGCGTAACGGAGATAGTATACGGTGGTGGGGTGGTAGGAGTGGGGGGGCGTCAGTGACCGTTGAGATTTTTGAGGTGGTGATACGAGGAAACCCGGGAAACTCGCGGTTTTGGAAATTAGAGCATCTTAACAAAATTTGCTGTATTTTTGAAAAATTAATTGGACAAATCTCTTTGTTTTATAAGAAACAATAAAATCAATTATGTATTTTTAATTTGTTATCTAAAAAAAATTGGAATCTTTTGGTCATACAGTTATATATTCACAAATTAAGCAAATATGTGTATTTTTTTTTTTTTAATCTGCTTGTAGCAAGAGAAGAAATTGAAAGGCCATAAAATTTAATTTAAATTATTTCTTGTAAAATAATATTTTATTTAACCAATACACTTTACTTTAATAACAACCATCAATATACGTATGTTATTAAATGCACAGATCTAATGCATGATCTAATGATTAAAAAACCATGCATGTGTATTTTTCTAATGCATTTTGTTATGACAATAAGCTTTTCTGGAATTTTGTCACACATTATTCTCAGCAATACTTGAATTTATGAGTTTGAAACTTAATAAATGGCACGAAATCAAGAACTTCTTGCAGGAAAAGATTGAAATAGGATTTAAAAAACATGAGATAAATTGTCCTTTCTTTTATTTTTTTTAATTTTTTTTTTATCTCTTTGGGTTAAATTTAATGGGCCATCCATAGTGGCATGGGAGTACGCACGTATGGTTGTAAAAGGTGGGTCGAATTTAATTATGGGTCAGGCCCATGGTGAATCCGATTCCCAAATAGGTTGATCCATTAAATCCACACCTTCTGGTCTTTTTGCCCTTAAATAAATGGTGAACTTAAAGATTATGGTTAATATTCAATTGAGGCTCTCCCAATGTAATTTATAAAATAATCAAAACCAGCTGTATATATCACTTTTCGGATTAAGTCGGACTTCATATTGAATTATATTCTCTTAAACGAGGATTTTTTTTATATAGTCTTAGACATAAAATTTTTATGAAGAGGTATAGATATGACTATCTATTGTCTTAAATTGATTATTTTTTTCTTCCATTTTTTGATTTTCTAGTAACAACCTACTGCTATTCCCATCTTTTGGGCCTTGTTTTAAAACAATTAAAATAAATATATTCTAATTCACTCATACAATAATACTTGGAGAAATATCAAATAAAAAAAAAATGACTTCGACATAAAATTTTCATATTAACGTCTTGCAAGTAGGAGATCAAATTACGTGGCCTCATCTTGGACGAAAGAACAACGACAAGACTTGTATAAATAAATGCAAGAATTGAATTCCCAACAAACTAAGTTGCACGTATATAGTCAAGTGATCAAAAAACGATTTATATGTTGCTATGAATTGGAACATTATTTGGTGGATGCAAGAATTCCTGTGCACGTGCTCACATGTACAATGTGGGTGGGGTGGGGTGGGGTGGGGGATGGGGGGGAGGGGGAAATAGTAATGTCAGATCCCAGGTTAATGCACCTCTGAAATGTAAGAATTTGTCGCACAGAATCAATAATACATTAAAAGTTGCTAGCTGAGACGAATACTAGGATAATTTCAAATTCAAATTTTATAATTAGCTCAACAACCCAGGATTCAATTGTTGTATAAAATAGTATATTTACATATAATAAATATTTTATATCGAAAAATATGAGTTCTGAATAGTGTGATCGTTTATATATATTTATCTCACATTGATTGTTAGTTAAAGTTATGAAGTTATTCTTGATTTATAAATATATTTAAGTTTGATAAGTTTTATCAAACTATGTTTGAGTTCTCTTATGAGAAAAAATCAAGAAATTTTTTTTATTTTAAATCCGTATTAGTGATTATAAGTTTTGTATCTGGATGCTAATTCCTTCAAAATCATTTACGCTGTAGTGACACAAATTAATATTTTAAAAAAAATATTTTTAAAGATGTGCCTAATATATACAGATTTTTCATACCACTAAAATAAGATTAAATACAACATCAATAATTATTTTGAAGTCAAACTCAACTCGAGTTTAAAAATATTTAATTCAAACTCGACTCGTTTAACTGTAGGAAATCAAGCTCCAATTCATTTCATTGGTGTCTCAAGCCGAGCTCAAGAGAAACTCGATTAAATTGAATTTCTTTTGATTTTGATGATTTTTGTTATTTTCTAGTTGTACTAGTCAAGAGGGAGTCAACGGACAAGAAAAGCTAAATCTTAGCATGTTTTAATCCATTTGACCTTGACTTCAGATCAATAAGTTTGAATTCAAATATTATTGGAGTCTGCTTAAAAATTCTTGGTTTAAACACACAATTATTTTGAAACGAGTCCACGAATATGATGGATTTGTTTGTTGATTATTGCATAAGTCCAGTGCATGATCATAATCATTCAATTGGATCAAGTCAATCAGTGCTCTTCATAGATGCCTGTCTTCAATTAGTTTATGCATGTATACTAAAATCGAGGATAGTTAAGATACCTTATAAACTCTAAATTTAAAAAAATTGTATTTTTTTTTAAAAGCACTAAAATATATATCATTTATTATATTTAAATTTTAAACATAAATTCATTAAACACGAAGAACTACATTTATATATCAAAGAAGAAAAACTAACATTTTAAGATCTATAAATCTTGAATCCTCAATCTTATTATTAGGTTAAGCCCTCATCGACAATAAGTCTTGAATCATATCCCATTATTTCTAATTTATTTGCTTTAAATGTATATTTTTATTTATAGCCAGTATTTAATATTTTAAAGCAATAAATAATATGATAATAATTCTCCAAAAAAAAAAGTGAAATTTGATTTTTTTTAAAAATGGGATATACATACTTGAGAAACTTGAATACGATTTAAAGATTCTTTGTAAACAAAGACATGCAAATGAATATCAACCATATTAGTGGAAAGTGGAAGAAACGCACTCACGAAAAGCAACTTGTGGATGGATTGTTACATGTCAGCACAGTCTACTTTTCATTTTGATGATAGAAATTTCTAGCAATGGGACACATGTTTTGTTTGTTTAAGCCTACTTCATCATCAATCACTCTTCTGTCAACCTTTTTTTCAATGTGAAGACAAAAATAGATCATATACACAGAAAAAATGAGAAAAGTATCATAAGCAGATATTCTGATCTCATCTTTAGACTCTCTTATCTTTTGAGGTTGTTCCACTTGGTATTATCACATATTGTCTTTTTCTTTATTGAATTATTGGTATTCCACGTCGAAAGCTTGTATGAGAATGGAAAAATATATGCAAATTTTATTAAAGTATTTTTTAAGTGTGGGACTGTATTCGTATTGAAAAAATAAAATAAAATTTATCTTTATATATAAAATTTTAATTTAAAGAAGAGACAAGTTGCAGCTCTTTTTATGATGTGATTTTTAAATTAATTTTATATAACGTGAGACCTTTACGTGCATCATACGTTAGGGCGCTTTAGAGATATATTTTGTATGTCGCATGCACATATTATCTTGAGAACCTTTAAATTTTTCAAAAATAGAATCGGCTTGTGGTGGAGTGGTTCGACCACGGTTTGGTGTCGTGGCGAAGTTACTCGACGTAACGAATTTTATCCAAGTGACGCCTGCGTGGTGTGATGCTGTATGATTGAATGTCGAGTGGACATTATCATACATATGGATGCTGACAAGGCACGATCAAATGGGCTTCACCATTATGTATAAATATAGCATTCTATTTATACAGATAATCGTTGATGGGGTGCTGGTGAATTGACATACCCATCCAATAGAGGTGCATGGTAAGATTATGGACTCTTACGGAGGCCTGCGATTTAAACCACTATATGATAGCCAAATATCAAAAGATACAATCCAACGATTTAAATTGATTTGAATCGATATAACTTTACGCGATTGGACACCAGAATGCCTATAAAAGAATTCCATAATTCATTCCAAATTATCCCAAAACAATTCAATTAAATTGTTTTCTCTCAAATAAAAATATTATAATTAAATTTGATTTGCCGTACAAAATTAAAATAATATTCTACTAATTAAGTCTTATAGAATGGTTGTATCTTGAAAATATATGTTCAATTCCTATAATATCAATGCAGGTGACGGAAAATCTCTTTCGAGACCCTAACATTCTTTTTGTGTACAAGTTGATTATTATTGTTGAACAAATCTATACATTTTATTGAGTTAATTAGCAAAGCAAGTTGCTGAAAAATAGCTACCCTTTGAAATGTCGGGTTCTTTTTCTTTTTTTTTTTCTTTAATTTTAGGTCATAAAGTAGTAGGTAAGACATATATTAGTCAAAAGAATCATATCCTTATTTGAATATACCATTTATTAAAATCATTTTAAATCTTGAACTTAAGTCAAGAAAACATCAAGGAAAAGTGTTTTCATTGGTTTAGTTTTGAAGACAAATAAATGTAAATGAAAAGATTGTATATTTAGCTAATGGTAGATTTTGTTAGTAAACATTTAGTTATACTTCATTTTTTTTCTAAATATATATTTCATCTTATATTATATTTATAGATACACAATGTATATTTAAAGTAACATTTTATATATTTGACATATATTTATAATGTAAAATATAAAATAAAACACAGCATTGAAACAAAGAATCCGAATTGATTTAGTTTGGTTTCTTTCTTTTAATTATATTTATTAAATGTAATTTTTGTCAAAAGAGTATTTACTTTGTGAGAAATGCTAGATCAAAACTGCAAGGTGCATCCCCTATCTCCACCCCCAAACAATCCCTTCATTCCAAGGGAGTTATAAGTCTTAATTTCTATGAAATTATTTCACTTGCCTTCTAGGAAAAATTTTTACACTGGATTTCATATGGGCCTTGTTTGTCTTATTGTACAGACATTCTACACTGTTTAAGGATGCTTTAGGCCCTTGAACTTTCCTCCTAACTCAAAATCAAGGAGCATATTTGTGCTCCCTGTTTGGGCATCAAGAAGACGACACACTAAGATTCCACGTGTGGAGAACAAAACAGGCTGGCTCCCTTCAATTAGTCACGACAACGCCAAACGTGGCGTTCATAAGCCAAAGTTTTTCTGTAATGATTTTATTCGAGATAATTATATTTTTGGTCCATCAAGGTTTAGTATTTTTAAGTTTGACCTCTTAAATATTTTTTGTCAAAATTTAGAGAATCACAATGTAATTTTAGCCCACCTCAGTTCAAGTTTTATTAATCTGAATGATAGTCTAGTCTACCTAAATAATAATGATCGTTCCCTCAAAAACACAGAAGAAAATAAAAAAGAACCTTGATCCATGGCAAAAGCAAAACAAGAAAAACACTAATTAATTGGAAGAAATAAATGTCTATTAATAATAGTCTATTGCCTGCCGAGTTAAAACAGAGAGTTAATTGAGTTTAGCGTATAATATTATTGGTCTGCACTTAGAAAATGTACAGTGAATTGAATATTTTTTTAAAAATAATGGATAAAAAAATATTAAGATTTAATAAATTTATATACAAAAATGATATTAAATTTAAATTTTATGGAATAGGGTAAGTCCGTGTGTCCCTCCAAACCCCTTGACTCCATTGCTGACTGCACTGTTTATCAGTTAGTGCCAGCCGACTCAAATACGATTACACCCCCACCCCACCCCGCACCTCCTACCCCCCAACACACACACACACACGCTCACTGAGTCACACACTATATAGATATATATGTATATATATTTTCTGTTTTGTTCACAAAATAAAAGGAAGTGTGGTCGAAAAGTAGTATTCTTGTAGTGATAATATACAGATTAGAGAACCGAAACCTCCCCCATTATTCTACAAAAATTGACTCTTTAGACTCTCCTTTTTCTGTACATTTCTTTTTGACAGCTTTCCTTTGTCTGGTTATATTAATTTGTTTCTTGATCTTATGTATCTGTATTTTGTATAGATAGCCTATGTAACTACAGTGATCAGTCAGAATATTTTTATTATAATACGACATTGCATATATGTTACAAACAATATGCTACGCAATATTCTATAGCGCAATTTCCCACCAGCTTTCTTCATAATGCATCCTCCCAACACTATTTTCTTGGTATTTTCTTATTAGATTTGCGTGTTTGCTCCTCAAATTTTCCCGTACCAATTTTTTTTTTTTGAGGTTTTCTTGGAGTGTTCTTGCGGAAAAAAGGCTAGTTTTAAGTGTGCTCAAAAGGGTTATCTAAAATTTGCTTCAGATGTTAGCCAAGAAGTGATTTTCTCATGATTTTGAGAAGCCCCGTGATGGATATTGAAGGCTGGAGCCCTGACCGTCCTATAAAGGTGAGACCTTCAACCCAAAAAAAAAATCGTAGCTTTTTGTTAGTTTTCCTGATAATTTATAATTTATTGGCATACTGTTCTGATTTTGTTGCAGAAAGAATCGTGGAGGACGGTATTGGCATTGGCTTATCAGAGTTTGGGTGTTGTATATGGGGATTTAAGCACTTCACCTTTGTATGTGTACAAGAGTACTTTTGCAGAGGACATTCAACATTCAGAAACTAACGAAGAAATATATGGAGTTTTGTCTTTTGTGTTTTGGACATTAACTCTGATACCACTACTTAAATATGTGTTCATAGTGCTTAGAGCTGATGATAATGGTGAAGGTGGGACTTTTGCTTTGTATTCATTGCTGTGCCGCCATGCCCGAGTGAGTACTTTACCTAATGGGCAGCTTGCTGATGAGGATTTGCATGAGTACAAGAAAGAAGGGATTGCATCTAGTAATAGGGGTCTTGGTTTGAGCTTGAGATCAACATTGGAAAAACACAGGGTGCTGCAAAGGATATTGCTCACTTTGGCTTTGATTGGGACTTGTATGGTGATTGGGGATGGAGTTCTTACGCCTGCGATTTCGGGTACGAATTGATGCTTTGCTTTAATATTCTTGTACTGCAAAATTGGAACATGGAAATGCTGAGTACTGAGAATTAATTTATTTTGGTTCTGTCTGCAGTATTCTCTGCAGTGTCAGGATTAGAGCTCGTTGTGTCAAAGCATCATCATCAATGTAAGTCCTTTATCTTCATCATATTCATCACATTTCATGTTGGCATTAGTCTTTTACGTTTTGAACAAGCATAGGGTATTCGATTGTTACAAGATATTTGGTTGTTGGCCAGATCTTCTGATGGAGAAGGAGGATCATAATAGCACTTTTCAAATTAAGTTTTACAGAAATTTCTTTTATAAATGCATGAGTAAATTCTTAAAAATCCAGTTTCTTGCCAAGCTGCAATTTTGTCTCAATTGGTTGTCTTCAGCTCTTCAATTGAATTCATAGGTCTTCTGCAATGTTTTTATTGCAAACAAGTGAAGTGTTAGAGATATGATGAAGAAAAGGTAAAAGGAAAAATTATTATTGAGATTGTAATTAAATCCAAAAGGAAAGAGTCAAAGATATTGCTGGTTTTTATTTAACATGTTCCGGTATTCAATTGAAATCCACAATTTTTTCTGTCGATGTGTAGTTCATGTACAAAGAGAGTGCACCCAAATGTAATAAAAATGTATTATTGTGGGGCCCTTCTTATACTAGGACAAATTTTCTGTTCTAATCAAAGTTAAATAATAATGTAAAGTTAGGTCACCAACTTTTTGGGATTGTGGTAGACCATACTGTTATCATCATAAGTGGAGATGCAACTTGGGACAAAACAACTTTAAGTGTGTAAATTAAATAAATTTTGGATAACTCTGTAAAGTAAAGCACATATTATAAACAATGGAAAGAGCCCATAAAAGTCTAATGATCTTCTGAAAAAAAATTAACTTTACAGCATGATTAGTAATATCCATACAATTGTATTCCAAGGGACAATAATGGGCCATGAGCTAAACAACATTGGTAGATATGTAATGTGTAAATTTGTTGAAAAAAATTAAATGTCAAACCATGTAGTTTGTATACTAGTTTGAATAGGAGCACACCGAAGATAACTAGTTGAATTTGGATAGAACTTTAAAATAGTTTGATTTGCAATAATTTCTTTTGTCTAATGATCATCCATCTTTTGAGATCTTCATTAGTGGCTGGATTTGTATTGGACCTGGTGTTATCTGTTGTAGTATATATGGCCAATTAACTTTCTCAATTGTTATCTTCTTCTTACATTGTTTATGCCATTTTCCTATTTTTGGGTCTTGTCCTGGCTTGTGATAAATTGCTGACCGATGCTTTCTGGGTTATCATCAACTTGAAATGTAAACTCTGCTGCTCCCTTTCTGAAAGATTAGGGAGTCAGAATGGAAAATCAACTCTGCTTTTTTCTTCTGAAAGAAAAAGGACAATAAATGGGGCTTGTATCATCTTTTAATTGTCCATTATGTGGTGTTTCTTTTAAACATATCCTATTATCCAAGGATTAATTGTGCATGTATATTTTGATTAAGTCCTCTTGAATATAGCTTATGTAGTCGCTACTCTATATTAGTTTATAAGTGGCAAAACCCATTTCTACATGTGAATTTATGCATACTGAATCTGTATGGTTTACGTGGTCAGGACAATGTTGTTACCGTCTGCCTGTTCTGCAATGTCTGTCTCCTACATCAGTAAATTGTTATTAAATGAATAACGTTATTGTTCCTTCATTTGTTCATTTCTGCAGATATAGAAGTACCAGTTGCTTGTATAATACTGGTGTTCCTATTTTATCTGCAACATTATGGGACCCACCGATTAGGATTTCTTTTCGGACCAGTTGTAATAACTTGGCTCTTCTGCATCAGTGCCATTGGAGTGTACAATATTTTCCACTGGAATCCCCATGTTTACCAGGCACTCTCTCCTTATTACATGTATAAATTCTTGAAGAAGACCCAAAGAGGAGGTTGGATGTCATTGGGTGGGATTTTGTTATGTATAACAGGTATAATACCTTACAATCTGCAGCATGATTTCTTGTCTAAACTGGTAGGTGCTTACATTTCACTAAATGCATTTATACATTCAGGTTCAGAGGCCATGTATGCTGATCTTGGACACTTTTCGCAGTTGTCCATCAAGGTAAATGAAACTTGTAGTTTTTCTTATTAATTCTTTAACTGTCCATTTCTGATATCAGATTTTGGATGAACCACGTCCTTTGATTGATTCTTTACGTGTGTCACAATGTGATTGCATTTGTTAGTAGCATATTATTGATGCTTCTTGTGATACATCCATTATTGCAATGGCTGGAAGTTCATGTTTGAAAGATGAAGCATTATTAATCAAGTTTTCAATGCTTTCCTGGTAAGTGCAACTACTCTAACTGAAAGCTGCCTCATTGCAGATAGCTTTTAGCTTTGTGGTCTATCCATCCTTAGTCCTTGCTTATATGGGACAAGCAGCTTATCTTTCCAAGCATCACATAATTGAAAATGACTACCAGATTGGATTCTATGTATCTGTACCTGGTAAGAAAATTTTATTCCAAATGATCATTTCATGTTTTCAAGGTTTGTATTGAATTTTCATTAACATGGTTTCAAGTTTTATAGCTATTTCTTATCCTTCTTTAATTGTGCAGAAAAGCTACGATGGCCTGTTCTTGCAATTGCCATACTTGCTGCGGTGGTGGGAAGCCAAGCCATCATTACTGGGACCTTTTCCATAATTAAGCAATGTTGTGCTTTGGGTTGCTTTCCAAGGGTCAAAATAATACACACATCGTCTAAAATATGTGGCCAGATTTACATTCCAGAAATCAACTGGACGTTAATGCTGCTTTGTTTGGCTGTTACCATTGGCTTTAGGAACACGAAACACATTAGCAATGCATCAGGTAATATTTACTTGATTTTTATAATAAACCTTTATTATCATATACTTGCATCAGCTCTCAGTTTTGGTTTTTCCGTTTCTCTAACTGCATTGGTAGGACTAAGTATGATTGACATTTAATATATTTGATCTAGGTATATCTTTCGAATGAAGTCATGCTTTCATCCAAATTAATCTGGTTGAACATATTTATTGATTGCATCAACAAAACCTGATGATCTCTAAGAGTTATATTTTCGGCCTTCACCAAATAATTTTTTTGTCCGAGTCTTTAGCCTAATAAATTTTTATTAAATATGCCTCAAGCATTACTTATTTTTATTATACTGATAGAAGCAACTTAATAATGTGAGAGTTTATTCAATGTGTAATGTTTCTTTTGCTGGAACAGGGCTGGCAGTTATAACTGTTATGTTGGTCACTACGTGCCTTATGTCTCTTGTCATTGTCCTATGCTGGAATAGAAGTGTCTTTCTAGCCATTTGTTTCATATTCTTCTTTGGTTCCATTGAAGCACTCTACTTCTCAGCATCTTTGATGAAGTTCCTTGATGGTGCTTGGGTCCCAGTTGCCCTTTCTTTTATTTTTCTTCTTATTATGTTCATCTGGCATTATGGCACATTGAAAAAGTACGAGTTTGATGTACAGAACAAAGTTTCCCTCAACTGGCTCCTTAGTTTGGGTCCCAACCTTGGGATTGTGCGTGTCCGAGGCATTGGCCTCATGCATACTGAACTTGTCTCTGGAATTCCCGCCATCTTCTCCCATTTTGTTACCAATCTCCCAGCTTTCCACCAGGTTCTAGTTTTATTCTGCATCAAATATGTTCCAGTGCCTCACGTGAGATCTGAGGAGAGATTCCTGGTGGGAAGAATAGGGCCAAAAGAATACCGAGTTTATCGATGTATAGCCCGCTATGGATATCATGACATTCTCTTGGATGATGTGGAGTTCGAAAAGGATCTTGTTTGTAGTATAGCAGAGTTCATTCAATCAGAGGGGACAGAGTGTGATGGTTCGTTGGATGGTATTGAAAATGAAGAGAAGATGGCTGTCATCGGGACCACATCAACGCATGCAAAAGGCATGAAGATGTGGGATGATGAAGATTCATCTGAAGCAACCAGCACTACAGAGCTAAGAGAAGTCGGTTCACCAGAGGTTCCAAGGAAGAGAGTAAGATTCCTTGTCCCTGAAAGCCCAAAAATCGATAGAGATGTACAAGCAGAGTTGCAGGAACTAATGGAAGCAAGGGAGGCAGGGATGGCATTTATACTAGGCCACTGTTATGTGAAAGCGAAGACGGGTTCAAGTTTGATTAAGAGAATCGTCATCAATGTGGGCTATGACTTCTTGAGAAGGAACTCCAGAGCACCTACGTATGCATCGAGTTTTCCTCGTGCATCAACTTTAGAGGTGGGAATGATTTACCATGTATGATGGTATCATGTTTCTAGTTAGTTGATTGCAGCTAAACACTCGTGTAAATAATGCTTACATCTTTTTTACCAGGCAAATCAAAGTAAATTAGCTCTTACCTCTGCCTCTACATTCTTGAAGCATACAATGTCGCATTTTGACCCTTTACCACGCTTTTGAAAGGCTGGGTCTTTTCTTCGTGGGTTCTGTATTTTTGTGTGTGTATCTGTGAATTGGTAATTTTTCCATGATGTCCAATTACGTTTGGGCAAGCCCAGCAACCGAGTAATCGTCTTGCACTTAATGGTCTACCCTGAAAATATTAACAATACCGTCCTAAAATATATAGTAAAAACTTTGCTCAGATTACTATACGGTAAATTTGCAAAAATGATAAAAAAAAATTATATTGTATGTATGTGTATATATATATGTATATAAACTGATTATATAAGTTTAAATGCTTACCAAACTCTCCCTCAACTAACTTCTTGACCATAATCAATAAGGTATCTTGCTATGAATCACATTTCCCAAAGACCAGAGTCAGAGACAAGGTTGTTTGTTACTGTTAAGACAAAAAAACAGCATATCAGTAATCAGCTCTACTTTAAAATTGTACTTAATGTTTAATACTATACTTAAAGTCCCATATCTCTTTTTCTTTTTTCCTCTGCTTTGTTGCTTTTAACAGAGTCCCTTCAGTTTTACTACTAAACCACTTTTCCATATTACAGTCGCACCGCCCCCCCCCCCCCCCCCCCTCTCTCATTTATTACTCAGATAAGGTACAATACTATTATACAAAATAGCATATAAAAAAGGGAACGAATGTGGAGCTTACACCCTATATTTTCTTGAAATTCTATGTTTCTGGTTGTTTGCTTAGTAAATAAAGGAACAATGGGAAAGAATTGGATCATTCTTCTTGTAATTCTGGTGATATTTCTCACTGGGTGCTCGTCAGTTTCTGCATCACCTGCTGCAAGTGAGTTCAAAATTACATTCTAGATAACACATCCCCTGTTTTAAAGTACTCTCAGACACTACTAAAATATTCTGGATATTGCATATGATTCTTGAAATTCTTGTTTATACATACATTTGCAGGAATTGTTAGTGGGGTGGTCGCAAATGTTGTCTCCACCGTTTTCAAATGGTTGTGGTCACTGAAATCTACCAGCAAAACTGGTACAGACCACTTAATCAACCCACATTTCATGAACTCCCCAGGTTTTCTGTGATTGTTTTGATTGCATTAATTGAAGTTAAATGGTTAATGTGGTCGTGGGATTTCAGCTATACCCAGCCGCTCGATGATGAAATTTGAAGGTGGATACACCGTGGAAACTGTCTTTGATGGAAGTAAACTTGGAATTGAACCTTACTCGGTGGAGGTCTCAGCAGCTGGGGAGATTTTGGTTTTGGACTCTGAAAACAGCAACATTTACAGGATTTCAACTCCTTTGTCTCGATGTGAGCTTCTGTTCTTTTCATTGATTTATGTAAAATATAATATAATCGAATTCTGTTCTTGCTATTTTATGAAAATATTACGTAATTCAAGTTGCATTTGCTATAAAGTTGTCATCTTTGAGTTGTTTCAATTCTTTTCTTGGAGATTACTCTTGATATTTGATATTTTATGAGTACCAAAGTATTTGGGTTCTATGTTTGCTTTTGCATAAGAAAAGGTTCTTCATTTTGGGCACAGTAGATCTTTTTGTCTAGATTTGATTCCCTCTTAAGTTTCTGGTACTTTTCTTCTGCGACCAAGTTCCATCATGGTGAGCATCATTCTTTTGTGGATTCATACTTATTGATTTTCAGCTTTTTCTTTTTAATCCTAATCTTGAACAGAGAAAAGTTCATGTCGAGTGGCTTAACTTTGCAAAGGTTACAACCTTCAACTATAAGCTTAATTCTTTTTAGTATTTCTAACAATAACTTTAGGCACACATCAACGTTCGAAGAAATCATATTGGGCTATCATAAGACAATGCTAGCATCATTAGAACTTGCTGTCTCATTTGATGGTTTTACATAAACCTCTTTAAATCTGACTGCAATCCTATTCAGGCTGTTCCTCTATTATAGAGATGTCTCTTTATGCCGATGTTCAGGGAAATAGAATTTAGGTTGCTTCTCTGTTCAAATTACATCGTGCAGTTATTTCTTTTGAAATCATGTATTCAATTGGTTAATTGGATTTTCACCCTTTTTTATGAATGGCTGACCACAGATAGTAGACCTAAGTTGGTTGCTGGATCAGCTGAGGGGTACACTGGACATGTGGATGGAAAGCTAAGAGAAGCAAGAATGAACCATCCAAAAGGACTTACTGTGGATGATAGAGGGAATGTATATGTTGCGGACACTATGAATATGGCGATCAGGAAGATTAGTGATAGTGGTGAATTAACAAATCTTACTGTCATCACGTTCTCATCAGAATACACTCACATTGCCTCTCTGCCCACACTCTTCTCCCTCAATAATGCATAAATTGTATTAAGATGCTTGAAGAAATCCTTGGTTCTCTTGCATTAACTCAAAACCTCTTTTCTTTTTTCAGGAGTTGTAACGATTGCGGGTGGAAATTTAGGCCGAGGAGGAGGACTTGTTGATGGCCCAAGTGAAGATGCCAAGTTTTCAAATGATTTTGATGTGGTCTACGTTGGAAGTAGCTGCTCCCTTTTGGTCATAGACAGAGGGAATCAAGCAATTCGAGAGATCCAACTCCATGAAGATGATTGTTCTTACCAGTATGATGGCAATCTTTATTTAGGTAAACATATGAATTATTTCATCTTCTTTCTATTGCTTTTATTTCACATTCATCAGAAGTATGTGGTGAGACCATATTAGTATCATTTCAGGTATCGCCGTGCTTGTTGCAGCTTGTTTCTTCGGTTATATGCTGGCCTTGTTACAGCGTAGAATTTCTGTGATGCTTTCATATAATAGAGTAAGTACCAAAGTTTTTAAATATACATGTATACAGCCTGTGTAAGCATCTTACATCCTTGTCATATACTACTCAGTTCCAAGACTAATAACTTTGCAAATAGATGTGATCTTTAGAAGTACATACTGACTTATCCTCAAGATAATCTCAAGATAATATCCAATGCACGATTACAATAGACACATGTTAGCGTCAGTCAACTTTCGAAGTGATAGATGTCTGATTATAGAAAATAAGTTCAAGAGATTTTTTTTTCTAATGCTATGCAAATAGGACTTTTGCCATGCTCTCCCTTTACCAATCTCTTTGACTCTGTAGGATCCGAAGCCTTATGTAAAGGGCATGCCACCTGCACCATATCAGAGGCCTCCTTCCAAATCTGTCCGGCCTCCCCGGATTCCAACCGAAGATGAATATGAAAAACAAGAAGAGGGCTTATTCAGTTCATTGGGAAGACTTCTTGTCAACACTGGATCAACCGTAGTTGAGATTTTTGGCGGATTATTCTCAGGTTTCAGAAAGAAACCCTTCCATCATCAGATGCAGCAGCCCTTCTATCATCATCACCCCTCCAAACACGGGAATGCTTGGCCCCTTCAAGAAAGCTTTATGATTCCACATGAAGATGAGCCCCCACCGATAGAGAGAAGAGAGCCTACGCCAAGAAAAAGCTATCCTTTTACGACCCAGGACATGGAGAAGAGTAGGCAATTCAAGCAAAGCCAATCCTGTGACAGTGGATGGAACGGGGATTTCCACCAGCAGCCACAACACCACCACGTGCAGCATCTACAACACCATCACAAACACCACCCATCCAACCCTCAAACTTATTACGAGAATCAAAACTGCGAAACAAATGAAATCGTGTTCGGGGCAGTCCAAGAACAGGATGGACGACGGGAGGCAATGGTCATAAAGGCTGTTGACTATGGAGATCCCATTTACAATAATCAGAATGCTAGATCAAGATACAACTACCTGAGTTACTCCTATGGTTATTAATGTTGTGTACCTTAACAACATCAAATAGGTTAGAATGTATAAAAGTAGCTGTACTAAAATTGATTCTCTTCCGATCACAAAATGCCTATGGATATCTAATGTCACTTCAATCAATAAACTTTCTTCGAAACCTCATTTTCTGTCAATTCTATGTATGATTGATTAGGAATATGTTACTGGAGGTAATCCTAGCATCAGCCTGTGCCCCTGTTTCCTTGTAAAGTTTCTGTGTAATGAATTTTCAGACAGATGCAGCCATTGAGCCACAATATTTCATGGCTCAAGGTCCGTCCCATCCGTCAGAAGGTTCAACCATGCTGTTTTCTTGAAAGTTGCACCAATACATTTGAGAGCAAGAATAAAGTTTTTAGATATTATATTTCAAATTGATATTTATAAAATATTTTTTAAATAAATATTATGAATAACATACTGTATTCATGAATTACAATATATAATGTAACATAAATTGAGATAGATAATTCCAAATACTAATTTAAGACCACCCGAATTTGCGGGCGCAAACAAGGCTCCTGCCATCCAATATTGGCAATTTGGTAGGTGTCATAATCAATTGTTGGAAACTTCCATTATTTAAAAAATAATACTACTATTTAAAGAAAAATAAACTTACAATTTTGCACTTATTTTTGTAAATCATCATATATTTCATTAATTATTATGGTTACATTTGGATTATTAGTGTCACTGTTGTTCTCCATAGTAGAATCAATTGGGAACATGAAAGGTGGTTGTTTATCATGTCACGGATGTCAGCAATTCCGCAATTTGAATTTATTTATCTCCAACTCATGAATTTAATCGATACAAAATTATATGATAACACTCAAATATTTCTTCGGAAAAATTGATAAACTTAATCAAAAAGCAGAAAAAGAAACAATAGTAACTTGGTGAGTTACATATATCAATCTAAGTAATTATGAAATGATAAATATACTCAAGCACACGCTTCAAGTGTGCTGAGTACTAGAAAAAAAAAAGGAAAAAAGAAATAGTGAGTACTATTAATTAATTGTGGAGTGAGGGTGTTGATTTTTTAAGAAAATATTTATATTTACTCCGACAATAAAAGGAATTTACAGAAATTATATGGTTTTGGGGTAGACTAGTATCGAGCAAGTCCAATTTGGACTAATTGGCAAAGGATTTACAAGACAAGTTGAGGCCCATTTGTGTGCTTTGGGCCCTCATGAAAGTCTTATTTTATACCAATTTAGAGAAATTTGGGCTTCTGCTCATAATTTCTTGGCCTTTTTTGAAAATGGGGAAGACGACACCCAAACATTAAAATCTTATAAGTTCCTCAATTACGAGAAAGATTTGGTTAATAAAAGAATTGATGGGTAATAACAAATATTTGAATATTATGAACTTTACACAAATTACTCATGCTTGGGCCTTTTATTCCTTGGAAACAGGGTCCATTTCTCAACTAGCTACCAAAGCCCACAACTATTAGCAACTCACATAATCATTTGTCAGGCCCAAATCACTTTTTCAAAATTACAATTATTTTAATTTCTACTGATAAATTACGTCTAAATAATATTTATAATTTCATTTGGATTTTTTATTGATTCAAACTCTCCCAAAACGCATTTGTCTCTTGTTTTATGTCATTTGACTCTTATAGCCTAAATTTGTTAGATGTATTTTTTGATTCGTTATTTTTTTTTATTTTAAAATTTAATACATGACAATTAGTTTATTATATTATCATTTTACATAATTTTATAAAAAAATATATTTAATTTTAATTAGATCGATCAGATTAACAGTTGAACTAGTGATTGCAACATCATTATCGATTAAAATACTTATTTGTTGCCAAAATTGTTGAAGCAAGTGCAGCTTTTCTAGAGTTCGAAATAAATACTGGAATAATTTTATTATGAGAGAGGGAGAGAGTTAAAATAAAAATAAAATTGAGACTAAAAAAAGCAACAAAAAAAAAAAAAGGAGAGAGAGAGAGAATGGGAAAGAGAAATAAAATAAAAGGAGAAGATAATTAAGAAAATATGTTAGGTGTGTTAGTTGATAAAAAGTAATGACTTGCCAACAACTAAATCAACCCTAACACCACCTAATACCAACAGAAAAACAACAACATAAATTACAATCAATCATCCAGATTCTCTCATGCTTTACATTGTATGAATCATTAACCTAAAACTTAGTTGTCCACAGCTAATGTATGTACCTCCATTGTCACTATTTAGAATATCTTTCTATGATTATTATTTAAATGCTTCGTGCTCAATACAATCGCGGGCTTCATTTACATAGGATACCATAATCTTGTCACACAATTAAGCCAAATAATCATGCGGACTCATTATATGCACACACGATCTTCTTCTGTGAAATATATTTCATCATTTATTATATTACGTTGATTATTTCATTATATGTAAAATTTTATTTGTGTATACAAACGAATGAAGTAAAAATCTGTAATAGAAAATCTTCTCTGTAATATATTTAATGTGGTCTTGATATATAATTTTTTTCCAATAAATATAGGGAAATAAGAGACGACCATAGGATTCCACATTTAAGAAAATACTTATTTTCTTAACTAATTAGTTGATAATGTACCTAGAATTTGGAATTAGATTATAGTTTATGAGTTGTCATCTTAGAGTCCAATGAATATGTCCACACACATACATATTGTTATCTTTTGGATGGCCTTTTAAAAAATTTCTACTTTATTTTTTATATTTTCTAGGGAAACAAAGATTTTACTAATTTAATTTTATAGAATCTAATCAATCATAAAACAATTATATATACATTTATTATATAATAAATTTGTATTTCAAATATAAAAATTTGGATATGATTGCCTTGAATTCGAATTAAAATTCAACAATTATATCATGAAGGCATTATCTGATACGGCAGAGATCTTCATTACTATACTGGTCTCTCCATTAATCATTTACCACGTAAGCACACCTAACAAGACCGTTAATCATTGTTCTCCACTTGGCCCACCGACTGCTTTGGCTCCAGCAATAACGTTCCCGGCTGTTAATTAATTAACAGTTATAAACAGCACCCAGTTTTACCGGCATCTCCCGGTATCCCTTCCTCAACGTCCACCAATATTTCCGTTATATAAGATTTGCAAAACACTCCAAAAGGGAGAGGAATCGGAGAGAGAGAGAACTAGGGTTTGCAGGGGGAGAATCGTCCCCCTTCTGCGTCCTCTTCTTCTTCTTCCGATCTTTTTCCTTATCGTTTTCGTTAATCAATTTCCCAGGCATGGCGTTACAAGTGCAAGCAACCACCTCGGAATCCACCCGGAAAGACGAAGATTCAAACGATGATTTCCAGGAAACCACATTCTTCAGCCGCGGATGCTTTTGCTTTTGGAATTTCCCGTGTTGTAGCTCGCGGAATTCGGATAACTGGGAGCGAATTTCAACCTCGGAAAGGGAGCAACAGGAGAGTAGCAGTCGGAGTTGGTGGGGCAACGGAATAAAGACATTGAAGAAGGTGAGGGAATGGTCGGAGCTCGTGGCCGGTCCGAAGTGGAAGACGTTCATCCGCCGTTTCAACAAGACCGCCGCCAGGCCCAAGCCGGGGAAATTCCAGTACGATCCCTTGAGTTATGCATTAAATTTCGATGAAGGTCCAGGGCAAAACAGCCAATTCGAGGGCGATAGGATTTTCCGGGACTTCTCCTCGCGCTATGCGGCGATTCCGGTCCAGAACAGTCAGTTGAAGGACGTGCCGTCATTCACGTGAGTCACGTGCGAGGTTGATCAAATTAGAGATAGTGAGTTGACTAACGTGCGCCAGGGGCGCCGAGTGCGGACGTGCTGTGCGGTAATCGTTGGTTTGACTCTCCTATGTCAATATGACTGGACGGTTGCTAAGTCGATTCGGTCGCAATAATTTTAATTTTTTTGCAATTAAAATTGTTTATAATATTTTTAGGATTTTTTCTTTTAAATTCTTATATGTTTATAGGATGTTTATTTTCTTCAAAGTTATTCTTTTTTAACAAAAGAATTTATGCAACACATTTCTTCCAATTATTTTTTCGATATAGATTGGAGGTAAGCGACAGGAGCTTTATTTGTTAATGTTGTGTATTTATATGAAGGTTGTATTTAAATTTTAAATTTCAGTGACAAAATATTGACAAAATGATTTTAGAAATTTGCTTTTCTTTCCCTCGAAAGTCCAAACATAGTCAAAATATTGTTGAAAATAGCATGTAAAAATAAAAAAAACATGGGCATCAGCAATCAAGGCAGATAAATTGTACTGTTCATATTAAGTAATAGATGGCGACTTATTTCTACATGGGCTTTGATTCCATTGTCGCAGAGAGACAACGTCGCTGTGTTTGGTTCTTTATATGGGATTAAATAAAAAAAAAAAAACAATTAACAAGGAAAAGAATCCAAGGCCTGCTAGCTCCTGCTCATGCTGCAACATAGAGACAAGGGGCAAGATTTGACTCAATAAGATTAAACAAGATAATTTGCTGATTTCAATAAGAGTTACATACAATTCATCCATCGTTGGATTAAAAAATGAATGTTGAAAAATACTACCTCTGAAATTTTGTAGCCAGCAATGAACTCGATAAATTACTAGCTTTATGTATTACAAAATTGAACACTTAGACTTTTGCACCATGTAGAAATAAGTCGCGCTTTCAGGTAAATATTACCCCCCGAATTGATTTCAGGTAAAATAAAATAATGGAATAATTCCTTTTCCTTTTTCTTAAAAAAAAAAGAAAAAGAAAAAGAAAAGGGGTAGACAAAAATTTATGTATCCTGTGACGCGCTTTCAAGTTCGTGGGTGCACATGATAGAGACAAAAGTGGCTGATAGATTCTGGTGTAATGATGAGAAAGGCGGTTCAGCTGTCAGTGATGTGGACATAGCTTGACTCGTCTGTTCAAGTCCCAGATCCAGTCCCCATTCTGGGCTCTACCTTTTTTTTTTTTTTTTTTTTTTCTATTTGATACATCTTAACCATCCTTAATCCCATCTAAAACTCAACCACAAAAACCATATACATTTTGAGGTTTGATGATTTATTTCTTGGGATAGTCGATAAGATCTGATAAATGCTAAAAAAAACAGTTAATCACAATTTGTAGGGTTGAAAAGGAGCATATATTATTGTTAATCAAACAAAAACCATTTACTCCTTGTGGACCCACAAAGAGCACTCCCTGTCTCGTAGAAAAAAAGAGTAACTTTATCTATAGTTTTAAATAAAAATTTAAAATTTAAAATTTTAATATTGTTTTTAAATATAATGATTGAGAGCTTATAGTGTCACGTTACATCAATTTATAGAATAATTTTAAATATATATATATATTTTAAAAAATAAAATTTTATTATAGAACATAGAAATCTGATGAAGTATACTAATAAGTTTACTTTTCCATGAAAACAAAAAGACACCATATGGGGGAGCAACACAATGGCCCTACTACAGCATAGGATTGAATCAGAAAGCTCTCATCACAAGAAAGACAATTTGTCACACAGCTTTCATGGATCCCACCACCACAAGGTCCCAATCTAAAAAGAAACAACCATATACAAAACAATGCGTTCACACCATCCAAAAAGTTTAAGAAAATGGTGGAAAAATTATATTAAAAGAAAAAGAAAAAGGGGATAAAAGAATAAACAACTAAAACAAGGTAAAAAGAAAAGATAATTGCTACCTGCTCTAGCTGATGAATGGCCAAATCCAAGCCAACATGGTATTTTAACAAATTTAATGAGATCCCTACACTTCTGATGGCACACAACATTCAAACTCTTAAGAAAATTGTAACCCTTTGAATGATTCAGTGGACAAACTTCCCAGGAGAAAAAAGATGCCTCATTCAATGCAATTATTAGGAAAAGAAAACTGATAGACACTGAATATAGCCAGAACTGTTTTTGTTTTTAAGAAAAAAAATTCAAATCCCAAGGGAAATACACTCACTGCTTGCTGCTCTTTGGAAATATAGTTTTCTTACTAAAAAGAGGTACCAAATCAAATATGAAACAGGAATTTTGCCTCAGATCTGATCTGATCCTGATCTTGAAAACAAATTCTTAATCCAGCTTTTGGAAATTTATTTTGAGTGATGTGGTGGCCACCAATAATGGGATGTGCTAATTAAGCAAATTCAGTCATGTCACTGGCCAACAAGTTTTCCTGACAACATACATCAAGATTTTATCCAAAAAGAAAAATATCAAAAAATGAATAGAACCTGGATGGAAGAACAAAGCATTAAAATGGTCAACATGGAGGGGATAAATACCGAATCAAGAAGGAAATCCTTCCAATTTTGCATCATTTATACAGATCTACCATGTCACAATCTATCTTCAAATTCTTTTCAATGAGGATCAGTGAAATTTCCATAAACAAAGGGAAGCCAAACACTATCAAGAACTGGTCGATGATGATTCTAAAAATAGAAAAAAGTACAATACCTTTCAGATGCCTTCTGTTCTATGCATCCATGATAAGTCCAAGTTAGGAGAAGATGGATTCTCCAATTGAGCTTCTGAAGAACTTGCAAATTTCCCCTTCTTTGACCACAACCAAATCTTGGAAACAGAATAGCTATCAGTCTTTGTACCAATACATATCTTCTTCCCCTCTGTACCACCATCAGCCGGATTACAAGCTTGCTCTGTCCCTTTGACAAGCTTCGCATCCCGACTAGTTTGGTCTTGGCTCAAGGCCACCCTAAGGTTAGCATCACGGACCACATATTGATATGAACCCATTGAGTAACACCTTCTTGCATCCAATTTACTACTGCCAGTCTCATCTCCTAACTCCCCTTCCCCATCATTCAATTTCCGGAATTTACCAAGCCTGACAGGAAAAACCCCCTTTTCTGTTTCAACTTCCTCAATTTCCACCCTCTTCTGAGTAGTAGAGAATCCATTCTCTCCATAACCGGGGCACCCATCTTCTTCCCTAAAATCATAATAATCAAAAATGGGGTTTTCAATTGAGAATCCAGGATTGAAAAGTGTCCCTCTACAGAGAGGACAGGTCGAATTTGATAGGAGCCAAGTATCGATGCAATTCATATGAAACGCATGGCTGCACATGGGAAGCAATCTCAATTGGTCCTTCTCTGAGAATTCGCACAAACAAACAGCACAATCAAAGGGCTCTTTTGGACCCACAATCTCCTTATACGAAAAGAGTGGCAACGCATCTATGAAAGCTTGATCCAGACCAGAGTCATGTAAATGAAAGAGCTGCTGCAGCTGTCTTTGAAGGGTATCGGAGCTAGAAGCTTCCAAATTTCTATTAGGTTGAGAGGGTGATGGGTTTTTTGTCAGGAATCTAACAAGCAAATGGAGAAGACCAGATATGAAAAAGAGAACAGCTAAAATTACAATAATGAAAAGAACAGCAGGACTAATTTTTGTTCCAGATGAAGATGGAGAAGGGCTTGATTCTTTGGGGAAATTACTACTAAAACCATATGAAGAAGGTGGTGAAGGCGAAAGAGGAGGTGGATATGTCAAGAAACCATCTTTCTGATTGATTTGATGCTGAATCCAAGACATTTTCAAATGAGCATGCCCAGAGAATCGTCCCAGCCCTTGCATTTCTTTAATCGAACAAATCATCTCAACACACACATAAACCATGCCCACTCATTTTTTGAACCAAATAACCAAAAAGCATTCACTTCTTTTTCCTCTGCCACACTCACTAAAAGGGGCTAATAATGCTTCAACCACTTGAACACAGTCCCCCCACAAGCACAACAATAGAAAAGATCAAATCTTTAGCCCTCAGATTTGTTGCAAAAACAGATTGCGACATCAGAAGGATACAGCAGGAGGTGGTCTGGTTCTAATAAAGTAACTTCTATTCGCTTTCAGATGGAAAATCCCAAACAACAGATTGTTCCAATAGTATGAAAAACGATGACGCCAGAAACTTTGAAGGGTGATTCTTCACCTACCTTGACACCGAAGAAGCCAATCCATTAATGTATAATTAACATGGACCCCCTTCTTGCAGCTGCAGCAAAACCCTAGAGAGACAGCTTTTTGCTGAGAACTTGGAATCTTACAACCCTTTTATATCACTAAGAAAAAGAGAATTGAAATAGAAAAATCTTAACTCTCTCTCCTACTTAAAAACATATACATAAATACACAGATATATTGTAATATAACCAAGATCTTAGTCGCAGACACACACTCTATGCATATAGATATATTTATATCTTATCACATAAGATATATGGGTAGTAGGAAAATATACATTTATATAATTAGCTTATGATAGTGAAAGAGGTGTGTGTATTTTCACACACTGTATATTAAACAGTGGAGAAACATCAGAAACCAAAGGGCTGTCGCCACTTCTCCAAAGTGAAGGGTAAAGTATGCCAAAAAGACACCACTTTTATTTTTCTCTATCATCAAAGGAGAAAAAAAAGGAAAAGATCAAAGATTCATTCTTGACTGAAACACACGGGCCCTTAAAGCGCGTGTCATGTTGTGGTTAAAAGATTTAACCGACAAGGCGCCATATCGTATGGTAAAAGATTGTGGGCCTGATGTAAAATTCGAAATCAAAGCATCGGCCCACTTTAATGGGCTGAGATTACGGTTACTTAATTAATTAAGATTCATTTTGACAATTAATGAATTTATTATGTGTAACGTATTGCTACTTGAGGGCCTAACTACCTTGAATGCATATATAAATATAAAAGTTAATTAATTTTTTAATTATAACATAAAAAAATATTAATACTGCAATTTAAATTTTAAAAATTAAAACAATAAATGAAAATAATTAATACACAAAAAATATTAAACATAAAAAAATCATAAAATGAGAATAGAAATACTTGCCCTGCTGTCTTATTACGGCCCAATTAATTAACTTATATAGATTAGTAATTATTGAAATAATCTTTGCCACATGCAATTATAGTTTAATTTTAACTACAATAAGTACTTAAGTGACTAAAACTCACTTTTTTTTTCTATAATTTCCACAAAAAGTAATCATAAAGCATTCCTTTTCCTAAATCATTAATCAACTTTATAAGAGTTGACAAAACTTTTCTTTGTCTTGATTTGATTTAAGTCACACTCTTTTTATTGCTTACAAGTAACAATTGTTGAATGCTTTTACATGAAACATTGCTTGTCTTGTAGGTCATTGCTATGTGGGTTGGAAGGATTCAAAAATAAGAGAATTCATTTTCTTAATCTTTAATATAAAGGCAGGTTAGGTTTAAAATAAGGGTGACAAGTGAAATTAGCCACTATTAATTTCATATTTAGTTGTTTATTATATGAAATCATTGCAGGTTTAGTTCATGGTGAAGTGAATTTCTTTAATTAATTATTTAAATGGTAAAGATTAGAGCCTAACTCTTGTTAGTATCATAATTTTGTTCTTGACAACACTTTCTTGTGATAATTAAGCTCTTTACAGCCAATCAACTTGCAAGAAAATGTGCATTTTATGTTTTTTCGTGCTCTAATTTGAGTACATCGAGTGTACCATTCATATTTCATCTACACATAAAAATACACATCTACGTGAATCTGTATGAATGGAGGTGAATATTCATTCAATAAAAATTATACATAACAAATTATTAATACAATATAATAGAATTTATAATAAAAATTATTGTGTGAAAAACAGGAGCATACCTCCAAATAAAACAATTTCAGTTGATTAGTCCATTTATAGGTCAATTAATAATTTAAAATTAATAGAGCCAACTCCCAGCAACAGGTACAGTTCCTGTTTCTTTTGTCCTCTTCTTTGAAGAGAAATGGCACAAAACTAGATAATCCATATCTTAATTGGAAAGTGAAGTGTAACACCATATAATTATTCAATAAGGGTCCAGACCTCATAGTATAACATCTACAAAACTGCAATTTGGGTGTATGATGTATTATCGATTTTTAAAAATTATATTTGAATTTAATTTGATAGTTAATTAATTTGAATTTGAACGAATTTTAATTTAACCAAACACAAATTGAGTTTGAATAACTCAATTTTTATACATATTTTTTTTTTCACTAATTGAGTCCAAGTCGAACTAAACTTCAAATCTTATCGAACAAAAAAATATATTTTCAAACTTGATTTGTTAAGCTATCGAATCAAACTCAAACAAGCATTTAACGATCAATCTCAAATCGAGTAATATAATTCGTTTTTCAACCCTAAACATATATAAAACCAAACTTGAGGATAAGAAACCAAATTCCAAGTCGAAAAAATGCCATAATTCTTGCAAGTATCCGATTGGTGCAAGCATAAATGAGATGCACATACGACCATCTGCAATTGAAACACCTTCAAAGAAAACTGCCTCTATAGATTTGAAGGGAATTGACAAACCATCAGGAAATAATACATTACCCTGATTGAGCAAAGATTACATATTCCAGCTGTTTTACTACATTAGAGCCCCAAGACTTGGAAAATGAATTCACTACACATGGATTTCATCGTACCTAGTCCCTAAAGTTGAGTTATAGTCCTAATTTACATGAAAGTAACCTTTAATGATACAAATAACAAAAACAATGGATGCCCTGCAGTTTGCCTAAGGATCTGCACGTCCTGCAATTTCATCATCACTATTACTCCGTCCATCGCTGAAAACCTCGTCATCGCTATTTTCATCTGTTAAGGTATTAGCAATGTGCTTCTTCTTTGCATAGCGTTCACAATACTCTGGGCCACACAAAGAAAAGGAGTCAGAAAAATGCCTTCCTTGTCTGTTATAGCTTACAGAGTACGTTCAAACAACCCCACATCCCAAACCATAGCACACTCGGTCCTTGTTTTTCCGATTCTGGTTAGCATTTTTCCATTTCTTTTTTGTTTTTGTGTTTGTGTGAGGTTGAGGCTATGAGGATGCCAAACCAGTGAGAAGAGAATAAAATTAACTTCATCAGTATAAAGATTCTTTCAAAATATATATTATCAAGCAGACATTACTTCTAAGTACTGTCGTAAAACTTTGCACTATTATTTCAACCTATGGTAAACGTATTATTTTTAAACTACATCATTACTAGCAAGCTCTGGGATCATATGTAGGTACTTTAACAGCCAGGAGTGCAGTTGGAACCTGCTGAGCACACAAAAAGTTTGATTTGGAGGCCTGAAAAAGAAATACTAAGGGGAACACAACAAAGCATTTACCACACTGTTTTCCACTATCAGTGCATTTTAAATCCTCAGATTTACAGGAGAAAAGAAAATAACTCACCTCTCACTTTTTGTTCATATTGCGCCTTGTCTTTCATCATCAGAGAAGCTGCATCACCATTCAGTGGGTCTGATGGGTTTGGATAAAGTAGAAGTTGTGGGAGGAAGACTTCAAACACATTCAAGAGATCTGCATATAAATATGCACTTGTTAAAGAATTGCAAGGTTCCTAGTGAAATTCCATAAGCAACATTCTATACTATATTCTCATATGATTCATGAAGCCTTGTAACTCATTTCATTCAAGGATCGAAACAAAAAGAAGAATTTCCCAAAGCTATCAGACAAAATCTAGAGGTTACATTAGATCAGTCGAGTGAAGATAAAAGATTTCCTCCAGTTCTTTTTCCTTCAGGTAATCAAGACATAGAAACCATCAGGCCTGAATAATCTGAATCCCAGAACCAGGGTTCTATAAGAACTTGAGAAACTGGAATATGACAAAATTACAGCAAATATAAGGCATGCCTATGGACTCCCTTATGACGCCATTAAATCAATGTTTGTGAAAAATAAAAAAGAAGTTCTTCTAACTCTTGCAGTTCTTGATAACAGTTCATCCACCACCTAAGATATACAGAAAATGGCAACCTTTGTTCAGTAAACTGCTAAACTTACCAAACATTGGACTCCATGACTGGTTAATGACATCCAAGCATACAGAACCAGACCTGTCATCCAGAAAGTTGAATTCATAACCATGATTAACTAATGCAGAAAACTTGGAATGAAAACAGAGAGAAATTAATCACACAACAATCAGAGTACATATAAGAATTATTAGATTAAGTCTCTAAAAAACTATCTATTTTTCTTCACTAGATAACAAATTGTCCAGAGATCACTAGAGAACTACTGGACAAGTTACTGCATATTCCCATTGACTACACACAGCATAAGGCAAATTCTTGACTAACAGATCCTCAGATCACAGGCTTATACCATAATCTCATAAAGCAGCTGCAAATGAAGCCTATAGAACTTACAGTTCATCAACATTTGGGTGGAAAATTTTGTTAAGAAACCCAATCGAAGGAGACTTGTAAGGATAAGCATCTGCCAGTTCCACATGAACTTTCCAAACTCCACCTTCGTAAGGACCTACAATTGATGGAAATTCCATTTATTAAACTATTTCGCCAGAAAATGACAGCAGCAGTGTAGCAAAAATACAAAAACAATCAACACTTTCATAATGATAATCCATGATGCAAAAAACACCCATAACTTATATAAAGAAGCATCAGAGTCATCTGGTTAGCTGCAAATACTTTTCGGAGTAAAGAATCTACATTACCATTTTCATGAAATGGAGCAGTGATCTATTGATTATCATCTCAAGTTAGATAAGTAAATTTCTCACATGTCAAAATCAATCTCTGAAGAACTCAACAATGATTCAGACACTGTTCCCATGATTTGTCAACTGAGGGCATCAAGTACACACATACACAGGTGTGGTGGGGGGTGGGGAGAGAGAATTGCAATCAGAAATTTCTCACTAGTTCAGCCATGAACACTTCCACAACAATATTACACACAACTTCCATACGAAAAATGTTATCTTTAGTCCACATTTGAATTAATTTGTCAAAACTCGGGTAAGACAAATAACAAGGTGCTGTGAATGGAATAAAGCAAATAAGAGACTTCACTAACACAAATTATGAAGGACAATTAGCAAAATCATAGTAACATCTAACGGAGCCATTCCAGTGCAAAAACTGAGGTAACATTACTTTCTTTCGGACCATGAAATTCCACATTGAACTTGTTGATTCCATCATTTAAAGGCTCCACAATGTAGTCACTCATCATTCTACAACAAAAACACAATATATAAGTAGAAAAAGATACAAATACACAAAACAATAAATCTCATGAATCCAATATGCTTGGAGGGTAATACATTGGGTGTTGTTCAATAGTATTGGTGAATGTAATCCAAATAACCTTTCATTTCAAAGATTAAAAATGAAGCAGCTAGGACAAAAATGGTGAACATAAACCAAGAGACCCTTACAGTTTCATGACATCCATATCTCGCCTCTTGCTGGGAGAAGACATTTTGTCAAAGAATTACTCTTCTACAGCCTAAAAAGGACCAAAAAACATAAAATAAAGCACATATAATTTTTTTTTATTTCACTACAGCCTGAAGAAAGAACTGGATAGATTACGAAAGTGATGAAAAAGAATCCAGAGGATAGTACTGAATAGGAAAATTGGTCTTTAGCTTTAAAATTCAATATAGGAATTACAGATCCCACAACTAACTCAAAATGATAAATAAAAATATTAGTACTGTCAAATCTTAACTCCAACTTATCTAGAATATCAAAATACAGGTACAAACTTCACAGAAATATTATAGAGTTGCATCAAGAATTTTAAAAATATAGCATATACAAAGTGGTCGCTGTAGATACCTCCACAAATCCTTCTACACTGTAGATAGCCATGAAACAAAAATCTTAAGTTCATGAATATAATCGTGGCCTATATTTTTGCTGAAATGATCACAAATTACTGTAATCTGGTGGCCAGTGAATGCACAATCCTTATGCAACAAGGAAGTTCTAAACAGTTTCTATTCAAATGGACATTCTTTTTATTAAGTAGTTGTGTTGCATCCATCAAAACAAAGAACAAGGAAAATGGCGCAAGTTGCCAGCAGTCACTCTGCCCTAGATTGGGGAGTAGTAATTGGCCAAAAACAGGAACTTTGGCAGACAGCAAGCAACTACGGGCAACTGGTAAATAGTCACTCAATGGTCTTCTCTTGATTTAGTTACATCTGGTAATATTACTCATCAAAATGGTTTGTATCCGTAAGAAGACGCCCAATAACCGTTATGCAGATTACTGGAGTCCTTCCCAATCTTGAATATGTTGCAAAACATAGTCTTTGTTTTTGCCAGGGAAATTTTGCACAATATAGGAGAAGATTCTTGTCCTTGGATAAACACAAGGATAGCAAGATTTCAATGTTATGCTATAAATTAATTAATACTGCACTCAATATAGCGCATACGAACTCTGCACCATCATGAAACTCTCCAACAAAGAATTCTATAATGACCATGCTTCTCGTCCTGTAAAATGAAAAAAAAAATACCCTTTATTCCTTTCGCAATAAAGGCTATGCCACCTAACCCCTCAGTGAATATAAGCTGCTGTCGATGAATATCAGACCTTAACGACAATCAACCACCAAGTGTACAAGCCATGCGCTAGTACAATCTGACACGATGGAAGAACACTGTATTTCACCTTTCAAACTCAATACATGATCTTTATCAAAGAGATACTTAGCTTTATTAACTTTACTTTTTAACAAAAAACAGTGACATGTATGATAGTTCACAATGACATTAATGCTAGTTTGTACTGCCACTGCACTAATATAAGATGTTGTCAAGACGCTTTCCTTTCACTTTGAAAAGTTACAAATAACATTAGTCTTTGGATGAAGCACCCTCTTTTGAATATAAATTTCATATAGAAACTAAGTCAAAAGGACTACAATCAGTAACACTTCTCTTTCCTTCTTCAGTTTTTCACTTTCTAGTCCATATAGCAATAGGATTAATCCTGAATGAACAACACTGACATTTGCATCCTCCAACTAGGCAAAAGAAATATTACATCACCATCCAAGAAATAAAAACTTCTTATGTGCCCGCATATGCTGTAAACAGAACTCAAAACCCAACTGCAGAATCCAAGATAAAACAACTCTGTCCAACACAAACATCCAACAATCAATCAAAGAATCAAGACAAGGAAAAACCAAAGCCATAACAACCCACTTCACCATTGGATACAAATAGCACCATAGTTTTTCAATCACACCTCACCTTCTAAAAACTGAATAACCCCACAACAAGAAAATAATTTTTTTTTTCAAGAACAAAAAGAAGAAAGAAAGAAAGAAAGAAAACAGACAACAATCAAGATTAGCGGAGTTACAGTAACAAACCGAGAAATGAGACAAAGAATCGGATCAGTAGATCAAGTCTGCGATGCCCAATAAGGATGTAATGAAAGTGTAAATGCTTGTGTTAAGGAAAAAAAGATAATGGAAGAAGAACAAATAGGAAAGATAAATAGAGAAAGAAAGACTGTGAATTAAAAGGTATCGACATGTACAAAATACTTTTTGTGCTGTTTCAAAAGATTTTAGTTTCAGGCGCACGTGTTCAGTCGGTGAGATGGAGAAAGAGAAAGACTTTAACGTACGAAGCTTTTGCTTTACAATATATACAGAGATTGTAAGTTTATTCCATGTAATAGGAGCTTGTTAATTAATTATTTTTCTGCCAATTATAAATGAATATGATCTTATATTATGAGTAAATTATTTTACATACTTATACGTATAAAAAAATACTTTGAAATACCATAAGAGTAGGCTAATTGAATATTACTTGTCTCGTGCATTCGAAATCAGCTTGTTGTAATAGTTTGTGAACTTTAATCTTAACTATAATAGACGGCTTGACAGAACTATATTAAAATATTCACATTTTAAATCGTAGTAATGAGACACGTTGTCATTGTAGGAAAAGAGTAGGAGTTTGTGGTAAAAAGTTGGGCCCGGGATTGCCTCCTATCTGCAAAAATTTTCAGCGGAACAATGACTCATTCTTAATGGAGTTTTTTTTTTTTTTTTATAACTCAGATTTTTAAATTGTAGAATATGTTTCAACTAATACCCAAATTTTTAACAAGAATTGTACACTTCTGCGCACAAGCAGCCCAACCCACAGTGATCGCTCGAAACACCTCAGTCGCAGGGTGCTACTGACAACCCAATGATTGCTTCATACTGAAATGCATCCGCAGGTTCCACCAGGATTCGAACCCCCACCCTGCCACTGTAAACAAGTCCAAGTCCCGTTATTCTTCACGGAGTTTTGACGGTAATATTTTATCATCATATAGCAATTAAAGTCAATTATTTTTTTAATTGGGATGAAAAATAATTAATAAAAAAAATAGAAAGTAAGATTATAATTATATTATTCAATAAATTTTTAGTATATTTCATATAATTATTTGAATGATATATTAATAAAAATAATAATAAATTATTATGTTTTTAATTAATTTATTGTTAACTAAAAATTTTCATAAATTAATATAAATTTAAAGTATAATATATGATTTAAAATCATCGATATTATAGTTAAAATATATGATATATATTTTAAATGAGACAGTGTGATTATTTCATCTCACTGAGATGAATTATTCATCAAAATTCATTAATCATACCAAATTTAGATTTTATTATGAGTCATTGCATAATTGATTAGCTTATGAGATGGACGAGTTGGGAATTCTTAAATAAGTGTTATAATTCACATGTACATATGCAATAAAATAAAAAAATGGAGTCTATAAACCTTTGCACATTAAACTTTGAATTTTTATTTTATTTTTTATAAATCTCAATAATTTCTTTTACAAATTTCAATTCTTAAATCAGGTAGCAGATAAATAAATATCACCAGATTTTGTGCAAAAAATAATTAAAGGAGTATATTCAATTTATTTATTAATTATTTTTCATCAATGTTTATTAATTTCGTGTTGTTTGCGCGTATGCATGAAACAGAAATGAAGTATAGTTAATCATGGTGCTGTTATCTTTTTATTGGGCCCTTGTCTTTCCCCTTTCCTCCAAGAGGTAATTGGAGCCAAGCGGGCCAAAGCCCATTAAGTTGATCTGCTTAATAATTAGTCCATTTCATTCTCCCATTTGAAAGCCCATTGTCCAAACCATCTCAATTAGTGCAAAGATAAAGGCAGTTGTTTGCAAATTAAAGGCTGCTAGGAATTTTTATTAGAAAAAACTAATAAAATGGTTAGCCAAGCAGCAGCCTCCTTAAATTTTAAGAAATAAAATAAAAGGTCTCACAAGCTATTATAGGGTTGGTAACAATAAATATATTTTGTTGACTAACTATTTTCATATATTTAAAAGATCAAAATTTTGACTCTCTTCTTTCTCTTTTATTAATTTTTGACTCTGTCGCGCATGGATAATCCAAATTTCCACCTAAAAATATATATTTACTAACATATTAGTCTTGTAACTAAATATATTTCCTGTTATTCGTATTTCCTTCAACCCTATTTAGTTGCGAATAACTTCTTACATTTGTCTTAATTGTGTAATTACACAAGAAAAAAGGAAGATTTAAAAGCTCCATGCATAAATGAAATTAACAACCTATTGTTCTTGTTAATGGAGTCTCCATCTCGCATAATACTATTCTAATAAATTTATTTTTAATGTGTCAAAATAATAATACTAACCATAATTGCTCTATTCTTCACATAAAATGATATATGTCTGCTTTAAGAATCTATACTTGCTATTTTTGTATGGTTTAGGTGAGCCCCTTTGGAATTCATCTTTGACTATGATTAGATGATTGACCCTTTCAACTCTCCACTTCAAGAAAATATAAAAATGCTATTTTTTTTTCTTTTAATTAGATCCACACATTTTAGAGCCTTAAATCATAATTTTTTTATGACTTTCTTAACCAAAAAGCACTTAAAAACTTTTGGTCCTATAGTTGATGTGAAATTTATAAATGTGCCTTTAAAGTTGGCAAAAGTTAGTCTATAAGATAAATGATTGCAATATATGATTGGTGTAAACTAACTTAAACTCAAAAATTGTAAAGCCCCCAAAAATCGTAAATCCGTTATTTGGAATAATACAATTTTACTTTGTTAAATATAATATTTCAATTTCTTTCTTTTGTGCCTCAATTGCTTAGTTTGTACGTATTTTTTTATTTAAGTCCCAATCTAAGAAATTCAAATCAACAATCATATTAGTTTTGCATTTGAAAAAAAATAAAAAATGAAACTATGTTGACGACTTTTGTGCAATATATGGCAAATTTGCTAAGCAAACCCTTGTTGCTTATGTAACTTTGAAAAATATACTTATAATCCAAGAAATGGTTAGGCTCCTCTCTTCAAAGAAATCACTTGCCTTGTGAAGAGCCTTTTTTCTTGAACACTTTATTCCCTCTGTCCCTATCGGATTTGAAACTTCAACATCTAACCGAGTGTTTTTCACATGCCCTCTCTTCAATATCCTTTTCAATTTTCCTGTCTTTGTTTTCCGTAGTAGTTCCTTTTTGGCGATTCATCTCTTCTGAATTTCCAGAATTGGCTATCTTTTTCTGGTTGTTCTGTCTCAGTTGTCTCTATTTTCAATTGGGTATGCGCCAATTTTGCTTTTTTTAGTGAAAGTTGATTTCTTTACGGCTGTAATCCAACTTCAGTTATTGAGTTTGTGTGTCTTGGGATACTTTTAGGTTTGGATGTTTGTGGGTTTTCTTTAATTCATGTCTTTTTGTTTGTCTTGTAATCTGTAGATCTTAATTATTGCTTTTATGTTTCACTTTGTACTCGTTTTCTCACTGTTCTTATGCTGCATTTCTTGATTTTCATGGTTGGTTTCTTACAGTCTTGATTCACTTCGTGTTATACTGCAGTTCTTTATCTTTGTAATTAATTTTGTAATTCTTTTATTCACTCCGTGTTGGTTTGTCTGGAAACATATTTCAGAGACAATGTCGCAAGGCTATGCGGTTGAGCTTTACTTTGATCCTGCGCTTGAGAATCAGGTTTTAAAGGCCTGGAATGTGTTGGCTCGACGGCAAATCAGTACTCAGCTGATTGAGATTGAATCAAGACCTCACCTTACCTTGTTTTCGAGCCATTTTGTGGACATTGCTAAACTGGAGAGTATCCTAAGAAATTTCGCTTCAAAGCAAGAACCTTTATCTTTGTCCTTCTCTTCAATTGGAAGCCTCCCAAATGACAATAATGTTCTATTTCTTGGCCCAACCCCATCCTTGTCTCTCCTTCAATTTCATTCACTGTTGTGTGATGCCATGAAGAAAGAAGGTATTGAAATTGGGGAGGAGTACCGTCCGGATAAATGGATTCCTTACTGCCCTGTAGCTGAAGAAGTCCCAAAGACTCGAATGGCCGAGGCATTTACTGTTTTACGTGATTTGAAGCTTCCAGTTAGTGGATATGTAATGGAGATTTCATTGGTCGAGTACCCACCTGTTCGTGAACTCTTCTCTTTTGCTCTGGGTACCCATCATATTAGTGAGTTTTAATGCATGGTCTTTTGTTATGTTGAGTTAGGTTGCTCTCTTGGATCCTTTTTATTCTTCTATGCTTCTAAAAACTGATTGTAGATTGTAAGGATGGTTCTTAGAATGTCTAATTAGTATTTATTGCAGTTGACCGCTATATGAATATCATCGATTATGTCAAATTGAGTCCTCAGTCAAGAATGCCTTGTTCGTATGGGAATTGTTTTGAAATTTCATTTAGACTTGTTTGAATGAATATCATGACATGCTTTAAACGTGCAAATAGAATTATGCCTTCTTTTCATGTTTCTTGACTTTGTATTTGCCCAGATGTATGAAGTAATCTGCAAGATTATGAGTTGTGTTTACAGTAATGGATATTTGGTCATTGAATTGCTTCTAATGTACTAAATTATTGTTGTATATTGGTATTTCCATGTTCTCGTTAAAATGTGTAGTAGTTAGCTTAGTTCTGAATCTTGATGTAATAAAGCTTGTGAAATTTTGTAATTTCAAAATGACAGCAATAAAAATGTATCTTGTTATTCCTGCTTGAGCTATTAGATATGGCAAGGAAGTGTGTTCTCTGTAGTAACCTTAGTTAAATATTTATCATTTTGACCTGAGTGTTGTTCATCTTTCTGAAACACCATATGTTTCGCGAAACCTCGTTCTTCAGGAGTGGCTTGATGACATTATCATCATTATGTTCAGGGCCCAGGAGAGAATGTACCTGCTATGTCATATACTGGAAAAATGCTGGAAAACATATGTGGAGTGGTTTTGCTAAGGCACTTAGTACATCTATATATGCATTGAAGCATGCATGTGTGAGTGGGCACACATCTAATTTAGATCTTACATTATGCTAGATATGTTTAAATTCATGAAATCCTGAAGGTGCTGAGATTATGAATGACGACCCCTCAGAATATTCTGTATATATAACAGAAAGTTTGTAGACCGCACAGCATTGCCACCATTATATTGCCCAACATTAGTGGTCTACTAGTGGATTTTTTCATAATTAGCCAGATCACTTTTTACGTGATGAGTTCCACTATGTTGGTGGAATTCTATTTTTATCATACCACTGCTTGCTTAGCTTCTGTTTCTGATGGATCCAACGAAATTCTGTTGGCTGAGAAATTGTCCATTATGAAACGAAATGAGTTCATCCTGTAACTTCTATATCTGTTAGATTTTTATCTATTGTCGCTTGCCTGAGACCATGTAGCCATGATTGTGTAGATTGTCTTTAGACCACTGAATGTGGAGATAGTTTGTCCCTGTTACCCATTTTTGCTACTGTGTGATTCTTGTTCTCATTGGATTTTACATTTCCAGTAATGATCTTAGCTGCGCTAATGAGCCTCTAAATCAAAGTGTTCATGTTGACAAATCCGCAGTTTGTATAATATCATGTCTTTGTCTGGCTGCCTTAAAGGGCTGCTGCCTGAGGCTACAATATTTATAGGGTCATACTCAGGAGAAGATCATAATTGGTGTTTTACATGTTTGAAATCCCGAACTCTGTCTTGTTATATTTTTGTTACAACGATTGGTTGATGTTTGTTTATGATATGAATCCTGACAACTGGTCTTCCATTCGAACGGAGGATCTTCCAATCCACTTGTTACTGTGGTGTTGCCCTTATTCTAACATAGACATATGAATAAGCAGTTCTTGCATGAAAAATCATGTTGAATGCCATGGCGACCTCACAATCTTGAGCCAACCCATTGTTTCATTCTTTACTTCTGACTATTCTTCAAAGCTTTTATTTTCGATTCGTCTTTTTGGTATGTTGTTAGTGCACCACACCATGGTGTGGTCCGGAACAGATATATTGTCATTCTCTATTCTTCGATTTGAATGTTGATAGACACAATTTACATGTTGATTGAAACACAGTGAGGTAACTTATCTGCCTATGTAATAATAATCACTTCCAACTCTTAACAGAAGTTTGTACCAGGTATCGGTTGGGCCTGGTAGGCACCAATGGATACAATCATTATAACCTTTCATCCATTCATTTTCTAAGGATGGATCTTGATTTTTTTTTTTCAAAAATAATGACCAAATAAATATTTGCAGTAATATACAGAATAATTTTGTTATTTTTTAAAAATATAAATTTTAAAATTAATAAATTTATGCATAAAATTTATATTTATGGAAAGAGGGCCTAAAATTTATATATGAAATTTATATTCACAGAAAGAAGGGCCCATCTGGCCTCATTGGCATAATCTCTGTGACATCAAGAATTTCAAACATATTCCCACTTTCCTCCCCTGCGTTTCTCGGAATTTCATTTTGCCCCGCCTGAACTTTCCTATAATCCCAATCAGACCCACCCTTGTCCACCACTTCCCTGCCAATGGGCCTAGTCCGACGTCCCATTCTCAGAATGCGAAGGAGAAGACGTCCTCAACAGAGTGAAAGTTTTCCTGTAGTTCTTGCAATTTTTTGATTTCCTTAAACGCAGCCCGAAATGATCTTCTAATGGTTAGGCCCGGCCCGAGATCTGTAACGTTTGGTGTCTGGCAATAAACAAAGCCAATGAGATTGCTACCTCGTACGAATACTTCTGTCGTAAGAACAAATGGGCGTCGGAGAAAATTACGTAATCGATTGAGGTTAAATTTTCTGACCACTTGCCGTTAGTTTTGTCGAGATGCAAATCGAAGCCGCCGGTGGCGGCGACGAGGAACTGAGACCAGATTGCCATTAGCTGAAGTTATGTTCCGCAAATTCCCATTTTGAGGAAGTAGAACAAAATTGTATGCTGGTTTGCTATAATGTTTCGATTTAATTTCCGCCATGTCTGAGCTGAAGAGCAGCATCTACATCTTTGAGGACCTGATGTTAGAAGTGAATCTAAGATAAACCCACCTTATGTGCGATTTTATCAGAGCCAAACTGCCTTGGTTGATTGCCTTAAAAATCTTAATGGCTCAAATTGATAATGTTACACAGAGTTCAATTTCTCCATCTTTTTACTTATCTTAAACTTGTGTTTGATTTCCACTGATCATCTATATTAATTTTGCGTCAATTTTGTATTTCATATAACATATGGGAATTTAAACTGTGGTATCATCACTCTAACTCGACGCAAAAGAATGTCACTATATGAAAGAAGCAAATCCTAAAGTTCACAACTACTAATTGAAAAACTTCTTTGAGTTTGCTGCTGTCAGGTTTCACTAGTTCTGGGAACTTATCAGTTGCCAGCCATGGTTGTACTCTGTATGATTTGGTCATTCTATCTGCTAGACATGGAAGTGCACCTTTTCTCTTACCTTGCCACAGTCACATTCTTGTTCTTTTATCTCTACTTGATATCTTGATCTACAGTTTAATAGTTGTTTTGTATAATGGCTTGTATGCATCTGGGACAAATTGTACTTGAATGAAGGCATTTTCCTGGCTCCCATGTTTCACCTGTTTCTGGTTAACTTTCAAACTACAGGTGTGTCGTATCCGCTTCACATGCTTTGAATGATGTGAAAGTTCATGTTTCCTCCATGTCGGCACTTTCACTTTCCCAATTGTTCCATTATTATCCCAACTACAATCCCTTGTTTTTCATCATGTTCATGTGTAATGTGCCAATCATTTGCTTTAGTTACTGCCTTCTTTATTTCTTCTTGGGTTTTGAGGGCTCTTTGGTGTCTGATTACCTTACTTGTATCTTGTGGCCCATTGCATTGTTAATTTGACAGTAACAGGACTTGGATGTCTATCACCTATACCTACCTGTCTGTAGATTTGAATATAACACAAGGCCCAACATGCTGGATATAGATATTCGGAAACTATATCTAGATGCTTGAGAAACTTAAGGTATAAGCACATATTAATTTCTTAGTTCGGCTTATCAGATTACTATATCGAAAAGTTCGCCTTTTCAATTGTGCCTCCATCTGCAGGCCTTGTGGCATAAACGTTTTGCTCGACTCTTCTAAGAGCTGATTGCAGTAAAGAATTGGCAGCCCTGCCCAAAATCGTAGGTTAGTAATCGCTGCTCCAGTGTGATTTTAGTTTGGTCTGCCCAATATGCTGAGAATGTGGGGTGTTGCTACTGAGTCCGGCAGGTATTATCATGTGAATGTCTATTTTGAACGTGCATAAGTTGTGACCGTGCCTATATTTATCTGGAGGATGCATAAGGGGAAAGACCGTATAATCTCAAAATTAGTCAAGCCAAACGTATACATTTGGAAAAAAAAAAAAAAAATAGTTGAAGCAGCTGCATGTGGAGCAGATGCTGTTGTTATGAGATGATGCTCCCACTAATCAACACAGCAACGTGGTTATTAATGCTGCGTACTTTGCATGCATATACTGTCTGATTACACGAAAATAATTAGTGGTAAAGGTTGATATGTTTATTTGTAGAAATGTTATAGTATTACAAAGAAGCTTTCATTAGTTCATGATGTTAAATTATTTGTACAGCCAAGAACAGGGTAGCTTATCACATGGGAGTCTGTAATGGGACACCATGGTCACATGTGGCCCTCCATATCTGCCAAGAAAATGTTCTTGAGCAGAGCATATGAGCTAATCTTGTGGGCTCTGCTGGGTGAGGTTCCTGGTGCATTGCTTGGTGGATGGGGTGCACCATCTAGCCTCCATAACTATGGGCGCCCCATCTGTTCTATACTTTATCTTTTTTCTTCTTTTTTCCCCCTCCAAAATACTGTTTTCCCATGTATATTCTTGTTTTTATGCATCAAAGCTTGTTTCTTCTTGTTTTCTCCTTAATGTGAAATCATTTTTACTCTGGTTTGGTGTGGAATATTTTTGCTTATCTTTCTTGTTTTTAGCTCACCCGATTCAATTTGCTGTTATATTTCATATTGATATTTTATATACGTGTATTTATTACTTTGTGAGGTCCAGTACTAAATACAAATTAAAAAAAAAAATTCGAAATAAATTATAATTCTGGTGGCTAGAACTTGAGGAAAGAACAGTTAGTTGCTCATCAAAAGATTATTGATATTTACTGATAACGATGCTTACCTCATTTAAAATGGAAATACAGAATATACTTTTATTCGCTAGGATCCGAAAAAAATACAGTAATTTTTGTATACACATGACTTAGTTCATTTACACACAGTTGGTGGGTGATACATCAGTGAAAGTAAAACACGTATCATCTCATTGAAAATGATAGATTATTTATTCGTATTGGAGGTCAAAAATGGGGGAAAATGAACCATCAATTGTGCCTTTTTTAAAAATAAAAATAAAAATAAAAATAAAAAACAAACTTAGAAAATTTCTCCAAGTGGGAACTTCCATTGTACAGTCCTTAGGTAATAGCTGAAAAATATATTCTTTTCTGATGGTCAACTTGAAGTGAATCCAGCGTATTAATTCTCCTACAATTCGAGTATATATTGTTTTAATTTAAAATCCCATATTTTTTTAAAAAAATAATAGTTCTTGAAAATGAGTTTATAATTTTCCAATGGTTCAAAAAAGCAAGTATAATTTAATATCCATTGTGCTGGCATTGTACACATGTGAAGTCTGATGAATATTTATTGTTTATGATAAATTAATTGGAATTAGTTGACTGTTTTAGTGATTATTAGATCTACATCTGATTTATTTGCAAATTGTGCTGCCCGTGCAAAGGTTGGATTCAATCATGGCGTGAAGGATGCAAAAAAAGGTCAACATACATAGGAAACTCAATAATCGCATTTACAATTGTGGGTTATAACACGTTACACAAATGACAATGTTACACCTTTACATGTCTCTAGTAAAATAAAAAAACTTTTGATTTGATTTTCCTTTCACATCACATGGATTTATTTGGGGACTTGCCCCAACCCCACCCAAAAAAAAAAAGAAAGAATAAAAGGTTAAAAAAATTAGAAAAAAATTAAAATAAAGAAAAAAGTAACATAATTATGAATTTTTCATACTTCCTTGCTAATTATAAATGGTTAGTTATTGTTTTTCCTGAAATAATAACATGGATCTTACAAATTAATTATTGTGGTATTACATAATTAAGGATGAGAATGAGACGAATTTAAATTTGAGTCTGTCCACCTAAGATGAGTTTTATTAATATTAACGGGTGTGAGTCTGGATCCAGTCATGAATTTTTCATTTTGGAACCTAGTTCAAATCCGACTTGTTTTTTTTTTTTTTTAGTTTTTTTACAAACAAATTCATATATTTTTATATGATATTTTTCTTAGAAAAATAATTTTTTAATAAAGTTTTAATAATATTTTTTAAATTATAAAATAGGTATAACGGATTTAATGGTCTACCCGTCGAGTCTGAATTTATGGTGAATCTAAATTTGAGTCTTTAAAAAATTTAGTGGGTTTCAAATCCAGACAAATTCGACCCAAATTCGACCCAAACTCAATACTTTACCATCTTTAAACTTAATGAATCCTCAGACTCGTGACATATCACAAATGTACGACTCACAAATCAATGGCTATAATATCGGGATTTTTATCAAAATATTATATTTTAAAAAAATAATTATCAAAATACCGTGAAATGAAATTGAATTAAGTTTTTATGGTAAAACGTTAGCCCGACTAACACTTTCTATTTTTTTTTTTATTCGGGTACGTTAACCAAAGCGTTACCCAATTGGCATTTTGTCAAAGCGTTACACAGGGTAACGCTTTGTGTTTTATTTATTTATTTATTAAATTTAAATAATATAATTTCACACATATATATATATATATATATTTATTAATTAAAATATGTTAATTGTGTATATATATATATATATAATTCATTCATATTATATGTATTTAGTATTTTGTGTAATTATATTATTACACATGTAAATATAAAAAGTTTAAATATTAAATAAAATTTAACCAATTTTTTTTAAAAATATTATCTAAATAAATTTCAAACATCTTATTAGTTTACAATGTATATAATCTATTTAATTTGATTACTCTATTCATTTATATAATAAAAAAAATTAACCGTTAATTAAATTTTATTTAAAATTTAAAATATTTATATTTATGTGTGTAATAGTATAATTACACAAAATGCTAAATACACATAATATGAATAAATTACAAATATATATACAATTGACATATTTTAATTAATAATTATATATATGAAATTAAATTACTTAAATTAAAAATATAAAACATATATAAAACAAAAAAAACAAAAAGAGAATTTGGAATTTGCCAAAGCGTTACACCATATAACACTTTCGCATGAAAAATAAAAAAATTAAAATTGAAAGCGTTACACCGCTTAACGTTTTGCCATAAAAACCTAAACTCCAATTATTACACGGTATTTTAAGAATTATTTAATTTAATTATAATATTTTACTAAAAAACCCCTATAATATCCCTAAACCTATTAAAATTTATACACAGCTTGAGGACTAGTACCCAAGAATTTTCTTAGCTTATGCTAATAAAATCTAATTGCTTCCTACTATTGTCTATACAAAATAATTGCCCAAAATATTTGTCTTCATAAACACGGCATCTATCTACTCAACCAAGCACATGTAGGGCATGAGAAAAAAAAATAGCAAAATTTTGGCCATACATATACCAAATTAACCTAGACCTGTGTGCAATCAAGATTTTAACTCTCCAAGGTGGAAGAAACTCAGCTTCATGGATGCTTCCAGGTCATTACATAATACTTTACAATTTGTCTTTTTTCTTTTCTAGGTTTGTACATTATTAAATATTAATTACATCACATAATTCTCTTCTTCTCTAGCTTGCGTTTCTTGCGTGTTTCCAATCTTCGGATCATGATTTTATGCAAGTTTGATTATTTTTTTTAATTTATTGTATTTGATGTCGACTTTTCAACGTACGCTTTCTGAATAATTTAAATAAGTGAGGTTTTATCTAAGGAACATTGACATGACTGATAATTTTATTCATTATATTTAACTAATTATTGAACTTCCTTTTAATTATCGGAATCATTGTAGTCACCCTGATTTGTAATTTTAGAAAATAAGTGTTCTCTCTTTTATTCATACAATTTTATTTATATTATATTAAATACTTCTGCTCCACGCAATTCCTGTTGTGAATATGGTAACATGCAAAATCAATAGAACTTCGATCATAGTGAAATGAATTAAATAAAACTAAAAAAAAAATTAACTTGTTTATGATTGGGTATGCAAGAATAACGAGGTACATCACTTTTTCCTATCAAAAACAACCCTCCTTGAAAAAAATAATTTTTTTAATAGTTATACTACAGGGATTCCAGAGCGAGAACCAGACAAGACAGGAAGGGGATTACATCAACAATTTGGCTGTAATTAGTTGTCATAAACTGTCTGTTAATTGACACCGACACTATGACTGGTGGGCTTTTTTAGCTGCAGCCCTATGAAAAAGAAAAGATTGGTTGTAAGTAAGAAAAGGTGAAGAAAAGGTTGAAAAAAAAAAAAGACAGTTTCCGGTTTGACGATAGCATGATCTCATCCCAGTTAAATTTGCTACGCGTTAAAAGATTGATTCAACATTTATATAGGAGTCATAATCATTTCAAAAATTTTAAATTAAGCCTCTGAACCTTCCATTTGCCTCACCATTGACACGGGAACCTCTTATTTCCATTCTTGCAGCTTCTTTATTAGTTCACACAACCATACTCCCTCCCTTTGTATCTGTCTCTCTCTCTACTGTGTGTATATGTGTGTGTGTTTTGGGGTTTGACTTGGAAATTGATAGCTGAGTTCTAACTGAAATTCTGGAGTCTGCGCCATTCTTTTTCTGTTTGAGATCCAGATTTCAGTGTATAAGTATATTTATATAACTGGTAATGCCATAGTATAGTACTGTCTTTTTGTTTCTATACCAAGAATATGATGGCATGACACTTGACGGAGTGTAAATCTCACAGCTGAAATTACTGAGGTCAACCCATTTTTTCTTTTATCAAGATTTCCATTTGGGTTGCCTTTGATCATTGCCTTGGATTGGAATTTTCTGTTTATAATCAATGGCACCAAACACTGTGGTGGTCACACTTGAGAGGCCAGAGAACATCTCTTTGATAGAGCTGAATGACTCAAGTGCTGGATCAATATTTCAGGAGAAGCAGAAAGCTGCAAGCCCCAAGCAGTTCACTTGGGTTCTTTTATTGAAAGCACACAGAATTTTAGCCTGTATTCCATGGGTAGCAGTGAGTTTGTGGACAGTTTTCGGGTCCATCAAGAAGCGCATTGCCTCATCGGATCCGAATGAAGAGGACCCGAGATACAGAGGTAGGTTGTACAGGTTTATTAAAGCATTTCTTGCTCTTTCAGTGATAGCCCTGGTGATTGAAATCTTTGCTTATTTCAAGAAATGGGATTTGAGTATGGTAAATCCATGGGAGGTTCAGAATCTGGTGCAGTGGTCTTACATGGCTTGGCTGAATTTTAGGGTTGATTATGTTGCTCCTTTGATTGCTACACTATCCAAGTCCTGTATTGTGCTTTTCATGATTCAATCGCTGGATCGGCTCGTTCAGTGTTTGGGTTGGTTCTGGATTAAGTTCAAGAAGTTGAAACCTGTAATAGAGGGGGAGCCATATGACATTGAGGATGGATCAAGTTTCCCTATGGTTCTTGTTCAGATTCCCATGTGCAATGAAAAAGAGGTAATGGAAGAAAGCTAAAACAGAGCTGTTTTATCCTTTTTTTCTCATCATCTTCTCTTCTGTTTTTGATTGTCCTGTCAATGTCTCATGCTCTGTTGATTCTTCTTGTTACATCTGTAAATTATGAGATCAGATGCCTTTGAACCTGAAAGAAATCTAGGGGTGAGCTGTCAAAAATATATTCCTTAGAAAAAGAGGGTCTTGTAGGAGTAGAATTAGCTAAAAAGGGTTCTGCTGTAGCTTCTGTTCTTTCTATTTGGCTCTATCTTCAGAGTTTTACACTCCTGCTATTCAAATTTGTGGTCATGATTACTTTTCCTTTTTGCCATTTTTCAATTATACTAATTAGGTATTTTATGGAATTGTAGGTATATGAGCAATCAATTGCTGCTGTTTGCCAACTAGATTGGCCCAAGGACCGCTTTCTAGTTCAAATCTTGGATGATTCAGATGATGAACTTTTGCAGCATTTGATAAGGGACGAAGTTATTTCATGGAAAGAGAGAGGGGTGAATATAGTCTATAGGCATCGGTTTATCAGAACCGGTTACAAAGCTGGCAACCTTAAATCAGCCATGGCTTGTGACTATGTCAAAGACTATGAATATGTTGCAATATTTGATGCAGACTTCCAACCCAACCCCGATTTCCTCAAAATGACGGTACCTCATTTCAAGGTAATGATCTGAAACCCCCATGAAGATATACTCCTTAGTTTATCATCATCGTACACAGTTTTTCATACATATATATATATATATATTGATCTTGTTGCCTCGTTTCAGGGAAATCCCGAATTAGGCCTTGTCCAGGCTCGCTGGTCATTCGTGAACAAGGATGAAAATATACTTACTAGACTCAGAACATCAATTTGTGCTTCCATTTTGAAGTAGAGCAGCAAGTGAATGGCTTTTTTCTCAATTTCTTTGGGTTCAATGGGACTGCCGGTGTCTGGAGGATCAAGGCCTTAGAGGATTCTGGTGGCTGGCTTGAAAGGACAACGGTAGAGGACATGGACATAGCCGTTCGAGCCCACTTAAATGGGTGGAAATTCATCTTCCTCAATGATGTTAGGGTGCTTTGCGAGTTACCAGAGTCGTACGAAGCATACAAGAAGCAACAGCACCGTTGGCATTCGGGCCCAATGCAGCTCTTCAGGCTATGCCTCCCTGCAATCTTAAAATCCAAGGTATCAAAGAATTCTCCTTCCTTTCTTGCATTCATTTCATCCAAAATTATAAAATTCCAGTATTACACTAAGCATTTCCTTCTTGTTAATGATATTTCTGCAGATATCAGCCTGGAAGAAGGCAAATTTGATATTCCTATTCTTTCTCCTAAGGAAACTTATACTTCCCTTTTATTCATTCACCCTATTCTGTATCATACTTCCATTGACTATGTTCATACCAGAAGCTGAGTTACCGGCGTGGGTGATCTGTTACGTGCCCATTGTCATGTCGATTCTCAACATTCTACCAGCACCAAAATCTTTCCCCTTTCTCATGCCATACCTGCTCTTTGAAAACACCATGTCTGTCACAAAATTCAATGCAATGGTCTCAGGGCTATTTCAACTTGGAAGTGCTTATGAATGGGTGGTGACAAAGAAAACCGGCAGGGCATCAGAATCAGACTTGCTAAGCCTTGCTGAGAGGGAATCGAAAACTCTGAATGAAGAGAAGATTCAGAGAAGGCTTTCTGAATCTGGTCTAGAAATGCTCGGCAAACTACACGAGCAAAATGAGCAAAAGGCACCCATAGCAAAGAAGAAAAACAGGATTTACAGGAAAGAACTTGCACTTGCTTTTCTTCTGCTCACTGCGGCTGCAAGAAGCCTGTTATCGGCACACGGGATTCATTTCTATTACTTGCTGTTTCAGGGGTTGTCCTTTTTAATAGTTGGCCTGGATTTAATTGGAGAGCAGGTCAGCTGAATCCAATAGCGATGATAATATCTTATTCAACTTCCATGTTTTCGAAGATGTACTACATACAGTTTAAGTACCGATTTTCCAGTTCTATAGCGGTAAAAGCTTCCCTTCTGAACTGGATTCCGTCACAGATAATCACAGTCAAGACTTGAGAGTTGAGAGAGAGCCAAAAATAGAGTTGATTCTTTAATTGTATAATTACAAGAACCACGAGTTGTTTGAAATAATTGATATACTATTGAATATAAATGACCTTTTCTAAATTGGGATCTTGATTTTCTATTTTGCCTTGTAAATTTTGCACTAGTGATAAATGATGTAATTTTGAATTTTTAAATTGGCAGTTCAGAGAAAATAGTTCTTGACTGATATTCTTTCTTCTTCATGTGTAAAACTTAAGCCTAGTTGATCATCAGATATAAGTTCAAAAGCTGTCCTCTGTGTATGGAAAAGGTTTAAGGAACCAGCTGGTAGGATAGATTTGGTAACTAAAGTCCTTGCATATAATTTATCATTGTGGTGTATACACAAAGTGAAACTGGTTGAGCTTAAAAAAAGCTGAACTCATTGTCAATCAGTAGGCAAAAGGTGTTCCACTTACCAAAAAAGGGCAGAGGGGTTCCAGCAGTAGTGGCTGTGGTGCTGTCTTTCCTATCATAAAGCTGATAATCACTTTCCATATTTGTGAGCTTAGTTCACTAATTTGAAAAAATAAGTTTTTGAGTATTGGATAAAGTAAATTAAAAAGTATATAAAATATTAGTATTAATAATTTTATAATTAATATGATTTAAAGGAGTTTGTTAAAAAATAAGTTAATTTTTTTTTTTTTTTAAAATTCTAACATTTTATTTTACAAGTTTGTATTCTCAATTTTAAAAATTTTTACTACAAATTAAGGATTCTTATAAGCTGCAAGACAAATGATAAGTTTCGGATGCGCTTTTGCCCGACCCGCACGACATTTGACCCACCTGTAGAATGTCCTGACACCTGATATTGTTTGAATAGAAAAATAATTGGGCTTCAGCCCATATACGCACGCCCTTTAATTTCTGGGAAATTGTGAATGCCACAGGCCCAAATCTACGAATTACATCTTCTGGCTGAATACACTCCACTTCTAAGATTGGCTTCATTCTGGTTCTTTTCTTGGAGAGTTGAATTTGTGGAGTTTTAATTAAGGTACAAGTATATAACTAAGCTATGTTAATATCTTGAACCTTGCCCACGAACTGTTCGATGAAATGCACCACCAACGCGATTTTTCTTCTTCTTCTTTTTTCCATTTTTGCCTTCAAAGAATTTTATTTTGGCAGGTGAAGACTGAGCAGCGGCTACAAAAATGATGGTTTCATTGAGCAACGCAATGCGTTGGCCGCGGCAACAGTTAGGTGTTGTAGCCACAGCTGCATGCCCAGGTTTTGGCTGCCACCTCAATTACACTAGTGTAGTTAGGTGCTGGAATAAAGGGGACCGATTTCATGTTCGTTTTGCAACGGGGTATTCGAAAAGAAGGCTTTACTCTGTGGCAAATTATGAAGGGTTGTGGGAAGACCCTGAGGATGGAAGTGATGAAAGTGAATATGAGGATGATTCTGACGATGAAGATGGGGAGATGGAAGAGAATGACTTGGATTATGAAAGTGACTGGGAAGCCAATAGAAATGATAAAGCTGTTGTTAGTAATGTTGAGGAGTTATCCGTAAGAAAGTATGAGGAGGATCTTGTTAAAGGTCTGTATTTTTTAATATCACTTTACTCCATTGATTTTTTGACTAATGTTCTTGGGTGCTGTTCTGTGGTTTTGCGTTGTGGGCTTTATTTTTATGCTCAGTATTTTTATAGGGAATAGATTGGAATTGAGAAAATTGCAGAATCTTCTAGTCTATAAGAAACTGAAATTGTATGTTTTGGAATGAGGAAAAGAACTGTCTGACAGTTTTTTGTTTCTGGCAGAGGTTGAACAGCTGTTGGGACCAGAAGAAAGAGCAATTTTGGAACAGAACGAAGCTCCTAATCTGGAGAAATTATCAACTGTAAGTTGAATGATTTATAGCTAGATCGTTTTGCAACATAATTCTTATTTCATTAACATGTCTGTGACCGTGAATTTGATTGTTCATTCCGTGAGAGTATGACTGACTTGATTTTTCTGATGTTGGCTCAGAAACAAGTTTCTGATTACCTTATTTTAACTTTTCTGTCTCAGGCAAAATGGAAGCCTCTCCATACTTTTGCACTTGCAGGACAGATAAAATTCATGGATGCGCTGCTTGACAAGGGGTATAATATCAACCTGGTTGATAAGGTATGAGCATTTCCACAGAGTTGATATTCTTGCTTGATTCATGCAATCTTTGCACCCTGGAGCATTAATATGAGTGAAATTGGTGGAGCAGGATGGCTTGACTGCCCTGCATTTTGCAGTTATTGGTAAAAGAGAGGCTGTCATTAGTCATCTCTTAAGAAAAGGAGCAAATCCTGAGGCAAAGGATCAGGTTTGACAACTATATGTGTGAATATGTATCATTAGGTCATTCATTTTTGATTTCTAGGATTGTGGACATTCCTCAGTCCTTATCACAGGATGGTGCTACCCCCCTTCATTATGCTGCTCAAGTAGGAGCCATGCAAACAGTCAAATTGTTGATAAAATACGAGGTTGATGTCAATGTTGCTGATAATGTGAGCACTTAATCTACTTTTGAATGGATCTATCATTGATGTTATTGTTCAAGTAGGCGCTAATAGTGCTGTCAAGCTAATGTCCATAAGCTATTTAATTCTTTTGTTCCTATAGGAAGGATGGACACCGTTGCACGTGGCCATGCAAACAAGAAACAGAGATATAGCGAAGATTTTGTTAGTCAATGGTGCTGACCAAACAAGGAGAAATATGGTAATTTTGATTATTTTTTTCTCATTTTCAGCCGCTGATTTACACTTGCTTAGATATGTTGGAGAAATTTCTAAAATTTAAATGGGACAATTTGATGGTTTAATTCCTCTTTCTGAAAAAAAAAAATATATAAATACATAAAATGAATTGTGAAATGTTATAAAATTTTGCAATTATACTGACCTGAAATATTGAGGAATGAGAGAAACTTGCTGCCGACAGCTGCTTTGTGTTTAGTTGTGTCTGAAGCTTTAGGTCCATAATCCATTACCTTTTATTGGATAACTACTTTATTTTATATCAAAGGGACTGCTTGTAAATTCTATTATTTGTTCTTTACTTTACGAGTGCCCAATTGACTTAAATTTGCTACAGGATGGGAATACACCACTTGACCTTAGCTTATGTTATGGAAAAGATTTCAAGTCATATGATCTTGCCAAGTTACTGAAGCAAGTTTCAGCTACCAGAGGCTTATGAAGGCTTGTCCAGTTCATACACTGCCATGCATTTGACTCATGGAGAATTAGATATCGTGTTAGGATGTGCCAGATGGGAGCACGCTTGCAGTGTGACTGAATGGTACTCAGCTACGTAATGAGTTGAAAAGCGTTGCAAAATTTTGGAGAACAAAGAGTCATTGACTGATGTCCCAGCTCCCTAGGAGATGTATCTACGAAGATATAGTTTTAATGGATATTAATATTCCAGATTATTGTCTCAATGCTGGAAATGCTGATGTTTGGGTGCAATACTTTCTATGAATCTATGATTTCAGCATTCGGGCAAGATAATGAATGTAATGGACTGGTAAATTTTAATGTGACAAATGAACTCAATCTTTGTCCGTGTACTTGTTTTGAAAGAATACTCTTATTTTTGTATCCCTTTTCTTGCTACTTTTGTTGCTTTTAGGCCCATCAAATCTAGAAGCCAACCCTATAGGCTAACATTCTAAAAAAAATTACGTGGATTTGTGTTCAACTCGTTAGGTAATTAATGAAACAAAGAAATTGGACCATTTTTTACTACCTGAAGTTACAACTGAAATAAGATACTATTTCAAAATTTGACAAAGTAGTTATTTTTGAAAAATAGTTAATCTTTGATAAATAGTAATAATGTACACGATACAATTATTAGAAATAAACATATCCTTCTTTCCGTTGATTTAGTTGAAGGAAACGAGTTAGACAATCATTTGGACTCAGAATCTTGGGCTACACTTAGTATATGGGCCTGGGCTTCCGGACTAGCCCACATTCATTCTGCTTTCCCGCCAAGAGGCCCATAGAGAAAACGAATGGCGTAAATCTCGTAGTGGTCTTTCGACACGCAACATTTCACTCTTGACTTGACACTCAGCTGAATCACGAGGATCAAAAGGTGATAAATTTCTTTCCATTCAGCTGTTTTCTGATTTTGTTTTTTAAACTTTTAAAGGTATTTTTTTTTTTTGGTCAAATTGTAATCCGTTATTTTTTTTGAATTAAAGAAAGAAAAATTGGATTTTTAATATTCCCTTCTTAATCCCAATTTTCTTCGGTGATTTTAGTTAGGGTTTCCAATAAATTGTCATACGGATAATGCATGTTATTGAATGATTGAAGTAAGAGAGTATTAGCGTTGGTTTCCGAATTCCGCTTATTCTCGTACTGTAATTTGTTGCAGCGATTGAAGTTCAAAAGAAGCAAAAAAGATGGGGGATGAAAAGGATGCTTTTTATGTTGTACGGAAGGGGGATAATGTTGGAGTGTATAAAAGCATAAGTGATCTGCAATCTGTTCTTCGATCTTCTGTAATTTTCTCTTAGTCTTTTGAGACCATCTTCACTTCAAATTCTTTCAGTATTTTAGTTTATTTGAAGCTATCCAAAGACAGGCATTTCAATTTTTATGGGCTGTGTTCTTTTCCCTTTATTTTTTCAAAAACATTTCTTCTGCATTGTGGAAATGCTTTGGTTATAGAAGCCCTGCTTATGTGGGCACGAGAATTTTATACTTTGGCATTTTAATCTAAGTTTCAATGTAAATAGCTTTTTTAGTTTCTCTTTGAGATGGTATACAAATCTATATTTTTGGAATTCGGGCATGGCAGAGCATGACTAAAGTGTTGGACATGCAAATTTTCGATTTTTAGGGCATGGGAGATTGAGTCAAAATGTATTGATTGACCTCAGCCAATTGTATTGGTGCTCAATCCTCATGTCAATAGTAAGCTAGTATATGGATACTTGAAAGATGTTTCACATAAACTTAAGATTGTAAAGTACTTCATTAATTATTTCCAAGAAATACTTATATTACAACTGAAAAATGATATAATAGACTGAATATCCAGCTATTCTATAAGTTTTTTGTGTCAGGCGGTAGTGAATGGTGTTGTTTCTGAAAGGTCAAACACATGCAAGTGTCGAGTCAAAACACGGGTATGGCATGCTGAATGGCTGTATCAGCTACAAATAGCTATTGAGTTTAGTCAAAAAACATTACGAAGTTTGGTTTTTGGTTAATTTATTGAGGAATTCTTGTTGATTGGTGATTGCAAATGCCAATAGTCAATTGGCCGAAAAATTGCTTAATTAGTTTTCCTCAGTGAAGCATATTCCTTTTCAATGTGTCTGGGGCAGTTGTCTGTTTCTAACCAAAATAATTTGGTTCGCAAGCACAAGGTTCTTTTTGAACTTGAAAATATTAATGCTAATTAAATATTATATACAGTAATCTGAAATGGACTTTGAAAGTCTTAAAAATATGTTGACTATTATGTTGTATATACTTCGTTTTCTTTTGTAGGTGAATGATCCTTCTGTAAGTGTGTTTAAAGGGTATGGTTTATCTAAAGAAGCTGAGGAATACCTCTCCTCTCACGGACTTAAGAATGCTATTTATTCGATGGATGCCAGCGATATGCAAGATGATCTTTTTGGCCAACTTATCATTTGCCCTTTTCGGGTTAGATTTTGGATCTTATGTGAAAGTTGAATGGTTTTGAATTTTTCAAATCTATTTATTCCATAGCTATAATTTGTTCATGTTCAAACACTTCGTATGCTATTAAGCGCAGCAAAAATTGGCAAAATTGTTTTCTGCAGCAACCGAATTCTTCTAAAGATAAATCATCTGTCAAGAATCATTTAGAGAAGCGGCCACAGGTAATTTCGGAATCGACTTACTTTTAGTTAGGAACTTGTGGCATTGAAGTGAGTATGCAACTATGAGTCTACCAGAAGTTGAAGATGCCAATTGATTTACTCACGTTCTACTCAAAAGATTTTCATTTAGTACTTTTGGCATGCCTATTTGCAGGTGGGCCTCTTTCACAAGATTGCAACTATAAATAACCTCGTTGTTCATGTTGTTTTAAGTGGTTTGTTACAAGTAATAATACTTTTGCACCTGGAGTAGATTTGGTTGTATGTATAACGATAGGAGTTACTATTTCCATGGTGATGGCAGATAATACTTCCATTATCTCCTAAATTTTGTAGATTAAGTTTGATGTTCGATGTGCACTAATGCCTGATTTATGACCCTTGCCTGTGTATCGTATATTATTCTTCATCAGACAAGAATGTGTTGTGTTAGTGTTATATGCTTAGTGCACTCTTTATTCATCCCAAAATCTGACATACCAGATATCCAAGTTTTGTCTTTTTTAATATGGACCATGTGACATAAATTCTCTTGTTTATACATTATATAGTGCAAGATGTAGAGTCTCTCAAAGTAAGGCAAAGGATTCTGGTATTCTAATTTTAGTGTTGTGATTATTTTCCAACAAATGGTTTCTAATTTCTTCCTTCAATTATCTCTCTATTTCTCAGCAAGAAGTAGTTGGATCAGCTTCATTTGCAGCAAATCCTCAGATAAAGCATGCCAAATTAGATAATTTCCTTCAAGGACCACCGATTTCTTCTTATTGTGTAAGTTGCTGTCATATGTCAATTATATTTTGCGCTGTCAGTGGCATGTACTAACTTCCAATTACATGTTTTGGTTTGTGCCTTAAAGGCATGGAATAGACTGATCGTGTAAGTTCCAATTACATGTTTTGGCTTGAATTCCAATTTAAAAGTGTTCTCCGATTATGTGCAACAGTCTATCGTGCCAATCAGATATGTGCTTCCAGGTCTTAATCATTTGATAAGCCAATGAAAGGGAAAAGCTTTGACATACCACTAGAGGTCTTGGCAATAATTTTGTCTTTATACCTTTTTCTTTGGTAGCCTGATGTTTTAACCATTAACTATGCTGTCCGTTTGTGGATTTCCTTCCCATCACATTCTTTTTCTGCCTTCATCCATCCTCTATATGCTGATATAAACATTTTTGTTTGTATTATATGAGCTGCTTCTATGCATATCCACAGCTTCGTTTCCCATTCATGTACAGAGTTCCTGTATTGTCGAATTTGATGGTGCTTCAAAGGGAAACCCCGGACAAGCTGGTGCAGGGGCTGTGCTGCGGGCAGCAGATGGAAGCATGGTACTTTGTTCTTGCTTGTCAACGCTAGATTTGCAATATTTTTGTTTTGACTTCTCAGTCTTCGTACTTTGCTCTCATCAAAACATACACACTCAATATTGTGCTTCTTTATCTTTAGATTTCTTTTGCTATGTGGTGCAATCACCCCTGACAAGGTTGAATCTGAGCCGTTACTTGCCTCAGAATTTGACCAATCTCGGGTGAAATGCCGGAATGGCATGCATCCTTAAAAGATTTAATTACATATTATTCTGACCTTGAATTCCACTAGGTGTTTCGATTGCGAGAAGGTGTAGGAATTGCGACTAATAATGTTGCTGAATATCGAGGTGCCATTTTAGGCTTAAAATATGCTCTTCAAAAAGGGTTCAAATATATACGTATTCAAGGAGACTCTAAACTTGTCTGCATGCAGGTATTAATATCTTCCTCTTGCTACTTTCAGTCTCTCATATCTCCTTTATTTATCCCCGCAAATAGAAGAGGAAGAACTTAAAAAGGACTTGGTAAAATTAGCAGAGAGAGCTAGTAGGAATAACACACACACACACTTAACACTATGTGAAATGTAATATCCGTTCATCTCTGTCACGCAGCTCTTCCCTCCTGAAGTGGTGCAATGTGGTGTTGTAGTGATTATTATTCTCAATGTAATCTCTTTCCTGGCTTATTACTTTATCTCATGGACAGGTTCAGGGCCTATGGAAAACCAAAACTCAGAATATGGCTGAATTGTGCAAGGTGGCTAAAGAACTCAAAGATCAGTTTATGTCTTTCCAGATCTGTCATGTTGAAAGAGTAAGTTGAAAATGTTATCTATTGATGTTACCCTGCATTCTTAATTGAAGAACTTGTATGAGTGAAGGGATTGTTTTAATTTTTCTTTGGTTATTTCACTTCAATGGCATGAAATACTTTGTCAGTGTATAAATTTTGGATGTAAGTGCAAAAGTTTAACTCAGTGTTTGTGCTACACGATGCATACATATGTTGGCTTCTGTTGCCTATTCCACTTGGCTCTATGAGATTATCTTGTGCTGCTAGTATTTTGCTGGGTTTCATATGGTTCAGGTGTCATGGTCTTAACATATTTAGTCATAATTTCAAACTTTTTGGTAATGGTTATGTGATTAACAATCTTCCAAATTTGGTCTCTAAAACAATGCACCTCGCTCAAATATTGGGCAGTTTGGGATTGGGGAGTTATTATACTCTAGAAAACAATCTTAGCTCATAGAGCCTCTCTCAAATTCTCTCCCTTATTAGTCTGTCTTGGCTTTTGCAGATATAGATTATAATACTTAAGGGCGTAGTCCATACAGATGTCTATATTTATAATCTGTTGTATAAAGCTGTTGATATTTGTGCCTTGTCCTGTGGAGTATTTTTTCTGCTCTTATTTCTCGTAAATTATCAGTTCCTATCTCATTACAAAAGCATATTTTAAATGTTATCAGGAGTTCAACACAGAAGCTGATGCCCAAGCAAACCTAGGAGTACATCTAAAGAGTAATCCCTTTTGATCTTTCCAGCGGTTCCTTGATTTCATAATCTCTCTCTTCATATTTGTTTTTAATGAACCTCACAATACCATGTTTGTGCAGACGGTGAAATTCAAGTGGAATGCGACGTGAAATGAATTAACTGCTCGAAGCAATGGACTGCTTCACTGACCTGTGGGTTCTTGACACGATAATGCTACTGGATGCATTTGGTTCTGCTTTTGTCTGGTACATAAGTTCAAAATTGTAGATAAATTATGAGGATGATGTTTGCGAATCAAAACTGTCTTGCTGGATTTTAAAAAGCTGTCTGCTAATATAATCTTGTGCTTGGCTCAATGGGGCTGAAGATGAAGGTTCCTAAATCAAGATCTCATCTGACAAAGGGGTTTTGGTTCATATTTCTTTGAGAAGAAGCGCCAGCCATATATCAACTTCAAGAGTTAGAATGAAGGTGTTGTAGATGGTAAACCCGATGATGTGCATTGGGTATACATCTAATCATACATTTACACAAATATATCTCACACACGCATATATACGGATGTATGTAAAATGTGTGCATCTAACCATACATTTACACATCACCGGGTACATCATCCGAACTTGTGAATGCTATTTTACTTTCAAAGAAATAAAATGAAAAGAAAACAACTCGCGTGGGCTGAAAATATATTTCCTCGGTTCGCTTGTTGATTTTGGATGTGCGCCTGTTTAACTTAATGGATTGGGGATAGGTTAACCAAGAAAATAACTGGAAGGATTTCGTGGGTTGGATTTCATCCCTGTTGGATCCGATTAGATTCAATTCGGCTGTGGATTCAAAATGAATATAAAAATATACACTTTTTGTAATCCAATTACAAGTAATTTTCACTTTTAGTCCTTTTTTTTAAAACAAAATTGCATTTAAAAAATTTTAAAAAAACGTATGATAGGCAAACCTGTATATGCAAAATTCAAGTTTACTATCCAACAAGAAATTCAAAGAATGAGCATCCCAAGTAATTTGTTTTTAATTTTATTGAATTTGTTCTTTTAAAATATTCCAACTATATATGCAAACCTGCCCTTTATATCATTAAAAATAGGAATTTTTACTTCTTTTTATTTTACCATATCATCCAAATATACTTTTCACCTTTTGTAGGTGCATTACACTGCTTTTCCCTGACCATTAAATATCAAATAGTCAAAAACAAAAATAAAAATAAAATTACCAACTAATTAATTCGACTTTAGAATATCCTATCCCCTTCCGTTGTAAAGTGGATAGAATAGAAAAAAACCATTGCTCCAAAAGCCACTCTAGCTCACTGTAATACAGCAATGGCTTCCGCATCTGCATGCTCTATTTCCAGAGCGAATTATCCTTTTCTTCCCTCTTCTTATCCTTCGTTTTCTTTGAGCCTTCTACAATTACGATTCCCTTGCGTTAAATTTCAAAGCCATTTCAAGAATTCCAACATTTCTTGCACTTCATCAGGGGTGAAGTTCAATAAGCATAGTTTTTTAGGGCCCTCGAAAGTGAGGGCTGTGGCTGAGGAAGAAGATATTCTTGTTCCGGAACAAGAAACTTCGCTGCCGCCAGCCGCCGCCCCCGCCCCCGATCAGACTGTTTCTGTAGCGGTCTCGCCTTCTGACGTCCTCACTATGTTTTTTCAGGTGGTTGTTTGTTTTGTTGTTTCATTGTTATTGTCATTTCAAACTGTTTGATGAATTGTCTAGATGAGTGTCTGGTTGAAATGCGTAGGCAGAAGGAATAATGACTGACTCAGCTATTCCTGTAGTTACCAAGGCTTTGGAGGTATTCCTCTGTCTATGTGTGTGTGTGTGCGCGCGCGAGCGCTTTTTGGATTATTTATATTGAGGGTGTGATGAGTTTTTCCATTTCTCAGTTTGGAATGTTATGAATTGGAACACAATGTTGAGGTTCAATTCAATGTATTAATTTATACCTATTCACACAATTTTGTTTCTTTTTAATTGAGTGAGGGAAGGTAGGGGACAAAAAGTTTACAACTTTTGCCTCTGTATAAGCTTATGAAAAAGGAAGACACTGCTCAATATCTTGCACCCACATGTTTATTTTTGTAGTAGGATCATTTCCCTCCATTTCTCGATAATTAGTCCCTTCCCTTCCTTCCCCTCAAATTAATGGAGCATTTGAATTCTTTTCCATTAAGATCATGTTGCTTATCTCTCGCCAACTTCCTGAAGCCCAGGTAGCTTCTGTTACTTTTGAGACCAGGAAGTGATTTAATGGAGATGCTGGTTCATGTCGCTGGGGAAAATCATTTTATAGTATACCTCATCGTATGGACCTTATAGTATACTTTTTTTTTACTTCTTGATGTACTTTTATTGAAGAACAGTTCAGCATTTTATCACTATTCAATACAGTCCTAAAAAGAATAAGTCAAGGGTTTATTTTGCACATTGTGACTACAACCAGGGTATTTTAGCTTCCTACTTTGATATTTCTTTTTGCCATTTGACTCTGGATTCTCTGAGAAACGCATGGAAGTCTAGATGTGTGAATTGAGCCCTGAATGCTGTCACATGAACAAGCGCCTCTCAACCTCACAATAATGAAATTTTACCTGGCTCTTTACCCTATTGCTTCTTCCGCTGGCTAAAACTGTTGTTTCCTTGGGTGACCATCTTTCAGTAAAGAATTGGAAAATATGGTATTTTATAATTGTTCGATTTACATTATGTTTGCAGGAAGTAGAAGGCATTACGGATCTTAAAGTACAAGTTCTTGAGGGCATTGCAAGCGTGGAGGTTATTTTCAATACTCATTGCTTCTTACATCTTATTTATACATTCGCATCAAGAAATAAAAATTATGAAATGATGTGGAGAGACTAACTCGGTCTGTTGCTCTTTGTTTTCTTTTATAAAATGAATGATGATCCAATTAACCATGTTGTTCAATATAATTCTATTAATCTCTAATGACAAATGGAAGAAAGCTCCCACCAAACTTTTATTATAGTAAATTTATATGCTACCTCTAATTAATATTCTAATTCTCTCTATACTAACATGAGATTTATAAAATATATTAATGCACTTCAAGTTAAAGAAATAATTAAAATTTTATCTTTTGGAACAAATAAAATGAGTGTTATTTTATTTTAATTAACCTTTTAATGATCATATGTAATGTAGAAAATAATTGTTATTAGATATAGACATAGTGTTCGTGGAGACTCTAAGTACGTTGAATGTGATTCGTTAGTATTTTATTGATCATTGTTTTTATTAGATATATTGTTGGTGTAGGATTTTAAGTTTCTTAACCCTGATTGGTAATCATTTTATTGGTCATTATTTTTATTATTTGTAATAAGTATATGTGTGTCTTTCCGCAATGGGAACATTTATAGGATTCACACTTTTATATATAGTATACATATAAATATAGATATTACTTTATGGGCAGCCCGGACCTAGAAGCTATTAATTTATGTATCCTGTAAATGGAAGATGTCCTTGGTGGTTGTAAATCAAAATGAGGCCATATATTACAAGATGGTGGGAAACATCCTGGTGGGAGGGATAAGATGCACAAAATAGACATAATGTTTGAGTAGCTTCTAGTCTCTAGGAGGCATCAGTAGCAGCCAAGCACATCAACTTAATTGCGGATATTATCTAGTTAACAGTGGGATAATCTCGTTTTCTGCTGGTTCATGGTCAATGCAAACATTGTAAGTTGGCATCTTCTTTTTGCAGTTAACAAAGCAAACAACGGTGCAAGCTACAGGGGTGGCTTCAAATTTGGTCGAGACAATACAAGGCTCAGGCTTCAAGTTGCAAACTTTGAATTTGAGCTTCCAGGATGAAGAAGATTTCAGCTAGATCTGTTGCTCCTTGGGTTTGCTCAAAATCTTGAGAATGTGGTGCATGGCTGATGGCAGGATGTATCTTCTTCACTGCTGATTGTTGTATAATTCTTGCAATCCTAGGTTCATAACCTATCATTTTCAACTCACTCACTGCTAGGGAATAAACCTATGTATGCCATGCTAGTGGAGCATAGTATAAAAGATTACCTTGCTTTTCAGGTATTAGGGTGTATTTCTTTTGAAAGAGAATTTGGTTAAGATTACTTTTGAGTGGAAACATCTTAAGATTGTTGTAACAACTTTTAAGTTTTGTAAGATCTAATTTTTTTGAAAGCTGCTGTTTGGGCTGCAACGTCAAGTATGTCACTTAGGATACATAAAGGATAGAAAAAAATCATGTTCAAGTAGAATCGTCCCTATAGCTAGTTAATTACTGTTATAGTGTCTATAATGCGAGTAGGGTTGCCTATCTTTTTGCCTTTTTTGGCCGTTATAGTCTTATTAGATCTCTTATCGCCTTAGCTATTTATTCTATAATGTTTATTATTATTAATATTATTATTATTATTATTATTATTATTATTATTATTATTATTATTTTCTCTATCTACTGTGACAAATTCAAGAGATATGCAAAGTAATGACGCTACCTACATTCCCTAAGTCCCGGTTTTACATATATATTTGTATTCACATTATACATCCATACATAAACACATACTTTCATTTGTTTATATGAACGTTATATAAGTTATTTTTTCTTTTAATTTTATCAAGTATTTTTGTCCACTCTCATTACGTATTTTAAAATCACAAAAAATTAATGTATGTATTAAATTATTAAGAAAGACAAAATTAAAATTGCATAATTTATGATGTAGCTTTATCAAGAAGTGCAAATATATTAATCTTCATATTCCACCATATTTTCAAACCTCAAAAAATCTGTTTAAATCTTTTGCATATGGTATTTTTGGTTTTCAAAATTTTCCAATGTAGTTAGGCTTAAAATATGCAGACCAATACAAGTGATGTGTGTTTTAGCCTTAAGATTAAAAAAAAAATACAAAAAAAATAATATTTTGTTTGGTGGAAAAATTAACTATCAAGAATATGCACTTTATGTTACGCTCTAACTAATTTAGAGAATTTAGGAATCTAAATATTTTCTTCAACTAAAGAGTTTAATTTCTTACTTTGTTCTTAACTAACTAATCTTTATTTTCTTAATTAAGCCCCTTATTTGTTATTAAGTAAGAGTACTTAAATAAGAATATGAATGTATTTTCATAATGAAAAACAAATACTTGTAGTATTTAGACTTTTATATATGGTATAAATACAAATAAAGATATTAGATTTTTTTAAATATTAATAGTATAACTTTGGAGTCGAAATCAAAATTGCTACACTCCAAAAGCATTAACTAATACTCAATTTACAAAGAGACACATGCATTGTCCCCTTGCTTATCCTTGAGCCATTTACCACTCAATCATTGATATGGTTTTTTGGGAAGGGAGATGCTATCCAATTGGGATTTTGGTTTGTTGGATTTTAAAAGATGATATCAATATTTTATTTTATGATATTATTATGTCTATATTTAATAATTTACAAACTAGTCAAGAAGATAGTATAAACTTTTCAGTTTTCATCAGTATTTTCATAAGTGGATCGATGATCAAATTAATTTTTCAATCGGTCGGACCGAAAATTGATAATATTTTTTTATTATATTATGTAAAATAATAATATAATAGATTAATTGTTATGCATTAAATTTAAAGATTAAAGAAAGATAAATAATTAACTAAAAAATACTTTTAACAAAAATCTAAAATCTAAATAATCAAATATATATAATTAAATATCAAGTTTAAAGTTTAAACTTTCTCGAAAAATAAAAAAATAAAAAAATATTATCTATGACCTGTTCTTGCCACTTCGATTGATTCTTGACTGTTCAGCCTCATTTTTAATTTTTTTGTAAATCAATCTGACCACCCGTTCCCGATTAAACCGACCGATCCAATCCAATTCTTGAAATTCCGGTTTCGCCTTCATGTCCTCTCATGTTCCTCGCCAAAGTCTCTTCTTTAATTACTACAAGTTCTCCCGGAAAGTTCATTGGGTTTATGTGATTCTTTGTACATGATATATTGTGGCTGAAGCAACCCTTTTGTGTGTGAATTGGTGATGTTCCAGCTATACAAGGACCAAAAAACTAAGCACAATAAGGAAAACAAAAGCTAGTTGTACAAGCAGTTAATAATACTGAGAGATGACCCAAGGACTTGTCTTTTTTATCTGCTTTCTTGATTCAGATTAGACCTTAAACTCCAAAACCTCTGTGTTTTCATTTGACTGAAAATTCTTTGTAGGTGGTATCAGAGGCAAGCACCTCCAGGCTCAACTTCAAATTCACCTGCCCAGTTATGATCTGGATTTGATAGCTTGATACAACACTTTTGACTTTCTGCCTCTAATAATTAAAAAGTGCTGGTAATTGAACTAAGTTTCCTGGTATTGAAATGGCTCTTTAAATCTGGTTCAAGATTTACTCAATCCATAAACAATTAAAACATAACATGTTACATCACATGTTAACCCATCAGCTCGCCTAATAGTCATGACTAATGAATATACATAACGAGCAATGTTTTCAAAATGTTTTTATTTATACTACAATGTCGAAGTAGTAAATAAATAAAAGAAACATAATAGAATCAAACTATTCGAACCCAACAACATTATATCATCGATAAATGAAGAAATATCTTCGACCAATTGATGCTTATAAGTCAATTCGTGTTTACCATTTAGCTGCTCATTGGGTTTGATTCGATGATGCCCTGTTCGTTTCACAATTTAAATTAGGCTGATAATAATGATGAATTTGTAGAGGATAAGGATAGTTTCTTGGTGAATACTCAGCAAGTAGCCCAAAGATTAATAGTCTTGGTCAAACCGAAAAACCATGAAATCTTGCACTGATTTATGCTTCTGAGATTATGACCCTCGTTCAAGACTCATAAACTATTGCTAAACACATTCTTTGAGGAATAGAAATAGTAATTAAGTAGTGGACAATTTCATTGAGCCAAGTGAATAATAACTTAGGTTTTCGTTTTATAGTAGAAATTTAAACCAGCAGCTGCAATCTTATATATTGTGTTTTTATTTATCTGGTGCAGCAAAGTTCCGCAAATCAACCCCACTAGTACCAACTTTCCATGCATACCTTCCTGCCCATTATGCTTTTTCTCTATATATATACATCAGCCTGCTTTGCAGAATCCATTCAGTAAATAACACCATTAGAAAAAAAAAAATCTCAGTTCTTTCTCCTCTGTCTCTAATCTGCTTCGTCTCTGAAAATGGCTGTCAAATCGACCCTCTTCGTGTTAGCCTTCGTGCTCTTGGTTACAAGAATGGTAAGTGTGGATGGCACCATCATCTATACTCCAACGCACATTTGCAGATTTTAGGACATCTTTTGATTAGATTATGTGTTTGTGCCACTATTATTAGTTTTCTCCAAACTGATGATGTTTGTCATTGTAGGGCTCATCTGTGGAAGACGTGGATAATATTGAAACTGAGGTGATATTCTTTATCCTTCTTCATTCCTTATTCTTGTGTATTACCATTACACTGCACACCTTCTCACTGCAATAACTTTATTGTTGCATGCACAAAACTAATGCTGCAGTCATGTGGCTACAAAGAAATTATTAGAAGTTTACATGGGAAGAGTTACTTTTTATCTTCTTTTTTTTCTTATACTTTTCAGTTTATTATATGTTCTTTTGTAGTGCTATGCCAAAATAGAAGGCTATCATATTCCTTTTTTAGTGCTATGCTAATCTAAATTAGCTAGCAATCTGATTTTCGTGTATACAATGGTTGTATAGCATTATCATCATCATCATCATCATGCACCGGCCAAGGCACCGGTTCATGCCCCAGCTAAGGCCCCTGTCCATGCTCCGAAGAAGGCTCCAGTTCATGCCCCAAAGAAGGCTCCAGTTCATGCACCAGCCAAATCCCCGGTTCATTCCCCACCAAAGGCACCTGTCTATGCACCAGTCTCTCCCCCACATGGTACAGAAACAAATACTCGATAAACCTCTAAAGCAAATGAGAAAATCAAAAGCTGTTGTTTTAGAATTCATATAGTCTGCTGTATACTGCAGGTTGTGTGGCAATGTGTGCATCATACTGCAAGCCAGTTAGCCCGAAAAGGCCCTGCATGAAAACTTGTACTGCCTGCTGTGCCAAGTGCAAATGTGTACCTGGATTCACCAAGTGCAGCAACTGGGATGAAGTGATGATCCGTGGCCATATGGTCAAGTGCCCCTGAAATTGATCTAGTGTTTTTATCGTGTTATTTTAATTGGTCTAATGTTCTGTATCAGTTCAATCATGTAGCAAAACCCAGTGATTGGGGCACCAATAACTTCTTTCAGTGTTTATTATCAGCACAGTTCATTTTAATACTTGAATAACAAATATCACTTCTTTAATCCCTTTATAATGGCCTCTTCTTATATTACATCATACTCTCTCATAAATTGAAAGAAAATAGGCAAGAAATCTACACAGGAATATGAAAATTTATTGTGCATGCTCAAATAAGAAGAGCCCCATGCAAATTTGTTGTGATAATTATGAACAAGAATGAAAGTGGCCACAGATTAGAGCAACTCAAATTATAATGTCAGAAATTCATATAGTCAGTCTTGTAATATTAACCAGCCTCGTGGCAAGAATGGTGAAGTCTGGCATTCTCTACTCTCTATAACACAAAATCTTGCTGCCAGAGGGCATGCAATAGTTTGTTTTATACATGAACAACTGCTGAATGAAGTTCCAATGATGATATTCTTGTATGGGATAAAACCAACTTTAAGGTTCAAAACATAAGACGAGTGTTGTAATCAAGCCTATGCAAACCACCCTCCCCACCCCAGGGGTGGGGATGCAAGACTGATAAATTATGAAAGAAAACTATTGTTTCTCCTTCATATAGCTCTGTCCCAGTGGAACCTCTCTGAAGTTTTTGTTGCAGCTACAACTTGCCCAGAAACACCTCATGTGCAGTATTGACATTTCACTGTAGTTTTTAACAGATTAAATCCATCAGCACTGACTACTTTGACTAATGCCATTGACATGTGATATCACATGGATAGTTTCTAAGGAGTATCTTAGTTGTTACAGTTTATATCTTATTTTATAGACCATAGAAGACTCTAGTACGTCGGTGCCAATAGATCTGTCAATGGCACGCACTTCCTGTTTACCTTGCCAGGCCCCTTGGCAGAAAAAAAAAAAAAAAAAACAGACCAACTTGATATTCACTGAACAAAATACACCTCCATCCACTATGTATCTCTATCACATAGTAGAGGTGCACTATGTGTTAATCTAACAAAATCTGTGTCCAAGACATAGTTAAGATAGACAATGGATCCATTGTAGGACAAGATGGTACACATCTTTTGGAGTTAAACAAGGATGTCTTGCTTCCAAATGGATAAATAGATAGAACCAGACCATCCCCAGCCAATTAATTTAGTCGTAAATGGTGAGCTTGACCAACAAATCACTAAAAATCAGCCTTCAAGGCTGATTACAAGTTTCAAAAACAAGCCTCGATACAGTGTATCGGTAATAGAGTATTTTTTACACATGGTCTGGTGAAATATATTAATAGATATATTAGTTTAACAGACCCAGGGCTAGTTGCAAAACTAGATCTGCATAGAACAGATATTATGTCTCATTGGTCGACTGAAGCTGGCATATTAGTTGCTAGCAAGACTTAGCAAGTCTATATATACCAAGAGGCTCTATACTTGAATCATCACTACATAGCTGCTGGTATTTCTTGGCTTCTTTTCTTCCTAGGAAAAATGGCTTCAAAAGCTGTGCTCCTTGTGCTAGCCTGCTTTCTTCTAGTTAACACCAAGGTATGGCTCTCTTTTTTCCCTTTTTCTTTATGGATGTAGAAAAATGCTTAGATTTCCTGATACTTTTTGGACAAGAACTCGAAATGATCAACGGTCAATGGGGAAGTATTTATCGAACGCATATACTTCTTTTGTAATGAGTGCGCACACGCACACATGTCCACCTGAGATAAGGCTTTATATGTACTTTCTTTAACATGAATATTAACTTCTTTTTGCATCCTTAATCCTTTGGTTTTGTAGGTTTCATCAGAATGGGAAGAAGAAATCCTTACTGAGGTAACACTGTGACTATCTCTATCAGCTTATAACCTCTTTATACGCCTTTGCTCCCAAGAAGTTCCTGTGCATCATCGTTGAATCTGAGTACATATGGCTTCATAAATAAGACAATGTGCCATTTTGAACTTTGGTTATGACTTATTTTGCAGTAATCATAAACTTAGAGATACAATGTATGTAACCCTCATACCATAATCTGTGTTGCATCAGTTAATGGCATTTCGAACTATGCAACAAAGTTTCATATTTGGTTCAGATTTAAGAAATCAATTTGAAGAAGATATACACGCTGTCTGAGGATTGATGTTAGAGTTCTGCATAACATTAGGTCCTATAAATGACTGCCCTCGATTGTGGTGTTGTTCGAGCAAATCCCTGCATCCAAATAGTATTTCAAGTCATAAACCATCAATGCAACACCCTCGAGTATTTGATCTATGAAAAAGTTATGCTAAATGTTTACTCTTACAAATCTTGAAAATTTGTTACTTATTTTGTTATATAGGGCAGCACACTTCCCCCGGTAGGAAGTCCAATTTATAAGAGCTCACCACCACCACCACCCAAGTTTCCACCCCCGCCTCCAATTGTCAAGGCACCACCACCACCTCCTCCCCTGGTGATCAAGGCACCACCTCCACCAGTCACGGAGCCAGCCCCTCCTCCCGCACAACCACCAAGAAACAGACAAGGTAATTTCTTTCCATCTAGATTCAGTTTTTTTTTTACTCCATGTCCTATGATCCAATTTAATGTAAATAAAATCCCAAATCTTGTTTTTGCCTACACTATGAGCAGAGTGCATTCCACTATGTGTTGTGAGGTGCAAAAATCATTCCAGGAAGAATATTTGCATGAGAGCCTGCTTGACTTGCTGTGAAAGATGCAAATGTGTTCCTCCAGGACAACATGGCAACAAAGAAAAATGTGGCAAATGCTACGCCGGCATGACCACCCGTGGTGGGAAGTCCAAATGTCCCTGAGAAATGGATACATTTGAAGTCACACTTGTTCCTCTGAGCTTAATGTATGACTTTGAGTACTAAAAGGAAAACAAAAGAAATAAGATCATTATCAGAGGAAATAAGTTCTTACAAGTTTCTTGATTCATATTCATTCACGAGGATCCATATATTTATTTTTGTATTTTATCAGCTCAATCTGGAATTGTTCATCTGTTGAAAATAAAATTCATTGAAGGTAACAATGATATCACAATGAGGAAACTTAAAACAGTATTTTCTTTTCATGTTATATGTTACCTTGTGTGCATAAGTGGAATGGACTCTCCAGTATCTGTCTACCCTAAGAAATCAGGTCAAGGCCATAAAAAATCTTTTAACTCCATTAAATCGAGAAGTTACATCTCGACGGAAGCTTCTACTTGCCCTGAATTCCATCATGATATGTTCAAATAATCAATACCTACTTCATTTGTAGGTTAGTGATGGCTCAAAATGTAAGATCAGGACAAAACTATAACATGTTGCTTCAAACAAATAAACGAAAACGTAAAAACAAACACAAAATGTTAATAATTAAACCTATTAAGTTCTACCATTCTTATCAAAGGGATCAGATGTATCACAGGAAGAAAAATAAAATATACAACACTTGCATTGATATCACCTCCAAGCCGGTCTACTGCGTAGTTTGGGCTTCATGACACCTAGCTTCTTTGTGATCACCTGTATTTATCATCAAATGCCTGGAAACTATCGAAAGAACCAAGAAAACAAACCTAGGAATCATATTTCTTACATATTAACATAATTGTTTTGAACAAACAGTACTAAGAACTAGTATATATAGCTGAGGGACATGGCACATTATCGCCATAACCAAACTAAAGATTGAAGCTGTATATATACATTCATTTATACTCATCAAGAAAAAAGGAAATGGCTGCCCCTAGAATTGCTGTTGTGGTTGCAATTTGCGTAGCGTTGACAGCTTTGACGGCAAGCGCCGAGCCCGGTCCCCGGCAATGTCCCCAAGGATGCTGCAACTGGTGGGATGGCTTCCTTTGAAACAGTTTTCCTTGGATTTGTTGCTGCAGCCATGTCATTTTTCACCATGAAGGAGATGATTTAAGCTTCATGTTTTGTGCTTTAGTATTATAGCTGTGTGTGTGTTTCTGTTTTTTCTGTGGGACCTGTTACAGAACACTTGAGCTGATGTTCTTGATTACTTAATTTTTAGTTCCTCTGTAATAAAGTCATATTAGCACTTCAGTTGTCTTCTAATATAGATTTTTCTTAAAGTACTTCCCTTTTGATAGAATTGCACGCACTGTAGAAAACAAGCTCTGGTTGGATGAGAAAATGAAACTACATCTCAAGATAGATCAACGAAATTAGACCCTTGTTAAGTATAAACATTCGGGTACGAGGAAACAATAATACATTGTATTAAAATGTAGTAATAAAGATGGATAATGATGAAGCTATCGGTTGACAATAAAGTACCCATTTTTTTTTATCTAACTAGACTTTTATAGGATATTCCAACAATGAACTTCGTCGAGAACAATCAAAAATTTCTTTTTATTAAAGAATGCATTATGAATTGTGATAATAACTCATAATATTGGGATCAAGTAACGAATTTTAATTTATTAATGTTAGGTGATAATAGCTCATAATATTGAAATCGAATGATGAATCTTGATTCATTAATGTTGGGCGACAGTAGTTCATAATATTGAAATCAAATAATAAATTTTAATTTATTGGTGTTGGGGTAACAGTAATTTATAATATTGGGATTGAATCATAAACCTTGATTCAATACAATAGTATACTAATGGTGCCGACAAAAACGATAACTCAACGCCCATCCGATCAAATTACGACCAAGGAATATTTCTTGCAACTAGATTGCCTAAGTTGGGATAATATAAAATGATGGTAGCACTGAGACATCATTGATTTGGGCAGCACATGCTCCAGAGACAACGGTCTGCATTTTCTTTGGGAATCCCCTCTTAGTTTCACTTAGACCCTAAATTTTTTATTATGACCCAAATTTGATTTGGTTGAATCCAGTCCACTAATCAAATATAACTATAATTAATTTGTGAATAATCACTTTTTATAAAGTATATAACCTTTAATCTTTAATTAGCTTTAAATTCCACTAAGTAGAACCTTGGCAACAAATTAGAAATATAAATAGCCACCGACTCGCCGTGGGACTGGACCCAACATGGGACCCCACTTCCAGCACACATCCTCCCTTGATTGGTGGAACAGAAGTGGCCCGTCTCCTACACGCGCAAACAGATTTTTTTTTTTTTTTTCCTCTTCAACTCGCGTTTAGTTAAACCCAATTCAAATTTTATTAAAATATACAGTGTAATATTTTCTGTTATACTCATTAGTTTATGATGACTATAATATAAAGAGGAAATTTTTAGTTTTCTCTTTTTATCTCAACTTTTTTCTTATATTACAATTATTTTTTTACTACTAATATAAAGCATTAATATGTATAATAAAATATATATTTGGAGTACAGTAACAAAAATTTTAAATTTACTTAAATAAAATACAATATTTTAATAAGTAGTTGGAATCTCATAATATCTTTTATAAATAATAATACTTTAATATGCCTATTTTAATAAATTATTTTAAACTAAGTTGTGTTCTATTTTTTAAATACATATATATAAATTTAATAACATAATATTTATTGATAATTTTCAAATATAAATATATTACTTTTATAAAATAATTAAAAATTTTAAATTGATATATTCTTAAATTAATTACAGATTTCAACAACGAGTTTTGTTGAGTAGATGAAATTTTGTTAAAAAAATTAATTATATATAATAATACCAAAATTATAAAATTTAAAAATTAATAAATAATTCTCAAATTCAAAATTTATCACCATGACTTGCAGCGAGTAAAACCCTCCCTCCTCAAACACCAATCATCAAAACCCACCCCAGCCTCCCCATCCCCCACCCCACTCTCTCTTTCGATTTCTTAAGTTCATCTTCAGAAGAGGGATAAAAAGATTTCAGAATTTGTTCGAACAGCATTAGGGAAAGGAAGGATAAGAATTAATGGCTCCGCCGTTGCTTCTAATGCTTACACTCTCCGCACTCTTCCTCAGCCCCACAGCGCACTCCCAGCGGCAGCGCCAACCACTCTTCACCACCACCTACTACAGCAAAACATGTCCTCGATTTGACCAGATCGTACAGGACACCACCACCAACAAGCAGATCTCCTCCCCCACCACCGCCGCCGCCGCCCTCCGCCTCTTCTTCCACGACTGCTTCGTCGGCGGCTGCGACGCCTCCGTCCTCGTCACCTCCACCCGCTTCAACAAAGCGGAGCGTGATGCCGACATCAACCTCTCCCTTCCCGGAGACGGCTTCGACGTTGTCGTACGCGCCAAGACCGCCCTCGAGCTAACCTGCCCCGGTGTCGTCTCCTGCGCTGACATCCTCGCTGTCGCCACCCGCAACCTAGTCGTGATGATGGGCGGCCCATATTACACCGTGAAGTTGGGCCGGAAAGATTCTTTAACTTCCCGGGCAGCTGACGTTGAAGGTAACCTCCCCCGGCCCACAATGCCGATGAATCAAATAATCCAAATTTTCCAGTCTAAAGGATTTTCCGTTCAAGAAATGGTGGCTTTATCCGGGGCCCACACCATCGGTTTTTCACACTGCAAAGAGTTCAGCTCCATCTTGTACAATTACAGCAAGACATCGGAATCTGACCCAGCCTACTATTCGGAATTCGCAAAGTCATTGAGAAGTGCCTGTGCAGATTACCAGAAAAATCCAACACTGTCAGTGTTTAATGATGTAATAACTCCGAACAAATTCGACAATATGTATTACGACAACGTGCAAAAGGGCTTGGGGCTTTTGTCGTCGGACCACGGCTTGAGCTCGGATCTGAGCACCAGGGGTTACGTAGAGCTGTATGCTAAGGATCAAAATGCATTTTTTCAGGCATTTGCGAGAGCGATGGAGAAGCTGAGTGTTCATGGTGTCAAAACTGGAAGGGGAGGCGAGGTTAGGCGCAGATGTGATGCCTTCAACAATTAAAAACTCTATTTTATTTATTTATTTTTATTTTGGTAATATGTTGTGTTGTTTAAATTCTTTTTCTTAAATGTGTATGTATACGGAAATGTTCAAGAATTTTAGATTATATTGAGGTTAATTTATGTATATTTATGCATTTCAGCACTTTGAATATTATATTTTAATTTTATAATTTTATTCAACTTTATATAATTCATATTAAATTTATATTTTATATATATAATATAAATTTATAACTTAAAATTCAAATCTTCTTGTATTGATTGTGGCGTTTGGGGTTGTGAGTAATTGAGCAGTAGAAATGAATTGTTTCATTGAATTGTTTCATTTTCACACAGGTTTTTATGTTTTCATTATTTTTAGGATTGAAAATATTTGTACTAATTTTTTGTGTAATGAGAATACATTAAAATTGATTATATTTTTATTTATATTATATATATTTAAAAATAAAAAATATTAATATATTTTAAATTAAATTGTAAAAATGTATTTAAATAATATTTATGATAAAATAAATATATATTTTTATTTTTTAAAATAAAATCAAATTAGATTTAGAGCGTTACCCTTTTTTATTTTTTATTTTCCTGGGGAAGTGTGAAAGTGGAAACACGAAGTGATGAAACGTCGGGTGAAGCGAGAAGGAAAGAGAAGGCTGCCTCTTCTTTGTGTGTGTGTTGTAATAATTAAAAAGTAAGGAAAGGCCACCACCATCGAATTAAAATCATACTTGTTTTTTTTTGCTGCTGTAAAATATTTGAATTAAATTATATCATGTTTTTGGTGGCATAGAATGTTTGGATTAATATATGACCTCCTAAAATGTAATTTGCCAATTTACGTGGATTATCATCTGTCAATCTTATTTGGATTTTGGAGTTGTTGATGATTCTATCTGACTGTAATTTATTTTTCCATTTTAAGAGTATCGAGTGAATACTTTTGTAACCGTATTGATAATATTGATATTGTATTATCTAAATAATAAATAAATATTTTATTATATAAAAATTAATATTTATTCATTATTGATATATTATAGCATCGTATACATTGAGTTGATTTTTGTAGATACTCTGGTTTCAGATTTCTTTCTTGCATTGAGGCTTGGGCAGCATCATTGTCTCAATTATTCAATAATTTATGCAAATCTGTACACTGACAGCTCATTCGCAGTAGCACATTTGCCAATTAGCGGGCAGCTTTTAGGATTTTACGCGTATACCCATTATGTGCATGATAACGTGACGTGACAGAAAGTTTATGCTAGAATTAAAAATATTTCATTTTTTTTAAGATTTATTTTATAAGCACAAAAAGTATCTTTTAAGTTATGAAAACTTATAAGAAATTTATTTTGCACACAATCAACTGTAAACTATTATTGAAATAAGTGAACATTCATATTTTTGCTAAATTTGAATTTTAAAATTTCATAATCATTTAGCCATATGCAACAAAAAAAAAAAAGGGATTGCACTTGCACCATGAATAAGATCACCCCTTAATTCTAGAGACTGTAGGAAATTTTCAACTTGCAAATGGAGTTCAATTTTCCAGTATATGAAATGACAACCCACAGGAACAGGAAAAGGATCACTTGCAGCCATCAGAATCATGTTTGCATATCTCCGTGTAACACTTTTGAGACGAGGCATTGGCAGCAACACTAATCCACTTCAAAATTTCCCAGAAGAACCTGGGACAGCATGAATCGATGGTTCAAAAATCGGTTTGGGTTAAACCCGAGACCCAAATAAGAATCTTCTTCTGATCATCAAGAATCAGACTCGAGAAATTTATCGGCGGTTGAACAATTTTAGACTGTACTATGCTCACTTTGTTTTGATTCTCTAGAGGCAGGTTTAGGGATGCACCTTGCAGGGTACAATAAATTGAGCTGATTAAGAATTTCAGGGGTGAGAGCAAATCGCAGACTTTTGAGTCTTTACAGTTTTGTGTCAGTCTATGTAGAGAAACTAAAGCCCCATTCTGCTTAAAAATTTCAAAACTTTTTAGTTTGATCAAGAGTTCTTTCCTCTCCTAAAGAATTAAGAGTTTGAGATTTCGACATCATATGACGAAGAAGAACAAGAATAATAATAGTATATTGTTATAAGCAGAGATTTACGGGTCAACGATTCAAGTAATTACTCAATAAAGTTTCCAGCTTGAGCAACCAGCAAACAGAAGAACTATAACTTCAATCCCGTTCAGGTTAGCAACTCATAAATCCTTTTCAAAAATGAACAAGAACAACTCATGAAGATGAAACCATACCAAGAAGAAACAGGAAATGGAATAACCACAGGTTAATATTTCAAAGCCAGAGTGGAATTTACACTCATCAAAATTCTTTATTTACAACTTCAGCAATCATCTTTTTTATCATCTTTTTTGTCGACACCAAATCTTGAAACTCAAACACAACAGCACCAATGTCTAAAATAAGCATCAGAAGCCATGTGAAAATTTACACCTAATTACAACCCAATCCCCAAAAACACCAATTCAAAAATGAAACAAAAATTGGCTCATAGAAAAAACATCCAAACTCAGCACGAGTTAGACCCAGTCCTCCGACTAGCTCGATACTGAGTCCGACTCAGATCATCCTCCGAGTTAAGCAACTCCTCCCAATCAATTTCCTCATCCTCCTCATCCTTGTCACTCATAACTTCCAATATTCTCCTCACCTTCTCTTTTGCGCGCTCGCTCGCTGTTTGCTCCACCTTCCTCAACACCTCCTCTGCCCCTGCCTCCTTCGCCAACCCCTTGAACCTCAACCCACCATAACTCAGCCCACAAATCGCGGCTAAGCAGCTCTCCCGAGTCGCCACTGAGTCAAAATCGCCCTGACTCAGAAAACTCACAAGACACTCCACGGCGCCCCCATCCAGCATCGCGGTCCTTCCCTCAACGCTGGCAGCCAAATTACACAAAATCAGCATTACCCGACCCGACATGTGACCCGATTTCACCATGCCCAACAAAATCTGGACAGACCCGAGTTTGATCATCTTAACCCGGTTGCTCTGTACCAAAGAAAGGTGGTATAAAGCCAGAGCCGAGTCATGCCGAGTCCGCTCCGAATCAGACCTGAGAGCGTGGAGAAGTGGAGGCAACGCGCCCAAAACCCCGATAGCAGTCTTGTTCTGATCGCCAATGGATAAACTGAAGAGTGCGCCGGCTGCATGTTCCTGCGACTCAGCGCATCCGCCCCTTAGAACGTCAATCAGGGGTGGAACAATCCCTGATCGTACGATCTTCACCTTGTTTTGTTTCTCCAGAGACAGGTTCACCAACGCCGCGACAGCGTTTACTTGGAGAGTTGAATATCTGGAGCTGACTAAGAATTTCAGAGCTGAGAGCAACCGCGGAGTGCAGAGACTGGCACGTGTCTCTTCCTGGGTTCGGGTCAGTTTCCTGAGAGAAACCAAAGCCTCCTCTTGCTCGTAAATTTGACAGCTTTTCAGCTTGGCAATGAGTTCTTCCTCTTCCAAGAAATTCGAGCTTGGGGTTTCGATATCACAAGACGAAGAAGAAGAATAATACGAAGGTCGAGTCGTAAATGGCAGAGGAGTGGTGGGCGGATTTTGGGGCGTCACGGATTCGTCTGAACTGGTGACGGACACCTCACTGGGCGTCCGAGTCAACTCAGTCCCGGGCAATTGGGGAATTAATTTCCAGACGATACTTTTAGCGGAGTAAAAGTCAATGGGTTTTGGGGGGTCGATGAGTTGCTGGCGGCACCAGTTGAGAATGGTGGACTTGAGGGCGCGGTTGGGGATGACGGTGGAGAAATCTGCGGCGGTGCCGTCAGGGAGAGTGGGTTTGAAGGAGAGGGAAATGCAGGCGTGAACGCAGTTGCGTTCGAAGGTGTGGCCCGAGGATACTATAACGGGGTCCGCCATGACCGAGCCCGACACTGGGCATAAAAACTCTATTGGAATTGAAGAGGGTTGCTGAGTTTGAGTTTGTTTTTTGAGTAGTAATAAGGGGGATGGTGACTTGTGGAAGGAAATCTTCCACCTCTGTTTCCCACTCCCCATAGAGAATTCTTTGCAAAATGCTGTGAAAAAAGGGCTGGGGTGCGTGTGCGTTTATTGACGATGGAGAGATAAATGCTAGATTATGAGAAAATCCATGGTTTTAGTTTAGGGATGGTTATGATGGGATTAAGCGAAAGGAAAACGGAAGAGGGATTGATCAGACCAAACAGAGAATCCTAAACACTGTGCAGAATTGGAGGGGTCCAGCAGGAAAACAAGCAACGACCAATATCACGATGAAAGAATTGAGGTCATAAAAAAGAGTGAATGAATTATTGCTTGAATTGATTGATTTGGGATGACTTTTTTGCTCTCATGCAGAGTTTTTGTCGCTGACAGGATGATTTACGCAATTCCTGGACGTTGATTTGAGATTCTCTTGTGCTTTCTGTAGAATATATTGTGCCCAAATTTTATTTTTATTTTTTGAAAAAAATTAATGTTGGACCAATGATGAGTCATTGTAAGATTTCTTGTTCTCTTTTCCCTTTGAATCGACTTAATTGAAAGTGCAGTGCACTCTGAAGTTTCTGAATTCACAGAGAGACAAAAAAATCATGAATATTTTTGGAAACAAGGATTTGCAGTTGGTCCGTTAATAATTAATATTGTAAATGCAGTAATAAACTCAATAGTCTCTCTACTAAAAGGGGAAAAAGAATAGGGGATTTTTCTGATTACGATTCGCTGTATTCATAGATAAAGTCGTTGTTTCCAACTCCAAAGATTGAAGAATTTATTTCTCTTTATTAGCTTAATGATTTTTCTAATAATTTTCACAAACTCTTGGATATCTTGAATTGTAATCAATATATATACAGCGAGCTGCTTTTAAAATTAAAAAATTGTAGTTTGAATTTTTTATTTTAATATGTTATTTCATCTTATAAAATAATACTAATACTTACTTTTTTTTTCGCCAAGAAAATAATATAGTTTACCATAACCATCATCACTTAAAGGACTAGTAAGTTGAACAACTTATGTGAATTCTTAAATGGAATGAATGCAATAATCATATTTCATCTAAAATTATAGAAGATAAATAATGAAAAATATTAATTAATAATAATTCAATAGTATTTAACATGTTACACCCCTTTCACTAGGGTGTGTTCCGAATCCATTCTATGAATATGGTAGTAGGTTTTGATTTTCTCGAAATTTGACTTTGGTAGACAAAACTTTGGAAGAATTTTCAAAGGCTTGAAACTAAGAATAGCTCTTCAAGAGGCTTCATGTTTACTTAACCAAAAAAAAACTAACAAAAAGTTGGTCACAGAGTTAAGGCCAAAAGGTATATGGCCTACAATATTGCATGAAAACCCGCAAAGAATGCCGCTCCTGCTTTCTCTAATTATAATTGACTTTCAACTTAATTGTTAAGTTTTTTGTTAAGTTTTCCCTTCATTTCTTTTCAATTGTCATTGCAGGTTCCCAGGCTGAATATTCTCATGAAGATCTTCTGCAATTATTTATTATATATAAAATTTTATTTGTAAAGTATATATATTGCGTTTACAATATTTTTTTTTTTTCAGAATATTCTCTCTTCTTTAATCATCTCTCTGAATTTCTTTTCTTAATTGGTTGGTACCTCATAGTAATTGACGAGGAAACGTAAAGGTAACTGAAAGTCCAAATCACTCGTGATAATCTTAAAGATGGGATGATTAGGTAAACTATTAGTGATTAATATGTCACTGGCTCGCACTAAGCAGGATAGTATAATCAGTGTTCCAGGAAGGCCACCTATTGAAACAGCTTTTCTCAATCCCCTCTGTTCACCTTGATGGATGTTATTAATTCTTTGAAAAAAGGATTAGCATCTGGAAGGATCTTGCTTTTAGCTTTTCCCCCAACTGCTATGTTTACCTGCTCTACACACACACACGTATCACACATATATATACACATAAAGAAATGATAATTTCACCCTTGTCTATCCCCATTTTGCTATGATGGGAAAAAAAAAACATAGTAAAAAGGTCAAACAAGTCTTACCATAAGAATGGACAATTGGAGTTGTTGGCATGAGGGGTTGGCCCTTGACAATAAAGTAACAACACAATAAGCATTTATGCTTTTGAAACTTTATAAAAAGAAAGACAGTATTTCTTCTTTACAAATTGGCATATACCTTTTGTTTATTTCACTGTAGATATATACGGACCAATTTGTTATTGTGGCCCAATGATTTGGGTTGGGTCAAATTAGTAAAATCCAATTCTGAGCAGATCTATAATGCATGATTACCCAGACATTTATTGATTTTATTTCATTTAAAAGATTATTAAACTATGGACAAGAAAAATAAATGTTACATGCTTATAAGATATCCACCCTCACATGAAAAGTTTCTAGCCCAAACTTTATTTGGGATTCATTAAAGTAAAACAAAAACTAATTTGGGGCACACTAGTTTTTCTATATTTGCTAGAAGAGAAATATTGTCATGAAGTGAAGTGAAGTGAGAAACAAACCATAAAAATGACATGAGTTAAAAAACATATTATAGGTAGAACACTGAAAAAGAGAGGAAATGGAGAGCCTGTTTGGTTCCATTTTTATTCTGTTTTTAATTTTCACAATTTTATGTGTTTTTATTTTGTTAATGGATTTTGTGTACAAATGAAAAATTTATTTGAACAAGTGGTGTAGAAATGTAGATCTATAGAATTAAAGAAACATATTTTCAGTATTTTGAATAATACAAAATGCAAAGAAAGATAAAAATAAGACCATTTTAAATGTAAAGAAGAGCATGGCAAGTACTAATAGAAAACTTACAGTGGGTGTCTCAATATCAAAAATTGGCTCCTAATATAAGAGCAATTATGGATGAACATTCAGCAGTGACAGAATGAAGAATGAATGACCAAATTACCTAGTCACCTATCATTGAACATCTGCCTTGAGAAAACAACAATTTTATACCTCACTAGCATGGAGGACTGCTGGTTAATTACAAACAATCATATGCCCATAGGACCAAATTACCGCACCAACACAAAATTGAGATAACAATAGCAGTATATAAAAAATAACATGAGCCTGGAAACAGATTCATAAATCACCAAGTCCGTATGTTGTTTTCTAGCTGTTGAACTCAAACATTCAAGATCATAATGCCTGGAGGAGTGTACAGAAGGATCACAAGGTGATAAGCAAAATCCAATTTTGCATGGTGAACCAATCAAGAAGCACAATTCACAGCTCAAGACAACGTATCAATTAACGAAGGGAAACGAATGAAGGCCATCGATATTATGGTATGTGGGAGAAAAAGAATTACATTTTCTTGACCATGATAAAGATTTACATACAGTGGTAGTTATTCAAACTAGTGCATACGGGACTAAAGCATCACATATTCGCCGTTGTTTCTCTGATCTCTTCCAACGAAATGGCCTGCACAGCAGAAGGAACTCACAATAAGAAGGCTATAAAGAATATCAGAAGTTCAGACATATTTTGCAGACAAGGACCCAAAGGTAACAAGCCTCCCTCATTATAGGCTCAACTTTAATCAAGTCAATCACATGAAAAGGTGCATCTTCAATATTATTAACAAGCCAAAAGTGTAACAAGAACTTTTAAATAATAGGGCTTCCAACTCCACAAATGTTCACTTTTTGAATAACTGAAATTGAGAACCCTTAAGTGAAACGAGAAAACATCATGGAATATTCATACCTGGTCCTGGCCAGCAAAATCGTTCTCGGGGTTAGAAAAAGCATGCAGTGGCATTCCTTCCTGCCAAGTAGGATATGTAATTAAGCACAGCCAACTATGAATTAAGGATATTCAAAAAGAGGCTAAGGTTGCATTTGGATGGAATGATTTGATTTGAGGAGAGGATTAGGGAGAAAAAATTCAAATGACTCAATATAAGATGGACTTGAAATCCACTACAATAACACAAAAAATATCTCAAAATACGAGCTTAAGAATTTAAAATTTATTGTATTATGAGATAATTCAAACAAATTCAATAAATTTGTAATTCTTAGTTTCAAATCCATCAATCCAAATGGAGCCTAAGAATTTCGAATGAATAAGCTTCTGGAGAAATCAAACTAATGATTAAAAATTCCCTCTATGCAATCATATTTCTACATCACATAGAATGAGATGTGGAAAATAATTACGTAACAATTTTTTCAAAAAACAGTGCCAATAGAGCAATTTGAAACCAAGTATATTCCTGATCAGATCATCTTAGGGCAAACAGGTATTCTGTAAGAAACCAACCATACTCATGCTAAAGACAATATTCTGAATTTGACAACTAAGGAGTGTAGTCAAATGCAAATCTGATGACTAGTGATTAAACAAGCTTGAAAAAAAGGAAGACGAAGAAATGGTGAGTTAAAAGCTGAGAGCTGCAAGACGTTCTGGATGTGAGCTGAGTTCAACATCCCAGAGGGACATTAATGACAAATGCCTGAATAACTCTTTGCAGAACTATCAAAATCTATGTCAAGTCACAGCAGGAAATGTAGTACACCAAATTTTCAATGGAACTAATCATCAAAATCCTTCATTAGTAGAACTCATTCCCTTAGAGAGGCTGTCACAGATATTTCAGACTGGAGGGCCACAAGTTTTGGTTACATGTCCAAATGATTAAAACTATCCTTGTTCCGAGGCTTTGAGTGTCCTCTTCATTACTCATTTATTGGCAAATAAATACCATATATGTAGTTCATCAGCCCTGAATTCCATCCTCAAAATCTAATATTCCAGCTTTTGGTATATCAATAAAATTCAAACATACAGAAGTTGAAGCACGCTTTAGGAAGTTTCAACGTGAGATACACGTCCAGGTTGGGGAGGAAAAACATGATCCTCCAACATACTAAGACATGGATGGCAGGCAACAACCTTCAATATTGAACATTACCTTTCTCTCATAGGAACACAGGGACAGTTCCAAAAACCCTGCTGTACCTCAGCAGCTTTATCATCGTAGTGCCTGAAACCAAAGTGATTTAAACATATCTTGTGCAGCATTGAATTGTAGAAAATTTGACATTTGAAATGAAATAGGAATCAGAAAAAACACATGATTTGAATTACAAATCCTTGCCAGTAATGAATAATTACCTACAAGGGCAGAGGGGAGCACCCAGTGTATCCTTGTGTTCTGCCAATCCCTGTAAACGTAAGTGAGACAGCACAATTATTCATAGTAGTAGTCATGATATTCCCCAGATTTGACGAATAAAATCACCAGTATGCTAGCTCGATATTTATTTATTTTTCACTACACTTAAAGAATGTGCGAATTACTTCTAATTTCACTTAAAAAATGCAAAAAAAAAAAAAAACAGAATAAATCAGAGGAATCGAATGAATACCTTGATAACAACAGAGGTGACACCTTTATCGACACAGAAATATGTGTCGGACCTCCGTGCATACTGCTCCGAAAACTTCCTCATTATTTCCACCGATTTCTCGGTCGGTTCAGCTAAAATTGCGCGCAATCAAAATCCTCATCTTTTCACTTCCAACTACTTACAAAATATTCCAAAAAAAAACTAAATCCAGTGAATTTAGGGTTGGTATAAGATTACCTTTAGCCAATATGACATAACGGTGACGCGAAGGCAGCGGCAGTGGAGCGACGGATGAAATGCCGAAGCCGACGCTGTAAGAGGTGGACGCTTGGAGAGCTCTCATGGCGGAAATTATTTATTCGTTGTATATTAATTTTTCTATATTTCTAGTTCTCTATTCACCACTGAAATATCTATCTAGGCTAGTGTACGAAATTTTGGTGAGATTCTATTTTCTGGGAAATTTGATTGAAGTTGGTGAGCACCACTCGTTGACAATATCGGCGAAGAAAATTACAGAGCCACTCCTTCATCAGACAGAAAAGAATTCGGGCTTGGACTTGAGACCCAAAATAAAAAATAAAATAAAAAATAAAAAATTGGGTATCTAAAGCAATGAAGTCTAGCTTAAGTTAAATTCCATTAAGTATATGGGCTTTTATGCACTTAAATTAGGTGCATTTAATTTGATGTAGTTTTGTCATCTGATTCTGTTAATTTGATATAAATATTTAAGACTAAACTGAACTTCACAATCCCAAGTTTCACCATTTTTTTTTTTTTTTTTTAATCTAGATATGACTAATTATTAACCTCCAAGACACCTGTCCCTATCACTTTTGAGGGGGTAAATCGCGGAATATGGCTCAACTGATTTTTGGGTTTTCAACAAGAATTATACACTTTTGCGCACAATGAGTTCAATACACAGTGATTGCATCATACTAAACTCCGGCTGCAAAGTCCCACTACAGCAATACAGTGATTGCTCCGTATCGAAATTTAGTCGCAAATTCCCACCAGAATTAGCAAGTTTCACCATTTTAACTTATTGTTTTCAAAAATAATTTAAAAATATTTTTACTATCTTAATCAATTTATATTTATTATAATCATTTATCCTTCAATAATATTTCAAGTCAAATATTATTCATCAACTACATTTGCAGTGCTCAAAATTTTGGATCTTAATCATCACATACCACATACACATTATATTCTATGGTATTATTATTTACAATTACTTTAATTGTTTCTCATACGAATTATTTACAGAAAAATCTTATATTATTGCTTTGCTTTTAAGCGAGAATGAAAAAAAAAAAGAGAGAGGGAGAGAATTTGGTGAAAACTCTTTTCTAATAAGAATTTAACTTGAAAATATCATTAGAAGACAAAATATCATATCAATAAATATAATTTAGTGAGGTAAATTACTTATAAATTAATTTGAAAGATAATGTGATCAAATGAGAAAAATTTGACGGGTGACGTACGATTTATCCACATTTTAATTCCTTACTAGGTGGCCGTAACATTCAAAAGGATCTATATTCAAAAACGTTTATCCTTGAATTGGGTTGAATTCAACATAAGAAAGTTTATCTTTGCATATTTTCTTTACGAAGTTTGTTTTCCCAACAAATTATATGATGCACATTGCTCATACTAAGACATTTTTATACCCTTAAATTGCATTTTAAATATATGATATAAAATATCAAATTAAAATAGAAGATCAAAGTGACCAACTTCAATTATATAATATTTTTTATACTTGTTATTTATTTTTATATTATTTTTTTATGCTAAAAATCCCTTACACTTTGGCACGGAGGTCATAATTCTGAAAAGATGATTCATATGTTCCTAAACAAAGTTGCTACTTGGAATAGCAACTTTGCATAAAGTTGCTAAGCCAACGAGTTCCTAATCATAGTGTTTTTGACAATCGTGGTGGAATACCTCACAAATATAGAAACCAATTTGTCAATTTGTTGAAGACTTTACTGGGCTGAACCGTCCAAGGATTATTAGCTCTGGGAATCAGATTGGGAAAAAATCACATAGCCCATTGGGCCCTTATATCCCTTTTACCCAAAACAGAAGAATTTCTATATTCACACAAAAGTTGGTATGATCCACAGATACATACACAACTGTGAAATTCTTTATCCGTTGATCCACAAAAAATATACATATACATATATATATATATATATATATATATATATGTGTGTGTGTGTGTGTGTGTGTGTGTGTGTCTCAATATGTCTTAATGAACATCATATTCATGTCATAAATGCCAAGAAGAAGAACATATATATATATATATATAGTTCAACTTGTTACTCGAACAAAACCTATTCTCTAAACATTTATATTCATACAAAGATATTTGCATACATGCAAGAAATATATTGCCTTTTTTGTGGGAGAGTATTGAGTACTACTTCCAGCAAAGAATTAAGCTAAAATTGTGATGTGCGATTTAGTTTTCTAAAAGGAAAAAAGAAGGCACTTTCTAAACAACTTACTTGATTTCCCTTCTTCTTTAAAACTTCATCAAAATCTCAATTTACAACTCTAAATTAGTAGAGTTTCATCCTGTGTTTGTGTTCTACATTTCGATCAGCATTATTCTTGTTCGCATTTTTGTATTTGGATCTTCGATTTTAATGGAGAGACAAATAAATAAATATATATATATATCGCGTAAAATTATATGATTTTTTTTCTGTGTAACTTCCCCGTCCCTATATAGCATTAAGCAAAAAAAAAAAAAAATATGAAGCTAATGCACTATGTGAATCGATAAATCCAAAATTGAAAACAAAAGAAAAATAGAAATGAAGCAGACATTTTGTGATATAACAAGTGCACTATGTAAATTGATCGAAGGAGGAGATGGTGTTAAGCTCAGAGCCCTAATAATTTTAAATCTGAAAAGACTTAAAGTAAAAAATAATAATAATTTTAAATCTGAAAAATCTGAAGTAAAAAAACAATCAATGATTGGACTAAACAATCTTAGAAACCTGGATGAGTGGTTTCTACGAGCCCCACCTCAAAGTTTAATCATTAAAAAATCTTACTTAAATTTAGGTTTTGATAGCTTAGGCATCTCTCAGCCGTCATGAATGTTTACAATGTCCTATTATTATGTTTTCTGGAATAATTAACAGTACAATTATTGTACAATGCATTGTTTGTGATTAAGCCATCATGAATGTCATTAGATAAGGTCCTAATTATTATATTCAGTGTAATAATTACCAATACAATTATTGTACAATGTAATGTTTGTGATTAAGCCTGTCATGAATGTCACTATATCAGGTCCTAATAATTATATTGTGTGGAATAATGACAAATACAGTTATTGTAAGATGTAAAATATTAAAATACAATCATTTTACAACAAATTGTGTGTCTTCTAATGATCATTGGATTGCAGGAGGAAGGATGGCACAATCGACCCCTCTTGGTATTAGAGGTACTCGATTTATTCAAAAAAATTGCTAAGAATCATCCCGTTTTGATAAGAAAACTTTCTGTATTTGATTTATTCAAAAAATTTACAAATAATCATCCCGTTTTGATAAGAAAACTTCCTTGAGTGGATCACAATGCATATAATCATTCATGATTGATTATTCGCCACGTGAATTATCAGTAAAGTAAAATATAATGTGAGGACAAAGATAAAAAATATTATTAGAGGATTCCACTCGACCACACGTATTAAGCAAAGATAGAGAAATAGTCGCAACCTTGCAGCAGCATTATTTCATCTCGGCACAGAAACATTAAAGCACATCAAGAAGTCATGCCCACAAATTATTATTATTGCAAAGCAGAATTTCAGACACGTTTCATTATTTGTCAAACTTTCACAAAATAAATGTAAGTACAATGTAGTAACCCAGCTCTATGTCCATAAATTAAATGCTCACAGTACAAAAGAGACAGAACAATTGAATAATTAAGCTGAGGAACAATGATTAACACCAGAGCTGATGGAGAAATAATTTAAAGTGATTTTTTTTTTTTTTTATAACTGAAAAATTATAGCTAGCCATCGGATCTACATAATATATGCAGATGAGGATGTGAAGAAATAAAGGCCAAGAAATTAGATCAAACCCTAACGTCAAGCTTTGCAAACCCTAATCTCCACAAACACAAACAAATGGTGTCCATAAGGGGAAAAAAAAATCTTCACATCTTATACAAATGGAACAACATGTGATACAGATCCATAAGAATGCAACACAGATAAAATCTAAACAATCCAAGGGAACAAGAACAAACCATAGAGAAAGATCTTGCCTCACACTCAGACAGATACAAACAATCTCAGACATCTGCAGCAGTACAATATTACTGAATAATAAGTTCTTCTCTCTCTTTTTTTATCCTAATTCTTGGGTAAGCCCTAAAACTCTAAGCAGCAGATTCACACCTTACAATAATTCTTACATCTATTAATTCAAGATCTAAAAGTTACCTTTCACCAATACTGAAAAGAAAGACAACCTTTTAGCTTCAAAAGAGCCAAGAAATCAGTTAACAAGTAATCGGACCATGATGCTCGATTCCCCTTGAAGAAACCAAAGTAAGAAAAGAAGTTGATGACTTGTAGAAATTTGGGATCAAAGTCTTGGAAAATAAGTGGAGCCCTTTTCTTTTTTTCACTCAAAAAACTCCAACTTCTTCTTCTTCTTGTTAGTCATCATTATAAGTTGACACACGTCCATATTTCTGACCCCTTTTTTCTTTTTCTCTTCTGAGAAATGATGATAGTTTTGACGCGGGGTGAAGAGTAATGGTGAGCATAATGATGGCTGTTTTGAAGAGCGGAAAGGAGTGGCGGTTGTGGTGGTGGTGGAAGAGGCGGTGGCAACAACATAATGATGATTGCTTTTGGGGTTGAATAAGGGAGAGAAAAAGTAAAGTGCAGAAGGAAAAACCCTCGCAATGTTTTTCGTGCCGTCTGTTTCCTTCCTCCTTTTTGATCTATAAAGGATTGCATCTCGCTTTCCACTTTGGATTTTATGTTATAATTAATATGTACATATAATTAAAATATAAATCTAAAAATGAGCATAATTTAATTAAATTCAAAAATAATAATTTCTAATCTAAGGAGACAAACAGATTCTCAAGGTCCAAAATAAGGGCCAAAATCTCATAAAGAATACTTATAAATACTTCCTTTGTATTATTTTACAAAATATGTTATTATATTTGTTGTCATTTTATAATATTTTATTCTTTATATTTACATTATTTGAATGTTATTTTCATCGAGACAACTTCTGATGCCCTAATAATTGGTTGTAACACAGGAGTCACTCAATATTCTTTTATGAAAAATTTAATGTTTTAGAGTGATTTCATATCAAATATAATATATAAAATATAAAATTATAATAAAAGATTTAAAAGTATTTGCTCTCTTTTTCTCTTTCTTTCTCCATCTAACTTTTCTACTGATAGGGACATTGTGGGAGGAATTCTAGAGAATAGTTTAGTAATTGACATTATTTCATAGCGCGTCATTTGTGGATTTTGGTAAAGGTTTTTCCCTTTTCATATGTTTCTAAATAGTAAAAGTTTATCGTAATTAATTCACTTAAATAAATTTAATAAAAGAATGTTTGGTTAAATTCACTTCAAACATCTTATGTAAAATACTTTTGAAACTTATAATATATTATACCTTATTTTAAACAAATAACTAAAGTATGTAGATAATATGAAATTATGAAATTTATAATATATTAGTAATGATAATTTTACAATTTAAAAGGTCAAATTAAAAAAAAAATTATTAAAATTTTAAATCCATAAATTAGGATCTCTTTATTATTTTTTGAGCATATAAATTCTTCTTTTAAAAACAAACACTCCATAATATTTTATAAGCTTCAAATATCTTATAAAACAACACCCAGTATTTCTCTTTAAACTTAAAAACAGAGAGTGAAGCTTGCAATTTCTGTAATAAACCGGCATAACTATACAATTCTCTCATCACTGCAAAATGTCTAATTTGTACGATAATTACTACTGTTCATACATTTGTTGTTAGAATTTAATTCGAATAAGAGAATAAGGTGCAAAACAAAATAAAACAAATTCCTCCACAGCACAGAATAAGACCAATATTATTCAAAAATAATTTGTCCTTTTTTTTTTCTCTTAACTTTATTCTTGAAGTAAATCCAAGCACATAATAAAATATCTGTAACATTAATTTTAATTATCAGAAAATGTTTGGAAAAAAATCAATTTCTTTAAAGCTAAAATGGTCCATACTTCCCCATGCTCCCCATCGTGGTCCATACTTCCCACATTGTCATAACATGGACACGTGGTTGCAATTCGCTTATCTTCTCATGTAAAATAAATAAATATGGAGGAAATGTTTGCGGACAGTATACCTAAAAATTTGGACACTTTTCTAGTTTTGGACAGAAGGCCCCTTGAGCAGGGGTTTCTATCCCTAATATTTTGGAGGTACTAGACCACCTGTTCCTAGTCCTCCACATTCGTTGATTTCGTTGCACAACATAAGGGACATTCTTCTACGGCTATCATGCAACACAAGGGAAAATTATTTGGAGTTGACATTCCTCTAGACTTAGGGGCTGGCAGGACAATCATTTCCCTCCCTCAATTGAATAAAAGTTTAAATTTAATATAAAATTTTAAGTATACAACCCTAAAAAAGTAAAAAATATTTTTTTTTCTAAAAAAAAAATAATATTTCCCTCCAAATTTAAATTTTCTGATTTTCGTTCCTACATACAAGGAAATAAAATCATTGAAAGCCCTCGTTCCGAGTGATCTGGCCCTCCACAATCATTAATTTTGTGATGGTCCTACCAAAACAATATTAATTGTGATTGTTTCTAGAACCTTAGAACCCCAAAAATTATCTTACAACGAAAATAGACTTAAACCACTTCCTATCAAGACAGATTCCACAATGGAAATAGACTTAAACCGCGTCACTATTAACAAAGATTCATCATGTGCATAATTTTTTGGCTACAAGAAATAGCTTCTCTGCTTTGTTCCTCAGGAGGTTAATAACCTGGCACCAAGCAATCTGTTGAACATCCTCAGCTAATTCATCAAAGCCCTTTCTGTGTGGTTTGCCCGACCAAATACGGCATTTCACTAATTCTTCATATGGATTTCACAACGTTGCAAGAAGGGCAACTCAGCATAAGGTTTTATTAGAAACAGCCACAAGAAGCCATTTCTCTTAGCAGTTTACTTTTGCTTTAGCTTCAATAGCGCTATTATCATAGTTACCCTGAATCATAAGCTGTCATACTGGATAATGCAAGCAGTACCGCTTGATCATTTTGTCAAACTACCAGAACAAACAAGAATACTGGATCGATATTCCAACACAAGAGCCAAGAATAAGCACACTATTCATGGAATAATTAAGAAACTGTGTATGGATAGCAGGTCTTTTGAATAGTGTTACTATCATAACGGCCCTGAATCGTAAGCTCTATCTTCACTATAATGCAAGCAAAACTGCCTGATCATTTTGCCGAACTACAGGAACAAGCAAGAAATTTGAAATTAAAGGCAACAGCAGAGATTAAGTGCAATTCCAATGGAATAACTATGAAACTGTGCATCAGTAGCCAGGTCTTTTCTAACCTGGAGGTACTCAAAAGAATGCGACAAGCAGAGTAGTGTTTACCGAACAGAATCACAAAAGTAAAAGCCTAAAGCATTTGGGTGACAATTTTTCACAATAGCACAAGTGCAAGAACTCTAGAGATATTCAACACATGTTCAGGAAATTTTAACCGGAAATTCAAAACTGAAAGTTGTGCAAAATCTACTGACCAATGAACAATTACTTCAGTAAACAAACAACTATTATATTTCCACATCTTTCCATAGGCTACAAAAATCAGAGAACAACACACTTCAGGTATCTGCATGATCCGAATAAATATAAGTAGGAGAATGTACCATACTGGCATAATGTGTTTGAAAGTGATCTGCCAATGGAGATACTTCCTGAATAATGTATTTGGAAAGTGATCTGATAATGCAGAATGCTTGAGTCCAGATACTTCCAGTTGGGATAATGAGAAGTGTGCAAGCTACCATCAGAAGAAATTCAGAAGTTATTGTGCCATAACAGTTTATTCCATCATTAAGGAGATCTTGCTCTAATTAACATCTCAGTTCACTTCCATCATTTAGAAGAAATATACCACAATTTCATCTAAAGATTTGTCTAAAAAATGTAAAAGAAAAATTACAACAGTTCACTCAGTCACCCAGACCCTTGAATATAGTAATTAAAATTCTTTGTTTTCTTTGGCTTTCCAAAAATGATGATCTGTGCCAATTCAAAGCTTCTCTGCTCAGCTGGTTTGCTTCCACCTTTGATCAGATTGGGTTTGTACGAGCTTGCCAGACCTTCTATAGTGATCTCAATGAGCGATTAGCCCATATGAGTTTGGTAAGAAAAGAGCGCTTCAAGGTCCAACAATGTTCTCATAGCTAGTTATTGTATGGAGTAGCTCAAATTTGAATAGAAGTAATGGACTGAGGATGCTTTCAAGCAACAGAAAAGCCAAAAAGAGACAACTAAATATTCGTAGCACACAAACATTTCATTTGTGCTTATTGAGTTGCTTCATAACATCTGGGTTTATCACATATTGGATAGGGTAAGTACCCTCAGGTTGAAGCATTGTTTTTGGACGAAATAAATCAAGAAAAGAAGTCATTTCACTTGCATTGTTTCATATCTTTTCTTTCTAACCCCCACCAGAAACTATTTCACCCTGAATTTGGATCCATCAACTACGGTCTGAGGGCACTTGGTGGTTGGGGTGGGGGGAGGCGATGGGATGCATAGAAGGTCGAAGAGGGAACAAGGCACACTATACAGTCGGTACTCACATAGCAAGACCACAAGGAAAGACACCATAAGCCTAATTTTTTTATAGCACCTATTGACGAAATCATTTACTTCAACAAAACTACCTGCATTGAACCCGCAAGTAAAGCTATCAGAAAGTAGCTACGTGGCTTATAGCAAGTAAATCTGGCTGCACTATATATAACCCCTCAAACAGAACATGATGCCTTCAGGAAGGGACTGAGAGGCTATGCTGTAGAACAATAATGTCACAGAGAAATAAAGCAAAGTAGTCCTTTCTCGTCCTTCAACAGGTGGACTGGAAAAAGAATTAACCTCAACGAGAAAATACTTATGGATATTCCTGTTCCTAATATATTATCAGTTACTTGAAATTAATCAATTTTATTTCTACCAGCTTGTCATTTCAGCTGTCTAATTGGTCACAAAACTCAATCATTGAGTTCCTTAGATCCATCTCTGTCATTCTGGCAGCGCAGATACATAGTAGCTCAACCATTGAGTTCATTCAAACTACACGTTTCTTATTAAAAAAGATTATCAGGCAGAGTTCATCTGTATAAATACAAAGGGGCGGCCATCAGCCAACACACAAAAGCTGTATCAAGGGATGATGATAAACCACTTGGCAATATGAAATCACAAATGCATGATCATTAGCTTAAAGCCAATGCTGTCATTTCATGAACTCATTCACACTGCAACCAAATGATTGTTTGTTTGTCAGCTTAATATTGCATAATTTTACAACAAATGTCCAAATTATAAAATTGCAGTATATTGTGCCAAAAATAAGCAGAACTTCAAGTTCTGAAAGGCATCAAATTTGGACAAGTGAAACAGAAATCTAATCACTCTAAATAGAAAATTTAAAATTCAAGCACTTACAAGAGTTAGAAAACTTAAGTACCATATCCAAAATGTCAGTAACAATTCAAAATACTCATGAGATGGTTATCATTCCACCAAACTTAAAGCAGCAACACAGATTTTCTCTAAATTCTTTCATGTGTAATGCAAAACCAAATTATAGAACATTGCCTACATAACAAAAGAATAAGTCAAACTCTTCACTATAAAAATGTCCCTCTAATTTACCTCAAGGATGAGAACCATAACCATTAACTGTGGACTCGGGAACCACCACAATAGCCTTCTGCATCTCCACGCTCCTCACCTCCTTAATCCCATCTCCGTCATCCTCATCATCGGTATCCAAAGTGAACTGAGCATGGTTTTCCAGCTGCATCTCCCCTCCATCTCCGACTCCAAGGGGCTTATACCGCATAAACTCCCGGCTAATCCCATTCGTCTTACAGAAAAATGAGTACAACCCAACAGCCAAAGTAACAAATAGAGCCAAATGACAGTTAAATTGTAGTGTCGCAATGGCACGTCCACGATGATACTCGGGATGCCCTTTGCACTTAATCGTATAATTGCCCCTGCTCCTTTCATGCAAAGCACACCCATTCGCTATCAAATTCGAGTAAAAAGAAAAACCCATCTGCAGAGTCCACATTCCCTGTAAAACTAACCCAAGGCCACGGCCCAACCTTGGGTAAGTTGATTTTGGGCTCTTTAATTCAAGAACAGTGGAAAATAGACATATAGCGATGGGAACTAAAATAAGATCATAGTAACGATTCTCAATTCCACTCGGATCCTTACTTTGCGTGTAAAACAACAAGAATTCCTCTCCAAAAGCGAACGCATAGATTACATTGAGTATCTTTAAAGGAATTCGAAAAGAGTCTTTAATGTTTGTCAAAATGCCTAGAACAGAATAGAGGAGAAAAAGAAACGCAATTGTGATTACCTCCAACTGTAAGGCGAAACCCATGTTATCTTTGGAGCTAACGGCGTCGGATAAAGAAATTAAAGAGTTAACAATGAAAAGGGCAGAGAGCACGGCGATCAATAGAAACGTTACCGTCGATGAAAACGATGCTTTCTCGGGCGTGGGTCTGTTAATATTTTGTGGCGGGGAGGCCGGCAATTGCGATGATGAAAATGATGATGGGATTTGTTTCAGAGATTCGGAGGCGGATATGAGTGATTCCCACGCGCCGATCAGAATTAAAGCGCCGCCGGCTACTGTGTAGGTGAACAATCCCATTGTTGACTTTTCACTATCAGCGTTCCCAAGATTGATCTTACTGAAGAAAAATCGGGTTAAGTAAATGGCGAAGAAAGGAGAATGGGACTCGAATCTGGATACATATATCAGGTCAACGAATTGGATCCTGGGTTCTAACCCGGCGGCTCACGGCTGTGCCTTGACGTTCGGTGCCGCCGACTGCCAAAAGGAAAAGCTAGAAACGGCTTTTTTGGGACAACCGAAGATTATTCCAAATAGCTGAAGATTAGAATCGATCATCAAATAGTAGTAAGTGATTATTGAAATAAGCAAGTTAACTGTTTGCTCCAGAGGCAATAATCAGAGTTTTAAGTCAATAATAATTTGCAACTGGTAGTTTTAAGCAACTTGTAATCACCCTCATTCCGAAGAAGACTAAATTACCCTTGTAATTTGGAGGAATAGAATTGTTTGTCCTATCAAAATCAATTATTTTTCAATTATGGTAATTATATATACGAATGTATTAACAATAAACAAGTATTATATCAATTTATTAATTACAAAAATTACCCCTACAATTTGGATTATTTACAGATTTATCACTCTAAATTTATAAATTACAAATATCTCTTAAAATTTATCGTTATTTTATAAATACTCATCACATTTTACAAAATAGTGACAAATATTAAATGAATATTTATAATTTATAAATTTATAAAAATAATTTTTTTTGTAAATAGATCAAATTTTAGGAAAGGACCACATAAAATAATTCAAAAAAGCATTTTAATTACATGATTAGTATAGTGATTTTCCTAAAAATAGACATAGGATTATTTATCCAACGAGCATAAATTAAACATGTTCATGCTTGACAATATCCATATCTCCATCATCGTCAATAATTCTTGAAGAAAAAATCTGAATTTATAGAGTATATTACTTTTACCTCCGAATCACAATATTTCAAAACATATTCGAATTAACTTCGTACGTCTCAAATTCAATAAGTGGGCAAAGTATCCATTTTTCGAATTGAAGAGGCAAAGTGATATATGGTTAGAATCGCATCTAAATTTTTTACCTACATTTTTCAATTACTAGAAAAGCATCTTGATTAGAAAAAATATTCACTTTTTTTTGCCTCTTTATACTTAGTTTCACCAATAATTATACTTCAAAATACTTATTATTTATCCGTGATCAATATTTTTTAACTTTTTAAATAATTTAGTAGATCGTAAAATATGATCAAAACAATTTTCTTTTAGATTTGACTCAAAGGATAATCTAAAAAAAATTATAGTTTTTCCATTGAAAGATTAGTTCCCATTTTATTGCCCACATAATTTACATAATGAGATTTTATCGTTGCAACTTGCAACTCAATGTTTTTATAAGGCTCCAAAATGAGTTGACTCAACTAACGAGCCTACCAATCCATCTTAAGTCAGGTTTGGTTGGAGTTAAAAATTCTAGAGGGTCGAGTTCAGGTCTAGATTGCCTTAGCAACACAAGCTTTTAATTTTGTATACATTAATGTTTATGTTATGTTACAATACTAAGACCATAATTGTAATAACAACAATAATACTAGAATAAATCATATGAAAAAAATAAATTTAAAATAATTCAAATATCTCAATCAAGTATTTGTTTTTTTTTTTGGCAAAATTGCACTTTTCCTTCTTTTTGATTGGATGTGTTCATACATGGTCTTGCGCTTTATAGACTCATTAAATTCCAAAAATGGTGTATATTTAGTCTTTTTTTTACTAACATGTAGTTGAAAAACCAATGACGAATGCCCTTATTTAGTGTTTCTTTTTTCTTTTTCCCCTTTTCCGTATGTATTTATTTATTTATTTCTCTTTTTATTTCTTTTCTTTTCACCGATATTGCTTTCTTTCGTTTTTGCACTTTTATCTTTTATTTATACCAAAGTACAGTATAATTTTTTAAATAAATTGCATCTAAAAAATGTCCAAAAAAATATAAAAATAGATAACATATGAATTCACATAGAATCCAATACAAATATAAATAAATTGTCCAGGAGTAATACATATTTATTTTTATATTATGTTGTATATGTAGTGCTTGTAATTATTTTTAAATTATGTAAAGATTATTTTATACGTGTTGTTACAAAATTTATAATTATGACACAAAAGATAGACACAATCAATTAAAATAATACTTCATAAATTACCAGTATTTAATTTTTTAATTGTATAACATTCAACTAACACTTGTAAATAATTTTAAAATATTTTTGGGGTATTAAATAAAAAATAATTTTAAAATAAAAATTCTAAATTTGCATAAATATGCAGCCCCATACTCCATAAAGTATCTTGTTCCGTTAGACACGTTCAATTTCCAAGTCGTTGATCATCAGCCTATTAAAAAATCCAAATCCATCAACCACGCTTCATATTCAAATTCTTGATATTTCCTAGATTAAATTAGTATTGCGACTTCTTAGTGGACCACCAAAGACGGAGTTTACCCTTGACTGGAAAAAAAAAAAAAGAACAGAAAAAAAAACAAAAAAACAAACACGCTTTATTTCTAGTTTTGACTCGAGATTGGACCAATTCGATGCCGTATGAAACGTAACTTAATTTGATTTTGAAGGTCAATTTGAAATTTTCTTTTTAATATGGTACTTAATTAGGTACAATCGTACTAATTTTCAGGACACGCTTACTTTGTGAAAAATCCCTCAAACGAATTAAAAAATTGAAATCATTTTTTTATGTAAAAGAGTAGAACATATAATATTTTTCTAGTAAACAAGAAATCCAAATCAAGTATTATTATAGATAAAAAAAAAATTGAAGTAAGTTGAATCAGTGGATTGTTCTAATAAATTGATTTAATAGATTCTAAATATTAAAATAGCAAGAAGACGTAAACATGAATTCTCCTTCAACGTCGTACGTCTTGTAATAAAACATTTTTTTTTTATAAAGACTCTAAAAACAAATACTTCATATTACTTTTTTAAGAAATACTTCTGTATGATTAGTTTTTTATATTAATCTGTATAGTTAAATTGTGTCCACTTATTTAAAATGGAATGAGAATAAAACTTGTTATAGACTCTATATTTTTGCCCAGATATAATTGTATTGTCAACTCAAAGCAAGTCATTCAATTCTAGACAATAAAATGTAACTAGTTTTCTTTCTTGAATTACGTCCTTTACGGGGAAAATAAAAAGTAGACTAGTACAAATGTATAATTGTATTGTAATAGCCTTCCATTTCTTGCTTCCATTGAAATGTCTATAAAAAGGGGTATGGTAGCATTATCACAAACCATAAGAGCTAGACCTACTTCTTTCACCATTCCCATATTCCTATAGAGTGTTGTTTCTTTTACAGTCATTCATGGCTCTTAAACTTTTTCAGCTCTTATCCTTCATCTTCCTTATTTTCCTAGCCCTTTCTGCAATTGGCCATGCCAAGAGAGGGGTACCAAGTGACAAAAATTCATCACCCTTTGAGTTCATCAAACAATTAAAAGGGTGTCACAAAGGTAACCACACAAAAGGGATCCACCAGCTCAAAAACTACCTCCACGAATTTGGTTATCTTGAATATCTAAACAAAACCCATGCCAATGACGATGATTTCGATGATGCCCTAGAGTCCGCCATCAAAACCTACCAACAAAATTATCATATTAAACCCACAGGGATATTAGATGCTACAACGGTATCAAGAATGACCGTTTCTCGATGCGGGGTGCCCGATATCGTTAACGGTACTAACTATATGAACCCTCACACAAAAAAACACGATTCGAGCTCGAGTCGCATACACATAGTGTCTCACTATAGTTTCTTTCCTGGAAATCCGAGATGGCCACCTTCTAAAACACATCTAACTTACGGGTTTTTACCTAACACTCCCACAAATGCCATGCCCCCCGTGGCACGTGCCTTTCAAAAATGGGATTCTGCTACACATTTCTCTTTTTCACAGGCTCAAAACTATCGGAATGCTGATCTAGTCATAGGGTTTCACCGACGCGACCACGGAGATGGAGCCCCATTCGATGGCCCTGGCGGAACCTTAGCCCATGCATTCGCCCCGACCAATGGGAGGTTTCATTATGATGCAGATGAGCGATGGGCCATCGGGTCAGTCGCAAATGCATTCGACTTGGAAACTGTTGCGTTGCATGAAATTGGGCACCTTCTTGGGCTTGGGCATAGCTCAGTTGAGGCAGCAATCATGTTCTCTGGAATTGGAGCCGGACAGATAAAAAATCTGCATCAAGATGATATTCAGGGAATCAGAGCTTTATACAATGTCTAAAATCAACACGACATGACTAACATAAAGGACCTGCAATTTCTATATTTCTATGTATGAGAATAAGTTTTCCTCGTTGGAAATATCTACTGGTAATAAGGATTTCTCTTTGATTTTCGTATTGTACTTGTTAGAAGGCGGATCGATATATGATTTACAAGAATCATGAAAATAAACTTTATTATTCATCTGTTGTTTTTCTTCATTGAGCACATATCTGAGAAGGTTTAACAGGTCTCATTAACAATTACTTATACATATATAAGGAAATAATTTGAACAAAAGGGGTTGCTCCTACATGTTGCCTATCAAAACTTGAAAATAAAAAAATAAAATAAAATAAAAAACTTCACAAGGGGCCAAAAAACACTGTAGATATATCATTGCCATGTATTTTTAAGACTATATGGGGTTGTTCTCGTAGCAATCCAAAAGATATGCCACAAAGACTAACTATCATAATACATGAGAGACTTTTCTAAATATTTTCTTGGCAATGCCCACTATCATAATTCTTGTGCCAATTTCTTACAAGTGTTGCCCTACTCGAGTAATATACATCCTTCAAATTCTTGATCATGAAGAAAAAATTTCATTTGTCCAATATGCCATGGTAGACTTAATTGCAATTTTAACTAAAGGGGTGACAATTTAGGTACACAAAATACAGGGTACTATTATAAAGACAATAAAATTGATTGAAAATTATAATTTTCGCATTCAATTTGAAAAGTTTCAAAATTTGTAGCCAAAACATCTCAGGTGGACATAAACAAATCTGCATGGGAAAAAAGGCCCAAGTGATTTGCTCATATGGAAAAATTGCCAAATAAGAGAGTTTTTTTTTTTCTTTTCCTTTTCTATTTCATTTCATTTTTTTTTTCTTTTTCTCATCTTATTTCTAATTCCCACCGTTTTACCACCCACTTCACCGTCAGCCACCACCGTCCCACCACCCACTCCATCGTCCAAAACGCAATAAACCCCAAAGGGACGGACTGAACAAATCCAAAAAACCTAAATGATAAACGCAAAATGATTGAAGCGGCCTTTGATGGAAAAATGTGGGAATGCAGAAAAACGTGAATGATAAATTTCATGGATGGTTTGAAATTTTAGTACAAATGTGATGGTTTAATTTATAGTTTTCAATCTGAATTTCTGTACTTCATCTCTAGAGTTTTGGTGCAAAACTTGGCGGCGACGGGGCTGGGGTTTAGGGGTGGGTATGGGATGTTGATGGCCGGCGGCGATTGTTGGCTGAGATTCACATGGATGCGGGGGTGAGCGTGGCGGTGCCATGACTGGTGGGTTAGGGATGGTGGTGGCTAGTAACGGTTGGGTGTGGTTTTGGTAATAGCCTGCGACAGTTGGAAATCACTGAAGAAGCTTCCTACTTTGAAAAAACTCGTGTAAAGAACTATGCTCATTGTTCTCGTTCTTACAAGAACTTTAGAATTGACAAATTCTTGCATCCCAACAACAGTGAATATGTCAGAAAATCCCCAACAATATGTATTGGGGAAGCAATACTTTTCAAACATGACTTCCCTTTTAACAACATCTTATGATAAAAGAATTTCTTCTTTATCATGAAGACTCTTAAAAGTACTTTGTATTACTTTTCTAGATATACTTCTCTACGGTTACTTTCCTTTTTTTATTTGTACGGTTTTAAATTATATTTGTATCATCTATATATCCATTGTTTAAAATGGAATGAGAATAACTTGTATAGACTCGGTTTTTTTATTCTGGATATAATTTATATTGGCAACTCAAATCAATTCATTTAATTCAAGAAAAAAACATGTAATTTAATTTATCTTTCTTGAATTTCTTACTTTATGGGGAAAATAAAAAATAGACTATTATTAGATATACTGGCATTAGCATATATCATAACAACTTATTTCACCACTCCCATATTCCTATTTATCGAGTGTTGTTTTTTTTTATAGTTTTATTTATGTTGGTATATATTTGGTAAGTATAATATCAAAATTATTATATTTTGGTAATTTATTAATTATGATTTATAGTTGAGACAACAGTTTAACTTTTTATTTTTAAGATGAATTTGTCTTAATGTTTATGGTATTTGACAATCGTCTTCCAAGATACAACAACTAGCTTCTTGTGATAGTAATACTATAAATAAATAAAAGATTTTTAAGAACTATGTGGGATGATTTGGGAGTATAAGAAAGTAATTTGGAGTTGAGTGAATGAAAATGATTGAAGTAGAAATTTATTTATAATCATTCAAAAATTGTGGGAAAAGACACAATTTTTGAAAAATGCTATAATCGGATCACTTGGCCTTTTTTGGATAGCTACATGTGTATGGCGTTGATTGAATAGGCACATTGTCCAATAGATATCATTGACCGAACACCTATTTGTCTCGTCAACTGATTTCATACGACCACGTGTCAGGCTTAGATTGGAAGGAAAAAATAATTAAAAATTTAATAAAAAAATTTTAAACACTAAGAGCAACAACTAAAAGGGAAAGGACCTCGCTGGGAATTGATGGCAAAAGTAAATAGTGTTCAGGGTAATTTTGTCCACAAAATTGTTTAAAACTTCCAAACAGTGCCATGTCATAAAATTTCTCCAACGGGAAGTCATAGTGTAGGGGCTGAAGTGTAAATTTAGTGAGTTCGGTGGGGGGCGGGGGGCAAAATGTTATTTATTAGCCGTAAAAGATGTCCTGTGTTTATCTTTAGGAAGGGGGTAGTCCAATTGTCCAAACTCTAGATCGAATTTAAACCAAAATTTCCGCCAATCGGGGATAAGACTATTCAAGCATCCAAACATACCTTAATTAAAGCACACATCGTTACTGCTTATTAGAATTGTACAACTGCAATTCCCTCCAGTGTGGCGTTTCCCCTTTTCAGCTCTTCTCTGCTTCCCGATCCGATTCTCTTTCTCTCAGGTAAATCCCTTGTTTTAATCCCTGAAAATCTTTTTTGTTTTTTTTGGGTAAATTTTATAAAAATTGTTGAGATCTGAGAAGAAGTCTTAGATCCATATAGTTTATGTTTAACACCTGACGTCATTTACGTTTCTTCCAAATCTTTCTGATGTAAAGTCTTGTTTTTTGCTTGAGATTCAATTTTTGAAATTAAATTGTCGAAGAAAATTAAAAGGGTTCATAGTTTGAATTTTTATAGATTAATATAATTGATCTGGAATAATAGGTTTTTTTAATTTTTTGTGACCATATACATGTATGTACATATATATGTATTTGAGAAAAAGGTTGAGGATTTATATGCATGATTAAAAGACTGTTAGTGGGAAATTATGTCCAGAGGCATGATATTAGGTTCGTGAATTGCTGATTTTGAAAAGAACATGGATCTAGTTTAGCTGAAACAAGATGTTACTTCGATCTTTTTTGGAGTCCCTTTGGTTCCATTGTTATTGATTTGATGCCCCTTGGGATTCAGTTAGGGGAAAATAGTAAGTTTTGAGCTCTGTAATGCTTAATTGTTTGATATGTGATGGACTAATTTGGTTGTTGGATAAGTGATAATAGAAATTGGAGTGACTCCGAGACTTGTTACTGGAATTAATGATGAGGAGCTTCATTTTAATTTGCATTTGAATTGAATAATACAGGAGTTGAGAGCAGACATACAGCAATTCAAGGAAATTGAGTTGAAGGTATAACCAACAAGAAAAGATGCCTGCGCAGAAGATAGAAACAGGTCACAATGATGTTGTTCATGATGCATCCATGGATTACTATGGAAAACGTGTGGCAACGGCATCATCCGATGCCACTATAAAAATAATTGGTGTAAGCAACAACTCTACATCTCAGCATCTGGCTACTACTTTGAGTGGACATCAGGGCCCAGTCTGGCAGGTAACTTGGGCACACCCCAAGTTTGGCTCAGCGCTTGCTTCTTGTTCTTTTGATGGTAAAGTCATCATCTGGAAGGAAGGTAATCAGAATGAGTGGTCTCAATTTCAAGTTTTTGACCACAAATCATCTGTCAATTCTATTGCATGGGCGCCTCATGAGCTGGGGTTCTGCTTGGCTTGTGGTTCTTCTGATGGGAATATTACAGTCTACACAGCTCGATCAGATGGTGGCTGGGACACTGCAAAAATCGACCAAGCTCACCCTGTTGGGGTGACCTCAGTTTCATGGGCCCCTTCAATGGCCCCAGGTGCATTAGTTGGATCTGGAGTACTGGAACCTGTTCAGAAGCTGGCTTCTGGTGGCTGTGATAACACGGTGAAGGTGTGGAAGCTATATAATGGGAACTGGAAAATGGACTGCTTCCCTGCCCTTCAAATGCATTCTGATTGGGTGAGAGATGTTGCTTGGGCTCCAAATTTGGGGCTTCCAAAATCCACTATAGCGAGTGCTTCTCAGGATGGTACAGTTGTCTTATGGACCGTGGCCAAGGAAGGTGATCAATGGGAGGGTAAAGTTTTGAAGGACTTCAAGATTCCTGTTTGGAGGGTCTCCTGGTCTCTGACTGGAAACTTGCTGGCCGTGGCATCTGGGGACAACAACGTCACACTATGGAAAGAAGCAGTTGATGGGGTGTGGCAAGAGGTCACCACAATCGACCAATAGAATTCAGGTTCTTTTAGCTGTCAAAGGAAGGGGATTTATTTTGTTTGTTTATTCATACATTTTTTAGCATTGTTGAGGACCGTGTTTTATAGTTTCCCTGTACTCATTCATTGTAGTTGAATCCTTTCTGTATTGATTGCTTATGGTCTACTGAACCTAGGGAGTGAGAGAAATGTGATTGTCTAATCTCCTTTTCAGGATTTCTTCTGCTGTGTAGATGACATTTTCTTGAGCTTGTGTTCTTGATTAGGCTTTTTTACCATTTCTATTCTTAAACACAAATCTATTTTTGTATGCAGTAGTAATGGTAATTTGGAGCTTTTCTAGTATCGTACAGTTCTTCCACTAAACATTTTGAAGGTGTGGAATTGTTGTCAACTATTGGGCTTCTGATAGATTATGCTGATCTTTTATTACTTGAAGTGCCATCACCTATGATTAGAACTCTGCCCGTTGATCTCGACATCAACTTCAGATCTTGAATACTTGAAGAGATATTTCTCACACTGGCGCCATTATCATAGAGAGCCTCCATTTATTGGTATGGATTGTTGTGGTTTAACGGATTATGAGATAGGAGCCACTACTATACTAGTCAAGAAAACTTTGGCATAAACTAGTTCCACGCGTTCTTTTATTTATTTATTTTTGCATTAATTCTAATAATTTTATATTTTTCCAATAATTTATCGAAAATATTTTATATGTTAAAAAAATGACAATTTTATGTAGTAGTTATTACTCAAGTGGGATTAAAAAAATCAATAACAAGACAATATCACTGGCTCAAAGTTAAAAATGAAAGGCTTTGAATTAAAGAAACATAATTCAAAATTGTACGTAGAGCTGTAAAAGACATCAAATATTTGCAAATTTGAATCTGGCGCAATAATCACTTTTCTGTTCTACCCTGTAGTAATTACTCAAAAGGGATTAGAAAAAGTGCTATTATATTTTTCCATTCTTGCTCACAACCCAAGCAGGATTGTAAACCATTGTATTATAATGATGTACCATTTTAATTTTATGACGTCATCATAGAATATATATTTTATGCTCATAAATTTACTTATGACATTATCAAATTATCTGCCCTACTTAGACATGTAATATCCCTTTATTCAAATAGATTTTTCAATAATTCTACAATCCAAAACTCTCAATTATTTACACATATCCAGTAATGTGTATAGGATATATATCTATCTCACTACACATTTTATATTACCCACATATATGTGTGTGCGAGTAGTGTGTGTAAATGTATTGTGAAATATAACATCTACCAATAAATAAAGTTATCAACTCATTCTCCACAGTCTCATGCAAAATAACTCCCGGGTTACAGCAGAAAAAAGAGCTTCCAGCGCACATAGTTAAGCAAACAGATAATCACATCTAAACCAAACAATGAAAACTGAAGCATTTCCTGGAGACTGATTACAAAGCCATAGCATGTCACCAAAATCATAACATCCATGAATTGCTGTTTGAAAGCTTCAAATCCATGTTTTCGATACAATTATTCAAGCTTAATTTGTATCAAATCTGCATATGTTTCAGGCTAATCATAGCTAAAAAGAGAAAGAGAGTAATAGATCAATTTGTACGATCGCGGAAGAATTTGTTAACGGATGGCATAATTTCTGGAGCCCTGTTGCGAACAAACTTCCTAACAGCATGTTCAGCATACTTCTCCCCCTCTGCATGGTTATCCAACACACCAGCTGCCCTGTTTTCCTTATTCACCCTACACTTTGCAAGTACACGATAAGTTGATCATCGGTAAGGCTGAAATTTAACTAACAACAAGGAATGCGAACATCGTTTTGGTCCAAGATTAATAGGAGAAAAAAAGACATACTATGAATGAATGCAGCATAATTGTTTGCTTTTTCATCCATTTCTAAATATTCAACCAGATGAATTCCCAGGAATCTATTTAAGAAAATGTACCAACCACTTTGATTCTGACCCTCCTTGGTAAGGGTGGTAGTTCGGTTCGGATAATTCATGTCAGGCAGCATATTTTGCTACCCGAAACCAATGTATATACTCAGGTATCCGATTCGGGTACCAGATCAGTCAGGTTTCAGTTTTCCGTTTTGTTTTTTTAGTTGGCCAAGCCCAAAGCCAAAGCCAAAGCCAAATATATTTTCTTTCTCGGTTGGACTGCTTTTTCTTAGTCTATACTTTTTTTCTTCTTAACTTAGTGGGAAAAAATTAAATATGGACCAACGAGGCTTGGGTCTTCTTCTGAAGAACTCCAAGCCCTAGCACCAACTTTATTTCGTTTTCTTTTTTCCTAGAATTAGGTAATTCGGATAGTATAATACTACCCGAAATTTTGAAGCCGGGATTTGGATAACTCAAAACCCAAATTATTCTAACACAAAAAAAAAAAAAAACATTGAGTCAGGATCCAAAATACCCGACCCGAATGCCTACACCCGCTCCTTAGTCCACATTTGTGTCCCAAAGTTGGGGATGGACCAAGTACAAGCGGGGTAGTCACAACTAAGTGCAAATTTCATACATTACATTTTTTTTTAAATGAAAATTTCACCCCATTAATTTGTCTATTTCATTTGGATATTAGTATAGGTAAATTCATCAATTACTTATTTGCCTCCCCCAATCTATAATCTCATTATGTCCCTTCCAAGAGTGTTGTGCCAAATTATGTGAATTGCGCACGATATGATGCATCCTTAATGGTCCATATAATTATTTAGTAAAACAAAATTTCTATTTGTTATATCAAAAAAATTATTACCCGAACTAGAGATCCCCCCCCCCCCCCCCCCAAAAAAAAAAAAAAAAAAAACAAAAAAAAAACAAAAAAAAACAAAAAAAGACACCCTAGGCAATCTAGCTCAAACAAAAATAATGTCCCACACCGTTTGCATATATTTTCCCATATAACATTCTCATAGATCTCCATACTTGCAATTTTTTTCCTAATATTACAGAAATGGATAATATTCTAGTTATAAAGTATAGGAAATAAAAAATATTATTTTTTATTGAAAGTGATATTTTAATGTAGTTGCGATAATTTTTGGATCCTAATAATTTTATTATGTCACGTCAATTACATTCCTTATGAAATATTTAATTATTAAAATAATAATATGTTCTTTAATTATTGAGGGTTTCATTACCTTTTAAGAATAGAAAGAGAACGTAACATTTGGTTAATTAATAATTTTTAATAAGTAGACATATGTTACTAATTTACAAATAATTATAATAGTTATTTCACTAATTTAAAATAATAATATAACTATTTTAAAAACAATTAAATTAATAAACAAAAACAAAATGAAAAACAAAATCTTGAGGCGTGGCCATCCTAATTTCAGTGATTTTATAACTAAACCAAATCAATTATCTGCAAAAATCAAAATATAGATTAAACTGATCAAAATCCAATCAAGAAAATAATTAGAATTGATTTTATATTTTTTTTATTTATTATTTTTTATAAAATCGATTGAACCTATCCATGAATGATTAATTGAAACCAATATCATTTAATCATTGTTCAGAAAACATTATTCAATTTCATTTTTAAAAAAATAAAAATGCCAAAAGCGTTTACGCTGCTCCGCATCTTTGACTTTAATATATATATATATATATATATATATATATAGCACACACAGAAAGCGCATAGCGGCAGACCGCATCTTTGATTTTCAAAAAATATATATATAAAGCGCGGAGAGCAATATGTGCGTAGATCTATTCTTTAAGCCCACCGGAAACGAAAATTAAAAAAAATGAAAAAAAAAATAATAATACCTGACTTCAGGGTTAGTGCAAATATTTCGGACCAATTGCATCCCGCAAATCCCGAAAGCCAATCCAACGGCAGCAAACAATGGAAACACCTAACAATACGTACAATACATATCATCAGATCTGACCATTCATCAATCAAACAATCCAGAAAAACTCGGAAACAAAATGGTTACTGTCTAAATTCGGACCAAAAAAACAAAAAGGGAAGAGATCTTGGGATGGACCTCGGGTCGGATCCATTGCTTTAGAGTGGTGGATGAAACCATTGAATCTAACGAAATTTGTGAATGAATGAATTCTCCCAATCAGAAAATGGAGGGCCGACTCGTTCCTCGGAGCTCCACACCAGAAAATACTGCTGCAGCCTACAAATAAACACCTGAATTAATCCCTGCAATTAATTGACATTTTGGACCCTTCAAATTACTTCAATTACATTTTTTAATTATTAAAAAATGATTTTTTATATTTTACACCCTTAAAATATCTGTAAAATATCCAAATTTGGCAATGTACTTAATGCATTTTGAATTTACTTAATATGTGCAAAATGACAATTAACCAAATCCCAATCCCAGCTTACCACTTTTTCTATTTTTTCCCAGTATCTAATTTTGACATTTTATAGAATTTATAATTAGATCTTATCTTAAAATTATAACTCAATTATTTAATTTGTTTTTTATAAGACAAGTTTGTAAGTGGTGATAAGATGGTTTTTAGTTTAGTGAACAATATACAATTAACATTAATAAATATAAATAATTTTTTGGTGATTTTTCTCCGTTAAATAGAATATCTAAAATGTCACAAAGTTGTGATCGTGAATTTAGATTTTTTATTCAATTTTTTGTATTCTATATAATACATGTATTATAAAAAAATTAAATATACACATGTTATGTATAAATTAAAATAAACAATATAAATATATTATAAAAAAATTGATTCAAATGTAAAATAATACCATATGAAAATGTTGATGTGATTTCACATCACAAAACATATCCATTTTTTTAGGGGAATATTTTATTCAATATTAAAATCAATCCATATATTTAATTGTGGCACCATTTTAATGGGGTGCATTAATGTTAAAAATTGATGGCGGCTAAGTAATGGAGATGGTGCATGCAATACATGACCAAGATCCAATTGGCCCACAATTGGTCTAACAAAGACAAAATCTTTAAATCTATCCAATGGGAATTTATTTTATTCATTTTACTACTACTCGATTTTAATCAATTTTTTTATTACTTGAAATGAAATAGAATTAGTAGACAGTAAAAAAAATTATATTTTTATATATTTTTCCATATGTAGATTCTAGACTTTTAAAATATTAAATCAATATTTTCATAATTGAATCAGTGATCGAATTAATTTTATTGTCGGTCAGTTGTTTTAATCAGTCTAATCAATTTAACTATCGATCCGACTGATCTAATAAAAATTGATTAATTTTTTTTATTATATTATGTAAAATAGTAATATAATAGACTAATTATTTTGTATTATAAAAAAAAATAACTAACTAAAAGATATATCAAACAAAAATTCAAATAATTACATACATATAATTAAATACCAAGTTTAATTTTTTTAAAAAAATAATACAAAATTAATTTTTGATCCTTTTTACTTGATTCAAACTATATTTTGATTTTTTGCAATCATTCGGATCGGTGTGACCACCGATTTCGAATCAAATCAATTAAATAAATCAATTATATCCGATTATAAAAATATTGTATTGAATTATATAAGTAACTTCAATTTGTATAAATTAGTTTGATCTTGCTACAACAATAAGACAATAATAAGTAAGGGAATATTAAAATTAAATAATTGATAAACTTGGTAAGTTTAAATTAAAAGTACATCAAAAATTAGTTTATAGGCAAAATAATAACCGAAATATTTAGGGATGCCATTCAATGGAGATAGGAAAGGAGTTAGAAAATAACGATTGAAGGAGAAAAATATTTTTTTAAAAAATATAAATAAAAAGATAGTTTAATTTTTTATAAAAACTAGCAAAATTGTAAAATTAATAATTTTATATATTAAATTCAAATTAATTTAAAAAATTATAAAGTTTGGGGAGAATTTATCAATTAGATATAATAATTATTATAATATTGTTGCAACTTATTCCACAAATTCTCAAAATTTACTAACAAGATTGCAATTTGGGCCCACTTCTAAAAATTGAATTTCATCTACCTACTAATACTTTTTCCAGAAAAAAAAAAAAAAACAAAAAAAAAAACAACATGGTCACACTCAGGGATCTTTCACAGAGTGACGTCACTATCTTTAATGGCGAATCCGTAATTAAACGAAATAAGAAGCCCATTCACTCAACTAGCTCGCAACACAACAAAATCAACAGCCCAAAAATTGGTGGGCTGAAACTCCTGACGCAGATTACAGGGTAAAAGCAGAACCCGCCCCACCTCCCGGCTCCCTCCAAGAGCTTCTTCAGCTCTGCCGGAGGCCGCTGAAGTTGAATAAAAAAACGAATACAATGGCAGGCTCATCCGCGGCGAGGGCTGTTCTAATGTCACGCGCCGCCGATTTACCGCTTAAACCCATTTTCCTGCCGCCTCAGCAACAGCTATCCCGCCACCTCCTCATCCGCCCCTTGCTCCCTGCCTTCCCCAGAAACGCTCTGTCGTCAGCTGCTTGATTTCCGGAGTCGACGGCGGCGGAGTCTCCGACGAGTTTGTTTCCACCAGAAAATCCGGCTTCGGGCACGAATTCTCCGTCATGGCTAGTATGCTGAAGAGAATTGAGCCTCTCGATAATTCGATTGTTTCGAAAGGGGTTTCGGATTCCGCTAAGGATTCCATGAAGCAGACGATTTCTACTATGCTTGGACTCTTGCCTTCCGATCAGTTCTTCGTCACCGTTAGGTTTTCTAAACGCCACCTCGATCGCCTCATAGTCTCCTCTATCGTCACGGGGTAATTAAGATTTCGTGGTATTACTTCCGTCGATAATTGAATGTATTGTTTGTGCGGAACCATTTTTCTGATTGCTATGGCGAATAATTTACTCGACTTACTGTTAACTTTTTTCAAAAACAATTGAATAATGTTAAGCTGCAGAACATATATTTTAGATTTGAAAGTTTTATGATATTAAAATTGTGAATGAATCATTATTGTAAAATTGATAAATGATCAGAATTGTCGCTACCGGACATTCAATTTGTCACAGAGGCAGTATTATGTAGCTGAGTTTTGCTGAATTCATTTTTAAATGATTCGTGCCTTTGTAGGTATACATTATGGAATGCGGAGTATAGGATATCATTGATGAGGAACTTTGACTTATCACTGGATAGTACGAAAAGAGTGGATTTTGAGGACAATGATAGGGGTTCGGAAGTGAGGTGGGAAGAGAGTGAGGGTGAGGGAAGTGAAAAAGGTGTTGCTGTTGGGGTTGAAAGGTGTGCAGAAGAATTGGAGACAATGAATCTTAAAGGTTTTGGGGATTTGTCTCCAGAAGCATTAAATTATATTCAGCAATTAGAATTGGAGTTGTCTGCGGTCAAGCAGGTGAGGAATCTATTTTTTTCACATTGGATTTTTGCATTGCGGGGGACTTGTTTTGTGATAAAGAAATGACTTTAAACCAGAACATCAGAGCAGCCAATCCTAGGAAAAGAGGCAACTTGTGTACTTTGATTGAAGATAAAATGGAAAATAATTTGGTAAATGAGTGTTGAACCTTATAAATTTTAGGTCCCACGGAATAGGAAATTCATATTTGGCAAACACCATTTTTGTTCTGGATATTGACGGTCTGAGTTATAGAAGGTTTATCAAAGGCTCCAGTTATATGCTATTAAACCAAGGCTCGCCATTTGCTTCGGTGTCTCTTTGCATTCAATATTGATTAATGAACTTGTCGCATGAGAAATCGTAACGGACAATTGTATTGCGATAAGAAAATCAGTAATGACGTCCAATTAGTAAGGCTAACAGCCTGAAAGATTTTGATGTTGGTTCTCCTAAAATCAACTCTTTTATTACTGTAGAGCTTCCTTGAATAATTTTATTTTGAACTTCATGGTTGGAAGACGGAATTGTGAAGAGAGCATGTGCGCAATAATAGAATGATCTTCACCGGATGCCATATGGGCTCATGTTGATAGTGACTTTGTTAGCCATATTTAACTTGGAACTTTAGTTTTTCTGTTTGTTCCAAGTAGTAATTCAGCTTAGCTTGTTGATTAATGAATCGTAGTTCTCTACCCCACCATTCTGAGGAGAGAGTAGAATTTAATCACTCTCTTCCACAAGTTGGTGTATGGTCCACCACCTGTTTATGTTATTTGATTTTTTTTTCATTGATGGAACTCTTATCAGTGTATATGTTGATTATCTGCTCACTGTATGTTTTTGTTGGAGCTTCATGCCTGGAAACAGGAAAATTTGCAAATGGAGCATATCAAAAAGAGTAATAACGATCTGCTAGAGTACTTAAGGTCCTTGGAATCTGACATGGTAATGACTTGATCACTTTCTGTTCTTTACACCCCTTTAGCTTTGAGTCATATATCTTGACTTTCGCCATAAATTACTGGACATTTTACTTCAGGTAACTGAACTCTCTCTACCCTCGTCACCTGAGGTGGAGGAAATTATCCACCAACTTGCCCAAAATATATTGCAGAGATTTTTCAAACACGAGATTACCAAAACTGATTATGAGGGGGACTCCGATTTAAGCAGTACACAGAGCTATCAAAATTTGGATTCTGAATTTTGTGATACCATTGGCACTTCAAGGGATTATTTGGCCAAGCTTCTTTTCTGGTTAGTATAAAATGATGTGTCACTACTGTCTTACTCCCATGGTCCTTATCACAGTATTTTTTTTTTTAAAGTATTCTGCTAGTTTAATTGCGCAGGCATGCTTGATGAGAATATATATAATATCTTTTGTTTTTTCTTTTTAATTATTCAGTAATTCTAATGAAGGTACCATTATTTGTGGCAGGTTCATGTTACTGGGCCATCATTTACGAGGTTTGGAGAACAGATTGCATCAAAGTTGTGTTGTTGGTTTATTGTAAGTAAAGGAAGCAGAGAGGGGGGATGTATATTCTTCTTTTACCTTTTTCCTCATTTTTGCTTTTATTTACTTTATATAACCATATAATTTACTTATATATATATTATATTTATTGTAATAAGTGACCTGTGGAATATGAGGAGGAGCATGGTAATTAATATAATTTTGAATTAATGCAGTTGAAGCCTTCAATTCCTTTTTTCTCTATTTTTTTCAGTGGCATTGAATCACCACCAAGACTAAGAACAGAAAAACCCTGTGATCATAATGCAACAAGCTGAATCGAATTGATTTTAAAATCTGCAAAAAACAAAATTATACAATCAGCTGTAAGTGTGCAGTACAATTACAACACAAAAAGGATGGGTTATGAAACAACTTAGTATTCTGATGTTGAAAATACATGCATGTTCAATATTCCCAAGTGAACTGAATTCTATACACATTTCAAGAAAACATGTTTCAAAGTGCAATGCGAAATTCTGCTATTCTATTACACCCCTATCCCATCCGTCTCTCTTATACCATCTAGCAGAATATCACTGCCGGAAACTTACAAGAACCCTATTACAGGAAGAAACAGGAGAGGGCTACTTTCGCCTCTGAAAGCAATACAATCAAATAAAAACAGGACTCTACAATTAACATTATGGGCCAAGCCTTTTATATACAGATCAACGGCAGACGTTCCATTTGACTTCAACCTCACAAGATGATCTCACTGCTCCCTTTATGGTTATTTGATTCGTTCAAAGGTAATATAAACTTGCTCGGGCAATTCTTTAATGGACAAGTGCCAGCAAAGTCTGTCAAAAAGAAAAAGAGTATAAGGAGAGAGAGAGAGAGAGTTTTTTAACTCAACACCTCATTCTACCTAAAACCCCAAGAAAATACACATACATACCTCATGCATCACAAAAAGGAACCGCCAAAATCATAGCGATGCTGCCAAAAACTGGTGAAACCTTGCACCCTCCGTTCATCACTGCATGATGATTTCCTGCCGATCTGTTTTCCCTTCTCCGTCCTAAACGAATAAAGTAGTCCTCTGTGTCTAGGACGTACGAGATCTGGAAGACAATTTGTGATCAGAATATAAACGAAACGAACCACATATGGCCAACAATTTGCAGCATTGAGCGAAACAGACTGAAGATTGAAATGTAATCATTTAATAGCCAGACGCAGTGAAGAAATATAGAAAGTCTTGAACACAAGGAAAAGAAATAGTGGCAACTTAGAAGCTAAGAAATTGGAAATCTCACCAGAGACTTACAAGGATACAAAGGAATTCAATTTACATTACATGCTTAAAGAATGTGAGCTCTACACAATGGGCAATAGCATCAAGTACCAAGATCAATAAGCTCTATCGCTTCCAAACTCAGTAAGAAGACACCAAATAGTTTAACACTTTCTATATAACTGGGAGACAATTTAAGATATTTTGATTTTTTTAGGGCAAACAAAATTTATTATGGATATACTACAAATATATAAACATTACAAATATACCCCTTCAAGCACTACCAAGACATCTAGGGGTACAATGGTTATATCAAAAACTGAAAATTTAATCATTTTCTTTATTTTTAAAGTCAGAGAGAAAAAGGTCAATTTATAACTTCCAATAGAAAAGGAATTGTAATTTATCTATTTCAGAGGAGTGGTAAATATAATTAATCTTGTGTGTGTGGAGAGAGAGAGTAGAGGACACATCAAAGGAGGTTCCAATGAAAGGTTAATCACACAAGATTTTGCACAAGACAACATAAGGTACATTAACCTAAAATAACAAGAGAATTATACCTTCAATGAGCTGGCCGCCATCTTGCATTCCAACCCATTCATTATCAGAACTTTTTCTGTAGCCATACATAGTGCAGTAGATTCATCAAGATTAGCATACTTCCGCAAATTCCTGCATGTATTACAAGCATATCAGGCATTGAAATATCAATCTAACTTTTGTGCACTTAACCGATTTATTTTACTCTATCTTGGAATACTGAGCTCAAAAAAATAGAATGGAAAAAGGGCAAGTAAATCTCCCTTCTCTTCTTGTCATTCATTTTGCCCGAATATAGTTCAGTATGAGGGATCAGCAATTCTAGGACTGCTTTTTATACACAAGTATAAAGCACTTGAAGCCTTCTTAAATTTTCTCAAAAACTTTACTTATATGAGGACCAGAACTTAATTTTTACAAAAGGCTGATCAAACAATAAATAAATAACGAAACAGCTTTTACATATGTCACCAAAACCAATATATTTCAAAATTGTGGGGAACATCAATTTGCCCTACTAATCATTCTGGCAATAGCATAGGAAATACAAGGAAAAAAATGTCAAAAAACATTTAGTGACAGGTACATAAACAAATGCAGAAGTGTATGATAAGTCTATTGTAGTCTAAATCATAAAAGTGTAGCAAACAAAGAAGAAATCAGGACTAGTAAATACAAAGAACCCTGTAGCTCACTGCAGCTAATCTTTCCCTGTAATCCAGGTTCAAGCATATAAGGTCATAATTCCATGTCATCAAGTTAAGGCATATATAATATCCAAAAAGCAATGTGATTGCGTGTCTGCAAAACAACTGATACCATATGCCATGTCCCTGCTTATTTATTTCCTTGATCTTTTTAGTCAGATAATGTCGGAGCGTCCGACAATCCACAGACCCATTCTTAAAATAAATTTTAAGATTGGAACTGGTATCAATACCTCTTCAGCATTATCGCTGACGATTCCTTTTTTCCATGAACAACTGAAAGATAATCATTGTGGAGATAGGACGCAAAATTAGGATCTACTGAAACTGCAACAGCTTCCGACTTCTCATTTCCATCGTCCATTAATTGCATAGTTAAGCGGGTAGGCGGAGATGTCTACAACAACCATGAAAACAACTCAGCATCGAGTTTGTGGATAATACACAAAATAAGTCAATGCATTAACAGAAAGGACCGATTCAAGTGAAACCTACACATTCAAGCCGGTATATGTTCTCATCATGCAGAAGGACATGGGCATTTTCATAATAAACTGAATCAACGTACTTTTCTGGCTTCCTAGAATTTTCATATTCATACAATTGAAGAAGCTTACAGTCCACTTCGTCACTAGAAACAGTTTGGAGCTGCAGATGAAACACAGTACTCAGAAAAATATGTGGGCATTAAAAGGTAAAAATTATTAGGAAGATTACCTGTTTGACCAGCTTATATATCAACTTATCCAAAGTAAATAGCATATAGGAATGGTTTCCAATCAGTGATCGACAATCATCTTCAAATTTTGTATTATCAGAAGATCCATCAAGTAAACTAAATAGTGCGCTCATGAACCTGCAGTGAACTTAATGCAAAATCAGTAGAGAGCAATATGGCTTCCAAGATGCTCCGTAACTAAATTATGCCAATAAACAACCTGGCATAAGGATCAGAACTCTCATCCTTTGTTGTTCTCCATTTGGATTCATTGGATACTGAATTCACCTTAGCTGATAATAATCTCTCATACAATGTCTGGAAGCATGGAAAAGAACAATTGTTTACCGTCAAAAGAAAACAATCAAAAGCTTAACCCTTAAGTCCACGTTAGTACTTCCACTCTCTCTCTCTCATAAAATTTCCACAACTACCAGAATAACCAATTAAATAACACAAGAAAAAAAATAATCATAACTTTACCTGATGCAGCCTAAAAAGCACATAAAAGGTGTCATTTCCATAAAAAACCCGGTGATCCTTTTTCTCATCACCTAGTAATGGAGAAGCCACATGTTTTGACAGAGGTTTACAAGTCAGCAGAAAACATTCAGACTGCGGCACTGATGCACCATCTGCTCCAATATAGTGAGCTTCACTAGTATTCTCGGCCTCACCTTCACTCTCAGCTTTACCATCAAGGTCATGCTCTCCATCTTCCTCTTCATCGTGCTCTTCCCGTGAACACTCATCGGCTGCAGATTCACTTCCTGAAACATCTTCTCCAGCCTCAGAAACATTTTCACTGTCCTCATCATCAGCATCTGCATCATTTTCACCTGCAGCATCCGCACAATTCTCTTCATGACTCCCCGTTTCACATTGCATACCATCCGTGCCACGATTTTTCTTAGGCAAGGCTTGTGAACTGCCATCCTGATAGGCACCAAAATTATCTTCAAAATCACCATTAGGGGACAGCTCACCCTCTTCTTTCTCATTTTTACAAGGACCAACAGAATCCTCATTGTATCCAGTTAGTCTAGAGCCTTCTGCAAACTCTCCATTTGTCAATTGATTCAATCTTAATGTCTCCGCAATCTGTTGCACACAAGGAAATTAGACAGAGAAAAACAACCAAGACAATACAACAGCCATTTCCAACTCCAACCCCACCCCCAACACACAAACATAACCACGAGAGAGAGAGAGAGAATGAAGAGAAAGTGGTGACCAAGAACAAAGATGGAATAAAATAATATGAAATATGGTTACTCCAGTCAAAAATTGAAATCTAAAAGTCAAGCCAAAAGCATAAATTCATACCTCTGAAGAGAGTATATCTTCTTTAATAGGTTTGGCTCCATTGGTTTCCTCAATGTGACCATTATTCATTCTCGAGGAGTTTGCACCATGCCCTTGAATTTCAAAACAATTCCCATAATTATGAAAAATAACTTAATTAACGAAAACATCAACTCTAACAAATGCAAAAGAAAAGGAAGTATATATAAATAATGCTATTGTCGGTCAGCCAAAAGAAATAATGTCAAAATGTTAACCAATCTTCACAAACCATCAATACCAACTTTAATTTATTAGTAGACATAGAGCCTTCATTGTTTCTCCTAAATGCTTACCACGATTAGCATCTGATCCTGAAGCTATGTCAGAGTTGATGAATCTTTCACCAGAAGCCACAGTAAGCCCTTCTTTAGCCAAAGCATCCACATTCCTGACAGCAATCCTGCTGAAACTCACTCGTTGAGGTGATGTAGTAGAATCGCCATTGCAGTTAGACTTTGCTTGCTTCAAGCTCGTGGTAGTAGCATCGGCATTGGGACTACCTTCACTTTCCATTATGCTTGTCATGGTGTTTTTCACTATTCGATGCTTAGAGGCACCATCATCTTCAGTAGCCACCGAACCATGCGTCCGGGAGTGAACAGCCAGCATCGGCTCAATAAAAGTTGTCCAAAACCTCAAAACTTTGTTCAATTGTTCTTTTGTTGGGCAAACCTCCTCGCATGAGTATTTGATAATCTTAAAAACATCTTCATGAATTTCAGTATCAGAATACTCAAATTCAAGGTCTGGAATGATAGAGTGTCTACTTCCAGCGGCAATACTAAGAAGCACATCATCCTCTTTCTGCCTTTTCTCCTTGATTTCTTTGATCTCTGCCACTAAGGCTGTCCATCAAAAGCAAGAAAAGAAAACTTGAGAACCAGAAGATAGATGGAAAGCAACCATTTGTACCTCATATTTATTTGCAATGGTGACTCATGGATACTAAACATTATGACCTTGATGCCGGAAACACAGTACCGTACCTCAAGCATAAATTAGAAATATAATTTTGCATGTATTCAAAGATTATGAGACAAACACATTTCAAATGAGACAGCAAGAATAAGAAGGGAGAAAAAGTTAATGGTACCGAGCGATGGTGAGGCAGTAGAAGATCATCGGTTGATGGGCAGAAATTTTCAGAAAAAGAAATGCTTAAAGAAACCAAACAATGTTTGAGCAACTGTAAAGAGACACAAAAGGGAAATGTTATGCTTTGAATGCAAATATTCCTCCAGGTAGTGACTATGATGACTCCTGTAATACAAGCCATGCGGTTGTGGGAGAGACTAGAAGAAAAACAGAAATCCAGAACAATGCTTAAATCTAAAGTCTCATCTAATGAACTATCATATTACACTAAAACTAATTATAAGCTGTTTACCACAAATGGTAACCTGCGGGATACTGTAAAAACCTTAAAAGGCCAAGCACATACCAGAATCGAAACCATAGAGCATTAGTGCTAAACTTACATTTTGTGCTCAAGTTCTTTGAATCTTGTTGCTTGAAATAGAAGCTCCGATGGTCAAGAGACTTATAATGGTTCTTAGAATAAATTTCAGCCCAAATTTTGTTAAAATCTGAACGACACTTAGTCCATTCCTCCTGCTTCTGCTTAAGGCGGGTTAGGATAACAGGCAACGCAAGAGATGCATTTTTACGCAAAATGTCCATCACATCAAGACCATGGTCACCATACAGGCGTTCGATGCATCTTAAGTTCAGAGCTACATGAAAAAAGAGAAAGAACCCCATCATCAGAGAATACGCATACCTTAATGGTAAAGAAAAGAAAGAGGAAAGTTGAATAGCTCTTGACACTAGTATTTATCCAGGATTCTAAAACGACAGACCTGTGAAATGGTCCTCAACTCGTATGGGACTATCTGAACCAATTGAATTATTAGTAATACTGTTCAAGAGTTCCTCTGCTCGCTTGGCAGTTGAACTGACAGACTCCAACAACATGTCTAGCTCAAATCTGAAAGAAAAATCAGAACCAAAAAGGACAGAGAATTATATCCAATTAGCAAAAGCTCAGACATCCACTTGTGTAATTATGAAGTATGACTATGCCACACTAATACAAAGGTTTTTTTCTTTCATTAATCTATATGATATAGATCAGAATACAGGAAATACGAGGATACAGCTCATAGGTCAGCAAGCATATGAACAAGACTCAAGACATGATACAACAATACCACAATTAGTCTTTTTTCATAGTTAAGCATACAGTGTCATAGGTTGATACCAAAGGGAATAGGATGGCCAAAAACTGAGAAGGTTATATACCTATCATCTTCACATCTAAAGAGGCTTTCTTCATACTGGTTTCTCCGCATGTGTTTAAAAGAGTAATCCTCACTACCAGATGTCACCGACACCCAATGATCGTTTAGAACTTGGGCACCAAGCTCTGACCTTTGGCTAGCTGAAGGTATTGGATACTGCAAAGGCAAAATTGTGACAACCAAATTTTAATGATATAAACAGTACTTCCTAACCATGGGGTTTTCAATATATGCACCAAGAATTCTTACATCTTCAGGAAGAAGCCGATAACTGGGAGAGCAGCGTTGACAATTGGAAAGGTCAAGCTCTTGAATGGACTTTCCCCAATATTTCAAATTGTATCTATCCTTCTCTTTCCCTCCTTCCACTTCACGCTTTTGATCTTTGTCCTTTTCCTCTATTCTCAAAGCTTTCGAAGAATTCCCTTCATTCCATAAAGATTCTGCTAATAAAGAAAAAAAAAGATTTGTCAAATCAGAAAACCAAAAAAGCTGAACAGCAGCTGATAGTCATGAGAATTGCCGTATTTTACTGAAATGGGTGGGGGGTTGGGAGTAGGTGATTGCACAACAGAAGCACTAAAAAATAATTATTTTATTACTGCAAGGGAAGATTACATACTTTTGCCCATAACACCAGCTAGAAATCCATCTGCAAAATAGGCAAGTGGTTAAATGTGAAAGCAATTTAACCAAAACATACAGCTTTACCAAGCAAAAATCTGTGACTACCAATTTGCTCGCAGCGCTCCAAAAATTCATTAAAGCCGTCCATAAGATCAGGATATTTTCCAAGTAAATCAGCAACCTGAAAGCACCTTGTATAAGAACCGGATAAAAGGAACATGTTCCCACTAAAATTTTATGCATATAACAAATGAGCTCATCCTGAATCCCTTATAATGCTCTGATTCGAAAGAAGGAGAAGGACAAAACTCTACTTCTAGAAAGACCTAAATTAGAGATGAAAAATGCTGTTACTCAATAAGGATACAGTAGATCGACAATGCAACTGGAAGCATAAATAAGAATTGGAAATGGAAACGAAGGGGGGCACATGTCATTATACTTTCTGAAAGTATGAAGAAACTAAAAAGGGTTAGCTATACCCATAATCTGATATCCAAAAAAGATATAAATAAAATGTAACATACTGCTAGTAGATTGCATAGCGTTCATACCAAACTCTGCAATTCCTTTCTTGTAATGATTTCTGTACTGTAAATGTGAAGGCATTTTAAGAATGCCTGGTAATCATCTGCACTGCGCAACCTCTCTTTGACTTTTTCACAGAAAGAGAACTCATGACTGTACATACCTGGCAAGATCAAACATAACTAAATGTTAAAAGCCTCATTACCAAGTCAAACATAAAGAAATAAGCAGAACAACAGTTCACGTGACATAAAGGAAAAATGGTAGAAGGACCTTTGCTTCTCTGTTTACTTTTTCCTCTTTCTTGTTTTTAATTTCTCTCTCTCTCTTTTTTTTTTTTTTTCCTTTTTCTTTGGGTGGGGTGGGGGTTAGGGTTATTAAAAGTGCATTCAAATTAAATCCTCGACAACTGTTAAATAATTACCAGATAGTATATCTGATTCCTAAAAAGAAATAAAAGTTTACAAATCAAATCTCTAGGATTTATGGTGCAGAAAGATGATTGTTCACATGAAATCAAGCAGCTTTCCTATATAATCACTAAAGACATGGACATAGCTGACTCACTCTTCGACGCATCTTTATCATCATAGGATGCTAAATTCGAGTTTCCCCCAAAGTCTTCAACTTTCCGAGCAGATTTCCTTTTGTCAGAAAGCCGATGCATGCTAATGTCCCCATTGTTCTCAGTGTCAGGATCTCTATCATCCTGATCACGATTTCTTTTATCCCTATTTTCCTTTTCAGTATGCTTCTTCTGCTCCTTGTGCAACTTCGTAACTGTTTTATCATCATCCATATCAGGACGCTCAACACTAAGATCTCGTTCTCCATGGGGGCCAATGATTCTGTCTCTGCGTGACCGTTGCTAAAAATTTGTGGGACATACAATTTTCAGTTAGAAAGCGACAAAGAAGAAATGTCTTTATAAATAAGAATAAATGTAGAGAAAGAACCTTATCCATGTGAGACTGCCGCATTGTGGGCATCACAGAGCTCCTCTCATCATAACGATGAAAAGAATGACGTCCAAAAGAAGCATGAGGAGCTGACACCGTGGCCGAAGTATCTGGCAGAAATCTAGTGAACTCATCAAGAAGATCTGGATGGTCATCAAAAAGTGCTGCAACCTGCAAATAGATACATCAAAACCTAATATTTAAGAATAAAGAACTGAATGATAGGAGTTGATTCCAGGAGACATGCAGACCTCTTGGTAGACCTCTGTTATACCCTTGTGTTCCTTTCGATACATATTCAAAATGTCTAGGAAAGATTTATAAACATGATCGTCATTTTGAAAACGTTTCTGCAGGTGAAAAAAGCCAAGGACAAAATGTTATATTATTGAACTTTCTCATAAACTAAATCACAACCTGTTATTATTATACAAGTGATAAAAATTCCACCTTTATCTTATTGACGAAACTAATAGCCTCTTCAAACTCAACTGTCCTTTTTGGTGGAGCATCTTCCTCATCAGTGAGGGTAATTTCATATCCCTTAGGCAAGAATGTGTTAAACCCAAGTATTAGATTAGGATGCCCTTTAAACAACTCTTTCACCCTAGCTATGACACCAGCGGTATCAATTCTGCCAGAAACAGATTAATAAAGAGTTACAAAGAAATGTTCCATTCATTTCTCAAGCGCACAAGCTGATCTTACTAAGGAAGATTCATTTACCTTTGAGCCTTGAAATCTTTCATGACATCAAGGAACCTATCATATTTTTCCCTTTGATCCTGGAACATGTCCTTAACTTCCTTCAAATAAGTCAGTGCATCATTGGTGGTGAGTTTTTGTGTACCACCAGCTGCAACACCTGTACCACTGCCACTAACTCCACCACCACCATTAACACTGCCACCACCACCACCTCCTCCTCCTCCTCCTCCTCCACCTCCACCACCTCCACCTCCACTTCCACCTCCACCTCCACCTCCACCTCCACTTCCACCTCCACCTCCACCTCCACCTCCAACGCCTACAGGAGGATTTGGCAGCCCATACCTGAACATGAGAAATTAAAAACTTAAGATCAAAATCCACCACAGAACAACTCAAACTTACCAAGACAACAGTTATCATCAAAATTTCCTCAATACAACTGCTAAGACAACAGCTTTGCATTGCATGTACAAAGCTCTAGTTAATTCTTGGTTTTCTTACTCACGTTTTTCAAAAGATATATTTTGTGATTCCGGCCTTTCTCATCACATTTAGTTACCTCTTAAGTTTGTTACAAAGGCCATTCCCTCTTAAGTTTGCTACAAAGGTTATTCATTTGTAACAAGTACCTGCAAACAGGTTTAAAAGATAGCCTCCAGTAATGCAACCAAAATATACCGATTCTCTCTCGAAACACCCCCCCCCCAACCACCACCCAACCGAACCGCCTGAATAACACAGAGAGAGAGAGAGAGAGAGAGCCAAAGCAACCCATGATAAAACAAAACACGAGCACCGCCAGGCATAAAGATCCAAACTTTCTTTCCAGTACTGCCCCAGCAACCCTTCATCAGCATATTAATTTAACCTAATTATTCTTTCTTTTCCATTTCAATTCTTAAAACTGCCACTAAGGAGGCGACCCAATCAGACTCCTGATACAAGACAAGAATCGGTGGCAAGCAATTCTGATCAAGAAAACGATAACAAAATCCAGTTCATTAAGTTACACTTATATCACCAAAACCACACTCTTTTTCAGAAAGAAACGTCAGACCACGCGACCTCAAAAAATAAAAAGAAAAAAAATCACGCAACATCAGATAGAATAAATACAAGTAAATCACTAAAGATTAGAGCAATTCTTGATGTATAGAAACTGAAAAAAGAGCTCACGATTCTCCGCGAGAAGAAGGGCCAAATGGCCTCTTAAATTGAGGGTTCACATACACATCATCTCGCAAACGCTTCATCCCTCTGTAAAGATATCAACTTCAACGTTAACAAGAACAAGAAAAAACACAAGAAATAAAAAAGAAAACAATTTACAAGACTACAACTTAAAAAGCAAAAAACAAAACAAAAAAAAACATTTTCTGTTGTTTTTGGAGGAAAAACTAACCTGTGAAGTCTCCTCCCTTCGGAAAAGGGAAAAGCGAACAGATCTAATCCAAGCAGCCAAGAAATGGTACAATCAGTTATAGTTCAAAATTCTTGTTTCTCCCTTTCTCTCTTTTGTTTTCCCCAGCCTCTTTCTAACGTCGGGGGAACAACAAAAACGAAGTATGAGAGACCAAATGGAGGAGTTAAGAAGGAGGTGAGAAACAATTTTGTGAAGTTTTATTCGACAGCAGGAGAGAAATAGGTATCTTATTACGTGAGTTAGAGCTTCTATATAGATTGAAAATTCGAACAATGTTTATTATGTTTGGATTCATTCATTTTCTTAAATTTTATTCAAAATTAAAATTGAAACAATGTATTTATTTGGCATTTCATTTTCAAACTACACAAATTGATTTATATGTTTTCAAACTACATAATATGGAAAAATTGTGTTATTAGTTGAAGATAATTTTTAAAATTTAATTTCAAGAAATGAGTAAAATAAACACGTCTATTTAAACTTTTTGGCTCAAAATGAATCAAAACACAGATCTATATCTTGGGCTTATAGACATTAAAACATTTCGAAATCGTTTGGGCTTTGTTTGGTGACAAGTGATAGCTCAGTTTGTTGTTTTGCCAGCCCGTTTGTGAAGTTAGTGAAATTTCATCTTAGTTGAAACTCAAATGTGAGGCAAAATGGGAAGAGAAGAAGAAGAAGAAAAGTTCTTTGAGTCATGATCTTGAAGAAGGTGTTTTTGATCTTTGGATACAACGTATATGGGAACTTTTAATATTCTTAAAGATTGATCGCATGAGATCTAACTTTTAATAATTATTAATTTTAATATAACGAAAAACAGTTCATGAGCTTGTCGTTTTTGCATTAAATAAGTGAAACGCGACAAAAAAAAAATAATATGCATAATAACATTTTATTTTTAATGTGAATACGTTAAATGAAATCTTATGCTGAAAACATTAAATTTGAGTGAATATTTATAACTTTTATCGATAGTAGTAGTATTTTGTCACTAAAGATATAACTTTAGTTGTAAAGATTAATTGCATGCAACTTTGTATTTTTGTGTGCTAAATTGAGCAGAAGATAGTGAGATGGCTTGCTTTAGATCAAATTAACTAAGGCCTATAATGATTTGTTTTGTTTGGGATAACCTTTTCATTGTAACAAACAATTAGCATGCCATTTGATATAATTAAGTTAGATTAGGTAAAACACTTATGTTGATTGTGAATAAGGTTGAAATTTCGTATATAGCAAGGTAGAATTAAAAAAGACTTTAATTTCACATTTATGTGATATAACATTTTATCATAGCGATCAATTACTACAGAGAAATAAGGTCAATATTAATTGTAGAGATTATACCCGATCTATATATATATATATTATATATATATATATATATATATATATGGTTATTTTTTATTTTCTATTTTTTTTTGGAAAAAAAAAGGGACCTTGCCAAATAGGCCTTTTTGGGTCCGAGGATCCATCAAAGAACCGCAACTTGAAAAATTAGAAAATTCTTCGTCAGAGCCCAAAGCTGTCTTTTGGGCCTTATAATAACATTCCGATGGGGTCCAATTTGTTTTATATGCCCATTAGCACCAAATGGTCCAAATCCAATGAAAATCCCTCCAATTTTAATGGAACTTCAGCCAATCAATTTTAATATTGAATGAATCTAAAATTCATTTCAATGACAGAGAAATAACTAAAAGTGAGTATAAATTATACCTTAAAATTTTTCAAACAATTTCAATGATTTTTTTTTATATAAATTTAAAATCTTTAACTCTCAAATCCTTCAAACGCAATTTTCTAAATCCAAAACCCTTTTTCAAATTCCTGTTTTCCAAGTAACTAAAATGGAATACAATGACAGAAGTCCACCTGATAAATTTTCAATTTTATATCTATTTTCTTTGATTTTCATTTATAAATATTACTTGCTGTATGTAAGAGAAAAAATCTACTTTAGCCTAATGTGACAAATTTTAGCATGAAGAGTTTATGCATTCATGAATAAGCAATTAAGCAAATTTTTTCTACCCCATTTCTTTTCCAGTTCTTTCTCCAGGGCAAATTCTACTATTACAATCCTATGTTGCAACATGCAGCAACAATAGAATTCGATCATAAATATAAACGGAAACTCATGTCTAATTTTCACAAAATGAAAACCGAGTGAAGCATTGGGCTCACTATAATTCTTCCATTCAAATGTTAGTCTCAAAAAATAAAAATAGAAACCTCAATCAAGAGAGGTTTGATTTGGAAGAACCATCCTGATGCCCAACCATATTCCAAAAAAAATAAAATGAAAAAAAAGGACCAAAAAAAGCAAAAAAAAAAATGTCAATCATAGTTTTACTCGAATATCTATCTCTTCACGTACTAATATATTCGTTGTTGTACGAGAAAGATACACGTCGAGGAGAATTAACTTGACCTGATGTCACCTTGGATGGATACTGTAGACCAAAACTCTTACCCTTTGCATCAGAAACCAAATGCTGCCTGAACATAGCTATAAAAGCCTCCACTCTCTGGTTCAATTCCTCCTTGGAGAGCTGATCATGGGCTTCTTGCTTTCCATCATCTTCACCATTCTTCGCTTCGTACTCGACAAGGCGGTCTCCAGGCTTCGGCAGCTTCACACTCTCGCTGCCATCATTAATAGAAACCAGTGGCCTGGATTCTTGCCTTCTCTTCTTCCTGTTGAATTCTGAATCATCGTCATCATTTTCTTGATCAATTTCTTTTGATGGGATGTGGGATTTAGAGGTGAAGAGAATGGCTAAAAGCAAGAGGTTCAGAGCCAAGAACGCCCACACACGCCAATGCGCGAAGAGGGACACCACAACTGCACGTTCAATGCAGGCGATGAACGCAGCCGTTCCGGCTGCAAACCACACTGCCTGTAATTGATCTTCTCTCATCTTATCCCCCGCCATTAACACACAGTCTCTCTCTCTCTCACACACACACAAAATTGGAAAAATTGAGCGTGATGCTTGGGGAGTGGCCAATGTTTGGGCCTTTTATAGAGGGTGAAATCATATGAAATGATATTTTTTTAGCTGCTTGAAAGCTGTGTGTCAATGGGCTCTGTTTTCACTGTGGTGAGGGGCAAAAAGAAAATGGGCTTGTAATGATCGGATGACGTGACGAGTGAGAGGGACAAGAAGACATTCTCGTTGTGCAATGGCAGCAGCATCACTGCACAACTTTTTATCATTACTTCCAACTTAGAATATTTTTTCAAAGTTTAGTGGGTTAAAGCGTGCACCGGCTTTTAGCATGTTAAAAGGGCATATTCTTTTTGGTAACCCTCTTACTGAAACAGTATGCTTTTCTTCTCTTTTGTGAGTGAATATGTTGTTGATTTCTGGTCTCTTGAGCCAAATTTGCTTGATGATCTTCTGTTAATTTATTGATCAAATTGTAATCCATCTATATTGAAATGATTGAGTTTGCCTCAGGACATTTTTTCTTGCAATTATCTGCACACCCACTATCTCCTTGGGCATGAAATTGTCATAATTACTTTTGTGGTGTAGCATCCCATTAAGTTCAAAATGATACAGATCTTATAAAATACTTGTAAAATGTGATAATTATGTTTTTTTTGATATCTTAAATTATACTGCATTCTCTATTACGTTATTATATTTTAAAGTTAGTTGTTATTTTCATGTATTAGTAAGGGCTTACTTTTTGCTATTAATATAATAATCTTAGCCTCCATTTTCCATTTTTCGGTTCTTTATTTTCTATTGATTTTCTTCAATATGTTTGTAATCTAACGATATAAAATTCTATATGCAAAATATACAATATAATAGAGAAATAAATAGAATTTAAAATAAAAAATACAGTCAAATTTTTTTATAAATAAATATTATTGTTTGAAGTGGTATCCTGAGGCTTGAGAGGGCAAAAGGAGAGCAGGTATTGTTCGGTAAGAACATTGGAGTGTGGGGTTGGGGTACTCAAGACACCATACTTTTTGCCGGAACTTGAAAGCTGACTTAACAGAGAGAGGGTGCTGGTTTTTTTTGCCGGGTCGAGACGCAAAAGCACGCGGATGCTGATACCTTAGCATCACAAAACTGAGCCCACGGCCCCACTTGTCCACTGCTTAATACCAAAATGACTATTTCCCCTTTTTTCGTTCTTGGGCAAACAAATTGGATGCTGCCCGAATTTCCTAAAATCATTGGTTTAATTCTTGTTCCTTTTGGTCTCAAATCTTTAGAAAATGAAGTCTCAGAATATTTTATTCAGATTCCCTTCAGTCTTAAGGGAAATACTCACAGTAGGATCTAATCTGAACCTTTTAATGAACATGTGATCCGATGGGCCTTTGGCGGAATCATTAATTGCCTTAGTCAGAGAATGGAAAACATGTTTTCCAAGCTTTTCTTTAATTGAATATAACATGTACTATCAACATTCAGTGCTCATAAATGGCATAATCAATGAATGAAAAACATGTTTGTGAGCTTTCCTTTAATTGAGTTATAACTTGTACTATCAACACGCAGTGCTCCTACGTAAATTCGTCGTGCTTGGTTCTTGGAAAATGGAAAATTCTCCAGTGATGGTCGATAAAAGGGGAAAAAAAATGTAATAACACGATAACAATGAAAACAAGAAACCTGATTCTATAAAATCTGTATGAATAACTGCAATTAGGAAGCAAAAAACAGAGAGGGTTGACAGGGGATAATCCAGGTATAGAGGGAATTCGCACTGGGTCCAGCCTCACAAGAGAGATGCCCCAGTTGCACTTGATTGTCTTGGTCCATCAGATCTTTTCAGTTCTTTCAAAAGAAAAAGTCCGTTGAAGAATATTTACATTGTGAATGGGGGGCATGTGAGTTGCCAAGTTTGAGCCCTCTAACAGCAACATCCCTTTAAGCTAAATAATTCACCTGAGGTCCGGAGTGTAGGCACACTAGGTGAAAGTAGAAACCTCTGTTTTCCCTGTCATTAGGAGAATTACATACATATAATGGTGAAGCAACAAGAATATATGCATACACACAACACCACAGACACACACAGCTATACATTTCCACCGTAAGAAAATGAACAAGAATACATAAGGTGAAATTGGTAATAGCAGTGTGAGAATTACATATTTAGAAATGCTACTATTATAGTAAGGGATGACAGATCATAAATAGCAATATCAGGCTTCTGCTTACGCTGCAGCTAGTCTTAATATTTCAGGAGATACATAAAAAATACCTCTTGGTTTGTTAAGTGGCTCATCTATTTCAAACCAACTCAGCAGAGTAAACTGTACCACCACCTCTTCCAGACAAAGGAATAAGCTGCATAACAGAGAGAAAACAGTTTATGATAGGCTGATTCATTAAGAAAAGGATTTTGAGAGAAGCAGGAAGGGTTATATATATTTGTATTCAGTTTCCCAACACATGAAAAAATATATTTAAGTCGTTTATCCAGTCAGAAAACAACTATAGTGAACTATAGCTATCAAGAAGTTTTGGTTGAGGCTTTCACTAATGAAAAAGCAAATAAGAAACATCACTTGGCATATTATATATAGTCAGCAATTTTATGCATCTGATTCAAATTCTTATGTTATCTAGCACTTTTTTACGTTTATAAATCTCAAAATATCACAGTACATATGCCACTATGCATATTCAAAGTTCACTAATGGCGATTCAGTTACAAAGTTAATGGAGAAGGGTCATTCAGACAATTATTACCAACCAAATGAGAAACCCACACCAGTGACCTGCTGTCTCCAGATGATTCAGTCAACAAGATTCCATTTGTAAAATCTGAATTACTATTTGGTTTGTGACTCGAAATCTTTCTCCAAACTTTCTCCAATAGAAGAACTTTTTTAGAGAATCATGGATTTCTTCTTCTGCTCCTGCTGAATCTATATTTAAAAAGTCTTTTGCTGTCAGCATTACTAGAATTAGATGCTTTATTCACAGTGGCACCTGTGACATTAAATCAATTCTTGATGAACTACTCAACTCAAACATCACAGCAAGTTCATCCTGTTTTCCAAGCAAAGGTATTATTTTCTACAAACATGGGCATCTAGATATTGTAGGTTACATAGACTCTAACTTTGCTCGATTTAGGCTGGATAACAAGTCTACATCTGGGTATGTATTATTTGTTGGAGGTAATTAGGTGACTTTGAGGAGTAATAAACAGAATGTGTCTTTGTCTAGTGCAAAAGCTAAATATCGTGTTCTTCATCATGCAACTATAGAGCGTAATTGGCTAAGAATCATCTTAAGTAAACTCGGGTTCGGTCCAAAGAAGACTATGGTGCTCTTTTGTGATAATACTACAACTATTGAGATCTCAGTATAAGTTCTCTAATTGGGAACTCTGCATCAAGACTTCCTCAATGTGAATATCATACTCATCCTCACCATATTTTCTGATGAGAGCGACGCAATCCATATGTACTAATAACACACTCCAGAACTCGAGTTTTCTTTTTCTCATACTTGGATGGAAAACAGAAAAAACATCACATTTTCCATGTTGAACTTTTTCTTCCAATGCAGAAATATTTCCAACAGCATTCATATTCTCGGTATTGGTTGAATTATTGAATAGATTTGACTTGTCTCCATGAGGCAATCTCTCATTCAGTCCGCTGCACAAATTCTATCCATCCATCCATTTCTGAACAGCTCAGGCTCTTTTATGTGGACAAAAAGAGGGTGGGCATCGCCAGAATAAACACATCACATTCAGAATTCAACTTGGGACATTGTTTAGCTGGACCACAGCCGTTGTGGTTAGGTATACTCCACTCCAAGCATGAACTCTTGCCATCAATCATCATAAGTTCTGGCCAGAGATAAAGGACAATGTCAACAGCTTATAACCATTGTACTTGCTCCTTGGTATAATATTACACTCTTCTACATTTTCATTTTGTCCCAAGGGATGCATAGTTTTTGTGTTTCGCCTCATCCAGTTGCTCCTGAACCTGGTTCAGTTCGGCTTTAAGGTCTACAACGATCCCTTCTGCTTCATTGAACTGAGATTCAAGCACATCAATTTTTCTTTCTTGATTCAAAATGATCTAATCTCTGCTTCTTGAGTCTGTTACCAACGCCATGCTAATATCAAATAGTTATTCAAAATCTTGAAGTAAATACATATAGCACGAGTAATTTTTGAAAATCAATTCCAGCTACATGAAGTCCTCCATGTTATATGTTGTTATTTTAGAAATCAATGGCAATTTAACTTAAGCAAATAGAATGTGTTCAGCGACCTAGTAGGCACCTATAAAACTGAAATTGGAAATCTTCCACTTAAATTCGAGCTACTTTCTTCTCATCCTAAAATCTAAAACACATCTGAAAATCAATGTTATCAGATTCTTAAATATCATTGAGATTTACGATAAAAGCAAAAATATTTCAAGAAATCCTACACTAAAACACTAAAATTGGTGAAATTCTATTTTCAATAGAACAACAAATGTTACACCAAATTTGGTGTAATGTATATATTTTCAATTTGCTCCCAAAATTGTTCTCCTCTCAATTTTAATTTTATTTTTATTTTATATTATATATTTAATTAATTTATAATTTAGTTTTATTTATTCAATTTTAGTTTTCTTATTATTTTATAATAATATTTATAGTGATTAATTGTCATAATTAACATTTGCGATAAATTATAATAATTAACAATAATAAATAAATATATTAAAATAACATTACTTGCATAAAATTTAAAAATAAAATATAACATAAATATTAAAAATTAAAATTTTAAAAATAAAATACTACATAAAGATGTTTGATATAGATAAATCAAGAATAAAAATGCTCACTTTGCAGTTCGAGATGCATTACTTGATTATTTGTGAGATGAATATACTAATTTTGATAATTAAATAACCAAAATGTATTAATTTTTATATTTATTTTGTGAAATTTTTTTGTTCTACATAGTGTGCAATATAGTATTTTTCTTTATCGTGATATTAATTGTAATGTTAATTTTTATAATATAATCAATAAATATAATATTAATTATATGTAATTTTTTATTTAGTAGAATTAATAGTAATAAAATATAAATAATTAAATAATTTTATAAAAAAATAAATAAAATATAAAAAAAATAAAAATAAAATATTTATTTGATATATTTTCTTAATCCAAATTACATCAAAATATTAAATTTTGTGTAAAATATACATTAAATTTGGTACAATAGATTGAAGATTGGTCTAATTTACATAAAATAAAATAAAAATAATAACAACAATAAAATATCCTCAATGGATCGACTAAAATAATCAATCGATCGATCAACAGTTAGAAAAAATTCTAGGATTACAAATTCAAATGAGCTTGCAGTAAGTATCAATTACGTTTAAAAAGGGAAAGCTTTATAGTGGAAATCAAGTCATCCGCATTTGAGCGGCTTCTTCTGTAGTGGAAATCAAGTCATTCACTTATGGCCGAGCTATTAGCTCCGACGCCATTACGCGCGCAGCCGCCTCTTTTACCGTGTTCAATATGATTTCCGCATATGCCCCCTTCATCGCCTCCATTTTCTGCAGTAAACAGACAAAATCGTACCAAAACACGCTTAATCCATCGGTTCAATTTGGTAATTCACGTGAGCTTACCCTTCATGGTTTGAAAACCGGCGGCTGTCCGATGAGGAGGGAGGAGCTGGAGAAAGTGTCTAATTGACGGTTATAGCCCTGTTTTGTTTTTTAATTACCGTTCGGGTTTGGATATTTTATGGGAGCTGCATCACGACGACGTTTTACTGGATTGAGTAAGCGCGAAGAATTGAGTTGGATAGAGCGGGCCGTACCAATGAGCTTTTTCGAAAATTTTCAAGTTTTTGATTGGGCTCGATTTTCAAATAATGTGATGACGATCTGAACTCGGGCCTGGCCTACTTGTCAATGGGCTTCAATTGGGTTACCAATTGATCATGAACAATTCTGCTAATCTCCTGGACCACCCAGATGATCATCAATTTTTAAAATGCAAAATTAATGAAAATCGATTTTCTTGCATTTTCTTTTTTAACATAAACACTAAGTTTACAAAAATTGGAAGTGTAATTGAATACGATAAATATTAAATACAAGAACGGAACTAAAGGGCATATCAAAATATTTGTTGGTGTTTTTTTTTTCTTTTTAAACTAGAGAAATACTTTTTTTCAATGTTTTCCTTGATCAAATTCAATTTCCTACAGAACATCAAGGAATTTAAATTTCTCTGTTTTAGACATTAAACATTGTTTGAGAACAAAATATATGTTGTTTGAATTATGTCTAGTTGTTCAAACTTTGAAATCTTTTTATTCTTTATTTTTATTTGACATAAAATGATCAAATCAATCATTATATCTAAATATCTGACAAAAATAAATAATCATGTATCAAATCATACATAATTATCCTTACACTAGTACTTTCACCCCTCACTTCTGAGTGGAAATTGAAGTTAACAACCCATATATGGCCGGTCTTCCAAGCTTCAATTTTTGTTCAAGGCGAATTTGAATAAGTTATATTTGAGTTGAACACGAAATTCAAATAACTTGATTTTATTATATATATTTTATTATTTTTAACTAATCGAATCGAGTTCGACATGAATTTCATATCTCGTCGAACGAAAAATATATATTTAATTTTAATTTGTTATGTTAATGAATCGAGTTCAAACGAATTTATAACGATCTATTTCTAATTAAATATCAAAAATTTGGTTTGTTATTCACTCTTAAGTTTTAGCAATTTAAATAATTTATTCTATTGCTAGTTATTATATACTTTTTGAAAGTAACTTTATAAAAGTACAAATAGCCCGATTCCTTTCTTTTTTTTTGTTACTACTGATTCTAAAAATTGAAAGTATAACACATTTTCACAAAATATAGTGATAAAAAAGTATGAAATAACATATATTGATTCTCTAACTTTTGAAACCCACACGTAGATATTTCAAACGGGTAAGAATACGATGCTTTTTTTGGACCAGTCTAGCAATAGAGAGCCAGCCAGTATATTCCAATATTACTTTTCATTACATTTTCACGAGTCATGCAAAAAAAACAAAAATAAAAATAAAAAAGAGTGATAACTTTATTTATTCAAAATTAAAGTTTTCAATGCAAAGACTGAAAAGGACACCAATATTCACACGCACAAAAGGGTCCAAGTTGATCGAATCAACATATATTTCTGACCATAAGATTAAAATAAGTGTAAAATCAAGAAATGTCAACAAATTACACCGCAGTTGAAATATATATTTATGGAAGGGCATAATTCAGACGTAGGAAATCAAATTCTAATTGATTGGTCATTTCCTCCTAGGACTTCATTTAAACTCTATATTAATGCAAGTGACACAAGTTATTTAAGACCAATAGGGTACAACAAGATCTTTAGAAATGATCAAAGCCCTTGTATTGATGAATTTTTTGGAGAATATTGAAAACGCGAAAGTCTCGTTCATAAAATACGATCATTATTGATTCGAGTCGTCTTTTAACATGAGTTGAAGAAGAAGAAGAAAAGAAAGAAAAAAAGGACGAGCTACTTTAAATTTCTTAAATCTGATTATTCACAAAACTTAAAATTAATCCAAGAAGGTTCTATAAAATAGTATCAATTGAGGCTAATTATTGAAGATCGTATAAACATCCCCCAGTGTCTGAAACAGTGTGGTAGAGAAGAAAATTATGCCTTAATTAAGCAATGGTGTTGCAGGTCCACATATTGCGGATGGGTTCTTTTTAGGAGGTCCTTGGTGGATTTTTTAGGCAAGTCTTGAGTTTAAGAAATATGATTGCTATTATGTATGGTTATTATGTAGAGGAGTTACATAAAAAAAATGTCAGAGAAGTATCATAATGGCAATTCGAAGAGCTTTTAAGAGTTATTACATAAGTAAAACTTACGATTTTATCCACAACTAAATTTAATGTTATTTAATTTGTTTATAAATAAAAATGGAAATAAGGTAATTTGAATTATAATTATTGATGAAGTCTATTTCAAGAAAAGTCGAAAAACATCTGAGAGGTCTTATTGCTGATTCACAATTTTAAGAGCTTTGATGGTTCATGTACTATAATATATTAAAACACAATGTTTCTTTAAAGGAATATAAATACCATATATTCTTTTTACATCTTTGGATAAAAAAATTAGTTATGATTTGAGTTTTCGTCAAGATAATTCAATATTTTTAACAATTTATTCATATAACACTCTATTTGGTAATTTATTAATATTGCATGTAATAGATGAAGAGTTGATGGATAATTTTTTCTCCATCAATCACACAATGACCCGCACACCTTCACTCATGCATCATTATTGGCAATCAAATTCCACCACAAATAAAAAAAAAAAACTCAGGCTTAATAAAAATAAATGTTTGAAATATTTTAGAAAGATCGATAATTTGAATTATTTATGTGTTATTTTAACCCTCTGTCAGTGTGTTCGTTAGTAGGTGAGATTTCAAATTTTGCATTTGAAATCTATGTGAAATGTGCAACCATACTATAATTGATATAAATTTATTTTTAATATGTATAAACTATTTATCCAGTAATTGAGTGAATTTAAAAAAATTTATATATATATATACTCACTTCCTAGAGGTGTAACAACTATTAAGCCACTCTTTGTGGACCAGATACATTTATCTCCAGTCAAACACGAAATTCCCCCATATGAAAAATCGACCCAAAAATATGTAGTCAAACTCTATATACTTATCATAATCCCACTTCCACACCTTTCATCATTTTCCATTAACAAACCTGAAAACTCAACAAAACCCCCAAAACAACCCCATCACAGAGAGAGAAAATGCGTCTCCATTGACTCTCCATTTTCCTCAACCATACCCATCTTCAACATCACCAATAATGAATCATCGTCTTCCCCTCAGTAGATCCATATTCTTCTCTCTACTTTTGCTTTCCCTGCATTTCTCCAGTTCCTTCGCGGAAGATGACGTAAGGTGCTTGCAAGAAGTGAAGAACTCATTGACTGACACGCAAGGTAAGCTCAATTCCTGGATTTTCTCCAACACTTCTGTCGGGTTCATTTGCAGATTCGTCGGCGTTTCGTGCTGGAACGACCGCGAGAATAGGCTCTTCGGTTTGGAGCTACGTGATTTCAGCCTCAGGGGAGATATTCCAGATTCTCTGCAGTTCTGCCACAGTCTCCAAACCCTCGATCTCTCCGGCAACTCTCTATCCGGTTCGATCCCTCCGCGAATCTGCACTTGGCTGCCTTATTTAGTCACTCTTGACTTGTCGCGCAATAGTTTGACTGGTCAAATACCGGATGATCTTGCTAATTGCTCGTATTTGAATACTTTGATTTTGGATGATAATAAACTCTCTGGTAATATTCCTTACCAGTTTTCGAATCTGGGGAGGTTGAAAAAGTTTTCTGTCGCGAATAATGATTTATCAGGAAGAGTGCCGTCTTTTAACTATAATTCGTTGGAGCTTGATTTTGGTGGGAATAGCGGGCTTTGCGGGGGCCCTTTGAGGAAATGTGGTGGACTGAGTAAGAAGAATTTAGCGATTATTATCGCGGCAGGGGTTTTTGGTGCAGCCGCGTCATTGTTGTTGGGGTTTGGTTTGTGGTGGTGGTATTTTACGAGATCGATTAAGAGGAGAAAGAGAGGTTATGGGATTGGAGGAAGAGATGATGGTAGTAGTAGTTGGGCTGAGAGATTGAGGGCTCACAAGCTTACACAGGTTATGTTGTTCCAGAAGCCGCTTGTGAAGGTTAAGTTGGCAGATTTGTTGGCTTCAACAAATAATTTCAGTGCGGAGAATGTTATTGTCTCAAGTAGGACGGGGACAACTTACAAGGCAGTTTTGCCGGATGGGTCAGCCCTTGCGATTAAGCGGCTCAGTGCATGTAAGATAGGGGAGAAGCAATTTAGGATGGAGATGAATAGGTTAGGACAGTTGAGGCATCCGAATTTAGTGCCGTTATTGGGGTTTTGCTTGGTGGAGGAGGAGAAGCTCTTGGTTTATAAGTATTTGTCTAATGGAACTCTTGGTTCAATGTTGAGTGGCGATGTTGGTGTTTTGGATTGGCCAACTAGGTTTAGGATTGCCCTGGGGGCTGCGAGGGGACTTGCTTGGCTTCACCATGGTTGCCACCCTCCAATATTGCACCAGAATATTAGCTCTAATGTCGTTCTGCTTGATGAGGATTTTGATGCAAGGATAATGGACTTTGGTTTGGCCAGGCTTATGACTTCTTCGGAATCTAATGAGAGTAATTTTTCATTTGGGGATTTAGGTGAAATTGGATACATTGCTCCAGAGTACTCAAGTACGATGGTTGCTTCTCTAAAAGGGGATGTTTACAGTTTTGGAGTGGTACTTCTTGAGTTGGCAACTGGACTAAAACCTCTTGATGTCAGTTCCGCTGATGAACTATTTAAGGGTAATCTAGTTGACTGGGTAAATCAGCTCTCTGGTTCTGGTCGAATAAAAGATACTATTGATAAACGGCTCTGTGGGAAGGGCCATGATGAGGATATAGTGCGCTTCTTGAGAATTGCTTGTAATTGTGTGGTTTCTCGGCCCAAGGATAGGTGGTCTGTGTATCAGGTTTATGAATCACTGAAGAGCATTGCTGAGGAGCATGGTTTCTCAGAACAGTATGATGAGTTCCCACTATTGTTTGGAAAACAAGAGTCCACAAGTCCTATTTGACCTGGGAAATAGATTGTGAGATGCATGACTAAATGACCTTGGGAATAGTTGTGTGAGATGCACGAGTAAATGGTTGAAAAGATTCTTGCACAAATTTCGGCAGTATGCGGTGAGTCCTAGCAAGCAAATTGTGTGATATCCATTTTGATTTGCTTTCTGTAGCACATGCCACATTTGCTGAATATAGCTGTATAATTGCTCACTTGCATAAATTGTATTTCAGATGCTCTGTTTGTTTGAAATTTGTTGTAAGAAAAGCTACTTCCTATGGTTCTTAGTGTTTATTGTTTGCTCTTCAGACGGTAGAGTTCTAAATTTTGCATTGAAGACTTGAATGAAGCTTATTTATATACTTCTGATGGTGTAACAGAGTTCCCATCTTTAATCTTCCAGTAAATTGTTTTGTGCAATATACTTCTAGCAAAAAAAATTCTCCAACGAGCTATGGCCCTATCTCTCTCATCTATGTAATTAATATAGAATGAACCTCTGATGGAGCAGAAGCAAGTGGATTATGTTCACAGTAGGATGCACTAGGAAGTCTTGAATGTACAAGGTATGTCTGAGATGTGGATAGAATTCCATTAATACAAAATGTTTATTATGAAGGAAATCTGAAACTTATGAATTGCTAGATGTTGCGACATTGACTTTGGAGGTCTGATGCCTCAGGAATACCTGGCCTAGAAACAGGCTTCCCCATCTCCATTGTCAACCTCCACTGACTGTGCAGTGATTTACTTCATGTGTATGCCAAGTTAAATAATTTTGCTGGTGATTTGGTTTTTTCATGTTTTTGTTGAAGCCTCCCTGTCGATCTTGTAGGCTTTACTTTATCGTATTAAAACTTAATTACTTCTTGGGCTTTGGGCTATGAAAAAAAGATGTATTCCATAACTGTTCACAAGTAATTTTTGGTATTGCTTCAGAGTCTTGTGGGCTAGTTTACATGCATATGTTTTCTTCTGTTCTTCTCTTTTTCCTTTTTGATCTTTTGTCTCTCTTTGATTGGCCTTTTCCTATTTTCAATTCATGGTTGGCCTTGAAATCCAATCTTTTGTTTTGTTCACATTCATAACTGATGCTTTAGTATGTGTTTGTTCGCAAAAATTTCCATTTAAAAAATGCGATTGTGGATATTATGTCGGAAAATGTTTTCTCTTGATGGCCTTGTTAGCCTGACAACGGGACTAGAAATCTATTCCTTCACTTCTCACTCTGGGTGGTTTTTTTTGTATGAGGTGAAAATGTGTTGCTCCTAAAGTTGAAAGTGACTTTGATATTTGCTGATTCGCGCATTAGATTGATATGGAAGGTTGACCTTAAGCCTTTAAGCCCATCTTATTCTTAGTTATGCGTGAATGAAAAACTTTCAAGTTTCAACTGCTATTCTTTTGAATTTTTGGGGGGTGAGACTTTCAGTGCCGTGGATATAGGGTTAACTTTGCGATTCTATTAGACTATTTTTGTATTTGCCTTCAATTATTGCACTGAATGTTGATTTATCCGTGAGATGTTTGATCTTTATCTGGCTTTTTTGATCCAGTTTTTATGGTATTTACTGAGTGGATTTTGTACTCCTCTATGTTCACTCTTGTAATTTTATACTCCTATATTTCACTTAGAGTTTAATTTACGTGTGTCTACAGCTTTGTCTATTTGTACGATAATTTATACTTTTGGACATTTTAGTTGTCCATAACCTGTTCTTTTCCTTTTTTATTTTTTTTTAAAAAGAAAAATTATGTTTCCCTCGATTTCCCTCTAACATCCCAAATTCTTTGACATTCTCACGATATGTTTGGATTTGTTTTTAATATTTTGCGAGAGTATATTGAATAATGTGTGGATTATGGAGAAAATATATTGAAAAATGTGATATATGTTTGGATTTATTTTGATAGAATAAATGAGAAAGAAAACCTGTGAGCATTTAATGCCAAACATAGCACAGGAAATGGGGACAAATTTTATTTTCATTTTTTTTAAGTGTATTTTTATTTTTGCATTAATTTTTATGTAAAAATAAAAATGTTTTTGGGTATAATCTAAAAATATTGATTTTATAGAATTAAAAATAATATTTTAATATAAGAGTAATAATTAATGGGTTCTATTATATATTTTGTGTTATTGGTCAAATTATGTTGAATTGAAAATTAATTATTTAATTTATTGGGAATTTCATAAGCAAAGAGAGATTATTATTTAATGAGTTATAAATATTTAGATATTTTAAAATTAAAAAAATATAAAATCACATGTTAATAATTTATTTCCCATTTTGACGAAGTAGATGTGTAGGTATGAAAATGAAAAAAAAAAAATATTTTTATTGAAAAATAGTTAAAAACAAGCATGTTGCAATATTTTAAATAATAGAAAACTCAAAGTCTTCGAATATAGGGAATTTGAAGTCGACATCTTTGCTTTACTTTCGTAACATCCAGATTAAAAATATTAGGGGCTTTATAAGCTCTTTTGTAGTTCCAAAAAACAAAAAAAAAAGGTATTTTAAGGACACAAAAAGGGAACCCACCCCTGCTTTGAATCTCCCTCACTTTGGACTTCATGCCTGAAAAAGAAGCATGACAGGAAAAAAGGGTGAATATGCGGACAGCTAACCTTTTTCTTATCAAAAAACAAATCCTAAAAAAGGGGACATGGTAAAATTTTATTCACACTTTATCTGTGATTCTTAAACTAAATTATCACCTACTGGAAATTCGTCGCTTTTTTAACACTTTATTGTAAATATAAATCATCGTTAATTATTTACTTTTTAATTAATCACAGAGGCGTGGACACTAGAATTTGAGAAGGCTGACTTCTCTCTTCTGCTTAAAAGATGGTTTATATTTGCAGTAAAGTGTTAAAAAAGCCGGAAACTCGTGGTATCAGCTACATTAAAAATGCAGTTTTGGATGCACAATTTATGAAAAATGAACTTTTCTTTAAAAAATAAAAATAAAAGATTCAGAATCACGTTCCTCTGTGCTATGCATTTTGCAAAATTCTAAGACAAACAACTTTGGAAAGCAGTGGCCCTTTAACCCATGCGCGCTTTATAAGCCAAAGAGAGGCCATTTGGAGAAAAGAAAGCCAACACAAAACAAAAGGTGAAAACAACCAGGCATCTAGTATTTGTGGTGTGTCTTTTACATGCAAAGAGAACATCAATTCTTGAATATTTTTCTCTGGTCCAAAGAGAAGACAAGCAAATATACGGACGAGGCACCTGCAAAAAGTTCGTCCTCTCCAATCGCCTAAACATGAATCTGCCTACTTTTCATAACTACGTCTAGAAATAGGAGTCTTGATCCATGGATTGAGGATTTTATAAAATTTCTAACAGCATATGTCTTAGAACACATGAACACGGCTCGATTGAGACTGTCTACATGAACATAGCATAATTTCCTCAGAACTGGCCTTCTTGTTCCTTCTGCCCACCTATGACTGTACTATAAAAAGGTCTTCCCCCTTCACAATGCAGAAAAATGAAGGTTCAATCTCAAGTTCAGCTAAATCACCTTTAAATACATGTCAAAGTAGGACTAAGCTTATGTTGGTGGTAGTTTTGAACTTCCTGCTCTCCTGGAGAATAAAACAAACACAATTTCTTGAGTTATGAAATAATCATGATCTCTGCAGAAGCTTTTATCCAGGTGTGAAAAAATTGTCATAACTTTTGTGCTTGTAATGAGCAAAATACACAAAGAAACTTGAAAATGAGAAACGAGTTCTTTCCTCCAAATTTGTATGCAATATACGAACATATTGACATGATCAACCACAATCAAGATATATCAGAAGTCAGATATGACAGTGGGGGTGTGACATTACTGGAATACTGGCTCATGAAATGTTACCTGTTGTGAATAGGATCAGGTCCTTTAGGTACTCTTCTTTTGCTGACATAATTGAGGTTGAAATTCTGATGAAGGGCGCCATTTTCAATTTCCATTAGTTTCAATTGGTTGACACTTTCGGCTGAAATCACAAGCAACAAAAACCAGATAAAACTAACTGACAAAGCAGCCCTCATCACTTTACTTCTACTCCCCATTACCATGCTCACTCTCCTGTGTAAAACTTTAAAATGACCACTGGGAATTGGTAGTTAGTTTGTAAGAAGACTGTAAGCAGGAGCCAAGTTGGGAGTAAGCATTACTTAAAAAGTCAAGTTTGGACAAGCAATTTTAAGACAAAGAATCGTGCAAGAACTCCAACACAAGATTTTATGCGGGTTAAAAGTAGCATCAATTACGCCAAAAACGACCATTTGGGAGGAGGGACGGAGATGTATTGAACAAGGATAAATTGTTTTTCCTTGGCGGGGAAGGAGTTGATGGATTGGGAGTAGGGCTGCTAAGCTAATTATATAGCATAGATATTGTGTTGCAATAAAGGAAAATTAGTAGGATTATTTTATTTGAAATTTGTTTGTGCAAAAAACATTACTAGTAGTACTGTTAAAGTTGGGGCCTCCCAATTGCTTTCCGTTGATTGGTCAACCCAAGAACTTCCCCTTTACTGGGAGCGTGTTCATTTTTATGGGACCTCATTATCTACCTATTACTCACGAGTCGCGACCCTCAGTCTAAGGAAGGGACTTTGAGTTTTTCGTGCCCCATCTAATTATAATGAATGGCTAAGAAAATGATCAAAATGAACAACTAAAGAAAAATGGGATAAAATGCATAAAATTTTATGTCTTTTGGTGAGAACATAAAAAAATTTAGGGTGTTAGAAAAAGTAGCTTAAAAGGTTGCACAAAACTCTTACTTTGTTAGGAATTAATGGTGTTTCCATCCACGCGCAAGCGACAAGATTGTGAGTGACACCTTTTGTCTTAAATTCCCAGATGAATTGACCAACAAATCCCTTGGTTTTTATGCTTTTCATCGTACATCATTGGGAAAATTTAAAACCCGTTGATTAAGAAACGGGACGAAATTGAGGCCTCTAGGAGGCAGTCAACCCTCCGCAGCCCCTGGAAGTGGACGAGGTTCATTAGTAATAGCAGGATTGGGAATTGGAAATTACATTGATGTGATATCATTTAGTATTCTTATGAAATTGAACTGTCAGTGTAACACCCCCATTACTATACAACTATATATATATAATATAATTTAACATGATAGAGTCTGTGTGCATGCATTATTATTATTTTTTTCTGTAATATATTAATAAATAATAAACATTTTCCCACTCACAGACTAATATATATACCTGCAGAGGACCCATAACAATCATAATATTTATATACCCGTGTACAGAAAAGTTATAAAAGTAACACATAGTACAAATCCAAAAACATAATATAATAGACTATAAAATCAAATAAGTTAACAATCAACCCAACAGGTCATCATCCATGTACACTGATCCTCAGAACCTCTAGGAACCCCAACATCTTGCCCAATAAGTCCATGGTATCAAGTATCACCAGACTCACCTACAATGCATAAACTATATGAGCTAACGCTCAGCAAGTAAAGATTATGCATGTCAAAGAATAATCCACAATATCAAGTCATGCATCTCAAAATGCTATGCCCACAATGCAATTTTATGCATCAAATATTTCTCTCAAAATCATTTCTTTCTTGGGCCCCTGACCAACGCTACTATCCCATACACCGGAAAAAGCTCTGCACATCGCCATAATCCAATGACCAATAATCATAAAAGCATGCAAATCCATGCACACTCATACGCATGCAAATCCATGCACGCGAACCTGCAAATCCATGCATAAAACCATGCAAATCCATGCATGCTTCGGTGCACTAGTAGTGGTCAGTAAAACATTTTCCTTTCTCAGAATCATGCCGTGCAATGCACGATTTATCACAATGCTTGTATATGATGTATGCATGTGCCAATGCCCATGTATGTATGCTCAATGGATATGAATGACAGTAATGCATGCCCTCTACTATGCACATATGATCAATGGTATTACATATAAATCATACATTTACTATGTCTATGCATTGTAGTTGCACATGAATCTTTACTTACCTTTCACTTGGTTGGTGGCTTAGTCTAAATTTGTTTAGTATTCCTCTCCAATCTTAGATGTAAAATAGCCTGTAATATTACCCAACATCAAGCACCATTCCCAATTTGTCAAGTTGAAAGCACAAAATCTCATACTAGACCTTAAACACCAAGCTATAAGCTAACAATCAAGCTTTCACAAACTAGAACCCAATATAGCCCCTCAAATACCTCAATTTCTCATCTTAAATACATGCAAACATCATGTAATTGAATTATTATAAATCTAATAGCATGTGCCTAATTGTTAACAGTCAATAGCAACATGTCTACGTTGAAACATGCTAAGTGATCAAATGTGACAGATTCACATTTTCATATTTTCTTGCTGTCAAGTTTAGTTGCATGATAATTTTAACATCCCTAAGCATATCCAATCACTCCCAAATTTTTACCACACTTAGATAACATGTATATAAATCTAACCATATCATATAATTGCTAAAAATCATGGATATAGCTTTCCAAGTTCAGCTCTCTTCACGACATACTGAAACAGATTGTTTCCTACCGTGACAGTTTTGCACACTTCATGACATTAATGGTTTTGGCACCATTAAGTTTATTCAATCACACCAAAATTTTCACCATACTTAGATAACATATATAAGGAGATAACTAGGTCATAATATTACCAAAAATAATGGATTTAGCTCCCTTAATTCAGTTTCCTTCACAGCACACCAAAACAGATTTTGCTATTTTGGCAGTTTGAGTGTTTCTCCAATATCATTCTCTATTTCAATTTTCAACTAATAAAACTTCATTTCAATACTCTTAACTCATATATGGTCATGTAAATGGTAATAATTATAGGTTTTATTCAACATACCATACAATTTTAAAGTCTAAAACACAAGAAAATAGTAAGATGACAGTTTCTGCCACAAGTATTTCCTATTAAGTGTTTGTCATTCAAAACCCTTTCTTTGTGCACCAAAGTCTAACTAAAAACTTCCTAACACCTTTATAAGAGATATTGAAAGCTTAATAAACAATAAAACCATTCATAATAATCTGAAAACCAAAGGCAAAATCATAGATAAGTGTTACCTATGCAGATTTTGAGGTTAACTTGATGGTAATCACTTCTCCTTTGCTTTTCTTGCTTTTATTTCGACTTGGAATCAATTTGGATCACTTGGAGACCTTAAGGTGTGTGTTTAGAAGATGAAAATGGCTGAAATGAGGGTCTGGTCGTTGCTTAAGGGTGAAGGGTTTGAGGTGTTAGCTTGAGATGTTAGCTTAAGCTTAATAAGAAAGCATGATGTGGCAAGTAAATAGAAAAATCTGATTTTCTCCCTTATCTTGCAGCCCTAATCTTGTGTGTCTCACTTATTTTTATTTGGTTGCAACCTATCTTAGTCACCATTCATTCTCATAGTTATTTCCTATATCCGTTCATTCGATCTCCAAACCGATTCACATCCGATTCTTAACGAAATATCAAGTTTGCATTTCTAAAATTATTTGCATATATGGGCCTTGTAATAGGACACTTAAATCACATTATATCATGTCTAATATCCCAAGTATGCTAATTTACAAATATATACTTTTGAAGTAACTTGATCAAATCAAATTAAACCGTATAAGCTTACTAGTAACACTTTTAACACTTCCAAAATTATAACCTATATATCCCATCTATATCTAATATTGATCCACCTCATTTTCTTCTTATTTCAATATAAAATCAACTACTTAGATTAGGAAATTCAATAACTAATACCGTGCAAGAGCTTCAGAATTAAGTTTAATATTCAAGAATATCGTATAAAATAAATAAATTATGCAATGTCAATAGAAATGCAAATAGCATATAAAATTAACACGTAATGCATGAATCATATTTGGCCATGTGAGTAGTAAGAGGCTCGGGTATCACAGTTAGGCAGGATATTATTTGCGCCACAATAAAACATTAGGAGTGCCGAAGGTTTGTCCAACGAAGATCCTCCAATTGATGCTCAAATCAGATCCGAACATATATTTGCTTAATAAATTATGCATTTTTTTAATAACGAATGTTAAATGTATTTATAGTGTTGATATATCAATATTTATAATGTTGATAAATGGATTTTTGTGAATTTGAACTTTATGGTCTAAGTGATCTTTAATGGGTTTAATTCAATTATTGAAACATATTTAACTTACTAATTTGTGAACTTTTTAAATTTAACATATTGAGTATATTTACAACTTAGTCCACAATTCGAATAGGTTTTTTGGAATTAGTTAATTAGGTCTACGATGATTATGAATCATTATACATAGTACTTGAATTGTACAGATTTCTGATGGGATGCTTCAGGCTTTGTTATAAGGTCTGGAATCTGAAGCCTGTTCTCCTAAATCCTGCTGGAGAATGAATACAGAGATATGTGTTGGGTTGGGTTTTTTCAATACAGAGATATCTCAATATCCAATTTAAATGAAAGACAATTTTATCAAATGATATTTTTATTGATTTAGGGTATAGAATCCAAATTGATTTATTATCAACAAAAACAAGAGAGAAAGACAGATGAGAGGAGAAAATCGATTTTTGAAAGCATCACCCTACCAATTACTTTAAAAATACAATCGATAAAAATTAAACAGTTGGATTAAGTTGAAATTTGGACAGCATATTCAGGACACATTAAACTACAATCTGAATTGTAGAAATCCAGTTCTGTGCTCTCTAACATCTGATTCTGTGACGAATATTGCAGTCTTATTTTCTAAAAGAACATTGGGGACAATTTAGATCAATAGGGTGTTTCGGGAAATCTAACCGTTGGATTGAGCTGAAAATTTGACAATACATTGAGGACTCACATTTTGAATTTTGAATGGTGAAGATCGGAATTTCAACGTCTTTTTGCCAAAAACCATTTATGGACCGCAGTGTCACGTTTTGTGTGAGATTCAAATTTCTCTTGATAGAACTTGTTTGTTGTCAAGATTAAATTATCTTGAGATATTTGTGATTGTATATCTATTGAAGCAGATTGTTGAATTTTTTGTATCCCCATTTTTTATTATAATGGATATTATTTTGATGGACTAAGGTACTGTGATTTTTACTCCTCAAATAGGGGAGGTATTACACGTTAAAAATTGCTCGTATTTTTTGTGTTTGTGGTAATTTTATATTACTACAAATATGGTTAGTTTGCTTATTATTATTTTCTGCTAGATTCACATAAGAGAGATAATGATTATTTTATGTTGCGTTGGTGTTTAATATGTAATTTGATTAAACTTGATGTGTTTATCCAATAATACAATCTCTCCAATGTGGTAATGGGGTTGAATTGATCAATAGTATATGTCCACGTTCTTTATTTTTTTGGCTTTGTTTCATTCTTCTGTTTCTTTTTCGTTTCTTTCTCGTATTTCCTTGTTTTTTGTTTTGGAGATGTAGAGGGTTGCTCTTGTCTTGAAAGGTTTGGTTAATGGTGTGCGAAAACACTTCCATTCATCATAGTTGTCTTATTGAGTATTAATTTGTTAAAATTTCAACAGGAGTTCGATTTCAAATTTTTATCACTACACAATAACTGCAACTATTGATTGCTCTCGAAAGATGGTTGCTCTCGAAAGAGGGCAGGAGAAATGTTACTAAGATGAGCACACCTTGCAGCTCTTCCTACAAAAACCCATACCCCCCTTATTAGAGCCCACCATGTACAGAGGATTTTTGTCACATTCCCCTCGGAGAGCCCAAGCAGGGCAGTTTGGGTTGTCATCAACACAATCACTGCCTGCCGAATGTGTCCATGGCATATCAAAAGACCTCACATGAATCCACTTTGTCGCGGACCACTTCTCACCTTCTACGACAGGACAGCTCCCATGCAAACTTGAAGGATCAGTCGTTGCATCAGGATGAAGACTGAAAAACAACAACGCGTCACCCTTCCTAGGTTTCACTGCCAAAAAAAACACAAATAAGAAACGAAATAAGAAAATCATCACAAATATGAAAAGATATATGACAGGTTTTTCGTACCTGCGTAGCCCTTTTTAGCACAATCAGACCAGTCATCACCCTTGGGCTGTCTATCTTTTGCCTGTGTGTTTAGTAGAAAGATGAAAGAACGAAAAGATTTATATTGATTGCCTAGAGGAAGAAAAAACTAGGAACAAGCAAATGCAGAAAAACATTATTTACCTCTGAAACAGGAAAAACTGTCTCTCCACCCTTCTCAACATCTGACAAGTACATAAGAACAGTAGCCACTCGGTGACCACCTAATTCTTGATTGGCTTTGTCATGAAAAAAATCAAAATGTGGCTCATACTTTTGGCCATGCTCGTAATGCAAAATCTGCATAGCCTCCCCATTCTCTAGATAACAGATTATAAAAACAATAAGAAGTCTTGATTGAAAAAATGCAATGCAACAAAACATCACAGAGGTGTGCCGTAATACCTTGAGGGAGGAAAGTCCACGCAGCAATCTTTGCCTCAATGCCAGAAACTATTTCATCCTTAATGAAAAAAAAATAAAACATCCATATGTATCATCAAATATATTAATAAGTAGATACATGAAAAAACCATGCATTTGCACACTAAAGTTGACACATGCATGAGGTAGCACAATGATCGACTCTCGACAATCCGTCTTATTCAACGCATATTAGGCCAATGAACTATATCAAGAAGGTACCTATGTTACTCAGTGCAGCAGAGCTCCTGGATAACATTAATGATTTAAAATGGGGTTTGAGCTCATATTATGTTCCAAAGAATGACAAAAACTCACATAAAAGGTGATCCTAGCTTGCAGTTTCTCCACAACATATGGTTCATATAATTGAATCAACATATACAGGCTTACATGGATTCGGAAGCCGCTTGTCAACATTAAAGAAAGGGCTAGAATTTCATGACTCAAACCATTCAAGAAGATTTGACAATACTAACGGAGGCAATCATAAGCCTTTCCGTATAATTCCTGGTGCATATATGTATTGAATAACAGATTGAACTTAAACGATCAACGAGAGTAGTACCCAAAATCCATTTGACTATTGTTCCAACATCAACAAGACAAGAATTTTCATGCAATTAGCCTCTAAAGCCTCCATTGTCTACCTACATAAGTGCAGCACAACTACAAAACACAAAACAGATTATCTTCTCGGAAACTTGATATTCACAGCATCTTAACTACTACATTCACTAAAAACATTGAACAACATTTCATAGTGCAAGCATATCTAATATGACGACATAAACACTCACATCATTCCAGCTATGAGAAACAGGGTTGCTTATCCGTAGATCATGTGTACGACTATAAGACAATCACACGCAACTGATGCAATGAAGATCCAAATTGTTAAGCATAGCAATGACATTGTTTGAATCAGGTGACAAGTATCTGAGATTTCACTAACCTGAGCCTTCCTAATAAACATGCCAGAACTCGTGCGGACTTCACTCTCTACACTCTTGCCGGACTCATAGTCAGCTACCATAGATTTTTCCAGCTTATCTTTAGCCTGCACACACAAATTCAATCAAACACATGGCACATTAATAAAGAGCCTATCTATTTTGTGTTTCCTCCTCCTCAGAAAACAGAATATAGATAATTAAGTACCTCCAAGAGTAGACAAAGTGGAAAATGCAAGAAAACAAAGAAAATAAAATCCTATTGACAAATAACTACCTATTTCAATCAATTCGAAATTTCTTTCATGGATTCAACTTTTATTAAACCAGGATTGGTCAATTATGCAAAAAAAAAAAAAATTTAAAAAAAAAAAAAAAAAAAAAAGCATGGGTGCAAGTAAAGAGTAAAATAGGCTAACCAGAGAGATGAGATGATCAAACTCCTTATCATTCAAAAATCCTGTGTATAAAAAAGCCCTGTAAAATCCAATTACCACCAAAAAGCCATATTCTTATTAATCAAACAAAGTGATTAAACACACACATATACACAATTTTACATAAATGTATGCATGTATCTACATATTCTGAAAACAAAAAATTAAAGCAAAAAAAAACCTGGGACTCCAACTGATTTGGGTGACATGGGTTGGATCAAATGAAGTCGAAGGAGTACCACTGTTCAATTTTAACACCGATTCTTTTCTGATTTAAACCCAAAAAAATTCCTAGAAAAAAGAAATCAGCCATGGCCTACATTCTGAAATCATAAAGACTACATTCTTATTTTGTAATAAAAGTACACATATAAAGAGAGACTGAGACATACCCATGAGAGGATTGAACAAGAAAATACAGAAAAACGAAAAGAAAAAGTCTTGGGTCCATCAAATTTTTAAAAAATAAAATGTTAATCTGTTCTTTTTTTCTCAAAATATCTCTCTGTTTCTTGCGGGTTTTCTTTGGGGTGGCAAAGAAATCTTAATGGGGTTTTTGTAGTGTTAAAAATCAACGCAATGGACTTGGACTGTGTCAACACATGGCAGTTGCTTTTATTCGTTGATAACTGGAATTTGCAGCGAACTATTACAATTTTAAAACGGACGCCCACTGGATTTATGTGATTTCGATTTGCTGAGATTCTTTTGTTGTTGGTTTTGTGTGTAAATGTTAATTCCTCCAAAAAGTTAAAAAACCCCAATTTTCTTAGAAAATAATAATAATGATGTAATGGTACGGACAAATTGAGTAAGTACATATTTGTGTCCGTACGTGTACAGATTTTCTTATTCCAGATTAGAATGTTGTTAATACTGATGAAAGAGTAGGCAAAGATGGATGCTCGCCGAGACATTCTTACCCTTCCCAAATACAATGAGCATCAATTCGCATTATTCAATTTAATTTGATATCATATCTTATATTACATTTGACATAGATATATACAGTATAAATTCAAAGTGAGTAGGTATATTTAAAAAAAAATTTGTTTAAATCTCATTAAATTTATGAGTATTATTTTATTATTATAATAATATTTTCATACTAATTACAATATATTTTGTTGAAATAATTAATTATACTTAACGAATATTTAATATTTAATATTGACTTCCATCATTAGATTGGAAAGTGTACGGATTAATTAATGGTAGATTTTTGCTTATTTAATTACTCACCTCGTACATATACCCATATGTGTAAATTTTTCTTATAAAATCTTTATGATTTGTGTGTAAAGATTTAGAAAAGAAACTGGATTTATACAAAATTAATATTGCAAAGGAAAAAGAACTTTTTACCCCAAATATCACGTTACATTAAATAGGTTGCATCAAAATTAGGCCACGTAAGACTGATGGGGCCAATTATTTGGTCCAAAACTCAATCGGCCCAAGTCGGATAAGGTACATAACTCCAATCTACAGGGCTCGTGAGATGCTCACAGAGTACCTTTTCTGTTTGTACTCTGATTAGATGTTATAAAAGACAGTACTCAAATCACCGTGACTAACATACAACGTAATCTAATGTTTTGTCTGTATAGGGGGACATGCCCCACCCCGCACCCCACCCACCACCACCAACAAAATGTCAAAAAAAATATTGAAAGAAACATATATATCCACTAGTACATTTTCATGGATTTCTATTATCAGGTTTTGAGACAATATTCTGTCCATCATTTGATCATTACTATCAAATATATAAAAAAATATTATTCAAATTTGATTTGAATTTTTGTTTTATTAAATTTAAAATTACATTTAAATTTAATTTGAACATTGAATGAGTCAAGCTCAAATAAACTTCAATCGAGTCGAATATTTCATTAATTGAGTTAATTTCGAGCTAAATTTTAAATCTCACTTAATATTTGTTATATTTAATGAATTGAATTCAAAAAAAATTTAGCAATTGATGTTAAATCGATTATCGAGTATCTTCATTTTTTAGCTTTATGTATACAATAAGTTTTACATATGCTCTTGACATTTAAATTTTGTCATAAATATCAAAATGATATATATGATTGAATTTTATCCAAATCTCAATATACATATTTAAATTTTGTCATAAATATCAAAATGATATATATGATTGAATTTTATCCAAATCTCAATATACATTAAATCTAACCTTATTTTAACTTTCCACCCAATTTTCCATCTTATGTTCATCTGATTAAATTTATTCTCTCATGATTATTGCATAAATGAAAAAAGAATAACAATAAACAACCTAATATGTAAGATTTAAAAATATCTGCAGTTAAAAAAGAAAAAAAATTAAAATATTCCTAGATGGAGAGAGACGAATTAGAAATTAAATTTTTCGAAATGAGATTTTATTTAATTTTAAAAAATAAGATAAAAAATAAAGAATAAAATTAGATATATATTCGTATTAGGTGAGAGTATCATTAGCACTTAACCCTATAAAAAGAAAAAAGAAAAAGTAAAAATTCCTTTGCTCATTAAAATTTAACCATTGTTCCAAACTAACTCTCATAATAACGAAACTTAAATCTAAAACCTCTGAATTTAAGAATTTTAATCTTATCATTGGATCTCATTACCAGAAAAATCTCATTTACTTATGCAAAGAAAGCATGTTGTTAAGACAAAAAGAAAACCTGTCAACTCGGAGCGAATATTTGCATCTCTTGAGTCATTCAGGCGAACAGACTCCCAAAGCTTAAAGCACAGTATGAAAAGAGAACAATTTTCAGTTGACATTGACACTTGTTCACTCTAAACCTAAATGGTTTAATGATTTGTCTCTATCAAATTGTTGTTTAGGAATAAATCCGCAGACAAGGCAACAAAGGATTCTTGGGATTTTTGGGCTCATTACGATGCTTCACAAAAACTGAAATTGCCGAAGGGGAATTCTGAAAAGTGATTCAGAATCATGAAAAACTGAAGGCTTATTTGGTGTTATTTTTTATATTTTGAGAAAAATATTTTAAAAAAATATATTTTTGACAGTGAAATTAAAAAAATGTATTTAAATGTATTATTGAAAAAAATAATATAATATATTTTAAAGATATTTTTAAGCGTAAATGTTTTGAGTTAGTAGGAATATAGTAAAATATATAAATATTAAATTAAAATGACGATTAATAAGTATTTTAAGGAAATAAAAATATGTTTTCTCAAAACAATATTGGCCAAAGACATCACATTTTCCTTCTGGTAGATGAAAAATATTTCCCCAAAATTCCTTGAAACTCATGATGGCCAAAAAAATGGGGTGCTTCTTTTCCCATCTTTTCACTTACTGAGATAATTGAATGAATATAAATTACTTTAATCTGATCATAGAGCTTTCAAGTGGCCGAATTTGTTTGCAAGAAAATTATAATGCATAAATTCCATATAACAATGGTTAAATAATTTTAAATGGAAAAAGAAAGAAATAATAAAAACTACTGAAGTGAAGATTTCATTAAATTAAAAAAAAAATATTACTCACTGCATATCAGAAGTGAAAATCTAACTGCAATACAACCATTTGACCAAAATTGGTTAGAAAAATTCAAAATCTAAGTAAGGACCAGATGATCTTTCTGAGTCAGAAGTGCCATTGTTATTTGATGGGAAAGATGACTTTAACTTCTGATTAAGTAATGTAAGATCAACTGGCTCAGGGATTTGAGGAGGGGAAGTGCTGCGAATAAGAGCCCAGTTTACACTTTCAAAGAACGGATGCTGTTTTATCTCTGTGGCCCCTCTTTTAAATCCTAATCTTTTCTCAGGGTCCTTTGCAAGCAGACCCCGAATCAAATCTTTTGCAGCAAAACTTATTGTTGAGCCCTCAGGAAATTTCAAGGGCTGTCCAACGACGTTGAATAATGTTTCCCTATTACGGTTACCTTTAAATGGTGTTCTTCCATGAAGCAATTCGTACAAGAAGATACCGAATGTCCACCAGTCAACAGCACTGCCATGACCATCTCCTCTGATAATTTCAGGGGCTAAATACTCGTGTGTCCCGACAAAAGACATTGATCGTGCTGCAGTAGGCTCAGCAACAAGCACAGGAAGAGAATCTGAACTGGTCAAAGTTGCTCGTTCGCCTCTCACTTTCACTGCTTTTGAGTTGAAAAGGCGGGGTTTAAAGCAAGAGGGTTGGAAACAAGAAGGCTCTACACAAACAGGCAATTTGCATGCCGGATCAATGCATGATGGCTGGATGCAATACGAAGAAATTTTACAACCTGGACCATCAATGGATGTAACAAGAGTGGGACTCACGTAGCATCTCAGAGATAAGTCAAAATCTGATAGCATAATATGGCCGTCTTCCCTCACCATAACATTTTCAGGTTTCAAGTCCCTATACACCACCCCCATCATATGTAAATACTCAAGTGCAAGCAGCACTTCTGAAGCATAGAACCTATAAAACAAAACAAAACAAAATGTTATTTCCTGTCAATACCAACAATTATCTCTCTTTAGCTGGATGATACTGTTATTGAATCACATGTGCACATAAAATATCACTTACAGGTTTCAAATACATTACAAATTGAATGTCTACACTCTAGAAGTTAAGAATTCACTTGTAAACATTATTTAGATCAACTTATAATTATCATGATAACAATTTAGATTATAAATGACTTAAACGTCTTGAGGGCTTTCATCCTCATGAAGTATTCCCTCAACCAACACAACCAAAAAGGAAAAGAGATATCAACTACTACATCAATCTAGCAACTGATCAAGCAGAAGGAAACCAACAATATGAATTCAAGTTCCAACCGTTTAGTCAGTCATCACACACCAAAAGGTTATAGAAGTTCAAGCAAACTCAATCTTGATTTTATTTAATTGAGCGTTTTACTTTCCCGCATTCTTTCACCCTCTACATTGTTAGAATTTCAACCACAGTCAAAAATGCAATCAAGTGAATTAAAAGGACTACATATATGAAATAAAGTAAGACATTAAACCAAATGCTAACCTTGCTGCTTGCTCTGAGAAATGCTTGCCTGGCTGACGCTGCCTAAGCAAATGCAGGTCCCCACCGCTGCAAAACTCCATTAGCAAACACGAAAACTTCTCTGTTTCAAAATGAGAATAAAGTGTAGGAAGAAAGGGGTGATCTAATAAACCCAAGATGTCTCTCTCAGTTTGAGCTCTCGCCACTTTCTTTCTGCTAACTAACATCCCTTTGTCCATTACTTTCATAGCGAAAAGGCATCCCATACTCCTCAACTGAGCTAAATAAACGCTCCCAATATCCCCAAATCCCAATTTTTTCAGAAGCCTAAAATGGCCTAAACCCAACTCCCCATCTCTAGCCCGCACACACTGCATTGCATCCCACCGCATATCATTCCCCTTATGAGGTTTCGATGGGCAAACACTCCTAAAACTAGCCTCATTCGTGTCCACGCCATTACAATAACTAACCGAACTTAAACTACTCGTCTCACTTTCCCTGCATTCCTCACCAGCATTCCCCTCAATATTCTTGAAATCTATTTGCTTATCCACGAAACCATTGTCGCTTATTTTACTACTGCCTACACTAGTATTATCAGACCCAGTTATGGTACTACTACAAAAATCAATGCTGGGACAGTTACTGATGCTAAGGTCATGAAAACTGAGCTTAGCAGAAACGGGGTCATTATTTGAGCTATTCTTGGAAGCCTTGCTCATGATTGGAAATAATATCAGCGGAAATGCTTGATGAACTGACTGAAAGAGTAAAGGGGTACTTCAAAGGCTAGTAAATAGGAGTGAGGGTGGGGGGTGATCTAATGCGGTTCGGTTCTGGAAATTGGAGACGCCGAGGCAGTCAAAGAAAGGGCGACAGGGATGCAGGCGCCAACTGAGCATGTGGAGTTAAAAAGGGCATTAAAATTTGAAATGTGGGTATTGTGTTGAGATTTGGGAGGTCCAATGAATGGGGGTGGGTGGATTGAGAGTTGGGTTTTGGGTCCAAGTCATCTCTCTCTCGTGTTACACTGTCCCATGAATGGAACAGCTTATAGCCCAAAAAAAAAACAAATAATAATAATGTGGGCTACAACACACACACACACACACACACACACACATATACATAGTTGACAGTCTGACAATGTTAATGTGGGGGTGGAGTGAGTAACCAGGGGGAGACAAAGCCTATCACATTTTGTAAAGAAGCCCCACATTCTTTAATGATAGGTCGACCATTAGCGTTGCTTCGCCATTAGCAGTCTGCAAATGAAAGCTTTAAGGGCAGTGTCCTTGTACAGTTTTTGCTTCTTTGAATGCTAAAATTGGAAGACTCGTGTTTCCTTCTTAAAACTTAGATCGGTTTTGTTTCTAATGTTGCTTTTTTATCTCCATTTTTTTTTTTTGTAGTGTAGAAAAATGTGCTCCTTGTTTGTTACTCATCATGTAATAAAATGTTTTGATAATCATACTAATCATTCGTATTTTTGTGTCTTTTTTTATTTTATAAATATTGATTTATTCAAGTGAATGAATTGATATAATTATTTATTAAAATTAGAAATTGTGAAAAAAAGGAAGGCTAGTTGGCAATATATAGTATCACTCGTTTCAAATACAGTGTTTTATATATTCGACTAATCATTCAAGTTTTTTTAATCTCTTCTTCATCTATAAATAAACTCATCTAAGGGAATTAATTGTAATTTTTTTAATCAAAATTAGGATATATAGAAAGAAATGAAGCTGGCTGGTAATATATATTATATCAAAGGTTTCAAAAATAATGTATGATAAAAGAAATACTTAAATAATAGAAAGTTGTCTTCTTGTGTTCTCTTTAATTTCAATTGAAACCATCCGAAATCAAGCCAAATAAAATATTTAATATTGTTAAATTACTTAATACAAAAGCAAATCAAATAATCAAGAAAACAAGTAGATGAGGAAAAAGAAAGCTAGGTTTCTCATTGCAATAGCTTCAAAAAAAAAGTATGTACAATGAAAAAAAATTAAATAGCTAAGATTACAAATTAAATAGTAAAAATTAATTTACCCTTACTAATAAATAAATCATAAATAGCTCTAATAAACTCAACCATACTCAGAATAATGCAAATCAAGAATATATTTTTTTTAAATCTGAAAATAAGATTCAAATCTTTAACTTTGAAATTATCAAGCAAACACAACAGCCAAGGGCTATATGTTTTGGACTTTGGTGCTGTGGATATACAGACATTTAAATATGACATTTAAGAGACAACGAATTGGCGTCTATTGGAATAGCAGCACTATTTCGGTCATTTAAAACTTGAGCTAACATTTCAACCAACGTATATAAATGATAAAACCTAACAAGAGTATCTTAGTAATATCGAACGCCAGTTCATAACACACTAAGCTGGATTCTCAAAAGTTAAAAAGTGTAGTGTTTTCAACAAGTTAGAGCTAGTTAATAGTGTGGTGTAAAGGTTGAAAACACAAAAATAGATAACTGCCGCACCGACTCATTCAACCCTATCCAATTAGGAACTATTTTGAATAAGTCGCTACCCATACTCTAAATATTGTACATATTTTATATTATAATATACTTTCAATTAATAATAAAATCGAGTTTTTATTTTTATTGTATTGTATCTTAAAAGTATATTGGGTGTGATTGTGACGCAACAACTGAATTATTACTTATTATATTGAGTTTCGACGAAAATAGTTGTGACTGATCGACTATTAAGCACACAATATTCTTTTTTTCTATACAAACTAAAGACGTTCGTGAAATGTGGCAATGACATAATTTGCATATTAATAAAAAAGAAAAAAAAAAACATTGTCCATGATTCATACTATTTGGTTTTTTTACAATTGAATTTTTCAAATTAATATATGCTATTTGGAAACTACTTATAATAGATTCCATCAACAACTACATGCACACCAGCTAACTTGTTGCGTATTGTACTGAGTTTCGACGGAAGTAGACGTGAGTGACCGACTACTAGAAAGACATGGTCATTTTTCTAAACAAATTAAAGGCGCTCGTGAAAAGTGGTAGTAATATAATTTTACTGATTAATTAAAAAAAAATATATATGATCATGATCCATACTATTTGGTATTTTTACAACCAAAATTTTCAAATTAATTTAATTTATACTATTTGGAAACTATTTCTTAGAATAGATTCCATCAACAACTATACATGCACACCAGCAATCCAAATGCAATGCTCATTGGGCCATTCCCACGTATCATTTGCCATAGAAAGGACGAAGTTTCACTGACAAATTTCAAATACAAATCTACCTGATACTAAACTATCCTTTTTTTAACATAGAATGCCAATTAGAGGACAGATCTAAAGGGCGGCAGGCAGTTTAAATCCCAGTCCTTTGAACAAATTATAGGATAGCTACTTCATAGCTGTAATCAAATCCCCTCAGTTTAACAAAATCTTCGAATCAAAATCCAATCTTTGTCCAAAACCTGATTATAAATATCCCACTGATACCTAATCAGATCTGTTTCTGATCAGCCTGCTGAGTTGATTTCGAACCTGGCATACCGTTATTGGAGGAACATACATTTATATTTGTGTGTGTCAAGATGTCTATATGCACGTTCCAAAAAAATAAAAAAAGGGTTGAGAGCAAATTAATATGGTAATGGATAGTTGCACGCTAACATCCATTCTACACCCGATGTATTACACATTGGGTATTTAAATGATGAACGAATGTCTTATTTTTATAAATTGTGATACTTATTTTTCAAGATGTATTATTATTTCAAACAATTATTGCGCACGAATGATTAGAATTGACCTCTCATTTTTAGGCTCAAGGCTTATGTGATGGGCTTAATTTTAATTAGCCCAATTCAACATGTGTAAACAAAAACCTAGTATAGGGTATGCTACTTCGGAACTATAATAACAATTTTAGGGGTCGGGTTACACTCCCCATGGTTGCTAATGAAGTGGGCTTTCATTTAAAAAAGAAAGAAAGAAAGAAAATGGGCTGAGATTTGGTTTGTGGATGTTTGGGTGCAAAAAGAACCCTCATTATTATGCATAAATAGGATCCCATATAAAAAAATAAAAGTAAAAGATACCCCCATATATTTTTATAAAACCCAGCATATGTCATCAATTTCCTATTATAAGGATTTTCTTAGGTGTCAAATGCCAAAAAAAAATAAAAAAATTCTAATATCTTCTGAATTCTTTCTTCTTTTCTTTTTTGGTAAATATACATAACAAGCACTCGGCACATCCCAATTTATTTGCAGGTCACAAATCTCAACGAAATTGCAAATTGGATCGGGCCAAAGTTTAGAGGTCCATTAAGCAAAGGCCCATACAAACTGGGTTTGTGTACTATAACTTTCCTCATCCCCAACTGCTTACGGATTTAGGGTTTTCGAAATCATAAAAAACCCTAATAGCATTTTCGCTATATATAAGAAGAGGACTTTCACACAAAACAGCAGCCCTTCTTCCTTTACCCGGTAAAGCTTTTTCTTCCCAATTCCTTTCTCTTCATTTTTCGTTTTCCTCTTATATTTCTTACTGCATTGAGATCAGGTGATGAGAAAAAAAACTGCAACAATATGATTGGTAAATTTTTCCATGATTCATTGTATTTAAGTCTCTGATGGTTTCTCATTTCTTTATTTTCCGTAATTTTCTTCTATTTTCCTTTTTTTTTTATAGCATCATTTCGATCAAAATTACAAGAATTTTGAATTTTGGAGACATGATGAATACTCAATTTGGTCCGTGTTTCTGAATAATCCGTGACTGATAAACTCTTACCAAGCTCTGATCTCCTCTTATTTCTCAGAAAAAAAATGCTTATTTACGGTCAGTACTAATTGTTAACATTATGCCTTTTTTGTATTTTTCATTCATGTTTTGCAGTTATTATGAAAAAAATAATTGCGGTGGCTCTATGATTATCTGCCTACTTGTTAGGCGATATACGCTATTCTGATGTTCAGCATGAGTAGAATTTTTTTTTTCAGTATGAGAGCTGCTGCAATTTCGTTTATTAAATTATAATAATTGTATATTTTCTTTTAATGTTTGATTATTTTGTTATATATGCTAGTTTTTATTTTTTTTTTCACTTCTGCTGTGATGATTTATGAAAATATTCACATGTCAGACTTCAGAGATTTTTATGAAATCTATGAGAAGAAATTTTCATTCTTTCTGAGCAGAATTGCTTGTGCAAGTAAATTGTTTTCTGTTTATTGTTACTCTTGACAAGAAGCGGAAATTCTGAAACTCTGTAGGATGAGGGATAAAGGGTAATTTAGGAATTTAAATGTGGATAATTTTTTAAATTTCACTTATTGATATATAAAATTTGAAATTAGAGACCCCCTTCGGCCTGTTGCACTCCTGACCTCTTTGGTTCCGTCGCTGCTTAAGATATTATATATTGAATGTTAGTGAAAGCATTAGGATAAAGTTTTGGAACTAATTTTAAGTTAATGGATTATTATTTTGATTATTTTGGCAGAAAGAATTTGTATTATGCCATGAACTGAAATGAATTTTGCTTTACAGAGAGTAATGGAAGAGAAGAATTTCCGATTGTTGCTAAGCTGAGTCATCAGCATCATAGTAGAATAGATAGTTTTGTAAATTATTTAACCCTTAAAAAATATTCGTGGATATGAACAAATATGCACATTGTTGTAAGTTACAGACAATGGTCATGGTCCCGTCCTGATCTGCTCTACTTGGGCGGATATTAAATAAAATATAAACGGTTGGAGGTGGGTTTTGGTCTTTTTATAGTCTTAGTTGTTTTATTTTTTAATATATGTTAATGTAATATTTTTAGGAAAATATTACTATGTTTAGAAAATTTTAGTGGTGTTATTTTTAAAAATATATTTTTAATATTTTTTAAAATTATGAAATGAATTTAATAAGTCTATGACTTTGAAATAGGTTTAGTTTTGAATTTTAAAAATTCATTTCCAAGTTTTGATAAATTCGGACCTTTTAGGATGAGTTTTGAAGTTTAATAAATTCATCTTCGAAACTTCCGGGCAATAAGACAGTGCTTGCTTGCTATTTACCCATTCTCAATTTTTTGAACAAATATTTGTACAAGAAACCTAAAAATGAGGAGAATGATGAATCCCAATAGTATTGTGATTTAACTATAATTTATTAAAATACTTTCTTCCTATATATAGGTATGTATGCACTTTCTAAGTTTGTTACTATCTCTCCAAATTTACATAATTGTCGGTACTTATAAAATATAAGTAGTACATATATAATTATATATATAGTTAATTGTGCGTATATGAAGTTTTGTTCATAAGAAACTATGTTGAACTGTGCGTAAAGCACAGAATTTTCTGAGCATGCATATACGTGTAAATATATATATATATATATACTTATATTTATATATTCAAATATGTGTAAATTTATATATGTGCCCTCATAGATATGTACGAAGCAATTAACATAAATTGAAATTTCTTAAATACATGATATTATTCAAAAACAAAAAAAGGCGAAATATTGATCAAGATTTTTTAATTCAAAACAAAAGTTTTTACTTCCTAACAATATTCTAATTTTTTTTTAATAAAAATACTCACATCTAATCCCACTTTCACAAAATTATTATTTTTTTTTCAAAATATTTTTTTTCACTATTCTCTAATCGCACTCTAAACCTTTGTTATTTAAATCATTTTCATCACACTTTTTCGAATTAAAACCAATCCAAGATAGCCATGATACTTTATTTTATTTTTCCATGAAATGTTTTTGGCTAATAAAACTTTGGGAGTTCTTGTGGTACAACTCTCATATATATATATATATATATATATATATATTACACACACACACACTAGTTTCATAGTAATAAGATTGTTTTAGAATGCTTTCAACTTGCCTCGGTGTTTTAGAATTCTACTAAATAATAAGATTTCACTCTAATCAATCAATAATATGGTGTAATTTTATCGGAGTTTTAAATTTTATACCATTACATCAATTATGGTGTAATTTTTTCTTAATAAAATATTAAATATTACATTAAGTTTGGTGTAATTCATAAATTTTCATTTTACCTTTAAATTTATTTTATTTTAAATTTTAATTCTATTTGTATTTTATTTTATATATTTAATTAATTTATAGTTTAGTTTTATTTATTTAATTTTAATTTAGTTATTATTTTGCAATAATATTTGTAATAATTAACAAATAATTAAATTATAATATTTTTTCTTTATTGTGATGTTATTTATGTTAATGTAATATATTAATTATATATAATTTTTATTTAGTAGAATTAGTACTAATAAAATACAAGTAATTAAATAACTTTATAAAAAAATAAATTAGTGATAATTGAAAATAAAAAAATAAAAATAAAATATTTATTTGGTGTAAAGTTTGGTATAATGGGTTGAAAATGATTTATATCAAATTATGCCAAAATATCAAATTTAATGTAAAAATTACACAAAATTTAATACTTAAGTTGGAGATGCCTTTATTAATATCAAAATTTCTCAAGCTGTTCGCATAATTAGCTCATATTAGACTGTTTGTCATTTTGAAAATCCAAAAAGACAACACCAACATTTACATATACAAATGTAAAACCGATGCTTTTTCACATTATATACAGTCTTGACTTTCTATCAAAAATAAAAACTTTAAAAGTTTCATACTTAGTTATAGTTCCTTCTTTGTCTTTTGATTTGCTTCTATGTTAATAATAATAAAATAAAAAAACAATTCAATTAATCAATGCTACTACTGGCTGAAAAATTCCTTGAACTTGGCAGTAGCTTATCATTTTGTCCATTTTTACTGTCTTCACTTCTCGTCACTCTAAAGAAAGACTTTATATATTGCACAATTTTCTCACCAATTTCTTCAACTTCTTCTAAATGTTTTTATATGTAGAATGAAGTTCCTATTGTATTCTGCTTCTGTTTAGAAAATTCCTCGAACTATCAACTCACTGAACACCCCCCCCCCCCCCCCACCCAGGGTTTTTTTTTTTTGTTCCTTTTCTTGCCTCCCCTTTCGGAGAAACAACTTTCTTCACATCACACAGATTTTGAATTTTCACCTAGTCCATTGCCATTTATTTATACAAGTAAAACATTTAATAATTCTTGAAAGCACCTAGATTTCATTCTATTACTAGTACAAATCACATCATGGGCTTCTAGATAAACAAACGTTTCCAACAAATCATGTTGGAGTTCTTGGTCTTCATAGAGAGAAAAAGAGAAGACACAAGGAAACTTCAAGGAGTCCAACATTTTGCTATTTAAGTAGCTGCTGCTGGGGTCATGTAAACAAAAGTGAATAATTTGGAAGTGAAATTAAAATGTATTTGAGTAGAAGTATAGAAAAAGTTGAGGGATTGTCGTCGCAGGAGAAATGGCACACGCAGCTCTAATTCTTTAGCCTAAATTAGGTTGCAAGTGCCATTCTCCTGTGACGCCATTCCCTTTAACTTTTTGAGTCTCAGCAAAAGGAAGAGTGAAACTGTGAAAGCAACTTTACAAGTCAGTTCATCCTATCATCATTCATTTTATTTTTCTCTCTTTATCTTTCACTGTAATAAAAAATAATATTAGTGATAATATTAGAAATGTAAATGTAGTAATTTTTGTTTAGTTATAATATAATTTCAAAAAATTTAATAGTGACAAGACTTGTGTCTAGGTTGTTGCTGTTATCAATATTCTCGTATCAAGTATAGATTTAATTCTTCTTCATACCATTTATATTTCAATTATATAATAAACTAATATCAATAGTAGTAGTAGTAGTAGTAATATTGTGTAGTAGCAGTAGTAGTGTTGTGTTATTTGGGAAGATGGTGTAAATCAAGATTTTAGGCTTCCTCTTATAATATGTTCAAGCTGGTGGGAAGCGCGGGCTTAATTTTTGGGCTATTTACCCGTTCAGATTTAATCTTTGTTTGTCATATCTTTGTTTGTCATATCTTTGTTTTGGGCCACATACCAGGTGCTCATAGCCCAACACTTTTAAGAAGACCAGCTGGAAATCTGATGAGCTATGCTTCGAAGGGCCCAAACCATGCCGCCGACACCTCTTCAACGGGTCGAATTCAAACCATCCATCAATTGGTTATCCAACTTCTCGTGCATCCAGATCCAACTGGTCCTTATACTTCAATTGAATCCAGATACCCGGATACGACACAGAGTACTCCTCTCACAATCCAGATTAGAACCGGATCTGGAATAATATAAGATTAATTTCAATTTTATACTAAAAGAATAAATAGTATCATAAAAAAATTAAAAATCATTAATCTATATTGGAGAACTGAGTTGCTGTATTACAAAGAAAATAATTAGCATCTTATCATACATAATTCATGTACATTTATTTTCTATGATAAATATTTTAAATTTATATGATTTTTATTAGGTTTGGATCATGCAAGATTTAATTTGATTTCCTTATAGTTGAACATTTGTAAATGTGTTTATTCAGATCTTTTAATCAGTAATAAAATATTTTAATAGGATTGGATTCAGATTGAATTTGTTCAAGATCCAACCGTTTGACAGCCTACTTGAAACTTCTGCCACCCATTTAATTCCCCAATGGTTTGCTTTTACAATAATTTCAAAAAAATAAATAAATCAGAAATAAGCAAGGTCTTTCTAAATGAATATAAAAATACACGGTATTTTTAAATTCTAAATGATATATTTTCTGAAATAGATGCCACAAATTCTAAATGACATATTTTCTTTCAGTTTACTGTAAAACAGACTGCAGCCATGAACCCAGGTTCAATTCCATTTGCAAGAGTCTGATGCAAACAAAATCAAGTGGCCACCCACATATTACTTGGTCAAACTTCATATAGATTAAAAATGAGCAGAAAATAACTGCTGCAAACATCAGATTTGATACATTGAGCAGTATACCATTATTGGTAATTGGAGACAACAGAGATACACAAAAGATGTGAAGCAGGATCTCTCATTTACTCCATCTACCTCAGAAGTAATCAAATGAAAAGAAATGGCTGCTGATGAATTTGATACAGGCAGTAACAACAAAAGCTCATCCGCATTCTTTCTTGTAGAATTCACCTCAGTGAAGTGCTCTACCAGCACTGCATCGTTGATGACTCTGTTGCTGGACGAGGAACTGCAAGACCTGGTAATTACAAGTGAAAATGGCTACAAGCCTAAGAAATAGATCAGGATGATTTATGCCGTATTACGCTGCTTCACAGGTCCAGGAATCTGTCATTTTTTCCCACTGAATACAACTTATAGCTGCAAATCTTGAACACCAAGGCATCAAGCAAGCCCAGAGCAGCCTTTTTCTCCTAACTGAATTATAAATAAGTATCTGATCTCGCCATCAACTTTCCTGCCATAAGAATTGCTAAAGTCGACAAAGGGATATGCCGAACAAGACTTGCTATTTGCACTGCCTTGGTCGAAAATTATCATTTGATAAAAGAGAGACTATAAGATTTTCCAGTCTCTTAGCGCCCGCAGTAGGTCTGAGAACCGTGGTATTACCCACAACAGAACAAGGGTCAGTCCCATTTTCACGACTACCTATGCACCATCCACCTGGAACAAGCATTCCTTGACCCCGAAACAAAAGTTCTTCATCAATTTTGTCGAGCACTGGATCATCGCGGTGAAACTTTCTGGCAAATGGAGCATTACTGTCGACCATCCTTTGCATGTCTTCAAGGGTAAGGTAGTGAGGATGTTGCTTAGGAGGGTTGTCCCATGATATGAAGTGGAGATCGCTGTTCACAGTGGTGTTGTGAAACTCTTGAGCATTACAGATTACAGTGTGGAAGTAGCCTTCTGGAGAAGATATGAAGTTTGCATAGTACATGAGGACAGTTCGTGGTAAGTTGTCCCATCCCCATATGCAGAAGTCGATGAAAGGCCGAGAAAGTGCCATCCAAGCAGATCCTGTAATGAAAGAAGTTGAGCCAGATGCAGAAAACATGGAACATATCCATAGTTTTGGGGAAAGAAAAAAGCAACTTTGTTCTCAGATCTCTACAAACCATCTCAAATGAACTTCAAAATTCGCATGGTCAATATTTTTCTTCTAAAAATAAGTTCGTTAGAAGATATCATATTATATCAAAATCATTTCTGCAATCTTCTCTTCTATCTCCACTCATGGGCTTGCACAGGATACCAGTTATCTCTTATTAACCTCCATATGTTACAACATACATGAAAAGCAAATTATTTTACCCAATTTTCTTTTTTCTCGCTACAATTCTCAGCCGAGAATCGAGAAATGTTAACTCAGCTAGCTCATCATGGAAGTTTTAGTATTGTTCTCAATTTAGAAAATGAAAATAAAGAAGCAAGAAACATTAAGCAAAATTCTCTTGATTAAGATCACTTTCGAAGTTTCTCCTATATTACAATATAATAATTTCCAATTGTCGAATCCATATTCATCACATTCATTTCTATTCTTTTCTAATTGCACATGACAACTGAGTGAGAGAAATATGATTATAGTGAATATAGAATGACGATAATAAATAAACATTGCCAATAGTAAAATTCCAATCAATTGTGATAAGTATTGCTTTCCTCATTCTGATTAACTAATTACAATTTTCAACACATTTGTATAAACTTAAAGCATGAGTGGTTCAGGGTGGACTTGCTACATCACTTGTCTACGAAGACTCCATATTGCACAATATATCTAGAGAATTTGAAGGAACCAGTTGGATCATGGTCTCCTTCAACTTCAACTAAAGTTTACCCCTCCACATTGTTCTCTCAATTTCATAAGGACGTGGCTGTCTACAACCAAACTTGAATCTCTTAAACTAGAGTGCAATGCTGAGGGAAGAAAATAGCTGCAACGCAAACCTACTCGGAAATAACAAGAGAATAAATTCTTAACTCTGTATCTTATAGGCACTCCCTTTGATGCTCTTACTTTACCCATGGCACATCACAATGTGCCCTTAGCGGGATGATCTTACTTACCCTTGACATATAGAATAAGCCCATAACAAACAGTGCATGTTTCCTTATTGACGCAGAAATCCACTGCCTTTAAAGAATACTGACATGTTATCTAAAGAGATATGTTTCAGATGGCAATTGAGATAGCAGCAGGTCAAAGCATCCACTATTGTTGCACTAACTAATTATATTAGATTGTCAATTCAAATTGTCATAGTGCATGACATAAATTAGCCAATGTATCAGAAGACTAGAATTTTACTGTGTCAGATTTCAAACCACTGGAAGCATAGCTGATTCAATAGTTACAAACATTTGAGATGAAAAATGACATTAGACAGTACTATCAAACCTACAGTACCTGGTTTACTAAATCATATGCATGTTATGATAACAGCAGTAGAATGGCGCATCTAGATCTAGTTACTCAGAAAACCTGCTTTGAGTTTGACCAATGCCCCACGCATTGGCACCAATCATGAAGTTCAGAGTGAAAAACAAAATCACTAGCCCACAAAGTATTATGCAGGTACAGTCGATATATGAGACGCGGCTTATGATAGATGTAGTCAGATGCAATATGGAAACTTAATATAACAAGAAGGTGTGGGGTTCACTTTCAATAGAGAATAGGCAGTCAAAAATTAGCACAGAGATGCAGCAATAGAGAAGGATTAATTCAGTCAAAACTTTAATTAAACCATATATTTTACTAGATGTCCTGGAAGCCCCAAAAGATATACAGAAAGAGAAAATACTTCTTGCTGGCTTCAGCACCTTTCTCTCTCATGTTCCAAATATGTCTCAATGTATTAGCAAGAGAAAGCTGGAAGTTGTAGAGATAAACATTAGAAATTCAAAATGAAGAAAAAACGTCTACCACATCCACCTGAACCCTAAAGTTGAGTAATGGCTCTCTTAGGCACAACTTGGCAATTGTATACTTCTCCTGCTGATATTAGGGGGAAGAGGGGAAAAAAATAAAAAAGAAAAGTACCTTAATGAGTTTATATTCACTACAAATATAATTCCCATGAACATCTTACCTTCAAATCTTTAGTTGGTAAATAAACTTGGCTTCAAACTTAAAACGAGACTCACGATATTAAAAAATATGACCTGAAATTTCATGAAGATTTGTCCATGATGTAAAAGGCAGTGTAGTAAAACATAGTTGAAATTTTACGGGACAAGCACAAAAAAGATTAGGCAAGTACAAAGTTAAGAACTTTATTACTCAGAATCGGAATGGCAAGAAAAAGCACCAAACCTCCACACTTGGGTCTTAGAAATGGTAAATATACATGGCATGACAAAAAGGTGAAGCATCCATAACTCACTCCCTTAACTCATTCAAACTAAGCAAGCAACATTTTGCTCAGAAAGAATAAACAGGTTGGAAATCAGTAGAACCATAATAAGAAAAGCAAAACTAGTAACCCCAAAACGCACCTGTAAAGAGTTTAAACGCTGTTGGCACACTTCTTCGCTGTGTAATCCAAAACACGTCAGCTTTTTGTGTCATATACAACCCTGGATCAATAATGACCGGCTTCGCCCTCTGGAATCTAAACAAAGACAATGTAGCGTCGTCCCATAAATTTTCAACAAAAGCTCCTAAATCCCAATCAGAAATCAAATATCTGAATAAATTTAAAACATGTCAAAAATAGATCACTTACTCTTTCCAGCCAATATCACTTGTATGATCAATAAAATTAAGATCCCGTGGCAAGTATGAAAAAGCGTGCAGCAGATCTAACCATCAAGAGCTAACAAATCAGTAAATGCAAAGCAATCCACCAAAATCCCATCACCAAATAATATCAAAATCACCCAAAAATTCAATCTTCAGCATGAAAAAGCCTTAAGAAACATTATTACCGTCTTGGGTAACCAGTGGATAATCAGATGCACTGAGATTAATAAACCAATCCCAATCCCCACCTTCCTTCAACAAAATAGCAGCTGCGTGCAATGTATTCGCCACCATTGTTGGCCCACGGTAAGTGACCAAATTAGCCTTTGTAATCATCCGAACATTCTTGAATCTCCGAAAAACGAAATGGGTAGCTACGTAATTATATAGATCGAGGCGCTCCTCGGCGGAAGACTCGGCGTCAAGGTGCACAACATACTGATTATTGGGGTGGTAGAGAGCTTCGAGTGTCCGGCGGAGCATTGCGCCGTCTCCGGAGGAGCCAGAGATTAAGTAGGCTAAGCGCGGCGGAGGAGGGAGGGCGGAAACTGGGAGAGGTTTGAGTTTTGACTCGACGAAAAAGGAGGCGGCGGAGGAGGAGGATGAGTAGTATCGGTGGAGGGGGAGAAGCGGCGTGCCGTCGGGGGAGGTTAATGTGGTTAAGAAAAGAAGGAATAGTGAGACAACGGAGCCAATGGCAAGTGGAAAGATCCATTTTCTCTCCATTGTATTGGGGTGTTTCAAATGTAAATAGTAGTTCTTTAGCTTCTTCATCTCACCAAAATTCAAGAAAGAAAAAAAGGATTCTTAAGCTGAAGTTGAAGGAATTGCAAAATCAAATTATTGAAAAAAAAAAAAATTGAAGTGGGCTTGCGGTTGGGGGTGGGCAGGGTGAGTGGGGTGGTGTTTCTATGGCGGTTGGCTGGTTTTGCTTGTGAGCACCTCTTTCTTTTCCCTACCAAAGAGAGAAAATTAGTTTCAAGTGCTCACATTTCTTGCTTCAGAGTTCAGATCGCTCTCTGCGACTATGAGATTTAATTGTTTACTCTATATGTAATCTTCATTTTGTTTGATAATGGAATTGATCTTATTGTTCAGGCTCACACTCATGTTTTAAAATTGAGACGTTTTCTTGATTTATGCCAAAGTTTTTCTTTCAAAATGCTCTTGTACTATTAAGACAAAGACGGGCAGGCCTGAACTTATGTTTTCGTCCAAGATTTCATAGTTTAGGAAAGAGAAAACGTCTATTTTAAGGAAATGTAGACAAATTTTTAACCTATGGTACCAAAATTTCTGCAATTTGGCCACGCTTTGTTGCTTAGATTAGGAGGATTATTATGACATAAGATGATTGATCTGAGGGGCCCACATGTTGAAATTGACTAATAATCAGTAATGGGCATGGTTGGTTATTACATCATTAGTATTTGTAACTTTGTGAGATGGGGTTGTTGCATTTATTGCATGAGAAAGGAGTAAAGATTGTGAGAATCAATTATGAACAAAGTGGCTTATTTTCTTGACTTATTGATCAAAAAACATTTGATCACTGTAAATCTATCCATTAATGCCAGAGAGCTATAACTTGGTAGGATGTGGTAAAGAAAAAAAATAAATTTACTACTAATGAAATTGACTTTGTGAAAAGCATTTCCTTCTTTGGTTAATCTTGTAAGAATTTGGGTTGGGCTAGCTCTATGTTATCACCCATTTAATGCACCATTTAAGCCTATAATTCCCAAGCACTAACTGGTATAATGGGGATGAAAAGTCAAAACAATGATCTAAATGTTTGACCTTTTTAAATGATGTCAAAAATAGATTAAAAAACTCTTGAAAATTAAGGGAATTTAATGTTCTTCTTGGGATCGCAACACTTTAATGAACTTGGAAAAACGGATAAATCAAGAGTACAGTGATGATGGGCTGAAAGCCCATTCAGCCCACATGACAATTGGCACCCACTCTTCGTTTATTTAGGGAGGTTTTAGAGACTTTAGAGTGGATTATGACATGATAAATAATTATATTTGATCAAGAATTTCTTGTAAGTGAAAAACTTACAAAAAGATAACTATAACACCTAAAAATTTAAAATTCTTCTAGCTTCGTAATATTCATAAGTTTGAACTAAAGACCAAGTTGTTACTCGATCGAATAAATAGTTTTCAAGATTCGTCCAATATTTTTGGTATATGTTGTAATAATATGTAAAAGGGTCAAAATACAATAACTTATTATGATCTTAAAAGTAAACTAAGATTTATTGAATTTTTTCAAAGAGTTTACAAATTGTTGACTATAAATTTTCTTTTTTTGTATTCAAACAGCCAGAGGCTTCTAAAATCCGTGATAATTTCCGAGTTAGAAAATGAAAAAAAATAATAATTTATTTGGATTGAACTCCATATCTTCCATTGTTTTATTATCTTCAATATGTAAATATTATTTTCTGGTGAATATGGGCCAGTGAAATTATTTAATGGGCAGTAGTACGGCATGAGTCAGTAAAACAGAGCCTTTGTCAGTTTGCATTAGGCTTATACGGGTATGTTTGGTTGGTCTAATATGGGTTTTTAAGAGGTATTCATACATTTTAACCAGACATGCTCCTGATTTTAGAAGTTGGAGAAACTATACAACACTAATTCCCAAATCCCAAACAAACAATGACATGTTTTGAAGGAGAGTGACAGAGTGAATTTTATATTTTTTAATTAAGGATCATTTACTTAATTTTTTGAAACAGACAATGGCATATTTTAAAAGAAAATGATGAGTGAATTTTATACTCATTAATTAAGTATTATTTACTTAATTTTTTTATTAATTTTTGAGATTTTTTTGAATTTTATTGTTGTTTTCAGTGTTTATTTTGCAAATTAAAAAATGAATGAAAAATGTCACTTGAATGTACTAAAATCTATATTCATATTACAATTTTTAAATAAAAAAAAATTATTCGGGAACAGTAGCTACAACGCCTAAGAGTTGCCAACAGAACAAGTGAGGGCAAAATGATATTTTTTGCCCTTTTTATTGCATTTCCTATCAAGTTTAAGTATTTCAATAACCTCTAAATCAAACTTTTAGAGAGGAAGAGATAAGAATAGTGAAAACAAACTAAGAAACAAAAAAGAGATGAGAAAAAGAGAAAAAGAGAAAAAGAAGATAAGAGATTTTTTTCATACTTTGTGAATAAAACATTTACAAGGGAAGAAATTCATCATCTTCCAACTTCCATTTTATTTTTATTTTTCTTTCTTTAATTATGTTCATAAATATTGTTAATTTTTTTTTATTTTCATCATGAACTAATTTTCTCTTTCTAGGGTCTGTGATGTAATCTAATTAGAATGTTTTGAATATTTGTATCCATTCAATTCTTGATTTATTTTCAAATTTAGTTTTCTACATTGTTTTTAATGCTTTCAATTACTTGACCACTAATTGAATGATTTGCTAATCATAATGACCCCGAAGGTGATATATATATCTAGTTCTATGTGTAGAAAAATATAAATTACATGTGAAATAGAAATATACTTACATGGTTTGTGTAGTCATGTTTGAAACTCCGTATAACCTAATGAATTGTTGATTGTTATAATTCACACAGGAATATAGTGGATTAACAATTTATGATATTTTCATTAAAACTTGGGAGAGGCTAGTGGATAATTTAGGGATTCTCGACTATTACTTGTGAAATAAATTGAGATTGATGAGATAAATTATTCAATTCAAACTAATTATGGTGAAATCATAACCCTATGTTTTTTAGTTATTGAATTTCATCTTTAATTGCTTTTTATTATTAGTTTAGTTTAGTAAAATTTAGTTTGTAATCATCAACATATTCTTGTATTTATTCAAATAAAATTAAAGTTAATATAATTTTGGTACTTAATAATTCAACAAATCTCGTGGGAATGATACTCTACTCATCACTTTATTACTTGTTAACGATAACGTACACTTGCATTCACGAAAATCCGCAATAAATTTTTGGCGTTGTTGTCGGGGATTGTTTTATTTTGTTAATATCGATACCAAGTAACTCTGATTTTAATTTGAATTTTTCTTCTATATATTTTTTTTTTATCGTTTGAGTGTGCCCTTGTTTATAATCGCGAGTGTTTTCTTGTGTGTGTGATGATATGAGCAAAAAGTGGTAGATGAGATGACATATAATTCATACTATTGGCCAACTGAATATGACATGATAAATCAAATTTCAACTCAGGCCTCTAAAATAAATCAAGTAGATGCCATTAATACATTAGGTGTTATTGCAAATACTCGTGAACGCAAGTGCACATTATCTTTACAAGTAATAAAATGATGAGTAGATTATCGTTCCTACGAAAATTATTGAGTTACTAAATATCAAAATTTTATCAATTTTAATTTTATTTGAATAAATGAAAGTGAGTGACAATTAATACAAATAAATTTAAATTACTCTTAAAAATGATACGCAAAATCCAATAAAAACGAATATCAATGATTATAAAAGCCTAGGGTTATAATTTTATCATAATTATGTTGAGTTAAATAATTTATCTCATTAATTTCAACTTATTTCTCAAGTGATAGTCGAAAATTCCTAAATTATCCACTAATATCTCCCAATGTCTAATGAAAATACCAGTAATTGCTAACTCACTATATTCCTATATGAATTACAACAATCAATAATTCATTTAGTTATTTGTATCTTCAACAAAACTACACAAACCATAAAAGTATATTCATATTTTACATGCAATTTATGATTTTCTACATATAGAACTAGACACATATATCACCTTTTAGATCAATATGATTAGCAAATCATTCAATTAGTGGCCAAATAATTGAAAGTATTAAAAACAATATAGAAAACTCAACTTGATAAATAAATCAATAATTGATTTGATAAACATATTCAACACATCCTAATTAGATTACATCACAACTCTAGAAAATGAAATTAGTTTATGATGATAATGAAAGATATCTTAATAATATTCATACACATACTCAAATGAAAAGATGAAAATAAAAATCAAATTTCAAAGAGGATGAATTTTTCTTTCATTGTACATGTCTTTTTCAAGCTTGAAAGAATTATCCCCTCTTCTCCAAAATTCTTTCTCTGTGTCTTGTTCTTCTTTTTCCACAATCTTCTATCTCCTCCTTTGTCTCTAATCCTTCTCTAAAAAATCTGATTTGGAGGCAATTGGAATACTTAAACTTGATGAGAGATGCCCTAAAGAGAGCAAAAAATACTATTTTATCCTTATTCATCCATCTGGCAGTACCTAGGCGCCAATTTGCAACACGTAGGTGCTACACATTCTATCCTAGATAGTCATTGCAACGCCTAGGCGCTGCACATTCTGTCTTAAACAATCTAAGCGCTGCTCTTGCTATCCAGGATCAATTTTTGCTGCACTTATAGCCTCTTTCAGTTGATTTTTCACTCATTTTTAGGCTAAATTGGCTTTTAGTATCTTCATATGAATTGTATATATATGTCTTGGGTTTCAATAGACACTTGAATTAACTCAATATAAGATATTTGGAAAGAATTATGTTTGAAATACTCAGATATGTCAAACTACAAAGTTTTCATCAAGTGCAGACTTTTTAACCTGATTTTTCTCATTAAAATCAAACAAAATGAAATTTATAATAAATATATAAGTTATAGATCTATCTCTTAGATTTTTAATAATTTAAAAAACAAGTCAAAATGATATTGGAGCAAAAAGTTATGATTGAAATATAAACACTGCCCTCAATAGTACCAAAAAGCGGACTATTCTAAATTTTAACCAACTTTTATGTTTCTTTCCATTTTCTTCTCATTTTGCTATTATCTACAATATTTTAAACTAAATGCATAAAAATTAATATAAATACTCAAAAACTAAACAAAAAGTTAAGCAAATTGTACTCAATTAATGGGTATAAAATTCACTCATCAGATGCTCAAATAGAAATCCTTTCTAAATAAATGGAAAAATATTTAGCAGCAAATGTTAATCATTCACCATTCAAGGTACGTGAGTCATATAATGATTTTCATGCAAGAACACAATACCAAGAGAGCAATCGATTTGTATCACCATATGTCGAGCATGTTGAATATGGGTGGAATTACAACCAACTGTAAAATTTTCTTTTCTCTAACACTTATAATCAGGGATAGCCAAATCATTCTAATGTTTCATGGAGAAATAATGAGAATATGATGTAGCATGCACCTAGTTATTAACCATTAGAGAAGAAGTGAAGCCTTGAAGAACCATTAGCTCAATTCAAACGTACTACCGATCGAATCTTGTTGCGAACTGAACCTAGTAATCCATCAACAGATAGGATTTTTCTTGATGAAGCAATAAATCGATTAGCAAACACTCAAAGTCAATTCATGTTGGAAGCTACAATTGATGTCTAAAATCCATTATCACAACTTTTAAACTCGGAGATTCAAAATTGTGAGATGGATAACATGTTTCCAACAAGACATTAAGATAATTTGCCTTACACGCCCGAGGCAAATGGAATGGGAGAAGAATATTATGATGTTAATTTGCTAAGTAATGAAGAGATTGAAACTATCTTGTGGATTGAAAAAATGATGAAAGATGAACAACAAGTATCAACACAAATACCTCTAGCGAAGAATGAAGAAGATCAAGAAAATGTTCAACCAAACGTATCTCATGAGCCATTACTTGAAGTTTCTTATCCCCATCTTCTACAAAATAACAACCCTATATCAAATGTTGTGAATAATGATATGGGCATCTCATCGCAGAAGTATGAATTGGAGGATCATGAGTTCGTAGATTGCTCATTAAAGCATTCAATGGTGGAAAATAAATGTGTATTTGAGAATGTTGACAAATCTATTATTCATATTGATTTCATCATCCCCGACATTGAAAATGATAGAAACATTTCTCTCACACAAGAATAACTATTTTTAGTCATCGGACATGTACTCAATAATATACAAATGACATTTGATCCATGTCGGATTATGCTCAATATGCTTATTTTTGGGGATCACCTATACTTCTGGAGCATACAAAAACATGACATGAGAAACACTTGTTCTTGGACCCCAGTTAAGCAAAAAAAAAATCTGGCTGAAGAATATAAATTAAGTGCTTTTTGGGAAGTAATCCAAGTATTTTACAATTTTTTTTCTTATTTAGTTGTTTAATATTTATTTTTTTCTTTTAGTTTGATGTTTTTTTGTTATTTTTCATTTCATGATCCAACTCAAGTTTGGGGGAGGATTTGTAAAATAAGGAGTGATATGCCACCAATTAATAAATGCACATCCATCATTATTCTAGAAGAGGATGATGATGAAGTTAATGTGAACTAACATCATTCAGGGAAGTCTTCTATACCTTATCTTGCTTTATTTAATATTGAGGATAATGTTAGTTCTAAGTTTGGGAATGGATATATGTATTTCATTTGATTTTGTTTGTTTATAACTTTTGAAAATTGATAAATATTGTGTTATGTATGTGCTTGACTCTTGTGATATTTTTTATCTTTTTTGTAATCTTTTGGCATATTGAGCACATAACCTTAGACATTTGAATTTTCTGCATATTTAGAAAAAGTTTATGTGAACTCGATACTTTTTTTTGCGATCTCATATAATTCTAGAATTTGTTTGATTGTCACTCGAGACAAAATCCTAGACTGCATAATATTAAGGAAGTGATTTAAGCCATTTTTGGACCGTTTGAGAATTTCAAACCATCCTATTTATGATGTATAATTTTTAGTGTCCCTTGTTGAGCCTATTAAGTCATTTTTTTTGTCACCCTACAAATCAACCTCAACCAAAGAATTGAAATATCTTTTTTATTTTATATATTACCACATACTCCACTCATAGCTATTCTAGTAACATCATTTTGAGCATTGAAAGTGATTTTAAAAAAATGGCAAAAGAGATGTGGCGATTTATACAAAACTCCAAAAAAAAAATTATGTCAAGAAATATAAAAAAAGAGTGCAACACCCATTGTTCATAAAAACAAATAAGTTTAGAGGTGTAGCACTTAAAAATAAAAAAGAATATGTGAAAAAAATGAGAGTTTAACGAATAAAGTGGTGTGATAAATAAAAAAAAGAAAGGTTCGTGAATGTGTGAGACGAAATTGTGATGGTACTCATCAACAAGGTTCTAGAATAGTTGTGCTATGAGTAATTTGATCCACTATATTGTCTTTTATCCTACCATTACCTTACCCACACGTTACAAATTTTTAAAGTCATAATGATCATTGATGTTATGTTAGTTTACATTAGTAGAGAGTAACATAAAAGGCAAGCATGTGGAATTCTAAAAAAAACATAAATAAGAAATCAATAATTTTGTTATGAGTTTGTATAAATCAATCCGAGTAATGAAAAGTTAAGTGCAAGAGGCTACACACACATTCTTAAAGGATTTAAAGATGATGAATTTGGCACTTAAGTTGAAATCATGCATCTTGATAATATTTTGATATTTTCTTGAGTTATAAACTCACAACGATTTTTAGCTCCATTTAGTTAGTTGGTTGTGACCATCACTTGTTATTTTACTTGTTTTATTACTTTTTTTTGCTCAAAAACTAGCAAAATATTATGTTTGGGGGTATTTGATGAGTGGATTTTATACCCATTAATTAAGTACCATTTACTTAACTTTTTGATTAATTTTTGATATTTTTAAAAATTTTATTCTCATTTTTAGTTTTTATTTTGCAAATTTGAAGATAAAAGAAAAATGTCACTTGGATGTACTAAAATATACATTCATATTATATTTTTCAAAAAAAAAAAAGAAAAAAATCGTCCGGGAACAGTAGCTACAATGCCTAGGTACTGCTGCTACTGGAAATCATGGCATTCTAGTAAGGGCAGCGCTTAGGCGCTACCAACCGAGCAAGCAAGGGCAAAATGGTATTTTTTGCCTTTTTTAAGGCATCTTTCATCAAGTTTAAATATTTCAATAGCCTCCAAATCAAATTTTTAGAGAAGAGAATAATGAAAACAAGCCAAGAAACAAGAAGAAGATGAGAAGAAGAGAAGAAGAAAATGAGAGATTTCTTCCATATTTTGTGAAGAAGACATCTACAAAAGAAATTCATTATCTTCTAAGTTCTATTTTATTTTTCTTTTTTTTTCTTTAATTATGTTCATAAATATTGTTAAATTTCTTTTTATTTTCATCATGAACTAATTTCATTTCTCTATGGTTGTGATGTAACCTAATTAGAATGTTTTGAATATTTGTATCCATTCAATTCTTGATTTATTTTTAAATTGAGTTTTGTACATTGTTCTTAATACTTTCAATTATTTGGTCACTAATTGAATGATTTGCTAATCATATTGACCCGATAGGTGATATATGTGTCTAGTTTTATGTGTAGAAAATTATAAATTGGATGTAAGATAACAATATACTTACATGGTTTGTGTAGTCATGTTTGAAACTCCATATAACCTAATAAATTGTTGATTGTTGATTGTTGTAATTCATATAGGAATATAGTGGATTAACAATTTATGATATTAAACCTTGAGAGAGGTTATTGGATAATTTAGGGATTTTTGACTATCATTTGGGAAATAAATTAAAATTGATAAGATAAATTATTTAATTTGAACTAATTATGATTAAATCATAAGTCTAAACTTTTTAGTTATTGAAATTCATCTTTAATTGCTTTTTATTATTAGTTTAGTTTAGTGAAATTTAGTGTGTAATCATTAACGCATTCTTATGTTTATTAAAATAAAATTAGAGTTAATATAATTTCGCTATTTAATAATTCAACAAATTTTATAGAAACGATACTATACTCATCACTTTATTACTCGTTAATGATAAAATTCACAATAGATAGCTTGAAATGGGATTACTAAAAAACTATCTAAAAATAGTTGAAATTTAAGATTTTTCTATAGCTTATATTTTAAATTGTTCCATCTCATCTTAAATGAGTGTTACAACTGTGATATGCTTATATTTATTCCGTATATGACATAACGTTTATATTGAGTTGATAACGAAGGATATTCAGCATGATGTTTAACTATAAAATTAAGTTTTTAAGCAGTAAATAATTGAGAATTGAGACCATATTTTCATACTTTATGATCTTATTCATCTGTCCACATGAAGATAGGAAGCTCACACGACCGTGTGTCATCAGCACATACGATGATAATAATTTGGGCTGTCGATCCAATTTGAATTTGTTGATGTCAGATAGTCATTTGTGGATGCTAAAGGAAATGTTGCCAGATATGTATGTGCAAATTTTTATAATTTATGAATTTTCAAAATATTTATTTTAAATATTTTATAAAATCACATATATATTAAATGTAGTAAAATTAAAAATATTCTTAATTTATCTCGATAAGGAAAGAACAAGATTTGCATGATCTTATAGATAGATAAGACAACAAATCTTGAAATAGATATGCAGCAATCAAAATCTGATTTCAATGGAATTTGGATTGGAATAAAAGTGTTGTGTGGTGAATAATGTACTCGTGAACAACTAATTAGTGAAATAAAAAAAATAATTAGAAGTTTTTAAACTAATTTAATTTGACTCTATGTATTGAAATGAATAACTTTCTTTTGAAGATAAGTTTTTAAATTAATTTAATTTGATTCTATGTATTGGTGTTCTGTTACAATATTTCACACAGAATTTTAGGTAAAAATTGGGGTACAGATTCAGATTCCGTATGGTATATAACTCACATAAAAAGTTGCGATTCTTTTTAAATCTTGTGGACAATTTGGTCCTTTTCAAAGTGCAATTTTTTTTCCTCTCTCTCACCAATACTCTTTTTGGATCATTAGCAGTTTCCACCTGCGTTGCAGAAAAAACAAAACAAAATGGTTCTGGTCCCATAATGTGTCTGGTGCTCTGATTGATTGGGAAATGCTGTTTAAGTTATTTACCAGTAAATATCTTTAAATCATTTTCTCTATATAATATGCTTAGGAGCAGTAAATTATTTACCAGTAAATTAATTCTTTTATTGTGCCAGTTTAAAGAGCTGTTGACAATTTACTTTCAGCTGAGAAAAAGAAATACCTTTCTGTCGTCCAACATTTTTATCCAAATCATCCCACATAGGAAAATGATTTTGGCATCTCCAGTTGACTCTGCTTCCTTCTTGACATCTCTAAGGTCTGTAAGGAGTTTCGAAAAATCAAATTATGATCATAGAGGAAATTTATTATTATGCGTAAATACAGATCTCAACATATTCAAATACTCGGAAAACTGATCAAAACTCAAAACTCAAAATGGGAGCTATAAAAAAAAACAATGAAAAAATAATTGGGCTTAAAAGAGGTGCAACAATGAAAAAGCCTATTCAGAAATTCAAAACTGGTTCCACTGTCATAATCTGTCATAATCTAATTGACAGTAGTGAGACTGAAGCCTGCAGCAGCAGTCTTGAGCTCCCTCCGGCAGCTCTGCTCCACCGATAATTTTGTATCGTTCAATGACGATTCTGAGCTGCTCATCAAATTGTTATGCCAAATCAGTTATTATATGCAATCAATTACTTTCCTAGTTTCTTTTTGTTTACCAAATTTACCAGTTCAAAAAGAAAATCAATATACTATCTAGCTAAAACAACAAGGAGTTTATACCTTGATTCCAATGCCTCTTTAGTTACAATGTAAGATTGTTGATCATCAATGGGCTCGCCTTGTATACTAATTGCATCCATCTGTGCTTGGATTGCTGTCAAGTTGTTATTGCTCATTGTATCACAACACGAGTCTAGACCCAGCAATGGCCTAGCCATGTCATCAGGGGACTGAGCATAAAAACCACTATTTTCATCCAAGAAAAATTGGTTAACTGCATCAGGCATTTCCCTGTCAACTGATTGACTTTGAAATGGCAGTGGTACATCACTGCTCAAACTCGAGCCAGCTTCCAATTGGGTCGAGGGCCAACATTCCGAAGAGTGATCTACCTGTTTACTCAACTGTTGTTCTCTACATGCAGATAGGTGGGTATAGACATATCGAAGTTCTTCAAGGGCATACTGCAACTGGACACGCAGCTGGCATATGATTACGGAACAACCGTACACGGGAAACCTCTCTCGCATCTCAGCCTCGTATATGATGGACTTCATGGCGTCGTCCTTCTGGTCCTTAGTCTTCAACTTATCAAGTGCCTTGGTGACATTAGACACCCCGAATAGGCGGTGTACGTTTTGAAACATTTTGGGCTGGTTGGCTGGAAAATAAGGGGCGAGGGGGCAAGTGGGGCTACATTTTCGCCTTTGGTATTTGCATGCAGCACAGGCAGGGGTTGTGCCACCCTTAACTGTCATGTTAATCAGGGTTATTCATATATGCAGAAAGAACCAGAATCTTGATCAAGAAATGTGGAGGTGTATTTATAACTTACATGTATATGGATAAAGTCACATGTGGGAATTGGGGTAAGGGGGTAGAAATCAAGAATTTAGAGGGTTTTGCAGTGTGTGCACCACGTGTGGGTTTGTTGGGATCATAATGACCAGGTAAAATGTTTTGAATTCCGATCCGTTGGGGAGTTTGGTACTTTGGTTTGAACTTCAAAAGGATGACTGAGAGTCGTACGTTAAACAGTGTCACTCTGTTTTGTGTTTCAGTTTTGGTTAATCAGTCAAACGCAGATAAACCGACTTTATGGACTCTTTGCTCGTGCAATTTTGTCATTAAAGTACACTTGTTGCCTTGTAATGATTTTTCCCATTTTGCTTTTTTTTGACTGAGATTATGATGAAAATGTGTAGGAAAATAGTAATCCATGATAAATTTGACCGTTTCAAAGAAATAATTTGTTATGGTGCGTTACAAGAAAAAATGTATAAAAATGAAATAATTTCACTTTGTAAACTTATTGTAAGCGTTTATTACCTGTAACAATGATTTTCTTTAATTGAAATTATAATAATAATGTGTAGAAGTAGTAATCCATAAAAAAATGGAATCGTTTTACATAAATAATTTGCAGCGTTGTGTTACAAGAAAAAAAATATATAAGAACGGAATAATGCACTCTATAAACTTATTATAAGTGTAATTTTATTATTAAGGAATACTTGTTACGTGTAATAATAATTTTCTTTAACTGATGTTATGATAAAAATAAGTAGAAAAATAGTAATCCACGAAAAACTAGACCGTTTCAAATAAATAATTTGCAATGGTGTATTACAAGAAAAATATATATAAGAACGAAATAATGCACTCTATAGATTTATTATAGGTTGCTACATGTAATAATAATTTTCTTTAATTGAAATTATGATAATAATGTTAGAAGTAGTAATCCGCTACAAATTTAATCATTTCACGAAATTAATATGCAGTGTTGCGTTACAAGAAAAAAAAATGTACAAGAACAAAATAGTGCACTCTATAACCTTATTGCAGGTGAAATATTACTATTAAGAAATATTTGTTACCTGTAATAATGATTTTCTTTAACTCAAATTATGACGAAAATGTGTAGAAATAGTAATTTAAGGAAAGTTTAATCATTTCCCAGAAATGATTTGCAATGGTGCGTTACAAGAAAAAAAATATAAGAACCGAATAATGCACTCTATAAACTTATTGCAGGTCCAAATTTATCATTAAGAAATACTTGTTACTTGTAATAATGATTTTTTTAATTAAAATTATAATAAAATGAGTAGAAAATAGTAATCCATGAAAAATTTAACCATTTCACATAAATAATTTGCAGTGGTGCGTTAAAAAAATATATAAAAATGGAATAATACACTATAAACTTATTTCATGTACAATTTTATCATTAAGAAATACTTGTTACCTGTAATAATGAGTTTATTTAACTGAAATTGTGATGAAAATGTGTAGAAAATTATAATCTACGAAAAAATTAACCGTTTCACATAAGAATGGAATAATGCGCTATATAAACTTACTGTATGTGCAATTTTATCATTAAGAAATACTTGTTACTTGTGATAATAATTTTCTTTAGTTGAAATTATTATGAAATATGTATAAAATAGATGTATAAAATTTATTAAAAAAAATAAATGAAAAGTTGCATAGTTCTTTTAATAGATATTCACAAAAGTTCAAGATCCAAATATAATAATAGAGGATTTTGGCCACTTCATTATAAGAAAAGCTTTGTTTGTGTGAATGAAAGATATGCGCTTCAAATTCTGATGACATTCACTTTGCTCTGTGTCCCAAGATTTTTATTAAGGGTGAAGTAAACTTAATCATACCATATGATCATTCATCTCATACATTAAATATTTAGATAAATTATCCTTATACCATTATATATATTTATATAATAGTTTATAAATTATTTTGAGTATTTTAAACTCTACGCTCAGCTTTAAATTATTTCTTAACTAAAAAAATTAATATAAATATAATTATTATCTTAAGTAATTCAAATTTTTAAAATTAAACTAACAAATAAGTATAATAATTACATAAAAAATATTAAACTTAAAAAAAGTTATTTTTATTATTTGAACTTAAAACTAAGTTATTAATTATTAAATTTAAATGAATTGGGAATTCTTTTGGATAAGAATGAATGTTTATATCTCCACTAACTTAAATTTAGATATATTTTAAAAAATATTTGAACAAAGATGTATTTATTCAAGAGAGTCCAAATTTTGTTTAAATATATATTTTTTTAATTTTAAAAAATAATATATCTTAAGTTAATGGAGATATAGCTATTTATCTTTATCCCAAAAAAAGTCAAAGTGAGTTGTGGATAAAGATGAATAACTATATCTAAGCTAAATTGAGCTTATATATATACATTTTAAATTAAATAAAGATATATATATTAATTTTTATTCAAGAGAGTCCAAGATTTGTTTAAATATGTATTTTTTTAATTTTTTTATTATTAAATAATATTTGTTGGTTTCTCAATTGTCTTTCAGTAACTCGACCTAAGACCAACTAGGTGGTATCTTCAAAAATCTTGCCAACATGACATATTAAGTTATTGAAGATATAAGTATTCATCTTTATCCAAAATAGTCTAAACGAATTATGATTTTTTTTCGATAAAGATGTGCATCTTCGCTAACTTAAACTTAAACATATATATTTTTAAATTATACAAATATGTATTTATTTATTTTTATTCAATTATTTAAAAACTATATTTTTTCAAATTTGAAAAATAACATATCTTAAGTTAATGGATATAGTTATTCATCTGAAGAGTTTTTGAATAAGGATAAAAAACTATATCACCGCTTTCTTTAAGTATATTATTTTTTAAAAAAATTGAACAAAAGATACATTTATTAATTTTTACTCATTAGAGTCAATGATCTGTTTTTAAATATCTATTTTATAATGTTAAAAAATATATGTATTAAGTTAATGGAGATATAGTTGTTCAAATTTATCTAAAAAAGTTAAAAAAAATTGATTAAAATTTTAAAAATTAATAACTTCATTTTAAGTTTAATAAATAAAATGTTTTTTATGTTCAATATTTTTTTTTTCTAGTATCTTTAACTTGTTTTAATATCACTGTATTGACATAGTAAAAAGGGTTTTAAACAGACCTCTCAGATGTGATTCTGCTTTTAAAGTTCGATTGGTCACAGGGATTTTGGAATAGTAAAAAATAATAAAGTATTAGCTCACACTTAAAATCTAATTATGTATATCAATGACGTAGGAAATTAAAAAAAGAATGAAAAGGAAAAATATTAAAGAAAACTTCCAAGGGAAGAATTTTCTTTCCCCAAAATAAAAATATGTTTGTTTTTTCTAAACTCAAAAACAATTAAGTTATTCCAAATAATAAATTGGGCCACTACATATACTTATACTAAAAAATACGATAAATCACACTTTACTTTCTTAAATTTGACCATTTTAGCACATTATTTGCAAAAATAAATTTTAATCATTTTGCTCCCCTCAAACTTAATAATTTTGACATATTATTATCAAAAATAAATTTTAAATATTTTGCCTCGTCAACTTATATTTATTATAATATTTTACCCTTATTTTTAAATTAATTTTTTTATTAAAATACTCTTATTAAGCTACTATCGCATGTTCTTTTTCTATATTCCACTCAAAAGTCAAAAATAATATACTGTAATATATTTTTTATTATTGTCAAAGATAAAGATATCCTAAATAGTGGTACTTTTACAGTAAATAATGATTGTATTTTTATCATGATGCTGCAATCAATATTATTTACAATAAAATATTAATATTTTTATCGTATATTTATCACTAACAATAATAAATAAATATTACGGTATTGTTTTTTTAAACTTGTGCAATAGAAAGATAGGAAAAAATTACACAGACAACAATTTGATGAAAAATATTATGATAAATATTTGATATAAAATTGATATTAGAGAGGTAACGTATTATAATAAATATAAGTTGATGGAATAAAATTTGTAAAATTTTTGAAGTTGAATATCAAAATAAGTGAATTTAAGGGGTAAAATGTTTAAAAATTATTTTTAAGGATAACGTGGCAAAACAATGAGAGTGAAGTACTATTTACATTAAAAAAAAAAACTCTCTTATGCATATTTTTGGCACTATTTGTTCTAAAGAAAAAAGATTAAAAAGAAAATAAAAAAGAAAAGGAAGAACTCATAGGGTTAGCCAAGGTATAAACCCCGTAAACAAGTAAACAGACGGCAGTTCAGTGACAAAGATACACAATAATCTGGAAATGGCGACTGGTCTCATAGCGAAAAGGGCACCATCCACAATCGAAAAAACTTCTGCCCTCATCAGAAGCTCATTCAGCTTCCTACGCAATCTTAGCACCACCACATCCATCAACAGTTCCGCCGAAAACGCCGCGGTGGACGGCGGAGCCAAGAAGCCGAAGCGGAAGAAGAAGAAGAACCTGTTCGAGGTGGCCCAGTTTCTTCCCAACTGGGGTATTGGCTATCACATGGCCAAAACTCACTGGACTGGGGTCTCTTATGAGATAACTAAAATAAATCTCTACAAAGTAATTGTTTTATCTTTTCTATTTCCTTACTTTATTTAATTATCCTATAAACGAGCAATTCTTTTTTTTTTTTTTTTTTTTTTTTTTTTTTGGGGGGGGGGGGGGGGGTATTATTAGTGTTTAATAGTTAATCTTACTGTTTTGTGGTTATAATAACTGTTAGTTTGGAATGCAGTTATATAAGGGTTTTACTGCATCATCTTGGATTTGTAATTGTTTTTATTACTTGGTTTTAATAGTTTTTATGGGGTTTTTGCAGGATGGAAGGCATGGGAAGGCTTGGGGGATTGCTCACAAAAATGGTATTTTCTTTCTGTTTTTTTGTTAAATCGGATTTTGGGACAACATATCTTAGGAATTTATTTTCATTGCATCTTTTTGTTTCTTTCGCACCTGCAATGCCGTTTTCTGAATTGAGGTTGTGTTTATGTTTTTCTAGACTAATTGGTATCATGAAGTTGTGCTACATAATTTTTTTTGTGGGTGGATCCCTTAAAAATGACTTTCTCAGAGTCCACAAACGATGGTAGAAAAAACTACATGTTTAGGAATAATCTCGTTTGAGAACTGGGGTGAGCTATGATTTCCATAATATCTTATAATTTTATACAGTGTTCTCAGGCATAAAATTTGCAATAATACCATTTGAGAAGATACCTGAGATTTGGCGAGGATAGCTAATTAAATGAAAAAGGGATTATATATTTGAAGCGCTAAGATGAAGTTGATAATTGACTACAGAAACCCTCTAAACTCCTGACTTGATATTATGTTTTATGTTGCTGGTTTGGGGTGATTTGGTTTCCTTTAGATGGACAATGAAGGGCAGTATAATTTAGATCAAATGACAAGATCAGGGGAAGTCTGTGGTAGCCTAATTGGAATGCTTTATTGAAGCTATCAGAGTCAACCAATTGGCAGTGAAAACAGAGGTCCACCAAGCGAGTTTGCAACTGAAATTGTTTTTGACCATCAGCAGCCTGCAGATGGTTAACTGATCCAAAATATAGAGGTGCATCTTTTTGTCAATCTCTACTAATTTCCTGATTATTGAATGTGAGGCACGCAGTCTGACAGTCACTCTACTCCTGGTTAATACTCAAGGATTCTTATCAGGGGATCGAAGGATCTAGGATCATTATTGAAGGATGTGGAAAGAAAGATGTTGGTTTCTAATTCGCTATTGGTGTTTAAATTATATTGCAGCAGCAAAGCTTGCTCCTGAACAATGTGAATAATCTTTAATCAATTGCTTTGAATTGCGTTAGCATGTGTTTGTGAGTCATCACGTACCCAAACTTAATCAAGTGGATCTGGAATCATAGTTGTCTGTGTTGAGATGTTTGTCATTATCTTCATGTCCTGGAATACAGGGTGCTGGTTGTAGTCACCTATCTACAGAAGAATGTAGAGCTGTGATAATATAGACAAGGGAACTGGCCTGAACTGGCCTTATGAGTTGTTAATCTTGTTTGTATCTAGTAGCAACTGATGTGTCCAAAAGATGACCCACTTGTTCAGTTTGATATTTCAAGGAAATTTGGTGCCCAAAGTTCAATGACTTGTTAGCAGTAATTTGAGGGGCAGATGCTATCTGCTTTGATGTTTATTAGATTTTCCAAGTGAGAATTCATACATAGGATGAAATATTAAAAGGACCGTATGTGGACCACAATATTTGTTAATTGTTTCTTTTTTTTCAATTCATGAAAATGATCATGCACCCAAATCAGTCTCTTCATGGGCCTGATGAGAGCTGGAATAAAAAGACAATCTAATCAATAAGCACTCTCAAAATTTAATAAGTTTTCATATACATAGGTCAGTAATCTAATTAAATTTAATGCTAAAATCTATTGGTTGCTCCTTCACTATCAGTTCTGCTTATGTAGTCCATGTTTGCTGCTTCCTTGCAATTGAGAGTAGATAAAAGTACTGTCAGGTTAGTTCCATGTTATTTATCTGAAGAAACATTTTGTTGGTTTTGCATGGATGGAATAAGACCATCCTTTGCATATACATGGAAAAAGACTAAAGAGGATAAACACTGATGCAATTGAGTTATTGCAGGTATGCCAGCTGCAGATGTCCCGAAGAAAATAAGCGGGGTTCATAAGCGCTGCTGGAGATACATTGCGAACTCAAAAAGAACAGAAGAAGGTGCCTCAAAGGAAGACTTGCATACTGTTTGACCCTACTTATTAAATCGGAGGGACCAGTTTGCATGACTAATCTTGCCATGGTGAGGTACAAGTAAATTGCAAATGCTGGGACATCATAATAGATGCAATAGTGTTGTAAACTCAATTTCTTCCCAACTTACATTGTTTCAGCATTGTGTTGGATTCTACATTCTAGCACATCATTGAATGGAGACATGTTGTCTGAGCAGTCTGTTGTTGGATCATTGATCATGCTAATATTTAGATTCCAATCCTGAATCTGCTAACTGTTTTGATGGTAAAATCCTTAATGAGACATCATGATTTTGGTTTTTTGATCGTATGATGTAATTCTGTTCTCGAGTTAGTGTTGGTAAACAATCTTTTTCGCATATGATTTGCAAGCTGCGTATTGTATTTAATACCTCAACGCACACAACCACTGAGAAGTGGTTAAGAGCAAGATATTTAAATGCAGGTTTAATTACAAAAAACCATCCCTGTGGTCCTATTTACAGAAATTATTTTTCTAATTTTATGAATTACAAATATTCTCTTAAGGTGCCTCAAATATTCTCTGAGGTTTGTCTTTATTTTATGTATTACATATGTTGTTCACTTTTACAAAAAATATTAGTACAATTAAAAACAATGAGAAAAGCCTAAGTGAATAGCTTAGAGGAATAAAGCTCTATTCGGTTGCTTTGCTTCCTCTTCTTTTGGTCCTTTATGGTGGCACCATGTTTCCCAGATTTAATAGGTTGGAATCACACAAACATATTGTGGATCAATATATTTGTACAAAGTGGAATTAACTAAAAGATATTTTTTAATTGTAATATTGAAAAAGTAATTATATATTATGTATTATATTTGTTAATTTAGAAAAGTGAATAGTTCATGTCTTATAGTCCATGTAGCCACATGTGTTGAACCCTTTTATTATTAGCAAGTGAAACCTCATTGGTTGATTTCATTTGCTATTTGAATAGCTTGCGGATGAAATATACTTTAGTTAGTTAAATACACAACTATGAAATATTCAACATTAAATACATAAAAGTATATTATGATTTTTTTTTTCAAAATTATGGCCGAAAAAATTGTCCAACAAATTAAAAATAGATAATAAACGGATTTGTGATGTACAAATAAAATAAGAATATAAAATAATTATTCATGAGCTATGACTTATTTTGATATGTATAATGTTTATGTTTATTTTTAAGTAAAAAATTATTGCGGATCTCTGTATTATTTAATTTATAATTATGACACAATTTATGGATAATTATTTAATAATAATTAATATTTTATAAATTTTTTATTTATATGATATTCAATTAATAATTATAAATAATTTTTACATAATTTTTAATTTTAGAATGTTTCACTTTAAATATATAAGTATTATTTTTTAAATTTAAAATATGTATAAAAATAATTTTTTTATTATATATATATATATATATAATATTTTTAATAATAAGATTTCCTGCTTGCCAGGTAATGATTATAGAGGGGACAATAGGTAATATATTTTTAAATGAATAATGGGTAAGTATGAATATATAATACGTGTATTGTGTTTATTAGATAAATATGTATTATTAATTATTTAAATATAATTTATTTTATAAACATTTATCATATATATAAATAATAAAATATAAATAAAATAGAAAAAAGGGAATAAAAAATTCAAAGCCACTTCTGGGTACTCTATTAGATTCTTGTACACACATGGCAACTTTCGAACTTAAGAAAAGAATTCACGGGTAATTGGCACTTTGCACCACCTCATTTGGCAGATTGCACCTTAAAATTAAATATTTGATATATTGTATTTTTAAATTAATATTTTATTAGTACAATACACTCTCTAATAATTTTCAATCAAAATTGAAGGATAAAATAGTTAATAATTATTAATTTCTTTTATTTTTTGCCTCATCTTCTCTTCATATGTAAATTGATAATTTTTTTAAAAATTATTATTATTTTAATTAAATTAGTTGAATAAAATTTAATTATAATACTAACAACAATAATATTTTCTTAATTTATTTGCAAAATTACAAATTACTTCATAAATATTAATATTATTAAAATATAGCTTATTGAGATGATAATAAAAAAATAATGAAAGTTTATTTAATAGACGATATTAATAATTATATTTTTGTAATTTATTTGCAAAAATATAAATTATTTCATGTATAATATGTTGTTAAAAATATAGCTTATTGATAGAAAAAATGATTATTTTTAGCTTACATATATACGGAACAAAAAAAATTATAAATACAATATTTTTTTATTTTGTAGCATTTAATGGTTGTTATTTTATATGGATATGACTATTTAGATTTGTAAAGTATTTTATTTGATATAAAATTCCAAACAACCATATTCATATAAAAACAATCATTAAATATCACAAAAATATAAAAAACTAATATTTGTCAAATAAGAGGTATTATATTTACAAATTTATGTTCTATTTGTAAACATAAAATCTTTTGTTAAATAATTTTTATTATATCTTTTATTTTTATATATTTTAATAAGTTCTATTTTTAACTACATAATATATGTGAAATAATTATTATTTTGCAAATAAATTAAAAAATATAACTATTGTTAATAATAAAATTAGATTTTTTGAACTAATTTAACTAAAATAATATTAGGGTTTGAAAAAATAGGAAATTGCAAATGAAGAGGTGATGATGAGAAAATAGAAAGAATTAATTGTTAATGAACATTTTACCCTCTAATTTTGGTTAAAAATTGCTTTAGGGTGCATTATGCCAAGAATATATTGATTTGAGAGTACAATTTGTCAAATTTTCTATTTTAGAGTGCCAAATGAACCCAATTGGAGGGTGCAAAATACCGATTACCCAAGATTAAGGCATAATGACTTGCAATCTCAAATTAAAATACTGCAATTTACAATTCTAAACTATCATCTGAGTTTTCTTATAATTTACATTAATACTACCTTAAATTATAAATATATTTAGACATTATGGCAAGGTTTGGTTTCAGTTTTGGGAAATTAAATCAAATGTTCAATATTTTCCCCTTCAAAATATATTTTTCTCTTTCTCAAAATATTTTTTTAAAAAAATCCTAATTATTATTATATATATATCAGTTATTATGTATTCATTAATATATATATATATTTATATGTTCAAATTATATATTCAACAAAACATATATATTTACATCATTCGATTATTACGTTAAAATTAAAAACAGTAATACGATACTACTAGCAAGGTTATATTTAATAGGACAGATATCTACACTAAAAAATATTTTCCTAAAAAATAAAATCAAATATAATTCGCACTTCCTAATATATTTGTCTTAATCTATTTTTCAAATTATTTTCTCCAAAACAATCAAAATAAAAATAAAGATAAACAGAGACTACATTTTGCTATAAAGGATAATCTTGCTGACCTTTTAATATTTTAATATTTTAATATCATAGAATAGGATAAATTTGCTCCCTATTTGTTGGTACACAAATATTTTAGCATAGATCACACATATTCATTAAAGATAAACGCTCATTTATTACATATCGTACGAACATTATCATCAATAATATTAACACACCTAAAATCACCCGGTCGTGCTTTATAAGGGGCACATAGATGTTGTACGGTTTCTTTCGTTGCACATACGTTGATTGGGTCTACCTTTGACAATCCAATTTTTTCCAACGAAAAGACTATAGTGTCATATTTATACAAAAATGACATTATTAAGTCGCATTTTTCACATTATATTAGCAAATTGGTTTTGACATTAATTTTTCTACTAAAAATATATTGAATTTTTTCCGTTATCTCATAAGTATAGGGACGACAATATGGATTCTTATTACAATTAATATTCTATTTTTATTGTAATTACATTGATACATGTTAAATATATAAAATGATATCAATAATATATCATTGACGTGTATTCCATCTCAATCGATGCAAATATTCTACCACACAAGAATATAATTCTTATTTGAATAACTATAAATATATATTTCTGAAGTGAATTTCTATATATTTTATAGTACTTTCACTTATTATCGAGTATTTAACTTGACCGTTTGAGAAGAAATTGACTTTTGCCGATCTAAAGAACACCTACACCGCTTCACACGATACAATAGAATTAATTATTTCAATCCTAAATTAGAGATAAGCTCAATCACACAGTAATCAACCGACTAATGTCTTCAAATGTCAAACTCTTCCATTGTAATTTGACATGTAAATTCTTAGAAGTCTAGTGTATAAATTCCAAGAGAGTAACATTGCCTGGAAAAAGAAAACAGAGAGACTATTTGGGGGTTGATTTAGCAGCCAGCCGTGTCCCAAGAACATTCAAATCACTCCCATAATGTAAAGTCCCCGTCAACTTGCATTAAACTTATTCAATCAACCAACCTACCAGTCAACAATTGCAAGCCCCTAAGCATCTTAGAAACCTCCTTGTGAACTCATCAAGTTAAGTCACAACTTTCTGGATTAAGCCCTTTTAATCAGAAAAATCCCAAGAAGAAAAAACCAGATTGTAACATACAAAAATAGCTTTTTCCAGATCAGATAAAGCAAATCTTCTCATGGAGTTCTTCAACAAGGCCAAAACCGTCAGGCTCAAAGGCCATCTCGACAAATACCTAGTAGCCGACGACGACGAAAAAACCGTCCGGCAAAGCCGCAACGGCTCATCAAGAAAGGCTCGATGGGTGGTGGAGCTTGTCGAAGGGAATCCCCACGCTATCCGACTCAAGGGCTGCCACGGCAGCTACCTCACAGCCTCCGACGAGCCTTTTCTGCTGGGCATGACTGGCAAAAAAGTGCTCCAAACCATTCCAGATACAAAGAAAGATGTTTCCGTTGAGTGGGAGCCCATCAAGGAGGGGTACAAAGTAAAATTAAGAACTAAAGGAGGTAAATTCTTGAGGGCTAATGGAGCAACCCCACCTTGGAGAAACTCCATCACTCATGATCTTCCGCACAGAACTGCAACCCAAGATTGGGTTATGTGGGATGTGGATGTGGTGGATATCTCTGTACTAGATGATGAGTACTTGTCGAGCAATGCGTCGAGTTTTTCTTCTGTGCAGGACGATTATTCATGCCCATGGCCACCATCCATTGAGTCTGAAAGCCGGGCGACATCTATTGCGTCTGAGAGGCTGTGGAAATCACCTATCGCGTCTCAGAAACGGTGGCCGTCTATTGCATCTGACAGGTCTTCTCACAATAGCGGAAGACAGGTAATACATGGATAAATTCTTCTATTTCTCTCTTAGTTGAAGCTATGAATGTGTTGGGTTTTCATTGCTTGCAATAATATTCCTAGTTTTTGGTTTGATTTAGCTTAATTTCTGAAGTCAACTCCACGTTCCGGCGAGCAAAAGATGAATCTTTTTCCTTTTTCCCTTTCTCATCTTTTGAAAACTTCAACAGGATGGGATGGAGTTTTTTAAAAATGCAAAAGCAGTACGATTCCAAAGCCACCTCGGAAAATACTTAGTAGCCGACGACGACGAAAATACCGTCCGTCAAAGTCGTAACGGCGCGTCACACAATGCGCGGTGGACAGTGGAATTCGTGGAGGGAAAACGTAACAGAATCCGCCTGAAGAGCTGCCATGGATTGTACCTCACAGCAGCAGACGAACCGTTTCTTCTCGGCATGACGGGGAAAAAAGTTCTTCAAACCTTGCCGGAGAAGAAAACGGACGTTGCGATCGAGTGGGAGCCCGTAAAGGAAGGGCTCAACCTGAAGCTAATGACGAGTGATGGGAAGTTCTTGAGAGCTAACGGCGGCGCGCCGCCGTGGAGGAACTCTGTTACGCACGACGTGCCACATAGGACTGCGACTCAGAGTTGGGTATTGTGGGGAGTGGATATTGTGGACATTTCGGTATCGGATTCAGATTCAAATTCGGGTTGTTTATCACCTGCGTCCAGCTTTTCTTCATTGGCGGATGATTACTCAGGTTCGCCGGATACCGGGTCGCCCATGGTCCACTATTCTGGCAAGTCCGGTAATATATCCATTAAACAGGTATACTTCTTTTTCTTTTCCTTTTTCTGATAATTATTTGTGATTGAGTTTCACCTTCTTTTATTTCTTCTTTCTTTTTCTTCAAAAAAAATATAGAAAAATAATTTTAATTTTTTTTTTCCTCCCTCATTATTGTCCTTTCCAAGGAGATATGACCAAATCAAAAACCATATAATACATCATGGGTCACGCTTTTATAATGAAGACATAACAAATAAAGAAAAAAGTGTATCAAGTGGTCCACATCGCAGCTCATAAACATTTAATTGAATAAAACTTTATTATTTTTCTGGCGCCACTTAAGTTTTTTTGAAGTAAGTTTTAAGCCCAAAAAATTGGCCATCGTCTTAAATTATAGTGGTCAGCATTGCATTTTATCGATCAATTTGTCATAAAAATACAACTATTATTACAGCAACTTAGTTGTAATGCCAGGCATGCTCCGGGAGTGGCTGCACGCCACTTTTGTGGTAGGAAAAAAAAAAAAAAAGAAAGAGAAAGATTCAAATTGCCCTATTTAAATATCCCGCCGTACAATAACTGTATACTAAATAATAATATTTATTTAAAAAACCTTATCAAAATTATTTTAAGTATTAATTGACATGCAATTTAAAAACAATTTTTTAATAATTTATAAATACATTAATTATTATTAGATAATTATTTTTAATTGTATTATAATTATAAAATCACAATGACAAAATAAATTTTACATAATTTAAAAATAAGTTCACATATAAAAATGATATCAAAATAAGTAATATTTATACTCTGAATTAATATTTTATATTTATATTTTATTGTATGTATATGAATCCGTGTAATTATAATCGATTTTTTCTTTATAATTTTTAATGAATATTTATAATGCAGTCATAAATATTAAATATTGAATAATTCTTGATCTTGTTTTTAACTAATTAAGTAATAAACTTTACCTCAATTATTTTTTGAAATATAACTAGCTACAAATCATAGGATATTCTTTAAAAAGAATTAATGGGGCGATGATCTATAAGAGTCCAGAATGTGATTTATTAAAAAGAGTGCGACTTTCATTTGGCTTGGTCAATTATTATAAGTCTCGCGGACCTCAAAAATAGGGAAGAAATCATGTGGGGGATCTAAGCTGCTTTGCAGGATTAAATAAATGGAGTTCATTGAGTCGAATTTACCAACAAATATTGAACCATAATTCTGCGCACGTCTTACCTCCCACACAAAAATCAACGTTTGATCCAAAAAGCCAAAAACTATCTGCTAATCTTTCTCCGAAAACCCATTTGAGATCCCTGTCGATCTTTCCAAGGTTTTTGATAGATCATTCTTAATGCAGGTATAAGCTCAGATCGAAGATTACTTTTTCTATAGCAATGCATAATTGTTTGCATAAATTTGATGATTTATGTTAATACACCTGATTTGGTTTGATCGACGATTACAGAGTTCTGGAATGGAGTTCTTCAAGAAAGCCAAATCCGTCAGGCTGAAGAGCCACCACGACAAATATTTAACAGCAGATTCCGATGAAGAAACCGTGGTCCAAGATCGTTCGGGCTCTTCTGTCTCTGCCAAATGGACAGTAGAATTCGTGGAAGGAGTCGAAAATGTCATACGTTTGAAGAGCCGTTACGGGAGATACCTTAAAGCATCGGACGAGGAGTTTCTTCTGGGGTGACGGGTAGAAGAGTTGTACAAAGCCTGCCAAGGAAATTGGATTCATCCGTCGAGTGGGAGCCGATAAGAGATGGCATGCAGGTGAAGCTCAAAACTAGGTATGGTAACTTCTTGCGTGCAAACGGAGGCTTGCCACCATGGAGAAACTCTATCACTCATGATATCCCTCATAGACATCATGATTGGATTTTATGGGAGGTTGATATTGTTGAGGTTCGACCCGAATCACCTCCTAAAGTTCTGCGATCCGATTCGTTGGAGGATGATTTAAGCTCTTCTTCTTTTCATCTTCGCTTCCCAAGTCATGTGGTGAGTTCTTTGCTTTCTTGATTCCAGTCTAGTTTTCTTAAGTACTTCTAGTGCAGCAATGTGTTTGTCTATGTAGCTTATTATTTGCTTACAAGCACTTATGCTTGGTTGTTTCAACGATCAGTCTGGTGGTTCATTTGAAGATTCACCAAGGAAATCTGAAGGCCGGTTAATATATTACTATGTCGCGGATGATAATGGGGATGTTAACGATGCGATTGAAGAGCCTTCTTTTCAATTTAAAGGGCATGGATTGGAGGAATTGACCAGAGGTTGGAGGAAGAAACAGGGCTTGAGGATATAATTGTGTGTTCGCGGAACATTGTAAATGGAAAGCTTTATCCACTTCGGTTGGCTCTACCTCCCAACAATGCAACAATGCATGTTGTCGTTGTTCCACCAACATCCAGAGGTTTGTATACATCAAGCTTCTCTTAAAATGTTCAGTATTATGTTACTCTTGTACATGATTTTGTTACTTATAGATTCTTTTGACAAACAAACTCTTAATTAGATGCCGACAGTTGTGTCTAAGATATAAGTGAGGAGATGGCTTAGATATGGTGGTTCTCGGACATTGCATAGTTAACTTAGTCACTATTTCTCAGATAGAATTGCTCTTTGTCAATATATAACAGATAATTTCATAATTTGGTAATTTATAGTAATGGAGTCAGCCAAGTAACTGAACATTAGTTTCTGATATAAGGCAATCGCTCGTTTGACAAGAAAATGAGATCTTTACTAATGGTTGGAAAGCCCCATATCACTTGAATTACAAAAGAACTATAGAAGAGCAAAGTTAAGGATACTAACAAACAAAACTACCACTAGAATTGAAGATGTATAATACGTTCCCCATATCTGACATCTATAAACATGGCCAGGATAGAAAAAACTGTCCGTTTTAAAATTTACCCTTGGAGTACCATTTCAGTGTACTTCTCATGATTCCTGATCTTCGATTTATCTCTAGTTTACCAAGTTTAGTCCTTAACACTCCTCTTAATTTCATTACCTTCTCTTATATAATCTATTTTCAACTTTCTTCGAGGCTGAGCTGCCTATGCTTATGTTAAATCACTCCGGTCGGATAACAATAACCTTTGTTGTTCTTTTGGCAGTGGCGAATGACTTCCGGCCAGCAGCTCCTACTTCTACATGACATGTTGGTCTTTCGTAAAAGTCATGTATCTTGCTCAGACAAAGAAGGCAAAACTCTGGTCAGATAACTGAGCGTTCAGCACTTCTATTTTTTCATCATATACAAGGGTATTCGGTGATTTCTGTTATCCAACAATAATGGCTAGGAGTTTTCAAAAACGTGTACTCCAATATATTGGGAACTGGAAGATGTGATTTTTTGTGTAAAAATGTCTTATACATAATGCCTGAGTCTTTGGTATTAAAATGGGAACTTACATCCAATTGTTCATCTAAGATTGTACATGATTGTTCATTGCGCTTTATGCTTCAGAAAATGGTTTCTTTCTCAGCAGCTAAATACATGTTGTGGGACGTGGAAGTGATGAAATTTTCACTTTTTTCATAAGTGCTTTCAGTTTAAATCTTTCAGTTCTCTAATGTCTTCACTAGAATGGGAGTATCACCAAGCAGGTGAATGCCTACGAGACTCTAGAACACAGCCTTAATGCATAACAAGGCGACTAGAGAATATAGGCCTAAAGCCCCTATTCCTAACATGCTATTTCATTTTTCTTCACTTCTTGCGAAAAAATCATCCAGGGGAGGGAGGTGTTGAGGCTTGCATCAGTTACATACATACCAGCATCTGATGTGAGTCCAGGCTGCTGTAAAATACTTGTTTGTGTTTTGGAGCTATCCACATTGAGGGCAAGTGCACAAGTTCTTGGCCTTGTAGTCATAATATTAAATCAAATAGCCAGAGGCAATTAGGCAAAGGGTGAGATTGCGCTTGAGAAGAACAAATGTTTTGGATGAAGTGATCGGTAGAAGCCCCGCCACAACACCTCCGGTTGCCCTTAACAGCCCCCACCAAATTGAAGGACATAGTACGCTGAGATTAATAATTTATCAAACACCTTCCGTGCATCAAATGAGATGGCTTTATTGCGCAAAATCACTGCATTAAAGCATAGTAATGGTGCATCAAAAAATTATATCTCGTATTTTATAGAGTTCTAATGAAAGAAAATTCAATAAATTAAAATCTTGTCGGTAAAAAAATATATGTTTAAAAATAGACAATTATTTTAGCAACAAAATTTTCAATATTGTTTTAGTTAAGTTTTTTACATTAACGTTCAATTTTTTAACAGTATGAATAGTAGGGCTTTTGTTTTGTTTTGTTTTTCGCCGGGTGACGGGGAGTATTAATTTGAGCAAACAATTATCCGAATATTATTTTCGAGCTTTAGGGTGCGAGTTTTTCTGTTTATCCAATCATCTACAAACTGGAGAAAATTGGACCAAAAGATACAGGAGGAACCTTCCTTAAACCTCCTCCCGCAACCATTTTATCACTGTTCTGCGACTCCCGCTTCCGCAAAACCGAGCTACATAATGAACACCTTCCCGCGGTTCGTCCAGACCCAAATCCTTTCAAAAATCTCAACTCCCTTCAGAAATTATGCTTATTTTATTTTCTCAAACCACAAAAGAAGGTATTGCGCAGTTGCACTCTCCTTATCTACCAAGGTAAACACCTTTCTTTTCGATAACCAGGCACGAGAATGCTATAAAAATAACGGGTTTTGTTTTGATTTTTATTATGTTGAATTTTGTGAGCAGTCAGTTGAAGAAACACTAGTGGTAGTAGGTGGTGGAGCTGCCGGAATGTATGGAGCGATTAGGGCTAAAACTATTGCGCCTGATCTTAATGTTGTTGTTATTGAGAAAGGGAAGCCTTTATCGAAGGTTTGTAATTTTTATGCTAGTTTTTTGAACAAGTTTATTTGATTGTAATCGTATAAGAAGTTGCGATTTCTTGGCACTTTTTTTTTTTGAATGAATTCTCGCGTTTAGCAGGTTAAGATTTCTGGTGGTGGTCGATGTAACGTGACGAATGGCCATTGCATTGATAATGTGGTAAGGTTTTGTCATTCGTGTGTGAATGGATAGGTAGTTTCGGTTGTGATTTATTTGATGGCAGCATGGTGACAACTCTTGCTCGAGAAAACGTATTGTTTTTGGAAATTACATTGATGTATATATTAACTAGTTTGTGTGAGTTTCCTGCATCTGGATGGGCTTCATCAGCTCCACTCGAGTGGTTCTTTGTTATTTGCTGGTACATTGGAAATACACTAATATTGGTAGTAATGATATTTTAGATTTTTTGGTTCTCTGACGAGCAAGCTTAGAGCTATTGTGCTTCCAACTAGCATCTGCAGTCCATTCCTGATACATGTTCTCCCTTTCTAGATGCCATGTTAAAAAAATTACTAATCTCAAAGACTCAGGTAGAATATGAGCACAGTGATTTTTTCTTTTGCGAGGAGTAGTAGGCACTGAGCAGCATTTCTGTTTATTCTAATTTGTTGAATGTTAAAGATATTATCAACATTGCTCTGTCATGTTTAGTTTATTTTAGTTTTGATTGGATTGAAATGTATTTTTAATTAAACAATTAAAACCTGTATTTTTGTATAATAAATTTATAGTCATTCTGTGAGTTTTGCTTGATGTTTGGCTATCCTTTGAGCGTTTGGTGAGTAATCTAGAATATACTTTTTATGTAGTGATATATGCTTGGGCCGTTTTAAATGCTAATGCTGACAGCTGGCATAGATTCTGGCAGGAAACTACCCTAGAGGTAATAAAGAATTGCGAGGATCATTTTTCAGTATACATGGCCCGACCGATACCATGTCATGGTTTTCAGATCGTGGAGTGGAACTGAAGGTAATCTCAGATTTTCGATTCTCATAATTACATGTTTTTACTTTTTAACTCTCTCTCCCATAACATTATTTTGTGAGTTGAGTTTCACCGTGTTACTCAGACTGAAATTGATGGAAGAGTATTTCCGATCAGTGACAGTTCATCTACTGTTATAGATTGCCTTATGTCCGAAGCAAAGAAGAGAGGGGGTAGGTATTATGCCTAATGCTCACTAGTCTTTCTTAGGATCTGTTCATTTTGAGAAGCTTATGCGCATCTAATGTCTGTATTGTGACGGAGAAACCAGAGCTAAATGAAGCTATACCATTTTGCAAGAGCATCAATAGCTGTTCCAAACTCAGAACAAACTTTATTAATGCTATGTAAAATAATCATGTCGTAGTGTGTGCTTAGCATAGCTTGTGCATTCTTTCATTTTCCTAATATGCCTCCAAGCAGTTAATGCTGACTGCCTGTTTCTACCAGTTGTATTGCAGACTGGCAAAACTGTTACAAGTGTGTCAACAACTGCTGGTGGCAAATTCTCCATCAAAATTGAAAAACGCACAGTTGATTATGTTGAGTATGTTGAAGCTAATTACTTAATGATTGCTAGTGGTAGTAGTGCGCAGGTTATATCCAAGTTTCAGCTGTTTCGGGCATAGTTCTTTCCTGTTCTCTTCATGCTATTCTGCCTTAACCCATATTCTTACTGTGCCAGGGATACAAACTTGCTACTCAACTTGGTCATTCTATTTTGAAACCTGTGCCCAGTTTATTCACGTTCAAGATTGACGATTTTCAGTTAGTAGAATTGTCTGGGGTAATTCTCCTGTCAATATTTCAGGATTTTGTCTCTGATAAACTTGCAGAATTGGGAATATCTGCCTTCCTCATGTGCAGTATAGAGTTCTTAATGAAACAAATTCTAATTCTGATTTGTGGATTGTCAATGATAGTGGCATTGCTTTCAGAATTATTTAAAGCTGGATGTCTAAATCTGCTCTCAACTGTTTGAAGAGCATGTTTCCTGGCTTTTTCTCTGTTCTCAATGTAATTGCTTTTAAATTGAAGGAACTTTATGTTGTTCCTGATTGCATTTCAAAGTCTTTTGTTTCTCATCTTTCAATCATTCACATTTTTAGTTATGTATGCTCGCCACCGATAGTTTTCATTCACATGGCTGGATTTAAAGAAACTGTATTATGTAACTTTTCTATTCCCAGTAGGATCCTTTGTGTATCTCAGGCATGTAGTCTTTTGCACATATATTCTCTATCCTCTCTTTGTTTTTTAAAAAAAAAAAAATCTTGAGTGGATAGTACATATGGTAGCTTCAATATTTCATTTTCTTGTAACACTGTAAAATCAATAAATATATCGCTGTGTATTTTTTTTTTTTTAATGTTAATACTTCCCTTGCTTTCTGATGCTCAGGTTACTTTTTCCAAGGTGAGAGCAAAATTGAAGTTAGAAACTGTTCAGAAGAGCATACCTGAGCATACACAGGCAAGATTTTTCATTGGCAGCTATTTAGCATTTTAAGTGGCATAGGGGCTAATCTTGATTTTGAACAAAAGGTTGGGCCAATGTTGGTAACACATTGGGGGTTTAGTGGGCCAGTGATTCTTCGGTTATCCGCTTGGGGAGCACGCGATCTCTCAGATTCTGATTATAAAGGTGAGAAATGCATCATTCTTCTCCCTCTCCTCGGTTTCAGCATCTTCTTATCTTAACAGTTAAACAACACTTTAATCCAGGCTCACTTCTTGTGGATTTTGTTCCCGATCTTCATATAGAAGATGTGAAGTCATTTCTTATTCAACACAAGAATAAGTTTGCGGTAATTGTTATGATCAACGTCTTCTCTTTTACTACTTTATTTCGTTTCCTCAATTAGATTTGTGCTTTATTAGCTGTTAAGTGTTATCCTCTAGAAGGAAAATGAGAACAAGAAATTCTGATGTTAACTGACAAGGAAAATCTGATCTCATGTATTCACCTCAACCACAAAACAAATTGATAACAAATAAATGCCATAAAATCAAAAAAAATTGCTGCATTATAGACAGCAACTTCTGGAAGTTACCAGTATGTCAATGAGTTATTCCAGGAAGTAACGAATCACATAAATGATGGTGCAATATGAATTTGAGGTCTTGAATGTGAAACCTTGGCATCCTACTGTTAACACAATTTTTTTTAGGAAGCTAGTACCTGATCACAGTTTTTTTCATTTTAGGACAAGTGTAGTCCTGCAGATGTTGGGGTGATTTCCTGTATCTAATATTTTTTTCTCTCTGCCTGTTGCAGAAGCAAAAAGTTATCAATTCATTTCCTTCAGAACTTGGCCTTGTGAAGAGATTCTGGAGATACATTTTAGAACACGAGGTTTAATGGCCATTCCACTGAAACATGATATGTTGGATCAGTAATTTTCTTTTTCTTGATTTCTATTTGCTTACACAGGATTTAGTTGGAGATCTTTTGTGGGCTTCCATATCCAACAACTTATTAATATCAATTGCTTCTCGTCTGAAAAATTGTTCATTCCGTGTGAAGGGGAAGGTATGATCATGAATATTGCCTTTATCATTGATCGTATTCCATTTTCTATTGTTTGCAATAAATTGGATCTTGCATTAAAATGAAGGGCCAATTCAAGGATGAATTTGTCACTGCTGGAGGTGTTCCATTGTCCGAGGTGCTCTCTCTGTCTGTCTGTCTGTCTGTCTATCTGTGTGTGTGTGCGCGCGCGCGCACGCTTGCATGAGTGTGTGTCTGTGTATGTGGGTGTGGGTGTGGGTGTGGGTGTGGGTGTATGTGATCATGGGATTTTTCTGTTGCTCATACCTGGGCTCCTTGCAGATATCCCTGAATACCATGCAGAGCCGGATCCAGTCACGTCTATTCTTTGCTGGGGAGGTACTATTGCTTTAGATGCTATTGCTTTTGTATAGTTTTATTAGTGAACTGCAGGCCATACTACTAGATTTTCGTATTCTGTCAAGGTTTGGATCATTATTTCACTTAGGAAAGCTGATATTCTGTAGGTATTGAATATCGATGGTATAACTGGAGGCTTCAATTTCCAGGTAATGAATCATTTTTAATTTCAACAAGTTCTTCTCTTTTATGGTATTGGAAGATTATCGTTTTTCAATTTGTATTGCGTTAGATATGAAGTCAGGCAGGTATTATTTCCTCAATTGGATTTGATTGATGGGGTGTAGAGAAATATTTTGTTCAGAACAGTCATAAACAGCTTACCTCTGTGAAATATACTGCCTGATACTTCTATTGTGGATTGCTGTCATTAACTTTTCCTAAGCTTGTAAACTTAGAATTCATTTTAGCAGCTTTTTGACAGTATTCAGAGAAATAATTTCCATCATCGTATAAAACCATTTCACTTTCTAATGATAAAAGTTTGCAGTGGAGGGAGGACATATTCCAGGCCTTCTGCTCAACGCTTACCCCACTTCCAGGGACATAATTTTTAGCTGCCAACATAGAGGGAATTCATAGATGAATACTTTTTCAATAAAATTTTTGCTTTCTGTAGAACTTGATTCTTAAGTTAGTTTTGTGGGCATACATACATATATATATATGGTGCGCATATATACATACATATATATACATCATATATATATTAAAAAAGGAAAGCAGAATTTAAATCAGAGAGGATTATGCTTGGCTTCTAGTAATTTAAGTTGTAACTTGTTCTTATGTTTACTCTTGGTATTATGTATGTCATAAGCGGGACTGTTTCTTTTGACAATGGTATAAAGGACTCAAAATTTTGGCTGTCATTAATTTATATTGCAAGATGAAAGCAAGCAGTGCAGAGCTTCTTTTGACAATGGTATAAAGGACTCAAAATTTTGGCTGTTGTTAATTTATATTGCAAGATGAAAGCAAGCAGTGCAGAGCTGCATTATTTTCTACTCACTTCTCATGTAATTTTGTTATTATTTGTCGCAGAATGCTTGGTCAGGTGGATACATAGCTGGAACAAGTATTGGTAACCTGGCAACAGCCGCTAATCTGAAGGAGGAAGCTGTGTGAAAAAGATGCGTAATTCAATATCATTGAGGATCTCAGGGTTACTTTGGATGCACAGATTTTTGATAGAAAATGGAACATGGGAGATAAATTAAAACCAATGCTGCATCTCTGCATCTCTCCCAATCTTCCTTTCATCATTAATAGAATGTGTCAACTATGACGTCAGATTATGTTAATAGAGTCATGATGAGTATATATATATATATATATATATACATATTCTGGTACAAATATAAGAAAGGTAAAAGGGAAGAAAAATGAAAAATGAAAAAGAAATTAAAAACTAGTCAATGTCTTTCAGCAAGTGCTGCATATTTATCTGTTTGACGTCTCATTTAGTAGCATGAGGTTTAACTCAAGTGGCAAAAATGAATTCTGTGAGACATTTGGTATTACAGTATTTGGTACAGGACCGAGTTCCTTGAAATGTAAATACATTATATGTTAATGTATTTATCCCACACGTAGGTCTTCTCATAAGTTCAACTTCTTGGTTAATTTAACGCATATATTCGACTTGTATGGTTATTCTAGTACTTGGGTCCTTCTGAAATTACTAATTAGCTATTTGATGTAGTAGTTCTCCTAGTGTCTAAAGGTGCGGTAGTCAAATACTTTCAGGTACCCGTGTGGGAACGATAAAAAGTGTTGGAAGAATTTTGGTGAAAATTTTGCGACAGTCCAGGTAGACCTGAGCAATAGCATATGAAGAAAATCTAAGAGCTAGAATAATCAAATGAAAATTGAACCTACTAATTTTTATTTTTTTTATAAAAAGGAGGGTATTTGTTGATAATCAACAAGATCAATGTGCTCTTGTTGTCTTGTGGTAAGATGCTTGTATTATTGAGGTTTTTCATGGGTTTAGGTTTATGTATATTTAAATGATTATTGTGTCGTTATGAGCATTTAAGGTTTGTTGTGAGTTGAGACTGCCAAAAATTTCTCTGGTTAGACTTTTCTAATTAATATGTAAATTCTGAAAGATTTATTTTATTGATTTTTCACTTTTGTTTTCGAGTACTTTATATCTCACTAAAATAGACATTTTTTTGTCCATTTAATATGTTGTCTTTGTTTCTGTGACGCACAAAAAATGGGGATAATAATTGTATTTGTAATTGTTAAATGCTCCAGTTAAAGTGTACCTAATCTCATGGGCCAACATATCAACGAACTGTAATTGGATCTTTGGCCTACGCTCAGTTTCCACCAACCTGCTAACCTTTAACATTCCTATTATTTTATTACACATTAATAATGTGGAGCAGTCCTTATCAAAGATCAAACCCCTACAGAAAAACTAAATAAATAAATGTGACAACCGACTATGAGTTGAAGAAAATTATTTTAAATTCATTTAAATTAAAGAGTTTAACAGGTGCATTTGTGTCAATCTAGCAGTGATAGCCTAGTCAAATCCACATTCTCGAATATGCAATCTGACCCACGTACCACAATATTGACCACATAGTCACTTTGAATTTTCCTAAAATAAAAAGTACGATTGTATTTTGTAGTTGTTGACGGATGAAAGCGATACTTGGCAAAAAAAAGTTAAAAAAGACCCGAAAAGAAGTAGGGGCAAATCTAAGTTATTTTTTTTTTCCACAGCAGGCAAATCAGACCCAAAATACTTTTCTGATAGGAATATTCCACCTCAAAAACACCTTGCTTATATACTAATTACAAAGGCCATCTTCAATAAACTGCTTAAAAATCGTATTAAAATCATATTTTCAAGAGGGATTAAAAAATTGATTCAACATTTAAAAACATTTATTCAACAATATAATTAAATCGATTCTGCCTTTAAAAATGTGTTTATATGTCACTAATTCAAAATGAGACATTTTATATTCAACTTTTAAAAACAAATACTCCGTCAAATTTATTCAACAATAAAACCAAATAATCCTTATTTTATGCATGTCAATGTGTCACCTATCTCACAAAACGGAACAAAACACACACACACACACACACACACACACACTTGTCCCAACATGTCCTTAACTTTGTTTGAGTATATCCCAAACCTAAACTCATTTATCACAAAAGGATAAAGACAGCCCTTTTTCATATTTTGTGAAAAAACATAGAGAAAAGGCACTAGAACTTTATTACGATGGACAATGACAGGGACGCGCAATATAATGCCACCACAATCCGCGATCAGTCCTTTTCCATGCCCCCAACGCCTCCCATCCCCTTTTTGTATATCCCAGAATCCTCTCCTTTTTCCCCGTATAAACCACACACACAGAGTTCTCGTTTTTCCGTTTGTTACGAGTCGCAGCCTTTTCTCTCTCCTTTCTCTGCAGTTTCTCGTGACTGTTAACTGCCGGATAAAGTCGGCGTTTGCAAATCCGTATTCGCTAGTTGCACTCCGAAACTCAGCTTCTCGGGTAACAAATTATGTGCTTATTTCTCGCTCTTTTTTTTTAAAAGAAAATCTACATTGCTATGTTTTTTTTTTTTTTCCATTTTATCGATATAATGAATGAATGTCGTTGCGCTGTGTTTATTTTTGGCCGAGTTTTGAGCAGTGAAGGAAGAGAAAGGCGTATTTTATCAATTTTTCGTAGTTTACAGTTAGAAATGGAGGGGGAAGAGGATAGTGTGAAGAAGAAAATAACGATAGGAGTGTGTGTAATGGAAAAGAAGGTGAAATGCGGCTCCGAGGTTCTGTTCCTTTTGTCTTTAAATTTTCACTTCACAAAACCATGCACCATTAGTTGGAATACTATTGATGAGCACTGATTTCCGTTTATTGTTTTTTCCTCCCTCCATTTGATGCTTTTATTTATTTATTTAGGCTTTTTCAGCGCCGATGTTGCAGATTTTAGAGAGACTACAGGCGTTTGGAGAATTTGAGGTAATTAGTTGGTTGTCAATTTTGGTGAATTTAGCCAATCGAAGTCATTACAACAATTTAAGAAAAGGAATTCATTGCGATGGTGATAGGTTTACAATTAGCAGTTTATTATCAGTTTCTGGTTTTACTGTTACTTTTTGTAAATGGTAAAAAATTGATTGTGAATGGTGCAGATAGTGCATTTTGGAGACAAGGTAATCCTTGAAGAGCCTATTGAGAGGTGAATTTTCTCTAAATGGAATTTAATGTTGATGCAATGACGATTATTTCTATTAGTTCTCTTATCTTTAAGACCATGTCAAGAATTTTATGAGTTGCCTAACTGTAAACTGTGAACTGATGCCTGCTTGATAAATATTGTTGGTCTTAAATTGCAGCTGGCCTATATGTGAATGCTTGATCGCCTTTTGTTCCACTGGCTATCCTCTGCCGAGGGCTGAAGCATATGCTGCTCTAAGAAAGTAAGATTACATCTGATTATTCTTCTTATTTGCATTTGCACATTTCTATGATCTCACATTTCGCAAACCACATTGGCATACTAGTAGAGTTAACTTTGTGCCTTTGTTGCGGAAGTATGAGCGCATCATCAGGGTGTGATAAATTTCATCACCATCATAATCATCATATATTATTTATTCATGATAACTAATGTTAATGTAGCCTTTAGGGGTGACAATATTAGAGTAAGTCTCAAAGTTTCAACCTTTAAGGAAACATCAGAAAAGTACAAAAAATGATTAGAATCTAAATACTTCATTCTGTGTGTTGTTGTCTACAGATTGTGAAAAATAGAAAAAGAGAATTCATTCATCTAGTGTAAGATATTCAGGCAATGTATGGTTTTGTTTTGGGATGTTCTGGAGAAATATTTTTGGGAAAGGTGTTTTAGAGAAACGTATTGGGGAATGTATAGTATGAGGTATTTTGCAAAAAATTATGTTTAGTTTTATTTTGGGGAGACATTTTTTACTGTAGATGTCTTGTCTAAGACATCTGGTTAGTGACGTCACATTAATCCTTTCTATTGTTTTATGTTGTTTTATTATTAATGTAATAATAAGATTATATATATTTATAATAATGTAATGATTGGAAGACGTAAGTATATATGTTTTTTTATTGATGTAATGATTTGAAAATGTATAAAGATATATATAGAATATATGATTTTATATATATGTAAAGTAATAATTAGAATGTTTTGAAAATATTTTGGGGAAAGAGAAAATGTGTTTTGGAGGAAAAATGGTATGGGAGAATAAAAATGTTTTGGGGAAGAAACTCAAACATTGCCTTAGTTTCAAATATTTCTGAGGTTGACTTTGACTTGACTTTTTTTGGGTAACGGAAAAAGAGAAATTGTGGGAGAGAGAAAGAAAATATATGCGTGTGAGTGAAATTGTTGAGGAATAGGTGAAGGCGGTAGGTGGAACATCCAAGGAGAGTGACAGCAGCCAAGGGCTGCTAGGTGTGGGGTTTGTGGAAGTTGAGAGTTTGATAACTTTTCAAATGTGTTTCTTCTTCGAAGTTTGACAGCTGCTTGGCTGTTTAAATAGGCAGCTATATCTTGGTTCACAACAGAGACCGTTCATCTATGGAGAAAAGTGCATCATGTTATCTTGACAGGAAACCTATTTCTCTGATATTGTTCTCTTTTCTAGTTTTAACCATTAATGAAATTATTTGGGACACATGATCTTGCTTTTTTAGTTAAACCATCACTAATGAAGCTTTATGACTTCATTTGTTTTAGGCCTTTCCTTGTAAATGAATTGGGACAACAACGCCTTCTTCATGATCGAAGGAAAGTGTATGAGGTTTGCATCGTTTAGTCTTCTTGAGAAATTTAATATGCACATACGCAATATTCACCATCTGTTGCGCTTCATTTCTTTAACTCTATGTGCGCTCCAAGACAGATATTTCAAAGGACTAAGTGAATAAACAAAACCTATGTGGTTTGAGCGTATCAGGAACTTGGTGGCAATTTTCCTTTATGTTACTTTTATCATAACAACTACTCTAGACTTTGTATTATTGGAACTAATATGTGCAGCCAGTTCACAAACTATCTTCTGATTGCTTCTTACAAACTAAAATTTAGCATCTTTTCTTGATTTTCCTGTTATCCAACTTCTTATCCATTTTCTCTTTTTGGGTTCTTGGCTTTGACTTCTCAGTTACCCATCTTGAAATACATTTGTTATCACCGTTGTTTATGCACTGATCAATAAAATGTATGTATGTTAAATGAAGCATTTTGTTAAATTTATTTTTCTATCTGGAGAGTGCACATTTTATTTGTTAATGCCTTTTTCTGTTATTGACTTCGTACTTACCATATTGGGGTTCAGTTTTATAAAAAACTAAGCATATTTCTTATTAACTGCCTTTTTTTGTGGGTGGTGGTGTTGTGGGGGTGGGGTGGTTTATTTGATGCCATTCCAGCGGCTTGAAATGTATGGAATTCCTCTTCCACGATATGCCCTAGTTAACCGAGAATTTCCAAATCAAGAGCTGGATTATTTTATTGAGGAGGAAGATTTTGTTGAGGTCCATGGGAATCGATTCTGGAAGCCTTTTGTGGAGAAGCCTATTGATGGTAAGATACTTATGGATAACACACACACACACACACACACATATATATATATATTAAATGTTGGTTATATGTCTTGCAGCCTTTTTGGTTGTAATTGTTGGGCCTAGTCTGCGCTAAAGTTGCAACATGCTAATTAATGGCATTCTTTGATATTGCGCTTCTTTCATTTTACTCTAGAAATGCCTGCCAATTTTCATCTTCTGTTGTTTGAAGGTGACGATCACAGTATAATGATATATTACCCTAGTTCAGCTGGTGGGGGAATGAAGGAGTTGTTTCGAAAGGTAAGAGCTTTGACAGATATGTGATTTCATTTCCTTTTAGACTTTGTGCCTTGTTCATCGTTACATCTTTCCATCCCCATTATCATGTCAACGTGAGAAATTTTGGGCAGTTAGGTTTACTAATGCTTTGTGAAAGGATTGTGAATCAAGAAAGCCCACTGGTGAAGTCTTTACATGTAATTTTGTCGGCCAAATTTTCAATTTCACCCTGTGACTTTATGATGTTAAGTTGGAATTGCTATTCTGAATATATAGGCTAGGGTAGCGCACTGTGCCTGCTTGTCTTCCTACTGCCTCTATTAGCATTTGAGTACACCTGTTTTATTGCGGGAAGCAACTCTTTGATTTAAGGTTGGCTTCTGCTTGGCTTGGCTGCATAATAGTGCTTTCTTTCAAGTATTGTTTAATAGGTTTTCCTTATTTGACAGCAGCAAATATATAGCCTGTTATTTGGTGGTAATGGACAACCTCTTGGATTGCATATGAGTGGTGAAACCCAATTCTTAAACTTGACAAGAAAAATTTCCAAAAAAATGTGTGTCAATGCTATTTGCTTGTGAGTGGTGAAACCCAATTCTTAAACAAGAGAAATTTTCAAAAAACTATGTGTTTCAATTCTATTTGCTTATGAGTGGTGAAATCCAAGTCTTAAACTTGGACAAGCAAAATGTTCTAAAAAATATTTGTTACATGTACTATTACAATTTCCTTTTTTTTAAACCGTTGTTTCATCTAACAGACTTGCATTTATTTTCTTTATTTCAATTTTCTTCTGGTATCCTGCGAGAGTCACTAGTTGTGAAGGCAGTATTTTTGTATAAATTTTTTTGGGGCAGGAAGCAATATATTTACTTGTTTTTATACCTTCCACCGCAGTAATTTCAAATTTTATTACAGATGAAAGTGTGGAAGATAAGTTTTTTGATTTGATCTGCATATTATTGTCATTATAATTATTTGAATTCAATTATTATTTTTCTTTCACTAAAACTTCAAGTTCTATGCTAATGAGTACTATAGTTCATCATCCTTGAGGTTTGTTTCTAAGCTACGTGTTTTATTTTTGTTAGGCCCCTTTTGTTTTAGATTATTTTATTTGGTTTAAGAAAAGCTGCTTAATCAGTTGAAATCATATGATTTGTTATGAAAACTGGTTTTATCATTCAAGAATGTTTGATCCTATACTGATTTTTTGAATAGCTGGTAATTAGAATAATCATATTTTGATCGATGCTTCAAAACAAACAGGATCTGAATTATTGTTATCCATTCCTGATTAGGAATGTGTTAAGTGTATTGATGAGCACTATGGTTTGCCATCCTTATTTTAGTTATGGATTCTCTTCCTTTTCCGTTAAAAATGTTTATATGTGGTACTTTGTTCTCATTAGATAATTATGGATATTTTTGCTTCTTTCTCAGGTTGGTAACCGCTCGAGTGAATTTCATCCTGAGGTCAGAAGGGTGAGACGTGAAGGGTCTTATATATATGAGGAATTTATGCCTACGGGGGGAACAGATGTGAAGGTTTGATCTGTGCTTTGCGATCTTCAGTGAATAAATCCTTGTGAAACTTTTATCTTTTAGTATATGAGTACTTTGAACTGATTGATAAATGGGATTGGGTAGAGCTCATCCCCAAAAGCTAGTAGCTCAAGGGGAGAGGTGCCCAATTCACATATATGCACAATAACAGCCCAACAAATTGGCGATGTGGGACAAATACAATTTCTAACGCCTGCCCTCACGCCTAGCGTGTTATGCAAATGGGCCTGGGTAGAACTCATCCCAAAAGCTAGCTCAAGGGGAGAGGGTGCCTAATTCACATATATGCATAATAACAACCCATTTGGGACAAATACAACTTCTAACACTGATATACCAAAAGATACGGAAGTTTTTGTTATCGGACTATTCGTGAACCTCTCAGAACTAAGTGAATTTTTCTGGCCACTGCCCCTCCCCATGCATGTGCCCTCTTTCTTCTTCTACCCAAAAAAAGAAAAATATTAATAACAAAAAGAAGGGTTGAAGAGAAATCATCGTTTTAGACTTCTTATACATTTGATATTGTTGTCTTGCTGCTGTTTGAAACTCTTCAGGGATATTCTCATCTACATTTGATCAAAAAAGAATTTTAACTTCTTTTTGTATCTTAGGTGTATACGGTGGGCCCCGAGTATGCTCATGCAGAGGCAAGGAAATCTCCTGTGGTTGATGGCGTTGTTATGAGAAATCCTGACGGTAAAGAAGTAAGTGATTCCGATATGTATGCACTAACAACTTTGATAATGATTTCATGCAATTGAGGTTCCTTCCACTTTTAGGAAATTAAAGAACAAAGTGAAGCTTGTCTTTTATGTTGTTTGTTACGATCTTAATATATGAGCTAGTGTATATGGTGCAATATTTTGTAGCATTGGGTATAGGCAGAGATGCAGCTTTCTGCATGTCTACTCCCAATGATCATTGCTTACTTCTGCTATTGCCTTTGTTTTACCTACATTCCTAGAAGTGAAAAGCAAAAGAAAAGATAATAAAGGTCAATGTCTCATTCTTCTTTAGTTTGTTGGTTTCAAGCCTCCATATAGCACACTGAGCAATGGCTTTTCACTCATGTTTTGCTGCTCTATTCTCTCACATCCAAGGATCCATTAGGAACTCCTGCAAAATTTTGAGTGTACTGTATGATTTACATTCCATGTAACAACAAAATAAAGGTGCTGAATGCTGATATCTCTTACTTGCATACTCCGCAATGCGCATCAAGTTTCTGATTTGTGACATCTTTGATTCAATTCTTTTTATTCACCATCTTTGATTTGAATTGCATTTATTGACTTTAAAAGTTGCCTTTTTTTTTTTTCAGGTTAGATATCCTGTTCTACTTACTCCTACTGAGAAGCAAATGGCAAGAGAGGTGTGCATTGCATTTAGGCAAGCTGTAAGTCAATTTGAAACTTTAAATGTGCATTTCTTGTCGAAATGTCATTCATTCATTTCTATATAAATTTTTGTCATGCTAATCATTGGAAAACTGCTTTCAGTAAATGAGCTCACTTTTGCTGTCTCCCCTGCCCCCCACAGCTTGCATCACCACAGTATCTTTTTATGCTTTTGGAAAATCATTTGAGTTTTCTGGATGGGCTTCAAATGAAGATGTGCAGCCAGAATTACCTCACAAAATTGCATTGAATGAATTAATAGACTTTGAGTATGCTTTTTTGTTGGGTTCTAGTCATAGCTTATGGTTTTCTCTGGATGGTGCTGTACCACTTGGTTGCCATCCATTATGAGAGAGATTTTTTACTAACTTTTTCCTTTCGATTGCTCTCACTGGAGTTTTCTAAATTTTATTTCCTCTCCCTTGGAACCAAATTTGGACTGACTTAATGCCTTTGGATTTTAGCATATAACGTACTAATTAAGATTTTGTTGATGTGTCCAGGTTATTATTTCATTAACTCACAGCTTGTTTATTCACTACATTTAGTTTGCTTGTAGGATATATGGCTGTGATACCATCAGGCAATCTTTCTATGAAGAGTCTATGTGCAATGCTTTAAAAATAAAACTATTTTCGTTTGATGTTGTTTCAGGTTTGTGGATTTGATCTTTTGCGTTGCGAGGGACGATCCTATGTTTGTGATGTCAATGGATGGAGCTTTGTTAAGAACTCTTACAAGTAACATTTTCTGATTGCTGATCTCGTTATCCTTGATTGTTTGATTTCATAATGAGTTAGTAAATGGATATTAACTAGGAGTCATTCTAAAAATATTTGTGTACCTGTTCCAAGAATAAAGTTTATATGCCATCTTTTTTTGGGCTTATGGACTGAGATCGATTTGGCAGCTTTCTTCTGGTATGCTTTACAAGCCAGTGCATCTGTCAATCCAGAAGTTCTGCACATGCTCTTATTACTTTTCTTTCCTGATATTTTCCTTCAATTCTTTTCTTCTTCTTCTATTCTTTTTCTGTTGTTTTTGTTTTTCTTCCTTTTTCCTCCTGAATGTTGGTTATTCCTTATCAAATGCAGATATTACGATGATGCTGCGTGTGTGTTGAGGAAGATGTTTCTTGATGCAAAAGCCCCACATCTTTCTTCAACAATTCCTCCAACTCTACCATGGAAGGTCAATGAGCCAGTTCAGCCATCTGAAGGACTAACACGGCAAGGAAGTGGGATAATTGGGACATTCGGGCAGTCTGAAGAGCTACGCTGTGTGATAGCCATTATTCGTCAGTAAGATATTTCACCTTTGCTACTGTCTCTTTTTTATTTTGCTTGTGGTGTTCACCCTTGAGATATCATTCTTTGCTTCACAGTGGTGACAGAACTCCAAAGCAGAAAGTGAAGTTGAAAGTCACCGAGGAAAAGCTTTTAAATTTGATGTTAAAATATAATGGGGGAAGACCTAGAGCAGAGGTACTTATTAATTCTTCAACATTCTCATCGTTAAGTCGATGCTATTCTCAGCATCATGTACGAGTAATGAGTTTTAACTTGTACACCTTTCTTGTACGCTTCTGCAGACAAAACTGAAAAGTGCGGTTCAGTTGCAAGATCTTTTGGATGCAACACGAATTTTAGTACCTCGTACTAGGTGGGGGAAGAATGTTTCTTAATTTAATTCCCGAAACTAATTAACTTGTGAATATGCTTGTCATTCTCAGCCAATATTGATTTACCTTTAAGTTCATGTTCCTAAAGGGAATAGTACTTATGGCATGACTTTTATTAGGTTGTTAAAATATCATAAGTTGTACAACTTCTTAATCTGCATGTTGAGTTTTCTGTAAGATCACTATGTCCTGATGATTAAATTACCATCCAGAGCTGGTCGAGAAAGTGATAGTGAAGCTGAAGACATTGAGCATGCTGAAAAGCTTCGCCAAGTGAAAGCTGTGCTTGAGGAGGTCAATTTAAATGATATGTTCTCATTGTCGATACAAAATTTTCTTTGATCGCTGTTTTGGTTGATAAGTTGAAATTTTAAGTCATTTTAGTAGCTTCAACTCTGAATCTCTATGTGCTTGTCCATCTATAGTTGAACAAAAGTAAGGAACAATAAAGGAAGATAGGTTGGATGAGTTTTTTTTAAGATATAATCTGAAACAAGGGAGGAATTATATATCTCATCTGTCTTTGAGTTTTCTAATTTTGTTACTCAGGTTCTCAAAATATGATGTGGAGCCTTTATTTAGTAGTAGACTGAAACAATTTCTCTCTCTCTCTCTCTCTCTCTATCTCTGGCACTTAGTTAACAGAAAGTACTGAATCATTTAACTTATTGATGTGAAATTTGGTGGTGACTGATCTTGTCACTTCGTCAGAGTGGAAGTTGGGGCTTTAGAGGATCTCCAACCTTGTACTTCCAGTGCACCCACAAAAAGTAAAGAGAATGTTATCTGGCTGACCCATATGTTAAAATTCCACCTCAATCCCTAATGTTGGAACCATACATGCATCCACGTTCTGTTTTGCCTGTGCCTAAATTTGTATACTGTTACTTTTTCAAAACTGAAAGCTTTTAGTTTTGATTTCTTTCATGTAGTGGTAATCTTTATATTGTGTCAGAATTTTATATTTTCTTATTCTTTTTGGCTGCTCTTATTTCAAGGGGTTTCTTGTAGATGGTTGTAATGGTTATTTAAATGATTATTTTTGTTTTGGCATCCAGGGGGGGCATTTCTCTGGCATATATAGAAAGGTCCAACTTAAGCCATTAAAGTGGGTCAAGGTTCCAAAAATTAATGGTGAAGGAGAAGAAGAACGACCTACTGAGGCCCTGATGGTTCTCAAATATGGTGGTGTTCTTACTCATGCTGGCAGAAAGCAGGTGACAGTTGTGTTGTATCATGCATGTTGATCTATATATTTTTTGGTCTCAGAACATGAAAGAGATCTACAATTTTCAATCTGTATGATTAGCTTATGCTATCAAACTATTTTATAAACCCTGCTCTGTGCTCATCATTTTCTTGGCAGGCTGAAGAACTGGGCAGGTATTTTCGGAATAATATGTATCCAGGTTAGCAGTTAGCTGTCAAGATCTACCGTTGTGTACTTGCTGCCTAATCTGGCTTTTAATAAAAAATTGTGTTGCTAAATATCATGCAAATCATCTTTGGGCGTGGAATTTTACATTTGATCTTGGAGTCATTCTCGTTGATGAAATTTGGAGCTATTTCTCTGTGCGTGCTACCTCGTTTGTTTTCTTAAGGTTTTTTGTGCTGTCTGTTTCAGGTGAAGGTACTGGCCTCCTTCGTCTGCACAGTACATATCGTCATGACCTAAAAATATACAGCTCAGATGAAGGCCGTGTACAGGTTATGCTTCCAAATATAGTTGGTTTATTCAATGAATCCACAAGCTCTGTTCTGTTTGTGCATGAAATTTCATCTGGAGATATATTTGGGATAATTTTATACTGCCTCCTTGATGTGTCATCCAATCTTGACATACTTGTTACTTAATGATTGTTCACTCGAGTTATTTGTTTACTATTGGCAGATGTCAGCAGCTGCTTTTGCTAAAGGTCTCCTCGACTTGGAAGGACAATTGACGCCTATTTTGGTTGGTAACCTTAATATTTCTTATTACAATCTTTTTTTTTGGTAGGTGAGTTCACTCTTTCATTTTCTTTAATCTTTTAAAGGTTTCACTTGTCAGCAAGGACTCCTCAATGTTGGATGGACTTGACAATGCCAGTATTGAGATAAAAGAAGCTAAGGTTTGTCTTTCGAGCTACATTTTTTCTTGGCCATGCTATAGGAAGTTCAGGAACATGGTTGAGGAAACAGATGAGTTGGATATCACCATGACTCAGATAAATAATTCCATTTAGTCCTTTGGATGCAGCCACAGGCATCACAGATCTCAGTATAAGCTGCATGCAGTTGAAATAATTTCGATTTATTTCTTTTCAATCATTACATTTCATATGCATTTTCCGTTTACTCTAATTAGGTTTTTTATTACCTTAGTTTCATGCTTATTGTTATTTCTTTCAATGATTTAAAAGAAGAGATGAGAAAATATTGTATTTAACCATGACTCGGATTATTAATTTGATTAAATCATTTTTGACCTGGCTTGAGGGACCTCAGAATTCTATGTTTATTACAATAAATCAACATCCTGATGCTGGATGTTGCAAACAGTTTTCACCCGAATAAATTATTTGCTTAGATTAGTTTCAAGCCACACACACATTATCTGATTTAGCCCCATGAAAGAAAGTTCATAAGCTGTATTCTGCTAGTGATGAAGTGTTTTTCCCTTCTGTCATAGTTTGATTGTTATGTTATTCTGGATCTATGTGCACTATCCCAACCCAGCCAAAGAAAGATCACTTCCAGTGCTGGTTTATTACTGGGCTTATCTGCTGTTCCCGTGGATAAGAGGCTTTGGTGTATGGACATGAATGGGAGAAGATTAAAGAAGAATTGTCTATTAATCTTTTAAGTAAGAGACCAAAAATACATATTTATTTATTCAATTTGGGGTTTTGACCAATTTAAGGCCCCTTATCCTACCCTTCTTATAAAATTCGTGAAAGATACTCCAAAAAAAAATTGTGAAATTGGAAAAGGCTTTTGATTTTATTATCCTTCTTAAGATTTCTGTTTGAATTATATGACAAGTGATTGAGAAGTTATGCTTTTAGATCTAAGCACATCTGAGTCTTGGAATATCAATTTGTCAAAAATTGGAAAAGGAATTCTCAGTGTCTTAAAAATTTTATGTTCTTTTTATTCAACTTCGTTTTTTGTTTTCTTTTTCCCAGGCCAGGTTAAATGAGATTATAACTTCTGGAACAAAAGCAGTTCACAGCAGTGGCTTACCAGAAAAACCTTGGATGGTTGATGGAGCTGGACTTCCTCCAAATGCCTCTGAACTTTTACCCAAATTGGTAAAAAAAATGCTAACATCCTGTATATTCATAAGTAGCATCTCCCCACACTACATGATTTTTCCTTGTCAAGTATGTTCTATAAATTACAGTAACAAACATGTACTCCTTGGTAATGAGAGACCTTTTTATTATTATCTGTGGGTTTTAATGTGTTTACCATGATCACTATTAGGTGAAGTTAACAAAGAAGGTTACCGAACAAGTAAGACTTCTAGCCAAGGACGAAGATGAGGAGCTCGCTGAGACAAGCTCATATGATGTAATTCCTCCATATGATCAAGCTAAGGCACTTGGTAAGACCAATATAGATGTTGACCGGATTGCTGCGGGTTTACCTTGTGGTAGTGAGGGATTTCTTCTCATGTTTGCTCGCTGGAGAAAACTTGAGAGAGATTTGTATAATGAACGCAAAGGGTAAGCCTTCTCTGATCATATTTCCTTTTCTTATTTTGCTTTTTCCACAATAAATAAAATTGCTGCAATTCACACTTTTATATCAGATTTGGCTGACTCCATCTGTAGGAAGTTTAACTAACTTACAATTTGAACACAATTGCAGGCGGTTCGATATAACACAAATTCCTGATGTTTATGACTCTTGCAAGTAAGGAATTAGTATTTCTTTTTTGGTAATATCATGTTCTTATATAATCATGTATATTATGAAATTTCTTCATGCCCATTTTACATTCACAAAGAACAATGGAGTATTGTGCATATGATGTGTGCTAAATTTTCATTCAGGCTCCATTGTTTTATTGATCATCGCTTTCCTCTAATTCTCTTGTATTTTTTGCTTGGGTAGGCTTTTAACAAGAGGAGGGGGCCTTTGGGGTGGGGTGGAGGGGATTCCATGTGGCTTTTTGCCAATCCACTTGGAGCTTCATTCTGTTGATGCATTAATTTAAACAACATATTCTATTGTGGAAACATGCACATTACATGAAGATGTTTGACCTAATGTAGAGCTAGATAGAAGATTCAAGATCACGTCCTTGCTGTGGTTCTGATTTTTCCTTATTCTGCATTTCGTTTTGACAGATATGATCTCTTGCACAATGCACATCTAAATCTAGAAGGCTTAGATGAACTCTTCAAAGTTGCTCAGGTATGAAATAGCCAATTTTTGTAATGCTTGTGCTCTCTTCAGGTTTCAACTCCAACCCCACCCTACCCCCCCACCCAACACAAAGTAAATAAATAAATATATAAATTAAAATAAAATAAATGAATAAAAAGCTAAAGGAAAAATAAAAGAGAAATTTTACCTTTTTTGCTGATATCAGAATCTTTTAACTGTGCGCCACACCCTCTTTCATTTCAATGCAAGGGCAAAAGCATTTATTGTGTTTGGGGCTCGGGTGGTTACTGATGCTCAGTATTCTGTGGCTCCTTTTTCTTCAGTTACTTGCAGATGGTGTTATTCCAAATGAGTATGGAATCAATCCGATGCAAAAACTAAAAATTGGATCAAAGGTAGATTCTGTGCTAATTTTTAGATATTGCAATTTATTTTCTCACTTTTCCTTAAGTCAAATTTTCATCAAATTTACAGCAGTTTCCTCAAAATATGTGTAACTCTGAAAAGCTGAGGGCAAACTAGTTTGGCAGATGAACCTAGATGGGTAGAAAAGACTTGTTGCAGGAAACAAAATTACCCTATATAACTTAAAGATTTATGATGCTGCTATTAAATGTGAGGATGCCATGTTATCTGGATCCTTTATGCTGTACTTAAACTTGCTTCAGTGATTAACTTGTTTGTGGATCTCACTTGATAATAACTGTAGAATAATAGCAAATAGAAATAAAGGTCAGTATTGATTCATTTCAGTTTCTTGTGGATTATCTTGTGATGCTGCTGCAGAGGTTACATTGTGCTATTGTTACTACTTGGTGGTTATGTGCTATCATCTTGTTGAAAGTCCCATTGTGCTGTTACTTCTGGAAAATTATAGGCAATCTTGTCTGATCATTAAGTGGTGAAGCAGCTAGTTAAATAGAGAAGTTCTCTATATACCTGAAGATGTTTTATCATGTGTCTTGGCTTGTCTATTTCATTGAGTTCTGCAGAGTCCTCTGTATACGTACATACACACACACACTAAAGATGAAGTTTTACGCAATTTTCTGTAAAATCATAAAATATCCTTCATGTAAAAACCTCGTTTTATGGAGCCTCAGATTGCTCGCCGGTTGTTGGGAAAAATCCTGATTGATCTGAGAAATACACAAGAAGAAGCAATCAGCGTTGCAGAATTGAAGAGTAATCATGACAATAATTCAGCAGTCCCTGGCACTGGGAAAGAAGATACAGATTACCATTCAAAGTCTCACAGTAAGATTGAAAGTTCAAGAAGAGCTAGTTTTACCAGTGACATGTCAATGGATCAAGATGACGACGATGACAAAGAAACTAAATATCGTTTGGACCCAAAGTAAATATTGCGATATTTCTTCTTTTCTCACAAGCACACACTGTTGTTAAGGTTTACTAATTATCATTGATCATTATGATTATATCTGGCCAAGCAAATTATCTTTTAAAATGTTGGAAGCCAGAGAGTTTTTCTTTCCAATTATACAATTGTTATTTCTTCCATCAGATATGCAAACGTGAAAACACCAGAGCGTCATGTGCGAACACGGCTGTACTTTACTTCGGTGAGTAAACATTATTGCATTATTTGATTGCTTTATTTTCCTCAACTCTGTTTCCTGCAGTTGTCTAAAAATATGAGTCATTACCCATTGCTTCATTAACTGTGTTTCCTTCTTTATCTTTGGATTGTGGACATTCATATCAATACTCACAACTGTAGTGGGCTACACAATTATATATGTTTATAAGAAGCATGGTTTGTCGCAGGATTTTGTATGCCATTACTCAAATCTACAGCATTTTGGTTGAACCTTTGAACCAGTTAATTCTTTAAAAAGCCCTTTCTCCATTAGGTATGATTGAAAGGAGCCTTGATGCCTATCATTGAGAGATTTTAAAGGTTACCAATGTTATGGCTATTACTAAAATGACATCATTTACTATTAATTTTTCCTTGAAGTAGGGTTCATTGTTAACTGGATTCTTTATGTAAAAAGTACATTTGACTGTATTTAATACGAAATATATTGCTGGGATCCACAGGACTAAATCCAGCATCAAATACAAATCCTGTGTGTATAAATTACCTAACTCAGGCAAAGTGGCATTGTGATGAGATATTTCTGTGTAAAGTTTGGAGTGAGACCTAATAAAAATGTGGACGATTTTCATGGTTCAAACTGGATAAGTCCGGGCAAGCTGTTCATGTGTATTGTGTCATGGGCTGCATGATCTCTGTTGTGTTGGGACATGCCTTTGCTGCCCTTCAATCATTTTAAGCATTGAGAGACTCCGAAAAGTTTTTCTGGATTTTTGTTCTCCCTGTTGCAAGTTGCCATTTTTGGGTCTGAAATTATTTGTGCTTTCATCTGTCTCTGACCCAAATTAAACTGACCTTTATTTATTATGAAATGACAGGAATCCCATATCCATTCATTGATGAATGTTCTTCGTTATTGCAACCTGGATGAATCTCTTGAAGGAGAACCTAGCCTTGTTTGTGATAATGCTTTGGAGCGCTTGTATAGGACAAAGGAGCTTGATTACATGAGTTACATTGTACTGAGGTTGTTTGAGAACACAGAGGTTGGTACTTTTAATCCAAAATCTTTCTCGTAAATATTTAAGTTTGTTTGGATTCGTTCGCTCTTCGTTATTTTCTTTTCGTGGAATGATACTTGAAGAATCCATTTCTGAGTTGAACAACTCTACCCATGACCACATTCATTTTGGTGCATTTTGATCTGCCCCATTGCAATGTGCCTGAAGTCGAAATTAGGCTTTCATAACATTAAGGATTCATTCATGTTAGTGATGATGAATGTGCTTGAGAAAAGAATTTGGAAATTTGCATCCATTAGAGGCAAGGTGTTGGAATATGATTTTAGATACAATTATCGATCCAATCATGAAATGGTAGTTGCATCCTAATCTTACTACATTGAATGAGGGCATACACAGTCCACATACTTGTGAAGACAATGAAAGCAATAATTACTTTGTTTCTTGTTTGAATTGCGGAGGATTGATACAAAACTAAATCACTAAACAAGATGTTGCTGATCAGATGTCACGTGCAAGTCACGTTTAGGAAAACTGATAAAGGATTTTCACTTTGGGATGTAAGACATTACTAAAGAAATATGTCCAGCCCAAATAATTAGAGCTGGGATATTTTTTCTGTTCTTTCGGCAATTTACTTCAAATCAAAACAGAACACATTGATGTATTGTTGATTGTTGATGTTTAATGGTCTAATACTTTTTATTATAGTTTGCTAGCACAATTAGTATCTTAAAATTGAATACAGGTGGCTTTAGAAGATCCAAAGAGATTTCGCATCGAGATGACTTTTAGCCGAGGTGCAGACTTATCGCCTTTGGAGGTAACCTTCAAACTGAGACATGAGTTTAGACCTTTTTGATAACATCATGTTTTTTGTATTCTAATTAGTGGTGGCATGGGCTGCATGCTAATCTTGATATTTTACTATAAATATAGAGTAATCAGGTTGAAGACTCTGATTCTGTTGTTTACTTGGCCAACTGCATGAACTCATAACCATTCATTTCAAGCATTCCCAATGACACGTTTTTTACTAATGTTCAACCAAAAAAATTGAGAAAATATTGTTCAATATAGGCAGTGAAGGGAAAAGCAGAATGACTATTGAGTTTCTTGGTGAGCCAATTTTCATTTTTTCTTTTTCGACAGAGAAATGATAGCGAGGCAGCTTCATTGCATCAGGAGCACACATTGCCAATAATGGGTCCTGAGAGGCTGCAGGAAGTTGGATCATATTTAACTTTAGAGATGATGGAGAAGATGATTCGTCCATTTGCAATGCCAGCTGAAGATTTCCCTCCACCAGCAATTCCTCAAGGATTCTCGGGCTACTTCTCCAAAAGTGCAGCAGTTTTGGAACGCCTGGTCAATCTCTGGCCCTTTCACAAGCATGGGAGCACTAACGGTAAGTAAAAATTTGACTTTGCATTGTCCTTCCTTCATTGGTGATCGGCCTTTTGGTGGTTCAAGGTACCAGCCCGAAAAAGTTTGGAGCAATCTACAAGAATCAAGCTGAAGAAATTATGAGAAGTTACACCAATCAAAGCTGACCGTTTTACATTGCCTGCAATCTTTATTCGTTCATGTACATATTAGTTAACTATGGCAATTCAAATTAGAGGCACTTTCTCCATGATTTTAATTTTCTAGATTGGCACGACTTAATAGATATTTCACGGATACAGAGTCATCACGGAATCAAGTGCAAGGGAAGTGCACTTCACTTGGATTATATACGCAGCTTTTACAAGAAAGATGAGGCTAAAAGGTTCTTTTCTATATTTATTTGGGCAGAATTTAAGTGAGTTTGTTCATCCAATGTGATTCAACAGTGCTAAAGCCCATTAACACCAAAGTGAGTATTATCTAATAAACCATTTTTGTATGTGTGAGCTTATAGTCAAAGCGCACCAGTTGACATAGCAACTTCTCAGCACCAGCACAAAAGCCAGGCCAATAGACTATTTTATATACATTGTTTCAACCCAACTCCTGGGGGCCCTCTTGTTTGAAGAATCTTGACAAGATGTGCAATTCAGCAATCCTGCCGAGTTCGAGTTGAATGTATTGTCCTATGAGGCTATGACATTTAGCAGCTGACCTTGTATATAGTGTGACATGGAATCCAGGGTTTGCTGGTCGTCTCCCTTGCTTTCTCTACGATCACATCAACCAAGGAAATGGCAGTTGTCTGTTGTCTCTTCTTTTTTCTTCTTATTTGTTTTTCCCCCAATTTGAGAGATTGGAGCTCGATACAAGCAAGAGTTAGGAATTGAAGGGGTGAAATAATGAACAATGTCAACTTATAGACAGGAATTATATCTCCAATTTTTTCTTGAGTGGGAATTAGGAAAAATGGTTTCACATGCACGTTTGCTTGTCTCACATACCTTTTCCATGTTTTGTTTGGGTGGTATGAGAGGACGTAAAAATTGATTATATTGAAAAAACCAACGGCCACTTGTAAGGATGTAAACAAATGGAATTAGATCACTAAAAAAATATACGGCCACTTGTAAGGAAGTAAACAAAAGGAATCAGATCACTAAAAAAGATTATACAGCCAAAACCACAATAATCACTCATAAGATGTAATCAAATCGAATTGAACCAGTTAAAACTTATTTGGTATTTACTTTTTAAATTTATTTGAATTTTTATTGAATTTTAAAAATTATATTTCAACTTAATTACGAAATTTAATCATTTTGAAAGCAAATCAAATCAAACTACGAATTTTAATCAATTCGAAAACGATCAATTCGAAAACGCTCAAATAACACAATTTTTTTACACATATTTCAATATTTTTTACTTATCAAATTAAGATTCAGAGCCAAAAAATGTGCTCAAACTTTTTGTTATATTTAAAAAACTCATCTCAAACAAGATTCTACGGGTTATTCGAATCAAGGATGAAGTAATTGCTTTGAAATGGTTTGTTTTTCAGCCTTGGCCACATTGCTCCACTTCCTTGTTGATGCTGCCAACAGCACTTCAACTGGCCCGCCGATGAGCGTCCCTTGGTCTGCTGATAATACCAATATCACCCACACCACTAGCTCGAACAAAACACCCACTCACCCCACACCCATTGAATAGAGAACCAAAAAGTATAATAAAAATTTATTCAACTCCATCCGCCGGCAACCTCAGCCGCCACCACCAGGTCCATTGTCGTCCACCACCACCAGGTCCATTGTCATCAGCCACCAACCAAGTCTAAACCTACAACTAACCGTAACACCTCCAAGAAAAGCTTAATGTCCTTCTTCAGAAGAAGTCATTTGATACTTGGATCTCATATCTAGATCTAAACAGGGTAATGATATTTGAATTGTGTGTGGTGCGAGGAGTGTGGGTATAATAGCATTTTCCTATGACATCACAGATTACCCTGTGCAATGTGATGAATGAATCAAACCTCACTCGTGGGATTGTAATCACAGAATTTTGAGATTGAATTGAGTCTTCTATCATCATATCCATAAACTACAGATTATGTCGAGTAGTTTTACCTAACTCACATAATCACACATAACCAAGGTTACTAAACAGGTAGGAGTACGTTGTTCAAGTACTTTGTATGAGAAAACAAGCATCAGACCTACATAGGAAGCTGGATTTAACTTGGAAGATAACATGGCATTTACTCTAGATAAAGTTCTGGAGTGTTGGCAAAGCAGGGTACCTTAAGATGCCATAGAACAAGTCCCAAAGAATTTCAGTTGCCTAACATTATGAATTACCATTCTTTCAATAGATATACTCATAAATGTATCAGTACCAAGTCATCCATTATCATCATTAATCATAATCATCACTGTAAAATTATATAACACACAACTCGAATTTATCAGAGAGAGAAACAATCTGCAGTTATTTTTCATCTTGGAACATACTGGTATGATACAGGTTGCACCCAGTGTATGCTGCATTAAGTGTATTAATGATTGCCAAGTATTTCATTTTGTTAATGAAATACGTGAAAGGTGGATATTGCACACCGAGTGTAACATGTACATAACCAGTGCATAGTACAAAATACACGATAATAATATTTTCAAGTAGGATTAGGCAGCAAATTTAGGAGCTTCCCTGTGCTTGAGGATTTTCTTCTCAAGCTCATCTTTCTTGGATCCGACCACCCTCTCCACTTCCTTCCCTTGCTTTAGCAACACAAATGTTGGCATAGCCTGCACGACAAACTCCCGTGCCACATCCTACACAAACCAACCAAAAATCCATATTCAGTAATTAATACTTCGAGGAAAAGAGAAAAACGATTGAGAGGAATTAGAATAGAATCGAAATAGAGACCAAAATTAACGTACAGAGAGCTCATCGACATCAATTTTGACGAAGTCAACGTCAGGGTATTTGGCGGACATGTCATTGAAGACCGGCTCCATGAACTTGCACGGCCCACACCATGTAGCCGAAAAATCCACCACCATCTAATCAAACAATTACAAAATTAAGTAAAAGAACTATCAGATCGGAAAACCTTAAAGCTATGTTTGACCGATACGGACTTAAAGTCTTAAACATTAAGATTTGGCCGATAAAATTCCGATAAAATTCGAACTAGTTCTTGTAGAAAGCAATTTTAGGCCACAATTGATAGGGATCTTGGAATTGGAATCGAGTAACATCCCAATTACGATCTGAACAGCGTTAAAAGTGTGCAAAAGAACAGGAAGGAAGAGAATACGGTCAAGAGAGGGACCAGTTTATTTAATTGCTTAGAGGAGTTGAAGTGAAGCTGCCAGCGCTGCGACGAGTGGAAGGCGGTGACGCGCGAAGGTCCAGATGACTCGACGGCGGTTGATTCGGCGGCAGCCGCTTCTCCTCCACCCAGCAGGCTAGATAAGAAGGAACCCATGGGTTTTTGTTTTAGGTTTATTTTTGAAGTGGGTGTCTTCAGGGAGTCAATACCGAAGACTCGAACGATAGAAAGATTTAAGAAAGGATTCAACCCTCAAGTGTACCCTTCAAGTTGGGTGAACTTAGGACTGCCGGGCCGAGTATAGGTAGGGGGGCCGGATTCAAATCCGGTTCCACCCAAATTCATTTTATTTGGGATGGATTTTAACATCGGAGTTGTTCTTGTCGTTTTCTTTTCTTTTTTTTATTTAAATTTAATTTATTTAAATTTTTTAATCTTTAAAAATATTATTATATATCTATTTTTTTAAGAAAAATAGGGTTTTTTAAAAAAAATTAATAGTATTACTTCTAAAAAATATAATTTTTAATATTTTTAAAATTTTAAAACGAATCAACAGATTTAACGGATCTACACACCGAATTTGGAACGCCATTAAAAATTTTAGCTAGTGGATTTTAAATCTAGACAAAACATATCCAAATCGAACTCATTAATATCCCTAATCCTAGGATATACGGATCCAGATTTTTGTGGGAAAGATATGAATACAACTCTAGATTTTAGGGTAAAATGCTTAAAACTCCTATGCATTCTTGGGAAAATGCAAAAAATCTTCTTGTATTAGAAAAATAGAAAATTTCATGTGTTATTCAAAAATCTACATAAAACCTTCATTACGTTAATAATTAACAAAGGTGGTCATACACAGGTGGGAAATGCAACGTGCTTTAAGTGAATCATTCCAATTGGCTGAAGATATATTCTACTACAGAAAAATTGCAAAAAGAAAACCCATTTTTAAGTAAATATAAATCTCTATGATCTCTTGATTTTCTTTTGAATTATTTCAACAAGTAATATTTTTAGCTATAAAAGTTTTTAAATCATTTGAAAAAAATTAAAAATACATCTTTTATTTTTAATTTGTTTCAATAGTAGTATTTAAAAAACTGAAAACAGCTATATATTAAAATGTCTGTTTTAAATTCAAAAGTAACATTTGTATCTTTAAATATCTTTATCCACTTATATAAAAAAAATTACAATTAATTATGACTTTTTTAAAAAAAAATACTTGAATTAGTGCTATTTTAAATATATAAGATGCTTCTTTAAATCGTAAAGACTAAAAAAAATTTATCAAAAAGGGTCAAACAATAACAGCAATAACATGGCTTACAACGTTTTCCAAATTTGCAAATCAAGGATTAAAAGCATCAATATAGGAAAAGCAGTGGTGGTATTGAAAAATGTAGAGATGGCTACAATAGCAATTAATTGTTTTATTGGAAAGGAACTGGAACACCTTGCTTCTTGTTCACAATTGCCATGGCTAAATACCGAGTCCCCATCCCAATAGGAGCTTGCTCATCAGGACCCTCCCAAATTGGGGCTTCACCGTCACCAACCAGACGCCAATATCCTGTTCTCAGAGATTCAGCTTGTTCTTCACTACAGTTCTCTAACAGAGCTTCAACCCGAAAGTTAATTCCAAGAGAACCAAGAAACTGAGATTGAGTCATTGGACCATGGACGGACACATCTGCTGCAAGACAAAACATTTTAGAAACCCTTTTACCACAAGGGACTGCTGGGAGAGAGAATTCATTTAAGAACCAGAGCAATTATACATCAATCTCAGAAAAAAATTCTTTCGTCTTCTTTTCCTTTTTCTGTTTTTAACTGAACAACCATCACAACTACATGAATATAACATAAGATCACAAGACTATAGCAAACCTGAAACTTCTTCAGCAGAATGCCTAATTGCAGCAAAATCAACATATGCACTGAGATCAGCAGATCCAGGATTATCCAGTATGTCAACAAACTTATGCTTCCGAATTGCCTGCCATTAAATTAAAATCAGACTACTTTTGCTAAAGAAATGTCCATGGTACAGACTACAGAATTAAAGCAATATGGTTTACCACAGCAGGCCCAAAAACTCGAGTAAATACCCATTAACTTTTAAAAGATAATAAGCATGTTATGGCACTTCTTTTTTGTGTAAGACGAGAAGAAAGCAGTTTCGACATAAGTGGAATATCTCTGTGTAAATACATGATACAATGAAACAACTCAAAGAAACCTGTAGACTGTCCGAGACTATTCCATCGAGACCATAATCAATTATGAGAGCTCCGCCACCATCAATGCCTATTCTATTGGCGATTGCTTGAGTTAAATCCATCGCATTCGGGCAAACTTCAATATGATTAACCCCAGCAATTTCTGCAGTCTCAGCCCATCTGCAGCGCTTCATGAGATAGAGAGTTGCTGGTGTGGGCGCTGGAGATAAAACAAAACGAAACCTACCCAATGAATTTAAAAAGAAAATATTAACCCACAATTCAGTTTATCTAGAAGGCTAGCAGCCAATCCGAAAAATGACACAGAGGATTCAAAAGCTTACGATGAATTTTCACTAACGTCAATCATCTTCTCACACCAACCACGAGAGGCTTTCTGCAAGAAAATCATGAATAAGTATATGTCAATCACAGGGAATAATCCTAGAAATAATAAGGGAGCAAAGAGGCCTCCAAAAATTCTTATAAAATGTGTCAATCTTTCATAACAATTTCTTCACTTCAACAAAAAAATTCCATTCAAGCCACTCAAGGAGAAATTGTGATGTCGTCCTGTAATAAAGCAGATAAATGACATTGATTGAATTCATAGCAGACAGCACCGAAGCGATAAATACATCCAAAGCTTATATAAACCTGAAATTGGTGCACTGGCAAAGCATCATAGAACTCATGGGCAATGATGATTGTAGGCACTGAAAGAACAATGTAAATCTTTGGTTAGACAAACCCCCAGAAAAAGTCGCTAACTCCACGAAAAACATATCCATGCACCATAACACCAAATCATATCTTACTGTACAAAAAAAGTTAGAACAGTGTCCTAAATATTATGGGCCTTCATCACTGAGAGCTTCTTCACACAAGAAGCAGCAGCTTAACATGCTTTAGATGCCATGAGAAAAAAGGCAGACTATGCCATACGTCACAGTATTAAACTAAAAACCATGTATTAATTTGTGGGATTTGATGGTCATTGGTCGTCAACAACATATAGGATATAACAGACTTAGAATGCCGCCATATGTCTATATGAAACTATGACTTACTAGCCAGCTCACCGGAGCTTGGTTCAGGCAATATATCCTACCATGACCCTTCTACCTTAAGTGACCACAGAAACAAAGTATGAAGCTTGAAAACATAAATTCCTTACATCCTGTTGGAACCTGTTCGAGCGTTGCATGCCATGATACAGGGGTCCCAGCTAATGTGCTAATACATCTTTTCTCTGCATTTCCGTCGGCACCATCGTCAGTCATGCACTTCAAGTTTTGATACTGGAGTTTCTGTAATGCCGGGCTACATTCAACCATATGTATTTGCAAAGATTCTGTGAAACTCTTGAACTTTGACGCACCCTACAGGATAGCATTCAAACAGTTAAAATTTGAAGTACCAAATTAGACATTAATTACATAGATACATCTCAGAGTCATGAGATCATTAACATATATACTAAGTGCGGAATAAAAAAGTGAATTCTGAAGCCATACACGCAGAAGATCAGCCAAAAGAGTTCCTCTGCCCGGTCCAAGCTCAACTAAGTTAACTCTTTTTGGTTGTCCCATTTGCTCCCAAAGGCACATTGTCCAAACTCCAATCATCTAAAGCAAGAAAGATCTATTAATCAACAGGTTATACTCAAATGATACGAATTATTGATGACCACCTCATCTAAAACACTTAATCAATTAGGGATGAGAAACATTTAATATCTATCTAATGTTTCTAACACGGCCACTCATGCACCCACAAGTGTAGGCCACATTCTCTCTCTCAAGGCCTAGCACATGGAGTTCTTTTATGGGTGGCGGTGAGATTCTAAAAACTTACGCTGTTAGAGTGAAAAAGAAATCTCTTAGACTAGTTTCAAACTTTCCTCTTTTAAAAGAGATTGAAAAAAAAAAAAAAAAAACAGTATTTTTTAATATCGAGAAGGAGTACAAGAAAGCACCTCTCCAAACATCTGGCTCACTTCCGGGGAGGTAATGAAATCGCCCCCGGCTCCAAAGACATCCCTATTGATATAAAAACCAGCTTTTGGATTCGTTAAGACTTCCTCCATGTACTCAGCAACTGTAATCGGGCCCCCTCTGAACTAATAATGCCAAAAAAAAAAAAAAATCCCATTAGGCAAAAATAGAAGCCAATTTAAAGTTATAGCAACAGAAAAACACGAAAATAAAAATCATGTGGAGTACCTTGATGATGTTCTTGAGGTGCTTAACGAGCTCAGAGTCAGCAGACGGTTCGTGTGAATGCTCTGCACATAAGCAAGCCTAACTTAACTCCTATTACAGTTTAAAAAAAAAAAAAAAAACGAAGAAAAGGTACTTAGTAAGAACAAAGCACTAAGTAGTGGGGTGTGTAATGAACCGGGAGGATGGTACAAGGCGGAGCGGTCGACGGAGATAGTGGCGGAGGGCGGGGGTTGAGGGGTGTCCTCCGAGTGTTCGACGAAATGATCGTTTGGAACTTGAGAGGACGAGGAAGAAGACGAAGAGCATTGTCGCAGGGATGCGAGTGACAGTGAAGGAGACGAGAAGAGACCACGGGTGGAAGCTTGGAGTAGCGCCCTTCTCAACATTTTTATGTTAACTTTGTGAAGAAGCAGCGGGCAGAGAGAGAGAGAATTTCTTCCACAGATTAATATTCTAGGTAGTTTTCGCGATTTTCCGTTTTATTCGAAGGAATTTTGGTAATTAAAATTAATGCTCTCGTAATCTGAATTTGATACTCATTTTTATATGTTTCCAAAACTTTACTATTTAAAATTGAATTACTACTTTTTAAAAAATATTCTTTCAATTAAAATAATAACTTGATAGCAATAATTCTAAACTTCTTCTACTTTTATGAGTATAAAGTTTTCTAATACTATTTAAAGCTTTTAAGTTTCAGGTTTGAACCCATAACAATAATCTATATTTTTATAATAGTTAATTATTAGTATTTTATTTTTACCTATAATCAAACTTGGGTTTCAAATTCTTTTTGGCCCAAGTTGACAATTTATTTTACAATAACTGATTTTAGATGCTTCATTCAACTAAAAGGGCAGAAGAACATTAATTAACAAGATGGAATGAAAAAGATAAATCTGAATTCCACATCCAGTAGCATGAATTCTTGAGGCGCATTAACGTTTTTTCACAAAAAGTCATTCGATTCCTCCAGATAAAGCGCGTTACGCTTCTTCAGCACAGCCCTTGGGCCTTGTCACAACAATTCTCATTTCTCACCACCATCACTCCATCATCATCACAAATCATGTAACCGTAGAAAAGCAAAACGCTTCCCGCAATCGCCATAGCGTAAAACAGCGCCGCTGAAAGTGGGCCGAAGAATGGCGCGCTCTGGCAGACGATGCCGAACAAGATGCTCGAGGACAAGAGCCACGACACAAATTTCAGCAGAGATTTTCTGAGCGATTTCTCCTGCGGAGGCAGTCTTTGGAGTGCGTGCTTAGAGTAGTGCACCAAGATCAGATCCGAGTACATGAATAAGCTGAGGGTTAGTAGTGAGTAATGGCCTTTCGCCGTTGCGACAATGCTGTGGCTCAGCACGATAAAGGAGGCAACTAGGGGAAAAAGGTACATGATTTTGTGGAGATTTCCATAATAGTTGCTGATATTCATCTGTAGACTTGTTTGGGATGACAAACAACGTGAAAAATGCAGTGTACTTGTTGTTGTCAGTTTTCTATGGAGGGTGGATGATGATATTGATGAGAGGAGTTGAGTAATTTATATAGAGATTTAAGAAAAAGTAGAGTGGAAGGAACTAGGAAGTTTGCTAGGAGATTTCTTAGCAAGTGAGTGGAAACTGACCAGCAATCAGCATCAACTTTATTCACGGGCTACTGAACAATAATTCTTTTAAAAAGTTGACTGCAATATGAAATAATTAATAAAATATTTAATAAAATATAAAATTAAAATTGAATAATAAGATTAAAATTATATTATCTAAAATATTATTTTATCAAAGTTTCTTTTTCATGTTTTTTGTTTCTTTTGTTTTCTCTTACCCATTCTTCATTTCTTCACCTTTCTTCGTTCAATAGCCCTACCCCCGCTGCTCCATTTTTTCTCTCCTCTTTCTCTACCTTTTCCCACTTCTTCCTCTCTTCTTTTTATGTCCTTTTTCTCTTCTTCCACCTTTTTTTTTCTCTCTTTTTTCTCCTATTTCTCTTCTTCCATTTTTTTTTATAACTTCTCCTTTCTCCAGATCCACTGCCTGACACCGCCTTCTTCCCCCTTCTCCTGTTTCTATTTTTTCTCCCCTCCACTAATGCCTGCCGGTGGCCGTCACAATCGCTCGCCACAACCCATCTTATCCTTTTTCTTTTTTTTCTTTGCCATTTCTTCTCCTTTTTTCTTTTTTCACCATGTAAGCTGGTATTATCTTTGCAAAAGATTGACAAGCCAAGCACATATGTTTCCTTAGAGCAGATAGGGTTGAGTAAAATGTAAATAAAAAAATTCACGACTCCAAGGGCACAACATCCCAGTGAGATTCAATATATTCTAATGATGTATCCTGTCATATAAAAAATAGTTTTATGATATGACATTATTTCAAGAAGTCTGGAAACTTCCAAACCAGAAAAATTTTGAAGACACCTTAAGGAAGAAATGAGAGAAGCCCTGATTGCAGAAAATTTCAGGTTGAAAGTTGACACCAAAAGGATACTAGTTCAACAACTAGTAAATGGGAAAAAGAGAAGTAGGAAATCAAGTTCAAGCAACCGCCTAAATTATTTCTACAAGCACCAAGATAAGCCTCCAAAGGAACCAGCAGTAAGCATGTCACAAACACAGGCTCCCATTCAAATCCATCACAAACAGAATAGTCCACTCATGGCTTGAGGGCCAAGGCCAACCCAAATTTGGCACTCTTGTCAATAGACTTGGTGTCCACTTCAGTTGACACAGTTATGAGTGACTTTGGACGCCATTCATGCTGGATCAGAGCACTTGCCTTGCCAAAATTGTTCAGTCGCGCTTTCACAGTAGTCAATGGGTCCAATGCATGCTGAGTGCCAACAGTGATGGTATTCTCATTGCTTGAGAAGCTATGGGTCACCTCTGCACCGACAGCAGTGCTGGTCAATGGGCTCACTATATGGTAGTATGATGCACTCAAGTTATCACCCTTGTCATTCCTAAAGCCAGAGAATGCAGTTAATAACCTCTGGGTTCAAAACTTCATCAAGCATACAGGGCACAAAGGGCCATTCAGTTTGAGAGCATCTCTAAACAAAATTAGGAGGAGAAACAAATAATCCCAAGCAACAGAAACCACTTACAGCGTCAATGCGGCTATAAGATCAGCATTTGTAAAGCTTGCTCCGAAGTTGCATTTGGTAAATGCTCCTTCCTTGGTGTCAAAAGACACATCACTTCCCAGAGCAAGCTTATTGTTTCCCAGAACACCAGAAAAATTCACAATGGGGTTAGCAGTCAACCCAACGCTTGAGCTTATCCCCGCATAGTCGTGCAAGTATTGAAGTTCCAACTACAATTGTTAATGAGAACATAGAATTAGACAGGAGGCCAAACTGCAGTAGAGTAAAGAGCCTGAAATTTAGCTTACCTTTCCAGACCTTTGATCAGGAACTCTAAAGCTTAATATTGTCTTCAATCCAGGAGTAGGCTCATCAATCGTTACAGTGGTAAAGAGCTGGCATTGGCTCCATAAGTCAGTTAAATATTTCAATCTAGGCATGAATCCACTTTTAATGTTATTCAAATTTGCAAGAGAATTTTACTGAACAGTTTTTAAACATGAAAAGATTGCTCCCAATTTCTTTTTGGCCACAAGAGGATAAGAAAAATTTGAAAGTAAAGACATCACAAAACATAACCAAAGAAGAGCAAATGGCAAGGCATACATTTGAACTCGTGTCCACTTTAATGTCAGTGGTGATATTCTTGTGCTTCAACTGTGTGTTTACATCAGCCAAAAATAGGTCACCTTTCTTTGTTCCAGTTGAAGTGAGAGTCTGTGACCAAAAAAAAAAGAAAAAGAAAACAAACAGTAAGCATATGTTAAAAACAGAGAAGTTGAAATCAAGATACTCCATCAGGACCCACAAACATATTTAAAAATCTAAAGGAACCAAAAATAAAAATAAAAAAAGGCAGAGAAGTTGAAATCATGATACTCCATCAAGACATATATCTAAAAAAACTAAAGGAAACACAACAAAATCCCACATGCCCATAAAAGTAACAAACTCCTTGAGTTGAACTGTTGCTAAAAATACTGACAGCTTCAGAAACTGTGCCTCGGCTTCTACAAAATAATTGCATCGCCCAGGGGGGAGCTCTTTCCCAGTTCAGTGACACTCCACTTGGATCTAGGATACAGTGGTACAAAGTACAGAGGAAGAGATAATAATTGAAAATGAACTTCATTGCGCTTTCCTTTTCAGCCAGACATTTTCTAAACGAAACACTTCTATAATATGGTCCAATATTATGAGTTAATGAGAAGAATTAGATACATAAATTAATAAGCATCTCATATAATTATATTTGTAAAACATGTATCTATTCATTTTTCAGCGATACCAAAACAGAAGTATTTTCCTCACCAAAATCCAAATTCCAACATCTATGCTTTTATTTCAGAAGTTTTATTACAAAAAATGCATTCACTAAGCATCACAAATTACTTAAGTGAAACCAAAAAAGTTCAAGTTGCCGAGTTTTCTCAACAAATTCAACTTCAGCTGAAATCATTATAACAAGTGCGAGTCCTACAAGATCAGCAAGTTAATAAAGGAACACAACCTCAATAAAAGGTACAAATACTGTTCATCATTAACCCAAAAACACTTAGAAAACGGGATATAGATGGACAAACATGTGAGCATAATGCATATAGCAACACATTGCTCCCCCACAGAGCAACTGCATGATAATACACAAGCCTGCATAATTCAAACTCATCATTTACCACGAAAATCTAAACAAACCTATCTTAACAAGCAGCATAAATCTCAAATGCACATAGAAAAAACACACAACACTCACCAATTCTCAGATATTCTCCATACCAAAACTCAAAACAAGTATTGAAACAAACAAAAACAAAAATATAATTTCAACATCGAAATACCTAGTTAAAATTAATGCTATATCAAATGATATCCAAATAAACGAATTGACGAGCTCAGAAAAAAATTTCAATATATAAACCACAGCTCTAGCAAAAAATAATAATAATAATAACAACAATGATAAGAATCAGATCCATAAAAAAGTAACCCCCCAAAAAAATACTTACAACTCCAGTGGGAGAGTAGGTGGTGAGTGTAAACTTCTGGTCGCTGTTGTAATCCTTGTAGAGCAGATCTAATTCCACCAACGAAAAACACCAAAACAAAAATTAATTATAAATAAAAGAAAACAGAAACGAAAGAATAAAGAAATAAATCCACTATAGCAGTAACAATAAATGAAAAAAAAAACCTCGAGCTCTTTTGCCAATATCAGAGTAAAGACCTGGACCCTTGCCCATGATTTTCTTCACCTAAAATTGAAAAATAAAAAATTCACAGAGAAAATTGAGAGAGAAAAATGAATTCGTACAATGTTTTTTTGGAGCAGCAAAAAGATATATAAATAGTGGCAAAGGCTAAGGTTTTTGAAGGGCGTGTTTTTCAGGGAATCAGAGCCGTTAATGAGGTCTGGGGTGCGGAATAGAATAAATCGTGAGGGGTATTTTGGGGACTTTGAATACACGTGGCGGTTGTATGCTCTGTGTTGCTTTGGTGACGGCTACACTTTGGATTCGAGGGAATTTTTTTTTTTTTTTTTTGTGATAATTCAAATTCCTAATTTGCGCCAAACTAATTCTGAACCTTCTAGACATCTGTACCTAGCACCTAGGATGGGGTAAACCGCGGGATATGTTTCAACCAACACTCAAGTTCCCAACAAGAACTGTACACTTTTGCGCACAAATAGCCCAACCTACAGTGATCGCTCGAAACACCTCAGTTGTAGGGTCCCATTGACAGGCCAGTGATTGTTTCATACTGATGGATTCAGTGATTGTTTCATACTGATGGATTCGAGGGTTTTATTAATTTCTTCTTTGACAACATAAATGTGGTACTATGCAAGTGAGGTGTATTGTTGGTCAAGAAAGTGCCATGTTTGGCAATTATGGAAATGTACGTGGAGAGAAACATATTTTATCTGTCCCCTATTAAATGTTCGTATTATTTTCATTGAATGTCTAATAAATGAAATTTAGTATTTATAATCATAATTTTCTTTCAAAAAATATAACCATTTAACTATTAGTACGAATTATTAGCTCTCAATTGGTTAATTTAAGAATAAATGAGCAGATATATAAGTAGAACATCATATCTTTGGATGATAATAAGTATTATATTTTTATAAAATAAAATATTTGTTTATTATACATATATTTCATAATGTGGGCGGTTCGCTGTCTGCGATGTCACGATAAGTCCATTGAACTTTATCATTTAAAGAAAGATAAGTCGTAATAAAGTTTTCATATGTAAACTTATTTGTATTTTGTATGTAACGACAAAAGAAGAAAGAAAATAAAAATAAAATAAAATTTTGATTAAAAATTTAAAAAGCACACATTGCAGCACTACTAAGACAATGTTTGTATTTTGAGCATAATATTTTGCTTAAAAGTCTTATTAACTTAATTCTTGATCATTTGCTTAAAAGTCCTATTAACTTAATTCTTGATCATTGGAAAATAAGAGATAGTGGTCAGAAGAATCATTTGTCAACTTTGGACAATTGGACATAAATTTAATGCGCCAGAGATGGATGGGTCCATTACAAGATTTTCTTTTTCCTAAAACAATGGACTTGGTTCTTCCACCCTCCCATGTTCTTTTAGCCACAAGGCCTTGCATTAAACCTTTCAGTAAAATTTTCCATTCAAACATTAAATTTGAAGTCATGATTTTTCTCTTTAAGTTAAGCTTTTGTACAAATAAATTTAGCCAGTTTCAATTTTTTTTTTATTTTTCCAATATATATTGATCGAGTAGTATTAATTGGAAGAAACAAAAGAGGGATTGGAAATTAGTTCGATTGGAGCCAAAAATATAGGCTACGATAGGTTAGATTTTGAGTGTTTTGGGCAAAAGTGTTTTGAGAAAATGTATTTTGAGAGAATGAAAAAAGAATCAAAGTAATATTTATTTGTGTTTTGGATGAAACAATTTGTATTGTAAAGTGTTGTCGTGTCATGTAAGGTTGTGTTGAGTAAACGGTGTTACATCTGCATTTATGGGATTGCTCCCTCAACAAAACTTGGATAAAGTTGAGCCAAAAGATTCCGATTTAAGACAAATCACGTATCTCTTTAGAATTTACTCCAATATTTAGAAATTAATTAATCGATAAAGATACATCTGCTTGATGCCCCGCCCAAGAGAGAAAGATCCAAATCCTAACAATCTCTTTAAATGATGATTCAACATATATTCTATATTTTGAAACCAAGTCAATTTTGGGGCCGTTTTATGATAATAAAACCAACCAGCAAAAAACATTAACGCTGCAAAGACCAATGCACTGATTGTGGTACAATAGAGTTGTAATTTACTAGTTATTTCAAATGTTCTCCAAATCTAAAAAAAAAATCAAAGGTTATTTGTATTTTTCGAAAACCCCCGCCTACATTACCATTCAATATTTCTTGGCTCACTATTGGCCAAACCACCCGAGCACTTGGCTCGTTGTATTTTTTAATGTGAAAAAAAAATATTTATAATAATATAATAATTGAATAATATAATGATAATGATATATAATTTTCTCCCAACTCTCAAGATATGTTGGTGTAACAGGGCAACCTATCATATGATTATAGACCATGTAATCTATTACAAATAAATTGCAAAAACTGATGATGTTATTATAACATAGATTACTTTAAATTTAAATATAAGTGATAAAAAGAATATTTCTTTACTTTACGTATTCTGAAAAGGCACAACCACCCCTCTGCATAGCTCTTTTCCTCAACTATGAAGTGAAGCAAGCAAAGCCTCTCCATAGAGAAACCCGTGTGAGTCAAATTCTTCATTATTTTAGGAAATTCTTGAAATATTAAAACATTCTATTGGCCTTTTATGTGGGGTATGGATGGAGGGCTATGGGCAAATCCATGGAAAACTCTAATATTTGTAATCACAAGTGAGAAGAAATGCTCAAATAAAGCAACAAGATGGAGAATACCCTAAAACCCAAAAGTTATAAGTTGTAAAGATGAATTTGACCACTTTTTTGATAATTTTAATTTTTTCCATATATTTTAAAGTTCTACTCTGAAAAACAATAACATCATTGAACTATTTTCAAAAATTCTAAAAGAATAATCATATTAACTTGAGCTTATTAAGTGAAATAATAGCAAAATATAATCTTGCAAGCAATGATCACTTATTTTAATACACAATCTAATCCTCCAACTCTTAAATATTTTGAAATTTCAACGCGCTCACGGTTCCAACCTATATGACTTGGGGGCTATTTGTGAATCGTTTAGCCGGCTATAAAATACCATTTACCCGGATAACTCTTCTCATAACTAGTTGCATTATAAGGATTCCTTGTGTGTTGGATTGAAAGGGAACCGATTGGACAAAGGCGCAGCTACATGCTCTGCACAAACAACAGCTCGGCCAATAAACCAAATAATCGATAACAACATGATACAATGTACGGTTCTTTCTTAATTCACACAAAAAAAATTCCAGAAAAAGCCATGCATCTATATTTGCAAACAGTGATTGTGTCCTGTGAGATCCAGTAATTAGCATTCTCACCGTTTTAGACAATAAATAAGCTCAAAAATGCCTAAGCACTGTCGGAGACATCTGCCGAGTCTACATTCGTGGTCTGTGGATTCTTATAGCCAGTGATCTCATCATTGTAGCGTTTCTTGTCTGCCAGGGCTTTTGCTTCATATGGAGATTTCTCATCGGCTGCAGAATCAATACCACCAGCATTATCAGGGACAAAGTTGTCATTCTAAGATGCATACAGAAGGGCAGTTAATTAATACCTGTCATCTTATTCCATCTATCGCCTAGCACTTTTCCCACCTCTGTAAAGGAAATTCCAGGATTACTCTTCTTCAAATTCTGCATTCAAAATAGAAATTGGATGAGCATAAAATTTGCAGCTTGCAGACTGAAAAGAAGGGAATGGCTTCTCGAATGAGTAATCCATACAACAGTAATTATATAAATCCAAGAATATGTGATCTGATAGATAATTTGGCAGGAAATTGACAAATAGTTAACCAGTCATGTATATCAGAAGGATACAAACCTCTCTTTCCATCTGACAGAAGAACATAAAGGCGCTGATGGCTCTTTTTGGTGCATTTGGATCCTTTTTCTTCTTCTGTTTCTTCTTCTTTGACCCATCATCATCACCGTCTTTAGCTTTTTTCCTACTTGATGATGCCTTGAAAGCAGAAAGCTCTTTCTTGGATTTCTTTTTCACCGGTGCCTAAAATTAACATGTATTGACACGGGCTCAATCTACAGTATTGAACTTGAAAGAAAAATGAGAAGTTGAAGTAGAAAGTTCACCTCTTTCTGCTCTCCACTGTCACTGCCATCAGACTCTCCTTCCCCAGAATCATCAGTGGGGGAGCCTCCATCATCTTCGTCAGCAACAAAATCCTCATCCTGCAAAGATAATTCAGCATATCCATTAATTAAGTTCGTGTATAAATGGATATTTTTTATGGTAGTAGTTGTTAATTGCAAATATCAAGAACAGAATCCGAAACAATGTTTGCAAAGAAACATCTGTCACTTGCAGTTTAGAAAATTTTAAAATAACCACACACATGGATAAGAGCAAAATAGAAACATCACCTCCTCATCACTATCATCTCCAATAGCTTCATTCTTGATCCGCTCAAGATGTGGGTCAACAGCATCATCAACATCATCCTGTAGAACAGATGCAACTCCCTCTGTTGCCTTAGCGCTCCCCAAATTCATGATCTTCAGACCTTTAATACTGCAAAACATACCAATACTATCAGTACTTCTGATACAATTCCAAATCTCCCTTAAGAAAAGGTATTAAAAAAAAGTAAAATAACAGGCAAGAGAGAGTACTGACTTCACAAATTCAAAGAGATTATGGTACTCATTTCTCTGAATGTTTCGGAAAAGGTGCTCCTGCTCAGACTTAAGTCTAATAAGAAGATCAAAGTAATGCATATTTGAACCTCCAGCAGTATGCCTCTCAAACTCCACATAGTTGATCTAACTTATAAGCAAACATAACAATTCTCAGTTGCCATTGCAAGCATATGCATATGGTACACATTAAAGTGAATTCAAAGACTTCCACAAATATAGTTGGAAATTATACCTCCTCATGGAGAATTAGAGTGGGTGGCTTGGGTAAAAAGAAAAAGCTTTTTTCAAGAGGATAAAGAACTCCATCTTCAGCTTTAAGCGATGACTTCACAGCATAACCATCCTGATTACTGCGGAACTTTCCAGGTTTAGTGACTTTGGCGCCAGATAAACCACGGAGAATTGTAACAAAGATCTCATGCGCGAGTCCCTGGTATTCGGATAAAATTATGTGAATAATCTTCACAATTCAGAGCGCTTGAAATGCTATCCTTCTTCCTAGTTTATTAAGACTAATCGTATGCAAACCAGTGGATACTGAGCCACTTAATTTCGAATGAAATAGTCAAGACTCAAAGTAGTCAACTGGCATTCCAGCAAGTTAGCAAGACGTGATATGATTACCTTATGCGCTAGCTCAAGCTTGTCCTTATACTTGGCATTATAAAGGTCTTCACTCATCGACAAGGTTGTGTCTATCACACCATCTGTCTCAAACTAGACACACACACACACACACACACAAAAAAAAAAAAAAATGGATAACATTTGGTTACATTTCATCGTCATATTTCAGTGTTAATGTTAAGAAGTCACACGGCAATAACTACCTGCATTACAATATGCGGATATAAAGTTTGGCCCTTCCGAATTGGTGGGTCAAGAGTAACAACCACAAAGGTATGTGGTTGGTTAAACTGCAGAAAGAAGATTAAAGCATTAACCACAATGCAATCAAATAGGTGACCCTCTTTGTAAACTATTTTATAAGAACAAGTAAAACGAATAGATAGATAAGATATCCAAGATATATGCGCACACTAAAATTCACCCAGACTTCAAGAAAGAGCAAAGTGAAGAACCTTAGGCAACCAAAAAACACGAACGACACTGCTGTACTGAATTTTGAAGTCGTTCGCTTGTCCTTGGAGGCGCAAAAATGAGACATGAAGTTCAATATTGTATCGTCCCCTAAATTATAAGAAAATCTATGTCAAAAATCCTGTAATAGAGAGAAGTAACCGACACTTGGAACTGTAAATTATAACTAGTTCTCAATAACCTACCTAGGAGTGAGTATGGCAATTCCGTCAAAAGTAATAACAGCTTCTTCACCTCCCGCTCCAACATCTGCCATTGAGACAATCTTCTCTCGGAACACCTACAGGAAAGTAACTTTCTTAATCATTGAAAATTTTGAATTACCACCAAACAATTCCGGCTCAAGTTTCAGTTGAAAAGCATTACCTGAGCAGAAGGGTGACTTTCATCCCCAACAAATTGAGTGTTCGAATTGGGGATGTGAAAACTTATTTCCATTAAAGAATCTTTCTGCAAAACAAGTAAGAATTTAATAAATTTTCTAGCCAGCAATAAACACAAGAAATCAACACTCATACATGATAGACCCATGTAAGGATCATCACATGAGATGCAACACCTCAAAAATACCACAAGAACTGTGCATGCCATGAAAGGCATAAAGTAAATACCTCATTGGCCCCAGTTGTATCATCTACATGGAATTCCAACATGACATCATTTTTTCCTTGAAGTTGTGTCTGTGCAACATCCGCTAGGGATATCTCGAATGCTTGTTTAGCACCGACAAGAAAAGTAAGCATATTCCCTGAGAAACAAAAAAGAGACAGGCATTAGTATGAAACAAATTGCATCTTAACAACATATATGGAGGCAGAACACTTGGTCCAAAATCAAATCTTTGTACATAAATAGAAAAAAATATATGGCATTTGAGAGTGTATGCGTAAATGAGAGAGAGTCAGTTCCTCGGAACCATAGCCTATTTATCATAATGATGAGTTTTAAAAATAAATAAATAAATAAACTAGCATGAAAATGTAATCACCAAACAAGCCTGATTAATAATAGCAAAATCAAAGACAAAAATGAGACTACCAATTGGTTCAAGTGTAACCATCAGTACAACATTTATCTATACTAATTAAGGAGGAGGGGTTTTAGACACAAACAGCAGTTGTGCACCGCAACACCAAATATTCAACATATGATTAATACCCTGAGATAATGGATCAATTTCAGTAAGGTGGCAGTCCAAGTGGAATTTTGTCCCCAATCCAAACATCCGAAGTCATACCCTACAACTACTCATTCTACACAGACTCTCACAATCAAGAACAAAAAAACTACCCCAATCTCCCCATAACTGTTACTCCCCCCCCCCCCCCTCTCTCTCTCTCTCCTCTCTCTCTCTCTCTCTCTCTCTCTCTCTCTCTCTCAGATGGCACATGTTAATAGAAGAGTTAATGTTGAAAATTCTTATTCTGTTGCAAGCTGATTCTTCTCGAAAATGGGTAAGTCCGAATTAGTGATTGCCGGGATTTAGTGTTGATTTATATGTTCAATCTTAGTTATGAAGCATGCTCTGAAATTATTCTCTGTTAATTAGATGGTGCTAGATTTCTTAAAAGGGAAAATAATCTAATAAATGTATGAATGTTACATTGCCCATGTATAATCGGTCTGTTGTTGGGAGAGGAAACATATTTGCATAATTCTATGAAGTAAATGTCACAAGTTACATGTGACATGTTACAGTCAATAAGTATATGCATTGCTAAATGCTAATGTATAACTGATTTTTTGTTGGGAAAAGGAAATATATTTGCATAAACATATCAAGTTAATGTGACTCGTTATAGTCCAGGAATATATATTCAAGGAGGATATCCACACAGGTACTGCATGCAAGGTCGCTAGTATAAAGACAGATACACACAAAGAAACAGAGATTAGTGAAAAACTAATTTAAAAAGGCATAAATGCTGTGGATAAGGAATCCACTTACCATTTAAATCAACTTCTCCCCAGTTTTTTCCACTAACAGAAAGCTGCTTCTCCTCTGGTGTTTTCCCAAAGTTGGATTGGAAAAATGTAGTCAGATTGGAAACATCCTGATGACAAGCATCCATGAAAAATATAAAATTGAGAATTTTAATCAAATTAAGCACAACCGCACACAAAAGAAGCTGAAATATGAAGGAGAATATTGTTTGTAGATATATGTACTTCAACCAACTTTTGTCCTAAGTAGGTTCCTTCAGTTGAGTGCATGATAAAGATGTGATGTAAATCCATTAGAAGGGTAACTGAACTGAGGTAGAATCACATCTAAGTTGGTGCATATATACAATGATCTTTTCTGTCTCCTATCTTTTTCACGTATAGGAAGTTACATTTCAATAAATGACTTGGAATTATACTCCAAATTAGTTTCACAACCAAAATACCATACTGAAATCACAATACATAGACTTATTAATTAGATGAAAGAATGCATCAAATATAAGAAAATCCAACAAACAGAGGTGAGGATAAGTTACTTGATCTCGAAAACCAGTGAACTTATAATAAAGGCCATCTTTAGTCCGAACTCCAAGTTGATTAGATCGAGGAACCTTCGTCCAGGTAATGCCCAGCAAATCAGTTTTATCAACTTCAACTGCCTTGCCACCCCCTTGTTTCTTCCATAATACCCCACCTGTATGAATTTTAAGTTGCCCTGGATTCTGCAGTTTGTAACACGAAATTCCAGATTGTTTTTCATCAAAATTTTCACACCCACAAGAAGTCAAGCAAATCTATTTTATGGCATGCATCTAGTACAAGCAGAAGCTCCTATATCAAAGAAAGAAACAGCAGAAACCAGCAGGGAAAGCCTATTTATTAGTTTTTTCATCTCCATTTTTTTCTCTAGATTCTTTTTTTTAATAAAACCAAGATTTTCCAGCCCACATCAAACCCACTTGAAACTTAGAAGAATTTATGCAGAAAAACAAGTACTTCGGCATATTACATTCCTCATTTGCTTAAAACTCTCTATTTCTAGTCCCCGCAATCTTCGGGGAATGCTGAACGCCAAAAAATTTCAGATACAAATTTGAAACCATGAAGAAGACAACGAAATCCCAACCATATCGCATAATAACAAACTGAAATCCGCGAAAAATCCACACATAACCCCTAAAATAATGACGAAAACAAACTCAGACAAAAGGGGAAAGGAATCAGAGATTCCGATGCAAAGAATCACTAAAACACATTACTAAAATATGCTTAGGATTCCAAAACCACATAAAGGAAAAATGCAATCCAAAAAGAAGGCAACAAGCTGATCAAAAAACAGAGAAAGAATCGAGAATAGAGATAAATAGGTAAAGACGAAGAATACTTACGGTTCCTCCACGACCGCCGAGCGAGATGTTGTTGAACAAATGCTCCGTCATTGCAAGAAAAAACGGTGGAAACTGGGAAGGGCGGAGCAGCGATCTGATTATATAGGGTGTGCGGGGTGGATGCGCATCGCGCACTGCGCTAATGCGGCGCCAAAAGGGAATCGACTGCGGGTTGGTTCACGGTCAAATAATAGACCTGATATATATATATATATATATAATATATATATATATATATGTGTGTGTGTGTGTGTGTGTGTGTGTGTGTGTGTTTATCTTTTTAATTTTGATTAGAGAAATGAACTCATATGAGTTAAAAAAAAGGAAAAGGAAAATTGTGCCAAGTTTCCCAAGAAATGGACTATGGGCTGATTTGTTATGGGCCAGACTTCATCAGGGCTCAAGAAGCCCAATTAAACATTTGGGTTGTTTGGTGTTATTGATTGGTGTAATTTGACCGCGAAGTGCCAAGGTTGCAGTTCTAAGCTATGGGAAATTCCAAATATATATATATATATATATATATATATATATTATGTATTACATTCTTCTTTCCAAAAAATATATTTTGTTATGGCCTTCAATATAATTGAAATTTATTTTAACAACTTAACTAAATTATTTGTTATTATTCATGGGACAAGAACCAATACATGTAATTGATACTATTCTCATGTTAAGACATAAGCATGAAGGATTATGTTTGATCCTCGAATATAATAACATTTTCGTAATTTTGAAAAAACGTACAAGGAAGAGTATTACATGGGTCGATTCCATAGATAACATCGCCACGAAACGAACTCAGTTCCCACGTTAGAAGCAAAAAACAAAAACCAATAACCTTAATCAGTGGTTAGCAGCAACAGACAAATCAGCATATATGGATGATGAATCCAAGAAAATGCTCCAGTATGACTGTACGTATGCGATGCCCTGTCAATTCGCTTCGACTAATTCTTCATGCAATTTACTTTGAGGCGGCAAAATTATATCATAGGGGGTATAATTAAAAAAACTGTGGTGTTTGAGTTGTTATATGAGTTAAAAATTATTATTTAAATTTATAATTTTTAATACAATATCAAGCGTTTGCTCTTATAATTAGTATCAAAATTTGAATTGTATCGTTGCTAACAATTATAGTTTTTTGTGCAGCAAGTGTTTGATTTTACCATTAGTATCAAGATTTGAATTGCACCGTTATTAACAAGTATAACTTTTGGCGCGGCGATAAACACTCGATATTACAATAATTGATGTATAAATTAACGAGAGTGACTATCCATAAAATAAATAATAGTTCGATGAAATTAAATTTGAACAAAAATTATAAAAATACAAAAATTAGCAAGAATGAGGTGGGTTCATATGAAAAGAGCCACAAGATTATTTAAGAAACTAATATACCAAACAACTCTTTTTTATCTTTTATGGAGCCAGAACGCAGAATAGGGCAAGTTGACCCCTGAAATATCTCTCTCTCTCTTGGGAAGTTGGAATTTGCATGGAAACCCACTTCGGATCTTATATTCAAGCCATTCCAAGATTGCGAAGTCAAAATCTTGATTCCTGTGGTTGGGACACAGTACAAGAATGAAGAATATTTGTTCATAATTTGGGTTCCTGTGGCTGGGAGGCAGTACAAGGTTAAATATGTTTGTCCTACGTTCACCAAAGTCTATAGTTTTCATCGCCTGTCGTGTCTTTGTTTAAAAGCTAGATGTAACAATTAAAGACAAAACATAATAAGCCCCAAAACAGCATGAATCTGTTACACATATATAAACAAGAATCAAGATCAAGTTTAGATAGAAGGCTAGACAGAGTAAGAAGAATACTGGAGAGAGAAAATAAATGGAGCAAATGATTTGAGGAAGAAAAACTGATCATGGCAATGATAAAGAGTGAAGGGAACCTTGGAAGACGTCGTGTGAGCATGGTGGATGGTGCTGCTCCTGAAGCAAAGTGCGTTAAACGTAGGCGAAGAGATACGGCTTCGGCTCTGCTCAATTGTGATAGCCAACAGGCACAGCAACAACCACAGAATCAACAAGTTGATCCAGCATCTGCACCAACTACTGTGAAAAGAAGTTCCAAGTTTCGTGGTGTGAGCAAGCATAGATGGACAGGCAGATATGAAGCACATTTGTGGGACAAACTCTCATGGAATGTAACTCAGAAGAAAAAGGGGAAACAAGGTCTTACACTTGATCTTTTTGAACTTTTCCTTTTTTTTTTTTTTTTTTTTTTGTTTTTTTGTTTCTGTTATTTGTAAGAATGCTAGTGACTGACATGAAATATTGTGTTTTCTTTCATGGTCTGCTCTTTGGAATGCAAATTGAAAATGGACAGTGTATCTTGGTAAGTAGAATTCTGCGATAAGCGTTTAAATGCATCTGCATTTGTTCTTCTCATGTTTTTTGAGGTTTTTCTAAGAGTCATGTGATGAGACAATAAACTGAGGCAGGCTTTCATTTTTCGAATATTTTTCAGGGGCTTATGATGATGAGGAAGCTGCAGCAAGAGCATATGATTTAGCTGCACTTAAGTATTGGGGAACATCGACTTTCACCAATTTTCCTGTATGATTATCAACAACCATGCCTTTGAAAGAATTTTCTTCTTGTCTATATATGCCTCAGATTCTTATAACTTTCATCAACATTTGCTGCAGATCTCTGATTATGAGATGGAAATTGAAATTATGCAGACTGTCACAAAAGAAGAGTATCTAGCTTCACTGAGAAGGTACCTTTTGGTTTATTGTCTCATGAGTATCATTTTGTCAAACTTTATCAGTGTTCAATACTAACACAATTTACGGTACTGCAGAAAAAGCAGTGGCTTTTCAAGAGGGGTATCAAAGTACAGAGGAGTTGCAAGGTATCTAAGTACCGAATCATATGAAAATTCAGTTCTGTTTATGGAATATTTTGGCAGAAAATCTAACATTTTCATTGGAAAAAAATGCAGACACCATCATAATGGAAGATGGGAAGCAAGGATAGGAAGGGTTTTCGGAAATAAGTACCTCTACCTTGGCACTTACTGTAAGTAATAAGCAAAACAATTGGCATGTTGTAGTATATAAGCAAGCATTTCTATGTGATATTTAAGTTGCACATCTGTCACAGGTACACAAGAAGAGGCGGCTCGTGCTTACGATATAGCAGCAATAGAATACAGAGGGATCAATGCCATCACCAACTTTGACTTGAGCTCCTACATCAGATGGCTGAAGCCAGAAGACTACACTTCAGTTCCAGCTCAGGAAACAAAACCAAGTACAGATTCCCCAGCCCTGTTATCCCCTTTCCAGGCAGGCCAGGAATCTCTTTCCCCCCGTTTAAAAAGAAGAGCTTTTAGTGAAGATGACCTTTTTAAGCAAGAAAGATTTGCAAGAAAAGTACCAATTAGTCCAGGCAGCAGATCTTCTCCAACAGCCCTTGGCCTACTCCTTCGGTCTTCAATATTTAGAGAACTCGTTGAGAAGAACTCAAACGTCTTAGAAGAAGGAACTGATGGTGAAAACGTGAAAAACCTGACACAGGTGAGCAGTAATGATGAATATGGAGGTATACCATTTGTAGTATCTTCTGATGACCACAGCATTGAGTTGCAACGACAGCTCCGTTTCAACTACGATTATCTAAACACGGTTGGCAGCGAACAATAGGCATGGCCTCTATCTGCTGATCAATACATGTCCTCAATTTTAATCATCGTGTGTCTATACATCTGAAGAGCAGTTATTCAGTGATCAAAAACCTTTGGCTCTTCTTGTAGGCCACAAGTTGACAGGGCAGAAACCATGTTCATTGCTAAAATGCTGATTAACATTATTTTGAGCAGTAATTGCTGAAAGAAGGGTGATTCTTTTTCACTTTCACGAAGAGAACGAATACTGGTTTCAAAATGTTCTTGCAAACCATGATGCCATATACGTTTTGGTTTCCTACTGTCCACTTTATGGCCTGATGATCATCTTAACCTCCCAGAATACAATAGTTGGTTGGATTTGAAACTAATCCTTGATCACTTATACCACTAAAAGAAAACCCAGTATCTATTTAATCTATTTTTGCAGCCATGGATTCCAATAGTCAGAACCAAAATAATTAAAGAAATAAAGTAGATGAAAACCTAGACGAGGACGTGGTGAAGTACTTTACGTGCTACATAGAAACTGAGTGAGAAAATGACAGTTCACTGAGTTAGACAAACCACTTGACACCACAGATGTGAAGGAGCAAAGGTGAAGGTGTTACAAGTAAAATTTACAAACGAACTCGCCACTCAAAGAAATCCACTTATGAGATAAGAACAAGACAGAGAAGCAGCTTTTTTTCTCAATTATCTAAAGTTAAGGAATTCAATTCAACTTCATTCAATCTGCTCAGTTATGGAACATAAAGGAAGTTTTAAAGACACAAGAAAAAAAGAAAAAAAATCTGAAACAGCCCTCCAGTCAAATGATTTCGCAAAAGAACCTTGACAACACAATTACCAAACTTAGAAAACAGAAAACTACTTAATTAAAGCTTTGAATAGAAGTCCCAGAAACAAAGAAAACTCTTGGAAGATCAAGAAAATGTTTTAACAGCATTGGAAGCCTTGAAATGAGAAATGAAAAGTCGGTAAAATATCATCAGTTCCTTAGAATTTCCGTTGTGCAGACAGATTTGCGCGATTTCATGGAAACGACCATATCTCACTGTAGAAAGCTCGGATTCTTAAACCGTATTTTTCCCTGAAGGTAGACACATGTCTTTCTGAATAAATATGACTTACAGTGTAGAACCTTGCAGAATAAAACAGTTTATTCTTCAAACCATTAGCTAAAATCTGCTATAGTGCCCTATTGAGTATCTAGTATACTTTAAGCATTTCCCTTTTAAACATTGTCACTCAAGTGATGCTAATGTGACCAGAGGCGCTATGGTGTCACCACTTCTCAGGTGATATAAGTTACGAAGCAGTCTTCTGACTATGCATGCACGCACCAAACATCATGTTAATTTCCTGATCTGTAATTCTTGAAAACTCATCTAACCTTGGCTGTGAGTTTTACATTTACCAGATTAATACAAACTGAAAACAGTGTGAGAATTGAGAACAGCTAAAAAGCAAAGGTACAGTCATCTCTGATAGATGTGGATCACCAGTAACAGTTCTCTCTTGCTTCTTGTGTGCGATAATTTTTCAAGCATGATATCATGACATACATGATAAGCAAAACAATCGATTTTTCAATCAAGATGAGCCATGGAACTGCGCAAAAAGGAAAGATAACAAGGGAAAATGTGAATTGCCTATTAAATGAGAAAATGTGATGAGGAAATGCTAATATATGAGCTACAATATATGTAGAAAAAGGACAATTTCATTAAGAGTTGAAGCAAGAAAGTCTTTTAGAAATCTCAATTGTTTATACGGTAAGAATCTTTTCAACAATGTCTAATATGCTAAACTAGGAATTCTGTCCCATATCTTGTGAAAAGTTTTGCCTGTCAACCAAATGTTCGCAAGTAGTTATTACCAGCTTCGTTATTTTCTATGCTGGAACCACATGTAGCCAAATAAATTGAAGATACCCTGAGGAAATAAACAACATAGAACATAAGTTATTAAATTAGTTGGCTAAATCAAGGTAATCTAATACTGAAAAGTCCAAATTTTAATTCCTATCCCTAGGAACGGTACATAGACAATTAGATTTGTCTTAAGCTTAACTCATTCATTGAGATTATCGTTGTTCCTGTCCTTCTACAGAAAAAGTTATAGCAACAAGAGACAAACATAATAAAACCAAAAGAAGCACAAAGGTTATATAAACACACAAATTTTCGTTTCCAACTGTCAGGCAAACAGAACCAGAAAGTATCAAAGTAGAACAGCAAAGGAAGGTACAAAAGAAGTACTTTAAGAAAACATTGAAAATGGCAATGCCCATGATAAAAAGCGAAGAGAACCCTGGCAGGCGCCACAGGTGCATGGCAGATGGTGAGGCTCCTGAAGCAAGCTGTATCAAGCGTAGAAGAAGAGATACAGCTGCTACTGTGCTCGGGAACAATCAACAGATACAGAAACAAGAAAGTAACCCAATTTCAGCTCCAACAACTGTGAAGAGAAGTTCAAGATTTCGAGGCGTCAGTAGGCATAGATGGACAGGCAGATATGAAGCACATTTATGGGACAAACTCTCGTGGAATGTTACTCAGAAGAAAAAGGGGAAACAAGGTATTTGACCTGAATTCTTCTGCAACTTCTTGCAGTTATCTTTCTAGTCAATGCCTGACATGCAATTTTGTGTTATATTTCATGGTCCACTCTTTGGGTTTTGCTATGGAAATCAAAATGGACAGTCTATCTTGGTGAGTATTCTTATGCTTTCAGTATTAATAATGAGGAAATTTCGCTTTTCATAAGAATTCCACAGTTAAGACATAAACTGAAGCCTTCCTCTACCAAAACTCCTCAGGAGCCTATGATGATGAGGAAGATGCAGCAAGAGCATATGATTTAGCTGCACTTAAGTATTGGGGGACATCAACTTTTACCAATTTTCCAGTAAGTGTTTTAACTATCTGGTGAGTATCACAATGCTTTCATTCTCAATTACTCATGAATTCCCTCGACTATTTCTGCAGATATCTGATTATGAGAAAGAAATTGAATTCATGCAGACTGTCACAAAAGAAGAGTACCTAGCCTCATTGAGAAGGTATAATTATAACTTTTTACTTGATGTGATTCAAAAGATAGTGTTGAAATGGTTGATTAATTAGCCAAATCTTCCATTCTGCAGAAAGAGCAGTGGTTTCTCAAGAGGGGTGTCAAAGTACAGAGGAGTTGCTAGGTATATAATCCAGAAAATCAGATCAATTTTTTCCTTTTAAGGGTCATTTTTTGGCTTATTGTTCTAACTATATCCATGGCAACAATTGCAGACACCACCACAATGGAAGATGGGAAGCAAGGATAGGGAGAGTTTTTGGAAATAAATACCTCTACCTTGGCACTTACAGTAAGTAAACCAAACTACTACTCGTTTAAAAATGCAAGTCATTAGTTGAATGTGATTGGCATGTTGTAGAACTAAAGTATAATAAAACACATATAAATTGCATATTAAGCATATCTATGTGCAGGTACCCAAGAAGAGGCAGCTCGTGCATATGACATTGCAGCAATAGAATACAGAGGAATCAACGCTGTCACCAACTTCGACTTGAGCAGCTACATCCGATGGTTGAAGCCAGGAGCAAACAATTCAATCCCTGCTCAGGAAACAAAACCATGCACAGAATCACAGGAAGCATTATCATCTTTTCGTGCTGTCAAAAAATTGCAACCCTCTTGCCTGCCGACAAAAGCTTTAAGGGTCGATAACCTGAGTAAGCAAGAAATGTATGGAAGAAAAATCCAGTTTAATGCATGCAAAAAGCCTTCATCTCCAACTGCGCTAGGCCTGCTCCTTCAATCTTCAGTATTCAGAGAACTGGTTGAAAAGAACTCAAATCTGTCAGTTGAAGAGAGTGATGATGAGAACACCAAGAACCTGCAACAGGCCAGTAGTAATGATGAATCTGGAGGTTTGTTCTATGATATCCCATTTGTGTTCTCTTCCAACAGCCATGGCATTGAGTTGCAAGGACAACTCCATTGCAACTATGAATGTTCAGACATGATTGGGAGCAATAAAATAGGCATGGCCCGTTTCTGCTAATTAGCACAAACTTCCTTTGGTTTAAGTTTCCACCTGTCGGTATATGTATATATGAAGTGTCATTAGTCTGCATACTTCCTCTCTCTTTTTTTGCCTTTTTGTACAAAGATTGGTGCAGCGGATCTTCCGAAGTGTCCACATATCTAGCATGTTGTGACAATAGAATAACAGCATGTGCAATATGTCAGTTTGAGTCGAAATCTTTTAGAGAAAAGATTTTGTAAATGTATCTATAAAATATTTTTGGAGTTTATAAAATATTTAAATTTTATTTTTTAAATAAATTTTTGAACTGATTAGATAAAATAATAGTATATAAGATATTAGTGATGAAAATTTTCAAATTTATCCCCTCAAACTATAAGAATTTACTGAAATTTTTAAAAATAAATTAGATCTCTTTATTATTTTTAAGGAATTTATAAGACTATAATATTTTATTTTTGAAGTTTATAAATTTATTTTTAACTTTTATACTAAATACTTTAAGACAATCTATAAATTCTGAGATAATATATTAAGGAGTTCAAAAAGCTAAAACATTATCTTAGGAAAAAATGTGACTAAATCCTTTCCAGTAACAACTTCCAATAATTTTTCACAATCTCTATGAAAACTAAAAAGTTCATGGGGAACTATAAACAATAATCAAGTCTTAGGCTTCATTTTATTTAATTATCTATGATGATAAATGTGTTTTTGGACTATTGTGTTGCTTTTTATTAATTTCACATACAAGTCATACTTTATATAATACTTGTAAACTAAAGTAGTAACGAACAAAAAACGAATCATTTAGCGTAATATAAGGTTTCATACGTAAGAATAGAGCACTAAACTTCAACAGTCATTATCATCACAAATATTTTAAAAAGGGATAAAAACTTCGTACTTAGTAGATTCAAAAACCAATCAAATAATTTAAAATTGATCGTTATATGTCATTTTAAATATGTATTCTTTTCCATAACAAATAAGTTTGGATATTTTTTTAGGATAAATGACACTGAGTCAAAAAATTTGATCATTTTAATATATTATCCCACAAAGTAAATTTTAAATATTTTGTCCTTTCAAATTTATTTATTTTGACATTTTACCTTCAAAATTAAATTTTAAACATATTATCCTCTCAATCTATTTTATAGCACTTTATCCTCAATATCAATTTCACATCAATTTTTTATTAGAATTTTCTTCGTCAACTGCTGTCGTGTATTTTTTCTCAATATGTTCACGCAAAAGTAAAAAGTAATACTTCATAATATATTTTTTTATTATCAATTGACAAGTAGTGATACTTTTACTATAAGAATATCGATCATAATGAAAGTGCCACCATTTTTTAAGCAAATGTATCACCATTTCTCGTATCTTACCATTGGTAATAATAAAAAAATATTATGATGCATTATTTTTTACGAGGAAAGATAGAAAAAAAAGGACGGTGCCAACTAACGAAAAACATTTCGATAAAAAATTGATTTAAAAATGACACTGATGATAAATTACTATAATAAATATAAATTGAGGGAACAAAGTATTTAAAATTTATTTTTGAAAGGTAAAATGTTAATATAATTAAATTTGAGGGGATAAAATTTTTAAAATTTATTTTTGAAAATAATAAGCCAAAATGATAAAATTTTAATGGATGAAGTGTCATTTATCTTCTGTTTTTTTTTTAAAGATTTTATGAACTTTGAAATTTAATTTGAGCTCATATGCAATAAGCTATCAAATCATTTGATTTTTTTTAGTAAAATAGTTACATTTACATTAAGAATATCAATCTTTAACAACTAATTGGCAATCAACAATTATCAATTTTTTATAGTTATCAATAGTCTATAATCAATTAATTAATTATTATTAAACATAAATAAATTTCCACATAAATGAGATTAGTTATAAAATATTGGGACAAACAACTCAATTTTGTGCAGTATATAATTCGAAAAATAAAAAATAAAAAAATATTAAAATCAATATGAAAATTGAGAAGGGGCTGAAAAAATAAACTAAAGTTGTTTAACTGGATCGACTTTAACATTAGCAATTTGCTGCAATTGCCCCCTCAATTTTCAAAATTATATGGTTTTGCCACCGTGAGACCATCCCCATCAACCAACGTGAGCACGTGACCTGAAATATGATACTCGATTAATCTCTTCTGTTTCCACCCCACAAACCCAGCTCAATTCCCCCGCCCCATCGCCATTCCCTTGGACCCATTTCTCTCTCAAACAGCTCGTCGTAAGGGTTTTCTCGAAGGGGCCTTACCAATTTCCTTTTCCTTTTCTCCAATTCGCTTCAGATCTGTAGCAGCAAAATGTACGGATTCGAAGCGCTGACCTTCAACATCCACGGCGGTTACCTGGAGGCTATCGTGCGAGGATACCGTTCTGGGCTCCTCACCGCCGCCGATTACAACAACCTCTGCCAGTGCGAAACCCTGGACGACATCAAAATGCACCTCTCCGCCACCGAGTATGGGCCCTACCTTCAAAACGGTTAGTGTTTTTTTTTTTTTTTTTCCCGAGCTCAAATTTAGATTTTCTGTTATACTGCTGTTTGGGAGTTATGTTTAATTGACCAAATGGTGATTAGGAGTTATCAATTTTGCAGTGATTAGGTTGATCCAATTGATTTTATTTTTTTCTCGATTTACTGGATCAACTAAAAATCAGATCGAATTACTCTTTTTTCGTTAGGTTAGTCTATTCTACTATTTATTTCGAATTTTCTTAGTTCCGAGCTGTGGAATTTGACCTCTGTTATGTAGCCACTGGGAGAATTATATGCAATTTATGAAATGGAGAACTAGACTGTTGAATTTGGAGTTATTAAGTTGATCCGCTAGATTTTCCTTTTATTTTCTGAATCAAGTTAGATTCAATTATATATTGTTTCTAGGATATGCTTACTGGACCAGCACACTATTAGAGTTTGTTCTAATTGAAAGATTTTCGACACTCAGGATTTAAATTCATAGTTACAAATCCATCGAATTTGGGTGAATAATTTTGAGCTAAAGTTACTATTTCCTTTTTTTTTTTCTCTCCATTGTGATAGATTTGGATTCATTTGTAATCATTAGCTCCAATTCCATTTGCCAAATTCATATTATTCAATACAAGTGCCTTATTACAGATAAGTATCACCAGCAAAGTAGATCAAGTTTCAGTGAGTCGTCTGTGAGTAGTTGAATTATGTGGCTATCTGTTAGTTTATTAGTTAATGTTGGCATTCATTAGTTTCATTAGTTGTCAGAAGCTATACTACTTCTGCTGCTTGGTGGCATTTTCAGATAAAAAAATTGTAAGTCTTTTTTGTTGTCTTATTGAATTGCAGAGCCCTCTCCATTGCATACGACAACGATTGTGGAGAAATGCACCCTTAAACTGGTTGATGAGTATAAGCACATGTTAACCCAAGCCACGGAGCCTCTGTCAACCTTTTTAGAGTATATCACGTATGCAGATCTCTCTCTAAGACATCTTACTTGTGTATTTATGGTCACTCTGTTGATCTATACTCTTGCTCATATATTTGAATTTCATATCCCATCGTGGCACGTCTAAATTCTAAACAAATGTGCATAGACAATGCGCATTGATTTTCCATTTGAATCAAGTAGAGCTTCAATTATCTTATTAGTAGCAAACAACTAGTTCAGGTTCAAATTTATTTTGATCATCCAATTATGACTTTTGAGGTACAACAATTATTTTTATACATTACAGAGGTACTTCTCAAATAGGAAGAATTGCAGTATTTATAGTGGACAGTGCAATGCTTCTGATAGACACAGGGAATTGTGTGTCCAAAGTTTGTTATGACACCTTGGTTTTTATGATGGGCATAGTGTGTTCATTTTTTGTTAAGCATTTTTCCACTACTGGTTTTTTGCTTTCAAACCTGATATCGGTATTCATTCTTGATATGAAAGTTTTGCTTATTTAGATATGGCCACATGATCGACAATGTTGTCCTAATCGTAACTGGAACATTGCATGAGAGAGATGTTCAGGAATTGTTGGAGAAATGCCATCCTTTAGGGATGTTTGACAGGTATTATACCTTAATCTGACATTTTGGCCTATATAGAATTGGTAATACGCTATAAATTAACCATTTATTTCCACAGCATTGCCACTCTAGCAGTTGCTCAGAATATGAGGGAGCTTTACAGACTGGTGCTTGTTGACACGCCCCTGGCTCCATACTTCTCCGAGTGCATCACTTCAGAGGTTCCTACTGCTGCACATTTTTTCGCTTTTCTGCAATGGGATTGTTTTGTTGTGCCGATACTGACTATGGTGTCACGATGATCTGTGACTCATTTGTATCATCAAAGTTTTACTACTCATGGTCTTGTCATCAGATTCTAAGTTCTGAATGGTTTATAGGTTGAAAAGTACTAACTTTGCAGATTCATATATTTCTGGCCATATGTCCTCTTTTATGGAATATGTGCAGAAGGTGAAGAAAGCCAATCTCAATGATTGTTCTATCATTGGCTGATTGGCTCCAAGTACTGCTATCTTACTTAAGAAACAGCTTAATGACCAATCTACCCTATTGAATTACAGTATGTATGAGAAATTAGCATTCAAAAAAATATTACTATAATTAATCAGTACCAGCTGATTTACTCAACACTAGAAAGACTATATTGTCAGTTGATAGAAATATTGTTGTTACCTTGTGATCTATAAAATAGGTATTGGTTTTGTTAGTATACACTCAGCAAAAATAAGTGCTGCAACTGCATGGTTTTTCATGTGTGTGTGCTCTCTTATATAGATATTTTTGCAGGACTTGGATGACATGAACATTGAAATTATGAGGAATACTCTCTACAAGGCATACCTTGAGGATTTTTACAGATTTTGTCAGGTATAGTGGGCAGTTTGGAATGTTCAAAAAGCTTTTTGTTCCTTTTGTATTGGAAATACATTAGTCTCTGTTTCGGAATTTTACTAACATAAGAATTTACTAGTAGAAACTTGGCGGCGCCACTTCAGAGATTATGTCTGACCTCCTAGCCTTTGAGGCTGACAGAAGGGCAGTTAATATCACGATAAACAGGTTCGTTACTGTCTAAAATCCATGAAAATGTTCTTAGATATACTAGTTGGTCGTATTATTTTCTGACCCCTTCATATGCCTTTTTATCTCCAGCATTGGCACCGAGCTCACTCGAGATGATCGTAGGAAGTTGTATTCTAATTTTGGCTTACTGTAAGGGCTACTTTATCAGCTCTTTATTATCTCACAGGGTTCAGATTATATGCTTTGTTGGAACTCTTTTTTCCTGTTACTGACAGCATACTCTTTTGATAGATATCCTTATGGTCATGAGGAGCTTGCTGTCTGTGAGGATATAGATCAGGTACTTAATAGTTTCTATTCATCTTGTCCTATATATTGTGTATTTCCTTGCTGCATTCTAATGTGAAACGTAATGCAAAATGCAACTGGCTGATCAACCCTGATAAGGCACAGCTCCCCCTCCTGGGTGGGTGGGGGGACGGACATGGAAACTAAACCCCTAAAGAAAGAAAGCATATAGCGGTGGATATCCTCTCTTTCTATGGTTCTAGGGCCTGTGAACTGTTAGCATACACTTTGAATGATATTTGCGATATGATGATCAAAGGCCTATGTTGGTGTAATTTTCAGCCGAATTGGATGAAATAGACACATAAACACAAAAATCAAAAGTTGAATGGGCAAAATTCATTCAAAATAGGATCATGTTTAGTTTCTTAATTTATTATTTACTTATTTCTTTTAGTCATTTTTCATTAGTTGGGTTTTTTGCGAGGGTAGAGGGAAGGGGAGAGTAGGAGGTTTGTTAGTATATGGGGGTGCTTTTGTAGCTGGCCTGCTTACGTGTCTCAATTTTTATTTTGGTAATTTGAGGACCTACTAGTATCCATTTTGAAAGGTTTGCATACTTATGTTGTCACATAAGCTGGGTTGCAGTGACAATATGAACTACCAGAGTTCCAGTGTTTTGCATCTGGTCTGTTGTGTGTGTTTTCTTTTTCTTCTTTGTCGCCTTGCCTTCCTTCTTCCATGGCAAAACAAAGCTAAATTTCCTTCTTTTGTTTTTTATTTGTCCAACCTTTTAGGTTCGTGCTGCCATGGAGAAGTATCCTCCTTATCAGACCATATTTACTAAGTTATCCTATGGAGAGAGTCAGATGCTTGACAAGGCCTTTTATGAAGAGGAAGTGAAACGACTTTGCTTAGCGTTTGAGCAGCAGGTTTGTTTTCAAAGCTTGCTGTTGAAATTGATTGTTGTACGCATAAGTGGGATACACATGATCAGTTATTACTGTTTTGGAATCTGTCTTTCTGGAAGCAGCTTTCCATTCTCTGCTTCTTGGTGCTCTTTTTGCAATTTTTGGATGATTAATTGATTCTGTAATCCTTTGATGATGCAGTTCCATTATGGTGTATTTTTTGCGTATATGAGGTTGAGAGAGCAGGAGATCAGGAATTTGATGTGGATATCCGAATGTGTTGCCCAAAACCAGAAGTCCAGAGTGCACGATAGTGTTGTTTTTATATTTTAGTAAATGAAAAAAGCTGTTTCATAAGTACTACTACCAAGTCCCACCTTCATGTTTTTTCTGTAAATTTTGTCTTCATTTTCAGACTCGTTTGAACTGCCGAGAGGATTTCTTTTGCTTATTATTCTACTTTCATGAATAAGCCGTTTGATTTATCTATTAGTTGGAGGGAAAAATATTTTACTGACTTTGATAAATGTAAGCCTATAAATTTATCTGAAGTACTATAAAATTGTCCACGAGTATAATAGTTGATTGTTGGTTGTTGGTATTTGGTAATAGTTGGCTGCTACGTGTTAATTAGTTTTGATAAAATTCATTGTTAATTGTTAATTAACGTTTGATTAACATATTAATGAAATTATGTATTTTTATTGTTTTACTAAAAAAGTACAGACACCTTTAAACACTCGTGGTACTAAGGCCCACGAGTTGTCGGCCCATGTATAATGCCTGTTCTCTCCTTTTACCGCTGTACGTAATTTGAAAGTCACCATCTATAGCTTCTCTTCGGCCTAATTTATAAATTTGGTAAAATTAGTGTATCATTTTATCAATACCATACAGTCTATACTACTATGATTTGTATCTATATCTATGACTATGATCTTTTGGCATCAAACCGTAGTTTGAAATTGTGAAATATGATTTATCTTTTGATTCTGATTCACAGGAAATCTTGCAGGTAAGTATATTTTAAAGATTGCCAATTACTTGGTAGTCTTTGGAAGATCACTATAAATTAATTTGATTAGGTATGAACTTTAATTAAAATTCAAATAAATCTTGATTTAAAAATATATTAAGTTCGCATTGAAAATTTGTACAACATATATCTGAAAATACTGAAGTTTTGGATGGTTTAGGTGCATTATTTCATTTATTTCACGTCATTGAATGAAGGAGATGGATGGTGGAGAGTGACCTTCAAATGGATGGATGGTCACGCAGCCCTAAGTCTTTCTGAGAAACTTCCTAGTGCGTTCCTCATGTCAATCAAGAATTAATAGGGATCAAAATTGTATCTCATGTCAATCAAGAATTAATAGCGATCAAAATTGTATTTAAATTATCACTGTATATAATTAATATATGTATAGTTATGATAAAAATTTTGTTGTGGTTATATTATTACTATACAAATATCACTAATAATTATGACAAATAAATATTATTTATATGTTTAATAATTCAAATATTATTTATTGTTACTATTAAACTAGTAATAAAATATCACCATAATAAAATAATATTTATTATACTTAATATATAATTAATGATAATTTTTATATTTTTACTTTATATATATATATATGTGTGTGTGTGATCTTATCTTAATAGTGAGTTCTAATCATGTGAATGCGATCCGTTAAATTGACACGAAACACAACCAACTAAAACGACACAAGATTGTCATATTATCATGTACTGTTATGATTATTTATGTACCGTGGTCAAATTGTCTACAAAGAACACACGCTTGTAAACCGTTTTGACTAAGGGGACACACACACATATGCAAATACATATACATAATATATATATATAGATATAGATATACATATACATTTATAAATATCTGTGTGTGTGTGTGTGTTTTTAATGGGCAATATTTTATGTCAAACATAGCAACTATGTAACTATTACAGATGCATATGAGCAGTCGAGGTTGACAAAACCTGAACCATCCCAGCGCTAAACCGTAGAAGCCCCCACCCCACCTCATTGGTACTAAATACTTGTTTACATGTATTTGGTAATATCCTCACAAAATGTTTTGCATTTTAGGACTACAATCTAAGTTGGAGGTATTTAAAATTGCCTTGAAAACTCAACTCGTAAGGATTCTACTTGGATTTTAAATTTTATTAAAAACAAAAATATATTACAAAAAATAAAAACAAAGTTGTAATGACATATTTTAGTATTTTTCCTCGCATTAAAATTCATTGCATCAATCTTCTAAAATCTATTTTTGAGCTAACTTTATTTTGTTAATAAATTATAAATACAACACAAGTCGCTCGATCTTAACTCATTTTAAAACACATAATATAAATTAAATTCTATGGGTAAATCATTAAAATTTAAACAAAATTATATACACCAAACCCCACCCCACCCCCACCCACAAAGTAATATGATGCTATTGACCAGAAAAATCCACCAATCTTACGTACAATATATGTATATATATGATAAATATATATTGTATAATTTTGGAATACACATTGTAATCTTATCTGTTGGTTGTGTTTCTTGAAGGAAACGAAAAGCCAAAAGGGTTGCCACTGCTTAATTTACCTTGGCGCCATCCAAATGTAGACGAAGTAAAATCATGAAAAGTATTACCTGTCTAAGTTTAGCAATAAATAATAATCATCTAAAGTAGAAGCTTACAATTCAAAAATCGACGTCACCAGAAATAATTTTATTGGTCGATCCACATCAGAACTTTTTTTTTTTTTTTTTTTTAAAAAGAGATCGAAAGATTTAATCTGAATGAAAAGTGATCATTTCGAAATAAATGCTACAAGTTAGCATTAATCTTAATAAAAAAAAATGCATGGAAACTTCAATTTTGGTGATTGAGGCAAATATTGAAGTGCTCGTCATAATATAATTAATAATCAATCTACAATTTTGCAAAAAAATAAAAATAAATTCAACTCTGAGTAGCTTCCATAATAGCGATATTATTTATTTCTCTTAAGGATAATACTTATCAAATATTAATTAATATGTTTAATGATTCTATATCAAAACGTACATACAACCATACAAACTCCTATAAAACTATATTAATATTCAATCTTTTATTCATATAAGAATAATACAAACCAAAGATTAGTTAAATATATTTAGTGATTTTATATTAAAACGTAGAAATTATTGCAAAATTATTGTAATATTCAATCTTTTGTTGTATCTTCTTAAGTATAGAATCTTTTGGATTCTCACAATCTATGCAATCAGATTAAAATTATAAATATTTGCATGAAGTGCTACTTTACATTGAACAGGACCACGAGATAAGTCATTAGTGTGTGTATTAGCAATAAATTTGTATCTGCCCTGCAAAATGCACATCTTACAATGATGTCTTTGGTAAGATGAATAGTAAATATGAAAATTTAGGAGATTTGAATCGAGTTTGGCTAAATTTAAAATTCATTCCATTAAAAAATTTTAGAATTTGAATTTAGATTTATCCTAAATTCGCGTCCGACAGACTAGATATATCATGTTAGACCTATTTTATTATTTAAAAAATATTAAAATATATATTTTCTTAAAAATATTACATAAATATATAATATTTTTTTTTAAAAAACTAAACATGACTGGTTTGGGATGAAGCGAATTTAAAAATAAAAATTTAAAATTCATCTCAAGCTTATTTATAATAATAAAAATTTATTTTAATTAAAAATAAATCCAAAATAATTTTGGATTTGAACTGATTATATTCTCATCTCCTAATGAATAAAAAACAAATCCACCAAACATTAGTAATTATTTGCCTTATAATTTTAACTTAGGGGAAAATTCGTATACGTGATGTGTAATTCCTGACCCTCTTTTCACACGTGATTTTTGTCATTATTTATTTTACTTTGACTATACCTAATATAATCTGGGTATTAGCTGGATATTTTGGTTAGCTAATTACCAGTTTCTCCTTGCTTAGTGATTTAATTACTTTGAATTGGTTATTCTACTCCACTTTTTTTTTTTTTTTTTTTAGTGAAAATATGGGTTTTTGTTTTCCAAGTTCTCTTCTCTCGTTATTTACTAAATTCTGCCACAAAATTTGAGGCCCTTTTACTTTTGGCTTATGATAAAAAAACACTATGGCTAGTTAATCATAGTTTTACTATTTGTCAATTATTATGTTACAATACATATAATTAGATTCATACAAGTTTATTGCGTATGTACATATTATTTTTTTATTATATATAATGTCACTTTTTGCATTTTATAATGAAAAAAACGCAGATCCTTAATATACATAAATGGTGATCATAAGTGTATTTGTCAGGTTGTGTATATAATTTTTACGTAAAAATTTCTTTTATATCTATTGATATCTTATCAGAAAATTTTTATAACAAGTATTTGTTTTTTGCATCATCATTTTCATTGATAATGATACTTGTGTTGGTTATTTGTATCTGTAATTGAGCCAAGAATTTCGTCGAGGAAATATGTTTTGTATCTGTAAATGAATGGGTGGTTATAAGTGTATTTGTTATGTGATTTTTCACATTAATTTTTTTATTTCTATTGATATCTTATCAAAAAAATAAAATTATAATAAGTGTTTGTCTTTTGCATTATTGTTTTCTTTGAGTTGAATTAAGTGCAAGACTTTCCTCCAGGAAATATGTTTTGATAGCTTAAAACATACTACTATATGTTTAGATTTTGTATTATTTATTTTACAAGTTTTTTTTTCCTTTTAGAATTTATATTTGTAATTAAAGGCCACAAGAAATAATTGCATCTTTATATACATTTTATATTTATTCTCACTTATAATATGATAATCATTTTAATATCATAAATGAAAAATATTGCATTATAATTGTATCTTAGATATATAGACACAAAAAGCGCACCAATATCATTAATTGTGGCGGTTATCCTTTTATCACCATGTGATAATTTTCTAAGATTTTCTTTTTACTAACATAATATGTATATTTAAATAGATTTCTTCATTTTTCACCTGTGATTTCACGCTAATTACATCTTTACCCATACTTGTGGAATTCTTGGTCCTAAATGTAATTAGCAGGAAATTAGTAATGATAAATGAGGAATTTTTTTTTCTTCAAATTTGCAGAAATCTAGAAATCAGGAAAGGGGAAACCTCGGAAACGCATGGAAATTTGAAATTTCTACTTTTCATAAAATTGGAAATATTCTTGGAAAAAATAGATTTGAGGGGCAAAAATTGTTAGAAGTCAAATCTTGAAGAGGAGAGTTGGCACCTGGTAAAGGGATGAAAGGGGCCAAAAAAGGATTAAAAAAGAAAAAAGAAAAAAGAAAAAAGGAAACCAAAGAAAAATAAAAATCCGCTCTTTTGAACAGCCCATTGGTTTTGGTTTAAGCAGGCCCATGGTTTTCCTTGCCGCTCTCCTGAAACCAACTGTACATGCCTATTAACACCCCCCATTTATACACCCCTCCACCCGCCACTCACAACTGTAATTTTCCATGTAGAAACTGCTAATAGGAGATGCAGAATTTCACATTTCTGTCCCAACTTTTTTTCGCTTCCCTACAGAAACTACTAAAGACATAGTGTACTGTAGTATTAGAACCTGAAAATTTCATGTCACCTGTCCAATTATAAATAGAGAATACAAGTACTCTTTTTTCCCATTTTTCTTGAATTCCCACCCTTTTTTCCTGTGTGAAAAAGCCGCCTATTTGAGTTTCGTTTATATTTTTTCGGCTTTTTCTTTAGTGCCCAGATCATAATTTTGCATTTCTTGAGATACCCATATCGAATTTTGTCCTGGTTATTTCCAATACATCGAGACTTGAAACTTTGATATTTTTTTTGATGCAAATGGGGATTGGTCAAAGCGGGGGTGGTGGAAAAGGTAAGGTGAGTAATGAGTCGAAGAAGAGCAAGCGGAGGCAGAAGAAATTGTCTCCAGTTCAGAGGCTTTACGATACTTGCAAGGAAGTGTTTGCCGATTGTGGCCCCGGCATTGTTCCATCACCTGAAAAAGTCGAAAAGCTTGCAGCTCTTTTGGGTATAAAAATCAATGCTTTTTTGCCTCTTGTTATTCTATTTCTTCAATGCATTTTCAAACATTGACTGTACAGCAGTCTGTCACGCGCGTCAATGAATAAAAAAAGATTAGCAACCAATTCAATGCGGTAAAAATGTGTTCTAATGATGCTGCCACGATGGCTCATAGAGGTTTTATCAATATGGAATAGTTTTAGTTGTTTTTGAATTCTCATGTTTTAGTCCTGGAATTGGTCAATCCTAGACCAACGTATCAATTTTGTGGCATAAGGTACAACGCTTGCATGCAGTATTGCTGTGACTGACAGAATCGCTGTTGTTTCTTGTGTCTTATTTCTGCGGCTGGTATCTGAATTGCTGATAATGACTCCCTGATCGATTTCAGGTTTTGCCCTTTTCTTGTGATAAGAAAAGAATGGCAGCCATTACTAGGGGATAATTTCATTTTGCTTTCTCCTTTTATATTTGGGTTTTATGTCATCAGTGTACCTGTACTTGTGCCTTGGAGTTTGTATTTCTGAGAATATATATATATATATATATATATATATATGTCAAATAATGGCTATATACCATACGGCAAGATAAATGCACAACTTCTGAAGCCTTACCAAGTTACAAGGCCTGAAAAAGATTTCACCTTATTGGCAGTATATAAAATTTTCTGTTTCCCAATGTTATCGGCATTCATGAAACAGCTTCATGCATCTCAATGATTTCATTTTTTGCGTATTTTTTTTTAAATTTTCTGAAGAAAAAATTTATGGTTTTCTTAAATCTTGGGTGGTAAAACTTTTAATTGTTTCTGTAATTGGACTACAATGTCTCTATATCAATTTTTTTTTTTTTAAATTGACCTTTGTTAAACCAATTTTTTTGAAATTGGGCATTTACTGGCAGCCACGACTTGACGATCACAGTAATTATTTTTATTCTCTTGAATTCGAGTTTGAGTCTGATTGCCGAATGTTCTTTTTCTTGACCTGCTGAATTTCTTGGATACAAGAGTGCTCTTGTTATTACTGCATTGAACCATACAATTATGTTAAATTCATAAAACATTCTTATTACATCACCAGTCAACATAAGTTAAAACTTTCTTCTTCTAATAATATATGGTTTCTGTAACTTATGTCTCATCTAGGGATAATATCATTAGTAATTTATAAGGTTTCATTTTAATTGATTTTGTTTTGATGAATTCGAAGGATCTTGTATTTAGGAAACAAAGTTAATCTCTTATGTTTTACTGCTTTGGATATGTTTTTGTGGCCTAATTTTTTCATTTTCTTCTAGAATGCGATCACAGATGACCTGGGCCATACAAAAAGTATGAAAATTTTAATTCCCGTGTGCTAGCAGATATGCAAACTGCTGGTTTATTTTCTTTGTTTTGAATCTTTCTACTAGCCTAAACAAATTGTAATGGGTGCAGATGGCATGACTCAAGCGGATGTTGGCCTGAGCCCGAACATGCCATTTTTCAGCAGCAAACGAGCTCCGAAAATAACATATCTACACCTCCATGAGTGTGACAAATTCTCTGTATGTAACGTGCTTTTGGCTTCTCCAATAATTACAAACAAATCTCCCCAATCCCGAATGCCTATTAACAATCTTTTGCAGTGTGATTGATATTTATCTCTCGAATTATTACAGATTGGAATCTTCTGCTTGCCCCCAACAAGTGTCATCCCACTTCATAACCATCCTGGAATGACGGTTTTCAGCAAGCTTCTTTGTGGAACCATGCATATCAAGGCTTACGACTGGTTGAATGAGGTGGATAAAGATACTGATGGCACATCTGTAATTGCTAGTGCTCCAAAAAGTATGTTCTTGTCGAAACTAGTGGCTTTACCTTTATTGATTTTATGCAGTCAACTTTTTTGTGCTCCGATTATGTTTGCTCATTTTCTTGTTGATTGAATTGGGACCAATTTATCTTCTAGAGTTAATAAATGAAAAAAAAACAAAAAAACATCTCATTAAAACATAAGAAGAGAAATTGCAAGTCCTAGTTGTCTTGCCTAGTAAAATTTGGTCCTATCCTATCCTTGAAATATTGATCTTTTTGGTTTTATTTGCTTATGTAGGCCAACCTGATGGATTACATCTGGCAAAACTTAAGGTTGACTCGGAGTTCACTGCCCCTTGTAGAACTTCCATTCTCTATCCAGCTGATGGTGGGAATATGCACTGCTTCACCGCCACGACTGCATGTGCTGTACTGGATGTGCTTGGACCTCCTTACTGCGATCCTGATGGTCGCCATTGCCAGTACTACCATGAGTTCCCATTTGCCAATTTTCCTGGTATATCTTTCATGTGTTTGTATAGGTTTGCATGCTTTCATTTTTGGTAAATAGGACACTGTTGGTCTTATAGCGTACAGTTCCCTAGTCAAAGGAGTGCGGGTCTAATTCCTTGTCTGCTGCTTGCCTGGATTCTGAATGGAACCTTTTTGGTGATATAGAATGTCTGTACATTGATTTCATCCACACACACGATACAATTTGGGGTGGTTCATGCTTTGCGGGAAAGGGTCTTTGAATTTAGTGAAAATAGGCATATTCTTGTCCACAAGAAATACAAAAATATATATTCGTGTTTAGGCAACTGGGATCGATACTTTGCTTGCTTTATCGTGGAAACACTCATTTCTTTTAAAATCTTCATTGCAATTCAGTTGAAGGGCTGTCGGTGGCTGAGGAAGAGATGGATGGCTATGCATGGCTCAAGGAGAGGGAAAAACCTGAAGACTTGTCCGTATCTGTAGTTTCCTACAATGGACCAAAGATAGCTAAAAAGTGAGTTGAACGAGGAAGCAATGTTTCCAACAGATGTTATCAGCTGTTGCAGTGTAGTATAGGAACTTTTGTTTCCACCTTTCTTTTCTTTCGTTTTTTTTATTTTTATTCTTTTTTTTTGGCTCCTTGGGAAAGGGGCGGTTCTTCTCTTTTCTCTGGGCTGTTTTATGTACATAGTTAGAAATAAATAGAAATAAAACAATGAGTTTTTGGAATAGAGAAAAATTGTGAAATAGCCAGGCTCATTTTCCTCGTTTTTCATGAATATTGGCTTTTTTCTCTTGTAATTTCTTTGAGTGCATGAATTACTATTTTCTAGATCAGTGTACGATCCCCATTATTAGTCTCTCAGGGAAGAAAAATTTGATATACTTGGCAAGAAACAGGCACAAACCTGGTAAGAGTGAACTAATTCTGATCTCAAAATTGGAAAAGTCTTGGAATTGTGGTCTAAAATGTAATGCATTTAACTTGTGAAGAAGTCCTTCACAAAAATTTCATCAAATTGGATCCTCTTCCTTATTTATTATTATTATTTTTTTTTTTGTAGTTGAGGGGACACATTATTTCTACATGTAAGTTCACTTCCCTTAATGGTGAAATCTTGCCACAAGAATAAATTTAACATTCAAAACTTCACTTTAGCATCCTATAATTTGAATTAGCAAAGCTCATTTTGGGATTGAGCTTTGTTAGGATTGAACTTTTTACAGATCCAAAGTTGATTGACCTTAATTTATATGTTTAAACTTAGTCCTACTCAAATTTTACTTTGAGTCGAATCAATCATAAATTAGTCAAATAATAATGGGATTTTAGACTAATTTAATTCAACTGACAATTTTAGAAAGATTTACGAGTTTAGTTAAACCTATCTTAAATTTGCCTCGTTTTTAATTTTATAATGACAAGTTTCTTACATTGTTTGATAATTCTTAATTACTATGAATTTTAAAATTTTGAGTGAATATCTTGAGTTATTTTTAAAATTACTATAATGAATTTTTAATCCACTCAAAATCACTTCAAATCTTTAGTTTTAAATTCTTAGATCAAATGCAACTTTCAAATTGAATTAAACGATTTCATGTTTTTTTCTTGTGAGTTTTTTGATATTGTCTAAAAAATTCACAATGAAGGAAATTGTAAAAATGTACTATAAGACAATTTCTGATTCCCATTCTATAAACAATACCATTACAAATGCAAATTCCCACGACAATTGGCTAAAATGAATCCAAGATTCCAACATTGGCTTGATAATCGACACTATTTTAAAGTGTTATATAACGTTGTGATTGATTCTAAAACATTTGAGAATCTCTCTCTATATTTTACCATAGCAATTTTGATTTAGGAGATATATGTCACATTAATTTCAATCGTAAATTAATTTTAATTAATTTGTGTGCGTCAAATGTGACCAACATGGCCAAAAGTTAAGTTGATCTATAACAATATAGGGAAAAAAGAGTGTGACATATTTTTCTTTGTTCGTCGATAGATTAAGAGTGCACAAAGATAAGATTTTATTTCACACTAACATTATTTAATAGAAAATAAAAGAGTTACAATGCAATAATTTAGAACACCAACGTTGTATTGATTTTTATTGTTATATACACTAGTTCAGACAAGGGTCGAATTTATCTTCTTCTTTTTATTTATTTTTAAATAAAGCCTAGTTATTATCATATAATAATATTATGAAAGAATTAGTGCAGGCTGTGTGTCTTTGTATTATACAAAGTATTTATTTATTTATTTATATATTTTTCGTTTCACCAAATACATATTTCTGCATGCTGCCAACTATTCAAATAATGCTTAATCAAATACGATCCAAATCTCAACGATTTCAAAAACTTAATCAAATAGCTAATCTAAGGTAATCGAATAGATTAATTAGCTTAACTTGGCCTCAAAGTGTCCATATAGTGAAAGCTTTTGCTTGTCTTCATTATATTTATTATGCATGTAGGACTACTATTAATCAAATAATTATAAGATTGGCATGATTTATTTATGAGTTAATTAACCTAGAGGCTATTAAAGTTATTTCGTCAAAGAATAAGGAAAGAAGTTTTTTGAGAAAATAGTTAATTTTATAGGGGAAAACTTTAAAGAAGTGAAATAAGATCTTCCTATGTCGACGGTTCTTATTAAAATAGATTAAGCTCTTTAAGACAACACAAAAGTTGATCATGTTTTTTCTTCCATAATTTGATAAATTCAATTTAATTTTTCCTTTTTTTCAACTCCATGTGTTTGCACTTGTATTAGTTTAAGTTACGGACAGTAACCTTTTGAAGTCTTATGTGCACATTTTGAAATCTTATCTGCAGTTTCGATCTTTTATTTCAATATGATATTTTTCAACATAAATATCTATGATAATTGTGGACTTAGATTTAATGCACCAAATAAATAAATTAAAAAAATAATATTGACATGAAGGCTTGTTGTATGTAGAAGAGCAATACATTAGGCCATATAGAAGTTCTTCAAAGGCTGGCAAATTCAGATAGAAATTTCTTCTCAGCAATGGAAGATATGATGGGGTGTAAAGTTGATGAAGAAAAAATGAACATCAAATTGGCAAATGCAGTGAAGATGCCATACAGCTAAAACATATACCAGTGTTCCATATATTTGAAAAAATTATTTTAATTACTTTTGTTATTAATACTTTCAGGCGATATACTTAAACTCTGAAAATTTTCTTTCTTTAAATTCCATAATTATTAATTTGATCAGGTGAAAACTGTGATAATTCTAGTATATGTTATTGATCATGCAGGAGGATGAAGTTGAATCGACTAAAGCAGACATGACAGGGATGAGAGAAGAAAACCTAAGACTAAAAGCCCTGTTGCAATAAATCGAGAAGGATTACAAGGCCCTGCAAATGCGATTCGTCGACATTTTTGGGACAAGAATCCAAGAAAAATGGAAGCCCAGTTCTCACCATCAATGGTACAGAGAAAACTGGTGATGAACATGAACTTGTATCTCTTCCCCTCGGAACTAGCCCAACTGAATCCAAAAAAAGAAAGACATTCATATTATAAAGAACCAGCAGTTCCAGGCTTCCAGCAAACTGTCAACAGTGAAAATGATGAACTTAAACTTGGACAGAACTATAATCTTGAAAGGCCGAAAGCTGACGATGGCGACGTGGGATTCAGTGAAAAATCCAGGCCCTGATGGCAAAAAAGAAGACGATCAGGCGGGAGAAAAATGGCCGCCAAGTAAGGTGTTGAAGGCACAGAGAAGAGGAGAACGAAGAATTTTTCTGAAACAAGTGTGAAGAGAGCTAGGGTTTGTGTAAGAGCAAGATGTCATATCCCAACAGTGAGTACAATTTATTTATTTTTGTTATGATATTTAATTTTTTGTTTTCTGACATATGATCTTGAATAAATTAAATTGCGGATTTGTGTTTTTATTGCAGATGAATGATGGGTGCCAGTGGAGAAAATATGGGCAGAAAATTGGCAAGGGGAATCTATTTTTCCAGGGACATATTATCGCTACCATTTTTGTTGCAAAAAATTTATGGATGTCGGCTTCTAAAGTGCTGAAAATGTTATTGTTTAGATTCTATTAAATTTTTTAAGAATAGTATTTTTTTTATGAAAATGCGTCAACTTTAAAAGAAAGAAGCAAATAAAGTGGCGGAAATATTTTTTTCCTAAAACATATATTAATCATTTTATTGCTAAAGATAGTATTTGTAATTAAGCTTAGGTTAGAATATTTTCCATTTGGAAAAATATGAACTATTTATAATAACGAAATTTATGATTATGTTTTATGTATAAGAATTAACCTATAATTTTTATGTTATTGAAAAGATCGTAAAATTTAAACTTAAAAAAGTCCATAAAATTTAAATTTTTGTCTCACTCATTTCTTTTTTCTTAAAATAATTATGCTTTATGAGAAATACTATCGTTTACATTTCTTGCAAACTATGTTTTTTATTTTTTTTCAAAATTATAGGGATAGAGATACTTTGTTTTTTAAATAATATTTAGTTAGGATATTTTTATTAAAAAGTGTTAGAGGATATGTCTTTTTATGGAATCTATAAAAGTGGATATAAAAAGTCAAAATTTGGATGCAAATAATTCGTATATTGATATTGGTGGTGGAACAATATTCTTCACTAGACTAGACTCCGATTATCTCAGTTGGTAGAAAAAACTTTGCATGAAAATAACAAAAAGAGCAAATAAAAAAGTAATCTTCACCCCCATTTTTCTCCAATTTCAGGTGCAACGATGTGCAGAAGACGTCCATCTTGAGCACAACTTATGAAGGCACTCACAACCACCCACCACCAGTCTCAGCCGCCGCAATGGTTTCCACCACCTCCGCGGCAGCTTCCATATATGCTCCTCTCTGGTTCTTCCAGTTCTCAGCTCTCAACCACCGCAGCTCCTATCATCAACCTTATGGACGAATTTTCCATCCCTATAGATTCGGAAAACAGCCTTACTACTTGGCCAACTCTTCATCACCGCCCTTTTCCACCATAACTCTGGACCTCACCACCAATCCCTCCACCACATCCGGTGGTTTCATCCTGTCTTCCTCCGGTTTTAGAACCACTCCAAGATTTCCTTCAACAAGGCTAAACTTTTCTACTATGGACTCCAGCATGATACCAACAGTTCGGGAGCAGTGGAGGGTTTACTTATGGGACAATCCTTGATAACAATCACCACCCTATGCAGCTTGGAAAACATATTAAACATACTCGGAAAACTTTAAACAAGCTTACTCCCAACTGGCTCTAACAGAAACATTAACCAAGGTAATTACATGTGATTCAAGTTTTCGATCAGTAATAGAAGCCATGATTTCAACGGATAAGCATTTAGCGACCACAGATTCAACTGCATTTGCCTGAAACCGCAAAAGTGTTGATTCAAGCTACTTGAACAAATCAATATCTTTGAACTCAAAAACAAGAAGTCTGCAGCTGCAACAACCTCCAGTTGTATTTCTATCTCCAATGGTTCTGTATCTGCTCTGGAAAATCAAGAATAAAGTGTACAAAAGTTTTTAGCCAGCATGTTCTTTCATCTTTTTTCTTTATAAATTTACTGTACAAAATTTATTCTCATAATTTCCATTTCAACTTTATTGAGATGCACAGAAAGGGGTTCTGATTTATACACTCCAAATAGGACTCTTTCGCTCCATAGTTCACTCACATAGAGTGCCGAAATGAAAAATATCCCAAGTGGATTCTATTCATAAGCTAATCATAAAAGGGGGAACGGAGAAAAGAAAAGTGAGAACCATCCATGCGGAAGCAGTAATAGTACTGGTATTCCATAGCCATTATATTTCTCTTTCCTGTCTTCAGAGGAGTTGTCGGCCAAGATCCAAAAATTCATTAATACTACCGATACTTCTTTGCTTTGAATTTTTTATGAAAGCTTCATGAGCTCAAGAAAAGCCTCCCGAGGAATATTTACAGAGCGATGCTGCTTAAGTTGCTTCTTTACACCTTTGCGTTCCAAAAGTGCTGCGGGAACCCTGGAAACAAACAGGAAGATAACCAATATTCATGACTGTAAGATGAAACATTGTTGCTTAGTTAGAGCAAGAAAAATCACATTGGAATGGAGAACTCATTGGTTATTGTTTGGTGATATTTTCAGTATTTTAATATTGGGAGAAATGTATTAAAAAATAAATTATATTTTAGTTTTTTGTTCTTTTATTATTTTAATATACATGTTTTATCAATATTATTTTGTTATAATTGGTGGGGGTATTGTAAGATATATGAATGAAGTATTTTAGAAGAATAAAAATGTGTTTCTCCAAAATCTTAATTTCGAACAACTTTTCCATTCCGAAAACGTTTTAAGAAAAACAGAATCAAACAAAGGTTAGTGGGGGAAAAAATGTTTAGCTGGAGAAACTCTGCCCTTAACAAAGTTGCTGGATAAAATACGCAACTTACCTCTGTACTGAAACCACTTGACCTGTGATAGCTTCTGATATCAAGATTGAATTCTCCTGACTCCTGATAATTATCAAGAAGTACGTGAATTTGTTCTAGAATAATACTTCATGATTATTAACTGAGAATTTAACTTACCTGTTGATGAATTTCTTCAGCATCTCCAACATACTATCGCCAACACTTTGTGCTCGCGACTTGTGAACAATGGTGGCCATAACATCTACTTTTTGGTTATTCAGAAAGGCATCAAGTTTTATCAAACCAGAAAGTTGATATCTGCTGATCAGATAAACCAAGCAAGAGCTAAATCTGAAGTGATCTTATCTTAAAACTCAAAGACGCATGCTAAACTTTTTTAACAAAAGAAACTTGCACAATATTGTTACTAAAACATTGATTTTTTTTTATATTTTGTCTTGGAAATTTTAGCAAAATTCAAAGAATTTTCTTTTGTCTTGAAGATCAGGGTAAAAATAGGTAGAAATTAAAGGCGTTGTGAAATGTATTATAACGAGTTAAAGGACTATAAACATTTCCAAATTTGTGGATATCACAGAATAACATCACGAATTCAAGTTCCAGGACATAATTTTGCAAACTTCTGTTGAAGACTCGTTTCGAAACCTTATGCATATGCAATATCAGATGGAACACAAAATTACAATAGAATATCCAAATTGGGTATGAGGGGGGAAGTTTTTTTGTTTTTTTGTTTTTTAACTGGCTGAGTGGGGGTTGGGGGAGCACAAATGAACTTACTCTGCTTCCTCATACATGAATATTGCATATCCTGATGTTATAGTTTTCAGTCTATCATAAAAGTCGACGACAATTTCCCTCAAAGGTAATCGATATTTCAGAAGTGCCTGCTTACTGCACATGAAACAGAAGTCAATATTTAAAACTTACACCAAGGATTAAAACAACAAGATAAACTCTTGATCAGTACTTCATACAAACTTTTATCTAATGAAAGGTTTCAAAAAATGAAAAATCCATATATATGAATGGATACAATTCATTGTCACATAAGAGCTGCCTTTTTCACCTTTTTCTTATAATATAGCATTCATAATTTGGTTAAAGCTTCAGTTATCCACCCATTTAAGCAAGATCAATGCCCCTTAATTCTACCTAACAGGTGAATGAGCAGAAATGTATGATAATATAGCACAAACATAATGTCTTCCATAAAACTACCTCGTGATGAATGAAAACTGCAATTGTTCTCCTTCCCGCTCGAAGCAAAGGGTAATGACAGGCCCCACATACCTTCAGGAAAATGAAGAGTGAAGAATAAAGAAACAAGAACATGCAAGGAACAAAAATAATGTAACAAGAACAGCAGAGGTCTGGAGCTTAATCACTAGGAAGTATGATTTTAGCAATTACCATTGGTTCCCAGATAGCTTTAAGTCTCTTATCTTTGTAACGGTCAGTACACATATGCATTTCTACTTTGCTGAACAACAGAGCAACACGCAAACTAGTGAGGAGTGGAACAAATGCAATATGAATGAAGCAAAAAAAATCATCACACATACCTTCCATCTTCAAATTCAAAAATGTAAGGTACAGTTGGAATAATGTTGTGCACATGAACTCCATATTCCTGTATCGTTTGATACACTCATTAATAGTTTTTGGGAGAAGATGTGATCTATGCTGACAGAAAAAATGATGCGCTTTATAACATCTTGTGTAACAAATCTACTAGCCCACATTAGCCCTAGGCAAGGGAAAAGACCACTTTTTCTAATCAGAGTACTCCCTATAATCTATCTCCTTTTCCAATTTCAGCTTTGGATAAGATCCAATACCTGTTCAAGCCGCTGATGAAAAACATCCATATGAAGTAGACCAAGAAAACCACACCTGTATTCAAAGTGCATAATGAAGCAAAAGACATGAAGCTACTAGCCTATTATTAATGCCTCGTGATGACAATAATGTAACTCAAAATTTGTCAAGTGAAAATGAGAAAGTGAAACCTGAAACCCCGACCAAGCGCTAAACTGCTCTCAATTTCAACAGACACGCTTGAGTCATTGCATGTAAGTTTCTCAATGGCATGCTCAAGTTCACTCATACTAGTTCCATCAGCTGGATAAAGACCAGAAAACACCATGTGTTTTGCTGGTTTAAAACCTGAAAATAAATCAAAGGGTTGTTCTTTGTCCATGAAGGACTATTGAAACTAAATATATATGTGTCGGCCTTATATGTTTCCAAAGAATGAAGCAATTCTCTGAAAATGTTAATCAACTGTAAATTCGTTACCTCCATTCTTGTCATTGTGGGAGTTAACAAGATAATTTTGTGTTAATCCAATGTCAGGTCTGGTACACAAGATATCAAATATACTACCCACAAATATTAAGACAATCACATGTCCATATTACCTGGGAGAGGCTCAATAGTGCTTTGCCTCTTATATAAAGTGTCACCAACACGTGCCTCTTCGGTTGAGTACATACCACAAATTACATATCCCACTTGTCCAGTTAACAGAATTGCCGTAGGTTAGAGTTCCGGATGCACAATTCCAACATCCGAAACTTCATAACCTTTGCCGGTCGCTGCAGACATAATTCTTTCTCCCTTACGCAAAACCCCATCAACAACTGCCACAAAGCAGATGACTTTCTTGTATTCATGAAAATAGGAATCAAACAAAAGCATGCGCAAAGGTGAATCAGTCTTCCCACGAGGTGGAGGTATCCGCTCTATAATGGCCTCAAGAACCTGCTCAAGACCTTCCCCTGTCTTAGCTGATGTCAAAAGCGCTTCACTTGGATCAAGATCAAATGTAGCTGCTAGCTGCTCTTTTACATGATCTGGATCAGCAGTAGGCAGGTCTATCTTGTTTATTACAGGAATTACAGCAAGATTGCATTCAGAAGCAAGGTAGAAATTAGCAACAGTTTGTGCTTGAATCCCTTGACTTGCATCAACGACCAATAGGACACCTTGGCAAGCAGCTAGAGATCTTGACACTTCATAGCTGAAATCCACATGGCCTGGTGTGTCAATTAGATTTAATAGAAAAGCTGGTGGATCCTGTTTATCAATTTTTTGGTGACTTTGATTGCTCTGCCTATAAATCATACTTGTTGTCTGAGCTTTGACAGTTATTCCCCTCTGCCTCTCCACCTAGGAAACAACATAATTCATCACAAAATCAAGAGACAACATTTGCAAAAAAGAGACACCATAGTCATCAAATGATTTCGGATTTTCCCACATGGGGAAGTTCTAAGTCCAATGTTCAAATGTCGGAGTTAGCAATCATAAACCCATCCTTTATGCGAGAGCAATCGCAAAACAAAAAATTCTAGGGTCAACTTATCCTCCTCCTTCGAAACACAAGTTAATGGAAAAATGTCATAGGCATAATCTGTAGGCCAAAATGTCAATTGAATAACACTCTCATGTCTGGAAAAAAATCAGAGAGACAGAAATACCAAAATATGATACAATCCACATTCGAGGAGCAGAATTAACTAATATCTGAAATTTTAAGACGCAAAACAACATGATGAAGACAATACACACAACACAAAGACCCAAAAAGACATTCTGATACCAGTAGTTTCAGTTATCACTTCATATCTAACTCCGTTCCATATTCTGTACAGAAAAAATAGTAGTAGTAATAATACAAGCGTAATAATCTTCAACCCACAAGAATCAGAATGGACCCAGAAGGGGGCAGTTGCCTCCTCAACTGAAAATTAGTAAAAATTTCATGGGCAATTTTCTTTCCCCGCTTTTATTTGTTGTGTATTTATGCGCGGCCGAACTAGAATCCATAATCTATTCCCTCACAAGAACAATGATTATTGAAACTAACAAAGAAATTATAGATTTTACTTGCAACTTATCGAGAAACTGAGGCTGATTGAGGCCTCGTTGAATAGTTCCAGTGAGCTCAAGAAGCCTGTCGGCAAGCGTGGACTTTCCATGATCAATGTGTGCGATGATGGAAAAGTTACGAATCCTTTCAGGCGGGAACTGCGTCAAATCGACGCCGTTTTTCTTAGCCATCGCATCCCTCTCAATTTCCACAATGATTTGAAGGTGGCGGCGAGACGAGAAGCAGCGGTTTTGCTGACAGGCACACAGGCACCGCCGCCGCTGGAAAAAATTTACACTTCTAATTGAAGTACAAATCTTGAAGTTAATAAGTAGTGGATTAACGATAGTAAATGGTGGAAACAAGAGATTATGTTTGAGAGGCTTAACAGCAGTTAGAGAACCCATGCGTTGGTACGAGGTTTGTGAGCATGAAAGCTGCATGGCTTGTGAAGAAGAGGCGCAAATGGTGACGAAGGATAGTTGCCAAATGTCGATACATGCCTTGAGGATGAAGATATTACTTGGGCCGCAATGACTATGCAGGCCCAGTTGGAAGTACACAAAACCTAAATAGATTGTGAAGTTTTAAATTAGATATCATATAATTATCTCATATTATATTCTTATTTAATAATTATAACTCTACTTAAATTTAGTTTAGTTAATATTCAAGTATGTAGCATTAAAATTTTCTTTTGATAGATATATTTGGGGGATGAAAATAAGTATCACTCCTCGATCCAATTTTAAATATTCAAACTTGGATCGGTATTGAGGTTTAGATTAATGGTATAAATGAATTTATTTTTTAGGTTTACATTAAGGTATAAACAAATTGATTTTTTATGCTTAGTTTGAATATTTTATCAAATTTGAAATTATTTAAGTTTTATTTGGTGCTAAACTATTTGATTTGAACATATTTTAATTGAGTTGAATATGAAATGAACTTAAATAACTTGATATTTTATACATGCTTTATATTATAAAATTAAAATTAATTAAATTGAGTTTTAAATTTTATAAGAATGTTATTTTATGGTACAAATGTGAGGTGTCTAAATGAGCATTTATTAATGCCCATAATTTGATGACTTTGCTGATCATTTTATAAATATAATTAGAATATTGAATGTTCCAATTTCAAATAAATATTATCATTTTATTACTTCATTTCAAAAGATCGAGGATTTGGAGAAGCTATTCATAATGATAGTTAAAATTAAAAAATAAATTAAATTAATCAATACTCGATTCGAAATTGATCTCTAAAAGCTCGTTTGACCTTGAATAGGTGAACATACTAAATCAAATTTGAAAATATCTTTCCATTCAATTAGTTTTAAAACTCAACTTGCCGGTAAAAAATAATAAAATATATAAAAAATTAAATTATTCGAACTTAATTCATATTCAATTTTATTCAATTAAATTAACTTCAAACACAATTTTTAAAATTTAATAAAAATTAAAACCAACTTAAACAACAACTAGTTCACTCGACTGAATTCTTACACCCTAATACTTGATTCTTTTACAAATGTTAATGAAAGTTGGAAATTTGTACGTAATTAGTGGTTGCCGAAGAATTAGATGCCAATAATTATGTATTTGTGTTTGATAAATGATTGTTTTTGCTGGCATCAAACATGAAAATACAATGATCTTTATTGAAAAATAGATTTTTTGTGATTAATAGACCGTTAAAAGATAACTCAAGTAACTGCCTTGATTTGGCTTCATAGTTTAAAATAAATGTTGGATTTGCTTAAAACATAAGCCCCATCATAAACGTACGTGTGGATCTCTTTAATCAGTGTATTATTCCAACTTCTTTATTTTATTTGAAAAGATCTCGAAAGATAAAAAGTGATTGAGCATTCGATCTCGACCATTCAATGAAGAAAATGCACAACTGATAAGAATAACCCTACCATTGTATATAATTAATATGGACAGTTTGAATTTTTTTATTATAAATTGATATTATATTATATATATACTAGGTGTATAATTAACTTTAAGTATATGTTTAAATAAATAATCTATATTTTCTGTCTATTCATATTCATATACATATAATTAGAAATAATTATAGATGAATAATTGTGACAATTAAATAATTAAATGTATAAGCATAAATGCAAAAAAAAATTAAAATTAAATTAGTTAAGTAATAAAGGCAAAAGTAAAAACATATCTTAAAGGGTTATTTGTCAAAATTTTATACCTCAAAAAGTCATTTACCAAAATTCAATGCCTCAAAAATGACCAATACAAAAACCCATATTCTTATCCAGGTATGAAGCCAAAGGAGGGTTGGCAAAGGTAGCCGTCCTCCTCCCAATTTCATAAAAATTTTTATATATAAAATATTTAAATTTTAAAATTTTATCCCTCATTAATTAAAAATATCTATTTTCTATTATTTTTTTAAAAAAATTCAATCTCACTTTTAAACTAAAATTTAGGTGCTCTCATCAATTTTATTATACAAAACACTCTTTGTGTCGGTATCAAAAGCCAATTATTTGGTACCTAGAACATATGTTTCTCTTATCGTGCATGAATTTTTAACCCTAGCTCGAAAGCACTCATTAGATTTAGAGGAATATATTTTAAAAAATGGCTTCTCCACAATTTCTTGATATTCATCATTACTGGTTGGAAGGCTAAAAGAAGTAGAATGACTAAAACTGACTAAAACTCATCAGCAATCATCATGTAAAAGGGGAACAATACCTCAATATTAATCCAAATACAATTTTATTTACGCTCAATGAAATGACCATCATAACCTCAATCTATTTTTTTCTTTTTCGAAAAATAATATACTATTTCATCTATAAAATTATCAAAAAATTAGTGAACATAAATATCATCGATCCATCTTTTTCCCTTGCAAAAGTTTAGCAAGCACATTTTTCAATCAAAATTACTATTCAATTATTGTTCGACGGATTATTATTCTCTATCCATTTCTTCTACTCAGTATTTAATTATTGCTCGGGTAGCTTTTAAATTTTTCTCACTTCATTTAATTATAATAGAGAATTATTCTCTTTGTTTTTAATTTAATATTTATTTTTAGTAAAATAATAAAATCATATTATTAATTTTTAATCACTTTTTAAGAATCAAAATTTGATTCTCATTCAAAATGTTTTATCGATCAAATTAATTTATAATATTGAGACGGAATGAGTATTATTTAGTGAATTAAATAAATAAAAAAATCCCAACAAGAGTCCAGATTTTTCCACGTCAGATATGAGCTGGATATCCGTCTATATACATTTCCCCCACAGATTCCTCGCTTACATATGACGCCAACTCAAGATTTCTCTATTTTTCTTCATCTTCGCATATCAAAATACTAGGGCGGCCAACGCCAACAATTACAGGCTATTCCTCCTTTTATATATCTGTGAAATAAAACAGAGGGAGGGCAAAACTCTTGCCGTTCTAATTTTCAGGTGAATTACTCTTCTATCTGATTAAATTCTTTGTACTGTACAGGAACCCAAGTTTCTTGACGTTGACTTGTTCGCGTGTCTGTGATCGTGCATAGAGTTCGTGGATCTGGGATTTTTTGGTTGTTTAGATGATTAATTTTGTGTTTAGGTAGAGTTTCTGTGTGGGACGGTGTTTTTTTCTTTTTATAATTATTTTTTACGTAATGCTTGTCGTTTGATGTCGAGGATTGAATTCGTGGAATTTGAATTAGAAATACCTGTATCAAATTTGATTAGGTTTCTCGTCAGTGCCGATATTATGAGCGAAATTCATTGGGTCCAAACTAGGTATTAGTAATCTAAGAGAAAGCGGGGAATTTAACTTGGGGTGATTGTAGGAGGTGAAGATGTCGACGCCGGCGAGGAAGCGATTGATGAGGGATTTCAAGCGGTTACAGCAGGACCCTCCGGCTGGCATCAGCGGTGCTCCATATGACAACAACATTATGCTCTGGAACGCCGTTATATTCGGGTATGTTATGTGAACTAATCATTGTGGTGGTTGCTGCTGGTAAAGGGATTGAAAACGACTGTTTTGCTGATATATTTGAGGTTTTTTGAATTGCAGTCCAGATGATACTCCTTGGGATGGAGGTGAGAAGGTTCTTCACTTGAGTTGGTTTTACATTGATTTCGTGGTGACTGATGTGCAGTTAGGATCGGTTGTTTCAATGCTGATTTCATCTTTCCTTTTGCCTGCTGTCTTTCTCGGTTGGATGTTGGATGTAGTGGAGCCGGAGGAAAGTGAAAAGGAAAAATAAAATAATTTTAAACTAAATATCATTTCATTTTCCTTTAGGACAACATAAGTACTTACTTTAAAACTGATTCTGCACTTGATTGAAAATTAGAAAAGAGATACAATAGATGTATATATTCACAGATGTCTCTTGTAATTATTATTGCACAACCCATAAGTACTTACTCTGAAAGAGACTCTGCATTTGATTGAAGATTAGAAAAGAGATACAATAGATGTATATATTAACAGATGTCTCTTGTAATTATTATTGCACAACCCTTTTTTTAATCTTTTTATATATTTTTAATCTTTTTCTATATAACCTAATGAAGGAGTAATGCTTTCCCCAAAGTTTTCTGCACTAAAATGTCTTCCGTTAGCATATGTGTTTCTTCTTCTTTCTTTCTTTCTTTCTTTTGTGTTTCGCATTATTCAATCACTGATGATATCACTGTTTGCTTCTAGGCACGTTTAAGTTGACACTTCAATTCTCTGAGGATTACCCAAATAAGCCCCCAACAGTGAGATTTATATCCAGAATGTTCCATCCCAACAGTAAGTTAATTTAGATATTTCATCATGTGATTTTATCATCATGGTGACAGATTTTATAGTCAGTGCCTTTGTGTTTTTTTTTAACTTGTTTTCTTATTATGCTTGTTAGTAAGATTACGAGCAAAATTATCCATCAGGGGTTCTTAAATTTGTCCACCTCTAGTTTAATTGATGCACAATGTGATGTCAATATTTTTAGTGCACATGGTTAGGTTGTTCCATCTACATGTAATCTGAACTTCTATCTTTAGTTTTTTTTACTAATTAATAAAGTATCTGGACTAGTCCTTATTTGATAAACAATTGTGAGTACTATGTTCTACTTGACTTTTTTTCTGATTCTGTTGTGCATGTTGTTATGTGTATCTAGCTATTATGGTAACAAAAGGAGAGTACTTTTCGGTTAGCTTACTGGAAATGCCTTATTGATCTGGAAGGAATTTGCTTATAGCTGTTTTATTCTCTTGTATATATGACTCTGTTTAATTACATTCGTATTGCAAAATCACATGTTTGATAAGAGCTGGAGTTTTGGTGCTGTAGGGTATTTTGCCTCATGAGTTACATGGTCTTCCTGCTTTACTAATCTTCTTGCTGCACGTTGGAACTTGTGTAATTGTTGAATTTAGGAATTATTTTTTTTTTCTTTTAATCTGTTTCTTTTTAACATTTGTTGAAAAGTTTTTCCAGTTTCTAAATTTAAGTTCACTTGCCTAAGGCCTCGCATTTGAATATGCTGGGGCCCACATTTCAATTCTCTAATTTTCTGACAAAAAAAATCAGTAAAGAGCTTGACAATTTACGCGTCACACGCATACCTCATACAAAGTTGTCTGCATATCTAAGGCTGTGTGTAATGAATTTATGACTGCATGTGTTACGCTGTTTATGGTTTACATTTTAATCCTGCTTGAATTGCAAAATGCCCGTGACCATTACTAACTCGAAACCATCATTCTAGTGTAATTTTCTTCAGTATTTGTTGGGCTGATGCATATAAGATTAGTAAATGGAAATGTAGTACCATATTGATATGCTTTAAAAATATGTTCAGGGGAGCACCATAATTTGATAAATGATTCCCTAATATATGTTCTTGTCTAGCATTCCCTGTTGTATGCCAAGGCACACTTGTTTTTTGGCACTCATCACTTCTTTCCATTGTTAAGTGTACTAGTCATTTATGTGTTCCTTGAATACAGTATAGTTTGTGGGCATAGTTATGTTTATGCTGCTCGGATTTACTTTTGTTCGACCAGTTTATGCAGATGGAAGTATTTGCTTGGATATTTTGCAAAATCAGTGGAGCCCGATATATGATGTAGCCGCTATACTTACATCTATCCAGGTACAATTGGGCTATAAAGTGCTGTATTCTTTCTTTTTCTAATCAATAGGGCATCAATAATCAAATTTATAATCTCCGGAATATATGAATTGAGGAAGAAGTTTAACGGAAAACAAGAGATTTCTTCAAGGAGTCAGTAAGTTAATTGATAATGACTGGGCCTTGGGAAGATGAATAAATAATTAAGGATATATTGTTGAACTCGCCTAAGAGCTTCTGTGAGTATGTATTTGTATCCTGGGGAAAATATGTTGGCACTGATAAGGCTTAAATGTAATCTTGAACTGATAACGCTCAAATTGTGACCATTTTTCAGTAGGTGCAGCGCCTAGGCTCTATAACTACTGTTTTTTTTTTTTTTATGTAAGAATAATGCAGATTTTTGTACATTCAAGTCAACTTTCTTTCTTCATAGTCAAATCTGCAAAATAACATTAAAAACGACGATAAAATTCACAAGAAATCTCGAAAACTAATCAAAAAGTTAAGTAAATAGTACTCCATTAATGGGTATGAAACCCACTCATCAAATTGTGTCTCTGTAAACCAGAAAAATGCTTAGCCAGTTGATCTTTGTGATTAATCTTCAATTCGCCTGTCCAAAACATAGCCTTAATATTCATTTCCACTTCCAAATGAATTTGTTGGATTTGTTGTATGTCCGAATATATGATGGAGAATTATGTAGATAGGAAAATCTGTTTATTAGTTGTGTAAATTAGTTTATTGATGATTCAAAGTTTAAACTTAAATTTCTTTTCTGTTGCTATTCACTTTTCCTTTTCAATTTAACAATGTGTATTGGCTACTTTAGGTACTAAATTTTTGCCAATACCATCGGAATCTATTTGTTGTAAATTTTTTTTTAAACATATTGACAGAATAAAGTTTAAAGCATCGTAGCATATGTTTGAGGTCTTTCAACAAGAAAATATATGTTAATGTAACATGTTTTCCTTGACAACTCCAGTGATGGTTCGCCAATCACTTTAATTTTTTCATTCTAAAATTACAGTCTCTGCTCTGTGATCCAAATCCAAATTCACCAGCCAACTCTGAAGCTGCACGGTTGTTTAGTGAGAACAAACGTGAATACAACAGGAAGGTGCGTGAAATTGTTGAGCAGAGTTGGACGGCAGACTAGCCTTTCCATCTAAAGGTTTGCATAACAGGAGATCGCAATTGATGAAGCTGAATTTGCAAGATCCTTTCTCCTGGTAGATGGTTTCTGTTTCTCTGAAATGTCTGTTTTACTATAATTGCTACATTAGTGACTCTGTGTAGTTGGGAAAACATTGTTATGAATGTCTTACATGCTTATTTTCAGGTACTATGAAATGTCTTTATCTTGATATATTTTGGTGCTCTTGTGGCATATGTACATAACCATATTTTGTACCGGATTGCTTGATATTGTATGAATTATAAGTTTCCCCATTGATGTTGTGAGATTCTGTTACTAAATTTTCTTAACAAAACTTCAGGTTAATATGTTGCCCCACTAGTGTATTATTTGTGACTTGATCTGTATGGAAGTACTGTAATATACTGAATCACTGATCTTGCTGTTTTTTGGGACATATGAAAGACCATTTTAAAAATTTTAGATGTTAAAGGTCCATATTTAACTTGAATGGTCCTCCTTGTTTTTCTTTTTTCTGTTGTTGGCGTAACTAGTTTTGAAACCCTTGAAATGATAAGATTGAGACCGTAGGCATGAAAAGATTGTTGCTAATCATGACCTTAAGAGTGGAATATTAAGGTGCCATCATGATATGACAACTCCTCCCCACCCCAACTTGTTATCTTAATCTTATCTTTTGTTCAAGTCAGCAATCAGAAGAGTACATTTTAGCGCTAGGCTGTCAATTCAATGTGCAAGATAACCGCATCAAACTAATTATAATAACATTTTTCTGGTTGAGTTAGTAATATGGTAAAACATCTCATGATTGCTCTTTTGAAATAATTGATAGGATTCTGGTAGAGGATGTCTCATTTCATGCCACAAGTGTGTATATTTATTTGGGAGTGTATTATCACCTTGAAAAAAGTATTCGTGTTTGTTGCATTAAATCCCCTTAGGTCTTCCATGAATACGCACCCAACTCCCTAATTTCACATGGGATTGTGATGGCCCTGCCATATGAATTGATTATGCTATACTGTCGGTGGTCATGAATTGTTCTTGTTCACTCACTGTTTGGTTTTTCATTTTTGATTTCCCTAGTTTGGCCTTAATTTAAGTTGTAAATTAATAATCAAGAGGGGCGTCTCCATATGCTCGTTCAAGAAACCTTTGCATTCAGCAAAAATATGCTTTTGATGCTTTCAATCTTGTTCGTATTGTCTTCTTAATGATTAATGCGTTTTTCACTTTATGCTTATTCATGCAACAAAAGGACTTTTCCGCATTACTAAAAAAATTATCATTTAACTGCAAGAACTCGATCAATTCATCGTCTGCCTTTTGCTTTTAAGCTTTTCATTATTATTGGCACGAATCACATCTACGCTTTAGAAGATGCTTGGGATGCATTTTCAATCACATATTAGCTGTCAAAGTACATGAAAAAAAGTTGAAATATCCATTGTTTTAGTAAAACTATAGCATAAAACAAGAAGAAGACGTTCAGATTTGGGGATTGTGTTTTACTTTTACCCCAAAGGTAAAGGGGCAATGTTTAAGAATGACCCATGAGGGCTGGAGTAGGTTTGGTGCAACTAATCAATCGAACCAAAGGGGACAGGGCAGCTACGCATTACCATCACAAAAATGAAAAATGTGGTACCCTAAGTTGGAGGATATATGCCCTACAACTTATTACTCATACTTCATTTCCAACTTTCATGCTTACACTTCCGACAAAAAAAAACAACGTACGACTTGGGATTGGCATTTTCCTCGAGTACTAAGCAACCTATGCCTCTTTTGTGGCCGAGTCTTGGATATTACATTTATCAGTTCAACATTATTACTATGCTCTTTTACATGTCTGTAGATCAATAACTAATCTCACGAGGGATGTGCAAAACGGGTTTTTGATAATTTATTAATTTATTTATTTATTTTGGTAATGTGATCATGGGGGAATTGCTGTCTCGGATACTATGAGTCTGAATTTTTTAACGAAAATAAGTAATCAAACATCGTTAATACAGTAGTTATTGTGAACTTGGGTATGTGGGAAGAAGTAAAATTAATTTTAGTGTGTTTAGCAACCTTTTGAAAGTAAAATTAAATCTTGTGATGGTTAAATTTAGATAATTAAACTTTGGTTGATTTTCTTCTCATTTTTTATTATCAAATTCCATGATGATAGATTTAATATGTGGATAAATACAAAAAAAAAATATTCTTGAGCTGGTCTAAATACGGTTAAATATTGATTTTGCCTCAAATTGACATGAAGGCCAACGTAATGAAGCTAAAATTCAAAGCAAATTGTGTAGCTATTTAATTTTATTTTATTAATAAATTCAATAACGATTAAGATTTTTGCTTAAAATGTCAAATTCATTGTTAGACTAAATTATGCACTAAAAACATTTAAATCGAATTTTCAGAACATATATAAATAGAACTAACTCTATAATACTAAACAAAGTTTTATTTTATCAGAACTATCGAATTTAAAACACATGATTTGACTTTGTATATTGTCATTCTATTTTAAACTGTCGTAGCAAACTGCAGAGTAATTATTAGATTAAAAATAAAAAAACATTGGTACAATTGTCTGCATAACCAAAATTTGTTTCCTATTACCAAAAGTTTGATTTTTCCGAATACATGTAAGACGTCGTCGTATCCAGTTCCCAAAAATTTTCAAGTTTTTTGCAAGAAAATCTGCCTTGCAGACGGCAACACTCAACAACTTTACTAAAAACGACTATATAACAACCACCCCACTCACTGTCACTGCGTTGTCTCATTGCATATATACATACACTCTACTGTATGTATAAAATTACCTCTGGATTTCTGTGCTTTTAGGAGTGAAGAAAAGGAATGCTGTGAGAGAGTGAGTAGAGAGAGAGAGAGGGGGTCCATTTCTGTTGCCATGCGGGCACGAAAAAATCACAAGTTATGAGCCTTTAGCCCGTTTATCTTGTTATTTTTACTTCCATCTCAATCAATCTTTACACCTGAAATTCCCGCATTTATTGTTTTTTCCCCTCAAAGATTGTTCCTTTCTGCTTTATATATACATATATTTGTGTGTATATATGTATATGAAATAGGTCTCTCTCTCTGTTAATTTTGTGGTTTTTTTTTTGTTTTTTCAATAAATGTGGAGCAGCGCAATGCTGAGTTAGAAAGAATCCTTTTTTCTTTTGGGTTTAGGTATAAAATTCCCAGATCTGAGCTACATTGCACTGAAACCCACTCTAATCTTCGTCTTTTTTGTGCTTCCTTGATTCTGCACGTATGTGTATCGTTCTGGGGTTTTGCTATTTTGTATTTGTTTAGTTGCAGATCTTGCTGAATTTCTGAATGTTTTTAGCTTACTAGTTCTTTCATTTTGCTTTGTATTTTGTTCTTTGTTTTTGGTTTGTCTGGAGATTAGTTTTTAGCTTCTGACAGTTGCATTGAAATTCCCTTTTTCATTTTTTCCCTCTCTTGTTCCTTAGGATTTTTTCTAAGGAAAAATGTGGTGAATTCCTGGATGAATTCGATGGGGACTCAGTAATTTTTGTTATTTCTTCTTTGTGCCGTTGTTACGGTATTCTATTAATTTCATACTGTTTTTGTTTTTATTCTTAATACTCTCATTAACAGTTCTAAATTACAATTTTATTCTGTAGGTCTTAAGAAATGTCACTTTTTAATTGGAGTAGAAAATTTGATTGACTTGAACCGCTGTAACAAATTTTTGCCTTCTTTATTTCATACATTTTGGTTCCTAATTGTGCATGTTAAAGTTGTAGTCATGCATCTTCGTAACATTGTGGTTAGTCTTTTCATGCCATGCAGGGGTTAAATTAAGTTATCATTTTTTCTAGCATTGGCCTACTATGGGGAAGTCTCCTGGAAGATGGATCAAGACTGTACTCTTTGGAAAGAAGCATTCTAAATCTAATTTATCCAAAGTAAGAAATTTGTGGATTTCCTTTTTTCTTTTGGCAAATCTTTTGTTGGGTGCTTTAACAAAGTTCTGCAGCTGATCTAGTTCCAATGTATACTAAAAAGCATCATTTTTGTTAACCCTTAGTTTTTCAGCTTGCTGGTGATTATATTGAAAAAAATTATTGCTCTTACCTACTTGCGATACATACTTGGTTCTGAAGTTATTTCTCTCCAATTTTTAATCTTCCATGAAGATGGATTCTGGAATTTCAGATCTTTCCAATCAGTGAAGGAAGAGTTCTTGCCTTAATTGTATATTGATATTTCTATTTTTTAGTTCAAAGTTATGTAGTTTAATCAAGTCCTCTGTCAAGGTAGCATTTGCTTTCCCAGGAATTATTTCCGTTTGGGGTCGGGTAAGGCTCCCAGATCAACTGGCAAGGATTCAAACCAAACTGCACTTCCTGTCTTTACTATGCTTTCAATTAGTCATCAACGTCTCATCTAAGGGTGCAGACGCCTCTCCTCTTCTGCAATTTTTGGTTTTATATCTGCTCCTTCGTTGGTGTTATTTCTAAAATCTGTTAGAAAGGCTAGTGGTTCAAAAATTCATCTGTGCATTTTATCCCTTTTCAAAAATTTATCTGGGCATTTGGATCAGTAGACTCAATTACTCTGGATTCTGTGTCCTAATATTTAGTAGATTCTTGTATATGTTTGTTACTATCTATAATTGCCCTTGTAACCAGGATTACTATGTTTGTTTCTGAGGCTAATTTAGTTTCTGTAAAATTCAATTTCTACTTTCTTTTGTCTATTGGTTCTGTTGGAATGCATCTTTTATTAGCAGGGACCTGATGGTAAAAGAGTAATGAAAGTTCAAAATTCTGTAAACATCTGATATTAAAAAATTATCATTTTTAAATTATTCCTTGTTACTTTATGAATTTTCACTAGGGAATTTAATACTTGCAATCAGCTATCCATATTCTTTTAACTTTATGATTATAAATTATGCAATTACTCTCTGACATATTAAAGAATCTATTGTGCTGATGACAAATGCCAACGGATGTGCAGAATGCTACACCTGATAAAAAGGCTGCTGCAAAGACACCAGCAGAGGATCTGGATGGGAATTCCCCAGTCATAACAGATCCTCGTCAGTTTACTGATAAAAGTGCAGAGAATATGGAACTTGAGAAGGGCACATCTGGCACTCCATGTGGTATTATTGCTTCGTCTACTGTGAATCAAGGTTTAGAATCACAAAGTAATTTTGTCTCAGTTCCAGTCAGTGATGCTGAGATGAGGAGACAAGGTCAAGCTGCCACAAAAGCACAAGCAGTCTTTAGGGGCTACTTGGTAATATTCTCTGGCATTGCATATGATATGCTACTTAGCTGATTATTGTATTTTGTGGATCAAGAGAGTATGCTTTGAGAGTTTTAGGTGAATTTGTGGGCATTGTAATCCTTTTAAAAAATAAATATGTATTCCCATCTATTATTGTATCAGGGGTTGCTCAATAATTTTGTGCTCACATTTTTTCTTGCGGCATTAGTCATACTTGTATTTATTCCTTTGGAAGATATCATGCTTAAAGTTGACCTATTTTTAGAAAAGAAGGCTTTTCATAGCCAATCCTTACATTCATGGTCAAAATGCAAAAACCATTCAGGAATTGCTTGTACAAGTGCAGATGTTTGTCGCTCCAGAGTTTATGTAAATGCAGGGAGCTGTCAACTACTCTTGGGTTTTATGTGTAATTATACTTTCATCCATGTTGACAGGCTCGTCGGGCTTTTCGGGCTCTCAAGGGTATCATAAGGCTCCAAGCTCTTATTCGTGGACATTTGGTCAGAAGACAGGCTGTTGCCACTTTGCGTTGCATGCAGGCAGTTGTTAAGCTCCAGGCACTGGCTCGGGGACGAAGGATTAGACTTTCAGATACTAGGCCTGAAGTGAGTAAAAAGTATTATAATATGGGAGAGCTTCAGGTAACTCTGAATCATGTAACCTTATTGATTGACCTGCCTTGCCTTTTGCTTTCTTTTTCTGTCCAATGTGTTGGAACCTGAGTGGAAAAAAGAAATAAAAAAAAACAAGAGACTTTTGAAACATCTTATTTGTTACCTTTGCACTTCCATTTTTCGGTTTATTCATTCTTGTCCCTGCAGTGTCAGAGTGCTTGAGTAGAAATCACTAATACTTTTAGTATTTGCCCGTGGTTTCCTTTTTGATTTGTTCGCATAGCTAACATCCATAATATGTTTTAAAGTCCTTGGGTTTTTGTTTGTTATTCTGCTTTCTTTGCACGTACAATATTATGACTTAGCAGCTTTTGTCTCAAAATTTTCCTGGATTTTCCTTCTCATGCATTATAAAATCTTTTCTCATTCTTGTTAACTGTCACAATCTTCGTTTTTTTTTTTTCTTTTTTAAATTTAAAACATCTCAATAACAATGTCCTTACTGATGCGAGCAATTATTATGGTACTGTTGGAACATTAAATGCATACATCCTTAAGTTCTGGTTTTGGATCTGCAGTGCAGATAAGCTTTATATTTGTTAGCGTTTACATTTCTGTTTTCCCCTGGATATTTTGGTTGTTTTATTGGCTGGTTATTCCATTTCTGTTGTAAACATTTAGTTTTCAAGGTTCTTTGTGCTACTTGGTAAATATTTAAGTTATTTCATCATGATGCTAAACAGGTGGCTGTTGGAGCAAACTCAATTTTTGGGTCAGAGAAGCTAGCAACTAATGCATACGTCCGTAAGGTTGCATTTCATTTTCATTATTTTTTTAAGTGCTAAACACATGTGCTCTTTGTATGATGATATTTTTTGAACAAAGCAACTAAACACCAGTTTTTCCTTTCTTTTCCTGGTTAAGTAAATTTTGTTTGTAGATCAATTTTCTTGGATGAATTTCTATTTCTATCTAGTCCTCACTGCAGTAACTTAGTCAACATGTTATTGTATATCATTATTTTGATTTGTTCTCAAGATTGGACTCTTTTTCAAGAGATCCATTACTACAAAAACAACAAAATCCATTGAATTACTTTTATACTCATTTGGAATGTAGTAAAATAGTCGAGGCCTTATCATTTACATGAAGCTGAACAATCAAAATAAGACCTTCAGACATACGCCTAATGAGTTGTTTTTATCCATACAGGACATTACACAATTGTTATTGCCTTATTATTTACATGAGGCTCAAGTGCTTAACAATCTGTGAGATGTTCAGATAAGGTCTTGTGGGATACATATGCTTGGCTTGGAGTCTAGGAGATGTGCCATACTTCCGAATTCCTGACTTTCAACATAACTTGCCATTTCATTTGGTAGAAATAAGAAGGATTAATATATATTTTTATTATAATCGTTTTTACACAGAGTGGACATGTCCCAGAGAAGGAAACTATGTTTGTTCCTCCTTCACTTGCATATATTGTAATATTGAAGTGTTTGCGCTGCACACGACCAACGCAATCATTACTGCATCTTTACAGTAATTCTGATAAATATTGTGCAGGTTCCTGACTCAGATGATCCATTCAACTAAATCTTCTTTGTTATCATACAAATTTTAAAGCTGTTCACATAATTTAAATGAAGAATAATATGGTGAAGTCATTGTTTTCCAATAAAAATTTCCTGTAATAAGGTTCTGATCTCATACTTTGCTGCTTGTTCTAGCTTCTTTTGTCATTGCCAACTGCCATGCCCCTGAGTCTTCAATATGATCTGGCTGAACCGAATTCAGCTTGGAACTGGCTTGAGCGCTGGTCATTATCTCACTTTTGGGAACCACCTGCACGCCCAAGAAAATTTTTGAACATAAAGCCTCAGAGGAAGCAGGGTGGCTCACAAATTGTTGAGAATGAAACTGGGAAGTCAAAAAGAACTATCAGAAAGGCTTCAAGTGCAGCAAATGGGGATAATGGTGCTTTAGCTCCTTTTGAAATGGATAAGCCCAAACGGAACCCAAGGAAGGCCACAAGTCATCAAACAGAGTTGGTGCATGAACAGCCCCAAAATGAACTTGAGAGGGTCAAACGCAATTTGAGAAAAGTTTCTGCATCTGTAGCAGTGGCTTCTGAAAAGTCAGAAATGGAAGCTGAGAAGCCACAGCAACAGCTGAGTGCGAAAACATTGTTGGATTCTGCAGCACCTGATGTTTCTGAGCAGGAAATAGTAATTTCCGCTGAAAACCCTGCTGATTCAGATTTTGTTGTTGATAAACTGGCTTTGCTTGAAGCTCCTTCAAAATCAATGACAACGAATGACCCAGTTGATGTGCCACATGATCATCATCCTCTTGTGGAGACTCATTCCTTGGAAAATGGTGAGAATATGGAGAGTACTCCATTTTTGCATGAGGAATTGAGCTCTAAGGAAGATGAGAGTGGCAAGGAGAATCAGAAATTCAGGAAGAGGAGATCCATTCCTGCAAAGCAGGAGTATCCTGAAAATATTTCCCTGAACACCCCAAGCTTGCCAAGTTATATGGCGGCCACTGAGTCTGCAAAGGCAAAGCTTAGAGCTCAAGGATCTTCTAAATTTAGTGAAGATGGGGCAGAACTTGGTTACGTTCGCCGCCATTCGCTACCAGCCTCTACCAATGGAAAATTGAGTTCATTGTCACCTAGGATACAGAAGCCAGTGCAAGCTAATGGCAAGGGAAGCAGCAAAACTAACAGATCGATGATGTCCTCTAGGGATGGTAAGCATAGTATTTTTTAGTACTTCTTTTGAATTTAGTCTACCAAACTTCTTTTAGTTAGAGACTTTTTTTTTTCCGTCTAATTATGCCATGTGAAACTTTCTCCTATTTATAATTTTCATATGCAGCTTGATTTTCTGCTCATATTTTTTGGTATCACAACTTCACAACTCTCCCTGATTATGTTAAGTGAAAGATACCAGTTACATTGTACTTCTGCTTTGATGCTTTTTCCCACTGTCACTTCACATGGATATGCTTTTTGATGTAGGATAAGGTTTTGAACTTGTATGCATTTTCCTCAGTTCATGGTTATGATTTCTTTCCATTTGTATATTTTATGAATGAGTTTTCATGTATATGCATCGCATTTCAGATAAGGTACTTCAGCCGGGGTGGAGGAGATGAGAGTTTGGCTGTCTTCTCATCCTGAATTTCGTGGGAGACATTGTGTGACGATGTGGCTGCAGAGTTTCATTTGGTTCTTTGTGCAGCGTCTGATGTAAAAGATGAAAATGGACTTAACAAATCATAGTTGTTTTGATATTATTTGTACCTTGTGTTTCTCTAGTACTGTCGGTTTACCAAGGAATGTATAGTCATAGATTAAGAGTCGTTGTTGACTAATTTAAAAATTCAATTGTGTGCTTACAATTTCATTTGATGTTTCCTTGCTGTTATCAACAATGTAAAACTGCCCATGTTTAATATGTAGCTGTTTGGGAATTCGAAGTTTATTTCTCTGTTCCCATTGCAGAGCGTCGAAAGGAATGTGATATGTATTCTTAAATCAAATTCGATACATGAAAAAAACAGGGATAGAAAAACAGAGGTCCAATTGGCATCCAACAAACGTTTGTGAAACATGCAAGTTCTCAAGAAATTGCACTCCATGAAGCATCAATTGAGTTCATTATATCCAACACAGATATGGCATGCATGGGCCATGCTAAAGGTGGGCTACCAAGCTGAAGTTCTTGAGACACCTGTTTCATCCATGGCCGAGATTTTGGGTTGGGATTCAAGCAAGCCAGCGCTACGGTCACTACGTGAACCACATCTTGGGCCACCGTCGGGTCATCTAGAGGAGGTAGTCTCTCATCTAACAAATCTTGGAGCATTAAGTTTTGAGCAGATTGTTGTGTCATGGATGAAAGAAATTCCCTTGGATGACTTCCAAACACGGTTTCCAGGGCCACCACGCCAAAGCTATAAACATCACATTTTTCTGTAACAACCATGGTGTAGGCTAGTTCTGCAAATTCAACAAGTAAATGAGCAACACAAGAAAAAGATGACGTAGCATGTAATATAAGCGGAAAACAAGTTATATGAGCCACACCCCTGTGAGCTGAGCTCGAGCCTGATGATTCTAATTCGATTTCGAGCCTAGAAAATATATGCTCAATGAGCTCGACTTGTTTGCAGATAAGGTAGTTTCAGTAGTTATCAATCTTCAACCCTGTTTACATGATAATCATATAAATAAAGTAAAATAAGCAGTTATATGATACCTGGGGCAGTGTAACCAAGAGTGCCTGCCATTAGCGTTTGATTAGATGAATCAGGATCCAGCAATCTAGCGGTTCCAAAGTCGGACAGACAAGCTTCGAGCTCTAAATTCAACAGTATGTTATTACTGGAAACGTCCCTGTGTAAAATTGGTGGGTTGCAATCGTGATGCATGTAGGATAATGCATTGGCTATGCCCTTCACCACATTCACTCTCTTGATCCAATCCAATTCCACAGCTTCAGTTTCATCCCTCAGCAGACAAAACAGGCTTCCTCTCTCCATGTAATCGTAGATGAGAAACATGCAACGCTTGTTTAAACAGAACCCAAAAAGTTTCACAATGTTTCGGTGCCTTATTTCTGACAAAACCCGAGCCTCTGTCCTAAAACACTTGTCGAATGTTGGATTCTCTCCTTCCAAAGTGTGAAGCTTTTTCAAAGCAACAATTCTTCCATTGGGCAATTCGGCTCTGTATACACTGCCGTAGCCCCCAGTCCCAATGCAGTAGCCAATGTCAAAGTCTCCCGTTGCTTCAATGATGTCTTCATATGCGATCTTCCCGTCATAATTCCATATCCTGAATATGTCTCCATGCTTAGCATCAAGCGTTGCAGGACTTGTTTTCTTTGCCTTGACACGACAGAGGAATAGGCATCCACCATAAACTGACAAGGCCAAGAATAATGCTATAGGAAGATAAGTTTTTGTGTAGTCTTTACGACGTCTTTCTTCACTGGGAATTATGTACTCAGGAGGGGGAGGAAAATCCTGAGAGTAATCAAGTAATTTTTGGTTGCCAAGAAATGAGCTTTTATGAAATTTGTCCCACACTCTACGTGGAATTTTACCCTCTAAAGCATTATACGACAAGTCAATACTTTGCAAATTGTAGAGAGATGGAGGGACTGCACCAGAGAGACAATTGTGGGAGAGATTGATGGTAAGTAAGTATGCATTAGCACTATCTCCAAGATCAAAAGGTACCTCTCCAGAAAGTGAGTTTCTACTTAAGTCTATCACCCGCAATGAAGGAATCCCTGCAATTTGCAGAGGAATGCTGCCCCTGAAATTGTTGTTAGAGAGGTCCAAAAATGAAAGATTTGATAATATTCCTATGTCAGCTGGTATTTGGTCCGAAAGTTGATTAGAAGAAAGATCAAGAAATTGGAGATGAGTCAACTGCAGAAGTTCATGGGGGATGGCACCGTATATCTGGCTGTTCGAAAGGTCTAGATAAGCCAGACTTTTCAGGCGCCTGATTTTAATCTGTATGCGGCCAATGATTCGGTTTGAAGCAACTGAGAAACATCTCAGCCTGATTAGATTATATAGAGAGAAAGGAATTGTCCCAGTTATATTGTTATACCCAAGATCAAGATCAACTAGTTTTGCTAGACTTCCTATATCTCCTGGAACTGAGCCATTGATTTCATTACCAGGAAGGCGCAGAGCCTTCAAGTTAGTTAACTGGCGAAAGGTTGAAGGAATTGGGCCAATGATGTTGTTAAATCCGAGGTTCAGATCAACTAGACTTGTCAGGTTTCCTATCTCTTCTGGAATCGAACCGTCCACATGATTATAAGCCAACAACAAAGATTTCAATCTTGTTAATTGGCCTAAAGTTGAAGGGAGAGAACCACTGAGGGTGTTGGAACTGAAGCGCAGAGTGACCAAACTCGTGATATTTCCTATTCCAGGAGGAATGGAACCAGAAATACTGTTAAAAGAAACGTCGAGTGCTCTTAGTTTTGTGAGGTTTGCCACTGAAAGAGGCAACTTCCCTGTGAGATAATTCCTAGACAAGTTGAGATAAGTTAAATTAGAAAGTGCACCTATCTGAGGAGGTATGCTTCCAATGAGCTCAATTCTGGACAGATGGATTCTAGCAAGGCCTGGAAAAACCAGCAAATTCAAATCATCGAACGAACCTTTGGCTAGGTCGTTGCCTTCCAGGCTGATCTCTACGACATGTCCATCGTTGTTACAAGTTATGCCAGGCCACTTACAATGATCAGAGGTGTTTCTTGAGCAATTACCCCACCAGCCACTTGAAATCAGGGCCCCGGCTTCTAAACCTGTGGAAGATGGCGAAGCTAATATTGTTCCTGTTATCATCAGGAGTATGGTGCCTGTCAAAGCAAAGCAAAGAGCCATGGAGTCCATCAACTGTGTAATTCGATTCAGGATATGAATTCTTATTCATTTTATTGGACAACATAGTAATAGTTTTTTGTAGACTTTGTAGTATAGTTCGTCCAAATTTTAGTCAATTTCCTTGGTGTCATTTAGCTTTCCGTGGACTCGACAAGTTAAAGTCTTACAGGCAAGTTCTGAGCAGTGAATCTTTTCCTTTTCTTGACGGGTTAAAGTCTTACAGGCAAGTTCTGAGCAGTGAATCTTTTCCTTTTCTTGACGGGTTAAAGTCTTACAGGCAAGTTCTTAGTAATGAATCTTTTCCTTCTCTTCCAAAGCCAAGCCCGCCCCCGCCCCCAACCCATTTTTTTTTACCGCAAATATAGTTTTTCACAATTTTTCGGAACCTTCGTATATCAGTTCTTTGACTAAATTTTTCTTGCATATTCGTATAATTTTATAATTTTAGAGATTTGAAAATACACTTTCTTTTTGTGAAGCCTAAGATACTATCAACTACTCTTAGCTTTTATTTGGATTGATAAATTTAAATTTAAGAATTTTAAATTTATTATAACAAATTCATTGAATTTGTTCGAATAATCATTTAATACAATAGATTTTAAATCTTTAAACTTTTATTTTAAATTATTTTTAAAATTATTGTACTTACATCCAAATACAAGCTTAGGTTGTTTAATTTGTATTTGGATTGAACCATGTGGATTAAGAAATAAATTTTGATATATTTAAAATCCATCCTAACGATTAATACTATGGTTCAGAATATATATTAATCAATTATCCTTACAATACAAGTTCAATAAATTTTATTATTATGGATTGAAAGTCTTAATTCTCAATTAAGAATTAGTATATTATAAACCTGAATTTGATAAATACATTCTAAAACTAGGGCAATGTTAATTTTGTCAGATTTTTTTTATTATTATTACCAACTTTTTTGGGTAAGAATTGGTCTTCTCTAATTTATTTGAACTTTCTCCACACTGGGCTGCTCCTTCGTACGCGAGATATAATTGGGCCGCTAATAAGGAATAGAAAATATAACGTGACAGCCGAAAGGCAGATGTTCAGTAGTTTCATTGAACTATGTTTTTAAATTAAAATATATCTATATTTTTTGTTTATCAATTAAATTCTTTTCCACACCGGATCTAAGTCAATGCACTACATAATCAATTAGGGTATATGTAGGAAAAATTATAGTCTCTCTACCATAAAATAATTATGATTCAAAGATAATCGATTAAGTATAACATTATATGTACACGGGTCATTCTACTACTAAGAATTTCACCCTCAAAGTTCTTTTGCAAGGCTCAATTTCCAAGAATGTCGGGAGATCTAGAGTTCCCAAATGAACGATCTCCGATCCAACAAAGTCCGATAATGGTGTCCGAACTGGAGAGATGCTAGTCACATCCAATTTCATTTTTTCTAAGAACATATAAAAATATTATGTCCGCCTAAACCCCCATTGTCAACGAGCACCTTGTGTGCTGACCCACGACAAAAGTACAAAGTCAAGCCCTTTAACAATTTGGCTAATATATCATATTGATTTTTTTAATAATCTTGATTTATACAAAGTTTGAAATCTTAAATTCTTTTAATTAAATTATTCATCATTATACTAAAAAAGTAATTAAATTGATTAATTAAGAAGAGTAATTTTCAGGGAAGTGAGGGAGTGACTTCAATGGTACAAAAGAGGAAAAAGTGTCAGGGTTTCACATGAGAGTCCACTCGGAGCGCAGACTGACTTTCAATTAATTTCTTGTGCTGGACACAAGGGAGAAAAAAAAAAATCTTTCCCGAAGCAAACCACTTCTGATTATGTTTTCTTCCATTTCCCAACTCCTTTGGCCTCTTCCATCTTGGACTTTGTGCTTCGATTTTTTTTTTTTTTTGTGACTGACATTTTATCCTTATAACCAATACCTGCTGCATCTCACATTTGAATCTTCTGAAAAAGCAGTTCAAATTTTTTATAGGTTTTTTTTATCTAATTAATACTAAATTATTTTGTTTTCACAGTTAAAAAAAAGTTAAAATGCAAGGAGAGAGAATTTTGTTTTTTCCTATGCAGATTATGGCCCATCCCTGCACAGTAGGAGTTCCACTGATCACAAGCAGATTTCTTTATATTTGCATGTAACATGGATATTATACAGACTAGAGAATCTTTCCAATTTATCCTATTTGCAATATTGCAAATGCATTTGTTTTTACTTATTTTCATAAAATATATATATATATATATATTTAAAATTTTAGGTCGAACTTAAAAATGAAAATATACATAACAAATATTTTTTCAGAACTACTAGCATTTCATATTTTTTTTATGCAGAAAACATTGTAAACAAGTATATTTTCATCTTTAAATCTATATAATTACACACTGGAATATAATTAATCCAAAACTAAATTTATTTTTTCACAAAAATCTAATGAAAAGATATTCAAATCTTGAAAATACTGAAAACATAAAAATAAGATTGAAAATGAACCAGCAACACATATTGATGAGATCGTGACATATACTATGATGCGATAATCAATTTATGTCTTCGGGTCCAGACTATATTTAACAAGAATCAAAATCAAGACAGTATGATGAATTATCTATCGATTTTTTAAAAGAAAAAAGCAAAAAAATCCGAGTTTTCCTCAAAAGAAATTTGTTGTTGGATTAATGGAAATTTTGCTGTTCGTGCCATGGCCAAAAATCCTGGTTTTCCTCCATGCCAGTGAACATGTTGCAGAAGGGCTCGTTCGAGACCGGGGTATGATTAATCTTGTGACCCTGGAAGTGATCATCAGGTCTTGATGAAGAGTGGTGGAGTTGTGTTAGAGTAGCAGCTCCAGGACCAACTGATGAAGGGAAAACGACGGGGTGTTTGTTGTTTGGATGATGATATATTGTGCTGTCTGTTGATGTCGTGTTAAGGTTGACATGGCAACTGTTATCATCACTTCCATTGCTCCAAGAACCCTCATTGTCTTTGTTGAGGTTAATTGTCCCGGATCCAGTTGACCCTCTACTTTTCAGGGCCAACAACTGCAATATAAAGAGATTAAAAGAACATTAATCATGGAGTGGGATTTTTGAATTTCGAGGAAATTCATGTTTATGAATTTCAGGTTGACAACCAATAGTACTCACTGCTCAAATTTTGATTCTTTAGAAAGAAAAGAAAATAACATTTCTGTTTGTTTAGAATCTAGATCATGGGATGATAAAGTATATATCAAAAGTGAATTCAAGAAAATGAAAATAATGTTCATATGGCCAAATAAAAACAGAATTGTATTAAACCTGTGAGTGAAGTTTCTTGTTCTGAGACTTGAGGGCATTATTATCAGCCTTGAGTGACTCAAACTGTCTCTTCAAGATATCATAATCCTTCTCCAATTGCTTAGTCTTCCACCGGGCCCTTCTGTTCTGAAACCATATAGCAATCTGTCGGGGCTGCAGGCCCAAAGCCCGAGCCAGCTGCATTTTCCTCTCGGGCTCTAACTTGTTGCCTAACTCAAAGCTCTTCTCCAGGGTCTTCACCTGCTCCAGATTCAGCCTCCTCTTCTTCTCTCCCAGAAGTTGACATCCATCGTCCGACATGTCGTCGTCGGGCAGCAATTCTTCTGCCCGATCCAGCCCGGAAAACGACATGGATCTCCTCATCAGAAACTGGGAAACATCTGAACAAATTTTACTAGAATTAGAATTTTTTTGGTAAGAAAAAAAGAATTAATACACCTTATAAAACATGGTACCATGTAAGTCTTGAGGAGCACAAGATGATGATGAGGGCAAATGGCCGTCTTCATGGTTCCTGAACATGGATTCTGCTGCAGGGACAAAGGCCATAAAAATCCACACACTCTACACTTTCTTTGTGTGTTTGTGTGTGAATTTCTGACGGTGAAAATCTGAGTTTATGAGGAGAGATTTTGGAGTGGGAACATGGGTGGCAAGACTGGAAGCTAGAGATAATCTCAATTGAGAGAGAGAGAACGTGAAGTGTTATTTTTTATTTATTTTTTTCTTATTTCCCTGGAAATTTTGTTATGGACGATTTTACTTCTCGGACATTCTTATATAGTTTTTTTTTTCTTTTCCTTTTTCAAAAGTTTATATTGATATGGGAAATTAATGATTGATCCCCTTTTTTTCAATGTAAACGGGCAGAAAAACTTGTAAGGATATAACTAAAGCATAAAAAAATGTACTTCTTGTAGTAGTTTTATCAGAAATTATTGCTGCTTAAGTTCTGTTTTATTGTTATTGCAATGCCTTGAACGTGAAATTATTAATGAATTTCAAAGGAATGTTTGCAATTGACACGTAAAACCAACTCAAATTGTTATTATTTTTTTCTTTTGTTTTCTTGATTTTGGAGTTTTAATTTCTATGAGATATATTTTTGTTGTCCACGTCTAATTATTTACAATATTAACTAAAATTATACGACATTAAATTTACAAAAAATAAATCTAAATTCTAAAAGAAAGAAAGGACTGCCTAAAAATAAGCTGAATCTGACCACTCTCCCATTTGGGCTCTTTCCTTGTGTTTTCTTAAACACAATAATCATGGTTTTTGCAAGTAAAAAGTTAAATCTACACTAACAATAACTTATCATTTTCGATATATCTTTATATATAAACAATTAATTTGTTGCATTGGTGATGCAAAAACCACATTTTAAATTTTATATAAAAACATATATTATTGCATTAATCTCAAAAATATTGCATTAAAGAATTAGAGAAGGCAATTAGAAAATGGTTCTTCCTCAGGGAAAATTATTGCTGCCAAATTTAGAGAAGACACAAGTGACTTACAAATCCCCACATAATTAATCTTGATTTGAAAGAGTAATGGTTGTTCATCAACGATGTCTTGTACAAATAGAGCCCAATTTTTTATTTGAGTCGCACTCGTGTTACATGTTAAGAGTGCAAACGAATGGAGTGGGCTTGAACACGTTACAATTCAAATTTATTTAATTTTTTATCAAGTTTGATAATTTGTAATTGAGTTCAGTTTGATTGTTAATTGAGTCAAATTTAAACGAGTTTTAATCGAATCGAACATAATTCAAACTTCCGAATAACTTAATCTTTTTACACAGTTTTTTATTTTTCAAAAATCGAGTCGAGGTCGGACCGATCTTAAAATCTTATCGAACGAAAAAAAACGTGTTCAAGTTTGATTTATTAAATTTATGAATTGAATTCAAACAGTCTTTTAATGATCGATTTCGAATCGAATATCGAGTATCTTGGTTTATTTTTAAACCCTATTGAATATTTCTATCAATAGAATTTTATTATATGCTTTGTTTTAGAGCCATTCTTGATCTATTTTATCACCTATTTCAAAAAAAGAAAAATTTTGGGACAGAAAGAAGTTGACATGTAAATTTATTTTCATTTAGAACTCCCACGCTTGCATAAGTACTTATTCACAACTTAGGAGCTGATACTTAGAATATTTCTTTCATTATTGAACTTTGAAGAAAGCATAAAAATCAATAGGGTCAATAGATATCAATTTTACCTCCAGAATAGAATGTTATAGCTTAACTCTTTCCCTATATTGGTGCCTGTTATACTTTATCATTCCTTCCAACAAAACTTTGTATACAGAAATCGTGTTTGGCAAAAGATAGAGAGATCGGGAATTCAACTTGTAGGGGTGGTTCAATGGCTCCAAAAAAATCATACCCCAACAAAGCAAACCTATAAAAAGTTGGGTGAAGCCTAACACACCCAAACTCGGTATTGAAATTGGACTGACTGAATATTAACCATCAATGTCTCTCTCATATGAATGATTTTGTTAATATCTTGCAAACTGTGGTTTTAGGGTAATTAATCGGTTCAAAAATTCAATTGGAAAAAATGTCTTCGTGCGAGGAATCTTTTGACTCTGGAATAATAATTGATACAAATTGATAAAGAAAAAAAAATCGAAATTACTAGTATAAATTATTTATTTATTTAAATCGTTAATATATTACATGTTCTCGTAGATACTGCACTCAATACACATGCATGTATGAATTTTGTGGCATGCGTCGTATTTGCCAAAAATAAAATAATTGACACAACATCCAGTACAGTGCAACCCAATTTTACACCAAAAAAAATCAAATTTGACACTACATAACTATGGTGATTGAAAATCTTTTTTTTCTTTTGTTTTTTTGGGAAGAATTATATGAAGATACATGCATGCAAAACACAAAAAAAAATAAAAAATAAAAAAAGATGAAATAAGTGTTTGTGTATATACGTATATATGTATATATATAATGTTATTTTATTGTGAGATGGGGTGTGGGTGTTATTAGGCACCTGCTCCACCTGGTTGTGGCCTAAAAATAAGCTGATTCACATGGGATCCTTAGTTGGAATGTTTTGTGTTCTCCTTTGGGTGTCTCCATATTTTTCTCTTGCAATGTAATGATGTATCTTCTCATCACATGCTACCCTATGCCCATGTGCCTTTTTCCTAAAAATAATGTTGTACATTTTTATGTGTTTTTCTTTCAACCAGCAATGGAGGGCCAAACTTTATATTAAACAATGGTTCTCTTATTCGTATATGTATTCAAACTCTATAATTATCAGTTCTTGAATTCAAATTTCATCATTTTACCAATCTAGTGTATGTTTTAATTATTACAGATTTTATATAGTTATTTATTAACAGAAATATGATATAATAATGTATTTAATTATTTAACTACAAAAAAATTAGAGAATTTATAGATATATTATCCCAAGAGTCATCATTAATCTTAAGACATTCTATGTATTACCAAAATCATCTAAGCCCAGCTTCGCGACAAGCAAAATTAGATACTTTGTTGCCTGCGGGTATGGCGCAGTGGTAAGATATGAGGAGAAAAATGTGAGTACCTTGGGTTTAAATCCTTTTGATAGCAGGAGCGTCGCGTGGCTGTATCCACCCTCCGAGGATCTTTGTCGCGTTGTAAGTGGGTCCATTGAGAGGGTGACCTATACAAAGATCCGATCCAAACCTATATAGAATGTGTCATCATATTTACTAGGAATGTAACCTAGGAAAAGGCCTTTTTCTTTCAAAAATTAATAAGATGAAACTCGAAACTTGGGTTATAAATAAATAAATAAATAAAAGATTAGATACTTTGTTATAGGACTTATCATTGAAACTAATGAGAGGGTCGCCTATCTTTCTCTTCCAAAAGCCCAAAAAGCAAAAAGAGAGAAAAGGACAAAAAGGACCTATATTTTGTAATGACCCAATGGGCCATTTACGTAAATGAATTGGACAACCCTATTTTATTTTATTTTTGTCCACTTTATTTTGCACAGTATTAAAAATACCCAATATACTTCTATTAAATTTTTGTTGTTCTGTTACAACTTTTATTAAAAATATTGAAAATACCCAATGTAGGTAACAATTTTTGTTTTCAAGTATGGAGAAATAGACAGAATAACGAGAAAGTACCGAAATTGTAAATTATGGTACCAAATATAGAGTTAAATTTTGGATAATTGACATAAAATAACCAAACAATTGAGAAATGAAATTGAGTGCCCAATGTTTAGCAAGGCACTAAATAATGTTATGAAAAGGGCTAATATTTTTTGGTCACCTAAGGAGGTTCCTAAAATTAGTCGCACTGGCTATGCAATGAGCACATATATTTATATACCAAACAAAACGTGACAAACTTAAATATGTTATTATAAGAGTGAAAATAACATGTATCATGCACATGACTATTTATTATGAATTATAACAATAGCGCATATACTAATTTTATGTCATATAGGCTTTAATTTATCACCAATGGTGCAAGTAACATGCCCAAATATCATTAATTTGTAACTATTGCAACTAATTCTTGATCTGAATTTAGTGAGAACAATCAGATCTTGTTTGTCTAATCCCAATTTTAACCAAAACGTACCAAATTTAGTTCATTCCATGTAAGATGTGATGAACAAAATTTTGTTTGCTACAATAAAATACATAATGTTTTTATTAAAGTTAGCATGATGAGATACAACTTTTTATTTGTTGTGGAATAACAAGTTCTTATTAACAGAGAGAAATTACATTTTATAAAATTTAATTTACAGAAAATCTTATTTAATTATAATGGATTATTTAAAAGTTAAAACTACACAGAAATCAAATCTAATCATGTTCCTAGAGTTTCCAAAGAATTAATACTGTGTGCTGTGTATATATTTTAGGTGGTTTTTGAAAATAATAATAATAATAATAATAATAATAATAATAATAATAATGAAATTCTAGTACTCATTCTGCACTCTGCGGAGTTTGAGCCATTCAAAAATGACTCCCGCATTCCACGACTGCTTCCTTCCATTCACTTTTCCACATTCTTTTGTCACGCTTCTTTTATCAAACATATCCATTTTCAAACTCATTTTCCTACTTTCAATATTTTTAGAGTTAATTTTTTTTAATAGATTTTCATATAAAAATAAGAATACACTTGAATTAGTTATGTTTCTTTGTAAATATATATATATAATGATATTTTTTGTATGAAAAGACAAAATATGTGAGTAAATTTGAAAATGATATTAGTAAGTGTCTAAAAAGACATGAAATATTAATAGATTCAAAAATAAATTTTAAAAATAAATAAATAGCATATATTTTCAAATAAATAAATAAATATATTTTCTTATTTTTAAATAATTATAATGAAAAGATTCTTCCTGTAAATGAAAGCAACATGGCTCAAAGGGGGGAAATTTGTTGTGTACCGATCATTCCAATTCTTGCTAGAGGGGGTCTTTTGAGTTTTCGTCCATTTCTTCATTCTCCCTTTTCGCGTCTTTAGACAGAGAGAGGGGAAAAATAGAATAAAGAAGGGGAAAAAATAAAAAAGGTAAAGGAAGAAGGTGCTGAAAGGGTCTTTTTCTTCCTTGCCTTCTCGTTTTGATTTCCATTTTTTCTTTCTTGTCCAATTTATGATTCATCGATCCTATTTATTGTCAATTGTCGTTTACATCTATCTTGTTCTCTCTCTGTCGTTGGGCGAAGCTATCCTACTACCATTTTATTAGTGTTTCTTTCTTAATCTAGAATTGGAGGCACGAAAATTCCAGTACCTGAAATTCTTACAATTCTTTTAAGATGTTTTGATTGTTGTAATGAATCAGAATATTGGAATCTCTAACAAATACATTACAAATAGCCCGCTCATTCTTGTACACACGTGTCTTCAATCCATCCTCCAATCCTTTCACTTGAACAACATCACATAAAGTCGTGATTTTTATTCCTTGCCTTGGTTTTTATTGTTTTGGGGGATTTCTTCTACTTTCTCTGATAATGGGTTGTGCATCATCCAAAGGAAAAGTATGCCGGAACTGCCAGTCGCCTTATTCTCCGGTGAGGCGGAGCTCCTCAATGCAGGTGCACCACCCACCTCAAAAAAAGGGGGATAGCTATCATGTGGTGGCTCTTACTTCATCCACATTGGGTTCTTTGAAGCTTGATCCATTGGTTCAGAATCATGTCAAGGAAGATAAAGACAAGTCTAAGAGTCCATTAAATCAGAATCACACTGTTATAGAGGATAAGTTCTTGATTGTAAAAGGGGAAATTCATAAAGAAAAGGTAGCTAAAGAGGAACTTTCAATGGGGTTGATTGAGGCCAAGAATTGGTCTAAGATGATCAATGAGAAAATCCCAAAAGTCATTCCTAAAACTCCTATTAGAACGCCGCCGGGAGAGCCAGAGATGGTCAATACTTGGGAGATGATGGAGGGCCTTGAAGCCATTACTCGTCTTAGGCCGGTTCATCATATCCCGCCAGCCAATCCTTTTCATCTCAAGCCTCTGGATGGTGAAAAGAAGCCAGCATTGGCCGACAAGGATTGTGCATTGGTAGAAGAGGATGAGAAAAATGTGAATTGCATTGGCTCGGGGAACAAGATTGTGCCACGTGATAAGGACAAGTTAACTGTGTATTTTACGAGCCTAAGAGGGGTGAGGAAGACATACGAGGATTGTTGTCATGTTCGAGTGATTTTAAAGCTGTTAGGAGTTAAGGTTGATGAAAGGGATGTATCCATGCATTCGCAGTTCAAGGAGGAGTTAAAGGAGTTATTGGGAGAGGGGTTTGGTGGTGGCGGCTTGCCAATAGTTTTCTTGGGACAGAAATGTATTGGCGGGGCTGAGGAATTACGGCGGTGGAACGAGGAGGGAAAGCTGGAGAAGATGGTGGAAAATTGTGAAACTGTGAATAATGGTGGTGGGAATAGTGAAGTTTGTGAAGCATGTGGGGATATTAGGTTTGTACCTTGTGAGACATGTTCGGGGAGTTGTAAAATCTATTATGAGGGTGATTATGATGAAGAAGAGATAGGTGAAAGTGAGCAAGAACATGGTTTTCACAAATGCCCTGATTGCAATGAAAATGGACTCATACGGTGTCCGGTTTGTTGTGATTGATTATAATGAGGCAAGCTAGATTTTTCTTTCTTGAATTTTGGTTTTACTTTTGAGAGTTGTTTGTTTGTACAGTGAGGAGTTCTCATAGTTTTGCTTGGAGATCAGAATGAAGTGCAAGAGAAGACAGTGACAAATGTTGTGCTTTAGATGGTTGTCATTTTTTGTTGTAGAAAGCATACCCCTATTAGTTTCTTTCTCACCATGCTTTTCAGATAACATGTAAAGTTGTTTGCATTGATTATCCCTGACGTCTAAAATTTTATCGGTAAATTGTACACAAATAGTAGTAATTAGTGTAATGTAATAAAAAATATAGTAGGATTTGCAATAAAATATCATGTACTATAAAATTATTTTATTTTAGAAAAATCATTAATTGCTACTAAAGTTTGGTGTGTTCGATATCAATCATACAGAATTAACAATTATTATTTAAAAAGTCTTTATCAGTCACGGTACTCGTTAACTAAACTTGCATTCAACATTAAATTCAAAATTATCACATTACACTCAAAACTAAGGCCTTATTTGTTTATTTTTGCAAAAGCATCTTTTTAGTTTTTATACTATTTTAAAAATAAAAATCATAATTATTTCATTCAATCTCATTGAAAATAACTCATTTTATATTCTCATTTTTTCAAAAAAAATAATTTTCAACCCTATAATATTTTCAATTTTCGACTTTATATTATATTATTGGAACTCACCATTATCAACTACATCCAACTAAAATATTATTATTTTCAAACTAACTTACTGCCTATAAATCATTTTAATAAATTATTATATTCAAACTAAAATGGACCATATTACTATTAATTATATCTAATTAATATATAATTATTTTCAATAAATATCATTCACGTAGATTCCTATCATTTATATATTATCTTAATAAATTATTATATTTAAATTAAATACTCAAAATAGATTCCACTGCTACTAATTTTTAGAATTATTATGTACATAAATCATGAAAATAATATCACTCAAAATATATAATCAAACACAATTTTATTTTTATTAAGTTTTATTGTAGCAAAAAAAAATTAAAAATATACTCAATCGAACAAATTCTCATTTCAAGTCTATAAATTTTCTATCAAAATTCAAACACCCCAAAGATTTTCAATTTTCACACTATAATCAATGCAACTACAAAACTCCAATGAAAACTCTGGGAACTGAAATTTCACATTGAAAATGTAACCAAACAGCCCCATAGTTTGTTGCCAATCGATTGTGGTCATCTCAAACATTCTGGGCAGGTGGCAATAAGTCGCTAGTCATCTAATCACCATGTGGATCTTGAATTCAGGAAAACAACGGCAGGATAAATCCATCCTGTCATCTAATCAATCCCTTTCACTGGAAGTTTATTGTAACTCACAAACAGAAGCCAACAATAATAAGCCAGCAAAAGAAGCAATAAGTAATAAAGCAATTGTTTTTCTAATCAGATTCATGTGCCATTTATTTCTCCACCTATCAGATTTACCCCCACTTTGTGATGCATGTGGAATGACAGTACCTATCAGATATTGTCATTCTATCGATTTAAAATGCATTAAATTAAGTGACAGTTTAATTTAATTTTATATACATTTTCTTGTTTCAATATCGATATGAGATAATCAACCCTCATCATAATAAATTTTCGATATGAAAAAATATGATATGCTCAAAGGAGCGCCGGTATAGACTTCCCACATATGGCGCCAGTGAATCGTGCCCTGTTAGATACTCTCGATTCTGCTGGCCACAACTTATCGTAATCTTATAGTGCACGGATTTAAAACACATCATGCAAAATGAGATTTAATTTAAACTTATAATTACATCATCTTCTTATTCCAATATCGATATGGATGGCCAACCCCACCACAACAACTTGATTACAACATTGATTACAACATTTTTTCATAGTCCAACTGTCATTATTCTATTGGGCTATCGTTAGTTGCTGGCCATCAACTATTTGACCCAAGGAAAAATGTATGGTCCGTTAGGCATGTAAACATGTAGCGTTTTACCCATTTAGGATCAAATCGGGTAGGGTCGGTTACTAGCAGGCGTAGCATGGGCCTATTTAACGTATGAGTTGGGTAAGGTAAATCTCTACCCATTAACGGGTCTAAATGAACCTAATTAACTAATTAAGGCATGCTCTAAGGGGTAATTAGTTCGGCCCGTTTCAAGACGCAAGCGCTTTATATTTTTGTCTCTGGAAAACCAAATAATATTTGCTTATAATAAGACTAAGCTTTAAAAGATCGAAATATTCAGCTAACTGATTCATGCATACTAGTGCTAGTGTAATAAATCCATTTTACCACCCATAAATATTATTTTCTTCATAACCCATAAAACCCAAAGTATTACTTATTAAATATGAGCATTGATGCATATTTTGAAATTGTAAATTAATTAACATTTTGAAGATATTCAATATTTCGATTTCAATTTAGAAAAAAAAATATCATGAAATTCTATAGTAATAATTGAGAGTTTTGAATAAAACTTTTAATATTTTTAATTACCAGAATTATGCATGTTTTAAACAAATATATGTATTTATGAAGTATTCGGTAAAATTTTTGTTGAATGATATGATAACAAGAGCACACATTAAAAATAGTAAAAATAACTATAATTTGATGGTAAAATAACGGCTAAACATCACAAAAATTTGATTAAAACAAATTTAGTACAATATTGATAAAATCTATCATTCAGAGCTATATAAAGTTCCAATAAGGATTAGGTTTATTAACATGGTATCTCTCTTGACTTCATTTTAACACGTCGAATTTAAATTTGTTAGTTAAATGTTGACAGTACTTAACTTATAATATTTGATTTTGATAGTTTACAAATAGACGGAAAAAATGATGATGATATGTTTACGACATTACCCCTGTAAAATTTCAAAATGCATGTATAATTTAACAGTATATTCAAGATAAGCAATACTATAAATATTAGGTCAATAATATACATATGATTTAACATCTCTTACTGTGTCGATGCTCATTGATTCAAAATTACAAAAAAATATGGAAAAACACATTAGATGGAATATCATTTTTAATTTTGTTCAGTTAATAAGAATATTTTATATCTCATTATTTATTACTTATTAGAATGACTTAAAATAAAGTAGCATTTCTTCAAAACTTTCTCACTATTTATATAATTTTTAACCTGGTTACAAATCTATTACTCATATTTCTTTTATAAGATGTCTCGATAGCTCTGTTTTTTGAAATAAGAATATTTCTAAAATTAATCTCTAACTTAAACTATTCGTGAGTATATCCTTTGGAAAATATTTTCTCAATTTTTTTTTCACTATTATATTATTTTTAACTTAGTAGTTGTAAGGGTTATTTTCATTATTGAGTTTATGTCTTGTATCATATATTATTTAAAATATAAAATATTTTAATATTATTCAAACTTTTGAAATTTTTTGAGAATATTAAAAAAATTCAATGAAAATTTTATAAAATTAAACTAAAAGTTGTATTTCGCTTCCAATATTTAAAAACCTGAGGTTTTCTCCAAATTTCAAATTTCCACCGAAATTTAATACGTGGATATTACTGATACCTCCTCCAATAAAAAATCCAAATTTAAAAAATAAATTAAAAATTGGGCACAGTAATTTCATTTAATTTCCTGCTAATTCCAAAACCTAGCCAAATCACTATAATAATCCAGATCTCAAGAGCCATGATTGTTGTGTCTTAGGTACACACGTTTTATCAGAAGTCATTTTTCAAACCCAGAAACTAAAAATGACAGATTATAGACTGGATTAGTAGCAGTCAGACCGACTATGACATACATTCCACCGGCATTAATGTCGGTGGTCCTAATCACTCCTTACTGGCTAAACACTGCTGAACGCCTCTTCTTAATTCATTAGCTGTAATTACGTATTTGCTGATTAAGACACGAGTTTAAGCCAGAAAGCATTGTCCCTTTCTCGGCCCCCTGGGTCCCTTTTGGATTACTCACTAACCTTTTTTAATTACAAACCAACTTTTTTATTATACGATAATAAGTAAACACATATATATAGTATATATATAGGTATAGAGAGAAGAGCGAAAATATATATTCTTTTTAAGGATAATGGTAAAAATATATATATATTTTTAATTATATGGATTTATGAAGTACAATTTTATTATTTTTAAATGGATTAAATTTTAAATTTTAATTAATTTATATATAATATATAGACATATAAATTTGAGGGTTGCCCACATGAAATATGAAAAAATACAGGAAGATGCAGAATTGAAACTCTACCCTATCTATAAGAAGTTAGATCAGATACACCACTCTTAGTCTATGTAATTATTTATCATATTTTATAATTTGTTGAAATTAGTTATTATTTAAATTTAATGACGATTCACGTGTTTGACTTATTTACTAAAAATATTAATATATCTCTACTATGACAAGGAATGTGATGAAAATCATTTTTGTGTCATGTGCTTTTCGTTGTACACATATCTTGAATTTTATGTAAGGAAATGAAAAAGGTAAAAGAGAAATTTATTTTGATAAAATTAATTATTTGACTGTAAAAGATTTTGTTTCATGTTAATCTAAGACCAAAAGAAATTTTAATGATAGTTTAACTTGATATGTTAAAAAACCTTGGTCATTAAAAATAAAACTCTGCCCTTTGTTTCAAGGAAAAAGAAAAGGAAAATATAAATAAACTATCAAAATAGAATATGATAAATATCTCTTTTCTTCGTTGCAGCAGTGTTTTCATAACATGATCGGTAATTAAATTGATTATGCTATTGGTCAATGGTTCAACTGGGCGGTCCAATCGATCTAATGAAAATTGACTACATTTATCATCATATTGTGTAAAAGAATAATGTAATAGATTAATTATTATGTATTCAATTAAAAATAAAAAAAAATAATCAACTAAAAAATTCAAAATTCAAATAATTATATACATATAATCAAATATCAAGTTAAAATTTATTTAAAAAAATAAAATATAATATAAAATAAATTTTGACAGATTTTTTTGATCGATTCAATTTCATTTTTAATTTTTTATAGCCAGTTAGATCGAATGGACCATTAGTTTCTAATCCAATCAACCAATTTGATTCGTCGATGACGACTGATCATGTCTTTTAAAGATGATGCATAAGAAAATTGGAAAAAAGTAAAATGATTCCAATGTGATGTAGACTTGCTTGCGGAGGAATACACAAAAAATTTAGTCAAAAAAAAAAAAAACAATTCCAAGAGTATATAAAATAAAAATATTTTCTCTGTGTAAAATATTTTATTAAATATATAATTAATTTAAATTATATACACATGTATGAATATATATATCAAATACAAATAAAACACAAAATTGAAATTAAAAAAACAATCTGAAATAGAAGAAACATAGTAAATACATACGAAACAAAATTAAAATTCAGGAGAAATTACAAGTACCCACCTTCATTATCATGATACAACTTTAATTAATTACAGAAATCATATCTACTAATACCTGATTAAGCCCAGAGGCCACGGCCCAGAAAAACATATATTTAGCTAATAAGACTCCTCAATTATTACATAATTAATTAGATTAAAGTCCTAATTATTGCGGCCTCGGGGCTGTCAGCATCTATAGTAGACAGCAGCTGGGATAGCCTCCCACTCAAATCATCCATCTCTTTCTGCAAGTTTCTGATGTAGGTGCAAGTTTCCTGAAGCACTTTATTTGCTGATGCCTGCTCAATAACATCAACTTAATTGTTAGCCAAATTGCTTCATTATTAATTTTTTTTCCTAATATAGGAGTATTAGTTTAAAGAAATTCATGTTTAATCGATTTAAATTTTCTATTTCAATTTTGTGCTGTATATGTCATGTATATATAATTAATTTTAAATATATATTTAAAAAAAATATTTAACATATATGACATGTGATACGCAGTATAAAATTCAATACAAAAAATTGATGTTTGGTGCCGTATTTTTCTAGACGAAAAATTATGAATATTTCCTGGACTTCTAGTTTCGTAGATTGTTTGTGGTCAACTCTATATTTGGACAAGCAGAATGATACGTATGTTGTGTTCAAGGTACCAGTATATATACTTTTTAACACAAACATTATTTAGGTGTATAGTCCCTTCGGCCTGGTCTGGAGCAGCACATATACAGAATGGGTCGAAGGATTTTAAACAATCTATGTACTAATTCATGCTGTGTACATCCGAAACATTTTTTTCCTTCAACTGTGACTTAGAAATTAAATCCTACAAAGAAAAATAGAGAGAGTAATAGTAACGTATATATGTTACCTTTTTTATTTATTTTTTAACTTTTCTAAGCACCAAACTTATGTTGCATGCATTTTTAACCCGCATTATCAAATTGCGTTCGATGTAAGCTGCATTCTATAAATATGGGTATAAACGAATCGAGTCGAGTTGAACATAATATTATTTAAATTTAATTTAAATTTTTTATTAAATTTGAGATGACGTTTGAGTTTGGCTTGACTGTTAAATGAGTCAAATTAGAATAATTTGATATTCTTATATATATTTTTATCAATCAAGTCGAATTCAAATTGATTTAATATTATGGAACGAAAAAAATTTCAAACTTGATTTGAATCGATATCAAACGAGTTTTTAGCGATTGTTTGATTTTTCACTCTGAACTATATATAGATATATATAGATACACAACCTTTAATGCAGGTGTAAATGCATAAGCAAAAGTGAACATATACACATATATCCAGAAATAGATCGTAAATATGCATGTACAAGTACATTGTATACCTTGTTGGAGCGCCTAGTGTTGCGAATCTCAGGAAGGAGTTGATGCAATTTGGACACAAGTTCAATGATCTGATCATCTGTTATCCTCGAACTACCACTTGACTGCCTTGATGACCTTCTCCCAGACATCCTTAAAATATTACCTACTACTCTTCTTTTTTTTTTTTCTGACTACTATAAAACCAGCAAATGAAAAAGAAAGCACCCTGTGAAAAGTTCAGCAGTACACAAGGAAAACCAGAAGAAGAAGTGCATATATTTATATATATACAAAGAGCGAGAGAGACACACACAGATATATATATATATATATATATATATATATATATGTGTGTGTGTGTGTGTGTGTACAATAAATTGTTGGAAGATATATATAAAGTGGGGAACTGGGTAGTAGCTAGGAGGAAGGATAAGAAAATGATAAGTAATGAGAGAGTAATAAAGTGCAAAGGACCACACAGGAGAAAGAGATTACTGAGAATAAAGGAAGGGGATTCAAAGACAGAGAGAGAGAGACAGAGAGAGAGTACAATAACAAAGACAGTGATGTTGGACATGAAGAAGACAAGTGCATTGGGGAAAAGCAGTGGTGTAGGTCTTTTTATTTTTTAAGATTAATTTGAGAGATAAAAAGAAATGGAAATGTATAGCTACATATATAAACTTTTTGATTAAAATTTTACTTTTTTCAGTGTTCCCAATGGGGGGTGGCCTTTGATATCTCAACATGGTTTCAAAAAGTTAATATTTTGATGTGGTTGTTTATTGTACTAACAAAGTGGGGCCTTCATGTGTATGTCTCAATATGCAAGACCATGTGATTATTGGACACTTATTTATTAACCCTCTCTCAGGACAATTTGATGAGACGCATACTAATTCATGCCTCCTACTACTAGTTTCCACGAAATTTACTCACTTTGGGTACATGCCATTGATTGTATCATTCGTTGTCTTGATTTTGTACGTTTTTTGGAATCACAAGGTATGAGATACTTGTCATTGAGTAACAAGTTAATTCTCCTCCATTTTGAAATTGTGGTAAATCTGAATCTTGTCTCATTCGATACATATATAGTACTAGTAGGTACATGTATTTTGTGTCAAATATAATTTTTTTAAGTAAATAAAACATTTGGTATAAGATTCATACATTAATTACATGACATTGAATGTAATATGAATTGAACCTTAAACGTGGAATCGTTATGGTAGAGAATGTTAAATGCACAAACTTCTATGCACATCTACGAATAGGTGTTCGGATGCTAACAAGACGTGGCATTTGCAATTTGCATACTAGCTACTTGATTCTCGACTCAAAATCGATTATTAAAGTTTTGTTTAAGTTTGTTAATTTAACAAATCAAATTTAAAACACATTTATTAGTTCGATAAAATCTAAAATTCGATTTGAGCTCGACTTAATTAAAAATAAATAAAAAATATATATAAAAAGATCAAACTACTCAACACCTTGATTCACATTCAACTCGATTGAAATTCGACTCAATTAATCATTAAATTAATTTTAAATATATTTTTTTAAACTCAATAAAAATTCAATTCGACTCGATTCGTTTATACTCATAACTATATATATATAAATCTTATGATATAAGTACAAATGTATGGTAGCTAGAGTATAATATACAATAGAATACATACATGGCATCTGCATACCACAGCATATCTAAATAAAATAACAGTTGAAGATTTTGTAACCTAGTTTAACTAGTACTTTTAACAACAATGTTGGACTATTGCAACTAAAAAACGAATAGTGTAAGTCGTGTGACAGTAATAATGAGCAAGTGATCACATGAAAGGCACGTGACTCTGTCACTATATCTGTTGGGGGGTGATAGAGATAGGAAAGGTACAACTACAATTTCACTCCCCAACGAATGTACAACAAAAAATAAAATAAAGGGTTCCACCAAAGTGTGTGTCTCTCTCTCTCTTAATTAATTGTTTTCCTCCTTGTTACGGACATAACCACGAGAGTGTTGCAAGTTTCATTGTCAAAAATAATGTCACATGCCTTTCCCAACCACCCACCACGCGACACGTGGAGTAGTACATGCATAAGATTTTCGAAAAACAGGCAGGGAAATTAAATAACCTTGCTATAGTCGACCCCTTAGTCACATGCAAATCTGATGAGTGATGACCCTAGGAGGGGTGTGCATGGCGCATTTTCCTCCTTTCTTTTTTTATGTAGTTTTTAATTGCTCATAAACTAGTCATTTTTATGATGGAGAAATTTTTATTTGATTTGTATCATGATGGTTAATGATGTTTTGATGATGAGATTATCATTTAAATAGTAGTTATGTATAATTTAAAATCAAAATATATGGGATTTCAACGACCCTTGTTCTCATATCTTGTCTTTCATGTATAAAAAAAACTGCGCACCACACACACACCCCCCGGTTGGCAATGTAAAAACTGCGCACCACACACACACACCCCGGTTGGCACTGTATGATGGATTCAGATAGAATACGAATTCATTTTGTTTGGAGCGGATTTTGAAATTATAAACGAATTTTAGAAAAGATCTTCAATTTTAGAGTTAAATATAACATATATTTTTTATTTATTATATATTTATTTATGTATTGTATATATGTGTATAAAAAATATTTATATATAACATATACACTCACAGACAAAATATAAATATAATATTCTTATAAATCAAAATTAATGTAAAGTTAAAAAATTGTATATGCTTAAATATATATAAAAGCAACAAATATGATTGAATTTTTTAATTTTTTAAAAACAAAAATATAAATTTATAAATAATTAGTTTTTTGTTAATAATATTATTTTATCATATTTAATAAAGTAATATAAATTAAAAAATATTTTTAAAATATTTTTAAAATTATAAAATAAATTTATTGAATCTAAAAGTTTAATCTATCAATTTTCGAATTCGAAATGGATAGGGTCCACACTCCATAAAACCCTTAGCAAGTCAGGTTCTGACAGACCTACACCAAACCCGATCAATTATTCTTTATATATATATATATATATGTGTGTCTGTGTGTGTGTGTGTGAGAGAGAGAGAGAGAGAGAGAGAGAGAGAGTGCACGCGATGGGCACGAGGAGGGCTCAAAATAAATCTTCAAAAGAAAAAGTCAAACCCCATCCAAGCATTCAATCTTCCCTTTATAGAGAATTTTCGTTGGGCTTTTATTTTTATTTAGTTGGTTCAGGCCACATTAAATCTCATGGCCCACCTATTAATACTTTGGGCCAGCAGTGCACTGAAAAATCCTAACAATGAGGGGAAGAGAAACAGATCAGTACTTATTGGGTTTCTTCAGCAAATTATATGTGAACTTCACTCATGATCTCATAATCTCATTTTTATTTTATTCTCGAAATCTTGAAATTTTAAATCTTAAGTTTTAAGAGTAGGAGTTTGATGCTCGCCTACGACGGATTAGATTTTAACTTTCTTGTATCTATTTTTACTTCTTTTTTTCCATAGAAAGGATTCAACTTGCATGTCCATCGCTACTTTATCACCCCCAAGTATATATCATGAGTGAAAACTTTACATTAATGTTCAAGGAATTAGTGGATGTCTAAATGCCGATTAGTCGTGAGCCCAAACCTAATGATAGGAAAAAAAGAGAGCCCTTTTGTTTAGCCCAAATGTAAGGCCAGCCCATTTATTTTTGATGACTTGCCAATAGGTCGGCTGGCAAGTCTGGGCCATTGTTGTTGGGAAACGAGGCACCATTTCCAAATCTTCACAACAAATTACGAGGGGCTATTGTATTTGGTGTCAAGTCTCAAAGAACTGTCTACTCTAAGGTAAATTTTTATTTATTTATTTATTTATTTTATAATCCAAATATCCCATTTTCTGACGGATTAATCCTGAACCTTCAACACACTTGCCTTTAATACCTTGGAGGGAGTAAATCGCGGAATATGTCACTGTACCCTTTTGCGCACAAGAAACCCACCTCACAGTGATTGCATCGTACTAAACTCCGATCGCAGGATCTCACTGTCAGCACGGTGATTGCTTCATACCGAAATTCAGCCGCAGGTTCCCCACCAAGATTCATATCTCAACCCTACCGTTGAAAGCGAATTCAAATTGATAGTTCCACTACTTGAACTGTGCCTCGGAAGCAACTCTAAGGTAAATCTTTAGTCTTTTTTTTTTTTTTTTTCTAGTGAAACAATTTTATACAATAATATATTAGGAATATCAATTATCAACCATTACTTAATAATCAGTCATTAATAATTAATAATAATAATAACCAACAAAAATAACTATTATAAAAATAGACAATCATAGCCATTTTTTATAGTGATTCCAACTTAAAACTTCATAATCTTGGCATATTAACTTTAACAACTTGATGGCGGATATCCACATGTAACAATCTCATGCCATTCTCAATCGAAGCATGCTTCTCGATAAATTTCGACAAAATACGTCTCAAAATTTATGATTTAGGGGATGTAATTTAGCACAAATAAACTCCCTATCTATATTAATTAATAAGACCAAAAATTATTATCATCAATTATTTGTCACATGAACGCAGAGACGTATATAGTGCACTGTCAAACAAACTATTTGAGCAGAAGAAAACAAGACAATAGGGGCAACAAAATCGACAGGTTGATTTAGGAATAGAGACAATGTGATGACCCAATAGTCAAACTTTGTAGACTAATAGCTCAGCTTGCTGCCATCCCCATCGCCCCATAACAGAAAACACAACTCTGACCCCGCACCTTGGCAGAGTAATAAGGTACAAGTGGGAAAAAACATGAAGAACGTGGTTTAGAATCTATTTAAAAAAGTAGGAACGTTGCATCCCTTTAAATCCTACATGGTCCTGTCCGCATTTTACAGTGCTTTCGAAAGAAGAGTTAATTTATGTGAAAATTTAATTCGAATATATAAAAATTTATTTATTGAATTTACTTGAAAACTATATAAAAAAAAAAATTGGTCGCTCTCATAATTAATTCGAAAACAAAAACTTCCAAAAATTTGAATTATTAAAACAGAAAAAACAAAAAAAAAACATAACTCTGAATCATATTTCATTTCTTTTCCAGGGTTGGGGTCCACACTTCTACAGAAGAAAGGGCCGAACTGGGGTTGGGCTTCTGTTCTGCCACTTAATTTTTCGCAATTTTAATCATGTCAATTGTTTTGTTCCTCTCCCACATATATTAGCATCTCTTCATATGTGTTCGATTCACACTGCATCCAATTGTATATGTATTGAGTCAACATATTATATCCACCAAATTACTTATTACATTCCCTAATTTCCAATTTTGAGCCGCACTCTCCCCGCCAAAGGAATACATTTCAATTTACGAATCAATATTATCTTGAAATTAGATTGAGTTATATCTTTTAAGATCAGATCAAGTTGTATTTCTTTGGTTTGAGTCGAGTTAATTTGAAAGTGAAATAATAATTTGAGTTCAAAAATACTTATAAAATGAACGCACAACAAGCTAGCCGGGAGTTAGGTCGAAATATTTAAATTGATAAAATCAAATTAAATAGATAAATCAGAAATATCAATTATCTTATAATAAATCATATGAATATTATTTATAAATGTTGAGATACAGGTGTGACTTCTCCATATTGAGATACGCATCATGAATTGATAGATCTGATATTCGAATGTCTCCGTGAATTAAATGAAATTAAATCAGAACTTTATATAGAAATAAGGGTTTTTTTTTATTTGATCATTTTCATGGGATAAAATGATAAATTTGAAATTCCCTATCAAATAAATCAATAAATAAACAATACATTCTTAATAATAGAAGCGTAAATAAATCGTCTACCATTATACTGCTGGTCCTTTCATTAAATTTGTGGTGAGCATTTATCAGATTATTGATCTGCTTGCTATTTATTTGAGGATTTATCAAGTAGTGGTACTATCCTATAAATGCCCATGTGCCCGATTTTATAATTGGTAATATCCCTGCACATCCACACATCATAAATACTTGACACAGATCAGCATTTTTTGAATTGATCATGACAATTCTGAAGCTTAAAAGATTTGGAAAATCCATTGAGAAGATTAAATAATCAATTTCACGTTCACGTGAAAAAAGTCAGTTGGAGTACCAGAGCCGGACCTGGTCCACTATAACCTCTAATTATTGCTCTCTTTCCAGATGGAAAATGTTATTGCTTCTTATTTTGTAAGTCATTTTTGTGGTCCAATCTTTTTCATTTTCATTTTACTTTTTGGATAATTCTATCTATGATATTTTATTTATTATTTTTATAATTAAATCGATAATAAAATAAATTTTACTATCAATTAATGATTTAATCAATGAAATCGATTTAATTGATGTAATAAAAATTAATTATATTTTTTTATTATATCATATAAAATAATATAAAATTAATCAATTAAAAAATATATTTAACCAAAAATCTATTATCTAAATAACCATAATACATATAATATAATATAATCAAATATCAAATTTAAAGTTCAAACTATCTCAAAAAAATAACAAAATTGGTTCTGAATCGATTTTGATCGATTCAACCTTATTTCTAATTTTTAATAATTAATCGGACCGAATCGACTATCATTTTTTGATCGAATCTCTTGGTCCAATTTGATTCTAAAAATATTAATTTTATTTCATATTTTAAAATCATCAATCCAAATTAAATATATAAAATAACATTATATATAAAAATTGAAATAATAATCCATACACTATTTGAAGAACCCAAATTAAAATGGAGATCATTTTTTTCCTGGTTTCCGCTGCTCCTGTTTTCCCGCCGTTGCTTCTTTACTTCTTTTTCACTTTAACTAGGAAAAAGTTGTTACTTTTTAAAAAAAAGGGTGTGCTGGCATCCCCTGATTGGACTCCCTTCCAGTTGTCTTTATGACATATTGCAAGTACTCATATAGAAGCCCACTTTTGTGTGAATGCGGTACTGATATCAGTTAGATGCTGTCAGCATTTTTTGTTGCTTTCGGAAAGAAGTGGGACAATTTTTCTGAGGCAGATTATACTGTAGAGTAGTACCTTGAAGCGTCATTCTGAAAGGATCACAAGGGTGAAACCATTCTTTGTGGAGATTCAAATAGCAATTCATCCCTTCAAAATTTGGTTATTTGAATTTATGATTCTAAAAAACAAATTTTAAATATTTTATTTATTTAAATTTAATTATTTTAATATTTTATATCGTAAAAATAAATTTTAAGCATTTTTCATCTTCAAAGTATATTTATTATAGTATTTTACTTCTTAATATCATTTTAAAATTAATTTTTTTATGAGTATGCTCTTCGTCAATATACACTATACATTTTATTTTTTTCTTTATCTTTTCATGCAAAAGTAAAGAATAATGAATATTAATTTTTATTATTATTACCAGTGGTGAAGACATGAAAAATATTAGAATTTTTGTTCAAATAATAGTAGTACTTTTACAAATTATATTACAATCGATATTATTTATAGAAAAAGTATCTCTATTTATCGTGTTTTTACCAGTGATGATAATTGAAAAATACCATGTATTTCTTTTACTTTTGTGTGAAAAAATAGGAAAAAAAAAATGCTTGATGATGGTTGAAGACTAATATTTTAATGAAAATTTGATCTTAAATTGACATTGAAATGATAAAATGTTATAATAAATTTAAATTGAGGGAGCAACATACTTAAAATTTAATTTTATAAGGTAAAATATCAAAATAATTAAGTTTAAGATGACAAAGTAACGTGGTAAAATTATTCGATTTTAAGGATGTATTGCCATATATCCTAAATTTTAAGTTTGAATTGGGAAAATTCTAGTATCCAAGCTATTCAATAGAATTACATAAGGCAAATTAAATAGTGGCAAGACAACCATAATTACATTCATGGGATCGGTTCTGCCCATCCAAAAACAACTTGAAACTTTTCACTGTAATGATTAAGTGGCCAATTCTTCCTTAGTTTCAATAATTCAAGCCATATGGACCAAATGAATGTGTCTCCAATACATACAAGAAAGCGATGAGTCTAATCCTTCCCTTCTGTAACTATCCAGTAGCTTGTGTCGGCCTCAAAGATGAAGAAAGTGAAAGTGGCTGTTTTCCAGAAACTGAAGACAACATCAGCAACCACATGGGAAATAGAAAAGATTGTTGAACAAGAAAAAGTCCCTCGAGCTGGAAAGTTGGGTTATGGCCTTTTGCTTTTTCTACAATTGAATAAAAACGACTTGGGCTTGCAAAGGAAAAGGTGAAAGAAAACCAGATAAAAACAGAGCTTATGCATCAGAGTTATTTATATTTTAAACATATACGTACTGGGAATGGAGTTGTCATGCTGAAAGGTAGCCTTCACATCCCCATATCTACAGCTATCATCATCATACAAAAATAGAAATGAAAACAATGGTTAATGGACGGACCCATACTGGTTTTTATCAGATCATCTTTTCATATGCGATGGCGTTGCAGTTGCAAGAGCCTCGAATATGCGCCGTCGGGACGGCTGATTAGTTCGCCATGGCTGCCTTGTTCAACAATGCGTCCATCTTGAACCACGCCAATGTTATCCACCCCGCGTATGGTGGATAATCGGTGGGCTATGACGACAGTGGTTCGGCCTCTCATTAGCCTTTCAAGTGCTTCTTGTAGCACACATTCTGACTCTGCATCAAGAGCACTGGTGGCCTCATCCAGTAGAAGTATAGACGGATCCTTGAGAATGGCGCGTGCTATTGCAATCCTTTGTTTCTGTCCTCCAGAGAGTTGAACACCTCTTTCGCCGACTGGGGTTCTGTAGCCTTCAGGCAATCCACTTACAAACGCGTGCACATTTGCTGCTCGTGCTGCTTCGGTTACTTCTGCTTCAGTTGCCCCGTCTTTCCCATAAGCAATGTTATCGAATATGCTTGCAGCAAAAAGTGCTGGCTCTTGCTGCACCAAACCTATTTTGAGCCGAAGAGACTTCAAGTTTAATCTCCTGATATCTTTTCCATCAATCATAACTTTCCCAGCGATAGGATCATAAAATCTTTCTATCAGTGCTATTACGGAACTCTTCCCTGATCCACTGGCACCAACTAAAGCTTGGCTCTGGCCTGCTCGAATTCTTAGGTTGAGGTCCTTAAAAATAGTTACATCTGGTCGTGATGGATAAGCAAAATCAACATGACGGAGCTCAATATCACCACGAACTGATTCAACAGGCTCAGCTTCAGAATCATCTGGATCTATCCTTGTGGTGCGATCAAGAATTGAAAATACGGAGCCAACAGCTTCTCCACCCCTTATAATCTCGGGAGCAAGGCTCACAGTTTCAGCAACTGAATTGGCTGTAATAACCAAGACTACGAACACCTTAATGACCTTTGAGAAGGTGGACACGCCTTTGCTAACAAGGTGGGCGCCGTACCAAAGAATCAGAGCTTCGGACGCATAAAGAGTCAGCTGAGAGACACCAAACAGCAAACCAGAGCATTGGCTGCGCTGAAGACTGCGACTTTGTGGGACATGGAGTTCATGGCTGAACAAAGAAAGGATTTTCTCTTGGGCATTAAACGCCGCTACAGTTCTAATGTTGCTTACTCCTTCCCCTGCAATCATGCTAGTTTTTGCATGTGCCTTGGCCGTGTCTCCCGAAAACCCTTTGAGGGAGAGTTGCTGCAAATTCAAAAGAAAATGGAAATCATCAGGACACCACTATTTTAGGAAACAACAGATGTCTTCATCCACGAGGGTCTTAATAACATGAAAAATTATGGGCACTTGCACACATGGAACAAACATAAGTGCTTTTCTCAAAGTACATGTGCAAAAGCGGCTATGCATACCTAGTCCATAGATTAAGAAATGGGTAATTGGATATCAACAATAATCAGGTTGAGTTAGCTAATATTCTTATTCCAATCTCCTCTCATTGCTCTAAATTCATACTTTACCATGATGACAATCAATTTGTTTCTACAGGCTAAGAAGAGTTAATTTCATTTTTTGGTTGAGATTTTAAATTCAACAAGAGCCATGCATGAGCACCGACGGGTGGTTGAGTACAACAATTGAAAGAGTCATCTTTCATGCACTAGTGCAATGATTTCATTAACTATGTATGTTATATCATTCACTGCGCAAGTAGTATGTAAAAATATTCACAATGCCACATAAAAATATCTGTAAGTACTGATGTGTAAACAGTACCCAAAAGAGGGCACAATTTGGAAGCGTCTGAATCTAATATATGTCACAAGACAAGAATACGGAAGGGTGTGAGAATTCCCATTCCTTTATGACACTCCCTCAAGCAAATACAAATTACCAGTAAAAGAACAAGAAAGAAGATCTATGGCTATCAACATTATCTTACACAAAATGATCATGGGCTGACTGGGATATAGCAAAAATAACAATCAACCCTACAAGTCCCATATTCAAACCCTGCAATCCTCAAGAAATAACTTGGGTCCCAAAAATATCTAACACAACTGATGCTCACTGCTATGCAGTCACAGAGCAAGGTGAAAAAATTACAGCCCAGTGATGGTACTAGTGAAATTAAATAGGCAACTTATGATTTGACTGGGATAAATAGAAGGTAGAACTTATTAAAAGGAAAAAAAAAAATCACATTTCTCAGTGCACTGAAGTTGATGAGCAATAATAGAATCTTACATCCTTTTTCCTCAGGGCTAGGTAATATGCTATATCAATTTTTTAGTTTTAATTCTTAGTTCATGTTGTGTAGGTTTCAAAGAGTCAGGCAGCAGGCAAAAAAAAAAATAGAGTCAGGCAGCAGAACTGCAGAAGCACGTGGAGAGCACCATGGTGTCATGTTGCAATTACATTCTTGTCTTCTAGGGTCAAGAAACCAGTAAATTTGGATTCCAAGATTCAAATATTTGCCACAAGATCTGTTAACTCAATTAAAATAATATTCTCAATGCAATGCCCAAAATGCACTTAGCTTAGGGGACATGAACTTTTTAACACCCATTACGCCATAATTTTTTTAAATGAAATTTCTGAAGTGGGAAGGGGCTTACCTGAGCAAAATTTGCTAGGACAAGTAGAGGGAAGGTAGCCAATATTAGCAGCGAAACCCTCCATTCAACTATGAAGGCAACTATGAAAGAAGTGAGAAGAGAAGTCATGTTCTGCAATATAACGGATATCCTCTCGGCAATGGCAGATTTTACGTCTGCAGCATCGGTAGCTAAGCGGGCTGCAAGGAGGCTTGAATTGTTCTCTTCCTCATCAAACCATCCAACTTCATTCCTCAAAATTGCTGAAAATATAGGTGAAAAAGAAATATTATTTGACAATGATGGGTTAACAAAGGCTTATGTGAGAAGGAAAGAATAATTTTAGTATGCAGGTCTTCTTAACCAAATTTGTCATGCATGTTCTGCCCTTTCTTTATTAGCTTGTTATGGAAACAGGCAAGGGAAAATGCTTCAGAAAGATCCATTTACCTGCGAGCATCATCCTCCTCACTCTTGTAGTAAGGTTTTCTCCCATTATACTGAAGAAGTAGTGCTGAATTAAATATGCAACAACAGCATAAAGACCAGCACCAATATAGATGAAAACATATTCCTTCGTTTTTCGTTCCATGGCAGCTGCATTTGTATAGTAGAATACTTCAATCATATTACTCATCACCAAGGCAAAGGTTGGGCCAATGAACCCAGAAAGAACAGACCCTATGGCTCCCATGATCGAGTAAGGCCACTCAGGAGCATTTAGTTTAAGAAGCCGGCAGAAGTACCCAGCTGGGGCTGGATTCTTCCTATCAGTTTCTGCATTTGAGACCATTTCTATACGGCCATCAGCACCTGTGCTGTAGGAATAGCTCAAATTTCTTAAACTCCCAGAACGCAGGCTAAGAGATTTGGTCGACAATGAATGGCTTAGCCGCGATGAGCGTGTACGGCGGGTTGAAGGATTTGAAAAATCTCTGTTACCCACCATTTCCTGGAATCTAATAAGAGATGCATATGCCCCAGCTTTGGCAATTAGTTCTTCATGGGTTCCAGTTTCAACAACTTGTCCTTGCTGTAGTACAGCAATGGAGTCAACATTTCTTATTGTTGAGAGACGATGAGCTACAACTACTGTAGTCCTCCCAACCATAAGACGATCAAGAGCCTCTTGAACAATGCTTTCTGAACCTGCATCAAGCGCACTAGTTGCTTCATCAAGCAGAAGTATCTTTGGGTCCTTCAGCATAGCTCTTGCAATAGCTATTCTTTGCTTCTGGCCACCCGAGAGTTGGACTCCACGCTCTCCTACCTATATTTGGATTGAACAATTGCATTTAGCACCATAGTCAGAGCAAGAACTGTCAAACGTGAAACAGATGTACTTCACCTTCAGGCTGAAGTGAATATTGTTTAACAAACTAGTAAATCTCAACTCAGCAAAAGCATTCACAAAATCAACTGAAGAACAATTAGTTATATCTAACAATTGTGACAGGAAATTGCTGATGAAACCAACCTGAGTGTTGTATCCATTAGGAAGCAAGGTGATAAAGCTATGAGCATTAGCAGCAGAAGCAGCAGCCTCCACTTCTTCCATAGTTGCATCAGACTTTCCGTAGAGAATGTTCTCAAGTATTGTGGTGGCAAAAAGTGCAGGTTCTTGGTTTACCAAACCAATTTGATTCCGCAACCATTTTAGCTGCAGTGTCTTGAGGTCCACGTTGTCCAGCAAAATTTCTCCTGTCCATCAACATACAGTACATTTAATTTAAATAGTCTTGGATATCAGTCTCAGAATGAGAGGATTTTTTCTAATTACCCTGATTAGGATCGTAAAACCTTTCTATCAAGGAGACAACAGTGCTTTTTCCTGAACCACTTCCACCAACAACTGCAACTGTTTTTCCGGCGGGGAAGAAAATGGAAAAATCTCTAAAGATGATGATATCAGGTCTGGATGGATAGCTGAAAGTTACATTTTTGAACTCAATGTTCCCAATGACCTCAGTCAGGCACTTTCCATCTGATGCATCTTGAATTATAGTAGGCTTTTGCTTGATTATCTCCATCAACTTGTATCCAGCAGCTTTACCTTTGCTGAATGCCCCAAGATTAGAAAATGACTGACCCAAACTCCTGCATAAATCAAATGAATCATAATCCACACATTTTTCCTTTTAGATGGTTCGAGAACTGAGAAAGAAGATTTTATCATAGGAGCTTACATGCCACCAACAATGGCAGAGAAAATAGCCGTGAATGCCTTGCCACCATCTGTCTGCCCACTTCTAATAAAAACACCAGCATACCAGAAAACCAGAGCCCACGACATGCATGCTATACCATAGGTACAGCCTAATCCCAACCCTTTAGCCATTCCAGCCTTATATCCCAGCTTTAGAGTATTTTGTATTAAATCTGAATAAGCACTGAGGGCTTTGGTCTCACCAACATAAGAGTAAACTGTCCTAACTTGTGCAATCGACTGCAGTGACAGAACACGCATTAGTGCACAGAAGGGTTATTCATAAATTTAATTTGTTCAATCCTTTGTAAATTTTCCAATTGTCAAGGGTCTAGACAAATAGTTATTTCTCAAGTCCAGTAGGTCTTGATATCAAATTCTCCACCAGCATTTAATACGAAATCTGTCTTGGCATGTAAATATTCTAGTCACCATAACAGCTATAGGAATGAAACTTCAAAATTCTGCTATTGTTCATTTTAATGAAAAAAACATAATAAGTTACCAATTATATTAAATACTGGTGAGGGCCACACCTTCTACCAAAAATGAGAAAAAGTGGTATTAAAACCAGAAAGGGAGGGGAATTTACAGCTGAACATGTTAAGAGCATCATTGCATCTTATGGTTGCATAATAGAGGACTCAGAACAGGCTCTCTAGTGAAATTTCATTCCATTCACAAGAGCATAGCTTTGACAGTGGAAAGGATGAAAAAAGATGGAAAAGTAAACAAAAAGCAGTCATTTTCTTCCAAGCTCACCTGCTCGGCAATGATACCAGCACTTGCATAGGATTCGCGACTCTTGGAGGTGAGTCCAGTAAGAGTATAGGCATACAGACCCCCAGCAAAGGCAATTCCAGGAATCACAGCCACACTGAGTAGAGCTAGCCTCCATGCTGACACAAAACCAACCACCAATCCCGCCAAAAATGTTGAAAGATAATGGATGAAATTTCCAACCTAGGATCACAAACACAAAAAAAAAAAAACACTCACCATACTTCCGGACATCAAAAACACTAAATAAATTGGTAAGCTAAGGTGTCCAACAGTCGTTTCAAGAACTACTTGTTGTAAACGCAGTAAAAGTCTAATCAAACACAAGATAAAACTCAAAACTAAACAACATTAGCATTGAAGATATCCAAATTGGCCCCAGGGTCTACAGTTGCAGGAAAGTGAACCCAAATTAGATCTCAACTGGCAAAATAGAAAGATGGTGGCGCAGGTTAACTGCCGTGCGCCACAGATTGAAAAGTGAGAATTTACTGCATGGGCCCGCATTTATGGCCGCCAACGGCCCTTCAAAATGATCCCTTTTGCCTTCTTTAATAGTGCAAGACTTGTCCAATACTAGATTACACCGTTTTGTTTTGATAGGTAATACTAGATTGCACCGTTACCGTTCAGAAAACACATTAAAAGTTAACACTGTGGGATGTGTGTGTGTGTGTGAGAGAGAGAGAGAGAGAGAGATGAGGGTAGCAGAAAAGAAAAGGGAAAACAAAACCTTCTCGCTGATGGCATCTTGCACGAGCAGAGTATCCGTGGAGACACTGAAAACGATATCCCCAGTTCTTGCATCCGTATCAAAGAATCCCACGTCCTGTTTCAACACTGCCTCCAAATATCTCCTCCTCAGCTCACCCACTTGCCTCTCCCCAGTGTACATCCAACATGCAATCTCTGTTTTTGTTCATCCATAAACAACAAAATGTTCAACTCAACTTCCAAGAATGATAAAAACAAGCGATCAAATATTTGAATCAAAAATGGATTTTTGAAAATGAAAAAGAAAACAGATAAACGATAGAAATAACTACTACTAGTCTACTGATTTCGAGGTATCAACAGTGAGAGAGATGTGTAGTGAGATAATATAAAATAGGGACATATTTAGGAAATCGACAGGTGAGGAGGAAAAAGACAGAGGGCCGGTCCACGGACCACGTGCGACTGATCCGAAATGAACTGGCTTGGAACAGTTTGAAAACAAAAACACTTGAGAAAAGATTACAAAAATGCTAGATACAAAAATAAGAAACAGAGGTTAAATGACAAATGAAATGCCACAGATCACCAATCCCACCTGCGTAGGATGAAAAGCACACTACCAATCCAAGATACACGAAATACAGAGCATACTGCATCAAATGGCAAAAATCAACAGTCAGATCTGACTATACTACACAAAAATTTTAGAATGGATGAATACAATGATACAAGAATGCAAACCTTGGCAACTTCATGTGTCATTTTGTGCAAATCCATTTGGTTTTTACCAAAACCATTAACCATCTCACCGAAAAGTAAAAAGAAAACAGGCATTGAAGACCCGTGTATGATGGCCCCGACGCTGCCAGAGATCATCAAAATGCAGTCATATTTATCTGCAAAAGAAAACAGCTGATAAAACGGCAGGCTCTGCCCTTTCTTCTTCTCTGACTCCGGCATTGCTTTCCCATCAGCTGCCTCCGCCATTTCCCAAGAGAAAAATGGAGTCTTAAATTTGAAAAAGAGAAAAGCAACTAGCTCTCAAATGAATCCACCTCGAAAAAAGAAAAGAAGAAGAAGGAAAAAGATTATTTCTTATAAATAAGTGAGTGTTTCACTGTTATAAATTTGGTGGGGTTTTTCATATTCAGCATTTCGGAGAAGGAATATGAGAATCTTGACCAACAGGGGATCTGAAAGAGAGTGTTCTCTTTTTATACTTGTAGCTGTAAGTTTATTAATTGGCTGAGAGTCGACACTTCCGTGAGTGAGCTTATTAACGGATTCAGTAATGGAGAGAGAAAGAGTGGGCTAACTTTGGGGTTGCCGGCAATGTACTGTATCAGACTATCAGTAAGACTGGTGGTCAAACGAGATGGAGAGATGGAAGAGAGAGAGAGAGTATGGCAGTGAGGAGTGAGATTATTTACTTATAGAGGATAGGGGTTGCTGGGTTTAGGTCTTTACAGTTAACCATGGGTTCGTAAAAAAGGTCTTGTCCAGGTTAAAGGGAATCTGCCCACCTTTGCTCAGTTCTGCGGCTTTGATTTTTGTGCTTTTGATATATGTGTCCAAATATATTACTATAATTCCAACCTAGCTATAAATTTTCATCTTCTTGGAGTGTTTTCACGTTTTTAGAAATGGAATTTTTTTTGTGTTAATTTACCAAAGGGGAAGCAAATTAATTTTATTACGGGGGCAGTTTAAATCAAATTGTATTAAATAAATCTCTTTATGATTTTGGTGATTTACTAAATTATTTTGGATATTTTGTTCCCATTTGTATTTCAATTAATATTTTTTTTTATAAAATAAAAATAGTGATTGATTTTCAACTTTCTTTCGAGTAATTCGAACTTATGATCAACTAAATTGTAAGTGAAAGATACTTACCAACAGATCATTTTATCTCATCACATGAGGTAACATTCATGCTACATGTGATATACGTTGTATACTTGAATGATGGACAAATGTTTCAAATTATAAAAAATTGAGTATTCATCCATCATTCACATAATCGATGTATTGTTAACAGGATGTAACATCTCAAAAACCTACATATTAAATGTATTTGATCTACAATTAAGTATTTATTCAAAAAAATATTTTATATATTTGATCTTTATTTATAATACGAAATAAAAGATTAAACACAAATTTAAAATAAAATACATAAATATGTGAATGCACTCCTGTTTGACGTACTATCTTTCTAGCTATAAATTACTTTTACTCAAAGGGTCAGAAAATTATAGGAGTGATGATAAATTGATAATAATAGAGTGGTGGGCTAGAAATGTGATTATAGAGGGACAAAAGGAAGCAACAAGATTTTCTGTAATAATTGGACGTAAATTAATGTTTTTCCCAAGCATGCATGCATGGTTGGTCGGGATACATGTATTGCTCTTTGCTGGGGTTAATTTGCAAAGGATGAATATTGTGTGTTTGTATAAATAACACTCGTCCTAGGTTAGGCCTCGTTTGGTTCAATAAAGGAAAAGAAGACGGGGAAAAGGGAAGGAAAGTGAAATTTACTTTACCTAAGGGAACTTTTCCTTTAATTTGTATTGTATGAATCTCAAATATTTACCTGTACTTTGATACGATAAAAATAAAGTGGGGAGGATTAAATAAATTATTAAAATAAACTTTAATTATTAGTAATCAATTAATAAATTAAATTTGAAAACTTTTTCATCAATAGTTGACTGAGAAGCAAAAAAGCAAGGACAAAAGTGAAATATTTTTTGAATGATAGTATCTAAGAATTACTAGAGGGGTTCCATGTGTTTAAAGCTCGTTGGAATTATAGCAATGCTGCTGTCATCATTTTTTTATTTTTATTTTTATTTTTATTTTTATTTTTATTTTTTTTAGGAAGGATGATGCTTTTAGAAGAAGTAGCAAATAAATATATACATAATTTATTTTTGTAATATATAAAAGTAAGTCTTATTTTATCACTCACGTTAAATGGTTAAATGGTGCAGTAGATAACGTTTGGATAACAGCATGGAGATTAAGAGTTTAATTCTCACTTAAACTTTAAAAATATTGTTTAAGAGATTAGTTCAATTGTATCGCTACTCGAGGTAAAAGTCAGTTATCGAATTGCACACTCATATATGTATATATTATGGACATCACGCGATTGATTTTACCCGATGAGTATCCTTAGGCGTGAACATTCGTTTTAAAATTTATTCGATCATAAGTTTCGGATACCTGAATATAAAAAAAAAAAAAGTAAGTTAAAACAAATAAATATGATAAAATAGAGATAAAGAAAATTATATTTTGAGTAACTCATCATATTTTACTTTTTTTTAAATTAAAAATGTATTTTTTCTTATACGTCCACTTATCTTATATATTGTAACCACGTTAATACATTTTTATTTTGTTAGAGAGATATAAATGGAAATCATTGAATTTGGTGTTTCATAGAGTCGTAGTGATTGGTTTTAAATTTCATATGTAAATTTGTGTAAAAATGAAATCTTTTGTGCTTATTTTGTAAATTATGATATTACATACAACACAGTTACACAAATCTTTCCGTCCTATAATCTAGATTAATATTGATTCTGCCCCTTGGGTGATTAGCATATGCAATGTAAAATCATGAACAATAATGACAACTTGATAATATAATCATTCGTCAGGAAATAGTGGAGAACAAGAGCATTTTATTACAACTCAATTGTACTTACATGCCAAAAATTATTATCCTGCCTTTTTTCTGACAGCGTCATCACTAATATCTCTGAGTTCTTCTAAAAAAATTCTTCAATATACTTTGTATTTTTGTAATTGCACAAGATAAAGTAAATTTATTTGTACTTTTTCATAATTTTATTATAAAATTCTTTCAACTGTGTCTCATACTCTCAAATGTAGTGAACTATTATGTTCAAATTACTACAGATGTAAGCGAATTGAGTCGAGTCGAACATGTTCAAACTTGTTTGATTTTTTATCGAGTTTCAAAAAAATTGTATTTGAAATTGATTTGATAATTAATTGAGTTGACATTTAATCGATTCACGCACGAATCGAGTTCGAGTATTTTAATTTTCACACATATTTTTTTACTTTTTTACCAATTGAATTCGAGTTCGACCAAACTTAAGGTATTTTTAAACGAAAAAATGTATTCAAATTTAGTTTTAAGTTAATGAACCGAATTCAAATAAGTTTTTAACGATCGATCTCAAATCGAGTATTTTTCGGCCCTAGATATTACACGTACCTTATATTAATGCACGTGTATTCAATTTAATCAGTTGCATTGTCATATGGTAAGTTACGGACCTTGTTAAAAAATGTGATTCTTCAATTTCACATTGTTTCACTATTTAGGCTAGGTTAGTTTCCTTGTGCTTGGGCCGAACAATTTTATTTGTTTATGCAATGTGAGACTGACCCACTTTAATTTGAAGTTTGAAGGTTGATTTAGAATTCAATCAAACACTTTTTTAATTAAAATGTGAATATAAGAATTCTACTACTTTAACAATTTGAATATTGAAAAAACCTATATTAAGTATAAAGTAAATACATATTAATGGAAACTAGTTTGCTTATTTAAATATAAATTAAGTTATCCATTACTTTGTTTAGATAAATCTTTGACTTTTCTTATAAAAATGTATAGTTAAATTGAACAAAATATAATTATAATTCTTTTTTCAACGAATCTGATAACATCTTATGTGGTCAAAATTAGTTTTAGTGAACTGAGTTTATATATTTTGGGTCGAAATGAGTTATTCATGGAAGAGTTGAACCCAAATAATTATAATAAATTTAAATATGAATATAGATTATTTTATAACTATAATTATCAGAGCCCTATTGATATATATCTCTTGAAAAAGTAATTTTTTAGTATATTTGATACGAAAAAAAAGATTTATCCTACAAGATTATATGTAAAATCATGGATTCATGGAATCGACTTTGCAAAACCCAAAATTCGCTATGTAAATCATTCAAAAAATATAAATTTATTTGATGTCAATTTTTAGCCGAATCAGCTTCAATGGTTATATTTTATGTATTCGTTTTCACACTTACTAGGGCATAAAAAAATTATTTTTAATAACTAAAATTATGAAAGTACATTATTTATTGAAAGTAAATATCAAATATATATTAAATAAGTAAGAGTAATACTTTATTTAATTTTGAATTTGAGTTCCTTACCACCTCATCGAACAAAATTTGTACTCTTTTGATTGTTGTAATGAATAATTTACATATATGCACATAAAATAATTTCTTACAATAGAATATCAATTTAGAAGGCTACCTCTAATTTAGAAATGAAAAAAGAGCAAAAATAACATGAAGATGAGCTAACAGAAGTACTAAAAACTTTTAAGGAAAATAATTTATCTAATAAAATAATGAAAATTTGAGAGGTAGAGTTGTTGACCTAATACCATGTAAATGGACTTAAGTTTCGCAACAAACATTTTATAAAGCCCTTATATAACGACCACAAATATTCACATTTTTTTCTATTAGAAGAACGAAAAAAGTTCGTTTTGATTTATATAAATTCAAAAAAGAAATATTTCGCACTTTCATATAATTCACATATATTAGAACAAACAAATATGTCCATTCATATAAAGTTCAAAATTATTTATTAATTTTGATCAAGAACTTTATTCTTCTTCTTTTTTTTTTTCTCAATTTCAACATTGGGCCACTAAAATTCATCATCTAAATACAATTACTTTCTTAATATCTGCACCAATTGTGCCCCCGTTGTGGGTACGTTGTCAAGCCCCTGACCAGCATTGCATGGCCAGATTGTGAGACCAATTCTTAGTAAAAGCACTTTTACAATAATTTACTTTGTACATAACCTAGATTCTTGCTAAAAAGTACATTATCATAGAGTGATTAGAAGTTTAAAAGCATATTAGATAGCCTGGTCCCAAAATTGGGAAAGAAAATAGCATGGTCCAAAGAGCTAACTCAGCTAGTGTTATAGGGTAGCATCTTATGGATAAGAATTTAATTAAACGATAATCAGAAATTAAAATTACTAGATTATTATTGTTTTTGGGGATTCACCTGAAGGATATGGTCAGGTTGATGAGATTATAATGATACTTCAACTGATGATTAATTTATGAAATCACGTACAAATGCATAATTTATAATTTATGAAAACATATTTGTGACTAACATCATGCAAGTGTTCAATAAAATAACGCCATATACGATTATCAAAAGTTCGTTGAATTGCATGTTATCTTGTACTTCTTTTAAGCAATTTGAATTTTTTGTTTCAATTTTTTATTTTATCTTATATTTAATTTTATATATACACGTTAAGTGTATATAATTTACATTCAAAAAAATATTTTATACACTTAATATGCATTTATAATATAAAATACGAGATGTAATACCAAATTAAAATTAAAAAAATAAATTATTTTTCAGAGGAGGAGGGGAAAAGCAATTTACCCCTGTGAGGTAGGTATGACATTATTACCCTTTAGAATAATGTATGTTTATCATAAATAGGGTATTTTTGTCATTTTCATTATATAATGTTGTATCGCGCCTTTGTTACATCATATAAGTGTCCTTACAATGAATAAAAGGGCATCTTCATGCATAAAACTCTGGTTGGACTCATGAACAAACTGTTAAACAAGGGTAAAATTGAATATTCATCCCACTTTGTAGCTGATCAAGTATTTTCTGAATCTCTATACTAGGAGGAAATGTTAGAGTAAATTCGCCAATTACCAAAAATTAAGAGGTCAATTTGTATATTGGAAAACTTGAAAAAAAAAAACAAAAAAAAAAGAAAAAAGAAACCAACAACGTTAATTTGACATGATATTCGAATAAGTTTGACATATCAGTGTGAAAAGACACAGAAAATGACTGCGCACCCTAATCTGGCATTCAACTGCTCAGACATCTAATAATCATATTAAATTGATTTATGTAGTTTAATTAACACAAACTTAGGTTGTAAAGTCAGATTAAGATCGCAAAGAAGACCCTAATCTGTCTGCAAATCCTTTGACAGCAAATTGTACTTATATAGTTCTTGGCTCCCAGTGGCCTCATTAGAGTACAACTCGAGCATCTAATTTTTTTTTATTTTTTTTCAGTGGGTAGTATAGTAAAATAAGGGCCCATTTTCTTTTTATTTTGATTTTTAAGGATTAGGATTTATTAAAAAAATTTGAAGTGGTTTTGGTTGTGTTGTACCTGCTTTTGGGGACACCAGATCCACCGTGGTGAAATAAATTAGGCCTAGTTTAATTTTTCATTAGCAGCTTGTGATGGGCTAACATTTGGTAGGCACGTGCTTAGCTCCTGGAAATAAAGCTTGAAAACTCATTCAAGATGAACCCTTTTTTGCTTTGTCTATAACACTATGAAATGCAATTACTCAAAGACTTCTATTTATTAGTGAAGATTAAGTACTTTCAAGTCCGGTTGGTTAATCAAATGCTAATTTTTTTTCAAGAAACTCACTCAAGGTCATTGTTTAAAGTAGAACTGAAAATTAAAAAAAAAAAATAAAAAAAATAATATATATATATATATATACACGTAATTTAAGGGATCGAATAATCCTTTTTTCAATCATGGATAAACAAATCAATATTTCTGTCATTAATCTTCATAGGGAAGTTCTAAATGAATTTTCCTATTCACAATTAAGGGTTTAAGTTAGTGATACTCTTTTTTTGTGTTATATCCAATCTCAAAATTAAAAGAGTCAAAATCATGCCCAAAAATATTGGTACACCATAAGATAATCGGAGGTTAACTTAAAAGTATCAAGGTTTGAATTTTGATATATGCACATGTTATGGCGTGTTTATATTGCCCCTCTAAGGATCCCTATCGCGTGACGTGAAGAGGGGTGAGTTGGCCTCAATCGAAGGTTCGACTCCAATCGTATATAAGTTGTAATCACAACTTCCCTTGAATCAGGAGAAAGGCCGACATTTCCCAAAATTAGTTAGATATAAGTATGTAAATCAAAATCATGAAACAAGATCGGTGAAAAACCCCAAAGAGGTACGTGCGTTGCCAATAAAAGTATGAAAAAAAATCCATATCGATGTGAGTGTCTTTAAACACGATGATAAAAGATAACATATTTACTGCTGTTGTCAAATAAATGCGCATATAAACAAAAAAAAAAAAAATGGTTTTAAGTACTTATTGTGATAGTTCTAAATTAATAAATTTCAATTTCAACAAATGCCTCTTTAGATTAAAAATTAATAAATCTAAATTTCAACAAAAGCCACAAACAAGTAGAATAAACAGCAAAGCCATAATGGGAGTGAAAGATTTAAAGATTAGTAAAATAGAAATTGGACCACCATACGGATAGTGTATGCAATGGACCACACTTCTGGGGTGCAGAGTTTCCGTGGCCAGCCATGTCCAGGTCCAATAACAACACATCCACGTTAATTAATTAGCAAAATGAAATATTAATGATGCTCATAAATCATAATAATTAGCTTTCCAACCCAATCCATGATACTACTAACCTTGGTATAATTATGGATACAGAAGTTCATGAACCTTTTTTGGTCTGTCTACTCTAACTAAATCATTGCTTGGCGTGCCCTTCTTTTGACACATGCTAATAATGCGTCATGCTTATGAATTTGTTTATCTGTAAAAAAAAAAAAAAAAAAAAACAACTTTATTTTTAGTATTTTATTTTGCTTTTTGTAGTGAAAATAAAAAAGTATATTCACATAAATTTATTTTTAAAATAACAAACGTTTTCAACTATAGAGTGACCAAGTCGAACTTTTATTTATTAAGACTTAACGTAAAATTATAATATCATATGTAAACTTTAGGCAGCAAAAATTGTTTCTTCTATTAATTTATTTATTATATTGAAGCTTTTGAAGTCGAGGGAGGGCTGGTAGGAACCCGCATTTGGTTTTGTACCTACGAATAAGTTTTTGACAAAATTTTTAATCCACAATATAAAATTTAGTTTAGATTTTATATTAATATTTTGGTATAAAATATCTCTAACCCACTATTACACCATATGTTATTTTGTTCTTATTTTTAATTATCACTAATTTATTTATTTTAAAAATTATTTAATTACTTATATTTGAAATTACTAAATAAAATTACATATAAATAACATTGCATTTATTAATTATATTATAAAAATAAATATTATAATTAATGTCACGTTTAAAAAAAAAAGGCTACACATCACAACATTTAAATAATTTCATATAATGTAAAAATTTTCACAAAACAAACATATCAACGTGTTTTTGTTACTTAATTCTAGTAATTAGTATATTTATTTTACAAATGATCAATTAATTATTATAATTTATTGTAAATATTTATTAAATTAAAATTAAATAAATAAAATTAAATTATTAATTAAATATACAACATGAGATAGAAATAAAAATAAAGTAGGGGTAGAACAAATTTGAAGGTAAAATAAGAATAAATACATCACACAAAACTTAATATAAGTATATACTGTTATTCTAAATTTACTGTGAATAGTATTTGATGCAAGAAAGTTACATCAAATTTAATATTTTAACGTAGAAAATGATGTTTAGTGGGAAATAACCTTAAATCTCGTTAAATTAAAAAGGATTGATTTTCCTGTACCTCGAATACCAGTATATAGGCCATAATGAATATATTTTATCAATTAATACCATTATGAATGAGCACTTCATTTAAAAAAAAAAATTACATGAATATTTACTATCTTTTAACAGGGCCAATGAAGAGGAAACAAAAACAAAAAAGTGGAAATAAATTGTGCCTATTTTAAAGCACATCCAAGGCATTATGCAGGTGAATGATCTAATCAATCAACCTGGAAAGGAATAGACATCCAAAATACAGAAAATTTCCAAATTGACCCTTTACTTTGTCATTATCTTAATTGCACCTCTCATACCTTATCATTTATACTTGGGTTCATTCAATATTCCCCAAACCAGATTATTCCAATTGGTACCAGAAATGAGACAGATCACGAAAATTAATGTATAGCTTTGGACATGTAGGGGACATGAAAATGCAAGTTTCATGAGTGGGCATGAGTAGTAGTAGTAGTAGTAGTAGTAGTAATTGGAGTGAACTTTGTGAGTGATGACCATTGAAATAGACTTCTTTTTGACACTTCACCAAACACTCATTCATTTGCTGCATCACCATTTATTTTGCCTTCCATTTTCTGCAATATATTTTATAAAAAAATTAAAAACTTAAGCTGGAGATTAACTTATAACAGCAATTCTTGATATATTAGAAATGGAAAAAATTATGTCACATAGATTGGTGTCGGTCCGTTAATGAGGAATGACGAAAAGATAAAAACACCATCCCGTAAAAAGATAAATATCAAACAGAACGTGATAATGTATTTTTATATGGGTCGTACATGATTTTGGAGTCAATTTGATAATGATCAAATTTTTAAATTGTCGATAACTATTACATGACATTAAGATATTTTAATATTCTTGTATCGTATGATAAACTTATAAAATCCACTTGTTATAAATACTTGTACAGTTATCAAGATAAAGTGTATACTCTACTCTTGACAATTAAATTGAGAATATTTTCTTTCGACCTTTCCGACCTCAATTAATTTAATTATTGAAGGGTTTAATCATCCATCCATATAATTTCACATTACATCAGATAAATCCAAATAGACCCTGTGACATGGACTTCCAGACTAATCAAAGATAACCTCTACCCCAAATTCAACCATAGCTACACAAACTTATGAACAAACTAAAGCAATTTTTCTGAAATTTACCACTTGGGAGAACTCATATTCTAAACTTGCAGGGGTGGGGTGGGTGGGTGGTGAATTTAAATAGTTGATGTATAACTTTACGATGAGTATAGCAATTGACCAAAATGATAATGTTTTGATTTGGGCCTCGTAGGGCTGAACCCAATGTCTTCTTCACTCACGAGGAAGCCCACCAAAGATTGCGAAGGTTCAAATATACGGCCCATGTTAACATAGTCCAAGTATTGCCATATCTGGATCGATAACTTTTGCCCAAACAGCTGAATTTGTGTGATATGAAAGAAAATATTTCTTGTTACTCGGTTTGAAAAGAAAATTAGAAGGTAAATCTTCTAATAGTGTAATAAATATATAATAAAATAGAAACCTTAAGAGTATTCGAGTAAATTTATATTGCACGCTACAAGGACAACTTTTGTTTAATAAAGAATTTGAACATATGATTCTAACTTATAAATGAATATTTTTAGTGACTATTAATCTAAAAGAATTCAAAAACAGCTAAAAATTATCTTATTGCCTTGTAATTCAAGTTGTATGAAAAATAAATTTCCCCTGTCGGGGGCAAGAACTACTTATGAGATATATTGTTATCTTATTTTATACATTCATTACAGTCATTAAACATCTATTTTAAGGATATGTAATTTCAATTAAAGTTTGTAATATTAATTTCTATTTAATAAGAAAGGAAAATGCAAGGGAATTTGTTTTTTAATTGAAGTGGTGATGCTTGGGCCCATTCCAATTAGTTGTGATTTATTACTCGAACTAGTTCAACATAAGATAGTTAAAACAGGGCTTCGGGCCTAGTTTGGAAAGTCAAAATTACAACAGCCCATATCCAATGACCCTCTTAAGGGTTGCTCCAAGTCCAAACCCGTATCCGTCAGTAGCAAAATTCAAATTTCAAACTGAATCTCCATTTCCTTAAAAACGGAGCGGCAACGGTAACCAGCCAGCTGTTATTTATTATTATTTTTTTTTTAAAAATATCAACCTTACAGCAAAGTATACCCACCTTATTTTCGACTGACCTCAATTATAAAATCCCCTTTCCCGCAAACCCTATACTCACTCAGAAAAATTTCCTCCAGAGACGTCTTTGTATACGCCTCTGGTCTTTCTCCTTCTTTCTCAATCCTAGATCTCTTTAGCATTTCTATCTCCTAGAAAAAAATCCATCGAAAATGAGAGAGTGCATTTCAATCCACATTGGACAGGCCGGAATTCAGGTCGGCAATGCTTGTTGGGAGCTTTACTGCCTTGAACATGGCATTCAGGTTTGTGTTAATCATTTGTCTCGTTTTTAGCGGTTGATCTCTCAGATCTAATGATTTACTGTTTATTACCTGTAATTTTCTCAGATCTAGGGATTTTATGCGTTTGTTTTTCTTTCCTTAATTATGGATTGGATTTTGTACTGGTTTCATCTGATTGTTTCAATAGACTCGATTACATTTTAATGTTTTACATTTTGAATTTATTTGTCAGATACGAAAATGCCTTAATGCGTTATTGTTTAGTTTTCTGTAATTTTTATCAGATCTAGTGATATTTTGACAGTATTTTCATTCTAAAAGTAATTATTTTCTGAAAACTATTCATGATTTGTTCTTATTTTGTCTAAAATTAAAATGGCTTGTGAGTTGTTGTTTCGTTTCCGAAATTTTACCAGATCTATTGATATTTTCACATTATTGTAATCGTAAAAGTAAATCTAGAAAATTATTCATAGTTTGTCTAATATGAAAATGGCTTATGAATTGTTGTCTGGTTTCCTTAATTTTACCAGATCTAATGATATTTTGACGTTATTCTCTTCCTAAAAGTAAATATCGAAAACTATTTGTAATCTCTATTAATTTTGTCTAAAATGAAAATGGCTTATGAGTTCTTGTTCGGTTTTATATGCACTTTTATCAGATCCAGTGATATTTTCACATTAGTCTCTTCCTAAAAGTAAATCTAGGAAACTATTCATAGTCGGTGAATTCATTTTTGTTTAATATGAAAATGCTCAATGAGTTATTGTTTGTTTACTCTAATTTTATCAGATCTAGTGATTTTGTTGTAATTTTCTTCCTAAAGGTTCTTCTCGAAAACTTTTCATAATTTGTACTTATTTTGTCTAAATGTGTTTTGTAGTTTCTGTTATTTGATCAGATCTAGTGATATTTGATGTTATTTTCTTCCTAACTTCTGATTTACTTTTTGTTGCAGCCTGATGGGCAAATGCCTGGTGACCACACTGTAGGTGGCGGTGATGATGCCTTCAACACGTTCTTCAGCGAAACAGGCGCTGGGAAACACGTTCCTCGTGCGGTGTTTGTAGATCTTGAACCAACAGTGATTGATGAGGTCCGCACTGGCACATACCGTCAGCTATTCCACCCAGAACAACTCATCAGCGGCAAAGAGGATGCTGCCAACAACTTCGCCAGAGGTCATTATACCATTGGCAAAGAAATTGTGGATCTCTGCCTTGATAGGATCCGCAAGCTGGCAGATAATTGTACTGGGTTGCAGGGGTTCTTGGTTTTCCATGCTGTGGGTGGTGGTACTGGATCTGGGCTTGGATCTCTTTTGCTTGAGAGGCTCTCTGTTGATTATGGTAAAAAATCAAAGTTGGGTTTTACCATTTACCCTTCCCCTCAGGTTTCGACTGCAGTTGTTGAGCCTTACAACTCTGTGCTGTCAACTCATTCTCTTCTTGAGCACACTGATGTTGCTGTGCTTCTTGATAATGAAGCTATCTATGATATTTGCCGCAAATCACTCGATATTGAGAGACCTACTTATACCAATCTCAACAGGCTCATTTCTCAGGTATAAATTTCTGGGATTCTGTAGCTGTAAAGTGTTATTTGATTGAAGATTTGATGATTAGTGAATGGTATGTGATCAACTTTTATCTGAATAAGTATGTTTGGTTTAATTCCAGGTGATTTCTTCTCTGACTGCTTCTCTGAGATTTGATGGGGCTTTGAATGTGGATGTGAATGAGTTCCAGACCAACTTGGTTCCATACCCAAGGATTCACTTCATGCTTTCGTCATATGCCCCTGTGATCTCTGCTGAAAAGGCCTACCATGAGCAGTTATCTGTTGCTGAAATCACCAACACTGCATTTGAGCCATCTTCCATGATGGTGAAATGTGATCCACGCCATGGGAAGTACATGGCGTGCTGTTTGATGTACAGGGGTGATGTTGTCCCCAAAGATGTGAATGCAGCTGTTGCCACTATCAAGACCAAGAGGACTATTCAGTTTGTGGACTGGTGTCCAACTGGGTTCAAGTGTGGTATCAACTACCAGCCACCCACTGTCGTGCCAGGTGGTGACCTGGCTAAGGTGCAGAGGGCAGTTTGTATGATTTCCAACTCAACTAGCGTGGCTGAGGTTTTCTCAAGGATTGATCATAAGTTTGACTTGATGTATGCTAAGCGTGCTTTTGTGCATTGGTATGTTGGTGAGGGTATGGAGGAAGGAGAGTTCTCCGAGGCTAGAGAGGACTTAGCTGCTCTTGAGAAAGACTATGAAGAAGTTGGGGCGGAGTCTGCCGAAGGAGAGGATGATGAAAACGAGGAGTACTGATGAAAAGTTGATGAAGCCAGTGTGTGTTACAAGCATTTGTTTGGTTTGTTTTCTGTTAAGTTGCACTATTTGGTGTTGAACTAAGACGTTGTTTCCCAGTTACTATTGTGTTGAATCTGTATGATTTTAAGTTTTTGTTTTTCTGCCTATGACCATCACAGTTCTTCCCTCTTTCTATTTTATATTTTCTGATTAGACCTTTACAATCAGTTCTTCCTTGGCTAATAAATGAGAGTTCACTGGCGTGATAATCTCATTGTTGATTTTTGTCGAGATATTTATTGATGAGCCCCAATCAGTGGGGACGATGCTCTCGTGACTCAGCTGAGCTCATGCAGATAAGCTGTTCAATATTGTCAATGTGCTCTGTTATCTATTATTCAAATTATATGGGCAATTGAAACACCAAGCTTACGATAAAAAAAAATAGTTGATTTTCATTCTTACCAAGTTGATTATGCCTACAGTCGTTGAACCTTGAAGCATATATAATTAGTGAATTACCAAATGCCAATTTGAGTTGGCTGCTTTGTTCGATCAACCTGCATTTGAGTCTACAGCGTGGTTTTCGAGTGACTCAACTCGTAAATTATTTTGGTTTGTCAAATTAATTTTGTGGGCAGATTTCTTCCACCACAATTGGGCAATTTCTAAGTCTTATATCATGAATTCAACCAACAATTAAATACTCCATTTAAAACATTGACATGTCATTGTATCGCAATCCCATCATATTGTGATTAACAGCACAATTACTATCAAATCATCCATTTATCCTCACATTGACTGTGACACAAACATGACAAACTACAGTTCTTTACATGACTTACAATTTTGAAACAAAGATCCAAATTGGCTGGGAAGCTCCAAGGTGGAGTCAACTGTCCCAAATATGGACTCAATTAGTAATTGAGCATATATAATCCATGATTTCATCCAAAATGTTGTAATTTCAAATAGCAAATTTCTGATTTTCTGTTTTGTCTAAATATTATTCTATGCATATTTCTTTAACAAAATCTTCCTAGCACCATATTTTCACGGCTCATCAAACTTGATTTGGGCAAGAATATTGCGTGTAATTAAGGTTTAAGCTAGAAATGTCACAAACATTTAAATCATTTACGTACAAAAATTGTAATTAAGTTGAACAAACCTTGATTGATTCAATAAGCAGTTTTATTGCTGAGAGGTGAAGCAGGCAATATAGGCCTGGAGAAAACCATGCAATGGGTGACGCCAAATTTATCTTTTGAACTCAAATTACCCTCTCCAATATCTTCCCCAAGATGTGAATCCTCTGATCTGATCCTCAAAATCTGGCTATGGGCATGCACTTTGATAGTCCTCCCCTTCCATTTGTCCACCACCACCACCTTCGCTGCCGACCTCGGCGATTCCACCTCCTCAGCCCAGGACCCGCGACTCTCTCGACCCATCTTCACCGCCGTTGCCCCGGAATCTCTGCCGGAATATTCTGGTAAAGAAAACACTCTACCCTTCTCAAACACAACTCATTCTGAACATAATCAACATATCTATTTGAAGATATTTATATCAAAGTTTGAGTTTTTATTTTCAAATTCGATTTGATACAACTCATTTAATTTTTTTATTTTTTAAAAAATTATTATACATATTTATATGATATCTTTTTATAAAAATATATTTTTTAAATTTTTTTAATAGCATTATTTTTTAAAAATATAATTTTTAATTATTTTTAAATTATAAAATAAATTTAATAAAATTTAACGGATTTACTTTGTCAAATTTATGTACGAAGTATATCTGAATTTGAATTATTAAAACCTTATTCAGTTGCGTTGAATTCAGGTAAACTCAACTAAACCCAATCTATTATCATCCAAATTTATTAATATAACATGGCTAACTTATTATATTTTATGTCATACACGTTTTATCACTTACAATTTTTGTATTTCTCACTAGAAATTTGTCGATACTCACCATGTCTCATACAACACATGGCACTTTGCCTGTTCACCACACTTCTCAATTATCACTAAACAAAGCTCTATTATAATGCTTGGTGAGTCGGGCAATTGATTATTGGAATCAGTTCAACTTGCAATTTCCATGTTGAGAATAGTGAGTTTATTATGAAGTTGTATTTTTTATTTTAAATAGTATTATATCTCTTATTTTAATATTATGAATGCATTTTATATATGATAATATATTAAAATTAAATATGAAATATTGTTTTAATTTATTAAAATCTTTATCAATGAGATTTCAAAAATGACTAATTGTGGTCGTGTTATGGGCAGATCAGATCTAAATCACATTACGTCATCTAAGCAATTTATAAATGGCTTTGTGATAAATATTCTAATATTTTTCATATTAAATAGCGAGAAAGATATCACATTAATAATGAGATTTAAAATATAATATAATTCATATAGTTTGATATAATAAGTATATTTAGTATAGACAAGTATTTTTATCCATTCATTTACACAACCCCTATTTTCATATTCTTATTCTGGATGTCTTTATGAGATTTCCCATGTGATCATTTTTTAGGAGAAATTTATTTATCCACTTAAATAATATTTAAATAAATTTATACGATGTGTATGATAATGTCATAAATTTAATGTCGATACCTTCCAGCTTAATCTAATGAGTTATAACTCAAAATTTTTGCTAAGATTATTAATTTGGAAATAAAATGTGATAAGAGGATGATGTTTTGATTCACGGCATACAAATCCATTGAACCTTTATACGTGTTTTAATTTTCACACACAAATATATACAAATAGCATATCAATATTTTCCTTCCTATCCATTCTTTTTATAAGTTCTTCAAGTTTCTAACTAGAAGAACATAGTTATGATCTCTTTAACCGATCATGTTGTGAAAATTGTATAATATGTACTTATAAAATCATAAATAAATGTAATCATCTCAAAAGTTGATAATAACAAATTTTATATGACTCCACATCATATTTTTTACTTTTCTTTTTTTTATTTCACTTGTATTCATTGCACTTTGTCGATTCATGATATGTATTTATGAGATAAACTCCTTCAAATATTCATCAATAGATATTTATCTCATAAATACATTGTAGTAAATTCAAATATTGAAATACAACATGAAATAGAAAAAGTGAAATACGCGATTTGGAGCCATTTCATAGACCCATAAACTGATAACATTATCCTACTCAAGAATGCGGAATAGGACGCCGAACCAATGAAAAATATCTAACACTTTTTATTATTATTGTTATAATACCGTGATTATTTTTTTATATATTTTGTTCTGATGGTTAAATATGGATTCTCACATAAAATCTCGATATAGATTATCAATTCTCACCTTTAAAATCAACTTAAAACAAAAATTTATCCTCCTTCAAGTCAAATTTCTTCTGAATATCTTGTAAACTTTCTTTGGCCAACATAGTAATATTTATAGCAAGGGTCTAAGATTTTGTTTGTTTTGATTTTTTTCCCTAAAAGAATAAAAAAGAATTCCTCACAATTCAGACAGAGAGAAATCTAGCCCACCTTAAACTCATAAACTTTGTGGATCAGGCCCACTTTGAACTCATATATTTTGTGGACCAAGCCCAGTATCCGTTCTCATGGGCAAAAATAAGAGTCTGTAAAAAGGGTTTAGGGTTTGCTCATATATTAAAGAGATCTTCTTCTTCTGTACCTTCTCGCTAGTCTTCCTCTGCTTCAGCCGACGTAGCCTGTGACTATGGTTCACGTCAGTTTTTATCGCAACTGTAAGCTTTCCTGCGTATACGATCTCTTTGTCTGTTGCTATTTATACGTTCTCGTGTATTTGTACATGTACATTTTGTGTATTCTTATATCTATGTGCATCTTCGTGTGTGCGTGGGTTGGGCGCTGATAAGCTCAGGATTGGCATTTTCGCAGTTTTTGGTTATTGTTTTGGTGGTGTTTGGATCTGGTTCAATAATCTGGGCTTTTGAATTTAGAATCAAGCCTGAATGCCTTTTCAATTGGGTTTATTTTACCCCTGCCGCATGATAGATATGATTTTGATGTGCATTCCGCATTACTGTATTATATGATGTTTAGTTGTTTAGGGATATGGAAGATGTTCAAGTTTTGCTTTTCTAAGAAGCCTGATAATGTTTTCTGTAGCTTTCTACTTCGTTTCTTATGGGCTTGGTTAATTATCTTGTTCATATGCATTTGCTATATTCAAACGAATATTTTCTGGTTTTCATTTTTGAAAAAAATGGAAATTTTTAAAGTGCAGAAGTTTGCTTTGTTTTGTTCTATTCTTTGTTCTTTTTATTTTTTGTTTTAGCAGTTCCCCACATAGTTTCATGCTCAATCTGAAAGAAGTTATTTGCTGCTGTTTATTCTTTATTCAGACGCCTTCATCTCATTTGCTGTTAGTTTTTCTTTTAAAGAGTCCGAAGTTATATGTTCATTTATAACGAATTTGATGTAGATGGGAAGACCTTCAAGAAGCCTCGCAGGCCCTATGAAAAGGAGCGATTGGATGCCGAGCTAAAGCTTGTTGGAGAATATGGGCTCCGGTGCAAAAGGGAGCTATGGAGAGTGCAATATGCATTGAGTCGCATTCGTAATAATGCTAGAATGCTTCTCACCCTTGATGAGAAAGACCCCCGTCGAATCTTTGAAGGTGAGGCCCTTCTCCGCAGGATGAATAGGTATGGGCTTTTGGATGAAAGCCAGAACAAGCTTGATTATGTGTTGGCCCTCACTGTGGAGAACTTTCTTGAACGCCGCCTTCAGACTCTTGTATTCAAGGCTGGAATGGCCAAGTCTATTCACCATGCTCGTGTGCTCATCAGGCAGAGGCACATTAGGTATGTATTCTATAACAGCATCCCTTTTGTTGCTGTGGAATATATAGGTGGTGTTCTGCCTACTTGTTTACTGTATTTTGTCTCATTCGTTGTTTTATAACTAATTTTCCTATTTAAATCTAGATTTATTAATTATTTCATTTACTTTTTATGAAATTTTTATTAAATCAGAATCCCTTATGCTTTTGAAATTTAGTGATCTAAACAGTGAGGGTAATGTTCTGTTTTCGTTTGGAATTGTTGAATAATATGTTTTATGCAGTTTGGGAGAAGAGGGTTAAAACTTCTGTTCTTATTTTATTTTTATGACAATTTTTCTCAAAACTCTTTAATCTTAGGTCCAAATGGAGCGTTTAATATCACGGGCAAAGTTTTGGAAATCCACGAATTGTTTAGATATATTTCATTGAAAAGATAGTTTGGTTTCTCATGAGCATGATGCCTCTAGGTTGTCTGGTGTGAATGCTTCTCATGTTTATACATATCCTTGGCTAGTTTGGTTTCTCATGAGCATGATGCCTATAGGTTGTCTGGTGTGAATGCTTCTCATATTTACACACATCCTTGGTAAATATGTTCATACATGTCTCTCTTTTGAACTGGCTGTGCATGTATATAAGTATATTTCATTTAACTGGTTTTATTTTGTCATTATTTTTTGGTCCATCTATGTTCATTTATGCACTCTAAAATTTCTACCAGTTGATATTTTTTTGTTTTCATTCATCCGGACAAACATCTCATGAGTTGAGATTTGGCCCAGATGTTACATGGTTAACACTGCACAGCTTCTTTCTTTGACATGCATTATGTGGGACTGTGGTCTCTTAGTGCCTAGAGAAGCATTGTAAATTTTTTCTTTTCTTATTCAGTAAAAAACTACATTATGTCTTTTGGCTAATGTATCTTAGTTGGGTAGGTTGATGTTAATTAGTTACTGTAGTGCTGATTATTGCTGGACATCAGATTTGGATGACTATTCTTTTGGCATGAGATACCCCTCCACCCCCCAACACAAAAATAGAAGGAAAAAGGAATGAATGGAGGTTCACTGTCATATCCATTTTTCTGCTTCTGTATATAAGCTCTCTTTTTCCCTAGGCAGTTTTTCTTTTGATGTATTGAAATCTTTATATCATGGAGTCTTCCCTATCAGGGTTGGGTAGAGGTAGTCAATATTTTCTTTTACTTGTTACATGTGGATTGTGTATATAATGGACCTCTTTCATGTCAGGGTTGGAAGACAGGTGGTCAATGTGCCATCCTTCATGGTGAGAGTTGACTCGCAGAAACATATTGACTTCTCCCTCACTAGTCCGTTTGGTGGTGGTCGTGCTGGAAGAGTCAAGCGAAAGAACCAAAAAGCTGCTGCAAAGAAAGCTGGTGGTGGTGATGAAGAAGAGGATGAGGATTAAGCAGTTTCGGTGATAAAAACCATAAGATGTAGTCTTTGCTCTTGAAAAAGGAATGAATGTCTTGTTTGAAGCTCCAATTTTTATTTTTGCGACTCTCTGTCCATTACTCTATTTTTTGCCTTTTTTGGTATGAGATGTTAAAGTATTTTGTGGTTTATTTTGCAATATCAGTGACAATGGGTAGGTGGGTCTTATATGGTTGATTCTACATTTAATCATTCAAATTGTTTGTACGCCCACCTACCTAATACTTGATAGTGATGCATTGGTTAATTATGTTTATCAATGAAAAAAAAATGATGTTAATGACTCATAAATTGCTAAAATATAATTTTTTGGAGGAATTTTCAGGCTTATAAACCATTAAATTATAATTAAAAATCCTACTTTAGTACAAGTAAACATATTAATCACGCTTACTTATTTAGGTTAACTCATCCACCTTGTAACATAGTCATAGCCATGTCCGTTACTTGTTATTTAACTATTTTTGTGATATAAACTGAAGAGTTCTAAATTTTGTTTTAGCAGAGATGAAACAGTTGAGGGATCATTATTTTGTTGAGCTTCATGCAATCCTAATTATGAAAAACAAATTGATTAGCCTAAATATGAAGTAGAGTTAATTCATTTTCTGAGGCCTCAAAATTAGGTCCCGTTTTATCATATCAAATCAAAAGATATAAAATTATTGGTCTGAGTTCATTCATATATGGACCCTAAACCCACTAAGAAAAACCCAATAAAAAAACACTGGACTTATCTCTCAATTTGACAGTCTTGTATTGAATAAACCGAAATAACTAATTAAACGACTTACGAGTAAAAGCCTAGAAAATATAACCAGAGTCCAAACACCGCTGTTCTCTCCAGCTCGCCACCGTCAGCCACCGACCCTATACCTTCAGTTTTCAGCTGCTCTACAATAAATCATGTCCTCACCCGCCTTGTCTTAAGAGTGCTCTTTCTTGAAGTTGAACCACAAGGCAAAAGCATAACACACACATCTTCAGATTGTTTCTTACATTATCGTATTAAGACTGCTCTTTCACGATGATTACAGTTACAAAACCACATTATAAATGAGGCTATTCTTTTAGAGTAGACGACATTGGTGGTCTAGGGACTCTGGCTACTCCCAAACTACCCAATCTTACTAAAAAAACCAACATGGAATGAAGAGAAAACTGGGACTCAAGCAATCTACTACTTCAAACAGGAACGGAAAAAGAAGAAAAAAAGCAAGAAATCATTGCCTTGAGGCGTGCTGAAGCATTCTTTGCGATGCATCATGAAGGCCAAGGTAAAATCATCACTAGGCAGCGTGTCTAACTACCAGACAAGACCAAGGCCAAAATATCGCAGCTTTTTTTGAACTGAATCGATGATGATATCAAGAGATATATATACATGCATTGGTGTGGTCGTGCATGTGTGGGCAATATATGTGCTTTGAGTGTGCGTGCACTATGTGTGCGCTAGCACGTATGTGCATTGATGTGCTTGATGGCGTACTTTGTAGCATATACGTGCATTGGATATAAAAGTTGTATAAATTATAAAAGTTGTGTTCACTGTTCAGTAGGAAATAAACAAAATTCTGAAGAAGATTGAAACAGCAGGAGGGAATGGAATTCAGTCATCCTCCTCCTCATTGCCATGTTTGTCATCAACATTTTCCTCATCCTCATCATCTTCTCCCTAATTAAAGATATCTCAGAGTTATAAACTACGAAAAAATACATATTACCATATACAAGTCACAAAGTGAAATCAAAATCCTGTAAGCGGCCAGCAATGCTATAGTAGAGCACATAACATGCACAGGACAAAATTAGACAAAATGAGAAAAAAGAAGTTCCATTGACCACGCGACAGTGGATAGGCTTGCAAGACTACTACATGCTTCAAGCTGTCAACCATATCTAGCAACAAAAAGTTCAGTGCATCCCCCAAAAATTTAAGCACAAAACTATATCAAGTGGCAATGACTAGTGTTTGTGTAATTGCATATTTTTGGTCATAAGGCAATTAGTCCTAAACCGTGCATGTCGCTGATGTTAACATCATTTTAATATGCAGTGGCACAAACAGGTTCCAGTACAATAAGAGAGAGTGTAAAGATATAAGCACATTATAGTTGCAAAATGAAAACAGAATGTTTCAAAGACTTCATAAACAGTAACACAGGACAGGGAAAAAGAGAGGGGCTACAATACACAAGCTTAAACAGGAAAAACTCTTCAATCGATATACAAAAGTGCACACGTACGCATAAACATGCTAAAAATGTTCATTTAAACAGAAAAGCGGACAGAAATTACTCTCGGAGAATATAAAATGTACACTAACAAAAGAAAGAATATAATTGAGTCACACAAGGCTGCAAATCTGAAGAAAAAATTCAGTGTAAGAAGATCAGGAAATTCAAAGTTTAAAAGAATATGGCACTAAAGAGTTGTATTGAAACATCACATTGATGAAACTGAAAACATCACTGCTACAGGGATTTTGAGCTTTCATGCGAAGTTAGTTTAAGACAGGAGGGACAGAGGATTTAGTACCTCATCTTCCTCAGAATCTTCTTCATCATCTTCCTGCAGTCACAAGCCTTCAGCTAAGTTAAGAGAAGTGGAAAGATATAACTGACAGTGAGGAAGAGGAGAAAAACATTACATTGTTAAAATATTTGATGGGATTGGGCCATAGGTCTTCCTTAATTAACTCTGCCACCTGCAGTTTGGAAATGGAGAATACAATAAAACATTGGGTCCCCAAAAAATAAGCAGTTAAGTAACATGCCACTCATTAATAGCATAAAATTAAACACTTTAATTCTTTGTTTATTACTAGAAAAAATGCACGTACGATGCACATGGATAATATTGTCTTATATAGATTGAGATTAATGAAAACATTTTAGAAATTAATTTCTAAAATATTGAGGAAAAAATTTACCATCATATTTTAATATGTCAAACTTCACAGTTCATAATAGCATATCAAAAAAATTTAATTATTTTGTCTCTACTCTTCTTTTAAATCTCTATACAAATAGTCTCATTATACATCACTTATTGATTAATTACTTTTAGATTGCATCAAAACTAACCTTTTGTACAGATTATAAACATAGCAAATATTTGAAAAACTACAGGCGTATAAATATTTTTCTGTAGTTAAGTTCTATGGCAAGCTTGTGTTCACAATATAAGAACAAGTATAGTTAAAATCTGATTGAAACTGATATTCTTATTGATTTGCATAGTAATACTAACATCTATTTTAACCTTCAACCTAGTAAGCAACCACCACTACTGTCTCTCAATCACTTGTCCAACTCTTTTTTGTTCTCCAATAATTTCACCACCATTTTTTCTTTCTCTATCTATTAAGTAAATTTAGGAGGAGGCATGCAAGGTTATGACGCCCCTAAATCCCTCCCAAGTCCCAGTTGTACATATATTATTATTTATATACATGTTATATATCCTACATACAGGCACCTAGAGAGATTATAAAGTATTGGCTTGGCATTTTTCTTTCCCTATTTTTTTTTCTCTTTTTTACTTTTATCAAGTAACTTGTCCATTCCTATTATGTATTTGAAAATTTCAAAAATTAATCTAGGTACCAAATTATTGAGAAAGACAAAAATTAAAGTCATACAATTTATGATTTAGCATTGTCAAGAGGCGGATATATTGCAATCTTCATATTCCACCATATTTTTAGAAGCTTAAAATCTTGTTGCATGTGGTATTCTTAGTTTTCAGATTTTTCTAAAGTATTTAGGTATTTAAAACAATATGAATTAATAATATAAGTATCAGATTTTTTAGCCTTATGTAGAAACTTAATTTTTTTATTTATACTCCTAACTCTTTAAGTTTACTTTTACTGAAAAATTTAGAAACTAGTATAGTGTTTATTCTATTTATTCCAAAATATTTCCGTTTAAATATTGTTATCTAAGGTAGAATTATTAATTATTTTCCTACCTTGAAGTTCATTAATATAATCTGTGAATCTTATGTTTATGCAAAGAAAATTAAAATCTAAATTATATGTCACATAAAATTTAGTATTTTGAGTTGATACATACTCACCGTAAATATCATATATCATCTATTCCAAATTTATTATTTGTACTTTCTTTTTAGGACGCCCCAAAATAAGGCTTGATTTCTTAAAATGATTTTTTTCCATTTACTTTCATCTCACCTAACATTATAATATACCACCACTAACTATTAATTACTACTTTAATTTGAGGTAATAGTGTAAAAAAAATTAAAAATTTTAAATTTTTTAACTTTTACTTAAAACTCCACACATAATTACTCATGGGATGAAGTATATTCATAAATTTAATATAGAAAGACTCATATGTTGTTTTATCTTATAATCTGTAAGATAATTTCCTTTTCCAGAGATTTTTCTTCTGCTTCTTGTGTTAACAATAACTGCATTGGACCATCTTCAAAGAGGAAAAAAACAAAAAAGAATATATATGTATAAATATATTCTATTTGGTGGAAAAAATTGAGTATCAAGAGCATCTGCTTTCTCCTCTAGCAACGCAGAATGCGAATTCGCTAAATATTTTCTTCTACTAAATAGTTTCCTTTACTAATAGAATTTTATTCTTTCTTAACTAACCCTTATTTGTTATTAACTAAGTGTAATTAAGTTAGGGCATAAATGTCTTTTCACAATGGGAACAAACACTTTTAGGATTCTCACTTTTATATACCTCAATATGGCAATGATGTAAAGAGTTACAGGAGTCCAGTGTTTGTTTACCTCATCCTGCTCCAACTCTGATGTATCTTGCGGCTGATTGTCGCTAAACCAACTAAAGAAGCTGTGATCATCAAGATAAACTCCATGCGTAAGCAAGAATAATATGTATCCAGACTTTTCCCTCATCATTTTTTGATCCAAATATCTCACTGTATTACGAATAATCAAGGCAATGGCAAACCTAGTAACAAGTACCTCTGCTTAGATAGTGGTCGTTTGTTTCCTTTTTCCCCATCACTACTGCCATCGAAAGGGCCCTGAACATGAAGAAAATGCAATGTTTTAGAAAATAAATAGAAGAGGAATTACAGGATAACCGAAGAGGGGAGGAGAAAGGAGCATGCATGTACAAAGCAATATAGGTGTCATCATTACCTTCCCTTCCTTCCACTTGATGGTTGTACCAGTTACCCGCAGAGTTCCTTCATCAGAGAAATTAATGGTCTTAGTAAGCTTTGTATCTTCAAAGAAAGGATTTGGCCTGAAGTTCTGGAAGCTCACAAAAGGAAAAATTGTCAATATTCGAATGACTGTGATCGATGCAGATGAAGTATTATATAGAAGTCCAACTTCTTGCTTTTGGGGGAGAGGGAGAAACAATTTTTTGTCCTGAAAAGAGTCGAGAGACTTACAAATGTAATGCAATATCCCATTTTGAAGTCTTTAAAGTCTTCCACATTAAGAGAATCCAAATACTTAAATATCTAGAACAGGCAAAAGAGAAAGTAAAGACAATATTTATCAATTCCACGTATCACATGATATCCTCGCACAAAAGTAAGCCATTCACAAGTAAAAGGCAAATGATATCAAATATCCAAGAAAATAAATTAGTTTCTAGGACTGAAATAGTTAGAACTGATCTTATTTTGTGTGCCAAACCTCGTGGTCTTCCTCTGATAGAAGATCTGCAAGTGCAGGATGACTCACGAACTGGAGCAAAAGTAGATAGCAATATAAAGATTATAGTTGATTCAGCTCAAAGATAAGATTAAGCATCAATTCAAATTAATGCCAGAATTGAAAAAGGTTTGTTCACTCACAGCAGTAAACCAAAAATCCGGAATAGAGGTGATTATTTCATTTCTTTTGACATAAACAGGCTTTCTCATCTCATTATACTTCTGCTCTACTTCCAATACCTTCTCATTGGCTTCTTCATTGACCTACATAATGGCAGTCAATAATGATTCTTCACACTGAGAAACTTGATCTTATTTTCCTCGTTAGAAATTGTTTCGAATGATCATGCAGGCCCATGTATCTTACTGAATAATGAAATACTTGAATCTAGTCTAATTAACCAAGTTATATTTCAACTTAACTCAGACAAGAATCATATTTATTGTAATAGCTATTTAAATCATCTAATAACGATGAAAATCCACATAGCATATATGCATGTGTGTTCAAATAATTATGATGTTTGTAATGACCAATAACACAGATACGGAAGGGCACCAAAATAGACTTGTCTCTGTACAAATAAAATCTTGTCTCTAGATTTTTTCAGTTTGAAATCCATCATAAACTAGAATCCTGCATTTAATACGGATCATTGTCATCAATTGCACACATACACAAACACACGCTCACACCTAGGTAAGTAGGTTCCACTTATACATGACTCCAACTCGACTTAACTCGGAATATCTCATAGTTTATTAAGACTGCGAAAAGTTCCCCAGGAATCTAAACCATTTGAGCATACTTTTGGTCTTATTTATCATGGGATCATAGAATGAAAATTGTTAAGTTCAAAACCCTAACTTTTTCAGTAAGATTCAACCTATAATATTAGTCAAGTAGATACACTTACCACGCCATTGGTTCAACTGAGTTGTTTTTTGTATTGGATAAGAATTTCTGAGCATTAATCATGAAACGTTTATAGTTAAGAAAAAACACAGAATGTGGGCTGTAATTCTAATCTAAATGAAATAAATTTAAAGTACACGAACTATGAATTTCCTCTTAATTCTGGTTTTTTAATAACAAAGCAGAGGTGCATATGTTGGGAAAAGACTAAATATACATCCCATTTATTTATCTATATATTCCACTTAACCAGTCATAAAGAAATTATTTTGCAAAATCTTTGTGCAATCAAATACACTTCTATCTAGTTACTAATTCTTAAACAATTCATATCAGGCATCCAGCAGGAAAGATATGTAAACCCCACAGATTATTAGGTGAAAAGTACGATTCAACCACGGACGTGACAATATCAGCAAAAGACATGAGATCCAATATAGTGTAGGTCTATCTGAAGAAACAAACACAATGGGTGTGTTTACTTGTCCGAGTATTGCAAACAGTAAACCTTCTTGAGAATGTCTTATGTAGCTGTATATTGTAGTGGTTGACAAACAGCTCATCAAATATGTGATTCCTGATTGGTATCACAACCTGAAGTTCTATTTCTTTTTATGACCAGCACGCTTCCTTAAAGCCGTATGGCGTCTAAAATAGGAAACTGGGATAAGGAAAAAGTGAAGGAACCATTATGGCAAATATCGACTGGCTGTTCCGTGGGAATGAATTTACAGAGCCAGATGTTATTTAACAGGGACCAGTACACATGTAAACCAATGATCAAATTGGGAGACACTTTTTAGCATATTATCATTACAATCAACAAAAATAACAACTAACTAATTTGACCAAAAACCTTGTGAAGGCATGTCAGATTAATTTCATTAAGTGCAATAGGACAGACACAGACACGTGCACACACAAACGTAGATGCCTTCACATGAATGTACACAAACTTCCTATTAAATTTGATTTTCTATTCTTGATATCAGTTTCAAGTTATAAGCTATTTTTTTCACCAAAGTTTTGTGGCTTTACTTCCACTAAAAAAAAATTGCAATCTGGCTTGTCTCCGTGTTGCTAATGTGATATCTAGTTAGGTTGCCAACCAAATTGAACTTGAACAAATAGGATTAATATCAACTTCACAAGCCGGTCTGTATTTTATACGCTCTGATACTACCATTGGGATATGAGGCTTGGCATGAATAAAATTGAACTAAAATGGTGCAAAACTTAACATAGAGGTCAGAAAAAATAGAAAACAAAGTGTATCACATATAATTTAGCAAAAATTAATGAAAATTTCGATCCCAGCCTTTCTTTAAGTTCCAGCAAAGACAATATGTTTTAAACCCAAAGAAAGATCAACCATTAATTCCAAAACCCCCTTCACAAGGCACACTCCGCAGCTTGACAACCAACTAAAATTACAAAAATCCACTCATTTCACATCAATGCATATAAGTGAAATTCATCCAACACGTATTATTACACCATAGCAGCAACCAAGAACAATTCAATACACAAGACAGAGCTTCAATAAAGCAAAGAAACATAAGACTTATAATATATAACAAATTCAAGAACTTTAGCCAGCAAAGTAAAATCAAAATTAAATCACACCACAACCAAAATCAAAATGCAAGCACCCAAACGATATAAAGTAATAATATCACTATAAAATAGCAACCTTTTCAAGCTCATCTTGCACTTCCTGAAGCTTTTCGATGGAGAGAAGCACCTCATCACGCTCAAATTGATCATCGCCTTCTGCCGCAACAGTTCTGGATTTCTTCGCTCTGTCCGCCACCATTTCTCCCAAACCCTTGACCCTAGACTCAAAACCGTAGTACACGTTTGGAATACCTCTTTCTCATATATATATATATATATATATATATAGTAGTGTGTGTGGGCGGAGGTGAGGTGATTGTGTGAAGGCAGATTCTTGTTAAGAAGGCAAGTGTTGAGAGCGTGTTCAGTGTATCAATTGAGCGTTTGGACACAGTGTCAGAGTATTTTAATATTTTACGCCAATCAGATTCAGCGGTGTTTGGTTTGTGTACGAGGTGGCTCGTTACATTCTATGTTTGACGTGGGACCCATGGAATCATCCAAAGATTTTAGTGCACAAGTGTTGGAACTGTTTGGCAAAAATGCGGTTGAGTTGAGGGCAAGTAAAATGATTGATTCTTGGTCTGGACTACATACGAAATGTACCTCCTAAAACTTCTTTAAAGTTTGCTAGTCCAGTTGGAGTTAAAAAATTTAATAAATTTAAATTTGTATTTAACAAGTCAATATATAAAAAAAGAACTTCGATTGAATCATGGAATCACATTTTAATAAATTGATATGATTTAAACATGGTATATATATATTTATTTATTTATTAGGTCGAACCTAAAGCCTTGCTTTAAACATAAATGGCTTTTCTAGTAGCAAGGATTTTCGTAGCCGGGGCTTATGAGATCTATGCCGGTCATCGGAAACTAAGGTTGACAGGCCATTTACGACAAGCTACAAATAAATTTTTATTAAAGAACGTTTCTAAGTGGATATAACATTTTTATGAGACTAATCTTAAAAATTTAAGATAAAAAGAAACTGCTATAATAACCACCAATTGCGTTTTATGTTCTTCAATTGCTTTTCATTTAAGTCATACTGGAAGCTCCTTTATATGATTTAATACATAATTTTTTTTATTTTATTGAGTCCAACCTAAGGTCATACTTTAAACATATATGAATGATAAAACTGTTCAATTAATTGTTTTGTTAAATTAAAGACTTTTGGCAACATTCAAGGTAAAGATATTTGACATAATTTAAATATTTTATCTTGCAGATTGTTTTAGTTCGAAACGAACATTGTGTAAATCAGATCATCTGCCTTGAGTTACGAATTTAATGTAAATTTCTCAGCAATAAAAAACAATAAATATAAATGAGAGATAAATGTATATATATACTTTCGCATCTTCTTGAACTCAAAATAGATTAGTTCGTATTTAAACTTTATTTCGTAAGTCCATAGAAATGCTGGGTTGTAATCTTGTACGAGGTCCAAATACAAATGCGGAAGAAGATTGCAAAAATATATTTCTTGCACAATCTTTCTAATTTTGATGTTCAAAATTCATCAATAAATGAAATAAAGGACATGGTACCAGTAATTTTCTGAGGATTATTTTGCCAAAATATAAAATAAATAAAAAAAAAGCTGAAACAATAAAAATATGCATATAGTACAAGTTATTACAATTATCACTTCAAATTCTTTATAATACAAGAATAATGTATCATCTGTGTATGATGCATGTAAGTTACTTTTATGGCAAGTGCAAACCAGATTTGATTGTGATGTGGGATTTCGACCTTATGTGGAATTGTCTGGCTTGTGAAAGTTCCCTAACATTCTCATGGGATAAGGTTAAGCCGAGTGAAAAGGGTTTTTCATGAGATGTGAAATGCAAAGTATTAGTTCTTACGAAGTTTGTGAATAAGTGATTGTTTGATAATAGGCAAGGAATATCCATACCCGTCTTTCTGCTAAACTGGATGAACTCATAATTCAATATGTTCTCAAATATTAATACAAAATTCAAGTATTAGTGTACTTTTTTAAGGAAGCTACCATTATGTCCAACAACAATTTTTTTGTCTTTCTTCATGCGGATAAATGTGAATACAAACTAAGGTTCAGACATGATGTTCACATGAAATGTCAACTATAATTTTTGTTTTCTTTTCATAAGCATAATTAAGACTAATTATATGACATTGACAAATTAGGAAACAATAAGAGTTACATAATTAATGACCTTAAATGCCAAAAGATGACAAGAGAAGGGCTTGTCTAAATGTTCCTGACTTGACATTATCACAAATACATGTAGTGAACTTTTGATATTGCTCCTAGCAGCAGATATGTCTAAGGTTATGAGTAATTTTTCTTAAGAGGGAAATGTTACACACCAACTTTTGGTCTTTTTACTGCTAAATATCCTAGAATTCTCATTCAAATTTATGTTTATTTATGCTTTTCTTCTAGCATTATTTTTTCCGAAATCTCTTGAAGAATTTTTGTTAAATAACATATACACTTGCATTTTTAGTCAAGCAGTAAATTCTAGAAGTTGAACTGCTTTCTTCTTACAGTTTGGTGAACTATACCAGGTTTCTCCCATAAAAGGCGCATACCGATCCCATTTAGCCTCAGGTTAATTACAGAATTGTTCAAAAATTAGCTAATTGCATTCACATTTTTGTCATGTAATAAAAGTTAAAACTATAGATTGTTTGTATTTCTGTCTCTTAGTTGTATGTGTATACACAGAACACGCACTGCATGTTTGGATGGATTCCTTCTAACTGCCCTGGTTAAGACACGCTAATCAAAAGAAAATCGGAGACAAAATGTTAAGGACAAATTTTGATGCAAGAAACGTGTAAACTACAGAAGTATGAAAACTATGATACTGTGCACCTTAGCCTCTACACCAGCAGACCAGAGAGGTAATTTCTCTCGAAGAAACGCAAATTAAGGTTGTTCAATTGTCCATGCAAGAGTCAATTCTTAATTTCTACACGTCCTAAACATTGTTTAAGGAATCTCCATTTAGTCCAAAATATCCACAATGACATGTCATGTATTCATATCAGGCATAAAGAATAAGGGAATAGAAGCTTTCATAGAAGAACGGAATAGAAATTCAATTGCCAATCCAATGATCTAAAAAAGAAAATATATTTCAAGGGCCTACATAAAATTTGCAGATCAATGGTTTATGTGCATGACTAAAAAGATATTGTCAAACAACTAGGATATCAAGAGTGGCCTATTAGCTAATTGCATGAGAAGGTTGCTTTGTCTTTTAGTCTTGATTGCAAAAAGATATAAGGAGAAGCATCCAATCTAAGAGTATTGGAACCTTGAAAAACATGTCCCCATACACTCAAATTAAACTTGAAGTCGGATAGAGATTACAGATTTGGACGTAAACAAATCCAAAATGGGGTCGTCCATGGCCTTGACTAGAGTTCTATAGTTGCTGTTTTTAAGAGAGAAGAGCTTTGCTCAAACTTTTACCCCTCACTAAGCCTCAAGTCATCGTGATTTTCACAGAAACAGTTTCGGGATTACAATCATCCAGAAAGGGCGGATGCAGTTTTATAGGCAGAACTCTTCTCAGGAAGGCGTTGAAACTCAGTCAGTGTGTTCCCAAAAATTGCTACATTAATTTACTTTCAGAACAACACATCCACTGGTAAAGAATATCTTCATTTGTTAGGAGTTTGTGATTAGATTGAGAGTTCAAATTAAAGAAAGCAAAAAGAGGGGAAAAAATGGATGAAAAGACTGATGCCGAGAAGAATATTGATGATCTCTTCTTGCCCGGTTTCCGGTTTCATCCCACCGATGAAGAGCTTGTGGAGTTCTATCTCAAGAGAAAACTTCAGCAGCTGCCTCTTCCTATTGAGCTGATTAAGCAAGTGGACATTTACAAATATGATCCGTGGGACCTTCCAAGTAAGATAGTTGAATCCTGTTACATGCATAATCTTGGGACAATCTTTGTATCATTTTTAATATACGTTCCTATCCTCATGAAGTTGTCATTATGCATGATGGAACAACATTTTCTGTCTCATTCATCTGGTTCTAAATTTGAGAGCTACACGAGAAATCTTTGTATATTTTACCTGTTGCAGTCATGAAAATCATTTGTTGTCGCCTTTTCATCAACTCACCATCATCTGAGATTGTCTTCTACGTGATGGGATGATCTTCTGCCTCATGATACACTTATGTGCTTAGCAAAAAGTCTTTCATATGAGTCACACTCTTAAATTATACTGTTCTTGCTGTCGAACAGAACTGACATCTATTGGGGAGAAAGAATGGTACTTCTACTGTCCAAGAGATCGTAAATACAGGAATAGCGCGAGGCCAAACCGTGTTACAGGATCCGGGTTCTGGAAAGCCACTGGAACTGATAGGCCCATATACTCCTCAGGTGGAATTAAATGCATCGGTTTGAAGAAGTCCCTGGTGTTCTACAGAGGCAGAGCAGCCAAAGGCATGAAAACAGACTGGATGATGCATGAATTTCGACTTCCTTCCACCACCAACGGAGCATCACCACCCAAAAAGATCTTGGACAAGAACGTTCCCGCAACTGTAAGTCTATTCTCTGTTTAATGCAAAAAGCAAATAGCTTATTTTTCACCACCACTCAATTGAATTCAATTATTCAGTATTATTTGACTGATAACTATGTTTTTATTTCTATTGTGACCCCAGGATTCATTGGCCATTTGCAGGATTTTCAAAAAGACTAATTCCATGGCACACAGAGCTCTTTCTCACTCTTGGGTAACTTCATTATCTGAAACAACATCACCTGATGCTTTCACCTATAGTGCACATGACACTCAATTCAATTCAGAAAGTGTCTCTTCAACCACTGAGAATGAGTTGCAACAGGCTAATATCTCTGCTCTTAATCTTCCCTCATACAAAACTATCACTGCAATGACTGGCAAACCATCTGTCTTCACATCTTCCAACGGGGAACACTTCCCTGGAAACTACCATTTCTCGGTACCCGAAGAAGTTTCAGGCACAACTGATCTGACTTCCACGCTTTTCAATCTATCCCCCGCCTTAGTCGCTGGCGCCTGTAAAACTTCCGAGTGCATCGACTTTGAAGGGCCAGAACAGCTGTTCAATGGCTTCTCAGCCAATTCCTTGCAAGTGATGCAAGAAATTTTAAACATGGATGATGAGGAAGAGGGCATGAGGAAAAACCAAAGCCCCATGAGTATTCACCACCCGTGGGGAAACATTAGATCAATGGGATTCCCATTCAGCTTGCCATCAGCTGAACCCGATTCATGGAAACCGCCTAATCTGCCATGGGATTCTCCCCCCTGTCCCTAGCCAAATATCATCCACAAAGGAAGTATTTTTTCTTTTTATACATAGTTGATAGCTACCCATGTTAAAAAGGAAAAATGTTTTCTTGCAGACTTTGTTTTGAGCAAGCAGAGCTTGTATAAAACTATTTTTCATTTCATAAACAGTGCACAGTTCTCATCTAGTGTATTTTTAGACAAAAAAATGTGTTAGATAACTGTCCTATTTTTAATTTACTTAGTTATTATGAGATAGTTTCATTAGCATTCATTTTTATTTACAACTTCACTCGTCTGATACCTTAGGAATATAGCAAATAACATATATGTGGAGAAGATCCAAACTGGGAGAAGATAGTACCTGTAATTACGTTGACAAACCTGTCGGGAAATGAAAAGGCTCAGCATCCACTAACCCAATTCATTTTTCACTTGAGATGAAGTATCGCTTCATTCGGTAGAATCTGGTTCCTCTTAACGCCCAAGCATATTCAGCCTTGAGTGTACGATGATTTTATAGAGAATGTCTGAAACTGCCGAACACGTAGGATGTAAATTAAAAATATAGAAATCTTTTTAATTATGATTAATGTATCAATTGTCAAGATGGCCGAGCGGTCTAAGGCGCCAGTTTCAGGTACTGGTCCGAAAGGGCGTGGGTTCAAATCCCACTCTTGACAGAAATTTTTTTTTTTTTTTTTTTAAATCCCACTCTGCTTTTCTTTATAAACATATATATATATATATATATATATATTAAAGTTTGAAATTCTTATAAGAATCAAATGGTCAAAAAGACAATGTCCGAAAAGAGTAAATAATTGACCTTAATACTATTGGAATATCAAGCATTCGTATTTGCTAACTATGTATATTATCTTGATTTAAATTATTTTGCAAAGATGCAAAAGAGGCTCAAAAAATGCTACATTGCTACATCATAACGCATGTTAGAATATTTCAAAATCAACCAAAAATTATCATTTTTCATATACTTTTCATCATAATCTGTTGACTACTAATAGTCATTTTTATACCAATGCTTTCATTCAAAATAACATTTTCAATCAATATAATTTACTCAAACTTACTTTTTAAAGTACGCTCTCTAGTTACCAATCTAATTTTATTAGAACATGCATTTGGAGATTTCAAAATAAACCAACAAGTTTTATTTTCATCTATATTTAATGAATAAAATTAATTTTTGATCTCTTCTTTTAAAATATTAATCATCTTATACTAAGGAATTCATTTAATTTAATATTTTCAATGTACGTATCATTTTAATCAATTTTTATTTTTTTAAATTATTTTTAAAGTTGTTCTCATACTATATTTTGTCACCTACCATCTCATGCTATTGTTCTTGCTCGTTAACTATTTCCACACCTTTTATATATTCTTCATCACAATCGTTTCATTATTCGATAAAAAAATCAACTTAATGAGACCATCTCCAATTTAAAACTCTATTTTAAAGTAGCCTTCACATTAAAGTTTCATTTTTTGATAAAAAGTCAACTTGACAAAACAATCTTCAATTCAAAACTCTATTTTAGAGTAGTCTTTACATTGAAGTAGTGCAATTTCTACATCAAATTTTAAATCCATCCTAAATCAATCAACTTCAAATTTTTTTACTCTAAAAGAAATATTCCTTAAATATTCTTCATTATTTTATTTATAATAACTATTTTATTTTATCAAATATCAATTAACATATTAATACAATTACATATTCTATTTATATTTTATTATTAATTATTTGAATAATATATTTTATTAATATAATATAATTAATGATAAATTAAATAATATACATAAAAAATAAAATAATTAATGAAAAAAATAATTTTGTTGAAAAATATACAATTGGGATGAAAAATGAATTATTAAAATATTTTTAAACATAATAAAGAAATATAAAATTTATTAAAAAAACAATATAAACAAAGTAATTAAATCTTATTAAAAATATGTATATATAAAATATAAAAAGAAATAATTTTATTGAAAAATAAAAACTTAGAATAAAAAATGAGTTTTTCAAATATTTTTAAACAGAATAAAGATATATAAAATTTGTTAAAAAAAAAATTGAAAACAAGGATAGCGCAGCACTGTAGCTCACGTCAAAATAGCACTGGAGATGAAGCTACGTGGGAATTGCATTTTCAGCAAATGGTGCAGCCAACACTGTAAATAAAGCAGGGTTGGATTTGCCCCAAGGGTTTGTGCAAGTTTATTGCATAATAGCTCCCCGTCCCTATTACAAATTAGCAAAAACCAACGGATCTCCGCCATGGTCGGGAGACATTCTAACGAGCTAAGCTCTAGGGCATGAACTAAAGTAAAGACCACATATTTTGGCAGAGCCCATAGGTTACTTAGGGACGGGAAAGTCAACGTAAACAAACTACTATAGGCAGAACATTGTCAAAAACGCAAATCACAGTAAAAGGCTGGGCCAATTTTGCTACACAAGGCCATCTCCAAAAGTTCTCATGAGATGGCCCTATAATGTTGAAAATTCAAACACAGCAGAAAATGTCAGAATCGAGAAGGGTACCACAGATTTTGTGCAGAATATTAAAATGGAATTGCAGTACTTGAAATAACAAGTATATAAGCATAACATTGCCAAGCACGGGACTGCATCAGCATTAAATGTCAGAAAAATATTCTGTCGACTGATGAACATATTCTCAACTGATCAACCAACGAGCCAAACTAGTTCATTCAAACCTAGTGGTATTTGAACATATGATATTCCATTTCTCTTTCATCATCATCACAGGCAAAAGATATGTGAGCATAATATTGGTCGGAAGTTTGCCTCAGCGCTACCTTGAGTTTAGCTCTTGGAAGCTTGCTTTTCCTTTGCCTTCTGAATCTTCAAAACCTTCTTCACAATTTTTTGTTCTTCAACCAAGAACGCCCGAATAATCCTAGTAAAATTTTGAAATATTGCTCTCTTAACATGAATAAAAACAACAAAAGATACAGACTATAGGTACACAAGTTTGATTTTAAGTCAGAAGTACAACTAACCTCTCCCTCACAGCACTTCCAGACAATACACCACCATAAACACGGTTTACAGTCCTGCAATTCCTGGGTAATCTAGACCTCTTGTATTCAGCAGGTCTCAAATGAGGTATCTGTATGAGCATCCACATACCGATGAGCAGTCTCTCATGGGCATCCAATGAATGTATAAAACAAAGAACTCCCAATGACTATGACTAGCTTCTATCTATTCTAAATGATCCAATCTACTAGAGCCCAAACGGAAATGAGGCTCACCCTATAAAGAAATCCATCCATGCAAGCAAGTGGTCACCAGTCTCTCGACTGGATCACTTTCATTATTAGACTAGCCACACAAAAAAGCCGTAATGAAGGCAATAAATCATATCAAATCCGAGGCAATAGAGGGTAATACAGAGCATCAGTCTATGAAACTCTGCTATTGTTGGATTTATAAAAGGTTACAACAAGTTTAGTAACTAGTCCTAGAAAAACACAAACTCTTGTTTAAGCCGACTTTTACTGAGAAAGCTAATGGTCATGAAAACTCAACTGCTCCGCTAATGCAAGAAAATCAACTGTAACTGGAGGTAAACTTATAAAGTCATCAATACATATTTACTTAACAACAAATGGGATGTATTACGCAAAGAAGCATAGTATGAAAGTTGCAGGAAAAAGAAAACAATTACATAAACAAAAAGCAGGCAACATAAACTTCATGTGTTTGTTATACTCATCAGGGCAGTAACAAAATCACAATGAGACTACTCTAGACGTCTAATATTGCAGTAATTTTCGATTACGATGCCATCAATAAAGAAATAATGAGAAAAGGAAATCTCTAAAAATAAACAAAACGAACGAATACCCCTTGGATTCTCTTGCCAGTGACGGGGCATTTGGGACCGCTAGCCCTCTTCTTAGTACTCTGGTACACCAGATTCCCTCCTGATTTGTCAAAAACAAAACATAGGAATAAATCGTTAAAATTTTAAATAAATATCCCAAATGAAGTCGTCTAAAGGGTTTTTCAAAGAAATAATTACCGGGGGTTTTGACAACTCTGTGTTGATTGGATTTGGTGGCGTAGCTGTGCCGCTTCCGATAAGTCAGTCTCTGCACCATTTTTGTGTGTTAGCTCCAAGCTTTCTATCCACAGACCACAGTTCCACTCCTTGGATAAGATCCACGTGAAAGAATTCAAGAGTTACAAGAGTTGAGAGTCAAAACCCTCGATCGGACGGCTCTGGTTTCATTGACTATTTGATGGTGAAGAGTCTCGTCCGTTGTTAGTTTCAACTAAAGTCGCACTAGTTACAAGACCAAATCGCATGGAAATGGCACTCACTCCCTAGAAGCATGCATATCAAGAGTAATTTATCGCAATTTTTTAATTTCTTTCCTTTTATCTTTTGGATGAGTTAATTTTAATCTCCAATCCTAAGATTACTTTAGAGTGCACTCATCAGCTATTATTTTTGCAGCTTCACAACAATAATTAATTCGTCGCGGCCGCTGCCACCACTACCATCAGAGCAGCGAGTTTCTATACTCTTTTAGTCCGTGAAAATAATATCTACAGGTAAGTACGGGAGTCAAAAAATGAATATTGCAAGAGAGAAAATTTTTAATTTTTGATAAATAAGTATTTTTAATTTTTTGAAGAAAATAAAATTTAATAATTTAATAATTTTATATATATAATATATACTAATTTAAAAAATTATAGAATTAAAGAGAGCCGCAACCGCCCTCGTCCCATTAGGGGTCTTTGCATGTAAGGAGGCGAAGTTGGGTTATTAGAAACTTATGTGTATAATAGCAAGTTTCATGTGATATCTTTTCAGTTGCACATGAATAAAATTTTACAGATAACGAATAATTATTATGATGCAATAGATAATATAGTAGGATTTTTTATAAAAAGCAAATTCAACTTGCAATTTAGATGAGGTAATCCTATATTGAATGGAGTAGATTTGGTATAGCATCCACTGTTCACCTATACATAAAACCACACATATGAATATATGTGGACGGATGAATTTCCATGCACACTCTACCAAACATAGCAAATGATGCAAACAAGAATCATGTATAAGTGACGCAGTATTAAAATGTTTGTTTAAATCGGTGGTTCGAATCTATTGATTGTCATTTTGGACCCTCGTTTGGATCTCATTTGGGGTGTGTAATTGTACCCTATCATATATCAACGTGTCGAATGTTTATTTTAAGTGTGAATAAACTATATTCACATCAGTATTTACTCTATGCTCCAATTAGAAGTAAGGTCAATCACCTTCAAAATTAATTAAGCCAAATTTAAACATTTGAATTATTAAAAAAAAATAAAAAAGAATCGTGTAGATTGGGTAACACAAAACGTGATGAAGCTCATGGTTTGCCATTATTAGGTCATTATGGGGCCAGGGCGCCTGGCTTGTATACAATATTTCCAATGCAAGCAAAACTGAGCTTTCAAAAATTTGTCACTTTTTTACTTTTAAGTTATGAGTCCATCAAGATTTTTGTCCTCAATGCCCTGGCTATTTCACACTTTAGTTATTTATTTTTGCCAGCAAATCTTGAGAGCAACTTGTGATCATACATCGATATAATCTATATTTTTTTTTTTTGTGTGTGATTTTCCATAATGAGAGCCTGTTAACTGTTGTTCTGTCCTTGTTGATAATCTAAACTTAGCCATCATGAGAAAAAAATTATTCCATAATCATCTAGGATGAGTAACTAAGTGAATTAGATTAATTAACGGATAAAACATGTACAAAAACTGATCAATAGAAACTTTCTAGTACAAAATTTTACTAAAATCAATAAGAAACATAACTACTGACCAAATTAACATGGGAAGAGCAAAAAAGCTGGTTCTACGTAGATTTTCCTATTCACAAAATTAATCTTGCTTAACTTGTTTCGACACCAAATCAGTTGTTCCCTTGTTATTTTTGACATGTTCAAAACTCTACACACTATTTTCATATCTACTTGGGCAAAAAAGTAAAGAACTTGATCCGAATCATCTTCCCTACTCTGTCGAAATTTCCTCAAAATGCAATTTTCACTCCTCAATAGATCCTTGAGCTTCCTCTCCTTCTGCATTACATTAACAGATATACTTTTATTTGTTTAGTAATAATTCATGGATGAATCTATGGAAATGAAATGTGAATTCAGGTTTAACCAACCTTTTGAAGAATTTTTCGGACCTCTACAAGCAACTTGAGGTCTTCAGGATTGTGAAGCTCAGGGATTTTCTTGTGGCCATTGATTGCCACAGAGGTGCAATCCTTGTCAGATCGAACAAATCGCCAAAATATTCGTATTGATTCTTCCACCGTCTCCACTATCGTCTCACTTGTGACAACATATTCATCTGTTTCTTTTTTCCTTGCCTTGTTTTTGTCTTTCAAGCAGTCCTCTGTCAAGAAGCCAAATTGTTTTTTAAATTAATATACTTAGCTACATCATCTTGAAAAAGAAAATGGAACAAGCATTTTGTTCTCACCTCTTATGACAGGAACTTGAAGAAGATTGCGAAGAACACATCGATTCTTGACATAGGTTTGAACTCTTGGCCCTTGGAAAGGTTCATCTTCTGTGAATCTTTGCATGAGTACTTGAAACTGTTGAAACTCACCCGCCACCTCATTGTATCGATGGACTCCATGTGGATCAGAGTTCCACAAATCTAAGGCTTTCTCGTATTGCCAATGCAAGAATTCCCAGGACAGGCACATCTGTCCCACGTATACCACTTCAAGATCACCCTGCAATTCATTGATGAACTTCTTGATTGGGTCACTGCCACGGCTTTTATGTTTGAATAGCCAAAGGTTTTGAGAAACGAGGGATTTGAGCGTTGGAGCCGAAGGTTTTTGCTGTGATGTTGATTTAAAAGGATCCTTAAGCTGCAGAAAACCTGCAGTTATTACAATTGCATGAGGGTTGCCTAAAGTTTAAAATTGTGTGTGGAAAGTGCTCTTCTGTTTCATTCTTCTTCTACTACAACAAAAGATTAAAAAGAACTATAACGCCGTGATATGCCAAAACCAATCTGATTACTACGAATTCAATTTATGACAAATGCATTTTAACAGAAACCCCAGCAAACAGACTGTGATTTCAATAAACTGTCAGGGATTATAGGTGCAATTTGCCGCTGGAGGACATCTCAAGTTTAACCAAATATCCACTTAAGAAGTTATAACATGTTAAAACATATCTGGAAATGGAAATGCTTTCCTTCTAACTTTCTAACAGAGAATAGAATTGCAGTAAATACTGGTGGGCTACTTGAGAAAATTTGGAAAGAACTTTCCTTATAATGCCTTATGCCATACCTTTCTCATGTATTGGATTTAAAAGTAGGTTCAATTGATCCATGTCACTGGAATAATAACCCTCAACCAATAAAATTATGATGACAATGATATATAGGCCTTTCTTAGTAAACCTACTAGCTTATCTTTGAATAAAAAAAAATTTAAGTACACCTACTAAATGAAAAGAAGCAAAAAGAATAGCAAAAAATCATTATTAAAAGGCAAGATTTTGCTGACAGCTATGATCTAGCAAGTTGCACTTCATGATTATGCATAGCAGTCACACGTGAGAATGAACGTGCTCACATTCCCTTGAATTTATTGTCATAATGCAAGCATGAGTGAACCTAATAATATTCAAAAAATGAAATGAATAATCAAGTCATGGAAAGGTGGACTAACCCATGGCATACATCTTTTGGTAGTTCAGGATATCGAATTTGCGCATCATTTCTGTATAGCTCTTGTAGAATTTGTGAAGCTCGCCCATGCAATCTTCGTGCTGGAATTTGTCATCAATTTTCCATGGCTTCAAGTCATCCGATATCTTAGGGGACTCCGATTCTTCTATAATGGTGGGCAGACCCGTGGCCCTGACCTTTCTAAGTTCCATTTTCAACTGCTCAATCAATTCTTGATGTTCCCACAATGACTCCAATTTGTTTGCATCCCCAGAATCCGACATTGATGAGTCCTTCGGTTTTGGTTTTTCAGAATTATCTCCACCCCTCACGCCCGTATCGTCTTTGGCTACAAATTCAGCATCATTTTTATTGTCTAAGTTCTCATTAAAATCTCTCTCAGACAAGAAATCTGAGCTCAATTTATCGGGATTCTGTGAATTATGCTCTTCTAAGTTCTTGACCTCTTCCATAATCTCATTTTCTTCATCAGCAAAATACTCTGGTGATTCCTGATTTTCTTCAAAGCAAGATATTTCACTCTCCAATCCTGTTTTCTCATTCTCACCATCAGTATCCAATTCTCCTCCGAAATCTCCATCAGACAAGAAACCATCACTGTTTTTCTCAGAAAAAAACTGAGATTCATCAAGAAACTCTTCGTCTTCTTCTGTCTTTTCTGCAAATTCCATCGCCTCAACTTTCCCATTTTCCTCTCCATCAAATCTCACAATTACTTTCCCTTTCCCCTGAACACCTCCTGTTTCCTCATAAACTTTCACGAATTTTCCATCTGAAAAAACCTCCACATTCTCAGAAAAGTCGCCAATTTTATTACCATTAATTTCTTTTATGGGAAAAGTCGCCAGTTCCTCAGTGAAGGCACTGAGAGAACTTTTCCCACATGCGAACTCGTATTTACTAGTACTTGCATAAGGGACCACTTCAGAATTAAACAAATTACCTGTTCTTTTCTGGAGTCTGCTAAATTCATCAAAAGTTGGAAACTTGAAGTTCAAACGTAATTCTGGTTTCTGTTCTTCCTCAGCATCAATATCAAAATGCCCGAATTCAGTAACATCTTTCTCAGCTTCACTCTCTGGCGCTGGCCCCCGCTCAGCTTCAAGAAAAATTATATCCTTATCATTCTTCTTTAAGGAACCACCACACCTTTGCAGCCTGCGTGCAAACAAACCCCGGTTAGCTTAAATAATAGTAACAAATAATGAAAGATGGAATGAAGCTTTATTAATGGAAAATAAAGATTTTTTAGTTAAATAAACCTGAAAATGTACGTGGAGATGAAACTGAAGAGTGGGAGCAGATACACGGAAACAGTGTGAATCAAAGAAGCCAGTTTTTGGCAGAGGACCCCAGTATTAGAGCCCATGTTCAGGAAACTGAAAAGATGGCTGAACACAAATGGGTTTTAAGGGAAGCCATGAATTTAATCAGGATTGTGAATTCAGATGGAAGCAAAGAAACAGGGGAAATGCAGGTAATGGGATTTATGGCTCCTTTGAATATTTCAAAGAGGAATGGACTTCGCACCTGTAAACAAAAACACCAAGATTTGGCGCATAAATCTGAGTCAGAAGAAGTTGAAATCCGACCTAATTGGAGGAATTCAAGGGTGATGAAGATTGAAAGCAAGAATTGAGGGGAGATGGTTACCTGCCAGCGACTAGGACTAAGCTCATCCCCCCTGCTTGCTTAGTTCCTAGGAATTCTCTCGTCAGTTACATGATACATGCATAAAACATTTGTTGTAAAAAAAAAAGATTAATGTTTGTTTTTTCAGCAGATTTTATCAGAATTATCGGTTGAGAGGTCAGTTTTGTGCTGTTCACTTGCTAGAGACAGAGAGAGAGAGAGAGAGAGAGAGAGAGAGAGAGGTGAAATTGCAGGTTTACGTTTTATCTAAGGACTGATTCACGTCAATTTTGAGATAATTCACGCCAGGAATTTTTGGACAGGCAGGAGGAGAAAACAGACGAGTGGGGCCATTATCCTATGAATTTTAGGCTTATGGCCCTCGTGGCTTCTTAAGCATTGTACTTCCAAGACATGTGTAGTCGCATCCATCCCATCATTTTATCTCTTATTATATGCTATCCATTTAAATATAGTTTTAGGTAAATTGTGAACATTGAATTATAAAATAATCATATAATATCATATTAATTCTTTATAAATTTATATTATTAACACGTACACCTTGCTTACCGACAAATTCAGTTAAAACATAATTATATAAAATTTCTCATAATTTCCGTGAAATTCTTAGATAGATTACTCTCAATAGAATTAAAGAAAAAGGGGTAAAAAATATTTACTCTATAATTTAATAACCACAATAAATTAAATGTCTTATACCTAATTACTATAGAATAAGCATGTCCCCTACATCAATAATTAATTCGAAGAGTTTAGTCCATCCTCTATACCTCACAATAGGTTTCAACTCATTATATTATTGGAGTAACATCCATTTTTGACATATTAAAATTTTCTTAATTGTTATAGTGGTGCATGAGATTTGGGTAATAGTTCAATTAATATATGTTGATTAAATTTCTACTAATTTTTGGTAGAAATAAAGGGTAGAATTAGAAAATCAACAAGAAATATTTTTTTTTTTTTTCAAAAAAATGCAAGAACTCTACACATGTGAGCCAAGGGAATTTCGACGTTAGTCCTAGTAGTAATATTAATCAATTTTTCTCTAAATGATATAGAATATTCCTTGTATATCTTTTTTTTTTTTTGGATAACTTTTTTCCAATTCTATTTCAATAGATCTCAATTCCTATCTTATTTATTACTTGACTTACAATATCATTCAACTTTAAACACATTTTGTCCGTGACTCAATATTAAAAATCTAATTTATTAACTCCACATTTGATATATTTTCTTTTAGTGGGGTCTTTAGTTTGTTTAGACAAAGTAATTTAATTTTTTTTGTAATGTACTTTTATAAACTAAAATGAATGATAAATGCTTTTATATTCTTTTTGTACTAAAAAGTATTTTATTTTTGAAATTTATCTATGTGATGTAATTTTTATTTTAGTTTTTTAGTTTTTGTGTTTGGTTTGTATTGTTCTTATTGGAAATTGGAAATAAAATGGATTTGGAGGTAAGACTATATAGCTTTTTTGGATATAAAAAGAAAAAAATATATCAAAACTGCATCTTAAAATATAATTTTGGGATTAAAATTTATTTTTTCATATAAAAATTACGAAAACTTTGACATACTCCATTCGATTGTATAGCAATAGCTGAGAAGTTATCGAATAATGTATAAAGAGAGAAAATTGATATAATAGTGCACTATGATTGCATAATAAAGCATGTTTATATATATATATGTGAGAAACTTGAAATATGATATGTCTAATACAAAGTAGAGTCTTCATTTTTACTCTACTATATCAAAAGTAATAATACAAATTACCATGAACTAAATATAATACTTATATTACTATTCGTCTACCTTACAAATAGTAAAGTGTAATGTCTTAGATAATTTTTCATTATAAAAATATTAAAAATGGGAAAACTAGCAAATTTTTCTTTGTTTCTTTGTTTGTTTTTTTCCAATTTGAGGCCAAATATTTTTTTTTCAAATTGATAGAAGGGGCAAAACAATCTTTGCAAGAAAAGCTAACCAAATTCAAGGAATAATGTACTAATTAAGCCATTTAAAATTATATGTGCCAATATAAAATTTATATATAGATTTTTTGTACGATGTGATAAATATATAATAATTCATGTACTAAATTATTTATTGCTCTAAATTATTGTGTCTACCCTATTCCCCTACCCCCATACTAGGTTCCAACTCTTTACTAGGCCATAACTTAATTGGGACTAGTTATTGTGTACTTATCGATTCATTTATAACTTCTCCTACTCACACATCCACTATATATTTTTATTGGGGTTAATTTTAATGATTTGTAAATCAAAAAAGTAGATTTATAGATTTCATCCCAATACTATTTTTTTCTTCAACTTTTGAATAATTTATCTGTCGATAATATACTTACAATACATGGTTTTTTACCCGTTATGTAAAATAAATATTTTATTATTATTTTCTTTTGATATTTTTAAGTAAACTTATAGATGCGACGTGCTAATTCTTGTAAGTTAATTTGAGTTTTTTTTTATACCTAAATATTCGAGGCCTGACTAAATTTTAAAATGAATGTCCACCCTCCAATAATACCCATTGAATAAAGCTGGTCGTGTGGTATTTACAGTTAACACGCCACTTAACACGGGGCTAGTTTGAATTTTGATTGATATCTAAATTGATGATATTTGAAATAAATAAAGTTTGGAGACCCAATTGATAATTCCTAAATAGATAGGGACCAAAATGAAAAGATCTAGTATTATTAAAATACTCTATTGATGAGGTTATATCATCTTAAACGTCCTTAACAAATATACTTCTAAATCAAGTTTTCATTTCTAAATTAATTTTAGATTTGTAGTTGATGTGTACGTTTTTGTTTGATACAAAATGAGTCCAACGAAGAATCTACTTAAAATCCGGACTCAAGTGGATAAATCCAATTATATCAATTTCTAAAAGATTACGATCCAATTGATTAAGATTAAATATTAAATCGGATCGACCCGTGAATCTAATATGGATATGGACCAAACGTTTTGAGTTATGCTAAATGACAACTAAACACAATCTCATTTTTCAGGCCAAAGTCTTTATTGTAATGTCGTGTAGAAATTGATTTGGAATATTTTAGGCGCAATTTGCACTATGCAAGTAAATTGAAGTCAATACTTGACAGTTGTTATTTAAGAATTATTGATTGATGATTAATAATTATAATTCATTAGTTAACAATATAATAAATAATAATTACTTGCTTCATTGAAGTTAATATTTTGGCTTGAAAAGAGGTTTTTGTTAATTCTTAATTCTTTGTTTTTTAATTTTTTAATATTCCCAAAGGCACATATGGAGCTTACCAATTTTCTTTTTTTCTTTTCTTTTCTTATTTATTTCACTTTTAAATTTACTGTCAAATAACATTTTTTGTCCTTCAAGTGGAGCACCATCGACATAAATATCATGCTAATGTTATTAAATAAAGTTTTTTTTTCTTAATTACAAGGTAGAGTTTTGCTTCTGCCTAACTTTTCTTTCGTAGACATATGAAAAATGTGTAAAATATTGAATTTACATGTATCAGAACGATCTAGATTTATTTGAAATTTAGGGCTTCTTTGATTTATTTTATTTTTGTGTGTTGTATGATAATGTATTGGAAACTGTCTTTATTAGAAGGAAAAATGTAATAAAAAATGTGTTGTATATTGATTTTATTTTGTAAGAATAAATTATGAATAAAAAAAGAGTGAGAATTTAATAACAAATATAATTTAATTTTTGTCTTTTGTATCTCAATGATATGTTTGGACACATCAGCACCCATACATGATCTTACGATTTTGCGGAGACCTATATTTTTCGTAAACAATAATCATTTGTCAGGCTATTACTCCTTTAAAGTTATGGAGCAAGACATCGATTATAAGATCCATTTTTTGGACTGTATGATAGACTTTCCTAAAAAGTATTAGCTTGGACACATCAGCTCTCATACATGATCTTACGATTTTGCAAAGACCTGTATTTTTCGTAAACAATAACCATTTGTGAGGCTATTACTCCTTTAAAGTTATAGAGCAAGACATCAATTTCTCAATAAGATCCAATTTTTTGGATTGTATGATGGACTTTTCTAAAAAGTATTAGCGCTCATGTAAACACGGTGTTCTACCAATTGAGCTATAACCTATAGTTTTTTTTTGGATAAAATCAAATTTAAGTATTACATCTCCAATACTGGGACCAATGAAAACTTAGAATACATATCTTCAGTCTTCAGTGGCCCATATCAAATGGGCCGGGTATATTAGCGATTTGGGCTTAGCTGGACCATTCAATCTTGAAGTTCAACAAAATAATAAGGGCATTTTTCCTTGAATATATCATTAAACACAAAGATTCTAAATAGCACCATCTCCATTGGGGTTTGAAATACCAATAATACCCCTCTACTAAGATTTTCATGAAATTAAAATAAAATAAAATTGTTTCACTTGTTCTTTCCATCAGGGTGTCAGCTTTCAAGGTTAATATCTAAATTAATTTGCTGAATTTTTTCACACTTTATAACAATAATGATAGTTTACCCGATGGATCATATTTACTTGTAGATAATTTTTAAGCATTTTCTCCTCCAAATCAAAAAAGCGACCAATTACTATTTGGACCACTCCATCAACGGCGTTTAGCTAAGCTTATTTAATTTGTTTTTATTAATTTTTTATATTTTATAAGATATTTTTAGAGCTTACATAATGTTAGATTTTACTTAAAAATAAGTTCTAAAGATATTTATGTAAAATAAGATCATGAAACTTAAAAAATATTAGTACTCTTAATTTTTTAATTAGTATGATCAAAATTAAAAGAATTTATTAAAATTTTAAAAAATAAATTAAAAAATTTTCACTTTTTTTTTAAAACAATTTATAAGATCTTAAAATTTTATTTTGAGAATTTATAAATTTCACTTTTAAAATTTTACCGAACACTTTAAAATATCTTATAACTATCAAATATCACACATAATATTTCAAAAAATTTATGAGCTCACTCGGACACGACACCTGTTAAATAATACTCCACTAGTACTAACTACCATTTAAGTTCAATGGGTCTTTTTTGACGACATGAACTCGGCCCAGTATTTATGGGTAACCATTATTGATTGCACTCAAGGCCCCATGATATTTATGGGTTTTTAAGATTGTTTCAACATAATAAATCTGAGATAAATTTTCTAAGAAAGTTTGTTAGTGAATCCTATTCAAAGTAGCCGTTTTTGTACTTGAATGTTTGGAGGCCCATGACTTGTATGGGTTTTGTGATATTTTATATAAGTTGAGTGAAAAAAAATTAAATTAATCTAGTACAATTTATTCATCTAACAATTTAAATTAATTATTTTTATAAAACGATGATAAATCCAAGCTGCTAGTAGCTACCAAAACCCATTTTTCCAGGCTCTTTATTGTAGTCACCATCCAATTTCCTCTGGCATTATTCGATCAAGAATTTTGATAAGAAAATTGAAAACTAAAATACTCTTAATCCAAGAAATGTAAAAAAGAAATGCAAACGTAATTGAGAGTTATTTTACAAAATGCACAACTTATTTAACAAAGGTAGGAGATGAAACTGAAAGTACTTAACATAAACGTGAAAAGAGTGTAGATTATCTTCAGAAAAATAATACAACATAAAATTTTAAAAAATTTAAATGATATTCAATTCTCCAAAATATGTATCGTACCGATATTAAATACTAAGGTCATATTTAATAATATAAATAGTGGGATCAACTTTTATACATGACAAATATATATATATATATATATATATATATATATATATATATATATATTAAATTTTAATCTTAAAATCCAAATTTGAAAAACTAGTGGAAGAACTTTGCATGATCAATGCAAACCACAAGCTGTCCCGATGATGACCTTGTTCACATATTAACAATCTTTTTCCAGACCAAAAGCAACATGACAAGTACATTGTTTTCACTTCTCAGAAACAATTCAACAGAGCTTCAAAAGAAAAAAAAAATGGAAAAAGAAAAAGAAAAAGAAAAGATTGAACAGAAATGTAGGTCACAAGGCACATGATGCGCAATCTGCTGTGCCTATAATATATAAATCAAGCATGGATCACAAATTAATGCTCTATATTTTTTTATTTTTTATTTATTTGATCATCTACCTTATCAAATTTCTAATATAATATAACTCAGAAATTTAATTTTCATTCCATCACACACTATAAAATAATTATCGAATCATTGCCGAAGCAATTTCGATGTGGGAAGAAATTCCCTTCGATTCCCGATCTAGAGTCCACAATCGATTTCCAGTATATATATATATATATATATATATATATATATATATATAACATACGGCTTTTTTTTTTTTTACAAAGAATTGAGCCCATTATTATGAGAGATAATATGAAGCAATCGTGGGAGTCTTATATTGAGTGACATAGTTATAGTCAAAATTAAGAGAAAATAAAATGGAAAAAGACAAAGAACGTTTTGTTATATCATTTTTTTTAAATTTTATTTAAATAGGTTTTATTAATTTTTGAAGTTAATTAATTATAGTGATGGCCAGCCTGATTAAAAGTGACATATACAGAAGTAATCAATATTCAGTTGAATTACCACTTGATTGATTTGTTGACTATGATAATTCAATATCAGACTACATGAGAGGCATGGAAATTTCCATTTTTTATAATTTTATTGTATGGTTTTAGTATATTTTTTGGACAAAGGTCACATTAATTTTCCATTTCCTCATCCAGGGGAGAGAAACGATGTAAATTAAGAATCCATCCCTGGTATTATTACACAAAAGGGCAATTAGTAGAGCATTCAATAAAACTATTTGGGAAAGTAATTTTTGAAAATTTGAAATTTATGATATGTTGGGTTTTAGGATTTCAATATGGAAAAAGTAAAGGTAAAACAAAACTAAATATTATCATGTTTTTCAATTTAAAATAATTGTTGAACAACAGATGAGTGTCACAAATAAAATTAATAAAAATAAATACACAAACAATAAATGCTTATCACAATTATATTTGCAAAAAAATAATTTTCTCAGTAAAATTCAGGACTCAAACACAACTTCACGAAGATTAATATAGGAGGCATTCTCAATCGAACATAGTTCGAGGACACAAAGTAAAATTTACTATCCCTCTCTCAAGAGAATAAAATTGAGTCGATGATAGTAAAAATCTGCCTTCAAAATATATAGATTATTTTGTAATACACATTACTTGTAATTATATATTTATCGATCATTATAGAAGCGCATAATGTGATTGAATTAATTAATTCTTGGACCACCACCAGCAACTCCTATTGTTTGCTTAATTATTGTGTTGATAAGTCAATTACAACATTAATATCTAATAGTACGAAGAAAGCATTATTGATATTATTCCCGTTTCTCTTGCGACAATAGGTTGTTCTTGAAGATTTTTCTTTTTCTTGGATTTAGGTATTGTAATCAAATATTTTTAAGGTACTGTTTAGATCTTTTAAGCATTGAGAAAAGTATGGTATTTGTCTTGGATTCAAGTTAAATATTAGTCTACTTCTATAATAATTGATTGTTGATAATTTGATATTTGTAAATTATTTATTGATAATTATTAATCTGTTGTTACTCGATATTTATATTAATATATATTTGATTGCTTTAATAAGAGAGAAACTACAATTTAAACATTTCACAAAGTGTGAAGGATAAATTTTTATATAAAATAATTAGATGTATTTGTTTATGTGTATATGCATTTAAGTTATCTCATTTGAATTTCAAACATCTTCAATTATATTTAGTTTTATGTTTAGAAAAAAAAAGGATTGAAGCACTTAATATAACTTCTTTTTTAAGCTTGAATTTTTCTCAACTTTTTCCAGGGTTGCAATTGTCCAGTATTCCTTTCTATAAATTTGAGAATATGGTTGCGGAATGGAGATTTTGACAGGGTTGAAGGTGGGATAATTTGGCTGATGAAGAAAAGAGGGTCCCCACCCTCATAATTTCTCATTAAATTGGCCCACATGCACGATTGATCATGAACAGGGAGACTTCAATCAATTCAATAGTCTTCGACTGTGTGTGTGTGTGTGTGTGTGTCTGTGTTGGACCATTTCAACTGGAAATAGATCTGATCAGTGTCTCACCACCTGGTCACAGATTTCTCAAATCAATTTTTTTTAGTGCAGAACTTATAGCTTAATGGTGTTTAATCATTCTATCTTTTTTTTTTCTTCTACAAATTCAGTTTATGCAATCACATTATTACCTAATTAACTCAATAGGTAGAATTGAACATTGCAACTCCTGTACTAAAACAACAATAGAAAGAAAAACAAGTGATTAACCTCCTAATCGAAATACAGTAACGATAAAATATATTGACAAACATCCGACTTTTTAATCTAACCCAATAGCTAAAACCTTATTTATAGTAGTTACTGAGCTCCTATAGACTTATAGGTTATTGCATGATTGCTTAGATCTTTTAAACCTTTGTAATAGCATAAAGGTCATGAGAGAAATTGCTGCAATCCATGACATAGTATAATTATCAACATATTATGTACCATAAATGATAGTTAAAATATATGAGGTTTTGATTCCAACCAAGTATAAGAAAAGAGTTATAAACTCTAAAAGTAATAGTTGGTGGAGCTTATAAATTCTTGATGCACAAATCACAATGTACATCTTGGAAAAGATATGTCAAATCCTAAACTTTAAGACCACAATGTACATGGGAAAGAATAAAAGTAATGTTTGTTTCTATTTTGATGGGGATATTTTTTATTATAAATATCTCATCTCTTAAGATTTTATATGGTTAATATCGTCACATCAATTTTTTAAATGAATTATGTTGTTTTTTATATTATAAAAATAAGATGATATATATTTATATTAATATAATATTGAATAATGTAATTGATGTTAATGTATAATTAATTCTATAACAATTTGAGGTAAAAATGAATTTATTTTGGAAGTAGGTTCTCACAAATACGGGAGAACAAAAATGGTTCCAGGAGAATAAAAGCAAACATAGTCTTAGTTATTTTTGGTGTATGAGTGATGCTATATATATCATTTTTTATTTTTTATTTTTTATAATTCTCCTAATTTTATTATCACTTGAAAGAATTTAAATAATCAATTGGAAAAAAATAAGTGAAGAGCTAAATAATGATATATATGGAGTTATATTAATGTAGAGAGAGAGAAATAAATTTAGGGCAACAAAGTTACTGTTACAGAAAAGAATGAAGGGCTCTCAGATTAGGGTTTTAAGGGGCAAAGCACATTGAATGCCACGCGGTTTTGGTTAGGCAGCAGAAAGAAACAAAAGAGGCAATAGACATAGCTGACTTTAGCTAAACCATGGTGGAGTAAATGTTTTTTCTGTCAACTTTTGACTCTTCCGGAGTCATTTGTATTTTTTTTTTTAGGTCAGCGTCATCATTTGGAGAAACAGTATAGTCTGGTCTCCTTTTTATATATGCTGATGAGATAACCTTAGCCCCATAGACCATTGTCTCAGCTGTTTCTAAGAAGAAATAGAAGTAAGAGAGCAAAGATAAAGAGAAAAGAGCTAGAGACCCTTTTTTTTTCTTAATAACACTAAAGTTTAATCAAAACAAGAAGAAGACAGATAAAAAGAGAAGGGGATATGGGCAGGCCACCTTGCTGTGACAAGGTGGGAGTGAAGAAAGGGCCATGGACTCCTGAAGAAGATACAATGTTAATGTCATATGTTGAAGAACATGGTCCTGGAAATTGGAGGGCTGTTCCTACAAAAACAGGTAACACTCCTCAAGCCAGCCCCCCCACCCCCCCGGTGCTTCTCTTCAGCTACCTTTTTTGATTATTGTTGGTCAGTGCTAAAAGATGGAAGTGAAATATTGAGGGCTTTCTGTAGAAGCAGTAAAAGTTTAGGTTGTTGTTTGAGAAACAATGTAAGGTTAGGTGTAGGTTTGCTGAACTTTTGTTACTTTTATGGTTGTTTCCAGGGCTGAGGAGATGCAGCAAAAGTTGCAGGCTAAGGTGGACTAATTATCTCCGGCCTGGAATCAAGAGGGGCACCTTCACTGATAATGAAGAAAAGATGATTGTTCAGCTTCAAGCTCTTTTGGGAAACAAGTAACTTTTTCTCTTTGATATATAGATGCATTTTCTGCAATAAATTTTGAATCAGCTGTCATAGAGATGCTTAGATGAGTACAAAGAAGAATTAGTTTTTGGTTAACAACTAAGCTCTTAGTAGACTGGAAGAGTAAATATTTATGATCTTTCTTTGCAGATGGGCTGCCATAGCTTCTTATCTCCCTGAAAGAACAGACAATGACATTAAGAACTACTGGAATACCCATCTGAAGAAGAAGCTTAAAAAGCTTCAAAATTGGTCGGGTGATAAGACCAGTGCAGATGGATGCTCATCTAATTCACACTCAATGTCTAGAGGGCAGTGGGAGAGAAGGCTTCAGGCTGATATCAACACTGCCAAACAAGCCCTTCATGATGCATTATCAATTGAAAACACAAGCCATTTGCCTGAATTATTGATGCCATCTAATTGCTGCTTTTCTTACCCAAAACCTGGCCAGGCATCTTCCTACGCATCCAGCACTGAAAACATAGCAAGATTGCTGAAAGAATGGGTGACAAATACACCAAAATCTGAAGAATCCAAATGTTCAAGTGCTCAGAATTCATCAAACAATACCATGACCATGGATTCCACTTGTAGTATAGAAACTCTTACCCCCTGCACTGAGGGCAAAAGTGGGGTTGATTTATCTGAAGCATTTGAATCCTTGTTTGGTTTTGAGTCTTTTGAATCTTCAAACTCTGATGATATTTCAAAATCCACTTCTCCTAGCCAAGTTCATGGTGAAACCAAATCCGACCCGACTGGACTTGCTCCGCTATCAATTCTTGAGAATTGGCTTCTTGATGATCAAGGGAAGGACTACTTGACAAACTTCTCATTTGATGAAAATCCAAATTTATTTTAGAAGGGCTATTGAAATTTTATCTTTTCTACTGATTTTTTTTTTTTTGGTCCAAGGCCCTGACATTAAGGATTTTTTTTTCTTCACTTTTTTGTCCAAGTATGGCCTGAAAAGAAGGATTTTAAATGTTTCATCTTCAAATTTAGTTGTTTAACAGTAATGAGTAATGTATACTGCAGAGTTATTTATTTAAGTTTGAGTTCTAAGTGAATATATTTCCTTATCTCCCATATTATGATTATGTCTGATAGTTCTGTACTTATTAGACATTTAATGCTTTTGATGAATAATTGATACAGACTTTATTTTAATTCTATAATTGCAATCAAGTTCCTTTAATTTTCTTTGCTGCAGCCGTATATAATTCTGGGAATTCAGTCCTCAAATCAATTATCTGTATATAGGTATTAAATGCTGGTTGTGAGGTGTGTGAATTCTATTTAATTCAAATTGCAAGTTCCTTTCTTCCCCCTTAAATTATAATCTGGCGACGAATTTTTTGAACTTTAATTTCTGTCGATTAGATCTTTTTAATTGAAAATAGTGTGTATGATGAGAGCACCAGAAAAAAAAAACTAAGTTAAAATTATTCTAAAGCAACAATTAAATTGCAAGATTTAGAAAAAAATATAAGAATTTTTAATGATGAGAATTTAGCACATCTGTATATAAATTTTCCGAAATAAGAAAAATAATAATAAGGATATAAGTTAAGAGGTTTATTGTTGAAATTGTTCTAATTGAATTATGTAACACATTATTCTAAATCTTGGAATACATATCCAATTGTTTATCATTTTCCATCAAATAGGTTATTTCTCTATATCTTAATTTTGATAAGTTAGTTCA